>OX371223.1:61581074-62957324 GCA_947310385.1 Nephrotoma appendiculata
GAAGAAGTTCTGGAATATGGCCATATGGGACGGAACTCGGTAGTTTTTAAACCGATTATGATGGGATTGGGTATGTTGGATGGAAATGGGATTATTGAATGATTTTTGGAAGAAGTTCTAGAGTATGGCCATGTGGGACGGAACTCGGTAGTTTTTAAACCGATTATGATGGGATTGGGTATGTTAGATGGAAATGGGATTATTGAATGATTTTTGGAAAAAGTTCTGGAATATGGTTTTCTGGAATGGAACTTGGCCGTTCCGTGGAAATGAGATTATTTAATGATTTTTATAACAAGTTCCCGAAAAGAGGAAAAAAGTTTCTGGAGATCTTATGTCTTAAAAGGTTTTTTTCTGGGAGCTGATAGTTGGCTGACCGCTCAATCCACTTATTGGGTTGACATGTGTGTGCATAACAGATTAGTGATATACATGTACATAGTAAGCTCCTTGCTATAAGTTAAACGCTCACTTCCGTCATCCCTAGCCTGAAGAACATACGCTTTTGTGTGGATTTGTTGCGCCCATAACTCGTCCTGACATGTAGTGTCAAAGGCCATAAGCAAAATTCTTCCTGTATCGCTTTCTCTCGACTGCCGTATTAGTTAAGAGTTACCCAGCCAGCACCACAAAGAGGTAAAAATCTAAATCGTTGCGCTCATATTTTATAGAAATTTATAATTTTACAAAAAACAAAGAATCTGCACAATGCAATGCGATTGACGTCAAACATTCTCATTTTCAATAAAGTACGAAAACTTAATAACGAATAAAAAGTTTATTAGTTTTTTGAATAGAATACTATATACTGAAGAATAAGCGAAAAATGAATATGAATATTTTAAACTGAAATAAACGAAATGGAACCTACTACTACTCTCTACTTAACTTCAATCGCATGGAAAGCATCCACCAACTCTTTGAACATTGTGATTATCGTTACGCCTATTAAACACCGTATTTGCATATTCGGGTTTAATGGACGTAATTTTGATATTTCGTCTTCCAATATATATACCCAAAGTTTAGGTAAACTTGATCAAACTAGTCATGCTTTCTACAAACAACATCATGATAATTATCGTTTTGAGCAAAATACTACAAGATGACGTGAAAGTACTATTGTTTATTTATAATTATTATTTTTTTTATTTTTATTATCCCCGCAATCTGGTCTGGGGCCGAGGCGCTCTGAACTCTTTCGCGGTCTGCTTTTTCCGTCCTTAGTTTTACGCCGTTGCCGTCCAATTTGAGAACGTACGGCTATAGGTCCGATTTTATAACCATCTGCACAGTGCATAGCTCGATGCCAGCTATATCGATGCTATACTGGCATGGAAGATGGGTTAACCCATGAGTTTTGCACTTCGACAGGGGGTTATAGATGTGTTCCATTTCATCACAGATCGCAAATTGTTGAAGAAAATTCCCTTTGCATCCTGCCTCTATCGGGATTCGTACCTGGTATCTCCCGATTCAAACACCAAAGCTTTAACCACTGCGCTTTTTAACTTCAAACATTTCGATAATATTAATACAGGTATTTCTTCAGTTCGTCGAGGATCAGTGAAAAATTATTACAACATTTAAAATTTTTAAAACCACAAACAAAAAATAACTGGATGGATGAAGAATCAACCAAAGCGTTTTGGGATAAAAATTGAGCACGTCAGTGAAATCTATCTCAAAATTACAAAATAACTTCACCAAGACTGCATGACCGCGTTGAAATTGTCTAACCGATTGCGCAGGTAAAAATGAGACAATTAACAAGCACTTCACATCGAAAATGTGAAGATTAGATATCGATATCGCTGTATTATGATACGATAAAAAGTGTTGAAAAATAATTTCGCTATATTTCGAGGACGAAGGAAATTTTCATTGAAAATAATAAATATAGGACGATTTCGTTCGTTCTCGAAATATGGCTAATTAATTTTTCAACACTTTTTGACAGACATACAACTAATGAACGAACGTTTCTTCAGTTCGATATCAATATCAAGATGGCTGATCCATCATATGACGAAGTGCACTGCATGACAATGTTGCGAAAAATTAAAACGTTGGGTGACTAGGAACCAGTATCAGATTTTACCAATAATTTAGACATATGTTGCTTGAGATTAGTCGCCGTTGTTTCAATACTCGAACAATTATGATTGAAAATAGCAGTGTTTTAATACTCGAGCACTATCCGGCACCGAATGGAAAATTTCTACTAATACTGTAACTATTATTCACTGACGTTGCTGTACTATAAAAATTACAACTAAATTCATCCATAGAACAAACATTTAACAGCTTGAAATATACGAATTCACATTTTTTTTGACATGACGTTTTAAACCAGTATTCATTTTGCTGCGTTTTTAATTTTTATTGTCGGCCTAGAAACTACCGAGTTCCGTCCCACATGGCCATATTCCAGAGCTTCTTCCAAAAATCATTCAATAATCCCATTTCCATCCAACATACCCAATGCCATCATAATCGGTTAAGAAACTACCGAGTTCCGTCCCACATGGCCATATTCCAGAACTTCTTCCAAAAATCATTCAAACATCCCACTTTCATCCAAAATACCCAATCCCATCATAATCGGTTAAGAAACTACCGAGTTCCGTCCCACATGGCCATATTCCAGAACTTCTTCCAAAAACCATTCAATAATCCCATTTCCATCCAACATACCCAATCCCATCATAATCGGTTAAGAAACTACCGACTTCCGTCCCACATGGCCAAATTCAAGAACTTCTTCCAAAAATCATTCAATAATCCCATTTCCATCCAACATACCCAATCCCATCATAATCGGTTAAGAAACTACCGAGTTCCGTCCCACATGGCCATATTCCACAACTTCTTCCAAAAACCATTAAAGAATCCCACAAATTTTGATATACCACGCATAAAACTGTTCTACGATAAATTATCCACGATAATCTGTTCTACGATAAATTGTCCCACGATAAACTGTTATACGATAAATTGTCCACGAAAAATTGTTCTACGATAAATTGTCCACGATAAACTGTTCTACGATAAATTGTCCACGATAAACTGTTCTACGATAAATTGTTCCACGATAAATTGATTCCACGATAAATTGTTTCCACGATAAATTGTTCTACGATAAATTGTTCTACGATAAATTGCTCACGAAAAATTGTTCACGATAAACTGACAGTAAATCCTCTAGTACCCCCCATGTCTTCGCGAGATGTTTTGTTTCAGTTAACACCGTTATTTTCCATGTCACTGTTAGCCTTCCAACTTTCCTCTTTCCTTGCGGATTCATTCTAATGACATCATGGTTATGTTATTTCTTGGCTTTCTCAGCGTGTGTCCTCTCCATTTCCGCTTCCTAATTTTCTTTTCAATGTCTACTCGGTTTGTTTGTCGCAGTAATTCTTCATTTGTGATCTTGTTCGGCCAGTAGCATTTGATCAGCCGCCTAAGACATTTATTCACAAACACTTGGAGCCTTCTTGTTATATTCTGGGTATGTTTCCACGTTTCACAGCCATACAACAGTACTGATTTTAAACAGGCATTGAACAATCGTATCTTGGTGTTTCTTAACAGGACGAATGCATTCCAGATCTTATAGAGCATGTTAAACGTGTTGTTGTATCTTGGTTGATGCGTAGTGGTGTACTATTGCTTGTGTTCAGACTCAGGGCCTTTGTCTTTCTTATGTTTATCTTGAGCCCGACATTTTGTGCTATTTCTGATAACTTCTGTATCTTTTGCTGCATGTCTGCGTATTTGTGTGTTAGAAGGCATATATCATCTGCGTAGTCGAGATCATCCAGTTCTCTGATTGGATCCCACTGAATTCCGTTTGGTGATGTGGTATCTATCTTGTGCATGCCATTATCCAGTACTAGAAGGAACAGTAGTGGAGATAGTATACATATCTTTGTCTAACTCCTCGTGTATTGTAGTATGTGTCACTCTGCTTTCCTTTGTGTTGAACTTTGTTTTCAGCATCCCGGTACATTTCTCGGATAAATTCGGTTATTTTCCTCGGGATGCATTTTTCATAGAGTGCTTTCCAGATTGCGCTTCTATTGATGGAATCGAATGCGCATTCGAAGTCGACGAAGAGTAGATATAGTGGTGAGTTCCATTCGTTGGATTGTTCGATGATACAGCTTTTTCCTGGTCTGAAACCAGCTTGTTCGTTTCTTATGTATTAGTTCACAGTTATGGTGAGATTCGTTCCAGGATGATCAATACTTTCATTATACTGTTGAGCAGGGAGATGCCTCGCCAGTTTTTGCATCCTCTTAAGTCGCCTTTCTTTGGAATCGTTATTGTTAAGCCCCTCTAGTCATTTTCGCGGAATTCTCACAGTATTCCACACTTCTATTAATACTGGTGTTAGTGCTACTGTAGTTGCAAATGCGTCACCATTGAGTAATTCAGCTGGTATATTGTCGGTTTCAGCGGCTTTGTTATTTTTCAGCTTCATTCACTTGTAACTTCCCGCTCCATTGGTGGATGGGTGTTTCTGATTTCGTTATAGTTGCCATCTAGAAGCTCCTCAATTGGTTCGCTATCTATGCAGTTGTTCTCGAAGAACTCTTTCCATCTATTTAGTTGTTGTTCGTCTGTAGTTAGGGACTTGTCTATGTGAATCCTTTATTGGTGGTGCATTTGTAAATTTTCCGGAGATCTTTCTTACACATTGATGTAATGTGCGCATAATATTTCCGTTTGCTGCCACTGACTCGGCAGCCGTGAGAATGTTTTCTGTGTATTTCCTACGATCGCTACTGGCCATTTTCTTCACTTGTCGAGCTGTATCTTTATATTGTCTTCGAATATTCGCCGTATTTTGATTGCCTAGTTGTATTTTAAAATGGCGGTGTTCCTCGATTTTCTTCCACGTTTCATCTCTAATCAACGGTTTTCTTGTGTTGCCTTGGTAGCCCACCACACTTGTAGCAGTTTTTACGTAGGCGTCTTCTATTCCTACCCATTTTTAATCGATAGAGTGCTAGTGATATGGATCGCATTCAAATGAAATACCTGGTCCGGAAAGATCAAACTCAACTGAGGAATATTTACCAATAATATTTGAATCAGGTGAAACTACAGAAACATCTGCATCAATATATCAACCATCAAATGTCACTGCGCTATGCAATCACATTGAAATCTCTATTATGGTACGACGCCTGAAACAATCGCAGCAGCAAGCCATTCTTTTGTCAAAGGATTTAAAACAAGTGAACATTTTGACTCCAAATGTTCGGATATATGGAGCAATGAATCGTCATAGTCATTTTACGAATTTTTTCAAATCAATTGAGAATAATTCACTCGCTTTTTGCACTGATATCCCAAGTTTGGTATCCACAATGCATATAATCCCGAAGATGGGCGATGGTTTATCGATTCCTCTAACAGCAGCTTGAAGGCAGTTCTCTTTTACGTTACCAACACAAATAACACCATTCCAATTGCACTCAGCACAAACATAAGAAAAACCTATGCATCAATGAAAAAAATCATTTATTTGATGACCATCAATGGAAAGTTTGTGCAGATTTAAAAGTGATAGCTCTTTTAAGTGGTTTGCAATTGGGTTACACTACAAACATGTGTTTTATGTGCTTATGGGATACACGTTTGAAAGGCGACCAATACAACGAACGGAACTGGGCTTTACGTGAGAACATTAGATTGCGATACGACAGCACCGTTGAGGCTCCACTTGTGCCAATTAAAAAAATATTGCTACCACCACTTCATATCAAGCTTGGAGTAGTTAAAAATTTTATAAAAGCGCTGAATCCAGATGGAAATGCGTTCGTCGAATTGCGTCGCATTTTTCCATGGTTAAGTGGAATGAAAATAAAACAAGGATGGTGTTACATCTAGTCAAATGTAAGTTTTGATCAAATGAAATTTCATCTCGCATCTTAATTTTTATTACAGGAATACTTAATGTTCATTTGAAAATGCTCTCAGTGAACAAGAGCTTGTGACATTGAAATGCATAAAAGACGTTATTAAGAATGTTATTTATTTTATTTTATTTAATATAAATGTTTGAAGTTCTTATGAACTTATTACATTAGTGGCAACTACTTATTTTAATTTATTTCTAGTTTATTAATTGAATTAACCTATAGGTGTGCAGCAACATTTTAGCGATTCATCAACTTGAAATTGGCAAAAAATAGAATTTTGATATTATTAAGGTGAAGAAAAGTATTTTTTCCTAAACACGGCAGGGGATTTAGATTTTTTAACGTTATTACTTAACGAATTCCACATGCTAACTCCCCTCACAAAAAATTTGGAATTCATCAGATTACTTTTGTTAATAGCCGGAGTCAAAAGATGAATGCGACGATTGGAAGACGAAACCAATTTCCCTACAATATAGGTGGGTTGTTTATACTTTAAGAACTTGAAAATGTATAAACAAACTCGAAACTCATAGAATTCAGCAAGAGAACAACCAAGTAATGAATTAGCAAAATTTGAGATGTGGTCGTACTTTCTTAGCCCATATACATATCTCACACAAGAATTAAATATCAATCGAAGTTCATTAAAGTACTTCTTCTTTAATTCAAAGAAGACAATATCGCCGTACAAAAAATGTGGAAGGATGTAAGATTTCACCAATTGGAGTCTAAGATTGGTATTAAAACACTTCGTGGTAGCCCATAACATTCTTAATAAAAAAATTACTCGATTACAAACTGTTTCGATGTGGTAACTCCAGCATAAGCACTTGTCAAAAGTTAAGCCTAAATTATTCACAGAATCAGAGAAATCAACCTCCTCTCCTAGTACGCTGATTTTAGGTAGGTTGTGCGTATCACGAATTGTAGAAGATATAATAATAGATTTGGTTTTCCCAGCATTAAGTTCCAGATTATTTTCTATAGACCATTTTGTAATCAATTGAATTTCGAAATTAACAGTTCCGATAGAATTTGTTATCTCGTTGGGCCTACAAAATCTATAAATTTGCAGGTCGTCCGCGAAAAGGTGATATTTGCATTGAGTGATAACTGCAGGTAGGTCGTTTATATACATCATGAATAGAAAAGGACCTAATACCGAACCCTGGGGAACGCCGCAATTAGTATAAGAAGAGCTTGAGATTCCTGAATTAGTTCTAACCAATTGCGATCGATTTGATAGATATGACAAAACCAAACGACAAGCCGACATTGAAAATTTAAAACTGTTACGAAGCTTGCTAACCAAAATTGAATGATCAATTTTATCGAAAGCTTTACTGAAGTCAAGAAGAACCAGCGTACAAAGATAACCCTTATCTATGGCCCTGCGGATGTCGTCATTGATATGTAATGTTCTTGGAATTAATCGATTAGATGATTGGTGCAGATATATTGAAAAAATCCTAAACGCTCTTCATAATATAAACGTTAGAATATCATTGAAAAAACATTTTTTGCATTGTCATGTGAAAAATTCGCCGAACAATAACCAGCCGAATCCGATAAGCACAGCGAGCATTTTCACCAAGTGACGGCAAGGCTCGAACATTGGTACAGCGACAAATAGTTAGATGCACTCTTGGGTGACATTTGTTTGGGATTTGCAAGAGGAACCCGAAGACGACACGAACGAACCAGAAAATTAAAAGTTAAGAAAAATGTTAATTTTAAAGGAAAAAAATTGAGAAAAATCACAAAAAAATCAACTGAATCAATTTAATTTTCTTTTAAATAGTTTTTATTGTATCTATAATTGTCGATGAGATATTTATTCGATCGATTTAAATTCAATAAATGGACAAAAAATGATAAAAAAATAACACAAAAATGTGAATGTAAATGTCGTTTTTCGGCCTTGATATGTTCGGCAACGTTATTTGTCTTGGCTTGCGCAACAACATTACCGAAAAAAGCATAACGAAAATCTTAATAGTTCAGGAGCTATCAACGTGAATATAATGTATAATTTGAGAAATTTTTGACTCAAAGCCTCAGATATATCAAAAATGGGGAATAACTTTGAAATGGAACTAGCACCATTGAATTCAGCGTACTCGAATAAGTGTGGTGTATCCCTTGGGTGCCCCGCTAGTCACAAAAAAAAAAAGTTTGCGATTCAAGCACAGTGCAATTATGGTCAAATTAGTTAACGAATCTCACACTTTAAATTCCATTTGTATACCTCTAATCGAGTTCATTAGTTTGATTATAACAAGTATGCCAGTTCAATTTATATAATGGTTTTAACAAAAAAAAATTTATTATTTTTAGACAGCGTATTCAATATCAATATCATTGGATTTGACACGAAATTTCTAAAATTTACTCGACAAATTGTTTTTTTTTTTCATTTAACTGAAGTTTAGACGCATTATCGTCATGTAAGTGGATTGATCCTTCGAAACTTTGTTTCCAGGCATCGTTGTTGTAATTGTTGACAATAACTGATCCTCCTATTATAAGGCCCAAAGATACTCTTTTTGTGGAGTACGTGCAATTATTTCTCTGTCATTCTCCACTATGAGTAAGGTATGATCGGAACAAGTCGGCTGTATGGCTCAAGCTTCAGAAATTGAAAGTTGGTGAGCACAATATCGTATTTGATTTTTGAATAAACTTGAATTGCCCTTTAGATAGCAATTCCACGAGTTCCCGAAACTTGAAAACAACTAGAAGTAACATCCTTCTCATCAAATCTTCAGATGTCTTTTTTTAGCATATCTCTTTTCTCAAGTTTTAGCTTCTTTGGAAAATCTCCTTCAGATAATGATTTTGAGTTGTAATCAGGTTCCGTTTTTAATTTGTGGCATGGTACAACTCGCTCTTGTTCGCTCACATTATCTTGAATTAAATCAACTTACAATTCGTTTTTGAATAGCTTGGTTATAAAGCTGAATAAATGTTTTATTCATTGCTTTTCCACTAATATATAGGATCAACTATGTAAAACACGTTCGACTCTTTTTTCGCAGTGTTTCGTATTTCCGATCTTATCGATCTGAGTACTAAAAAATTGTTTCTTATTTTAGCTCAGATCGATCTGATCAATTTTGTTGCTGTTTCTTATTTTCTTCAGATTTTTTTTTTTGATTTGTAAAAACATTCCGATTTCTCAGATAAGTTTTTGTTTACCTAGCTTGAACGTAATTCAAATTCAAATCTAGATTGTCATTCTCATCATTTTTGTTTATTTTTGAAAACGTTATCAAAATGGAAACATAAAGAAATTTTAATTATTATTTTATATTATTTTATTAAATAATGAAATAATTATTTTATACAGCTATATTTTTTATAGAGTATTTGCAGGATCTGGTACAATTTCACATTCGTGGTACAATTGCCTCAGAGCAAATAATAAGTAATAACGATTTATTTGTTTTAATCGTGTGTTTTGTTGACAGTTGATAATTTTTGTTAATCTATCAAATCTGAAACCTGTTTCTTATTTCTGCTCGATCTACGGATTTAAATAAGAAACACAGTAGTAACTCTTTTTAGACAGTCATTCTCAGCAAGTCATAAACACGCTTGGAATTTCCTTTGCAGTTTTTAAATTTTTGTGGTTTAAAATCTCACTCGACACATTTTATCCTTTAATTTTATTATTAAGGCTAGTATGCAGCTGACGTGAAATGAAATTTTTGCTGGTCTCCGAAATTAAGCAGATAAAATGTTCCATGAAAAATTAGTTTGTAGAATTTCGTAAAATTTTAACGCAGATTATATTGAATTATTATTTTGTGATAACAAAGTCAAAATATTTTTTATGTGCAAAACAAATAAAGATAATTGATGAAATGTCAAAAATTTAGCTTATTTTTATCGTACCTGCAGATAAAAACGCAATGAGAAATGTGTAGAGTCAAACAGAGATATCTACAGTTTAATCCGAAACTTACCAATTTTACTAGCTAAACTGATACTATAGTAAAGTTAGCCGATATTTCCCAGCCGAAAGTAAAAAAACTCGATAATCCAGATAGTATCCTAACTATCTCAGCCGAAAATATAATATGAAATGTCAGTTATTAATATGCATCAGCCAAAAGTTGTCAGCCGACATAACTTAGCCAACATGTCTCAGCCGATATTTTTCACCCGAAAATACTTTTTTATACGAAAAATATTTGTTTTCTACAAAAAAAAAATCAACTTAAATGGTTAATAATAAAACACTAAACTATATTTTTAATAGCATTATAGATTGTTTAGAAAATTCATTTTCCAATAGGGAAACTTGAATTTAAATGTATCGCATGCATAAAGTTTAAAAATTTCTAAAATTTGACCATTTAAAGTGTCATGGTTGGAAATAGATTCAAATCAAAGATCTTAACGATGTTCACATCTAGGAAAAATTTCAGATTAATTTCCATGTGGGGAGTTCCGGAAAACGTTGGGGAAGTTAGGGAGTTCAGCGAAGGTGTAGAAAACAATTTGGACGGGTTTTCTGATCTAAGTGATTTTGAAGAAATTAAAGTTCCTGTCAAAAAATTAAGCTCCCCACATGGAAATTGACCTGAATTTTTTTTCAAATTTTGAACATCACAAAGACCTTTGATTTGAATCTGTTTTCAAACATGACACTTTAAACCGTCAATATTTAGAAATTTTCAAATTTTGTGTGTGCGATATGTTCAATCGAGTTTTCCGCACCTCCCCACTTGAAAATTAACCTGAAATTGCTTCCATTTTTTCCAGGTGTGAACATTATTAAGACACTTGATTTGAATATGCTTCCTACCATGACACTTTAAACGGTCAATTTATAGAAATTTTCAAATTTTGTGTGTGCGATATATTCAATCGAGATTTCCACAGCTCCCCACATGGAAATTGACCTGAAACTCTTTCCAGGTGTGAACATCAATAAAACTTTTGATTTTAATCTATTTCCAACCATGACACTTTAAACGGTCAATAATTAGAAATTTTCAAATTTTGTGTGTGCGATAACTCAATCGAGTTTTCCAGAGCTCCTCACATGAAAATGGGCCTGAAAATGTTTCCAGGTGTGAGCATTACTAAGACGTTTGATTTGAAACTGTTTCCAACCATGACACTTTAAATGAACAATTTTTAGAAATTTTCAAATTTTGTGTTTGAGATTTATTCATTCGAGTTTTTCGGAGCTCCCCACATGGAAATTGATCTGAAATTTTTTCCAATTTTGAACATCATTACGACTTTTGATTTTTATCTGTTTCCAACCATGACATTTTAAACGGTCAATAATTAGAAATTTTCAAATTTTGTGTGTGCGACATATTAAATCGAGTTTACCAGAGCTCCTCACATGGAAATTGACCTGAAATATTTTCCAGGTTTGAACCTCATTAAGACCTTTGATTTGAATCTATTCGCAACCATGACACTTTAAACGGTCAATTTTTAGAAATTTTCAAATTTTGTGTTTGCGATATATTTATATACAACTATCCTTATTGGAAAATGAATTTTCTAAACAATCTATAACGCTATTAAAAATATAGTTTAGTGTTTTATTTTTAACCATTTCAGTTGATTTTTTTTTTTTTTTTATGTAGAATATATATTTTTGAAAAATACTTTCGGCTGAAATATATCGGCCGAGAAATATCGGCTGAGAAATGTCGGCTGAAAAATGAAATGTCGGCTGATAACTTTCGGCTGAAGCATATTAATATTTGACATTTCATATTATATTTTCGATGTCTGTGGAGTTAGCCCGTAAACGATCCCGGAAAAATGCGATGGCAACACTAACATACAAATATCACGACATTTTCCAGTGTCATCCCGAAAAAATATTTATATCACGATATTTTTGAATGTCATCCCGGAAAAAAAAATGTCATGACAGTTTTTTACTCTATCATAAAAATTTATAAACAATTTGTTTTGAAAACTGATGCCAACCCGGAAAAGATTATGTCACAATAAATTTTCTAACAAGAAAATAAATAATTTTTGAAAACAAAAAACATGTATAATATCAAAAAACATGAAATTTGAATTCGTAGAAGAAGAATTCGAATTGAATTCGTAGAAGAAGTCCATTACCAGAAACCGGACTATATAGGTTTTGTAGTTCAGTAATGGACATCTACTAGGAACTCAGACGGCTATAGCGGAGCTCTAAATCAAAGAATTGTTTTGCCTTTTGTTATTTAAATTCAAACGACTATAGCGAGGCTCTCAATCACAGAATTTTTTTTGCCTATTATTATTTAAACAGGCCAATCCCTGAACTACAAAACCTATATAGTGTGGTTTCTGGTAATGGACATCTACTAGGAACTCAGACGGCTATAGCGGAGCTCTAAATCAAAGAATTTTTTGCCTCTTGTTATTTAAATTCAAACAACTATAGCGAGGCTCTAAATCATAGAATTATTTTGCTACTTGTTCTATAAACAGGTCAATCTCTGTACTACAGTACTTTGAAGTACACAGTAATTTATATTCGTAAGTGTATTTATTATTATTTAATTAATTTATTTAATTTAATAAAACTATTAATTAATTAATTATTATTTAATTAATCTGGAATTTTGACAATTTTTATAAGAAACCAAATGTTTGTGACATTGTTGTTGTTTACAAATTTAATTATTACTTATTATATAAACAAACCCACTCGTTCATATACAAATTATGTAATTTTTTATTTTGTCATCATGTCAGCTATACATTATAGCTATATATAGCGCAAGGTAAAATTTGTTAATCGGTTTTTTTATAATGGCCGCCATTTTGTGTATTATTTTTCATAATAATTTTTCTTACTATCGTTATATTTATATATCGTGATAGTTATAGTTTCATTATAATTTCTTTAATATATAATGGTGTTGCCATACTTAACTATAATCATTTTACGGGATGATTTTACGGGCTAACTTCACAAAGGTATATTTTCGGCTGAGATGGCAAATACACTATCTGCATTATCGATTTTTTTTTTACTTTCGGCTGGAACTATCGGCTAACTTTAATAGGGTGGTAAACTGCCTACCGCAAAATAAAATTTAATAGAGAAACCTTCATTTTCGATTTCGCTTGTGTCATGTTTATACTACCCTTTAGTTCAAAATTTTTAGAATTTTTCGATATTACTTCAAAGTTTGATCGATCATTGTTCATGTTGGTTGACCCACAATAGACGATTGTAAGTATCACTTTCATCGAAACCCTTGAATTTTTAAATAACAGTAGAAATTCTTAGGTGGAAAACCGAATAAATAGCATTGTTAGATTATGTTCCAATAATTCGTTTGTACATAGGATATTCCAAAATTGCTGCATACAATCATTTAGTATTTCCTTCAAACTCCACAGGTAGTAGTATTAAAACAACAACAACTAACTGTTGTAATAATTAAAATAAATATAAATGTGAATAATGGCAAAAAATATTTAATGAAAATTACAACAACAAATAATAATACAACCGTAAAAAGGATATTTACTTAGTATTATTCTGTATGAAAAGGTAACGACGGGTGAGAAAATATGTTTCATATTTCCCATTTTTTTTCTTTTGTTTGTTCCATTTTCCTATTTTACTATATATAGAGCTATAATACGTAAATATGTATGCTTCTTGTTTTCTGTGCTGTGAAAAATTGGTGCAAAAAATTTGTCTATAGCAGGTGGCTCCTGTATTTTTAATATTTCTAATTTAACTTGTAATTACTTTAAGGTAAGCAAAAATGTCTGTACAACAATAACTAAAATTGTGTCGAAGACATGTACAGCAGAGGGAGGGTAGGGCATACAATACACATAGTAGCAAACAAAAATTTTAAATTTATCGTATAATGAAATAAATTAAAAATAATAATTAAATTATTGTTATTTAAATAGTTTACATAAATATTATTTTTATTGTTACTTTGGAAAATATATATTTTCATACTCAGGTGAAAATTCTTATTTGTATACGAGTGTGTATACCTGGATGTAAGAAAAAACAGTATTTTATGATTTATGAATATGAGTTTTAACATTAATTACCGTTCCACAGTTTTGTACACTATTGCCATTGCATTTATAATGATTTTAATTGTTGCAACATAAAAGGCACTGTTTAACTTAATTGTGATGGGATGATATATGTATGTGTACACATGTATATTTGTATGTGTATATATTATTATTGCAATGTCACGAACTCGACTCATGTTACATACTCATTTATTATGTGAATTCTGACAATTAAGCTGTTGGTACTAATTGTACTCTTATGTGTTGTTCAACATAATTATAGGCAGTTTATTCGTACACAACTTTTTGCAAGTGCTGTAAATGCTTTAAACTTAAAGTTGTGGTGGTACTAGATGTCAGAATTTTATAATATATGAACAAATATAATGCAAAAGTTTTTAACAAGCTTAACAATTATAGATATGTATATCTTATAGGAGTATGTGGTTTGGTTCCATACTTTCTTAATGTACAGATCGAAAACATTCTTAATCATAACATATTATGTGCCGAATGTTGTAAAATTTTCAAAGGGGAGTGAACTGATGTCTCTAAATTTTTAATTAAAAAATGAAACAATTTATGTTCTTTATGATTTAACTAACTCTCTATATGAATCCAAGTTCTTTTATTCACAAAAGAAGGAAATTTGTTAAAGGATCTTCGATAGAATACAAAATTTTAAAGTTTTTCAGGCAACAGTTCTGAGTTTTTATTATTCTCGTTCGAAGCAGATACATTTACTTGAAATTAAACTGAAATATTTGCTTTATCCAAATCGCTTGTTGTCCAGTTTATAATGTGAAAGTGAATCGTTGAGCATGATTGTGTAGAGCCTTTCACCATTTTTCAAGTTTTCAGGTATTTTTTTTTTCATCGGCTGGCAAATAGAATGATCGCCAAATACGCAAATTGGTTTTCCTTCTTGCATGCATTCCCACAGCTAATTCCATTTTGATGATGGTTAGTCTCTAGCACTATTGGATATATTTGAAGTTGAAACGAAACTACACTTGGATGTCGGGTTTTATTATATTTATTGTTGTGTTCATTGTGTAAATGCTGTATTTCTAATTTATATTGCGATGTTTGCGAAGGGGCTCAAAAAGTAACCCACAAAAGTTGTGTCGTTGCTAATTCTCTAATATACATATATGGGTTGGTCTGAAAAATTTATAAAACTACATCACATATTATACCGAGCGTCGCATACTAATATCATTTGCTTCTTTAATTCTGAATACAAAAAAAAAATAATATTCTGTTAAATTAACATATGGGAAAACAATTCAGCAAATTTTTTTTAAATTTTTTTGCACAACCGATTTATGCTTTACTCTAAGGAGTCGTCATTCCTTTTCAATCAAATCTAACAAACTGGATAAGGTCTTATAAAAGGTTTAATAAATTTATGCTGAAAGTTTATCCAAAACATCCAATCCGTCTGTTCTGTAGAGGGGACACAGACAGACAGACACAACTTCGGAACAACTTTTTTGATATCGGCAATATATCGAACGATAAATCTGCAACAATCTCGAATCATTTTTACTTCGTAAAATAAATAAATAATTACGACACACTTGCTTAAGCAGCGGATTATTTCTATTCAATTTAAAGAACCCGGAGTTTTGTTTTCAATTAAAATGGATATTTTCCTAGTATAAACCGTCTTCCACACTATTTGCTTGATAAAGGTTTTCGTTGCATCCAATATACTGGCTTTTTAAAAATTATACTCAGAATTTATTTTGCAATTCTGTCCTTTTTTAAAACATAAAAAGAGAGTTGTATCCCAATCGACTAAGAAATGGGTTAGGGCCTCTCAATTTAGAAATGACATAGTTCTATTGTGGAACAAGACGCAACATATAGTAGCTTAACCGGAGGACCTCTATAAAAATATTTCAAAATTATGATCTATTGAAGTCACATCCTGACGTACAAAAATATTTCCAAATATTTTATCAAATCGTAGGGTCCGGTTTTTTTTTTACAAGGGACCCAGGACTCATTTGAGAACAACGATAGGATTCGTTCTTTTAGAATCGAATGGATTTTCCCAAAATTAGAATTCATCGCCATCCATACCTGGCATTAGAAAACCTCCACAATTTTTACTTTAATTGTTTGAACTGAAAAAATTTAAAAATGGATCCCGGGCCCCAAAGAAGAACCCGTAAACAAATTCTCCCGAAATTAGCACTCATCGAAATTGATATCTGATATTTAATTCCTTAGAATTTCCTTCACCAATTTTTATCAAAATCGTGCTAGCCGAAAAAAAATCAACCAGACATCAAAATTGTTTGAGGCGCAACAAAATGTGAAATAGAAGCCACTGTCAAATATTAATTAAACAGCAAATGCGACAAATCAATATTGTTTCTCTTGTCAACCAAGATTTCAAAAAGACGCGATAAGTGCAACCATATAATGTCACCGTAACGCAACCAACATAAAATGGTGCAACATCCCACAACATGATGTAACATGTATAGCGCCACGCAACATGGAACAATATGATGCAGCATTATGCAACATCCCATATCAACATTTTGCAACATGGTGCAACAAAGCTTAAACTGTGCAACATGGCAGAACTTGTGACAATACATTGCGCAACATCATACAACATGTTGACAGATTACGTAACATAGTACAACAAGACAGCTCTGGCATTCGCTTCCAATGTATTCGAAAGTTCTGTCCCGCGTAGTTTTATCATATAAATAAAATGTTAAGAGAAGCTACAAGCCAATATGAGGCAACATTGTGAAACATTACATAACACCTCTCAGTAAGGTACAACATTAAACAAAATGATGCAACATCAGGTAATATGGTGCAATATGAACAAAACATGATGCAGTATCACCTACAACGTAGTGATCATACAATATAGTTCAATATAACGCAACATCACGCAACATTATGCAAAATAGTTTAACATGACGCAGTCAGGTACCAAATAGCGCAATATTTGTGCGGTGTAATTCGATAGCCTATCCGATTAATCCTAAATGAATTATCCAAAAATCCAAACTATTTGTAATCGTTTACATACATTCGAAAACCATGTCTCGTTAAATGTTATCAAAATCGTCGAAACCAAATAAAATGTAAAAAGGTAGCTCGCTTTCCCGTCCCCATAGGATGATCATCTGAACTAATTTCCCGAAATCTGGACTAATCGCAATCGATTTATGGCAATTGAATACCCTCCTTAGCCATTTTATAAAAGTCATGCGAATCACAAACAATTAACGAAAGTGACCCGGGCCACACCGGGCGACTCTCTGAATGGATTTCTCTGAAATTAGCAACCATTGCAATCGACTCTTGGTACACAAAAACCTTACCTCACCAATTTTTATAAAAATCGAGCCAGGCAAAAAAAAAATTAATGAAAGAGACACGTGATCGACCGTTCGATCCTCTGAACGAATTTTAGAAGTACGAAAGAGCCAGTTTTTTATTGAATTTTCCAAAATTAGGATCCATTGCAATCGATTCCTAGTATTCGAAAAACGCCTCATCAGCAATTTCTCTATCGCAATCAGTTTCTGATATCCTTTTAGCAATTTTCATGAAAATAGTTCGAGTCGTTTCCGAAGGTGAAACCATATCCCTCGTATTATTAAATTTCCAAATTCATTACATTTTGATAAACGACCCGAATTTCCTTTTCTGGAACCTTGAAACCCTCGGAAATTAAATTGGCTGGAACCCATGCATATCGTACAGTAAGAGGTACTGTAAGAAATAGATCTACAGTAAATAGTCTGGCTAACTTCTCGAATCTAACCTCGAACATAGTCTTGTCGAAAGCTACATACAAGCATAAAACATAAATGCAGTCATTGTCTTACATGGCTGTTATGCCAGTCGCAACATTATCAGGTGGGACCAATACCGTGGTAGCCAGAATCATATAAAGATAACCGAAAGCACAGTTTCACTGAACGGAACCATTTAAACCTTGCAAAATGAGTACGAATAATTTTGAATTGTAGTGCACTAAAATGTATGGCACCACACAAAATACGAGCCGGCAGCATACCATTCGGTAGCCGGATACATCAGTTTTTTTAACCGGAACCATCCAGTAAAGGTAGTCTATTAACAACAACCATATGAAGCTAATGCTTTAAGCACGAGTTTTAGACGGTTGTGCATATTTATAGTCGCCTTTGTGCAAGTTTCAAAGAGTTCGGTTAGTAAAATATTGGTTTCGGCTGCATTACAATTATTTCTGGCTGAAAAATCAGATAGTGCACAATGATGTACAATTCACTATGCTACTAATGGTCCTGGCTGGCATTGTTATGGTTCCGAGAAAAGCATATATTTTAAATCTCTGATTCCGGTTTGCAGTTTCAGCTTACATATTATTGGACGGTCGGTTTAAGTTGCAAAAAATCTAATTTCGGCTCGATTTATGTGCTACCCGGTATAGTGTATTGGCTCCGGCTGAAATTTTAGATTTTCTTTCAAATTATGTTCATTGATCAATGGTACAGATTTCTAATACCAAATCAAATTTTTCTATAGTTGGATTTTACTGGTTCTAGCTAACGTTGTTATGGTTGTTTATAAAAGCATAGCGACTTCATTAGTAGTTGGAGCGATGTACTCACCTTTATTATCGTTTGCCGGCCGTCGTTCTGCATTAAGTTTTAAGTTGTCTGTTCCTGGATTTCTTTTAAGGTTGTACTTGAAAGTTTGAAATGTGTTTTGTAGTTGTGCGATTAATTTCACTTTTAGATTAGGCGTTATATTTGACCGAACAGATAGTTGGTCTTGATACGGAAGAAAGTATATTTGTAAAAATTTAGGACTGTTGACTATAGGAGGAAAGTAAACTTCTGATGAGAAGGTATATTTTGCCTTGTCCCTTGAACGTGGGCATGAAATTTCCTTCCCTATTCTCATTCGCACTGAACGATGCCATTTGGATATTTCCATATAGTATCTATATAAAAATGGTGTAAAAAATGTTGAGAACGGCTGAATCGATTTGGCGCAATTTTTTTTTGTTGTGTTCGCAATTGCCAGGAGATGGTTTCTACGAAAGAAAATTTTGAAAATCCATCGGAAAAGTCGGAAAATCGAAATAAAAGCTTTTTTTATATGAATTTTGTATGTACATTTTTTATGAGACAGGTGGTGCAGTGGTTAAAGCTTTGACGCTTGGACTAGGAGGAACTGGATTCGAATCCCACCGGAGGCTGCATGCAAATTTGTATTTTTTTTTTATCCATTCTATTTATTTTCTCTATCTAACAATCCACTGGAAAAGTGGGAAAATTTGGAAAATCGTTAAACGATGTTTTTCAATTTTAATGTTGGGGAAAATCCACCGGAAAAATCCGAAAATCGAAAAATTATGTTTTTCAGTTGAGAACGGCTAGACAGATTTGGCTCAATTTTTTTTTTTGATGTGTTCGCAATTGCTAGGAGATGGTTCTTACGAAAGAAAATTTTGGAAAAATCTACCAAAAAAGTCGGAAAAATAGAAAAACGGAAAATGATGTTTTTCAAGTGGAACGGCTGACCCGATTTGGCTCAATCTTTTTTTTCTTGTGTTCTTACAAAAGAAAATTTTGGGAAAATCAATCAGAGAAGTCGGAAAATTTGGAAAATCGAAAATTGATGTTTTTCAGTTGAGAACCGCTAAACCGATTTGGCTTAGTTTTTTTTGTTGTGTTTGCAATTGCCAGGAGATGATTCTTATGAAAGACAATTTTGGAAAAATTTACCGGAAAATCGAAAAGTAATGTGTTTTATTTGAGAACGGCTAAACCGATTTGGCTCAATCTTTTTGTGATCACAATTGCCAGGAAATAGTGGTTATCAAAAAATTGTTTAGAAAAATCCACAGGAAAATTCGGAAAATCGAAAAATAATGTTGACTATGAAATTTTCAAATCAAATTGGCGATGATTTGACTAATCATGACAGTTGACCTAAAATCGCCCATAGTCATTTTCGTTTGTGCAAATGTGTTATTTTTTGTGCTGCCATTAAATTGGAAATTTGAGTATTAATTCACAGTTTTATGATATTTGAATTGTGTGCATTATAATAATCATATAAAGTTAGGTGTGATTTTTACGAATACGATAGTTTTTTCCAGAAATTTTTTAGTGCGTGACAAGTTCGCACTGCACGAGCATCAGCTCATCGCCTACAAAGATCTTCACTTCCTTGATATTGGAGCATTGTCTGCCGTGTACTAACATTTCCAAGCATTGGAGTTCCAAGCAGAAATGCCAGGGCTATGCTATGCCGATGGCAAAGTAAAATTGCCTTTTTTGACTTCGCCACAGGAACCATTGCGTACTTATCTCTATATGGAGATACAACGCTATCCAGACATTTTCGCGCGCACACACACAATAGTACAATTAATGTTTTAACATGACGCCATTTGGAACCGATGTTGTTCATCCACCCGGCTACAATCCCACTTACAACATAATAATGCCACCGTGTGTTGATCATTTCGATAATGTTGAACGATTGTACTCATAGTATTCAAAATTGCTCTCTATTTTATAAATTCAAGGGAAAACTTATCATCGAAGTGAAGCGTTGATGCCACCAGCGAATGAAGAACCCAAGTGCTTTCAAATTTACTTTGTTAGAAATTCCAAATTTAAGTAAAGTTGTCATCTTGCGCTTTTCAATGCGTTAAAACGAGATATAATCCGATAACTTCAATGCCTTCTGCATGAACACAATGCGCTGGTTCGTTTGCTTAACACTGCTTTGGGGACAATGTCTTCCTGTGATTACAAAATAATCATCAGAGCAGACAAAAGATCAACCGGAGGCCATGCACGTCAGTACAATGCTCCCACTATCGTCGAAGTCGCAGTTGTGATTGTTGGCGAGCATGTGAAATCGCGTGATTGCAAGAATGCAAAATCATCGTCTGGGACCAGTGCACAATGGCACATAGTCGATCATTAGAAGCGTTAAATCGAAAGATGAAGGATTTACAAAGTGACCCAAGATGTATTGGTGGAGCGATGACTCTGCTGGCCAGTCACTTTTTTCAAAAGCTACGTGTCATTCTGAGATCAACAATATTAATGAGAATCGCATTACAGAACGACTCATCAACTGCTGATTTTTCAAACAACTGTTGGCGCTTGGGTGAAATCGACGTCTAAGGAAGAGCTTATCACAAAAGTGTTCGAACATCCGCACCCGAATTATATGAATCACGATTTGCCCAGCAAACGAGCGATTTTGGCAGCGAAGAACAAGAATGTAGACCGTCTGAATTATTTGATTCAAAATCAAATCGCACGAATACCACCATAAATTGATGCTGAAGGTTGGATGTGTGATAATCATGCTGCACAATCTGAATCATCCAAGATTGTGTAACGAATAGCGATTGGCTGGCAAGAAACTGATGAACAACTTGATTCAAGCGACGGTCATTAAGGGCAAACTCAAAGGACAGGATGTTCTAATTTCGAGATTTGTTCTGATTCCAACTGACATTCTGTTGAACTTCAAGGGCATTCAGTTCCCCGTTCGTTTGGCGTTCGCTATGCCGATTAACAAATAGCAATTTCAATTGTTGGGTGTGTGGAATAAATCTCGAATTTCCGTGTTTTTCTCACAGTGAGATGTACGTCGCGTGTTCGAGAGTTGGCAAACCATCATCGTTGTTCATTTACGCGCTGGAGAACAAAACAAAAAATATTGTTTACTACAATGCATTGTATTAATTTGCATCTGTATTAGATTTATTTTCACTCGAACAAAATACATTGAATTCTTTTGAATTCAAACTGACTCCAATTCATTTTCACATTGAGAGAAAGATCCAAAAAACAGCTCAATTTTCGATAGATTCCTGTGTTTGAATCGACATTTCATTCACTTTTCCATCTACCTTGGTGTTGAATTCGATGAAAAAGTGAATGAAATGTATACTCAACTCAAACGTCTATTGAGAATTGAGTTGAGTTGTTTGATTTTTTCTCTCATCAAAATAAATTTTCGTAAAGGACAAAATTATTTACTCGGAACGAAGTAATTTGGGGCGGAAATAGGTTCGCCGGGTCAGCTAGTTTAAGAAATAAAATATTTAATAAAACGTGTAGGCTGAAGAACCTCAGCCAAAACTACTTTGTCGGCAGCACAACACATTTCGATTAATTCATCTGTCCTTGTTTGGATTATGATGGAATGCAGGTCCGACTTCATTAATGATTTCTGGATTCCGTCGTAAAGTTGTAGGCCTAATTTCTTAATGAGTATAAATTCGACATCTCTCTGGAAAATTGCTAATTTGAGTGAACCAACTAGTTTTCTTAAAATGATCGGTGTTGAGAGTTTTTTGCTTGATAGGAACCGAGAGACGTTTCTAGGAACTAAATCTTAATATCTTGATAAGATTTGAATCAATCATTCAATATAATCAGAATCAATACAAACAACAATTATATTTACCCTAAGCTACTAATTCTAATACGAAAATCAACGATGGGTGAAGCCCTAGTGTAATGATAATAATATAGCACAAAAATCGACTAATAAATTTAATTTTTTTTACAAAACCAGAAATAGAACCATATAAAATTAGTTCCAATATTAAATTTTATTTTTTCCCGCATTTCGAATTCGTTAATTCAATTCCAATTCTAATAATGAAAAGTATAGTTATCCGTTATGAAATTAGTCGGCAGGCGTAAAATTTTGCCCACTTCTACCAAGCGCGTATAATTGGCAAGTCATGTGCAGGACACCTTGTATTGCTTCTTATACAAAAAAAAAAAGTTTCAACATTAATAAATCTTTGAATTAAACATCATTGTGTTTATGTTGTTTTGTTTGTTCAGTGCTTGAGTTCAATTGATTTTCCAAAACATAATATAAACCATCTACGAAAAAGCAGTACTAAACCAATAACAATAATAGAAGTGGTAGTAGCAGTCGTAATAAGAACAATCTCTATAAGTGAAAAAGTTCTAATTTTTAATTTATATATTTTATTCTAACGATTCATAATTTAAGTATAGAATTCGATTGTGTTTGTGTATGTAGGTGAATTTAGGGAAGAAAAATTAGACTAATAGATTCAAAACTTATAGGAAAGTTCTTTTTCCTACTTTTTCCTATATAAATACGAATATATTTATATAGCTTCTAGGAGCCATAACAATAAAAATTGAAAGGTTATATGGAAATTTTACAAAAACAACATTTAAAATGTGAACAGTTAAAATAAATTTGGTACGGTACCAACAATTCGCGAATGGGGGGTGGGGGGATTGGGTTCGGGGGTGGAGGTTACAAAAAAATTTAATTTTTCTTCCCATCTTAAAACATTTTATTATTTAACTTGATTAATATTTTATTGTGTTAAAGAACATTGTATTGTTTGTTTAATGTTATATTTCGAAAATTTACATCACGATGTGCGCATATAAATACACTGTACGCGTAATTTTAAATATTTAATGCTTAATTAACGCACATGTCGAACATGGTAAATAGAAATCCAAATTGATAATAATTTTTCATTATCCATATATTTTTTTTTATTAAATTATTCATGACAAATTCAATTTTTTGTTTTGCTGCTTTGTGATAACAAGTCAATATAATATAATATGAGATGTATCTATATGCGCGTACGTGTATTTAAATATCAAAAATGTTCCAGGAAAAATTATGTTTTTTTGTGTGCAAATAAATATATAAAACTCAATTAATTAGCAAACATTAAATATTCAAATGATTTATAATTGAGTGAATATACAACAAATATTTAATTTAAACATACGTATGTACCTACATATATGAACATAATTTTATTTATATTAGCAATATTTTTCTAACAAATTTTTTCAAACATAACATTAAATTTTATTATCTTTTTCATTTTATTTATGTAATTTTATATTCGTATACAAAAAATTGTCTGCTTGTGTACATAAATTAGTTACTAATTTCAATTGCAAATTATTATTTAAATTATAAAACCTTTTTTATTGCGATCATGTGTTTGCTTTACTGTCAGTGTGGTATGTTAAGTAGGAGATAATTTAATGTTACTAAAAAATTCCAACATTATTGTAGTAATTACACATGTTGTGTACTGTCAAAGGTTAAATCACAAAAATTGTTAATGGATTAAGTAGCATAATGCTTTGGGCATATTGGCTGTTGATAGACTATAGACAGTTCTGTCGAAATTTTTCAAATTCTTATTCGGTCGTATTTGCCAAACAGACATAATGACAGATCCCAACATGGTTGGCATCCGTATCCATCAACATTGCTATACGGTGGTAATCCAGTTTTGCCCTGCCGCATACTGCTATTTCTTATTCGTTAACGTATCTCAAAAATTTAATTAAAGCTGGAGGCGCTTGATTTTCAAATGTAATCAAAAATAGGGTTACTCATATTTATGTAAACTACATGAAAATGGTTTTATTTTATACATTGATAAAACCTGTCTATACAGCGATTCCATACGTAAACGATCAAAAAAACGCAAATTTTGTCCTGAACCCTTTAGATTTCTATGAAACTTCCCAAAAATGTTCTCTATATAAAATAAGTCAACACGTATTTTTTTATTTCCTTCTGCGGCACTGTTCTTTGTAATAGGGGCGTGCGGCGTTTTACGTTTTTTCTGATTTTTCTTAAAAATGATAATTTCTGGAGGCCTCTTAACCGATTTTAACAATTTATATCTCAAATGAAAGGGAATGAATAGAGCTTATAAATAGCAACACAATTTTAATTTTAGAAAAATTCAATCTTAAAGAAAAATGCGTTTTTTTGGAAAATGTGATTTGCCGTTAAGTTGGACTTAAACGAGTTATCGGTTTTTTAACTTTTTTGTAAAGCTTACTTATTTTGTAAGCAAGGAGAAAAATAAAAAAAAGAGTGGTACCTTTCATTTTTAAAATATGATTTTTTGAATAGGTCAAGATCTGAATATTTTAAACGAAAATTGAAGAAAATGTATTCAAACTGTTCCTTCGATAATTTCATTACAGATTTTACTTTATTTTTATATTTTAATTCCTCAATTCAAACGCTTTTTGCAATGCAATAAAACCATAAATTAATTGTGAATATAATCTTTATTACTCAATATTAAAAAGTTTGTTTCTTGTACAAAATGAAAACTTCCTAATATCTAAAGATATCTTATTATGTGGACAAAAACTATGATATTTTTGAGTTCCTGCTATTTGTTTTACTGAGCCATATCTATTTTTTAATTGCTTTTCCATTGTATCATAATCTGTAGTAGTAAAAAATAGATAGTTTACTTTTGATTCTGTTTCGAAAGCCCACGAATAAAGTTCACGTGGCGTAGTTATTTGGTTTTCAAAAGGATTTTTTAAACTCGCTCTAGCAGCATTCCTCTTGAGAACTCCTCCTAATGCATCGCAAGGCCCTTTTCCGTGGCAAGTTGCAAAAAATGCCATTCTGCTTCCATACCGAAGTCCTGCTTGAAATTGCATAGATTGTAGAAATTCATTTTGTTTTTGTACTGAGCCCCGGATCCATCGGAAAAGAAACAAATTTTCTAAACGTGCCGTAATTTTTCCTATAAGAAATTAACTAGGCCGTTTATAAACAACCTCACAGCTACATGATTATGTCTAGTTGCCTCAGATATAGCTATCAAGCTTGTAAATTTCAAACTACTAACGTATTTAATCGTATGGCCGCTTTCTCCGTTTTCATAATACACTGCAAATGGATGTATTGTACATTGAGCATTGGACCAATAAAATCCTTGAACGGCATCCTGAATTACAAATGAATAGTTCTCAGAAAAGTCACATATAACAATACATTCATCAGTTGCTGCATTTGATTTTCTATATTTTAGGTAATCTGCTTGTTGTTTTGCAATAAACGAAAGCGGTTCTATGTTATGCAGTTGTTCACCAAGTTTATCTGTAAAACCCAATGGTGATATGGTTATAGTTTCCATACTGCATCGATCTACTTGCTGCCACTGCTTGAATGTTATTTCATCTATACAATTTTGTAGAAATTTTTCAGATAATTCCTCTCAAATACTGTCCGGTCCCGGGCAGGCTGTAGATTCGTTTAAATGGCATGATGTGCTTGGAGTAGTGCATATAATCTGCGAAATAAGATCTTGATAACTTCCTTGTTCGTGTAATAAAAGGTTCATAGATTTTATTTTATTAAACATAAGTTTAATATTTTGATGATATATGCAGACACAAATACTATGTGCACCGCTAGAGTTCGCTAATACGCAGTGCCTTGGAAGATGTGCAGCAAAACTAGAAAATCCAATTTTTATATTTGGATATTTTTGTTTAAATATTTGATGAGCCTCCTTCAAATTACAAAGAACCAGCCTACGCTACTTTGTTTCAATAACCCCATCTGATGACATGGTCTTGAAATCTCGTTTCCCAGGGCACACCCGACTTATATCGTCATCTTCATAAAATTTCTGCACCAATAATGCGATTTCCTGATTAAGAATTGTTGAACCCAATTTGGTGTTCGGTGTTGAAATGATACCTTTTTGTTTTTGAATCTGTTTTGCTCTATTTGCCATATAATAAGACACACCGAACTCATCTTGAATTTTCCGGACAGGCCAGCTTTTTGGAACCGATGTTAAAACCATATACTTTTCATTTGTTGTTGTAGAAATATCATATTTTCCTCGTAACTGTTGAATTATTTCAATAGTATCACCTGAAACGCCAGTGACAGCATGCTCAGAACTGCACGGAAGCCTAAATATTTCTTCAGAAATTTTCGCTGTAACTTCTTTAAATTTTTGTTGTTTATAATTTTTACTTCCCATTTTCTTATGTACTAAAGGAGAACTGTGAATTGATTTTAAAGTATCGTTGAATGATGATATATCTGGATTAATGAGTTGCTCCTCATTTGATGAACTTATAGACGAATATGCAGGTGAACATTCTCGAACCAAATTAATATTTTGTGAACCATAGGGTTTATTATTATCACTACTTGATCCACTTTTATAAATTTCAAGATAACAAGCATTGCAAATTATATTCTTTTTATTCATGGCAATACCTTGTAGATTAGCTTTCTCAATTATATAATTAATCACTTTTTGGCTGGACGATTTGTCTTTATATAGATGGCACTTTACACACTTAACTTTCGTACTGAATATTTTTTGTTTTCACCTTTTTAAAATGTACTTCAAACTCTACAATACGAATGACAAATAATTTACAAACCTAGCATATTTATACGAAACCGACTTTGGTCTGAAACCCAAATGAATTTGCCTGCTGCGATTTCTAATTGTCAGGCAATAAAACGGTCAGACATATAAGCAAGTACAGTTGGCGAGATAATTAAAAGTAAAAAGGAGGTTATCCACATGCTGATAAGAAAGTTTATTACCATTTGCACACCCTCATTTTTAAGATTTATTATCTTGACCAATAAATAATTGTTTTAAGTAAACCATAAAAATGTAAGCATGAACAATAAGGATGAGTCATAAAATCTCTGTTAGCAAATGTTTTTCATAAAACATCTATTCCTGTACTATTTCTGTCGTAAGCGATAGATAATAAACTATAAACATTATTAACCACGAAATATTAAGGCTGTTTATGAAAGTTTTAAAAGATATCTGGGTCCTCCTTTATTTTATAAAATCCAAAAATTTATAGTTATTCCCCTTGCTTGATGAGACATTCTCATTATTGCTCCTTTCAATTTTTAGATAATGACAATTCCTAATTTTAGAAATGATTTTTTGTTTTGTTTTTCGTTTTTTGATTTTTTTTTTTGTTTTTTTCTAAATGAACTAAAGTAAAAGAAACAAAGAAAATAAAAAATAAATTAAAATTATAATAAAATCATCAGAGGAAAAGTTTGAATACATTTTCTTGAATTCTCGTTTAAAATATTCAGATATTGACATATTCAAAAAATCATATTTTAAAAATGAAAGGTACCACTCCTTTTTTTATTTTTTTGTTTGCTTACAAAATAAATAAGCTTTAAAAAAAAGTTAAAAAATCGATAAGTCGTTTAAGTCCAACATAACGGTAAATCACATTTTCCAGAAAAACACGTTTTTTCTTTAAGATTGATTTTTTTTTTAAATTATAATTGTACCGCTATTTATAAGATCTATTAATTCCCTTTCATTTGAGATATTAACTGTTAAAATCTGTAAAGAGTTCTCGCGACAGAGGCCTCCAAAAATTATCATTTTTAAGCAAAATCAGAAAAAACGTAAAACGCCGTACGCCCCTGTTTCAAACAACAGTGCCGCAGAAGGAAACAAAAAAATACCTGTCGAGTTATTTTATATAGAGAACATTTGTGGGAAGTTTCATAGAAATCTACAGGGGTCAGGACAACTCGTGATCGTTTTCGTATGGAATCGCTGTATAGTTAAAATACAAAATAAAATGCACAGGAGAGCTTATTTATTATCAAGCAAAAGCACTAAATAAGAACAATAACGAAATTTTGAAATTTCTAAAATAGTACAAGTATCTAGGAAAATGCCTTAGGGTCTAGAAGCTGTGGAGAAATTTTTTAAAATTTTAATTTTTTTTTTAATTTTTACGGGCAACAGTTTAAGAAAATCATTGTTTATCAAGAGTAATAATATGCTCAAATCCAAGCGGCCTGTCCCCTAGGCCTAGATCAAAGTGACAAAATGTTACTTAAAATTTCTATTTTTTTAGAAAAAATTCTATGGAATTTAAGAAATGAGGGACATCTTAATCCAGGGCATCCCCCTTATAAGTTTCCACAAGCTTCATCCAATCGAAATCAACTTTTGTTAAAAGATTTCATATAGACAAGAGCAGATTTTTGTAGCATTTTTGAGGGCGGGTCTAAGTGCTCCCATATAATTTTTTTTTTCAAAATTTCGAATTTTTTAGTACATTTTCTAAATTATTCACCGAAATTTCACCATATACTGAATTTTACAACGTATGCATGAAGATGGTGGCCAGACGATAAACAAAATTTGGGTGGTATAATTGTTGTGTTCAACACCCAACTTTCTTTTACGATCTCGAATACGCCATACTTAGAAATTTAGCAAAAAAAATTGAAATACCGGATTTGTGATAAAAATACTCGTAATATCCAAAATCATTATACCTGCTTAAATATCAGAAAACTAACAATGTTAAACCTTGTTTAAAATGTAAGATTTAAAGGTTCATAAGAAAGCTGATATACTTGTGGTACACAGATGTCCATATTTCGCATAGCTTTCCTAATTTATGGAAAATGCTTTAGTACGAAATTTTATTCCGAATAGTCGATTCGCGTTTTTTTAATAAAAACTCTTTACTTCCGGTAAAATTTATAATATTCTCTGAACTAATTTTGTTTCAAAGCCAATTTACAATATTTTTACTTCAAGCGTTTTTTCGTAAATGCTTTATACTTTTCAAGATATTTGTAAAAAAAGAAAAAGCCCGTGGCACCGTCCGGGGGACATTAAGTTTCATCCCAAAATCCCAATTTAATTTAGAAAAATTTAGTGCATAGTTGATTTTCTCATAATTGAAATATTTTTCTAAATATTTGCAAAGAACGGAAAAGCTCCAACTTAAGGTGACACATTCAGTGAATCGATTTTGGATAAATATCACTGGGATCTCCAAATTTATGGAAAAGGTTTAAGTACATAAGAAGCTTTCCGACCAGTTATTCCCCGTCGGGGCATGTATGTGAAGATAGCCCAAATTCCATCCCCGAAAAATGCGATGGCAACACTAATTATTGCTATCATGACATTTTCAACTCTCAACCCAAAAAATCACGACATTTTTACTCTCAGCCCAAAAAATATTTGCTATCATGATAGTTAAAAAATGTCGTGACAGTTGAAATTTTCGGGGCTGAGAGTAAACATAACACTATGAATCTTTAGAGAGCATGTACAATTTTTTTAGAATTTTTCTTTGTGTAGGAGTTGAGCTATAGTCCATAGAAGTCAGGAAATATTCGTTGGCCCCACTAGTGGTGCACTTCGTTTGATAGGTGAATGCTTAAGGAGCATGTACGATTTTTTTCAGATTTTTTCTATGTATAGGAGTTCGGATATAATCATAGAAGTCAGGAAATATTCGTTGGCCCCACTAGTGGTGTACTTCGTTTGATAGGTGAATGTTTAAGGAGCATGTATGATTTTTTCAGATTTTTTCTATGTATAGGAGTTGAGATATAGTCCATAGAAGTCAGGAAATATTCTTTGGCCCAACTAATGGTGCACATCGTTTGATAGTTGAATGTTTAAGGAGCGTGTATGAATTTTATAAGAATTTTTCTATGTATAGGAATTCAGATATAATCCATAGAAGTCTAAAACTATTCGTTGGCCCAACTAGCGGTGCACATCGTTTGATAGTTGAATGTTTAACGTGCATGTACGATTTTTTTTAGATTTTTTCTATGTGTAGGAGTTCAGATATAGTCCATAGAAGTCAGAAAACATTCGTTGGCCCAACTAGTGGTGCACATCGTTTGAAACGTGAATGTTTAAGGAGCGTGTATGATTTTTTTTAGAATTTTTCTATGTATAGGAGTTGAGTTATAATCCATAGAAGTCAGGAAATATTCGTTGGCCGCACTAGCGGTGCACATCGTTTGATAAGTGAATGCTTAAGGAGCATGTACGATTTTTTTCAGATTTTTTCTATGTATAGGAGTTGAGATATAGTCCATAGAAGTCAGGAAATATTCTTTGGCCCAACTAATGGTGCACATAGTTTCATAGTTGAATGTTTAAAGAGCGTGTATGAATTTTATAAGAATTTTTCTATGTATAGGAGTTCAGATATAATCCATAGAAGTCAGAAAATATTCGTTAGCCCAACTAGTGGTGTACATCGTTTGATAGGTGAATGTCTAAGGAGCATGTATGATTTTTTTTGGAATTTTTCTATGTCTAGGAGTTGAGATATAATCCATAGAAGTCATCTAAAAAAAATTATATACGCCTCTTAAACATTCACCTATCAAACGATGTGCACCGCTAGTTGGGCCAACGAATATTTCCTGAATTCTATGGACTATATCTCAACTCCTTGACATAGAAAAATTCTAAAAAAAATTATATACGCTCCTTAAACATTCACCTATCAAACGAAGTGCACCACTAGTGGGGCCAACTAATATTTTCTGACTTCTATGGATTATATCTGAACTCCTATACATAGAAAAATTCTTATAAAATTCATACACGCTCTTTAAACATTCAACTATCAAACTATATGCACCATTAGTTAGGCCAAAGAATATTTCCTGACTTCTATGGACTATATCTCAACTCCTATACATAGAAAAAATCTAAAAAAAATCGTACATGCTCCTTAAGCATTCACCTATCAAACGAAGTGCACCACTAGTGAGGCCAACGAATATTTCCTGACTTCTATGGATTATATCTCAGCTCCTATACATAGAAAAATTCCAAAAAAAATCATACATGCTCCTTAAACATTCACCTATAAAACGATGTGCACCGCTAGTGGGGCCAACGAATATTTCCTGACTTCTATGGATTATATCTGAACTCCTATATATAGACAAATTCTTATAAAATTCATACACGCTCTTTAACCTTCCGTCGGTGTACGTGTTGTATATACATGGTCTGTGCATGGGGGTAAAATGTTACCCCAAGTTAGTTTGATACACAATACGAGAAACAAATTTAAAATTGTAATTGGTTAAAATATTTAAATAATAAAAGTAAACATATACATATCAATAAAATTTATATAATTCAGTTGAACATATTGAAAATATAGTTTAATTCACTTTCATGTGATAATAAATGCACATTATTTAAAAAAGGAACAATATTTAATCAAAATCGTCTTCAAGATCTTCACAGCTGGCGATAACTTCTACATCTTGAATTTCTATGGCACAGCAGGCATTGCAAACTATTTTATGAAGGCGCTTGCATGCGGACATATCACAGATTTGGCAGCTTATATTAGTTTTTACGTCAGCAGACCGATCACAGAAATTGCAACGACGACTACGATTTTTGGTACTAAGCGAACTACTTCCAGCAACTTGGTTGTCTTAGAGTATCGACGTCATAACCCATCAATTGCATCGCTATTTTTACGTTCTTTTTCAGTGCGTTTGGATTTGATAGCCGCTTTCGAATAAGTTGATCAACAAGCTGTTTTGCCAGGATCTCCAGAAAAAGTGTACGGGTGTTGCTTTTTCTTTGTACGTAGCCATCTGGGCGAGCTAGTTTATGTATCTAAAATGCAGCAATAGCTCCCACATCAATCATGTTGAAAAACAAAACCATGGGCCATCTACAAGTGATACGTTTACATGTATGCGTCTTGGCCAACTTATCCATTGTATCTACCCCTCTTTTACTGGAATTGTAGTCCAAAATTATGTTTGGCTTGCCGGAAGCTGCATCGATATCATCGTTATTATGATGGGTAGATAATAATAACACATTTTTATTTGGTTTTGGTATGTAACTCACTAAAGTGAGATAACCGTCAAAACAAAAGCGTGATGAACCAACTTCTCGATTTTTTATATATATTTTTGTCGGTGCTTTATGTGCCGCCAATTCGACAGGTAAATCCGGTTTACTTCGAATCGTTCCTATGATTGTTGTTTTTGGACAAATCATATCTTTGGCGAGAGCACAGCTAGTAAAGAAATTATCCACAGTTAGAGTACGTCCTTTCTGAACGTAGGGACGAGCCAGTTTGTTCACTAGATTGAATGGATAATCTTTTGCCCTTTTTTTTCGGATTGACAACCAATATAAATTTCTCCATTCAATGTATACGAGTTTTCCGCATCGACGATCCAAAATATTTTTATTCCATACTTCCCTGGTTGGGAAGGGATATACTGGCGGACATTACAACGCCCTCTTGTTACCACCAGTTGTTCATCTACTGTTAGGTTTCCTGGTTTATACGCTAATTTCAGATTTTGCTGAAAAAGTAACCATATATCCCGGAAAGGCGCTAATTTATCAGTTTGTAGTCGCTCGGTTCTAGTTCGATGATTATCGAAACTCATAAAGCGAAGAATTTGCTGCATTCTCTGCAACGACATGGATGCTCTGAAAAACGGTCGACTCTCTTTGTGCCATAGCTTATCAGGTTATATGGTAAACAACATAGGCGGCAGAAGCGAAACATGGAAACAAACAACCGTGTGGTGATTTGGTACGTGACACTGATGTATATATAGACCCAAAACTATGTACTTTTGGTTGCCAACAAGAAATATAATCATGTTTTTTTTCATTAATTCGTGTTGTCTGTATAACATTTTAACTACCGTTTTAAAATAATATTATTAGGATGTTTCTTAGTCTGGGGTAACTTATTACCCCATGCACAGATCATCGCATATTTTTATTATTGTGCCACAGTCGCTTTCAAAAGTTCTGATTTTGCCATTTTTTGATATATGGTTGTGCTAAACATGTAACAGGGAGCATTCCTAAGAGATTTCTAATCAGTTCGTATTAATTCACTTTTTATTTAACTTTTAATAAGCCTGGGGTAACTTTTTACTCCCGTGCACCGACGGAAGGTTAAACATTAAACTATCAAACTATGTGCACCGCTAGTTGGGCCAACGAATATTTCCTGATTTCTATGGACTATATCTCAGTTTTTTAAATTCAAAAATCATAGAAATTTTAATCAAATAAGTCCCGACACTTTTATATTTCATATACTAAAGTTATATAGAATGTTACAATAGTTAACAGTAATTTTGTGTTTTACTTTAATCTATTTAGAATCTAAGAATGTTGTTTATGTTTTAAATGATGCGTCTAGTTTTATTTATACAATTTCATAAACAAAATTTACAAAAAACATTCTATTTTTATTTTTATACTTGTAAATCAAGTTTTTGACTCTCACCCCCGAAAATATTTACTGTCGTGATAGCTAAAACTATCACGACACAAAAATTTTTCTGGGCTGAGAGAACAATGTTGCCTTTTGTGAAGGAGGAAGATTCAAAGTAATTTTTGATTTTCGCTGTCAGTATATTTCTTGGAGAGTAGAATTTAGATATTTTTGTTTATTTGCACATTTTATCAGAACTTTTTATTGTTTTCATTAAACTCATAACATTTTTTTTATTATATAGCTGTTATTCGGAAATAAATATTTATACACGAATTTAGATTTATTGCTATAATAGTTAATTAAATGTCGCAATAGTATACATAAACTTGTATAGTATTGCCATAAGCAACTTTTTCGATTTTCGGGGATAGAAATTTGGGCTATCTTCACAAAGGTCGTCGGGGCTGCATTGGTGGCAAATTTGTGTACGTTCCTTTCTAAGTATTATGTAAAAGCCGGAAAAGCTTCTGTAGAAGCTGTTACTTCCAGTGAACCGATGTCGGCCAAAATTCACTGGAATTGTCTAATTTGTAGAAAACGCTTGAAAATGAAGTTTTATCTCGATTAGTCAATCCGTTTGGGCGGTACAGGGCCGAATATTTGTAGCTAAACACTTTCTTGTTAAAAATCATATTTTCTCGTTAAATCCTTGGAAAACTAATCTGGCCCGATTTTTTGGCAATTCTAATATACAACCATTTACTTATTCGTTTTTCCGTTAATGCTAGACTTTCGCAAAAAACGATTAGGCTCCTATAAATGTTGAAACTCCCAATTTACGAAAAAAGCTTAACTATGAGGTTTTTTTCCTGATTTATTGATCCATATGGACTGTACACCGACCAAATTTTTTGAAAACAGTTCATAATCGTTTTTCTAGTTAATGATATACAAGAATACACACAAAATGATAAAGCTTCCATGAATGGTGTTACTTCTAGTGAAAAAACAAAAATGCGTCTATGAATGCTATCACTTCCAATTTACTTAGATCTCCTAATTTGGGAAAAAAGCTTAGGTATCAAGTTTCATCCATATCAATCAATTCGTTAGGATGTACGGAACCGAATCTTTGTTGAAAAAAGTTTTTTTTTTGTCAAAAATCGTAATTTTGATAAACTGCGCTAGGCCGGTATTGTTTCAAAATTAATTAAAAATAGTTTGGTTGATAATCATTTTTCATGTAAATGATATAATTTTTAAAATATTTGCAAAAAACGAAAAAGGTTTTATGTAAGCAACCACTTTTAGTGATTCGATTCGATAAAAAAGTTTCATTCCGATCAGAAAACCCGTCTGGGCTGTAGAGAGGTCACATGCATTTAGTCTGTACGCGCACACATAGTTTTTTTTTTGTCAATCATTGAGCTTTAAGCTTAAATTTTGGAAAATGAACCGGAATGGTTGCAAATTTAATTAAGAATCTTTTAATTTACAAAAAACGGAAACACTCCTATGGAAGTTGCTCCTTCCGGTAGACCGATTTTTGGCTTAATATTATTGGAATCTCAAAATATATAAAAGAAACTTAATTATGATGTTTCATTCCGACAGGGCCGAATTTTTTTTGAAAAACTGGATTTTGTCTAAAATTCAATTTCCGTTTTAATTATAAAAAAAACAATTAGACCGATATTGTTGCAAATTTACTTTAGACTCTTTTAGTACATGATCATTTTTCTAATAAATGCTATACTTTTCACAAAATATTCACAAAAAAATTTAAAAAGCTCCTATGAAAGATGTTATTATTTGAATTTAAAAATAAAAATCGGATAGTTTCAGCAAATTTCTGAATGAAACTTATTTATTTTGAAGCAAATTTTGAATCTGAAAACGTTCTCAAAAATGGCGAATCTTAATGTAAATTAAAGTCTGGTTGTTATGACGGTACGTTATATTTTTTTTTGTAAGTCACCACCCGCAGAGAACAGGAAATATTCATTTCCCTACAACATAAATATACAGGTTGCCTATTATTGCCTCAAGCTTATCTATAATAAAGCAATTGATCAAAGAAAAAAGCCTCGAACCGGCGAACCCCGGATGGTGGAAAGCTTGTTTAGTTTAATTGTGGGATAAACGATTTGGCTGAAAATTGCCTAAAGGATTCGAGCACAAATTGAATGTTATGAAGGCTATTTTCGGGAAATCTAATTTGAATTATTTTGTAATAGGTCCCCGGTACAAGTGGTCGGAGTCGTTTGTAGGAAACTTGGATTTAGGAATATTTCTTCAGTTTAATTTAAAAATGATTCCAGGAAAAATTAAAGTAACAAAAAAATTAAACGCATACTGTGGATTAATGGTAAACTTAGTGTATTTTGGATGATTACAATGAACTTTCATATAAATTTATCATAAATATATGCAAGAGCATATCAACACATTGCAATAAAGCTCATTAAATAATAGAACTGCTTGGTAATAAACTCAAACTCAAATTATTGTTATATATTACAAAGTAAAAGAGAAATATTCAATCGTGTTACAAATGAGAGTAGAAGGAGTCATTGCAAACAATTATATTATATTTTAGATCTATAAGACTACCAAAATGTTCACATTGTTACTTCGTAGACATGTCACGTGTTGTGTATGGGTCTGTTTACGTATTTGCTACTAAATATGAAAGGACATATTCTTGGCGAGTCCCAGCACTGACATCTATTACTTTCTTAAATTTGCAAAAATGTTTTAATTATGTTTACTGCTAATGAATGCACTAATATTATGATAAATGGCGAAATTTTTTAAAGGTTATGGGTGAAAAAAAATCTGCATTTTCGACATATCAGGCAGAAGTAGTACAAAAATCTACTGATGTTAGTCGAAAATTTCATGGTCCTGTAGTTCATTGAAAAAATATTGGACTATCCATAAAATTTGATTTATGATAATATTAAAGTATGTTTTGATCATAATTACACAATCCGAATACAACAGTCTATAATGATTTACTGCGGGACAAATTTAACTGGGTTTTTGGTCGTGTTAGGGTTATTTGATTTTACTCCTAGCACCAGTAAGAAAGTCTCTGTAAAATAATCAAATCAGATTTTGCATACGAACTCAATGAAATTAATTGGTAACTCAATTGTGGCTTAAGGCTTATAAGGTAGCATATAATTTGTTATGCTAAGGAAAGAAATTTCTGCTAAGGTGATAGCAGTCAAACAAATAAAATGCTTAAAGCATGTTTAGAGGTAATCTTAAAATTTCATTGTGGAATAAGCAGTGTAACCTCTGGTCAAAAATCAAAACATATGATTTGTATCATCAAAGTATTCTACCCTATAGTAGCTATTTTCTGCCATAAGTGGAAATATAGTTTATAGACTTGTTATCGGGTATTTACGAATCTCTCAAGTTTTGGATTTTCGGAGCTAGACGATCTGCAGAAAAGCATTTTTGCTGCAGAATAGGAAAATCAGTTTCAATTCGATGTCTTCGCTCATTGGTTACGTGACTTAACACTTGCATGGTCCACGTTTTCGATGTCTCATTTTAGCGATTTTTTCACATCCTCTTTCACTATCAGCAAATCGAGATGTTTGGTCTTGAACATAGTTTTAATTTTCACAATTTTAAAAGCGCCGAGGTCACCAATCACATTTTAAGGTGCTTGACTGAGTTTCTTTTGTTTTATTAAAATGTAAGAGAATGCCACCGTTCCCAGTTGTATATATAAGTACTTCTAGTACTGCAACTCAAATTGTTTATCTTCTTAACACGACAAATTATAAACATGAGGGATCCTAAAAATCGTCCAACTACACCAAGTCATATTTACTTTAAAAATTGAAACATGACCCTATATAAATTGTGGTCCTAGCATTTTATGTGAGAATCGACAACTGAGCGAAGTGAAATTAAACACCAATAACACTAAATCATTATAGACTGTTGTTCTCATAATGTGCAAATTAAATGATAAAGCTATTTTTTGATTTTACTTGAGATCTATTTTTATCTAGAATTTTAAAACATTAACATATTTTATTGCAAGTTGGAGTATTTTTTACTAAAATTACAAAACTTTTGAACGCGATTGGCGTATTGTTTCATTTTAAATACATGTATGACGTAATTTTTTGAAAAAAAAAAAAATTACCTGCAATTTAGGGGAAAAACCCCGAAAAATGCAAAAATATTGAAAATACGTTGATTGGAGTTAAAGTAATGGAATAAATTAAATACTTATTTTTTAATTTGTTTTTTATTGATTTATAGAAATTCTAACTTTAATATAAATATTTTGGTGTACCGCCATTTGCTTCATTATAGACCAAATATTTTCAATAGGATTTAGGTCTGGACTATACGGGGGCCAGCCTACTTTCGTCAAAGTACTTTTTTTCCTTTAAATGAAGAGATAAGAAAAAAAACAAGTTTTTAACAAATTATTTATGTTTATCTGAAAGCCAATTTTTCTATCTACAATTCAAAATTAATAACTCACAACTTTAGCGGTATGGCACGGATCGTTGTCCTGTTGAAAAATAAATTTGACAGTTTCGCCAAAAAATTTTAACACAGAAGGCTCAAATTCGTTGTGTAGGACCTGCAGATGAACAGCTGCTGTAATAATGGAACAAAAGAGGCACACTCGAACGGTACGTTTCCCGAAAAGCATCCCCAGACCACAACTCTTTCATTTTTCGGTGGAAGTCTTAAAAGACATTCGTTGCCAAGCAGCTCTCGAATTTTGATTCATCAGGGAAAATCACATCACTCTACATTTTTGGAGTCCAAAAAACATGCTCCTGGGCCCATAGCAAAAGTTGTTTTTTCACTAGTAATGTGAATTCAGGCTTCTGGACTGGTTTTAGTGCTCTCAAACCAGCTTTAACAAGTCTTTTTCTCACTACCTAGGCTAGCTGAAATTTCTTTTACTGTTGCTCGCTCAACTTCCCGTCTTGTGTCCGATGAAGTTTTAAAACAAGTATAGCCCCAACTGGCGTTTTCTTTCTGGGCCTTCCAGAGCCTTCCTTTCCTTGTGTACTGCCCATCTCTCGCAATTTTTTAATATTTACGCGACAGTACTTTAAGGAATGTTTAATGTTTCTGCTATTTCACGCTTGGTTAAAGTTTCTCGCGCCCAAATCAACGTTTTGCTTTTACACTGCTCACTAAATTTTCCCATTTTTTAAACTAAAATTGCACTTTATTTGACTAGGATCACTTACAGAATAACTTAATCTTTCAAAATATGCACTACTTATACTAAAAAAAATTACAGGCAATAAAACATCTGCACCCTAATGTCGGCCAAGAACGGTAGGCGTAAAATAAAATATTTGCTTGACCAATTTTTTTGCACATCAGTTGCGGGGTTGTACCGGTGTAATAAAAACAAAAGGCGGTCCAACAAAATATTAATATTAAAGATAGAACTTCTATAAATCAATAAAAAACAAAAAAAAAATTTTTAAAAATAAGTGTTTAATTTATTCCGTTAATTTAACTCCAATCAACGTATTTTGAATATTTTGGCATTTTTCGGGGTTTTCCCCTAAATTGCGGGTAAATTTTTTTTCTTCAAAAAATTACGTCATATATGTATTTAAAATGAAACAATAAGTTTTGTAATTTTAGCAAAAAATACTCAAATTTGCAATAAAATATGTTTAACTTTAACAGTTTCAGGAGTTTCAAGGAAGATGAATAATTCTCCCGAAACCCTTCAATTAAAAATGTGAATAAGTACTCTGTATACGAGTATATGCATTTATTAAAATAATAATAGAACAACAACTAAAAAAAATTATAATTCAGGAAAAGCTACACAAAATGACCCTACATTTACTCAGTACACTACACACGATAAGCTTTAATTTAAAATAACCGTTTTGCTGAGACTGATCAAAAACTGAGTGCAATATTAAAAAATGAAATTCAGGTTTGCTTAAAATCAATATTACAAAAACGCTATTACTTGTGAATTGCAAAAGTTGAAAGATAAAGCACGAACAAGCGATTGACGAGCTTGAAAGAAGTGAAGATTCTTGTGACATGTTTATTGACGGAGTACCATCAATGGACTCATCTGTTGATATGTCTATAGTAAGATATGCGAAACAATTGAGGTTGATCATAAAATCTGCAATACTCTCTCTGATTTATCTGATATTTTGGATACAATAAAAAAACTGGCCATAACATGACAAAAAAATATTTTATTACCCACCTGGGTCAGGATAATTTGCTCTCCATAATGCCCATGGAACATCATTTGACTGAATATATGGTGACGGTCTGGTGTAATAAATTATTAAATTTGTATAAACGATTTTTGAATTATGTACTTATTTGATACATCATCTATCAAATTCCGTCTAACCAATTCCGTCTAACCCGTCAGAAAATTATAAGGTTGGGTTACCCTTTGCAAGGCGCATTAAGTAGCATTTGAGCCAAATATAATGAAAATATGGTGAAATAAATTATTAACGGTGGTAATATCCACTTTTGATTTAAATATTCGAAGCCTAAATAGTCTGAAGCCAATTCCGTGTAACTTGACCAAAAATAATTTATTACACATCTGTATAAGATTAAGCTGTCTTTCTAAAGAATCATGGAGTGAAATTTTTCCCGCATCATCTGGTGGTGGCCTGGTGTAATAAATGATAAACAGAGGAAAAATATATACGTTAAAATTATAAATTTAAGGCCTTTATGGTTTGAAGCCAATTTCGTCTAACCTAACAAAAACATAATTCATTACCGATTTAGATGAATTTTACCTATGTGATGCAAAGGATTATGAAGTAACATTTAATCCAATATCGAGTAGGTGTCTGGAGTAATAAATTAATGACAGTGGTAACATCAACATTTAAATTACATAGTTGATGCATCTCCGAGCCATTTCCGTCTAACACAAAAATATTCTATAACACATCTCAATCGATTTTTTTGTGTTCGAAAGCCACGAGATGGTTGTTACAAAAGAAAATTTTGGGAAAATCCATTGGATAAGTCGAAAAATGGAAAAATTATGTTTTTCAGTTGAGGACGGCTGAACCGATTTGGCTTAATCTTTTTTTATTGTGTTCAAACGATGGTTGTCGCGAAATTTTTTTTTTGGGAAAATTCAGAAAAGTCGGAAAATTTGGAAAGCCGAAAAGTGATGTTTTTCAGTTGAAGACGGCCGAGCTGATTTGGCTCAATCTTTTGTTGTGTTCGCAATTGCCAGGAGATTGTTCTTACGAATTTTTTTTTGGGGAAATTCGGAAAAGTCGGAAAATTCGGAAAATCGTAAATAATGTATTTCAAATTTTGGAAAAATTCGGAAAAGTCGGAAAATTTGGAAAACTGAAAAATGATGTTTTTCAGTTGAAGGCGGCTGAGCCGGTTTGGCTCAATCTTTTTTTGTTGTGTTCGCAATTGCCAGAAGATTGTTCTTACGAAAAAAATTTGGGAAAATATATCGGACAAGTCGGAAAATTCGGAAAATCGATAAATGATGTTTTTCAGTTGACAACGGCTGAACCGATTTGGCTAAATCTTTTTTTTGTTGTTTTCGTAATTACCAGGAGATTGGTTGTTACAAAAGAAAATTTTGGGAAAGTTTTCCAGAAAATTCGGGAAATTTGGAAAATCTAAAAAAGATGTTTTTAAGTTGAGGACGGCTGAACCGATTTGGCTCAAACTTTTTTTGTTCTGTTCGAAATTGCCAGGAGATGGTTCTTACGAAAGAAAATTTTTGGAAAATATGCCGGAAAAGTCGTAAAATTTTGAAAATCGAAAAATAATGTTTTTCAGTTGCAAAATCGATTTTGCTCAATCTTTATTTGTTGTGTTCGCAATTAGCAATTACCAAGAGACGGTTCTTACGAAAGTAAATTGTGGGAAATTATACTGGAAAAGACGGAAAATTTGGAAAATCGAAAAATGATGTTTTGCAGTTTAGAACGGCTGAACCGATTTTGCTCTATTTTTTTTTGTTTTTTCTCAATGGATGTTACGAAAGGAAATTTTGGAATTTTGGGAAAATTCGAAATATTCGGAAAATCGAAAAATGATGTTTTTCAGTTGAGAACGGCTGAACCGATTTTGCTCAATCTTTTTTTGTTGTGTTCACAATTGCCAGGATATGGTTTGTACGAAAGAAAATTTTGAGAAAATATACTAAATAAAGTTGATTTGCCCTACGCAAGGCCCATGGAGTCCCGCCTAAGCCACTATCTGGTGGCAGTCTGGAGTAATCAGTTATTAAATGTGGTAAAAACAAACTTTGAAGTATTTGAAGCCTTTATCGTCTGAAGCCAATTCCGCCTAACCAGACACAAAAATCACTTATAACATATTTGGATAAGGTTTACCTATGCGATGCAAAGGATTATGAAGTAACATTTGATCCAATATCTAGTAGGTGTCCGAAGTAATAAATTTATGACAAGGTAACATCAACATTTAAATTGCTTAATTGATGTAGAATTACATTTTTGGCGGGCCAGGTTTAATTATAAGGTAGACCGTGTACTCGTTCCTCGGAAACGGCAACTGTAATAAAATCGGGATTTGATGTAATAAATTTATAACAAATTATGGCATCGATTTCATTGCGGTACAGCCCTAAGCTTTTTACCTACATGACGAATATCTGAAAAATCTTTCATATTATTTTTAAGTTAATTGATTTTAGTATTTGTTTTTAAAAATTAAAGCTCCACAAACAATAGAACAACAAATATTAATGAACTAATCACTAAAAATTTTACTATTTATTATGCCGCAACTTGGAACTTTAAAAACAACTGAACTTCTCATCTTATCGTGAATTGGGACGTCATCTTTAAAATCGATTTGGAATATGTTTAAACAAATATTACATGCGTTGCATGAACAATTTAGTAGATCTAAACTCAAATGGATTTATATCGGTCATTGAGTAATATCTACTGTATGCGAAGAAATATATTTGATGAATGAAATACCCAAAGGGTTTAACTAACAATGAATATTTATTTCCTCCGTTTCCAAGTATCTTGAGATGGCATCTATACGGTATATAGCATGACAATTTTAATCATTATGTCTGTAGATAGCATACATTATACACATATCAAGAACTTCAACAACCTGTCAACAATATTTATAATACAGAGGAAAGGATATATATTGCCTTTTGTAAACATTCCAAAAAGGATATAGGACAGTTATGTACATTACGAGTATATATAATGATATAGTCAAGTCATATACACAACCAACAAACAACATCGTCAAATAAAACTTAAAAATGTATAATAAAAAATAATTGCAAAGTTTAAATATAAATGCTCGTACAATAATAGTTATATATGTAGAATAATAAGCATAAAGCTAAACTAACAAGTGACATGAAAACTACTGACTGTGTACTTATATAGGAAAACTATACCAATATACCAAAAAGGAAGACGGAAATTATTTCTATTTCGTTTTTTATCCTTATTATTTTCTTAATTAAATTATTTAATTTAATTTTATTTGAAAGTTTCGCTTTTTTTTTGTTAATAACATTCCAACTTTTTGTTGTGTATAAAAAAATTTCCAAAATAGCAAAAAAAAGAAAATTTTTTTTTTGATCTTTAAAGTTTGCGTTCATGTTTTCTTCGCCGTAATTTTATTTACATTTTATTACTGTTATGCTGTTGTTTCTTAATGTTTTTTAATATTTACAACAGCAACAACAACAAATATATAAAATTAATGTAATTAAAAATTATACAACATAAAAAATTGTATAAAAATAAATACTTATTAAAAAAAAAAAATAAAATGAAAAGTTTTGTGATTTTCTTGTTACATTAAAATATTTAGGGACATATTTTCTATGTACACAGGATATAAATTTAAATACGGTATAATATATTATATATACACACCTGGCAATCGATTACCGGCACGATACCATCCTACATTTGGTTTTGGTCGTGTACCCAAAATTTCACATGTCGCTGTCAGCGTGTGACCTTCACGTAATGGTCCAAGTGTTGTTGTATTTTGTATTATCTGTCCTTCCTCGTTTAATAAATTTATCGATGTTGGTGGTACTGTAAAGAAATAAAAGTTTTCCATTTAATAAAGGTAAAGAAAAATATTTATTTTTGTTTACGTGTGTGTGTGTGCGAGTAGGCCTAATAAAAATCCAATAAAAATAATATTACGTATAGATACACTCGTGTTTAAACATTTTCAAGCTATGTACATCTTCCTAAAATAAATATGCGCTTAGTACATAACAAACCATCTTCATCTCATCTCGTATACAGAAAATGGGGTAATAAAAAGTATGAATGTAGCAAAATTAACGCAAGAAAAATATCATCCACGGGAGAATTTCTATATAGCTAGACAAGAAAAACGATTTTTTGTTGTTCCTGTTATTCGTCCTATTCAAGTTGTGAATGTTACATTTGTAATTTAAAATTTTAATGTTTCCCACAATCCCAAAACGTTAATCTCTTTATTTACGCACATACCCGCATATCCATACCTAAATATGTTTATAAAATACCATAAAGCTCAAAACTAATTTCTGTGTATGGCAATCACTTTTTGGAGCAAGTTAAAATGCTTTCGTAACGGCTGAATATATATATATATATATAAGATTTCCCGTTGGTTATATTTGATAAATTTTTTAATGAAACCTTGAATTTTATGTGTCTTAAGAGTTAACCTTGTATTATGTTGTCTAAATTACAAAAAGTTTTAAATATTTGAGAGCCATAATTATTTTTGTGATATATCTTTTTCCATCCCAAAGAAACTAATTGTAGTTATAAACACATTTGTTAATTTTTCGTGGCAAATTTTTTATTAATACAAATTTTGTGTCGAAAGCCGTAACTATATCAGCCGGAACCAAACAAGTATCGCACAAGTAGCACAATGCATTGTGAATCATTATGCACTATATGCTTTTTCAGCCGGAACCTTATAATTCCAGCCGAAACCTGATAATGCCAGCCAGAACTATGCAACAGCCAAACCAACTAAGGCAAAAATAGCACACGATGCTTTGTGCATCATTGTGCACTGTATAATTTTTCCCCAGGAACCTTATAATTTCGGTCAGAACCTGATAGATCCTGCCAGAACCATATTACAGCCAAACCCACTATATGACACAAGTAAAACGATGTAGTGAGCATCATTGTGTACCATATATTTTTTCAGCCGGAACCTTATAAATCAAGAAATATACGCCTATTCGAAGAATAAAACCTTACAATTTCCACCAGAACCTGCAGCCAAACTAACTATGGCACAAGTAGCACGATGCCTTGTGCATCATTGTGTACTACATTATGCTTTTTCAACCGGAACGTTAAAATTCCGGCCAGAACCTTATAAAGCCAGACAAAACCATATTACAGCCAAACCAACTATGTCACAAGTAGCACCATTCATTGTGCGTGCACTGTATAATTTTTTTGTCGGAACTTTATAAATTCAGAAAAATAGAATTTTTCGAAAAAACCGTATAAATTCAGCTGTGACCATACCCTCTACAGCAAAACTAACTTTGTCACAAGTGGCACGATCTAACCAACTATGTCACAAGTAGTACCATTCATTATGCGTGCACTGTATAATTTTTTTGCCGGAACCTTATAAATTCAGAGAAGTAGAATTTTTCGAAAAAAAAACGTATAAATTCAGCAAGGACCATACCCTCTACAGCCAAACTAACTTTGTCACAAGTGGCACGATCTATTGTGCATCGTTGTGAACTATATGCTTTTTCATCCGGAACCTTATAATTCTAGCCAGAACCCGATAAAGCCAGCCAGAACTATACAGCACCCAAACCAATTATGGCACAAGTAGCACGATGAGTTGTGCATTATTGTGCACTATATAATTTTTCAGCCGGAACCTTATAAATACAGCAATACATACATGATTATTCGGTGGACCCTTATACTGCCAGCCGGGAACGATGGTATGGTTATATACAGCCAAAATAACTATGGTTCAAATGACACAGATCATTGTGCACTATACAATTTTTCAGCCCGACCATTATAATTCCGGCCAGAACCTTATAAAGCCAGCAAACAGCATATTAGAGCCAAACCAACTATGACACAAGTAGGACGATGTAGTGTGCATCATTGTGTACCACATATTTTTCAGCAGGAACCTTAGAAATCCAGAAATATGCGATTATTCCAAGAAGAAAGAACCTGACAATTTCAGTCAGAACCTGCAGCCAAACTAGCTTTGGCACAAGTAACACAATGCTTTGTGTATCATTGTGCACTTTATAATTTTTCAGCCAGAAAAAATAAATCCAGATATTTATGATTTTTCGGTGGACCCTTATGCAGACGAAAACGATGGTGTGGTTATTTGCAGCCAAACAAACTATGGAACCAGTAGCACAATCGAATGTGTATCATTGTGCACTATTTGCTTTTTCAGCCGAAAACTTATAGTTCTGGCCAGAATCTTATAAAACCAGCCAACATCATACGTCAGCCAAACCAACTATAGCACAAATAGCATTGTGTACTGTACAATTTTTCAGCCCGACCCTTATAAATTCAGTAATATAAAATTTTTCAGGAAAAAACCTTACAAATTCAGCCAGAGCCATACCCTCTACGGCCAAACTAACTATGGTATATGTACGTAGCACGATGCATTGTGCATCATTGTGCACTACATAATTTTTCAGCCGGAACCTTAATTTTTTGGCCAGAACTTAATAGATCCAGCCAGAACCATATTACAGTCAAACCAACTATGACACACGTAGGACGATGCATTGTACATCATTGTGCACCATATAATTTTTTCAGCCGGAACCTTTTAAATACATAAAAATACGATTAATCGAAAAAGAACCTTACAATTTCAGCCAGAACCTGCAGCTTAACTAACTATGGCATAAGTAGCATGATGTCTTATGCATCATTGTGCACTACATGCTTTTTGAAACGGAACATTATAATACCGGCCACACCTGATAAAGCCAGACAGAACCATATTACAGCCAAACTAAATGTCACACAAGTAGCACGATTCGTTGTGTATGATTGTGTATTATATAATTTTTTTGCCGAAACCTTATAAATTCAGCAATTAAGGGTTTTTTGGGAAAGAAGCTTACAAATTCGGCCTGAACCATACCCTCTACAGCCAAACTAACTATGTCACAAGTGGCACGATGCATTGTGCATCATTGTGCACTATATGCTTTTCCAGTGGGAATCTTATAATTCCAGCCAGAACCTGATAAAGCCAGCCAGAACTATACAACAGCCAAACCAATTAAGGCACAAATAGCACACGATGCATTGTGCATCATTGTGCACAAGGTAATTTTTCAGCCAGAACCTTACATATCCAGCAATATATGATTTTTCGGTGGACCATTATACTACCAGTCGGAAACGAAGGTATGGTTATATACAGCCAAACTAACTATGGATCAAGTGACAAAATGGATTGTGTATCGTTGTGCACTATATGCTTTTTCAGCCGGAACCTTATAATTCCGGCCAGAACCTTATAAAGCCAGCCAACACTACACTACAGCCAAACTAACTATATCACAAGTAGCACGATGCATCATTGTGCACTATTGCACTAAACAATTTTTCAGCCCGACCCTTATAAATTCAGTAATATACAATTTTTCGGGAAAAACCTTACAAATTCAGCCAGAACCATACCCAACTACGGCCAAACTAACTATAGTTGACGTAGCACGATGTATTTTGCATCATTGTGTACTATATAATTTTTCAGCCAGAACCTTATAATTCCGTCTAGAACCTGATAATTCCAGAAAGAACCATATTACAGCCAAACCAATTATGGCACAAGTAGTATGATTCATTGTGCATGATTGTGCAGTGTGCACTGTATAATTTTTTTGCCGGAACCTTATAAATTCAGCAAAATAGAATTTTTCGAAAAAAAAACGTACAAACTCAGCAGGGACCATACCCTCTACAGCCAAACTGACAATGGCACTAATAGCACGATGCCTTGTGCATGATTGTGTACTATATTATGCTGTTTCATCTGGAACCTTATAATTCCGACCAGAACCTTATGAGGCCAACCAGAAGTATACTACACCCAAACCAAATATGACACAAGTAGCACAATGCATTGTGCATCATTGTGCACTATTTGGTTTTTTAGCCGGAACCTTGTTGTTCCAGGAAGAACCTGATAAATCCAGTCGGAACCATACAACAGCCAAACTAACTATGATAAAAGTAGCACAATGGACTGTGTATCATTGTGCACTATATGCTTTTTAACTCGGAACCTTATAAATCTATGATTTATAAAAAAATATTTTTTTCGGTGAACCCTTATATTTCCAGCCGGAAACGACAGTATGGTAATATACAGCCAAACTAACTATAGTAAAGGTGACAAAATGGATTGTGCATCATTGTGCACTATATGATTTTTCAGCCGGAACCTTATAATTCCGGCCAGAACCTTATAAAGCCAGCAAACACCATACTACTGCCAAACCAACTATAGCACAAGTAGCACGATGCATTGTGCATCATTGTGCGCTATACAATTTTTCAGCCCGACCCTTATAAATTCAGCAATATAATATTTTTCGCATTGTGCATAATTGTGCACTATACAATTTTTCAGCCGGAACCTTATAATTCCAGCCAGACCCTGATAGATCCAGCCAGAACCATATTACAGCTAAACCCACTATGACACAAGTAAAACGATGTATTGTGCATCATTGTGCATCGTATATTTTTTGCAGCCGGAACCTTATAAATCCATAAATATACGATTAATCGAAGAAAAAACCTTACAATTTCCGCCAGAACCTGCAGCCAAACTAATTATGGCAAAAGTAGCATGATGTCTTATGCATCATTGTGTACTATATGCTTTTTCAGCCGGAACGTTATATTTTCAGCCAGAACCTGATAAAGCCAGAAAGAACAATATACAGCCAAAAAAACTATGGCACAAGTAGCACGATTCATTGTGCATGATTGTACACTATAAACTTTTCTTTTCGGAACCTTATAAATTCAGCAATATAGTATTTTTCAAAAAAGAACCGTACAAATTTATCCGGAACCATACATTATTAATATATGTTATTGTATAATTTTATATTATATATAAATTTACCTTCTGGCTCTTCTGAGGATTTCCTATGTGTAGGCCTAATTACTTATATATTTAGTCAGGGGACACTCAGGCCTGTCTAAATTAACACATACTATTTAAAAAAAAAACAGGATTAACCTCGTCTCGAAAGGTTTACAATTATTATTTTGCAATCAGTTATGCAAAAAGTAATATTTTAATTACGTGGAAAATTAATCATCAACCTTTTACACAAGTAAATCTTCAAAGGAAATAATTTACGAAGGATTGTGGCAATAAGCCAATGTGTGTGCAGCATTGTATAGTCACAACACCAGAAAATATTGCTGCAGCAACGATATCAATCAGACATCGTGCACAAAAACTTGGACTTCGAGAAGGTTAACAGTAACCAATATTTTTCATAAAGGCTTGAATTTATTCCCGTATAAAATTCAAACGCTGCTACCAAGTGATCATTTGCGGCGCCATACGTATGCAAATAAGATGCTGTTCGAAGACACTGCGACAATCCGGATCTTCGCGAAAAATAATTAGGCGAGTAACGAAGCCCATTTTCACTTAAGTGTACATGCCCACTTAAGTGAAAATGGGCTTCGTTACAAACAAAACATCCACAAATAATTCATCGATCACCATTACATCCTTTGAAAGTGACGGTATAGCATTGCGTCCATAATATTAAATCTGGTTTTGCAATCCAACAGCAAATTCAACTCTTTTCCATGTTTCTGTTTTACATGATATTGCAAAATACGATTTCGCACTGGTGAAAATTTAAAAAACTTTAAAATGTTTCCAACCATTTCATTTGCCGCAATCAAGTAACTTCAAATGCGCATTTTGGCATGATGTGACTTTTCAACAGTGAGATCATTCGGATTCAGAGCAATCTTCATTAAAGTATTCCTTTTCGTGATCACTATCACTAATATCATTTGGTTCTGGTTCCCCAGTTGTATTGCAACGTTTGAATGCCATGATTATTATAGCAGAGTTGATGACAATTTCCCCCATGGATTGGTGTTTCTCTACAGTCCCGATTTCTTCTTATGGAGTTATCTTAAAAGTAAAGTTTATGCAAACAAACCAGACACTTTTGAACAACTTAAAAGAAACAATATAGGGAAGAAATTAAAATGGTACAGGGTGAAACATGTGGAAAAGTGATGGAAATGTAGAAGCGGACATCTGGCAAACATTGTTTTTCAAGCATAATTTCAAACATTAAATAAGCGATCTATATAAACATTAAATCCATCTTGTTTTCTTTAAGTTTATATGCAAACAAATTAGTAAACCTTTCGGGTGGACACTCTATATATAGCATTTACAAAAACAAAATGATTACTAGCAGAAGATTATAAAATAAATAAATTTCAAAAGGTTTTTTAAGATCATTTTTTTTAATTTCAGCTTAATCGACGAGTCTGAAAACTTTATTACACCAAAATTTGGCATCTCAAAAAGTTCAGACTATTCGGAATGAAACTGCATTTAAGCTTTCGGAAGTGGCATCATTTTTTATTATAAAATACAGTTTTTATCAAAAGTCTCGTCAGTTTAATTATTGGCTTCAGAAATGTGAAGTGTGGTGTATTCGAAACCTTAGAGATAGTAACCAGTCCATTTTTAAATTTTTCATTTATTTTAAGCATTAAACCATTCAGACATAGCCGATCACTGCCTATCACTTCCTATTCGACACACTACTTTAAAAAAAGTTTTGTTCTCTGGTTAATCTTCAAGAATGATCAATTTGCCACTAACTTTGCAAAATAACATCAATAATTGATACGCTGAGCTATGAAACTTAGATGTTGACCATATATGATAAAATGAAGTGATCAACCAGTTTTATTTAATTATATTTATTTATTACAACTGCTTACTAGATCATTTGCAAATCATCTAGTAATTTATCTTTCATAATTTATATTCTCGTTTGGAGGGTTGGAGCCTTTTGGCTAGTTCCCTTCAAAGTTTTATTGTTTTTTTAGCTGATCCAGATTTGATTTAGTAGATCTAATGGATTTCTTCCGTCGCAGCCGTCTTACTCGGTTTGTGTCATCCATCATCCAACGTACCTCAACATTTTGGTGTAACCAGTCGAGCTATGGACGCCACTCCGCAACGCTTGTGTTATGCAATAAGAAACCGTCTATATTGATCTGTTTTAACGTATGCTAGATAAGCAGCCGGAAAGGTGCAGTTAACCCGCCCTAAAGTATAAGCTTGGGGTTAATATTCAAAGGTATTTAGATGTGATTTAATAATACGGGATTCAAATTGATGGCTCATTATCAGTGACCAATATATCAGGCATAAGATTATCCAAAAGTAAAAATTGATTGTCAAGGAATTTTATAAATTCCTCTACTGTGGCTTTTTTATCAGTTATGTAATGCCGATTTTTTAAATATTATCGATTGCTATTAAGATGGAACAATTACTTTTCTTTGTTCGAGTTTGATCCAAAAAGTATTGGATAAACTTTCAAATGGTGGCTGAACAGCGTAATTTATTGATTTGATTCAGTTGCAAATTGGACACGATTGGATAAAGGAGGACATATCGATGACCAATGCGAGCCAAAACAAATAACGTTGTATTAACTCTTAAATTTTGCCAATGCCCAAGTTGAGCAGTTGAGAGATATAAACTATTCGTTAAATTACTATACAAGGTTTTAACTTAATGATAGCAAGCAAAAATAGAATTAACGATGTTAGATCAAAATAAAGTGAGATTTAACGACATATAGTCTCGGAAATTTTCCATAACCAAAATTGCCGCCAGATACGTTCCTTGCTGACACTATTCCAACGACTCTCACTTTTCCCGGACTTCTTCTAAATTTATCCTTACCAAAACTATCATCTAGGTATTCGATATAGCGAAGAAGAAATCTGATTTTTCTACATAGTTACGACAAAAAAACAGTAATTCAGATAAACAGATTAACTGGTGTAAAGTTTGTACTACAGATTACCTCAACGCTTTTGATAAGTTATTTAAAGATTGTTTTATGATAACATGGCCCTCTACGTGTTGATGGAAACCGTTAGCTACCGTGAAAAGGCAGAGATTAGAAAAACTTTTCTGGTGTTAATCTGAATGAATGATTTCTTTCATAGAACACTGACGTTCACCACGCTATCAAATAATCCTCGCTCTGAAAATCCTTTGCATATCTACGAAAATATATAGACATTTGTCAATTTGTTAACTGAAATCAGTGAAAAACCGAACTTTCGGAATATTAGTGAAATAAAGTTTTCTTTGTGTAAAATATTTTTCACGTTGAGTATGTAAACACGGGTAACAATGTGCAATGAATAAGAAGTAAAACTAAGTTCGAGTATCGGTTGAAATATTTAAGTTGGTTGTCCAGGGCTCCTCATTTTCGTTTTAGAATTGAGCTAGAAAAAAATAATTGCAAAATAAGCTATGTTCTTTGAAAAGTTGCGGAGCGCTGCAACTTAAATAAAATATGTCTAAAGAAATATCGTAAATTGGATATTGGCGCCAAATGCCAAGACAAGTCCAATATATTCCGTCTAATTCAGAGGATTGTTAGAGTCTTGTATTTGTGATCGGTTTTGATTTTATAGAGCCACTGTTATAGAATTAGACTGATCAAATAATGCAGAGCAATTCGTCAAATTAGGTTGGCTAAATCATTATGTTAGTTGATCCTCTTCTGATAAACTTCATCAATGGCAAACCAGCATTTACTAAAACTTTCAAGCTAGTGAATTCGCAACCGGCAAACTGGGCCATCCGCGCTTGTTATTGCTATAGTTAATTCGATAATCTCCGGATTAATGACATTTTGAATGACATGGCTAGTTGATCATAATGACAATTTATGAAGGGATCTTTGAATTTTGGCTTTCGTTCTAAAATATGTTTGATCTTAAAATTGGGCTACGTCTAATAGTACTGGTGTGTCCTTCATGTAATGTGACAATATCACCGACCATTTGACTAAATAGGACATGGTTGGCATGAGACAAATAATCAACTATAATCAAAACTTTCCAATGGATAATCCTGATGGAATAATCCTGACGTAGAAAACTAATCATCAACCTTTTACACAAGTTAATCTTCAAAATATATATTTTACCGGATTATCAAACCATTTTAAGAAAGAGGGATTGTGGCAATAACCTAAAGTGTGTGCATCATTGTAAAGTCACAACAACAGAAAATATTGCTGCAGCAACATTATCAATCAGACATCGTGTGCAAGAACTTGGACTTCGAGAAGGTTAACACTAAACAATATTTTTCATAAAGTCTTGAATTTATTCCCGTATAAAATTCAACTATTACAAAAGCAGCTACCAAGAGATTACGGCGCGCCATACGAATGCAAATAAGATGCTGTTCGATGACACTAACAACCAGAATTTTCAGACAAATTAATTATGCGAGTGACGAAGCCCATTTTCACTTAAATGGGCATGTGAACAAACAAAACATCCACAAATATTTCATCGATCACCATTACATCACTTGAAAGTGACGGTATAGCATTGCGCCCATAATATTAAATCTGGTTTTACAATCCAACAGCAAATTCAACTCTTTTCCATGTTTCTGTTTTACCTGATGTTGGAAAATACGATTTCGCACTGGTGAAAATTTAAAAAACTTTAAAATGTTTCCAACCATTTCATTTGCCGCAATCAAGCAACTTCAAATGCGCATTTTGGCATGATGTGATTTTTCAACAGTGAGATCATTCGGATTCAGAGCAATCTTCATTAAAGTATTCCTTTTCGTGATCACTATCACTAATATCATTTGGTTCTGGTTCCCCTATTATATTGCTACGTTTGAACGCCATAATTATAGCAGAGTTGATGTTGATATTGTGAGTCACGTCCAAATCTTATCATCACTGTTGCTTGGTCGGTGGTTGTTGCTGTCTTTCGGCTTAATAATAAATCATGGCGCAACAATCAAGAAACTCAATGGTTTTACCAAATGTTTAGCTTCCAGGTATTCAGATGAATCCCAAGTTGATGTAACACTGCTTGAAGTGAACATTCACATTAAGGTTAGACAGAACTATCCATTCAATTTTTTGTCAGACTTTATGGTTTCAATTATATTCTGTTTTGCCAAATCAAAAAACTATATATATAAGATTCATCACACGATGCTTGCACTTCGGCAAAACATCGTGTCGAATTTTATTTTAAACGTTAAACCATTCACACATAGTTGATAATTTCAATTAAAAGTTAATAAGACACTGGACTCTATTTGTTCAGTTGCATTTGGATTTGTGGAGTAGCGCCAAGTAACATTTTGAAAATGCCATATAAAATCTATCTAAGGTTTTTCTATATATAGAAAGAAAAATAACTAAAAATGTAAGGTGATAGGAATTTTTGAGCACCCGAAATCGACTGCAATAGAACCCAAATTCAGGAAAGTGATAAAAATTTCCAAATGGGGGCTGAAATAGCAGAAGTTGATAGCACTGAGCAGTAGCTTCGACAAAGTTCCTAGAGATCAATCAATGGTACCTGAGTTCCTACTTCTTTTTTATAAACTGTTTTGAAGCTTAAACAATTTCAATAAAATTGGTTGGGAGGTTCTAGCTTTCAAAAACCTATTATGATGAGTTTTGATTTTCCAAAAATACGTTTAAGACCTTTAAATGGGCTTAACATGATGCGGTATATTGAGCCAAGTTGCAGGATCTTGCATCAATATATGTCAAGTTGCACAAATTTGTGGCGCATTATTTTGTTAAATTGCAACAGATTGCATCATGCTGTGTTAATTAAAAATTCGACTTTATAATATATCACATAATATTACAATGCAGTAGGTTGAGTTGGTTGACATCGATTTGTATCTCATAAATGGGTTTGGTGGATTGAAATGTGACACTCAAATTATTTTTGGAGGACCATATTTTTTTTACCGATAATGATGAAATATGAGGTATACTAAACGGAAATAGAATTCCAAAATAATAAAAATTTGGAAGTTGTTTTAAAAATAGTCAACTGACTTCTGGAATATGACGATGATGTAATTTGGCGTAGTAAATCCAAGAAATCCATAAATTTGGTGTGGTGGATTGAAATTGAATTCTAAAACGATTTGTAAAAGAAGTTCTGATTTGTGATCTTCTCGAAGTTTCTGCTAGAATGGAACTGTGTAGTGATCGGGTTCTGTAATATTACCAAGTATGATTTCCATTTACCTTGATCACATCCTCTTTTCAAAACGGAGTTTCTCCAAAATCTAATAAAAAGAAAACACGGAGCTAACATCGGCTCCAACAACTTGTTGTAAACCAAACTCTTCGTTTAACAAGAACACACAACCGTCGCTTCCAACGAACCAAGCGTTGGATACCGACCTAATATTACTCGCTCTGCCTAGACTATATACTTACGTTAAAATCGATTATTGATTGAAGTGGTGAAAGAATCCTTTTTACGGGAGTAAAGAATAGTCGCTCTGTCCACATTACATCTATCATCGATTTCTTTAGCCAAAAAATCCTTTTTAAGGAAGTACAGTATACTCACTCTGCGCTGTAATTAAAACCGAAATGTCAAGTTTTTTTTTCTCGTAACATTTCTGGCTAAAGGTTGTAAAGCGCCAGGTGTATCGAGAATTCTGCCAGCAACCCTAATACCAGGACTTGCTCCCAATGACCGCAGTTTGAGTAATCACGTACCAAGATAATAGGTGTCCTAATAATTCCAAAACTTAAATCTTATTAAAACTTTACGATTACTAATCTTTCGTACACTACTAGATAGACACGATCAGATACAATTTGATCTTTAGCACCCTGCGTACACTACGAGATAGATACGTAGAGCTAAAAATCACGGAAACTGTACCAGTGCGCATTACAAGATAGACGCGAAGACAATTAAATATCTCAACATTTTCAATAAGTGTACATACGTAAATTTATAGAATGAAATTTATAGAGTGTACGTATATCAATAGAAGAATTTATCAAAGAACGGCTCAACTAACCGAAATGTCCGGGCCGCTGACCAACGAACCAAAACACCAAAATAAAGAAGAAGTCAAATCGAATAGACCGATTGCAGACATATTCCACATTATCGACCCCATAAAGTCGATTCCTTCCGATGGGAACAGAAAACAAGTAACAGCCTGGCTGAAGACAGCCGAGGAGACGTTACGAATGTTCAAAAATTTGGTCCCGCCAACTCAGTTCGTGATGCATATGCAAGCTGGTTTATACCTAGCATTAGACCCAGAAACATTTCTGGAGGTAAAACAAATACTTCTAGATACCCTAGGAAATAACGAGAACTAGCATATTCCAAGTCTCAATTATGGGCAAATAAACAAAACGAAAATATGTCAATCCATAATTTTTATACTAGGACGAAGAAAATTGTCCAAAATATAAAAATGTTGGCAAAACAAAAAGATATATACAATATAACTTGGCAAGCGATCAGTTCCTTTATAGAAGAAGACGCGTTGGCAGCGTTATTGTCCGGATTACGAAATCCGTATTTTGGTTTTACACAGGCAGCCGATAAACGTACACTGAGAAAAATCGTATTCTAATTTTAAGAAAACTCGAAAAATGAATCAATAAATTCAACTTTTAGTAAAATTCAAGAATTAATTAGCTGAAGGAAGAATAAGTTGAATAAATGAAGCTACTAGCGCTTAATGTTATTAATAAAATGCAATATATACTTAAACCTAAGTTTCTTAGTTTAAGAAATGCAAATAATTCTTTAATTCAATAGCATTTACTAATTTTGAGAAACACTACATTTATTTTGATAATTTTAGACTCTATTTTAAATTTTTACTTTGTTTATGAATTTAATCAATATCTATTCTCTAGTGTATCATAAACCCGATAAGTAATTACAATATTTAACGATTGAATAAAGAATGTTTGTTTCTTGAAAATCATTTTTGTTTTCTTCTCTAAATTTAATAAAATAATTCTGAACACGAGAAAAACGGAGCAAGATAGTCGATCCGCTTTTCTCGTGTTGAGAATTATTTTAGAACGACTATTTAGAAAACTAAATATTGGAAACAAAGTCAAATTATGCAGAAATGTCATTTATTTTTTAAGGTTACAGCAGCTGCAGGATTGTGCCTTACTACACAAATAAAACAACCCATACATTTCCACCATTTAATAAAATAACTTTTATTATTTACTAGCGGACCCAGCGAACTTCGTTCCGCCCCAAACTACTTCATTCCGAGCAAATACTTTTGTTACAGTACTCAACATTGCAGTGTGTTGCAAATGTTTTCGATAGACGCTTGCAATACGGAACGACCCAGCGATTATCGACCACAACATCTTTTCCGTTCATCGTCATCGTGACTGTTCTGCCACCATCTACAGATGAACGACGCCGATATAGTGGATAACCATCGTTTCCACTAATTGTGTATGGCAACAACGAACGCGGATCTCATCGACCATACACGGTGAATCTGTATTATGATCTCCGCACGGATCGTGAATCGTGTTGGTTGCGTCTACCGCGAACAGCTCCAGGTTTCCTTCTGGATCTGGTATTTCGGTACTGATGATTCGATTTGATCGGGTCTGATTTTCTCAATTAACCACAGCAGAATGTGTGCATATGGTAATCCACGCTTCTGCTACTCAACTGAGTACATCCGACAACGTGGATGTCCGAAAACCAAAACGATGAAGTCCATTGGACGAAGCTAAGTCGGTTCAGCCTTTCTCAACTAATGCGCTAGAAAAAAAATTAATTTTCTTTGGGTTTTTCCGGAAGCTTCCATATTTTTCACACAGATTTTCCAATTTTTCTTGGATCGGTTACGTGCGAAATTCCGCAAAAAAGATCATTTTTCGATTTTCCAACTTTTCCGGTGGAATTTTCTAGAAATTTCTTTCCTAAGAACCATCTCCTGGTAATAGCGAATACAACAAAAATAGATTAAATATGTTCAGCCGTTCTCAACTGATGCACTAGAAAAAAGAATTCAATTTTCTTCAGGTTTTTCCGGAAGTTTCCGAGTTTTTGTAATAAGATTTAAAAATTTTCTCTTCTTAAAGACCATCTGGATCGGATACATGCGAAAAAACCGTACAAAATATCATATTTCGGTTCTCCAAATTTTCCGACTTTTGCAGTGGATTTTTCCCAAAATTTTCTTTCATATACAACTCACTCAAGGATCGATTGATAAGCGTTGAGTAATTCACATACAATAAGTTGATTCGAAATACCTTCTTGCACAAGAAAATGGTACTCCCGAATTTATTACAACAGCCCTTACCCTCAAAGGTCTATTTTAATGCATCGAATTACCTTCCTGGTAAAACTAATGGGTACCCTGAGTCATTAATGATATTTCTATTCGAAAATGTTAAAACTGCGATAACTTTAACAAGATTGTATCTACTTAAGATACGAAAGATACATTATACTCCGGAAACTGTTTTTGATTTGTCTATTCATAACCTGCGTATCGGTAACGATCGGTGCTACTAGTCCTCCAAATGTGTACAATAGTATAATAATATGTGTCCGTATTGTCAATTTCCTTTTAGATCTGTAAATACTAGATTAAATGACACCCCTTTGTGAATCTATATCAAAATATCAGTGCAGCTGTTTAATCGTGTCTTATGACAAAATTTTGTAATAACAGGTGAAATTATAGGAATTGACCAGATGATCGTTTTTAAATTTCACAAACAAGTACGAAATACGCTAATTACGTATTCCAAATATCGTTAAAGGCTCGTACGTATTTCGATGGATTATGGATGGATTATGCTCTTAAACTACGATAAACAAGGCTTATAATTACAGTCGTGAAGGAACAATGCTTATAAAATTTTAGCAATGAATTTTTGATACATTACAGTTTTTTACTTATATTACTTTTGATAAAGTGCATGTAACTATAACAAATAAATAAATTTCTAATAGAGATAACGTTATCAAACACAAAAATTTATAAAATTTAAATTAGTTGGTTATACGCGCATACTCAAATTAGATTTTGAAAGTCTTAGAACATGAACAACATAATTTAGTAATCTTAAATAATTAAATTAAACTTAGTTGTCGTTTTTTTACTTTAATCTTGTTTAGAAGAACTCTTGATAAGAAACGGGGCTTAGAATCCTCTAAAACTAAATCCTTTCGTGTTAAAAAAAATTAGGCGTCCTTTTCTTTATTTTTATGTTCAATTATAGAATCGTTATTCTTAAATATATGATAGTGAATAAATTTGAAACGAGATTAAAAATAATATAATTAAGATTAAAAAATCTCTATTTTAGAATATAAAAATATAATTTTATTCCGTTCCTTAGAAATTTATTCTCATTTTGAGAATAAAACAATATATTTGTTAATGTAATCTCAAACGAAGAGTAATTTAACAATATTAAGCGGAAATGTTATTCTAGAATTGAGAATTAACTTCTTTTCAGCAGTAGACAATTAATGAAATATCGTTAATATTTTTCGTATCGTAAATGGTTAGTATAATCGAAAATTGCAAAGACAGTGGACGTGTGTTAAATTTCGTGTGTTAATTTTCTAAATTATAGTGTGGTGCAACTAAAATAATATTAATTTACTTTTATAAATTTTGGTTGTTACAAGTGTAATAAAAGAAATTATAAAATAGAAATTACAAGTGTTCGTAAAAATTGAATGAAAAATTCTATGTGAACAAAGCAAAACGATATAACCGTCAAAGAGAATCATCCCATCCCCGTGTACACCCGTTAGGTTTGTATACTTTTACATATGTACATTTAGTTGCATGGATGTGAGTTAATAGTGTCCTGTGTGTAGATATATATACATTTATCTGTGGCAACAAACAATATTGGCTTATGTGCGCGTAAGCCAGAAATGACGCCGTGCAACACTGGATGTTTGAATCTCTTATTATATACATGTTATGATAGTCGTTTAATTTTTTTTTTTAATATTTTTTAATGGAATTATTGAATTAAGTTCAGCATCTTAAGACCAAGCGAATTCTGAAATTATTTTGAGTAAGTTTATTAATGTCTTTTAAAAATTTTAGAATTTGTTTACTAATAATTGTGCGCCATTTTCTTATCTAATTTTGTGAACGGCTCCTGTCCTCTACCCCAACGATTTCGTTTTTCAAACCAACGCGCTATATAATTAATTCATAGTAAAGTAAATTTGGGGTTAATTTTAAAAAAATAGTATCGAAGCCCTGGGCGTGAATCGTGGTATTAAAAAGTATTTTGCTTACATTTATGTGTAAGATTTATTCGGTTGGTCGATAATATGTCTTAAATTCAATGATACATTACTAGTTGCTTAATAATTATGTTTGTATTTTTTCAGATTTAAAAAACCTCGAAGTTTTAAAACTGCTCCACTATTGCTTGCCACCAACCGGACGGATCGCAAACAAAAAAAAAACAAAATCTAGAAGCAATCAATTGAAAATTCAGTGTCCTCGTGCTTGTTGGAACTTCCAAGTATTACAACATTGGAACAATCGTTACAAAATATTCGGGGAAAATACGCAGATTTTAATTTAACACTTCAGCCATTGATTATTATTTATAAATTAAATGAAATTAAACATTATGCGGTTGCCTACGACAACATATTTTATACATTTGATAATGTAGTAACTGCCATAGACTTATGTTTTAAATTATTTTTTGTGTTCGATATTAAATATCTCTTCGAATCCGAAAAGTTTTGGTACTTTATTCAAATTTTTTTTTATAATATTAATACCAAATATGACAAAGCCCGGTGCGTAAATACATTGTAAATTCTATAGTGTCTGAAGCTTTAAAAAAAGGAAACCCTTGTTTACGAACACAGATAACAACTGGGGCTTTAACGCCGATTGAATTTCAAATAAGGAAATCTTTTGAACGTTCGGGTATTTTAAAAGCTACCCTAGATAATACATCAGGTTGCACGAAGATAAAGATAGCGTATCAAATTTCGTTCAAGGTGATTTATGGCAAAAAAAAAAATTAAATATCAAAATAAACCGGTAATTTCCTTCTTCTTATATTATGATGACTTAGAGACTGGCGATCCTCTTGGAAGTTCTGCAGGGAAGCAGTCCATCGCAGCCTTTTATTATAATTTTCCTACATTGCCTTGCAATTATTCTTCTCTTGAAAACATATTCACAGCACTATTTTTGAAATCTAATGATTTAAAATTGTTTGGGACCTCAAAGTGCCTTTATAAGTTGGTAGAAGTTTTGAATAAAATAGAAGATAAAGGTATCAAGATTGTTGTGGATAATACCGCAATAACTGTTCATTTTGCCTTGGGGCTTATTATAGGCGACAATTTAGGCTTAAATACTCTTTTGCGGTTCGCAAGATCATTTTAACATAAATATTTTTGTCGGTTGTGCAAATCAAATAAAGATGATATAAACAATATTCTTAATGAAGAACATGTTGTTTTGCGAAATACTGTTAATTATTTATTTGATGTGAACACTAGTTGTTAGTGTTGTTACAGTGAAACCGAAATAAGAGAAAACTCGGCACTGAATCAAGTTAATAATTTCCATGTCACAGAAAACTTTTGTGTTGACCTAATGCATGATGTTCTAGAAGGAGTTGCAGTTTATGGCCTAACCGAAATTCTGAATTATTTCATTAACAAAGACTTCATTACAATTGCTAAATTTAATTCATGCATTCAATTCTTCGATTATGACCAGCTTGAAAAAAGTAACAGACCTCCAATTATCAAAATTTACAATTTAAGAAATAATAAATTAAAAGGGTCTGCAAGACAAACGCTCACATTTCTAAATTATTTCACTTGTATTTTGGGAAATCATATTCCACTAAACGATAAGGTATATCAATACGCTATTGTATTGTATGACATGGTGAAATTAATGTTAAGTCATTAAATGATATAAACGATCTAAACAGGTTAAAAGATTTAGTTAGGCATCACAATAAAATGTATATCGAATGTTTCGATCAAAATTTAAAGCCAAAGCATCACATGCTTATTCATTACCCATCTATTATTAAAAAATCTGGCCTTTTACGTATGTTTTGGTGTATGCGTTACGAATCTTAACACAGAGATATTAAAAATTATACTAATGTAACATTTTCCAGAGTTAATTTGCCAATTTCAATAGCAAAGAGATTTATTATTAAATTTGTCTACTCACTATTACAAAACAAGAGTTTTGATAGCACTGCTAAAAAAATAAAATTTAGTACCATTTCTTTAAGTGAAATTAAACAAGATTTAAACATCTCTTGTGTTTTTAATAAATTAGATAATTATTCAAAAATGGTATCAGTTTCAAGTATTACTTATCATAATACTCTAATCAAAAATCATACATATTTTTTTTTAGAAACTGATGAATTAAAACCAACGTTATTCAAAATTAAATATATTTTAGCCGAAAAAGAAATTATAACTTTAATTTCACAAAAAATTGAAATAATTTTTAACCAGCATTTTAATGTTTATTTAATTAAGAAAGAACTAGTGGAATACGAATTTATAAATTTGAATAGTAACATATTTGTAAAACCAATTACATTAAGAATATTGGACGATGGTTCAATGTACGCCAAATTACCATTATTTTAATATTATTATAAACAATTTTATGTATAAACATTTATTTTTTAATAAAACGATTTAAAAAAACTATTAAAATTGATTTTATTCAATAAATTAGAATATAAGCTGAAATTATACAAATATCTATCCAAGAATAGATTCATTCTTAAATGTGGTATAAACTTTCTTCAATTCGGAATAAAAATATTTGATTTAAGCAAATCCATCAAGATCATCAAGTTTTGTTTTCTTAAATCGATGTTAGGTATTCTCAGTTTCCGATTTAGTCATTGTGTTTTAAGAAAATTAAATCTTAAATGAAAAGTGAAAGTTCTGTTTTGGAACAGAAATTTAGTTCGAAGTGAGATATTATTTTATATTTTTGTAAATTTGAAATACTGAAATTGAGAAACTTATTCTTCAAAATATGATACCAATCTCTCAAACGAAGAATAAATATTTTACAAAAATAGAATATAAAATTCAATCGAAGAAATTATATTTATTAAAAGTAAACATGTATTTCTCAAAAACAGATTGCTCGATTTTAATGAATTTAGTAACACTCATCTCAATTCAAGTAAATATATGCTTAGCACACATTCAAACACGAAATTTCTTTGAATCGTTCCGTTCCCGCTAAATATGAGTTTAATTTTCTCTCAGTGTAGAGGAGGCTTACGCATTCCTATGCAAGTTTAGTTGCAATGAAACTATTGCAAACAACGCAAAGAAAGCGACTCAAATAAACCCCCTGAGATTCAATCAATCAAATACCCAACCCCAAAAATTTGCCGAGATGGCAAATGAGTGGCTCATCAACACCTATGAAAGTAGACCTCTCTATGAGATCAAGAAATTCTTCAAATAAACGCATGATAAACAATCAAGAAGTTCATGAGATTACCGCGGGTAATGAATATGATTCGGAGAGTCAAAATGAAGAAGACCCTTCTTGCAATTTTGAGATAAACTTAAATTTTCAGGAAGACCGGGAAGGCGATACGGAAGGCTAAACCTCCTTCCATATCTACAAACAACTAAAAACAAATGTTAATAGATGCGGGTGCAAACAAAAACATCATCAAACCCCTTATCGTTCCTGAAAATCTTTTAGAAACCTAAGAGAGTTCTGTTTAAAACATCTTAGGAAAGTTTGCAATAAAAAATGTAAATTTAATTTTCTTAATAAAGACATACCAGATCAAACATACTATGAACTAGAATTCCAAAAGTTCTTCCACGGAATTATTGGCTCCTAGAATAGCAAAACTAAATGCCAAAGAATAATGAAATTTTTCTTAATAATATTAAATTTAAATTATAGCAAATGATGACGAATGATTCGTTCCCCAATATGATGAACCCCTAACTAGAGAAATTAAAGTTCAACCAGGTGTTGATAAAGCAAACAAAGGTAAAACTATAGTAAAAATTCTTACGAATGAAGAGCCACCAAGAAAACTACCGAAACTAAAATTGGAAGTAAACAACTTCGAAACTCTAAAACATATCCAAATTTTCAATAATAATTCGATCAGCAAAGACGACATAAAAACGTGATTAGAACAGCGCACCTGAATGAAAACGAGAAAAAAGCCCTCATTGACAGAACATACAAAAATCCACCAGTTTGTTGAAAACAAACGAGAATTTATCAGCAACAACTATAATAAAGCATAAAATCCTTACAAGGGATGAAACACCCGTGTACACAAAAACCTATCGATATCCGCATCACTTCAAAAGAGATGTGGAAAAACAAGTTCCAAACATGTTAGACAGCGGGATTATTCGACACTCATGAAGTGCTTGTTCCGCACCAAATTTGGGTCGTTCCTAAGAAACCAGACGCTTCTGGGATACGCAAAGTAAGGGTAGTCAGCGACTATCGAAAGTTAAATGAAAAAACTATCCATAATAAATACCCTATGCCTCAAAGTGAGAAAATGTTGGACAACTTAGGGATGTTAACATACTGCACTACATTATACTAAAATCTGGATTCCACCAGATAAAAATGGATGAGAAATAGAAGGCGAAAATTGCCTTTTTTATGAATAAGGGACATTTTGAATTCTGTAGAATGCCATTTGGCCTAACGAAATATGGCCCAGCTACTTTTCAACGTCTCGTGAATCACTTAATGCAAGGGTTAATTGACACAGTTTGTTACAAATCTAAAAATCACCTAAATAATCTAGAAAAGTATTCAAACGACACTCGAGATTCAACTTGAAAATACATCTGAACAAAAGTGAATTCTTGAAAAGAGAGACGAAGTTCTTGGGACACATAATCACTCAAGAAGGAGTTAACAGTCAAATGAGTTACTACCCTCTGATGACATCGAGACTATTCATTCAGCGAGCACATCATATGACTATTTCATTCACAGGCCGATCAATTATTACAAAAATTAAATTATATTCAAAATTGCAGACGTAGATGTAATTCTTTCGGAAAATATCACAACGGTAAACAATCGGCGATCATGGCACCTTCAAGTTTGTACGATAAAATTCAAACATCGTTCGGACGAAACTTCAGTGAAAATGGTCATTTTATCTTCATTACTATACAATAGTTGAAGACGTAATAAATGAAAACAGACAAAGTAGAATAGTAATAAAAGAACACGAACGTGTTCACAGAGGCACCGACGAAGTCAAAAGTCAATTAAGGCGAACCTACGTTTTCCCACGGATGGGATACAAAATTAGAACCCACATTAATGCGTGCAACATCTGCAACACGCATAAATATGATCGCAAGCAACACAACATAAAATATCCCCACGACCAATCACGAAGAATCCGTTAAATTTGCAATAAACAATTTCAGAAACTATTTTTAAAACTTAAGCGAAAAAATATGTTTTTTACATAAAAAGGCAACTCTTTAGCCCTTTCAAAATATTAGGATGGTATTTCGTACTTAAGCTTTTCCAACAATTGAAAGGATCAAGAAAATTCAGAAGAAATTGGTGTAATAAAGGTGACAGTTTCGGGAGCATCTCCGAATATTAACCAATATTTTTAAGTCGAACATTTGGGAAAACGTCGATTTTCCTAGCTGTAGAGAAAAGAATGCCACAAGACATAGCGAGTTTGATTTAAAATCGTTGTTGTATTGAATTTGGACAGGTGAGCTTGTAATTTTTCAGTACCGACCATTTTTTAAATAAATTCGGTATTAATGTTATAACTCCATTACTTACAGGAAAGTCCGAATAACACTCGATTAACTTGGGCTCTCGATCTTACGTGGTCGATAATATTCTATAGCACTAATCAATTTTTAACTAAAACTATTGTAAAAGATAAAAGTTCACTGTGAAAATTTACTGACTAATTTTCAATTAGAAATTTAAAACTTACCTAAAATTTTAACATCAATTTTATAACCCGCTAAATCCGACGTACACGCCTCCATCGGATCAATATACGTACTCTCGCAAAGGTACGTTTCCTCATCCGAAATATCTAAATTTTTTATCTTTAACCTTGTGAACGGCCCACTCGGTGAATGATCAATTGATATCCTGTAAATACACAAAACGGAAAAATTCTTATTAATTTGTTTAAACACATAACATCAATTTTAATTAAATTAAAAATATATTACAACTCTTCTCAACAACAACTATGTCATCCTAGAAACAATGTAACATAGAAAATAATAAAATATAGTGGTGGAAATTATATATATTTTGGAAAAACTTCAACCTCAATGTATATTTCAATACAGCATATATACTAAGCAATAGGGTGATATAATTACATGATCTTTCGTTCGTTGTACTGTACAAAACATTTCCGAAATCATAAAATACCAATCCCCCTTTTATAGATAATTTCCTAAAATAAATAATTCTACTTTTATAAATTTTATTTAAATTTATTTTAATTAACTTAAGGACAATGAAAATCAATAAAAAATAAATAATAATGAACGAGAAAAGGAAATTTATTCCCGACAAAAATTGAAAAATCCTTATAAATGTCAATTATATGATTAACAATTTCGTTTATTTATATTCAGTTTTTTCTCTTTCGGTATATATTTTACTATCGAATTTTCCCATCATCCTACTTAAACTACTTGAATGAAGTGATTTGAGTTTACTGCTCTCGTATAATAATATATAGTGTTCGAAAGTATGTAGGATTTGAGATAAAAGTGTTGTTGTTGTTGTTGTTGTTATTCAGCTATTGTTTTGTTGATTGGGAAAAGGATAAAAGTTTTTTCGTTATTTTATTCTGGTTTTGTTCGATTCGTTCGATTTTATATATTGATTATCCTTTTTGTGTACAGAATTTTTCTCTCTTATGCTAGGATTGTATAATATTGGATATAATATACCAAGTTGCAATAATATCGTAATTGTAATAAAATTGGTATAATAATGATAAAAATTTATCAGTCAGTCAGGTTGGAAGCAATTTGAAAAGTTTTGCGAATTACATCAATTTTAACATGAAATTGGGTTTAGATTTTGTGTTTCTTGTCGTATAATATAAAAAGGTCATGAAATTGTTCGTATCGATTTTATTTCAAATAAAATGGACAATATCCGGGTGGTTGGGAGGTTATAGTTTGTATAAATTCAGCTTTAAAATTACCGAATTTTACGAAACAAATACAGGGGTGTCTAAACCCAATACCAACTTCATCAAAACATTTTGATAAAGTTGGTATAAAATATTATACATACCAGCTAAAAAGTCAAAAAGGGCTGACTGTTGTGCTAAGAGGAATTGACAGCTGCATAGATGTTAGCGACATACAAGCTACACTTGCTGCGGAAGGTTTCCATGTCAAATCTATTGGTAATATAGTAAACCATGTGAAGGTACCCAACCATTGTTCCGTTTGGAACTAGAGCCAGAGGGAGAAAAGTCGAAGAGGAAGGAGTTCACAAAAGTTGCTACTTAAAATATTTGTTACATCGTAAAATAGAAATTGAAGAACCTAAGAAGAGTTCTGGACCAGTCCAATGCATAAAGTGACAAGAATACGTATACACACGAAAGCATGCTGCACCTAAAACGAAGTTTGTGTTATTTGTGGTGAACTCCACGACTCCAAAAAGTGTGACAAGTCTCGCAATGACCCATCTGTGTTACGTTGTAATAACTGCGGCGAAAATCATACTGCAAACTATAAGGGTTGCGCAGTGTATCTGGACTTAAAATGAAAAATAAACCCTAAAATGAGAGCTGAACAACGAAAATGCTCAATAAACAATTTAATCAGAGGGCCGTGTTTCCAAAAAATACAATAGTCACCAAACCAACGAATGCAAATACACAAAATGATAACTTGGAGACGTTTGCCAGCAGTTTTGCACAGCCAGGTGTTTCTTACGCAATTATCCTTAAATGTAATATACCGAAACCAAAAAGTTCATACTAATGAGGAGGAACTAAACATTCATACCATAGTAAATAAATTAACCGAGACCATTCAAAGTTTCATGATGATGATGGAAAGACAAATGAGCATGACGATGCAAAATATGAATACGCTTATGCAAATTATAGTCAAAAATCAAAAATGACAGTTCTAAAAATAGCTATTTGGAATGCGAGCGGACTCTCGCAACATAAAGCTGAGGTACAAACCATTCTTCTCGAACAAAATATAGACATCATGTTAATATCTGAAACACACGTCACAAAACAAAATTTTTTTAATATTACCGGCTATTCCGTTTATGACACCAAACATCCGGATGGAAAAGCACACGGCGGCACTGCAGTCTTAAAAAAAAGGAGATTAAAGCACTACGAGCTCCAGAAATATGCTAAAGATCACATTCAAGCTACAACTATCAGTTTGGAAGAATGGTCTGGGAAATTTTTAATATCGGCTGTCTACTGCCCACCGAAACACGCAATTAAAAAACAGCAATTTATCGATTATTTCAATCAGTTGGGAATCAAATTTCTAGCAGGGGGTGATTACAACGCTAAACATGTGCAATGGGGTTCGAAGTTGACGTCACCAAAAGGCAAGCATCTCTACGAAGCAATAAACGAGAAAAATCTAGATTATTTATCATCTGGACATCACACATATTGGCCTACAGATAGAAGGAATAGAAAGAATAGCACGACACAATGCTCAAGTCGTTGACTGTTATGATTTATCATCAGATCACTCACCAATAATAGTAACACTAGGTACCCAAGCATTAAAAACTGAACCACCTTAACATTTAACAAACAAATTAACGAAATGAGTTCTCTATAGAAACATAGTAAATGTAAATTGTCATCTTAATGTTCCAATTCGCACACCAGAAGACATTGATGCCGCGATAGAAAACTTAAGACAAATAATGGAAATGGCTGCAAAAAAAGCTACTCCGGAGAACGAAAATTCCGAAAAAATACAAGGCTTTCAAGTAACATTCAAAAGTTATTGGCTTCATCGATCTCCTTTGCTTAAATGGATATTAAATAAAGCTATTAAAGCTCTGAGAGAAGCAATACGGGAAGAACAAAATTTGAGAATACATTCTTAAGAATGAACCGATTACTCACTGTGGAAGGCAGCAAGAAATTTAAAACGGCCAGAGCTATCGAACCCACCGATAAGGAAACCAGATGGTCACTGGGCCAGAAGTGACTTAGAAAAGGTCATTGCTTTCTCTAACCATCTACGATGAGTCGAACCCAAAACCAGTAAAATTTAAATGGAAATGCGTCAAAACGGTTATCAAAAACAGTATAAATCCTAAGAAAGCGCCAGGTCATAATCTAATAACTGGAAAAATGATCAAAGAATTACCAGATAGATGCATGAAATATATAACATATATTTTTAACGCGATTATGAGATGTGGATACTTTCCCCAAAAATGAAAAATATCTCAAATTATCATGATCCGTAAGCCAGGTAAAGACGACACCCAAGTGTCGTTGTACAGGCCAATAAGTCTACTTCCGATAATTACAAAGCTTTTTGAAAAGATGCTACTACAGCAACTAACATCTATATTATCTGAAGGTCGTATTATACCAGATCACCAATTTGGATTTAGAGAGCAACACGGCACAATAGAACAGGTGCATAGAATTGTAAATACAATCAAGCTTTCCTTAGAAGAAAATAAATATTGCTCGGCAGTTTTCTTGGATATTGCGCAAGCTTTCGACAAAGTATGTCATGAAGGATTAAATTACAAAATTAAAACTCTTCTGCCTAGACAATTTCCTTTACTTCTTGAAAACTACTTAGCCCAAAAGATGTTCCAGGTGAAACAAAATACGGCCACTACTGATCTAACCAAGATAAAGGCAGGAGTACCGCAAAATATAATATACAAAATTAGTATTCAAGAATTTCCAGCTCAAAATCCTTTAATATCTCATAAATGTTGCATTTTTATCTTAAACTTTGTATTGATTTTAGGGCAGGCTGCAATCAAACTTTTTTTGTTGAAAAAAAAGTGAACAGACGGTGTGTGTTAAATCCCTATTACTACACTCGCGAGCAACGAAATCAGCTCATTTCTCTGCGCATACAAAAACTTTTTTTGACAAGCACGCACCTTTATCATTAAAATATATTATATACAGTACTTCTCAAATTAAAGCAATTGTAGCAAAATGTGATATTTCAGTGAAAACAATTGGCGTGTTGCAATCTCCTGGTTCAGGAGCCGAATACTACGTTGATTGATATTTGCCATCAGTCACATATCTGACTTGAACAAATCTTTACCAGTTTCGTTCGTATAGTTTTTTCAAAATCATGGATACTACTCCAGAAAAAGCCGCTCAAGTTGTTGCTTTATTGCAAGGAGGGCACAATTATCGAGAAAGCGCTCGTCTACTAAACATGTGTCAATCTGCTGTCTCAAGAGTATCCAGAAGGTTTTAAGAAAGTGAAACCTCCAATCGGAGTCCACATACAAGCCTGTCTCTGAGAATGACGATCGAATTATCGTTCGCTGGAGGGCCAAAATGGACAGCATGTTACCGCAAAGAGCGACTCGAATTTGCTTACAAAAATATAAATAAGAGCATTGAACAATGGCGGTCTATTCCATTCACTAAGGAATGCATAATGTATCTTCATGATAGTGATAGAAGAAACCAGGTCTACTGGCGTCCAGGAGAGCGTTTTTCGCAGTGAAGGTCCAGTAGAATGAGGACAAAGATCCATGAGGACATTCTCCTGGATCATTGAGTGCCCTGAGCAGGATATATACGGCCAGATTTCATATCCATGCCCGCTGTCACATAGCTCGAACCACGCGCCAGTTTAGGATGAGATTGTTTTCGGGACGATGAAGTAGCCAGCCCTCTGTACATACAAGAATCCAAATTGAGCATTTACGAACGATTTAATGGATCGAACCAAAATGGAGGGTCCGCGCCAGAAATCCGGTAGCATCAAGCGTCTGGGACCTCAAGATTGTTTTGGATGAAAAGTTGGGGTGATCCTCTACCAAACCGTTATAGACGCAAGGGGGGACAGTACTAAGTATGTATTAACCAATAAAATATTTTTTGTTTTGCTTGAATTCTTTGACGTTATTTAAATTTAAATATCCCCAATGTTTAATAATCATCAATTTTGGTTGTGTTTTCATTCAAAATTCATTTTAAAAAAGTGAACCAATTTTGATGAAAATCATGTCAAAGTAAAAATATTAGGCAATGTAGGTGTGGGGAACTGCAGCAGGGAAACATTCGAATTTCTAAATGAAACTTTGCACACCGATTAAGCCCAACTTGTGCTCACGGGAAAAAAATCGTGCTAGTCCAGGAGCCGAAAAAAGGTGAAAAGAAAATTTCAAATTTCGCCTGAAACGCGAAAAAAATATAACTCGCTTTCTAGAAAAAAAAAAAAAAAAAAAAAAAAAAACAGAAATAATTTAAGCATAATTCTAAAACTTTCCAAAAGCGGATACTCCGACGAAATTAGTGCTTATCATAGAAATATGATTTTCATATACAGTAGTGGTCAGATAAATGTAATTCAATTTTTAACCATTTATTAAATCCATTTTCTGTAATAATAGGCGGAATAGTAAATTACTAAAATGGAAAGGAAGCTAATTATGGAAAAAAGGATGTTGCACAAGAAATATTTATTTAAATTAAAATTAAACGGTTGGGTTAATGGCTATTGGAAACAGAATTTCAATTGAGGGATCCAAAAAATAGTTTAAGATGTCAATATACCCGTTATCGTTTAATGTGCCATTACTAAACGTCAAGTCTCCACATTAATAGTAGCTGATGCATCTCCAGACCATAAAACTGGTTGGAAATTTATTTCGCGTTATCATAGTGTCCCAGTGTAAAACTGCATTTATCGGCGCACGTAGGTGATACCATCCGATTCGTTTATACTAATTCTAGACTCATCTGAGAAAATTACTCTCTTCCAGTGATTTTCAGACCAATTCCGGTATTTTTTTTTGCAAAATCAAGTCGCGCAATTTGCATTTTATTTGTCAACCCCGGTTTCTTCCTTGGCCTTCGCCCATTGAGACCCATTTGTTGTAAACTTCTACGAACTGTTCTTGCGCTAATATTTATTCCAAAACGTTCTCTTACCTCATTACTTAATTCATTAGAAGTAGAAAATCCGTTTGTCAAATGCATGTTTTTTTATTTTTCTGTCTATCCGTTAGGTTATCTTTTTGTTTGATTTTCGTGTGAGCCGCGGGTCTTTCTGTTGTATTTGTAATAGCACATTTTTTTATTAATTTAAAAACCGAAACGTGACTACGTCCCACTTTATTTGCTTTGTATCTTGCAAAAACATTTTCCTTTCGCAGAGCTAAGATCACGCTTTTTTGCTCAGAGTTTAATTTTCACATTGTTTTCGTACTAAAATTTGCGCAATTTTGATCACAACTGATAAAATTTCAGAGCAAAACAAAAAAATATTTTTTTGATCTCGTTACTCCTAAATTTATAAAAAACAAAGTATACACAAAAAAACTAGGGTAACCTTGAAACATTTCGACAAAAATGCATTTGTATGAACAACTTTGAATATTTTTCGTATGGTAACATTTATCTGACCACTACTGTATTTTCATTCATAAATTGCGGGAAAACAAACTAGCCCCTAAAAATACTATATTAAACATACAAAATACAGAGGTATACCGTTCAATAATATTTTTGTTGAACAACAAATTAAAAATTAGAAATAAAATATTACAAAATCCAAAAATAACCAATTCAGATAGAATACTCCTATTAACCCATTTCCGTTCAGTGCGAGAAACCGTTAATTTTTTTAAGCTCATTTTATATGGGACATGTAATACCCCTTTTTATTGAAAATTTGGTAAAAAAAAAGCATTTACACTTTCCCATTTTCCAGAAAAGTGATGGTCAAAAAATCGACCTGTTATTATACACAAACTTAAAAAAAGCTCGATTTAAAAAAAAAAATATTTCATTTATTTATTCATTTATTTTAACAATTAAAGAAAATTGTATATTAATTAAAACTTTAAACAAATAAACAACGTATGCTTGTGGCATAGTTTACAACGTCTTGCTTTGAGCTCCGGACTTTTAGCGACGACGTGCTCCCTAGAGAGAGGTCGCTTCGCACATCCAACATCTATATCGCTAGCTTCTCCCTCCCATCCAAATCTAATTGGCTGGCCTCGTATATACATTTTACACGAGCGTCGCCTAAAATATGGCACCAAAATATTGGGCTAAACAAGCTGTACTGCATAAACTTTGACCAGATTGGCCAGTAGATGACAAACCAGTATCAGCACAGGGCGCTGCAAAATCCTTTATTTTTAAGCTAAATTCAATTTCAACATGGCCAGTCACAAGCAGCAGTTGCAATGCACAAGCATCTTCTTTTGGTATTTCGTCCTCGTTAATTTGTTCTTCATCTGTAACTACATCAACCGTATCTGGGGGACAATAGACCACTTTTGAAATGTCTTCATCGCTATCACTCCACCCTTCGATTAGGTTCTCAATGTCTTTCATACTAAGGAAACGCCGACGAGCCATTTGAGTATTATATGATTTTAAACTCTACATTTATAATTTATAACAACATAATATAAACTGACCTAATAATTTCATCAAATAAAGATATAAAATAACAATAACCATACTTTATTCATCACTGATAAAACACAAATTATTGAAAATCTATTCGATATTTCTTGACACAATTTATTCTAACCAAACCGAATGAATTACATCGACATAATGAATAGAATACATTAAAATTACAAGAATACACGAAAAAACAAATTCTTGTCCATTACTGGCTATTGGTCGATTTTTCGACCTCCAATATTTGCGTTCAATTTGGGGTTTCTCTTTTATACGAATAACTTATTTATTTTGTTTTTCCTTTATTTCGACTTTCGTTGTTCAATACGAACGAATAATTACAACAATTTAAATTTTTTATTTGTTTTTTTCGAGCAGTTTAAGTTACCTGAAGAAAATTATTATTTTTTAATTGATAGGGTGACACGAAAGGTATGCAATTTTAAAAATTTGTTTATGGATTTTTTATGACAAATAGTTTAGAAAAATCCCTAAAGTTGGAAAAAATACAAAGTTACTGGTCGAAAAATAAACCCCAGACGAAAATGGATTAAGTATGTTCATTGGCATCCGAAACATAAATTGGCTTAATTTGTGCTAATCCAGAATTGGCCAAAATCCATCAAATAACAAAGACCGTGAAATGAACAACTTTTTGACAAAAAGGGTTTTAGAAACCAATGAAGTTGGCACTTCTGATTGCATATTCTTATCAGGTATGTTCAATGCCATTCCAAAAATAAAGTGGCTGAATTTGTGCTAAAGTTCAATGAAATTAGGCCAATTATGGATTAGCACAAATTCAGCCACTATATGTTTCGGATGGCAATGAACATACCTGATGGAAATCTGCAATCAGAAGTGCCACCTTCATTGGTTTCTAGAACACTTTTTGTCAGAAAATCGTTAATTCAGCGGTCTTTGTTATTCAATTGAATTGGGCCAATCCTGGATTAGCACAAATTCAGCTTCTTTATTTTTGGAATGGCATTGAACATACTTTATAATATTATTTAGATTTCGTTCTTTATAGATTTCGTTGGGGTATATCTAAAATTGTGAAAAAGTTTAATAAAATCAGAACTGTTAAACAAAACATCTCATCTCGATCGGGTTATCCATCGTTTTGCACAAAAAAAAATCACCGATTTCAAGTCAGTCGATCGTGAATGAACTTAATTTGAATATACCTACCGCTATGCCGATATCTTATTGGAAAAGCGTCATCTGGTCAGATGATCGCAAATTTGAGTTAAAAATTCAAAAAGATAAAGTGGCGTTTGGGTTCCCAAAGTAAAACGATTAAATTTAAAATATACTCAAGTGACAGTTAAGCATGGAGGTGGATCATTGATAGTATGCTGGTGTTTTTTGGCATGGTGTGGTAAATTTAGTCAAAATTAACGGGTCAAAAACGTCGAGAAATTCTTACTTTCAGATCCTACAGGAAAACCTTGATGAATTCTCTAGGAAAAAGGTTAAATCAAGTTGTACAAGAGAACGACCCGAAACATACGTCTATAGTCGCAAAACAATATTTTGTTCAAAACAGATTAAAAATATTAGCATGGCCACGACAGTCACCCGAACCTAAACCCTATTGAACACCTTTGGATAATTTTGAATGATAGAATCCCGATTCATACAACATCTAACTTGCTGAAATTCAAGGAGAGTGTACAACAAGAGCTGTCTTTCATTCCAAAAAATTACCTCAAATATTTAGTTGCAAGTATGCCGCGGCAATTACAGATTGCCATTGGTAATAAAGGAGGACGTCATGCTAAATATTGAATAACTTAAGTTTTTAATTTGATTTGAAAATTATTATAAATTTGTTTACTTTTTTTGCAATATAAAAAAAATCAACCACTGAAATTTTTTGATTTTCTGGAATTGCTAGTAATTGTTTTTCAAAGTTCCTGTGATGATTATTTGTATGCTTAATTTCTAAAACAAAAGAAAATTAGTTTGTCAGATTGTTTTCCTCTTTTTTTACTTCATACTGAATGTCGTTGTGTCGTGGTTGTCATATATTTGTGGGGATAATATTTTTCATCGTAGTGCGTAATTGGTCGATGACTGTGTCGGTTGGTGGTAATGGAGGAGAAAGATAATTTTCGAAAAAAATTTCACCAGATAGCTTAATAGTTTGTCTATAAACCATTTCAGCTGATGTGCACTTTAAGTTTTTCTTTCATCGTCGCTCAAATTTCTAAAAAGACGATTGGAGTTTCCATGCCTTCAATGTATTGTGCCTCCTCTAGCCCTCAAAGCAGCTATAAGCTCAGATATCGTGATAGAAAATTACAAATTATGATACATTGTAGTACGGTTATACATGTTCATTATATAGGTAGCGACTTTAATGCAAATAATACTGGTGATCAATATTAACCACACCTAATGGGGAGATCTGCTTACTTCTGTATTACATGGACCATGCGTCCATTTCAACAGGAAAATCCACGTTGGCCCACTCTGACCTAATAAACTGGAACTAATAAAATTATTTTTAAATAGAAAAATGTCGACTTTCATATCGCTCATGATATGGAAAAGTGAAACAACTCAATAAATTGCATTTTCGAGTTAATACAATAGAAATATGCTCAATATTCGACTTCATAATTCTGCATTAACGACATTTTTGTATTTACACTATCAACCACCATGCGGCGTTTGTGTCAGTTTTCTATTATGCAAATATCTCTTTTACCATTCAGAGAACAATGTGACATTAGAGTTCGAACATGAAACATCATGGTAAAAATATAGTAAAACTATACTTTTCTAGTTGCGACGGTTTTCTTTAATAAGATAATATTTTTTTAGTTAAATCGTCCATTTTCAAAAAGTGTCAGTCTTGAAAATTGCCGATCATTAGTCACCTAAAAACTTAGTATTTATTTAAGTTGCGTCAATTTTTATTGAAGCCGGAGGAAGAAAATAACGGTTCGTAATTTTAAGTTTTAGTTGAAACAATTTTTATTTAAGTTGTGTCAGTTTTGAAGCAAGCGATAACAAAAAAATTCCGTTAAGAGTTGTTATTTCGAGTTAAAACGAATTTTGTTAAAAAGGTTAGCATAAATTAAAAATTCTAAATCTAATTTTATTTAAATTTAAAGTAGTAATTTACTTTAGTAAGAAGTAAGCAAATCCTAATTACCATTATTTATTTAATTCACGGAAAAGATGTCTTCAAGAAGAATGCGTATGGTACAGGCTGTTCTCGAAAAAAAGATTACAAGTGGAAAACGAGGAAAGATCATTCCATATGAAGCCGATTCAAAAAGTTCAAGGAATCGAGCAACTACCGCAAGATAAAGTACAAACCAATGACTTGGAGATAACTCTAGATGAAGTCATGCAAAGTTCAAAACTCGATAATAAAAATGAAGTGACTAAATGTACCAAACAGTTGAACATCAAAATGTCACCGAACCACCCCTAAGTAGTTTATTAATTAGTGAAGAGTTAGTCACTAAAGATACCGGTTTAATAGAAAATAAATTATTAAACGAAATGTGGAATGCTGTAATGAAACTATTGTAGAAGACCAACACTTGGAGAAAGGAAATATAGAGGAAGAAAATATTCAGAATCTTTATTATCAAAGTCAGATGCATCCGTTCAATCTGATAGTGATATCGCTCATCAGTCTAGCGAAGCTAACGGTGAAGATGTAATGACTGAAAAAAATTAACTAAATCGAGAAAAACAAATCCCAATGAATGAAATAAAAAGGAAACCTCATTACTAAAAAATAGTGGTAAACCCTATATCTCGACGTCAGCTACAAAGCGATTTATGCAAGAAAAACGAATGGGGCCTCCTTGTGGCCAAAAATGCCGTTTAAAATGTTATTCCAATATAAACGAAGAGCAGAGGCACGAAATATTTCAAAAATATTGGGCTTTGAGAGATCTAACAAGCCAGCGCAATTTAATTTTTAAATGTATTGACCAAGTAAATCCAGCCTATCGCTACAAGAAATTCGGCAGTAAAAGACGATTGAACAGCTCGTTTAGTTTTGAGATCAACGGCGAAAAAACTAAAGTGTGCAAAATAATTTTTCAAGGCAACACTGGATATAAACGACCGGCCAATTCGAACCGTTATTCCAAAAAACGAAATGGGTTTTATTACTGAAGATTTTAGAGGGAAACATAAGAACCACAATAAACTTGATCCATCAATAAAATATGGTATACGAGAGCACATTAATAGTATCCTGCGCATCGAGAGTCACTACTTACGCCAGCGAACCAGCCAAGAAATTATTGATGGCGGTAAAAGCATTGCCGATTTATATCGGGACTATAAGGCTGATTGCGAAAACAAAAGCCTGTCTAGTGCTTCCTTATCAACATACACTTTTATTTTTAATCACGTATTTAAAATATCTTTCTTCATACCAAAAAAAAAATCAATGCGAGGTTTGTACATCTTATATGAATGCAACAAATGAAGAAAAAGATGCCATTAAATAACCAATACGAATATCATCAAAAGGAAAAAACGTTATCTCGTGAAGAAAAAAGTAAGGAGAAAGAAATGAAAATTATATAGTTGCTTGCTACGACCTTCAAGCGGTTTAAACTGCCACAGCCATAAACAGCTATAATTTTACAATTTCGGAACTAACAAATGAAAACGTTTTTTGTTTCTTCTGGCATGAAGGCAAAGGAAACAGAGGTGCTATTGAAATAGATACGTGTGTTTATAAATATCTGGAGCAAATAGCGGTATCTTCTGGAGACACTAATCTTGATGTAATCTTTTATTCTGATAATTGCTGTGAACAACAGAAAAATAAGTTTACTGTTTCGATGTATGTATATGTATGCAGTATCAACATTAAATATTAATTCAATAACATACACATTTTTAATAAAAAGACATACCCAAACTGAGGGCGATAATGTACACTCAGTGATTGAAAAAGCAATAAAAAAATCACTAAGATCAGGACTAATCTATGTACCTCACTAGTACGTACCGATCATTCGTGGTGCCAAAAAAAGAGGTAAACCCTATAAAGTTATTGAAATGACCTATAACGATTTTGTTGATTTTAGGGACGTCAGTCGTCAGTATAGCAACAATTTTGCAATAGCAGAAGATGGTCAACAAATTAAAATGTGTGACATGAAAATAATCAGTGTGCGTAAAGATACACCTGGATCCTTTTTTGTAAAAACAACTTTCGAGCAAGACGATTACAAACAAATCGTTATGAATAACAGAAAACGGAAATCTCAAAACAATCCTACTTGTAAGCTTCAAGAAGCTTATACAAAAAAACTTAAAATTTCGGATCGAAAAATATCGGACACCACGGATTTAATAAAAGAAAATCACATACTTCGTACTTACAACAGTTTCTACTCATCAGTATTTAATGCCTAGTGGTGCAATAAAGGAAACCTATATTACCTTTGAATTAAAACAAATTTAATATACTTTTCTCTAAATGAATTCAACTAAACTTTATTTTGTATATTATTTACAAATGAATTAAAAGAGCTTAAATAAATGAATTTATATAAAAAATGAGTTTCATTCAATTAATTTGCTACTTTATAAACCATCTCTCTCTCTCTCTCTCTCTCTCTCTCTCTCTCTCTCTCTCTATTTCTCTCTCTCTCTGGCACTTACATCACATGAAGGGATTTGGTCGCTTCAAATTAGGTTTCATAATCATGTTTTTAATTTCGGATAGTGGGCGATTACTTCATTGATCGTAAACCAGGAATGCAATCCTGAGTGCAATTCAGGAGCCATAAAAGTGAAAATCAATGTTTTATAGGAATAAGGATTCTCAAATCGTGAAATAACAAAAAAAAAAAATGAAAGGGGAAAACCGTAATTCGAATTCAACGGCCAATCTATGGTTCGATTTGTAATTAAAAATATTAAGCATTTTAAATTAAAAGCAACTTCTAAAGAACACTCTTTTGAAAGCATTACACAATGCAAACCATTTGGAATTTTCCAAAAATCACATGAGATGAAAGCAAGAATGGCAACGATTTTCGGAAGAAAAGAAGATTTATTTGGATGCTCCTGCTGGATATCAGTTTTATTTTCATGATCTAAGGAATGAGAAAATATTATTGAACAGAACGGTGTATCTTAAATCGTCGCTAGAACAATTTTTATCTTCGATACGATCCAATTCAGGCGTTGAACTGTACCAACATTTTATTTTGGCGGATGAGTAAATTGAACTAAATTTTCAAGATGTAATCTGCCTTCCTTTGATGTTCTCCACCTCATAGCGGTCGTTTCTTAGAACAACTTTGAGAAATTCGAATATTGTTACTCTCACAATATTAACGAATGCGTTAGATGTAAAAGGCGTAACTCTATCATTAATGATACGATTCGGAATCCCAAAAAAGGCGATAAAGTCGTTCAACTTCAACTTCATTACTGGCGGTGTTTTTGTATTTCGGATGGCTCTCACAATTATAAACAACCTAAAAGCGTCAGACATCGCAATGATATGCATGTTTCCATGTTTACACTTTATAAACTGTCCGAAGTGGTCGATATGCATCACCCGAAATGATATCGGTTCCATTGCTCCAAAGTGTAGGCTACCTTTTTCCTCTTTTGGATTTCCTATAACAAAATTCAACCCATGCAGCAATGTAAGATTTCATATATCGGTGCATTCTCGGAAGCCACAAATTTTCTTTAATTCGGTCGATTGTCTTCTCGATAACAAAGTGCCCCATGTTATCGTTAAAATGTTTCACCACTCGAAATCGAACTGCTATTGGCACAACAAATTTTAGTTCGTTATCCTGCTTTCTATACAAACGATTATCTTTCTGTCGAAATTCTTCACGCAAATATTTTTCATGGTCAGACTTTTGATATCCGTTGAGTACGGCAATGATTCTGTTAAAATTTTCGCCTTGGCGTTGCATGGTAAGAATCCAGACGGTTAGATCAATTCCAATTTTCATTATGAAAGCGGCAATCGTCATTTCTCTCGGCGGTTCGTTTGGAAATCAATGCATCGACGTGAGTCGTACGATCCACTGGTCGGAGAAACTATCTAAAAATCATATTTGAGTAGTCGCATCTACCATCTTTTGATTCTCGGTACCATCTCTGTTTTCTCTTTTTGTGCAATGGCAGAATATTCGATGACGAGACAAAATCGTTTTCTAAGAAGATAAACTTAGAATGGATAAAGACATTCTAAGTTTATCTTTTGCTGAGAATCTGTGCAATGACGACTATAATATATAACTTTTTTCCATGTCTTTCAGTCCAATGATATTGTAATAGGACTCCAGCGAAACTAAACCTAGAAGCGTCGTACGTAGTTCGTGTTGAGCAACTCACGATTTCGAAATTCACGAATAATTCTTAATAAAGTTTCGGAAAAATTTGGTGAGACCTAAAAATCAAAAAACAAAAATTATTGGCGGCACAAACTTTACCTTCTTCGGCGAACATTCCTTTATCACTGATTTTATGCCCCAAAAAGGTGATCTCGGTTGCCAGAAATTTACTCTTTAACCGTTTTATCTGGAATCACAATACATCATCAAGGTATAAAATCACTTCACCAGGGCTCATCATCGAAACGAGTTTAGCCATCATGGCTTTAAATACGGCTGGTGCGTTGACTAAACCGAAAGCCATTCGTTTATATTCGTAATGTCCTTCTGTCGTTAAGAAAGCGGTGTACTTTTTCGATTTATCGTCGACCTCGATCGGATGATGGCCCATTTTCATATACAATGTACTGACTTATTTATTTTTAATTCTTCTTATCGACTAAGATTATGGGCGAGGCACATTGAGAATCAGACAAAAACATCGGAATGTGAAGACAGCAAAGTTTTATTTGACTTTGTTCGGTTGGTGCCGCCTTTCCAGTACAGCGGTCCTCTTCGATCACAAATCGATTTCCTTCTTTACACAAAATGTAACGGCCCAACAATACATTTTCAATGTCACTTTGGCGATGTAAATTGGCCACCACGCAGCTGCGATTAGATTCCGTTGTACATTTTTTGTGGGGTTAAGTGTTATGCTTACCATTTAGAGAATATTTAAGATCTGTAAGTTGAAATCGAAATTGCCATTGATGAGGTAGGAGCCCATAAAATCGAAAATGTTCCGTAAAATTGGGTAGACAGAATGGGGTACTATTAGGCTACACTTAATGGGAATGCTTTCTAAATATAACAAATGACTTTGAAAAAATATTCATTCGTCTTTAAATTAAAGCGAAATTAAGTTGCAAACTTTAGATGGCCACTATTCATTGTAAATCAGGTTTGTGAGCAGCTAGTGGTTAGTTAATACATCAATAGTCCGGTCATTATACATGTTTAAAGTTGACGTAATTTTTATGCTCTGGTCTTCCAGACTAAATAATTTCTCGTCACCTAATATTTTCCTAGGAACTTAGCTATTAAATCACTGTTCAAGTATATTTAAAAATGATGCTGTGTCTAAAGCGATCGTGTTTTTTAATTTTAAGTAAAAATTTGACGGCTGGTTTAGGATCAACGAACTAATTACTCATTAACCGAAATGAAAATATGATTATGAAACCTCATTTGAGGCGGCCAAATCGCTTGATGGGATATAGTGCCAGAAAGAGCGAGGGAAAATACTATTTACATATTACATAGATATTGCGTAACACCCTGTTCAATAACAGTGACCAAATTCTTACAAATTTCAATTCATTACAATCCCAAATTTATTTTTATAACCTCTCTATATAATTAAATAAATATTCGAAAATATTATTTTTCAATATTCCCAACTTATAGTTATAAGCCGACCATTATCCATTTTTCGATTTTCCTATATACTCACGTTCTCTGTATAGGGATGTGCGGCTAATAAGACATTGTCACCTAATAACAATAAAAAAAACTGTCAAATAAAATTGATTCGGTTCTATCTCTCTCTCTTTTTTCAAGTATATTGAATTCACATTTATTCTGTCCCCATAAAAATCATCAATTTTGACAGTTATGCTTTACAGTGCTTTTCTTTATTTTTCGTTGACTGAATTAAATTATTTGTATAAATTCGATCGTTCGGTTTGGTCATTATCCTTTATTTCTCGGCATCTTTATACACGTCTTTTTATTTCTATCTTATTCAATCAACTTTTATGTTTTTCTGTCAAATGTGTAGCTATATGCTTGTGTGAGTTCTATAAATATATAAATCCTTTACATAATATAAACAAGAAAGTTGTTTAGTTGGTGTGGTTATAAACTGACATTTGTATGTATATAAAATAAGAAGGATGAGTGTTCTTGTACAATGTATACAAGCTTGGTGTGCATCGTGGCAAGAGTTTTGTGTGGTAAGTGAGTCGGTATAGTGTTGGGATAATGATTATTATCATCATAAACATCAATGATCATTTTCTTGAATTGAATTGATAAATAAAAAGTAACACGTTTGCAGGATAATAATAAAGAACGAACGGACTAATAAAATACCTCGTACATATACAGAGTTTATAAAGTGGATGAGAATGCTAAAGAATTGGTTTTATTGATTGAATAGAATTATGTACATGGTTATAAGTTAATTCAGATTATATCTACGTAGTCCATGTTGATGACGTAATTTTGTCTAAGATTAAATGGGTGGTATATAGCTATGATTTGTTGTAGAAAATCAAATGATTGAAAGAAAGCCGATTCATACCATTTAAAGGCATAATGCTTGCTCAACAGAGAAATAAAATTTCGGAAACTTCAAATACAATTACTGTATCTACTTAGTCAGCAATATATTTGTGTATATATAATTATGTAAAGTGCACTCCTACCTGATACAAAAAAAAAACAATTTTTGACTTTCAAACTATAAATAAAAGTATATATCTTCACTGACTTTTGCCAGATTTTTTATTTAACGTTATGCTCCTTTCGAAATTTTAAACCAATTTTTCATATTACAAAACTCAAACACAAAAGGTTATGCTAATTTTATCCTATCCAGTGATTTTTTAATTCATCCCGAGAAATTTTGAAATGACACAAGTTATAATAATGAAAAATCTTAAGTCTCTATAGTAGAAAAATCTTTGATAGAATGATGATGATCCGTTATTTGAGATTGGCAAAATATAGGCTCATATGTAAATAACCCATTAAGTTTATGGTTGAATTGTTGTTTTAAATTAACGATTAAATAAAAGATCTATTTCATTTCAACTAAACATTAAAGATTTAAACAAATGGTTCTCTAGAACCTTAAAAGTGATAGAAGTGTTGGGCCATCCAATCTCATCTGATTTGGGAACAACATGATGAACACTATCTACAGAAAAATTCACAATATCAACTGTATGTTGAGATGGACGCAATAGAGTGCCGATCGTGTTATGACTGGCCATTTTTGACTTCAATACGGCTTCATGTCCAGTATCAAAAATAAAATTCACATGACCATCCGTATGTTGAGATTGGCTTTTTAGCACCCAGGAATGGTCCATTTTATTTAAATTAAATGTTTAAGATTTAAATTAATAGTTGATTGGAACTTAAAGTGCCGTTTGAGATCTTATTTGACAATGATTCGACATAGTTAACACTGAAATTAACAATACCGAACCGTTTAAAACTTTTGTAAAATTTACACATAGTTAAACGGTATAATACCGCTAGTTAACTAAATAACTTTTATACAAATATTTTATTCACCCTATACTTTAAGTTTTTTTTTCTCTTCTCCAAAATTGTTATGTGTCCTATCTACTGCGGTCGGTCAATTTACCCAGTGGAGAGAATATTTTAGAATAAATCAAATTTCTCTTATCGCTGATCAGCGTACAATGCATTATATTATAAAATCTACAGAAGAATAATCATTTAGGGTGTTGCGGACTAGGTGGAACCCACCTTTTTTCAAAACCAATGAGCCGAAACGGTTTTACCCATTTAGTTATGAAATTAAAAGGATTTTCTATGAAAAGCAAAATAAGCCAGCATTTACCAACCAATAAATTCGCTATGATTTCTATACTATGATGTTGGATCGACTTATTGAGAATTCAAAATATTTTTATAAACCGGGAGCATTACTGTTGATGAGCAGTTCTTTCCGTCGAAGGCTAGGTGTAGATTTATACTATATATGCCGAACAAACCAGATAAATTTGGTATAAAGTTCTGGCTGGCGTGCGACTTATATAATAAATGGGTTTCCCTATTTGGGAAAGGATGAAAGTGGAGAATGTTTAATTTAACTTCGGGGGTTCTTTTTTCTGAAGCTGATGAAATCATTCGCAGGCTGCGGAAAGATCTTAGCAACAGATCAATTTTTCACTAGTGTATCATGAACCGAACCAAGAAGCAACTTGCAAGAAAAAAACGACCGTCGTTGACAAAATTCGTGGAAATAAGAGACAGTTGCCAAAATTAGGTAAAGTAAAAAAAGATAAAATGACTAGATTTTGAAGCAAATTATATAAATCACATCAGGTTACTCTTACAGTGTATAAAAGTTAGCTAAAAAAAGTGCTGGTCTTAATTTCCATGCAAAAATCAATAGAAATAGAAAAAAGCAAAAAGCAACAAACATAAAACCGGAAACTATTAGATTTTAAAATGATACAAAATTTGGCGCAGATGTGGTAGACCAGATATGGCAAGGAAATACAGTATGAAGTCAAAAGTTGGAAGTGGCCACGTCAGATTTTTTTTAACATTTTGGACCTAGCTGAAATAAATGCCTGTTTTTTTTATAAAGGAACGACAGATGAAAACAGAAACATTTTTATAAACATAATTGAGATTCAAAATATTTTTTTTTTAAATCTTTAGTATGTTCTGAGGTCCTGGCACTCCAAACTGTTTCGCGGTTCGCTTTTAACGTCCCTACATTTTGGCCGATTCCCAGCCAATTCGAGGAAGTACATACCTCTATATGCCAGCCTATAGTATTGGCATGGACCGGTACCCAAAATAAAACAAAAAATGAATATCCGTGTGTTGGGAATGACACTATAGCATCCTGGGTTAACCCTTTTTTTATTGCAAAACTCTGAACCTTTATATTTAGTCTTTTTCCACACATTGGGAGATCCCATCGATTGATTGATCGAATCGGTCAACTGGAAGTTACAAATTACATAGTAGCGTTTTTTCTTAAATATTTTGAAAATTATATCATTTATAAGAAAGACGACTATAAACTAAATGATTGTAAATAAATATGAAACAAAAGCGGTCCAGATCAGTTTTCGTAAATATAAGCGGAAGTGACGATTTTTGAGAAAACACTAATTTTCAAGTACAGCCCAAGGAACTTTTTACTTTTGCTATGTGTTTTCATTTATTGGAAGATCCCAGTGGGTTAAGCCAACATCCACCGGAATTTGCAGATTCCATAGTGCTTTTTCGTTTTATGCACATATTTTTAAAAATGCGTAGCATTTACGAAAAAACATTAATGTTGTAAATTAATTTTCAACTAAATTAATTAAGATTATTTTTATAAATGTTACCTACAATGAACGAGATTTAATAAAAAAAAAAATGTATTCCACCAAAACCTGGCATATTCGGGATAAAATTGTATTCCTAACCTTTTTCTTTTAATAAAAAAATGCAACATTTAGTGGAAAATTCAGAGCCGGAAGTGGCAGCTTCTCTGGGAGCTTTTTGAATTTTTGCAATTATGTTGAAAAGTTTAGCATTTGCAAAAACCACAAAAAATTAAACGAATCAAAATTCATCTAAAAGAATAAGTTTAACGATTTAATTTTCAACAAGGTTTGACTTTCTTGGTTTTCTAGATTTTAAACAGGACTAATGATTTTTGATTTTTAGAGATAACTTTACCAAAAGTCCGGTAACTTTAATTTTTCGGTTGAGACATCAATTGAGATCTATATGTATACATTCGTGGTAAAGAAAATTCGGATGTCGGCCACAACAAATTCATATTGATGAGTCATAAGGAAGCATATGGTAATATAAAAGATAAAATAAAAAAACTTTCGTTTTCTGATAGGTGAGAGCCGCCTTATAAAAATATCTAATTCTTGACTTGAAATATAACTCGCCCTAAATAACGAACGGATATTGTGCCAAATTGATAATCGAATCTCATAGCTCGATCAAAACCAATTAAGTTGAAAAGAATGTGACTCAAAAAAAGGCACGCCTTAGTCATTTTCCGAAAATTTTCGCTTATAAGTCTTGTCTGATTTCAGATGTGTTATATATTTAAAATTTTGACCACCGGCGAAATCCACATCACATGTTTACTTTTTTTCTGAATATTTCGATTTACTATATCAACAATGAAAATGAAAAGCAGAAAGATAGAAAAGTTGGGTCTTAAACGTAACTAGATTCGTCATCGGTCTCATCTATGTACAAGAGTGTCGATAATTATTTTAACAATGTCAACAACGATCGGTTAAATGGCGATGCAGTTTGTAAATGTATTTCAAAAAATTACCACTAACATTATTACAAACAACCATCAAATCAGACGTCGCATCCCATCAAACAAAAGATTCCTCAAAACCAAAATATTCAGAATCTTCGATGAAACAGCCAAATCGTAAATTTGTCATGGGACTGCAAAAATCAAAACACGTTGTTATTGCCAAATCACTCACTATTCGCCCACAAAATAATCGTATATTGATAACATCCAAAATACCATCAAATAGTCATAGCCCCTCACAACTGATCGAGATTTAGTTAGTATAAGAATAGTGCAAGTGGAACTATAAATAACTATTTAATGCATGTGCACATTCCATGTCGTTTACTCCAAATATCACAGTTTGAACTAATCCCACAAACTGAGGTATCATTTGAAATCGATACCAATGGTGTTTTACCAATATCGCCCAAAGACAAGGGAGCTGGAAACCGAGAACAAGTTGTCATTATTATCTGCCAAATTCGTGCAGAATCACTTAACGAATTAGAAAGTAACACTCTAAAGAATATTATATACGTACATATTATATCAGTTAGACGATAATGACAAATTAAACACCGAGATTACAGATGACGGCAAATCGAAAATGGAAGAGACTATCGGTGAGAAAAATAAATGATTCAAAGAAAATCAAGAAGCTGATTGTCAGGCATTTAAAATAAAAAAAAAATAAAAAGAAGATATTGTACCTCTCAATATGAAATTATACCAAGGTCAAGGCGGATCTCAGCAACCTCTCGTGATGAAGTAGATTTTCAAGACGAGTTATATAGGTAATTATTTTCTAGTTGAATTAGTGTATTTCTGCTTTGGTGTAAGCTGATTCTTCATATTCGTATTTAAGATAAGTAAAATTGCTATCGCACTCTTGTTTTTGTGTTACTTTGAATGCCTCGCTCTTTTTCGAATTGAAATCTGTTTCGATCTTAGACGAAATTATCCCATGGATACAATGGGGGTGCGAGGTATCATGAAATGAATCCTTTCCACGTGTATTTAGTAGATGACCGAACGAATCGGATGATAAAATATTAAATAAAACCTCTAGAGAATTGCTTTTTATTTTGGTAGAGAGAAGAACACCAATGAAATTCTAATCGATTCTTAAATTGTTTTGATTAGAGCTGGATAGAATTTGTCAGTAAAGGCGATTAATTAGCACGGAGCTTTCATATTCTCTGTAGGTTAGCAAAATGAACAGTAAACTAAAATTATAAAAAATGACGTAAAAGTAGATTTCACATGCAATCGTTCATTGCTTGGTCAATCCACATATCCTAACGTGAGAAAATCCGCGACTTAACCCAACGTTACAAAATAATCTTTGTTTTTTTAAACCAATTATAACCATGTATAACTATAATGGTAATACATAACCATATATTTCATTTTTTACTGAATATACATAAAATTGTTAGGTTGTCGTTAAAAAATTTAAATTTTAAGAATTCTGCTACGAATTAAAATTAGACTTTGATGCCTTTGATTCTTGGGTAAGTCACCACAATTTTTAAATTAATATTTTGTTAGCCCCAACAACTTTTGTGGCACTATGTGGTCGAAGTTACAAATTAAAAGAAAATACACCAAAACATGATTAATTTTAATTTCAAATTTTTCTATCGGGGTTCCCTGTTAGAACTAAGAGTTATTGAACCCGGATATCTTTAATATGATTAATGACGCCAATCACGATTAAATTCAATTTACACATAAATTTTTTTAATCTGATTGTAAGGAAATTTCAATGAAATCGAAATTTCGTTTGCAATGTAGACAAATAAAAATTAACATGAGGAATAGCCTTAATTTCAAAACTTTAAATACAACATACTTCTACCGGGCGTAGCGAGTTCCGTATGCGCTTTTTCAAAATAAGTTCAGATCATTTTTATAAATTTTACCGGAATTGACGAGTTTTGTTAAAACAAAAAATTGTATTCCACAAAAAATCGGAATTTTTACAGTCCGCAGGTGAATTGACTATTCGGAAAAAACTGCATCCTTAGATTTTTTCCATTAATTGGGAAATCCTTGCAAAATTAAGTTGAACAGTTGACATTTACAAAAAAAACGACTAAGAAATTAAAGACTTAAATAAATTTAAAGATAAAATTTCAACAAGGTAAATAATTTAATTAAATTAGTTAAATTGTTGATTTTCTGAAATATAAGCAGGAACAATGATTTTCGATTATGCAAGACGCAGTCTTACCAAAATTCCGATAAGTTTATTTTGCGCTTTAGAAATCAAATGTGGTTAGTTCGAGATGTATGTATACATCCGTAGTAAAAGAATAGCGGAAGCTGGCCACAACATATTCACCCATTCATTTTTACATTTCGTACAAGTAAAACGGTTTTGATTTCCTTAATTCATTTAAACACGAAGAAAAATAACTCAGTATACTCGAATTAAATTAAACATATGACATATTAGTTTGGAGCTTATACATTACTTAACTTAAAAATTCGTTCACTTGACTATAAAATTTAAAAAAAAATTTAATTGGAAAATAAGGATTAAAAAGTAAGGAATTATTTTTATGTTCCAAGAACGAACAACTTAGCTTCTCGGACGAATAATGATTTCTGTTTTAAGAGGTAAATTTGCAAATATAACATTTTGTAGTTAAGATAATTACCATATCGAACAAAACGTTTTCCACTATTTCTGGGTGATTGTAAACAACTACAAGAATTAAAACACGCCCAATTTAGTTCAGTGTTATAGGTTTGAAACTGGTTTGGAAGCCATTCATTTAGGCTAAAAGGATTTGTTCGGACGCTGTGCAAACTTTAGATACGTTTGACAAGACTAGAAGAAATTGAATTAACTATGACATAGAATAGCATAGTTACATTGAACGAACTAATCGGCTTAGCAATATGTCACTCTGATGATAAGTGCTTTGAAGAATTAAGACGTTGGTCATAGATGAACTCTCATTCGAAAATATTAGCCGTGTTTTTTTATTAGCACCCTATAGATGTATCCGGAGAACCCAATTTTCTAAGTCGGGTTCTGACAACACAATTGTGTACGTAAAATATGATAACAACAGACACACATGTCAACATTGAATTCGTGAATGAACTTAAGCCCAGCCTACACATTTGTTACGTGTTACATTTGATTACGTGTTCTACATTTGTACGTTTTCAATCGACAATTTCGAGCAGTATTTATTAAACCCACAAGCGGCCCTCTGAAGGCTGGGTTCCAAAACTTCGATTTCTTCCTCACTGCCGCTGTTTCTTCTGTTTCGCTTCACAGTGGAAAGTAAAGCACCATCCCAATTTAAATTCTAGAAGATCCATCCGTTGTTGGCCAAAACATCTTCACGATACTCCATCCATGCATTGACGACTGCCAAATCGATAAAATGGTTGGTAGCTTTGAGAGTCCATTTCTTGGTCTTTATAAACGCACGATAATACTCAAGCATCTGGTCAACAATGTCGACCCCATCCATATTTTTATTATAAGACGATATAATATTTGGACATGGTATATTTATGTACGGTTTGGATGGTTTATTCCGACTATTAACCAAAGTTGGTGGATTAGTTCCAGACACAGAAGATAGTGCAGTCACAACATTTGGTTTCTTTCCACTTTACTACTGTTAGTTCATGTGTTCCATCATTTTGGATAAACTCATGGATTTTGCCTCTTTGCATGTGTCTGTAATGTTTAAATTTAATATTTTTTAGTTGATTCGACAATATTGTGCCTAAAATAATTAAGAAATATGTTAATATATGTCAGAAAAAAATATAGAATTTAAATTATTATTTACTCGCGGCGAAATATCCTAATTGAAGAAGTTTATATAAAAGAGGTAAAGTACCGGTCAAAAAATATATGACTGCCTTTTCGGATTGTCTCGACAAGGCGCATTATTACTGCCAGTCCTAACCCTAAAGATTAGGTTTGTGTTTTCCCCTTGATATATTTCGAAGTCCATAACTAGCTCTTTGGCGGTTGTAACTACAAAGTTTTTCAATCCTACCGGTCGTTGCTTGTTTTTAACATATTGGCGCGCCGGGCATCGACCAATGTAGGGGATCATTTGCTTGTCAACAGAATACGCAGTAATTTTTCTTGGCAATGCTCTACATCTGTCTCACACTGTATTTAACAACGGTTTACCAGCTTCCAAAATAAGTTGGTGAGATCGGTCGCTAATTGAGTTATATCTACGTAGTATAAAGATGCCCACAAGATTTAAAGCGCGTTTTTTTAATGGTATTTGCCACTATATCGAGACGAAAATCACGCCTCCAGTACATTTCCAACCGTGAAAATGGTATGCAACTAATCATAAGAAATTCACCATATAATATTTCTTGAGCTCATAAGCTGATGTTTTAAGCTCCATACCATGAACTTTTAAATGGTAAATATAACTGTTTGTTGCAGCATCAACAAAATGTTGTTCCGGAAAATATTCAAGAGGTGATTTAAGAAGAACTATTATCATCATTTTCAAGAAGTACATCATCCCCCGAAACTGAGGCAGAATCTTCCAAAATATTTAATAATCCTTGCTGATTTATTTGCCACTGGCCGTTTTAGTACAAAACTGACAAGAAAATCATAAATATAAAGTAAGTCATTGACGTTCAACTAACATAATTGTGAATGCACATTATTCACATCATTTTCCCTCTAAAATATGATTTAATTTAATTTTCTGATTTAATTAACATAAACAATGACATTTAATCTCAATAATTTCATTACTAAAAGATATTTTAATTAATTTATTGTATGTTAATTTGTACTTTCCTTGGTATGGCTGACTCATTTTAAAATATCCACTTTTTGAGGTTAGAAAATAGAGAGATGAAATTAAATTTCTCGCAACTTTTAAGCTTTAAATGTTAAATCAATTCATTTTACAAAAGATGGAACCAGCATTCAGTAGGTAAGAAGTGTATACTTACGAAAATAAAACGAAACGAATAAAAACAATTATGTCGTCCCTACACAAATGTGTGACTTAGCCGTTGATTAGGATTAATATCCAAAAATCATTCGTGACATTTACTTCATAACACAATTGTGTATGTTGAACTTGGGTTTCGTTCAAATTGTAAACAATGAAAGTGTTTTTAATATTATGTAATATACCTCCACGTTTGTGTGTGTTGAACTTATGTGGCATTGAAAATATTATTTTCTTTTTTGAACTCGAAAGGGAAACAATTTCAATTTATAACAAAATAATTACAAAAATCAAAATTTCTACGTAAAAACATGTAACATCTAAAATGATGCAGTTTTAAAAATTCTTTAAAAAATTAATTCATATGTTTGTTTATTAATAACTAATATTATAGGATATCCATTTGGTTTTAGAACCGCTTTGAGTCTTTTTGGCATCGAACCTAAGAGTTTTTTTGTGTACACTGGAGTTATTTGACTCCACTCTTCTAACAATGCCTTTTTTAAGTCAGCTACATTATTGATCTCATGTTTTCTGAGTTCACTTTCAAGTTTATACCATAAGTAAGTTTTCAATAACATTGATGTCTGGGGATTGGGCAGGCGTTTTCATGACATGAAGGGTATTCCAAATGAGCCAAATTTGAACAATTCGAGATTTGTGTTTCTGATCATTGCCCTGGTTGAATCGAAAATGATCTTTAATATTTTACTTTTCAACACTTTCCTCCATATTTCTTTTTAGTATGTCTAAATATACATTTTTGCTCAAACTGCTTTCGATAAACTCTAAATTTCCAACTCCGGAAGACGGTTTATAAGCTAATAATATAACCTGACTTCCACCGTGTCTAACAGTGCTTTGTTAATTTTTAGCTGCTAGCTCCGTATTAGTCTTTCTCCATACGTAGTTTCTTCCGTCTGCTCCAAAAAAGTTAAATTTGCTTTTATCAGCAAATAAAACCGTATTCCAGAATGTTTCATCTTTGTTATTATGGTCTTGGGTAAATTTAATTCTAGCCTTACGATTAACTTTACTGATGTATGGCTTTTTCCGCATTGTTCGCATTGTGTTGATTTTCTGTTATAAGTGATTTTCAGTTTTTTACCAATATATCAAAAACTTCCACTAGTAACCAATATATCGGTTGTTTTTCTAGTAGCTTAGGTCATACTGAGACTCTGGGGGACTAGAACAAATTCTAGTGAAAATTCTAGTACATGAATTTTCCCCAAATTTTCCCAAGAATCTCAGTATGACCTAAGCTATTAGAAAAACAACCGAAAGTATTGGTTACTAGTGGAAGTTTTTGAGATATTAGTCAAAAACTGAAAATCACTTGTATGGCCACAAAAAATCAAAAAATTCTAGTGAAAAATCTAGTCCATGAATTTTCCTCAAATTTTCCATATAGTCTCAGTATGACCTAAGCTATTAGAGAAACAACCGAAAGTATTGGTTACTAGTGGAATTTTGTGACATATTAGTCACAACCTGAAAATCACTTAAATGGCCGCAGAAAATCAAAAAATTCTTGTGAAAATTCTAGTCCATGAATTTTCCCCAAATTTTCCATAGAATCTCAGTATGACCTAAGCTACTAGAAAAACAACCGAAAGTATTGGCAGAAAATCAAAAAATTCTACTGAAGATTCTAGTCCATGAATTTTCCTCAAATTTTTTATATAGTCTCAGTATGACCTAAGCTATTAGAAAAACAACCGAAAGTATTGGTTACTAATGGAATTTTGTGACATGTTAGTCAAAAACTGAAAATCACTTAAATAGCCGCAAAAAATCAAAAAATTCTAGTGAAAATTCTAGTCCATGAATTTTCCTCAAATTTTCCGTATAGTCTCAGTATGACCTAAGCTATTAGAAAAACAACCGAAAGTATTGGTTTCTAGTGGAAGAAATGGCGGATAGACGGATTATTGTTAAATTTCAATATTTCATATACCGAGTTCCATTACTTCGTCGGAGATCAATCAATTTACCATTTTAAGGATCACTTTTAATATTTTATTCCGCTGAGATATTTTATTTAGTGAAAAAAAAGGTACATAATGAATGAAAAATTTCCGATGGTAATTACATAACAAAATTAATTCTCTTTAGTGATAGTGCTGCCATTTGCGGTGAGTAGCGCAATCTCTTATTTTCCGCTGTCAAAATTCCGCTATCTTATACAGCATTTTTTACGTGGAAATTTTGTTATAAATTGAAATTTTATATTTGTTTTGTTTTATGAATTTTACCATTAATACTGAAACTTATATATAAAAAATGTAAATTAAATATAGATATTTATAATTGTTTTTTGGATATTTACTTAAAAAAAAAATAAAAATGGCTTGCATCATTTTGACTGTGACCCACTGTATGTTGGCGTGCGGCACACGGCATTCAATGTAATTTTATGAGTTACACTGTGTGCTTGACACCATTTTTTCTATATTTTCAACAAACAAATTATTGGCTAGTTCATACCATGTTTATTGAAAGAAGTTGTTAATGTCCATATACCATGTCCATACCATGCATGACATTTAGTTCAAAACTGAAAACATAATTTTTGATTAATCAATCGCTGATTAGAAATATTGTGGAGGATAACATTTTTAAACTTAAAAAACACATTTTATTAAACACGCTAAAAACAAGTGTTTAATAAAATGTGTTTGTTAAGTGTTAGTTTGTTTCGCCAAGTGCCTACGGCAGATAGTCAATCAATAAAATATAAGCTATAAAATTGTTTCATTTCCATCTATAAATAACGGTTCTCTCAAGATCTTAAGGCAGCGACACACCTAAGACTGTTTAAGGACTGATATAGTAGGAAAATTCTTTAAAAATGGTGATGGTGTATCAATTCGTACTGACCGAACTACAAGCTGCCTTCAAAAGACTAAAGCTGTGCTTAAAATAAATTACTTGTTAAATTTGAAGGACTCAACTTACAAAACTATATAATAAAAAAATATCAAATTACAATTTTTAATGAATTGCGAACTCAAAACAGTGTGAAAATCTATTTTGATTATAATCAAAACCAAATCGTAACCATAATAAAAACTAAAAATAATATTAATAAATAATATTTTACTTTTTTTTTGCATTTTAATGAAACACAAAATAATAACGAATGTGACACAAACGTATATTTATTCCTATATTTATTCCTATATTCATTAAAATTCCAAAACTAAACAAAGCATATTTTCCCAAAACTTTATAAATGTAATAAATAAATATAAGTGGGATGAAAGCACAACGCCCCACTAAAATAAAAACAAATTAAAATAAATTTCAACCGTGTACATTATGTATACTTTCCAATTAGTATTAACAAATTCAATATTTTTTTTTGTCCTGAATCCTCCTATAAATACAAAAAAAAAAAAAAAAAACTTTTGATTCAATTAAATAGTTTTGTATATTGATACTCGATAATAAACAATTGTAACAAACAAAAAAAAAAAAATTTTTTTCATTTCTATTGAATTTTCAAGTGAAAATTGTGTACAAAAAATAAATAAAATAAACACTATCCACCCTCAACCCCCCCACCACACAACACACACAGAAAATTTGTTAAAAGCACACACAAAAAATAATTTTGAAATTTAATTTTGTGCAATTGTTAATTAACATTTGGAATAAAATAAAATAAATTTGTGTTTTATAAATTCCTGACACAACCAACCAACACACAAGGATAATCAAAACAGAGAATCAGAACTAAACTTTATACGACATAATAATAATAAATTTTAGTTTTCCAAAAACTATAAAAAATTTTAAAAATATGTTTACTTTTAATTGAGTTATTTTATTTATTTTTTTTTATACTTCTACTGTTTTTATTTTTAATTTAAATATATATATTTTATTGGGGTACATGTATCCTGTCGTATGCAATTTATTTTTATTCCGATGCCATAATATAATAATAGTTTATGTATGTAGGTATATAGTGTGTGTGTGGTTAACAAGCTTTTAATTTTGGCTTGGATTTTTGTTCTACACATTGTCGGTCGGAATAGAGTTGGGATGACAAATTGTTGATTGCAATTCGTGCCAAAATGATATTTTGTTTTTATTTTGGAAAAATACGAGCGGAAGACAATTATTGTCATGAAATTGCGAATTATATCACGTCTCCTACCTATACAATTAGATTAATGAAATGTATATAAATTTTACTCAATGTTGTCTTACTAATAATCTCAATATGCAAATCAAGTGCGGGTAAAGTTAGATACGGATTTCATTGCATGTATTATTAATTGTTTAGGAGTGTACTGGTATTATTTTTTCTATATTTTAAAAGTCACCGAATCGTTGTTGAAAATTTTTGGTATCAAAATTCTCAAACCTGATATTGATGGGAGTTGTATTAAAGTGATTAATTTTGAAATTCTAAACTGATTTCAACTGTAAGAGAAAAAGCTCTCCACAATTTATTGTCAAAAAATTTAACAATTCCACCATAAATTTGAAAAGCAATGAAATTCTTATGAGTATCAATAAATCTTCTACTGGCAGTAATCTGGACGTTAATCAATGCTTGGCAGCGTTGTGCCGTATTGTCTACATGAGTACATGGTGTAATTAATACATTGTCTACACGTGTAGACAATGTATGTCGAAAATTAAATAACTCACGTCGACAAGGTCGAAAATGTCGACAATGTCAAAAATTAATCAAAATTATTAGATATTAACAAAACAACAATAACAATATTTATTAATTATTCTTTAATAAGTTTTCTTGTTTATATATTGCAAAATCTTTAAATATAAATATAGCCGGCGAAAAATTCGAATAATATAGAGAAATTGAAAGCAAACTGTATTCCGATTGCGAGAAATTTCCAACGATTTCAAGAATACGGCCTCAAAAGTTCATCAATTACTAATTGATAGAGAAAATGCCGTATATTTGTGGAGTGATTCCACAATTGTTTGACCTTGAATTGGAAACGCACCGCGCTCCTTCGAAGTTTGTGTGGGAAACAGAGTTTCAAGCAGCAGAAATTCTTCAATGTATTATGGCCGAGCTACCATTCAGTCAGGTAACATATTTTAGGCCTCTTTTATCGGCTGGTGTCGATTATGCTGAACCAATTTACGTTCAGAAATCAAAACGTAGAGGTCTAAAACCTATTCATATGCTTGCTGTCATTCTATTTAATGATTCATTCAGGGCAATGAAGCGTTCCGGCAGTTTCTATCAAGTCGTTCTCTTAAATTATAAGTGACAACGGATCAAATTTCGTTTGGACAAAATCAACCCCACACCTGTGAATTATTCGACGTTATAAATGATAATGCAAATTCTAATTTTATTGGACAGAACTAGATTACTCAGAAATTTGATCCACCATATGAGACTGCAGTAATGCCTGCAAAATACCACTTAAAAAAAACATTGTCGGAGGCTCTACTGACTATGGAGAAATAATAACGCTTTTGATGCAGACTAACGCGATCCTCAACTCACGACCTATTTGTATTAATTCTGATAACGACCTCAACCCATTGAAGCCAGCACATTCTTTACTGAGCACACCCATTTAAACATGACCTGACACCATTCATTTTATATTGACCAATGATCAAGATGGTAATATATCCAAAGACTGCGACAACAATTCTGAAAAAATGAGACCTTCTTTCATAGACAACTTTCGAAGGTTTGTGTGATACCACATTCTTCTCTTTGATCTTTCGCATTATGATTCAGCGGGTTATCACCATTTCACCTTTGTTGTGGAAATTTTTCTTCGATTATCGCGTCTTACTATTGTTGGAGGTTTGGATGCTCTTGCGGGTGCTTTACACAAGACTCAAATCACAAGAAAAAAATATTGGTTAATTTAGCCTAGTATGTCGCAATTGTGATGAGATAAGCGAAAGATAATAGTACCGGCACAAAATTGGCGAGTTAAAGATAAACTGATTCTATTTGGTTACGTTAAATACTCCCGGAATTACAACGTCTTAACGTCGTTGAATTACAATTCTAAAAGCATTTAGTAAGTTTATCGAATGTAATTCACACGTACGCTGCATCTGCAACCGAAAAAAAATTTCTAATTCGTGGTGCTGATTAGGGAAAGAGGAGCCACTTTCTTTTCAGCAACAGAAAAAAGCCTATATTGACTTTCCAAACCGATTTACAATCGCAGGTAAAGTAAAGCTAAAAAGGCTGTACTCGCTAGAGCAGCTAAGCAAATTTGTAGATCGAAAACGTGCGAAACTTGGAAGACTGAAGTTCTGAAATTACGCAATTTGCGTATTTTTTTAGACTACATTAAATCTGAACGTTATGAGGATCCATCTTACAACGAATTTCCTAATTCAGCACTCTTATTATTCGAAAGAGAAACTTTACGACCATATTTTTCATTCGTTAAAGAAGGAAGACTGCTTGAAATGTAAACTATCGCACTATCGATACGGGTGACTATTTATTTATTGCATAACCTACTTTTTGTATTAAGTTTCTTAGTTTAAGACACAAAGCAACACCATAGATTTGTAGTCCTAAGGCATCGAATGTGTTTGAGGCATACAGAAAACTCAGGTTGAACTTGTAATGTATATAGTGAATCCTAATGCTTAATAGTAAAACAATCATCAATTTAGTTTATTCTGAATTCATCGACAATTTAACTTAGTCTTAAGTATTACAATTGATACGGACAATGCTAGTGCATTGACATTGTCATACGGCCAACTTACAACAAACGCCTTTCCTTATTTTAATATACAATAATACTAATGTGAAATTTTAAAATACAAGTACAGACTTAAACCAATAGAATATTCTACAATTATCAACCAATTATTTACATTCTCGACATATTCTACGCCACTTATCTACATTGTCGACGCCAAAAGCAATGACGTCGAAAATTCCAAAATACGCGTAGACGCACAACGCTGGCTCGGTGACGAAGAATACTTGGTCCGTTCAACAATTTTTTTTTGCGGTAAATAAAGCGTGCAAGATAACGATTAATTCTACTTATCACCTTATTGCATGATTGCATTTTCATATAGTTCAGAGAATGTAATGTAATCCAGTTTAAGCCATTTTTTTAAACAGGTCTTCTTGCGGAGCCTGTATCACTTTCAAATGATATATAATCACATTCAACTCATTTTTCAACTTTCAACTCGCTGTTCACTTATGACGTCCTCCATGTCAGCCTATAGTACTGGCATGGTCGGCCCATGAGTTGTGCAGTGCGCACTCCAACAGGGGGTCATACTTGTATTTTTTTCATCACCGATCGTAATTAGATTATGAATAACCCCTATCGGGATTAGACTCCGGGAGGTAGCAAATAATTTAAAGTTGATAAATACTATTTACGTCCGAGGTATCTGGTTGCCTATATCAATTCATTTTAGAGAAGAAAAAAACACAAATGATATCAATAATTTTATATTTTGTTTGGATAATTGTCACGGGCCAAACAAGAATAAGGTACTTTATTCGTTTTACTCATGAGTATAAAACTAAATGTTAACATCATAAATATCTTAAAAAGGGTTTACATTCATCATAAGGCCAGCAAAATACAGTTTGGGTAAAAATGCTATTAGAATATTTTTCCCACTCCTTATTCCCAGGGAAAGCCCGGGAAAGTGTTTTATTAATATGAAACCTGATTTTTTTAGTAAAAAGTACACGTTCATCGTATGGCTATCCAGCCAATTTTGTACATTTTCGTGACGTGAGGAAAAGACGTGCTCCTCACCAAAGCCGTACCGCATCGATGCAAATACGTGATAATCGAACGGAGCCATTTCGAGTAAGCCACACGTGAAAGTATTTCCCAGTTAAGTGCTTCCAACATTTTCTTGACCGGTTTTGCTCTGTGTAATGGTGCATTATCATGAAGGAAAATAACTTTGTGTTGCTTTTCATCATATTTTTGGTCGTTTTTCACGCAAAGCTCGATTCAAATTGATCATTTGTTGTTGGTAGCGTTCAGTATTTACGGTTTCAAAAGGTTTTAGCAGCTCAAAATACGTCACACTCTTCTGATCTCACCAAATACAGAGCATTGTCTTCTATCCGAAGCGGTTTGGCCTTGCTGTCCATGTCGATGGTTGTCCTGGTTCAACCCAAGACATTTTGTGCTTTTTAGATTTTCAAAATAGATGCATTTTTAACTTCCGATTGAGAAATAACTTTCTTTTAATCTGGCAAGCAACATTTTTCTAGTGGTTTTCAATTTTTCAGTTGCGTTTCATTCAGTTTATGCGGAACCCATTTTCCCAGCTTTTGAATTTTTTCCATAGCTTTTAAATGTATGGTGACACATCCAATTGATCCGCGAATTATTTTTGCGTTTGAGCGTTAACCTCATCCAACAATGCTTGCAATTCACTGTCTTCAAACGGTTTTGGTTGTCTTCCGCACGTTCTTCGTTTCTCACACCAAAATCGTCACTTTTGAATTTATTAAACGACAGCTTCGACAAGCATTCGAGCATGCAGGCGCAAAACTCGACATTTTTCGACATGTATAAAAAATGCATTATTGTATGTAAATTGTATATGAATATGAATTAGATGTTGTTGACAAAATGTCAAGAGAAAGCAATGGCGCCGATGACATATTTTATCGAAAGGTACATTGACAGGTGGTGCCATTTATTGGCAAATTCCAGGTTTCATATGAACACACCTGGTAAACCATCTTAAAGGTATTTAAACACATTTTAATAAATAATGTAAAATTAAATTATATGTCTATGCGGTTAAACATTTTTATATTAAGTCGCTGATGCTAATAGGAAGATGAGTATTGTAATTTGTGAATCCCATTGGATTTTGTGTACTCTTATAGATTAATGTTGTTAACCACCACCGTATTAACGTGACACTCGGGGAATCTTTCACCGATTTTAGAAAATCGCTCTATACTTGCGATATTATTTAATATGAAAGTGTTGGAATATGTTGTAAGCCATAATCAAGTAGTTGTCAAGGCTTACTAAGCTTCTGTAAAATAAACAGCTTTTCCGCTTAAATTTTGAAAAGATTAGCCAAACCGTAATTGCTGCAAATTTATTTAAAAATCTTTTTGTACAAAATCGTTGTTCTCGTAAACGTTTTTTAAACAAAAAAAAAAAAAAATTCAAAAAACTGAAAAGCTTCTATGGAGGCTGTCCGGTCCGGTAGGCCGATTTCAGCCAAAAATCACTTGAATTTCCTAAATTATGAGAACAGCTTTAATATTGAGTTTCACCAAGAACGGTTAATCTGTCAACATAGCGCCCTCGAAGTCAAAATTTTTCATGATTACTACAGATTATTTGACTTTGTAATGAAAGTAAAAAATATTTATTTTTTTGAGTTGCTTATATCTAGACATCTATAATAGCTGTGTTTCTTAATGCTTGATCTGATCCGGTTCAGTTCATGTTTCATGAAACAACATTAAGGCACTTACTAGGTTTCAATTCAAAATTTGTTATTTAAAACATATTTTGGATCAATTTTTTCATATAAAATTTGAACTGATCCGGATCGTGTCGGAAACACGGTAAATATTTTCCGGGCATACTTGCTAAGACGTTGTTTTAACTTAGTGTGCTGTAAGCACTAAGGTGACATTTTTACTATTTTTAATTGCAAAGCTTGCAATTTACTACAGTTGGAGCACACTCAAGCTGATCCCAATAATTTTATTCCATTTGTATTTTTGCCTCATAAATGGAATACGCCATTCGCCTAAATGGGTTTGAGTACCATTTTATACAACAAAACTCTTCGGCCTAGAATTAATTAAGAATATGTTCTGATTAGATAATACTTTCGAAAAAGTTGCTATGGGTGCTGTCACTTCCGTTTGACCGTTTTCAAGCATACATCTCTTGAACCTTTACATTTATAGGAAAAGCTACAGAAATATAATAATATTTGTTAAAACCGAAAAGCTCTTCTCGAAGCTGCTGTATGTGGTGCACAAATTTCAGCCAAAAATCATTGGGATCTTGCAATTTCTGATAAAAGCTTAAATATCGGGGTTTCTTCCCGATCAGTTTCGATAAATTTCCAATAGTTGCGTAATGTCACCATACTTCAAACTCATGACCTCATATAAAAACCATCTTTATTTGTCTCGAACACTATTTGGAGAACAATAAAATACAATTAAATTTATTTTCATATCCAACAATAAAAAAAACTTATTTATCATAATTGTGCGGTTGAACCAAGTTGTGTGCACATCAGAAAGGCGCACGATGGTGTGGTGTCTTGATGCCACGACACAAATTAACTCAGTTATAGCTGCTGTTCCAGTTCTTTTTGTTTAATTTGAATGTTTTATATATATTCGTATATACAAACTGACACCCACTCTAATCAATCTCATTTATAGAGCCATCGTTGTTGTTGCCGTATAATTCATTCAAAAAATAATACTCATTCCAGATTACCTTGTTCCATTTGAATTTCCTACAATCGATAATTTTTATTTATTTTGGATTTATTCCAATTTATACGTTATTTGTTGTTGTTCCGATATTATTAAATACCGAACCTAGCTGGAGCTACTACATATACACGGTGTAGTTTGCACATACAGCTAGCGTATCTCTAAAGCTATACGAGTACCATAAATACATTTTTCATTCAATTAGAATTTTGAAATAATTGTAATTTATTATCGAGATATAACAGACATTTATACGCTAGGTAGATAGATGCGGTGTGCTGGTGCAAGTTACACACAATTTAACCACACACATTTTAATTTAAATGAATTTTTATTTTATTTTTTTGTTCGGTACTGTTGGAAAAATCCTAGATTTTTATGTTGTGTAAATTTTCATTATACTTTGGGTGATTTATGTTACGAGTATTTCTATACGCACGCGGAATGAGAAGCTAATAAAAATATTTAAATTTGAAATTTAAATAAAATATTAACTTTCTTAATTATTTTTCTTGTGTGTGCAATTCATATAATATATAGACGACTATTAAATTATTTAACTGGCACGCATGTGGAGTATAGGAACCATTTAATTTGTAATCAATCAAAGTGATTTTTATCGTACTGTTACAGAACGGACGTTTTTCGGGCATACTGTATGTGCGTGCATAAAACTTTCTATACACGAAAAAATGTACCGAGAAGAACTCGAGTAAGCAAAAAAAGCTTAATTAGCTTTGTCGTTTTATTAATAGTTTTATTGATTTGCTCGAAATAAATGGCAAATAAAACGACCAAAATTGATGGGGCTCACATGTGTGTTGATATATAATGAGGGCGGGTGGCTTATTTACTAACCCATGTTTTATTACTATTATGATTAATTGGTTTTGATTATAGTCGATATTTAGGAAATTATTAGGGGTGAACACAATTTTTATTTTGTGTATTTGGGGTTCTCTTCTGTTTTAAGACAAAACAATATCTCATCAATCGTATATATAACTAATATATATATATATATTGTTATAAATATAAGGACGGATGTGGATTTACGTTTTGTTGTTTTTTATAGGATTTGTGATATCAATATTGATTAATCACATTTTTGTGAAAAGAATTTTGTACAATTACTGTACATAATAGATATTTATTATTGTTATCTAATGCCACCCTCAATAATACATATTATAGTATGATTTAAAAAATATTAATTAAAAACGATTTAAGAAATAATCGTACCATTTACTAATTTCAGCTTAAATAGATATTGCTGAAAGAAATGTCATAATTGCTGCTCCAAGATCGATGCGGTAGTGCTAGCTGACGGAAGTGCGATTTTACTTCCTCAAAGCTGTCTACAATTAATAAAATTTCTTCTCGTACACGTATTGAATATCCTTGAATTTATTTTATAATGAATTAAATTGCCTTCATTACTATTCTCTATTTTTTGCAACAGCCCACCTATACTAGTAATGACCACCGTAAATATTATGAAACTATTCAACGCGCTCAAAAATTTACCGAATTAGTTTCCTGTATGGTAAGGACCACTTTTACATTTATTACAATAACCAATATTTTTAAAATTCGATTCTAATGCATCTAGTTATTTTGCGGAACAGGTGTCGTCATGTTACCTTATTGTTCACAGAGCGAGACAATATATTCCTTGTTGCAATAACTTTAGCAGCTTCCAACGAAGCTTATTCGATTTGTGTAAATATTTTTAAATTTGTAACGACTATAGATGTAATAGACCACCATTACTATCATGATGATAGAAAACGTTTGTTCTTGCAAAAGATGAATTTATGGCCTCTATTTTTTAGCGTCCAATGTCTCATTTTTGGTATGGACAACAATGGTATACGGTGAGCACTTTCGACATCATAGTATATGGTAATATGATGGTTCTGACCCGGTCTGACACATATTTGTGTCACAAAAAAATTGTGTTTTCTTTGTTAGACTGTGAACTTTCCAGGCGATGTGTTATTCGTTGCTGTCATATTTAATTCCTAGGATGATAACTTCACTATTATTAAATTTTATTAGGCATTTACGTTGGACAGATTTTATTCGTTGATAGCTAGTCGTTGTGAATTGCAGCTCTACTGTATATAGCTATAGTAGAGTTTTTCACTTATAAGCTCACTGATTTCGATTTTCCGACTGACGTTGGTGTGGTTAAATTTGGTCAGCTTTTGCAATATAATGTTTGGTATACAAGAGCGCGATGTTAGTTGTAGCGATTGTTTGTTGCAATAGTATACGGGTTCCACCTCATTGGATAGTTCCAGTATGAACTGATAAGTTGGTTCAGCTAGGATGATGATCATTAGGTTTTCGGAAGGGATAATTTTGCATACTAAGTACAATATTGGATTGGTTAAATAGTATCCTTGTAAAATTATTAAATAGTAAATATTGTTTGGATTTAAAGTAACTGAGAGAGTGCGTCTAGTATGTCGTCAAAAAGCTGGGAGAGCTTGTCTATTGTGTTAATTAAGCTAAATATATTTTAGAGAGATTACCCCACAAATAGAGATTACCCCACCCGGAAATTAAGTTTAAAAGTTAGCACCATCTGTCAGCTAAACCATACCAAAATCTCAACTTGTAATATGACTTTAACATCCTGATCTAAAGCAATTTGTCCTTATGGTTTCGATGTTCTAAAAGATGATGATAAAGAACATCGAAACCATATGGACAAATTGCTTAAGAACAGGATCTTTAGTCATGATTCCAAGATGAGATTTTGGTATGATTTAGGTTACAGATGGTCCTAACTTTTAAACTTAATTTCAGGGTGGGGTAATCTCTAGGATTTCCATAAATAATTAATTAATTTAATCGATTTTTCATATCAAACCATAAGGACAAATTGCTTGATTTGCTTATTTTTCAGTATTTTTACTTTTTTGTGAGCAATCTCGACACAATGTATGCAGATGATGATTACATGTTTTGTGTCTTCTGTAGTTAAATAATAAGAAAAACTTATTTTGATATACAACAGTACACATTTAAATTTTGGTTTCATATAGTTTACCATGTAAGATGGTTTGTTGTCACATACTTTACTTTAATGTGTATTCTAAATAGAGCAAATAAAACCGTGATATTTATTCCTTTTCACCGATATTAATAATTCTTTATTTAATACAATTTCAAAAATATTTCGGGATGAAGTTCTCGTTTTTCTTGCATTTTCAATAAATTTTTCGGGATAGCATTTAATTTAGCAAGAAAACACACCAAAGTTTTCGAGCTGGTTTTTCGTGCCAGCTTCACATACATGTTGTGATGATTGGGCATGATTATTATTACTCTGTTTCCCAAGATATTCGTGTATGATGTTTGATTCTAACATTTTAGGATCGACTATTATTATAAGGTGTGAACTACAGTGGTTTATAGGGGAGTTTGTAATTGGAACAAGGTCTTGAGAATCACTTCCAATTTCTGCATCCGTGAAAGAATCAGATTCGTCGGAAGTGTAATTTTATTAATTTTAGGAAGTTCGGGTTGAATTCGTGATATTTCATCGGCATTTGTATTTGTGCATCCTTCCTAAACACGATTTCGCAATCGTACTCTTCTAGTTTCAATCTTCGTCGAATCAACTTCGAGTTGGGTACTTTACTTTGAGGTTGAAAAGCCATGACAACAGCTAATAGTCCGTTACGATTTTGAATTTTTTTCCGAATTAGTATATGACCTGAATAATTTTGTGGACCAAACGATAGCCAAAAGCTCTTTTTCAGGCTCCGACACTATTTTGGTAATTCCCCAGGAATAGGGAACTGTAAAAAGCTAGTGTTAAAATTTTCTGAAAACAAAATTAAATTGGGAATAATTTTCCCTGCCAATTTAGATATCGAAAAATAATTCCCAATTTATAAATACTATATTTACATCAAACCTTTCCCCTCAGTACGCCGGAAAAAAATATTTAAACAGAAATTACATATTAATTTCTTCCACAATTACCTATTCCCGGGGAATTACCAGAATAGCGCCTCTGGAGTAATTCTGCTCCGTATAACTCCATTAAGGTTCTGTTTGCATAACATAAATGGTTTATCCGTTCCTGTGGGACCCTGAGAGGGGACCGTTTCAATGGATGCGTTACTTGCATTGGTTCATTACACAAAAGCTCTTTGCATTCCGTCAGTGGCTTTGTGAGGTCGGTGAAGTTCTTGATAAATTTCGAAATTTTTTTTTAATTTGTTTCTCCGCTATAGGAACGGAAATTCCTGATCGCTTTAATTTTATCGGAATTGGGTGTAACTCCGTCGCAGGTAATTTATCGATTTATGAATTCTACGCCCAAAAAGGCAATTTGTCGATAAATAAATTCTAATTCGTCCATTTGGACCTTTAGATCGGCCTTTCGTGATTTTCTAAACACTTGTTTTATATTCTCAATGTGTTTTTGAAGTGACGTCGAGAATACTTGGATGTCACTCATGTAACCCCAGCAAGATCTACGTTGAATGTCGCTTAGCACATTACACATGATCCATTGAAATGTTAAAGGGTAATTCTTTAGACTAAACGGCATTCTTATGCATTCATAATGACAGTAGTAGACGGAAAACGCGATTTTAGTGATGTCTGGTTCCCGTACCTCTATCTAGTGGAAACCAGGTGCAACATCCAAGATTGAGAAATACATATATTTTACCTAATTTGTCGAAGAAATCGGTCATGTAAGGTAGCGGATAAAAGCCAAATGTTTTGTATTCATGAAACAACTTTCAAATTGTTGTCTTTCCTCTGCGTTAAAGAAATAGTTTCAACTTGAACAAAAAAATCGCAGTTTTGTACGTTACAATGATTGGATTCAGCACGATATGTTTTCCTGAATAGTTCGACTTTGATTGGCTATTCAATCACAAATCTATGGAGTATGTTACCAAAATTGATGACTTTCAAGGGTGCACACCATTTTTTACAGTGATAGAGGGTTAGGAGCAGCTAAGCAGTAAGCTTGCGTCTATTGGTAATATTGTGTAAATTTTTGAAACACAATTTGATTTAAATAAGACAGAAATTTCGACCTTGTCTATTTTGAGAAAGGATTTGGCATGGTCTAAAATTACACCTAATTGTTGCATGGTCTCAAACCATCATAATATTTATGGAAGTTGAACAGAATAAATTCGATAGGTTCTTCCATAGGTTCAACACAGTTTAGACATTTATTGGGATTATGGAACGTCACCGTGAAGGATGAACAGAATCTGGGTCCAAGAAGGATTTATTTGACCCCGATTCTATTAATACAACTAGTATCTTGTTCTTATTAAGGTTTATGTGTATATACAGATGAAAATTTTCATCGGCAACCACAACTTCATCAAGATCTGGGAAGAATGGTTGAAGCTGTTTTTCGTAACACACTTCTACCACATCTTGCTGAACTTCTATTGTATACAATTGTTGAGAACTGATCTTTGAGGGACCCATTGGTTGGACAATTAATAATTATTTCTTGGGTTAACACTCGAATTTTGTTTATATTGGTTGTTATTTGACGTGGTGTCTTTTGGTGGAACCATTTGCGGTTTGAAGATAAACCTGTTGTTAGTTTGACCATTTCCATTGAAGTTTAGGCTTTGTTTCGTGAATGACGCTATGGTTAAAGCACTGTGGTGTGAGACGAAAATTATAGCTAAGAGCCATCCTATGTTGAAGTATTGGTGGACCACTACGGTATTACGGTGGACCACTACCCTTACTCGGTACTTTGTGTAACAGGTATACAACGTAAATATTAGTGCCTTTTTTTCAGGCCATTCGTGTTTTTGTATAACGCGTTATGAGTAGGTTTATAGATATTTAAAAATATCTTCTAACAACTGATTTTTTTATAATAAAATTATAGCTTATTTATTGCTTTTATTGAACAATTTGTGTTTAAGATGCTAACTTAACAACTAATTTACAATAATGACTTTATCTAGCATTTTGACATCAGATCCTATAGAGAAGTCATGCATTTATTCAAACTTTACACTTTTGGTGTATATAGGTTAGAAGATCGTAACTATTATTAACAAAAAACTTTATTGGGAAAAAAATTTGACCTCTTAAATCGAACTTAACTTCGTACTTAATCTTTTTCATCTTAAATTGAGAGATCCCAGTGAGTTTTGGCTGAAGTAAGTCTATTGGTGTGTGTCAGATTGCATATGAGCTTTTTCGATTATTGCAATTATTTTCAAACTTATCGAATTTACAACAAAACAGACAAGTTTTTCAGAAATTTAAGCGGAAGTGCAGATTTTTGACCAAACTCGTTTTTCAACAAAAATTCAGCCCAGACTAATTGAGCGCGATAAAATTTCATTTATAAAATTTTTATAAGTTGGAAGAAGTGTTTTTTTGGCTGAAACCCGTCCGCCTTAATTGACAACTTTTATAGAAGCTTTTTTGTTTTTCCACCGGAAGTGACAGCTTCAATAAGATCATTTTAGTTGTTTGTATATATTTTGAAAAGTACATATATCATTTTTCGGAGTTTTCCAAAATTTAAGCGGAAGTTTCGATTTTCGATAAAAACCGGGACTTCAGTGTAAACTAGCTTCCTGTACAGCCCTACGGATTAATTGATCGTAATGAAATTTGAAACCTAAGCGTAATCCATAAATTGAGAAATCTAGTCCACCGGAGGTGGTCGCTTTCAAAAGAGATATTTCGTTTCTTGTAAATATTTTAAAATAATATGTATATAGTAGTTAACATAAAAATGATTAAAAATCCAGAAGATTGTGAATTACATTTTAAACAAAACCTGTTCAAATCATATCATAATTTTACCGGAAATGAACGTATGTTAACTTAGCAAGAAGTTTTTTCAGCCCGAAAAGGCTTTTTATATTTGTGTCTTAGCTATAAAAATAAAAAAAATCGAATGAAATTACAACATAAACAACATTTCATTAAATACATAAAAATAAATATGTATTAAATTGTAAAATCGTATTTATAAAATCCTCGTAGATATTACTCATATTCATATTTCACACATTTAAAAATAAAATCTTCTATACAATTAAGAATTGTTTTAATGCCACAATCATACATTTTAAACATTTCTTGTGCGAATCCCATAAATATCTGTGCAAAATAGTTCTAGAATAAATATACTATGTAATTAGTTATTAGGACAAATGACCGTTCAACTACCAATCAAATAACAAGGGCCTGTATATTTCCTTATTCTATCAGATGCAAATTAAGCCAAACTTCTGTTAATTTGATATACAGTGGCGCCGATCTCAAAACACAATAAGCAAATGGGTAGTAGTTTCAGGCTTCTGAATCATTAGACAACACGACTACCAAATCTCATTATGACATCATGGGGAATACTGGTAGAAATAATTTATTGAATCATTCTACCACTTGCGTATTATGAATTATTATGAACTTTAGTAAATTTGGAATTTTGTAGCTCCAATCTCAAAAATGTCTGGACCAAATGAATAGTGCTTTCAGGCTTCTGAATCATTAGACAACACGACCACCAAATCTCATTACGATATCATGGGGAATACTGATAGAATTAATTTTTTGAATCATTCTACCACTTGCGTATTATGAATTATTATGAACTTTAGTAAATTTGGAATTTTGTAGCTCCAATCTCAAAAATGTCTGGACCAAATGGATAGTGCTTTCAGGCTTCTGAATCATTAGACAACACGAGCACAAAATCTCATTACGATATCATGGGGAATACTGGTAGAAATAATTTATTGAATCATTCTACTACTTGCGTGTTATGAATTATTATGATCTTTAGTAAATTTGGAATTTTCTAGCTCCAATCTCAGTAATGTTGGAATACGTTCGGAAATGTCCAGTGGTGAACGTTGTTTTATTTTAAATAATCAAAAACCGATAAATTAAAATATGCTAAAAAATTCACTTGACTGGCGGTGAGAAATTACCTGATATTTGTAAATTATCAAAAACGGATAAATTAGAAATGATCAGAAATTTTGCTTAATCGTGAATAAAACTACCAACAACTTAGATTATCAAAAACCAATAAACTAAATGTTGTCTAGTAATTAAATGCGATCGTGTTGTCTAATGATTCAGAAGCCTGAAAGCACTATCCATTTGGTCCAGACATTTCTGAGATTGGAGCTAGAAAATTCCAAATTTACTAAAGTTCATAATAATTCATAATACGCAAGTGGTAGAATGATTCAATAAACTATTTCTACCAGTATTCCCCATGATGTCGTTATTATTGAATATGTACATATTTCAAAAAATATATAAACTATTTTCTCGGGATGAAGTAATGTTTTATGTTTAAAACATATTTTTTTTGTTGATAATTATTTTTCTGGCTAGAAAAAAAAATTCGGGATGAAACTCACATTTTGATAATTTTTTAATTTTTTTTTTCGGGCTGACATTAGAATTTATCATGGAAACACACCACATAAAAAAAGTCTTTTCGGGATGGTTTTTTCGGGCCAAATTAACATACATGAAAATGATAGGTTTTGATAAAAAAACACAAAAATTTGGCATCTCAACGAACCATTCGGATTAACTATTCTGATTAAAACTTCAATTCTAAAGCTTTTTCTATAAATTGAGGGATCCATGCGAAATGTGGCGGACACCTGTGTACCAGGAGTTGCAGCTGTCTTAGAAGCTTTTTCAATTTTTGCAATAAACATTACATTTTTTTAGCAACGTTTGACTATAAAATACAATTTGCATCAAAAATCTCGTAGTACACTAATTTTAAGAGGTTTTGAGAAGTTCAGTTTTTAGTATGGGAATGAAAAACAATAAAAATCACACGATTGTCGGTTATTGATGTGCAAAGCAGACTAATACTAAGCGACTTTTGGGACTTTGTAATTTTAGTCTCAGAATTAAAAATGATGAATGGATCAGAACAAATAAACTTTTATGCATAATTTGTCAATTCTTTATTCAAATAAATAATTATCATTAAAAGCATTTCTCCTATATTTCTCAAATTTATGAAAATTGAAAGCGTTTGGGGACAGTAGCGCCCGTCCTCCAAAGTAAATAATGAATAACAGTATAGGCTTTAAAATGTTCCTTTTGATGTTTCACAAACTGTCAATTAACCCGAAATTTAGATGAAATAATTTTAACTTTGGGTAGATTTTGATGAGTTTTGAGTTTTGAAAAGTTTTTTCAATTGTTCATATTTGACTTTTGAATTTGTCCAACTTTAATCAACAATACCAAGCTTCTAAAGTTGTACAGGACGTTGAAGGACGTTGATATTAACAAACGGTTAATCCAAATAACAACATTGATTGAAGTTGAAATGTTGAAAATGATTTCAACATTTCCGGTATTTGTTCGGGAATTTTAGGGATATAGGAGGAGGATTTTGTTTGTTGGCATTTTTCAGGATTTTTTTTTTTGGGGATTTTATTTTCGGGATTTCAATTTCAGGATTTCTTTTTTTGGACTAACAACTATAACCCGATCAAATTGGTTAGCTATTTCAGCAAAAAATAATTACATAAATATGAAAAAATTTATTTTTCTTCTTTTGATAAATGAGTAATTTTTTTTACTGTGTTGTTTAGGATATGTGCTGGGGAATTTTAGGTTCTGCTTCCTATATTCTGGTCCGGACTACGATGTCATATCTTATGAAATATACCGGTCATTTTTAGCTGAATCAAAATTTTTTAGATATACTTATTTTTAGATTGTTTCAAATTTTAATATTTTCCAATTTAACAATACTTCTAAATAGATCAAAAAACGAATTTTAAAAAACTGCCCTATATCACAAAAAATAATCAGCTCGAGAAAGAAAGAAAAAGCCCGTTTGTAAGAGCTTTTACGTAATTTCACTTTGATTGATGTTTATCGTCACTAAAATAAATTGCGGATAGTCGGCTGGCTCACACTCAATATTAATATTATTTGCCTACCTAGGTTAAACACAAATTAATATTATTTTAGATCCGCATCGCGCAAAATAAACTTTATTGATTTGCATAATCAATCAATACTAGCTGACCTGTGACTGAATAATCAGTCACGTAAATACATTTTATTGAATTTTTGGTTAAGAAATGATTTAGAAGATTTGTTAAGATGTATATTTGATGCACTTTTATCAAAAATGTAAATTCATAAACGCGGATCCCATGAGGCCACTCCATTAATACGGAATAATTCAGTACTCGCTAATTCAAATTCTCCCTTTGTGATAGACGGGTCCGTGCAGTGAAAAGAAGTACGGTTCGCCAGGGCGCTGCTCTTCGAGCTCCATTCTGGTCCTGACCATGGAGAGGGCGGAGTTAAGCTTCCGGATGTTAGTCTTATAGAATCGCGAGGGGAGTTAGTTCCGAAAATCAGCTGATTGAGGTAGGGGAGATTGTGCAGTGCGGGGAGAAACACCTTTCCTTTACCACAGCAGCGAGTGAAGCCGAGACCAAGCCCCTCCTTATCTGCCCGGAAAAATAGCGCGTCAAAGAACTCGCAAGCCACGCCCATCGAACCTAAATAGTGGATTTAAATTTCCCGAGAGCACTTTGGGATGATGCCGTGCGCTTCTCATTGCCCGCCAGGTTTGAACCTTCGAGTGCACTCACAGGAACAAAAAGGCTCCTAAAAAGAAAAAAAATTGGCGAGTTTTCAAAAATAAAAACAAAATGGCGAAAAACTTATATTAAAATCGAATTGATCTTGCTCCGCCTCTTCGTCTGGAACCTAATCCTCAAATGTGAGGAAGGCGTCTGCTGGATATTCACGTGGAATGTTGAGCGCGTCTTAAGAGATCCATGGAAGGGTGGCTCCTGATGGCCCTGGGACCGGGTTGGCGTCTTGGGAGATCCATGGGGTAGCGTCACGTGATAATGATGAGACTGGTTCATGGCTTGAATTTGTGGATTGTGAATTTCGATTTTGATCGTATATTTTTCGTTTTCGAGGGTCTCTTGATTTCCAAGGCATTTTGAAGAAAAATGAAAAGAGTTTTGTTCAAGACTCGTTGAGGTGAGAAATGGTAATGACTTACTCGCTGGACCGCTCGTTCAAAGTGGTTTTGATTTATACTCGAGGCTTGACTTGATGATTGACGGCTTTATATTTTGAATTTCTTTGACATTTCAGTATTAAAATCAGCAAAATAAAAATATTTTGATTTTTATTCGATTTAGTATGGATTTGAAAATCGCAAAATTGGTCACTCGCGTCGTTTTTTACATTCCAATGCATTTTTATTACTATGTATTTGAAAATCGTTATTTTTGTCGTTTTTTACTTTAAAAAGTTAGTAGCTTGCTTTTTTAAAACAACTTCAATCCAGTTTTATTTGTATCCGCTACTTTAAATTTGAATCGCACGCCAAGAATTTAACAACTTTGAATTTAAATCGCGCGTCAACCATTAAGCAACTTTGAAATTGAATCGTGCGAAAACTGTTTTGAACTTTGAATCTAACTCGCGTGCAAACTGTTTTGCAACTTTTGATTGGAATCGCGCACCACCAATTTAAAAAAAAAATTCTTTTCAGTCGTCCCATAAAATTCTTAAATGTGGCAAGATTTCATGTGCACAAAATCTTGGAAATTTTCTGAAACCACCTGAGGTACCCGTTTCGGGTACTTTCCGGTGGAATTTTTCCAATTTTTCCGATTTTTTTAACCCACGCACAGCGCAATATTTATGTAGACCTACCCTGAAATAATCTAACGGATCGGATCATATTTAGGGGTTATTTTAGGGTTGAATATGAAAAAATTAAGAGTTTAATATAATAGATAGATAGAAGATAGATAGAAGCTGACCTGTGACTGAATAATCAGTCACGTGAATACATTTTATTGAGTTTTTGGTTAAGAAATAATTAAGAAGATTTTTTAAGATGTAAATTTGATGCACTTTTATCAAAAAAAAGTAAATTCATATACGCGGTTAATTTTTAAATCTTAAATAGAAAGAGTGTCATGACAAAATTGTATTTTTACACTCACAACTACTATTAACACCAAAATGTATGTAAAATCATTTTATGTTCTCTGTTTTGTTTAATTGAGATTCATTTACAAATTTTCTACTCATTTTGTCATCACAGTGTGTCATCACAAAAATATCGGCAATTTTAATAAATTTTGTCATTGTCACGGTATAATGCGCATGATCGTAGATTCAATATAAACATATTTTGTCATGGCATTCTGGCGTCGTGACAAAATTTTGCTGAAAACACCTGAGGTACCCGTTTCAGGTACTTCCCGGTGGAATTTTTCCGATTTTTCTAGCAAAGGCACACCGCTATATTTATGTCGACCTACCCTCAAAAATTTAAACGGATCGGATCATGTTTAGGGGTCATTTTAGCGTTGAGTTTGAAAAAATTAAGCGTATTAATATAATAGATTAAGATTATTTATATACGTATAAAAACTCCAATCCATCATACCACCTCCCCACCCAAAAACAAAAAAATCGATTTTCCAATTAACTCTTTTCTCGTATACCTACATAACAGAAAATTTAATTGAGTGATTAAGTTTTTTTTTTTGTTATTTTTTTTAATGTGAAAGATAAAAGTTCTGTTTCTTGGTTTAATTGGAGTAGGAGGACGAGGTTTCGCAATAATTAATCAATTTCTTAATATTCCACGTAACATGATAAATAAATAATATTAATTATTTATAATTAAAAATGTACTTTGATTCGGATGCTGTATACGTATTCTGTATACATTGCCTAAAATAATATTTAACTTGAAAAGAACCTACCATACCACAAAGAATAACCCACATTACATTACGTAAAATCAGTGGTATTTATATACGAGCACACATACCTAAAATCGCACATAATTGCGTCTATGTGACAAATGATCTTGAAACGTAGACGCAGAAAGTTGTTTGTCATACGCACATATTTTCGCCCCATATTTCATTTCCACTCGAATAATTTTTCAGTGAAATAATAATATTATATATATATATAAATATACGCACACATCCAATAACCAATTATCACTCACATCATTAATTCGAATTTTCTTTTTGTTCCGGGAAAATGAAACAAAATTTATTTGTATACATTCTTGCGATAGCACATCGGTTTTTCTTCTGTTTGGTATCCCAATTTTCTTTTGTAAATGTAGCTATATATAGACAAACACAAATATAATCATATAATTTATTATATTTATGACAATGTTCCGGGAAATGAGGAAAATGTATAATTTTTTATAATTATTTTCCCAACATAAAAGTTTATTCTCTTGATCAAAAAAAAAAGTTTAGTTTTTAATTAATTTTCATTTTATTAAGTGGTTTCATTGGTTTTTTCACTGTAATTTTAAGTTATGTATGGGAAAATGATTTTCCAATGTTTTTCTGTATAACTGTTAATTATTCTGTAGATAATTATTCTCATTTTGGTTTTGACATCCATTTTTACAATTACGATATATCCATATACATATATACGTATATAGGAACTATACACATTCGAATCTATAATTGATACAAATTCCATTCAGTTAATTAACTTGGGAAACTATCCAGTTAATTTGTTAAATTATGTTAAACACAACCATTATGTTAAAATTCACAAAACCGCACAACATTTTTTTTATTTATACATCCCAGCAAACCATCACAAGATTGAATCATGAAGCAACAACCGCACAACCCTATAACAATATACAGAAACCAAAAGAATTGACTAACTGATTTTCTATTTTCAATTCATTAAACTCAATGAAAATTACCTTCCATTGTTATAATTTTTCTTTTCAATATTCAGTATTATACAATTTTTACTATATACGAAAAAAAAAAATCACCCCCGCCTCACATAAAAACCCCAATTGACGAACATCAAACGGAATCAAATGAAAATGATGTGGATTGGGAAAATATTTTTTTTTCTATTTATATTTCGGAAAAATGAACAGAAAAATTATGGTAATAATTGAAATTGTTTCACTCTCGTCTTTTGTGTGAAGCGGTGTGTATGTGTATGGGTCTGGATTTTCACAAAACCTAACCAAATTGATTGACAATACTCGTACTATTGAGCGTTTTCTTCTGTGTTATTATTTTAATAATGCTATTATGGATGGGTCGGTCAATTAAGCTTTTCTCCGATAAAAAATTAGCATATTTTTTGTGGGGGGGAAAAATTTCCATATCAGATCATGCTGTTTAGAAAATTGTGCATACGTTTTGGGGAGCTTTATGCTCCTACAACAATTTTCTGTTAATTAATTAATAATATTTTGTATTATGAGGTTTAGAATTTTTAAAATGCCACAAATCAAATTTTCATATTTTTGAAATATCGAAATTATAAAATATAACATCAAAAATTTATTTTTACAACACGCAAGCGACAACAAATAAAGTATGACGAGAATTATTGTAACCTGACGATGGTCGACACATCATTTTATGGTTGAGTGAAGAAATTAGATTTAATTATTAAATATATGTTTTTATATCCATATATACGTACATGACTAAGTATATTGTAGCTCAAGTTCAGATATTAAGGCTATTCCCCATGATAATTTTTATTTGTCTTCATTGTAATCAGATTAATTGGCGTCATTAGTCGTATTAAAGATATTCGGGTTCAATAACTTTTAATTCTGCCGCAGTTACCGGACAAGTGGTGCAGTGGTTAAAGCGTCGACCCACCGTTCATGTCACTGTGCAGGTTGATATAGAGCTTTCAATGTACAGGTGGTATACTGTGATGACCTTCAAAGGACATATAAATCCACTGCATTTAATTATCAAAAAAAATCTAAGATGGAATCCGGGTCAAAAAATTTGGAAATTAAAAATAATTATGTTTTTGGTGTATTTTCTTTTATTGGGGATTTCAACCTACTACCGCAAAGAACCACAAAAGTTTCAAAGTTAACTCCAATTGGGACCACACATCAAGGTAACAAAATCTTAATTTAAAAATTGTGGTGACATAAGAATCAAAGTTCTCAAAATGATATTTGATTGTAAAATATTCTAATTTTAATTCTAATCAGAATTTTTAGAAATTAAAATTTTTATCAACAACCTTATAATTGTATGCACATTCAGTAAAAAATCACAATATCATAAATATAATATGGTTATTGCTAACATATTTCCCACCCTACATTTTTTATACTCGCAGTTCTAGTAAATGGCTGATTTTTCAATAATGATTTTACGCAAGCAAACCAATGACGATGAATTGAAAGTGCCTTAACCGTTTTGGGAGTTGGATGCCAATACGAGTTCCTCATTAGAGAAAGAAATTGGTGAAACCATATGACCATACGACCAGCGAGACTTTAGAGTGAATTATTTGATGCATTCTCAATTTTTGGATACCATTTGAAATAGAACCACAAGTAAAACCATAACATTTTCATAATTCGTGTGGACAGTTTGTAAATAAAAAAAAATTAAAGTTTGTCCGAAAAACCATCTCAATTTTTTGGGCTATACCATAACCTGTTCTGGATTTGGAGACCAAACGGTTTCGGGCATACGTTCGCATAGTAATGCCAATAAAAAAATCTAAATGTAACGAAAACTTTGCATTTCATGATTTTAAGTAATTATAAAGATAACACGAAAGCTCTAAAACATCAACAAATTTAAAAATTAAAATGTGCGTGTACATTAAAAAAAAATGAAAACTACGAAAATCACCGAAACATTCTAATTCCATAAATTCTGACAGATGAAACATGAAATTCAAAAACATATCTATCTGCTAAGCTGGAATTCTATAACATGTACTAAATGCAATTTTGTATGTCCAAGTCCACAGCAGCTGAATAACTTGAGCACATGCAATCTACCACTACAGTACGACTACAATCTATCACCCAAGATTTATATCAACCTGAGACACGATACGGTAACCGAATTGACTAGGTATCCTGATCTTATACGCGAGGCTCTCTAATTTTAAAGGTTAAGGATATGTTATATGTCGTAATAATACAGGACATACTGCCGTAAACTGGTGTTATACAACATACCCCAGTTCAATTTTTTACTGCTATATTTACCAATTACCACTTTTCTAATCTGCGTTAATATTTTTACCATTCATGTTCTATGAAAAAAGCAATTAGTTTGTTAGTTAATATAAGTAACTTTCTTGTTTGGTCTCCTATCACCGTAAAGATGAAGCATACATAAGAAGTTTTGTTTGTTTAATCCATCCTTCCGACCACCTTAAAGACGAGGCGGGTCAGCTTTTTACCTTTCTCCGCTCCTCACATCTCAGTTTCGATGACCTTATACAGGGTCCAATATGGTACCATCAAACACTAATAAAAGCACAATATAACGCCCAATCTAAATATGTTGGAACACTTAAACTTTTCAAAATACCTGGAAACCTAAAAGCTGCAGTTAAGCATATTGATTTAGAGTTTCAACTGGGGCAACGAAAGTCATTAAATGTCTGACTCCATTATAATGTAAAATGATTGAGGTAACCAATATTCTTAAATTTCACACAAAGGTCATTCCACGCCACAATCCGTCGAAAAATTCTATGCACACTCTCAACCCCCTCTCAGCGTGACCAGACAGGTGGCATTGCTTACGCTGGTTGTTTGTGCCATTTACATTATTTCCACCTGCACAATTGGGCTCAAAAATTTACGTGCGCCGTTTTTATCCCGAATGGCTTCTAAGTAGTTTCTTTATCCAACCAGTTCTTTTTTCCTTTCGTTCTAAAATTGACCCCGAAAATCTGTTACGACTGTTTTAATAATCTTCTACTGATCCTCGACGGGCTCAAGAAATAGTTGTTATAGTATTATCAAAATGTTCTCAGTTAATATTATTATTAAACAATTGAGTATTATAACGAGTGGTTGCGAAGTCACTTGATGATGATACGTAGATTGTACGTTGTAGGTAAATAGATGTAAGGAATTTTTCGCTACTACTACTTGGCTTAACGTATGTTTAACTCTAGTGAATTCTCATGCATCTATGTAGAACATGGCAAGCTCAATGGTTCATGTTCCTTTGAGATTTATTCGTATTGTAATATTTTGCTCAAGATGATTCCATGATGTTGTTTATAGAAAGCATGCCTGGTTTGATCGAGTTTGTCTGCACATGGGGCTTGGAGATTGACAAGTGAAATATTAAAGTGACGCCCACGATGGCTAATAGGTTTAAAATTAATTAAAAATTGACGAAATCGATTAGTGATGAGTGATGAGTAATCCGACGCTAAATTTGGAATTTAGTTTTGTTGATGTTGCTACTTTCACAGAGTGTGTTTCGTGGTGGTTATAATCGATTATTTACTTGTCAATTAACCTTGTTTCAAAAATCATTTTGGAATCCCATTTTCATTCAAGATTCCAAGTTCCATCATAATCGTTTAAGAAATGACCACCTCCGAGAGGATGGACATATTAACAAAAAATTTTCCAAATATATTTTTGAATCCCATTTTCGTCCAGTACAAGAACCTATTTAATCTCTTTTCAAGAAGATTTTCCTACAAACAGGAGCTTTCACCTTATGAAGCTTGATGTAAAAATTATGCTTAAAAACCATTTTGTAATACAGATGATCTGCTTTAAGTCAACTCTCATAAAAAAATAAATCTGACACAAGGCCATAAAGCTGGACTATTTATTTTAGAAAACATTAACATCAATGTTCCTAGCGGGAGTGACGTTATACATTCCCCAACTTGCTGGAAATGAACTGTTGATTGATTGCTTGATTGATAAGAGTGTACATCGAAGTAGAGACAAGTCTTTTGGATGACACCGATCCCCTCTATATACCCTTTCTTTCACAAAACGTAAAAGAAGATAGGATAAAGTATCAGAAAAATATGCTAAATAAGCAATGACTGCTTATTTTGATCGTACATCTACACTGAAAGTTAAAATAATATTTCGTATATTTCGTACGACCAACTGTTCTATAAAGTATAGTGAAATAAAAATTCAAAAATTATTGTTGAATGTAATAGCCAATAGCAGAAAGTTCATTGAAACACGAATTTGGTTAAACCAATAAATACGATACAAACTTAATTGGTGGTTGTTTACAAAATTTCCTTGCGCTCCAAATTCAGCAAAAAATTGGCATTCAACAAACAAAGTTTTAATCAAAATGGAAAAAAATTAAATTATGCAAATTTCACAGATGACAAAGGACCTTTTGAGGACCCACAATCAAGAAAGTTTAGAGCAAATTAGTGCAATACAAAAGAATAGGAACAAATTCTTGGAGAGGTCAAAATTGCGCGGAAGCAGAAAGTTTGACCCGTTTTTCCACTATGGCCAAAGAGTCAAAACGAGACTCAAGTCACAGAATATGATAGCGGTAGATTTCCTCTTTCACATAAACTTTGAATCATGCAAAAATATGCATTTGTAACAAAGTTATTGAATAATTTGTCCGCCCACTCATGTGTAAATGCACGGACTGTGCTCTCCGGCATACAACACAAAAATTCAATATTCTAAATGCGCTTGAGCCCGTTTATCTCGGAAACGGTCAATTTTTTGGAAAAAGGAAAACCGCAAACCTGGATTTTCCAGGTCTTTTGGGGCCATTTTCTCCCCATACAACAGAATGTTTTTATGAAAACTCGGTCTCATTTTTAATGAGTTACCAAATGCCACTTATCACCAGAAAATGAATATCGCAACTAATAACTTATAGGTTGACCCCGTCATTTATTGGACTATTAGCCTTTAAATCAACTAAAATGAACAGCGATGATTATATTTTCGTCCTAGAAAACTACATACCTTTTTTACCTTCATTTACTGGACTATAGTACAAACCAACCAAAATCTCCGCAAACAAAATTTAAAAATATGTGGATCATACTATCACTAATGATGGGGATTGCAAGTAGTTGTCGACGTTTTCTACGAGTTATCGATGTTTTTTCGACTAGTAATCGAGGAGTTGTTGGCACGATCACGTAAAAATCAGTTAATGATGCGTAAACGCCCAACTCTGGGTGTCGGTGACGTGTCGAATATAATAGTGTTTTTGCAGTTTCATCAACAACATCAACTGCTGGTTCATTGTAGGTTAATAGAATATTAGGTGGTTCTACCATTTCACTTGTCATTAGTGCCGGAATTAACCCTAAATCTGATATGATAGATTGTGTATGGCAAGAATGGTACTTTGCAAATTTGCTACATCTGTCACAATTCCTTTACGGACTTTGTAATGAATATAAAAGATTTTCATTCTCATATTGCACTCAGGAGAAAACCAAAATAATCCCTGCACCTCACCGAAAACTGTAACTGATGAACTTGTTACACATAAAACAACCATAGGTAAAAAACCACTCGTCAACGCCCTAATCAAGATTGATTTTCATAAATGAAAATAATTTTTCATATTATCAAAATACACTGTTAAAAAGGTTCACTGTAGCTTAAATTATTTCCTAAGAAATACATTTTGTTCAAAAGTGCATATTGAACACTCGCATAAATTTGTGTCCAAAGAATTTGAACATGTCCAAAATTTTGTTACATGTCCAAAAACTTCACACCGATCGCTAGTGGTAATTTAAAGCTTTTATCATTTTAATTTATCGGGTGCTTTGTGTATTTAAAAATACGGTGTCGTATGCTGTATGACACATTCGTGAGAGTACTCTAGTGAAATTTTATTGTTTGATCTCCTGTCCTAATAGATCCCGATGGGTTCTTGCCCTTCCTTCCTGTTACATAAAAACTAAAGTTAAGTGCAATCATAATCTTAAATAAATAATATGCAAGATGCTAATCGATCAGCCCTATATATTCTCGTAAAATGATACAATAATTTATATTTATATTTTGGAATTAAAATATTTTTTCTCGTATTGTGTTGGTGCGATGCCAAGAAAAATAGCAATTTGGATGGGTATCAAAGTAAATTTTATAATAAAAAACAGATTAAATTGTGAAATACTAAAAAAATGTATGGTGCGCGAGGTTCGGTCGGCATTTAATTTATGTTTATTAGCGAAAAAAAAATATTTAGCATATTTACTACTTGCACATATTAATAAATTCATATTTAAATAATTTATATATGTTGTTGGTTTTACATATAATTAACAAGGATAAATGTTGTTTTGAATCGCGTGATGATACAGTAAATAAGGTCATTGAATTTTCTTTGTGCGACTGTTTTGCGGGTGGGTGATATACGACCTTTCAAAATTTGTTACAAATACTTTAATACATAATAGATCTGTACAGTTCAACATATTTTTATGTGTTTTGATAAATCTCAAGCAACTTGTTGCTATAACTAAAACTGTATTTTATAAAATGCGATTTATCATACTGGTTGAACATTTATACATACGTGAATTATGTGAAAGCTGATAAGCGTTTTGATAACAGAAATATAACAAATGTTTACATGTCATATACACACACACAAGGTTCCATTATTATTTTTTATTTTTAAGGATATAAATCCAAAAACAAAATCCATTTTTTATGTCCCCGACGAAGGAGTAGCACAGTAAAATATAACAATCAAGCTAATCTAGCCAAAATAGGACATCATATCTCTATATGTAATATGCAGAGACTTGTTTCGTATCTTTTAAAATAATTAATTTGGACTAATTAAATTTTATAAGTACATTTTTTTTAATTTGATTAATTATAATTTATGAAGGTATTATACAGAGACAATTCTGCGGTTGAATTTTTTTTGGGTACACAGACCAACAAAAGCTTTTATTTTATTAACAGTTGGTGAAAAATGTTTTTGAACCCGAAATTGATATATAATTTAAAAGTCGCTACATGCTATAGCTTTTGTCAGCTTGACATCAACTTTTGCTATCTGCAATCCATTATCTAACTTCACCCGAAGCCCTAATCGATTAAGTGTCAAATAACTTTAATTAATTAAAATTTGAAACTCTAAAGCATTAAATTTGTAGTGATCACACTAAAAAGCCTGTTGAATCCTCTATTAATTGTTTCAAATATTAATTAAGATCTGTAAAATTTAGGTTGCCAGTTAAAATCTAAAGAATCTAATTCACATTGAATTTATTTTTAACATGATCATCAATATGCTCCTTTAAGAATATTCTTGATACCACCGCAGCTTCGATATGGCCTCATATACATATTTTCCTAACAAGATAGTTTGGCAGTCTCAATAACTTCTTGGGTCTGAGGCAAATGATTCTGTTTACTCACATATGGTGCACATATTCGTGGCTACCATGTTGCAAAAGTTGTCTGTCAATTTGATGCATTGTGCATTTCCATGCAATCGAATTTTTCCATTGCCAATGTTAAGCAATTGTTCGGAGAATGATAGTGCCAATGGATCGTAATGGCATTGATTGTTTCAAACATTCGTTAATTTGGCAATGTCTCTGAAATCACCGGACAGCAACAGTAGAGTGCCACCAAGAAGTCTGGTATTATCGTTGAGATCTTTCATCCTTGTATCGAGAGCTTCAAGTAAATGCTTGTGAGCCATAGTGCATTCATCCTAGATGCCTTTTACATATTTAAGACTTTAGCCATGATGACATTACACATCGCTGTTACTGATGTCTGACGCTTAATGAATGAGTAGGATATTCGAAATGAGATTGTAAAGATCCTCAATCTTTATTAACGCCTCATTGTAAATTTTCGACGAAAAATTGATATTGGGATCTTCTTGATCAGTGGTCCGAATACGATACAGAGTGTCGTCGCTCATTGAATCTTTATATTTGTAGAGAACAGAAACTTGCGACGGAAAGGTTATCGTAAACAATATGGCAAATAATTGGCCAAATTGATGTGGAGAGCAACTCAGTACTGCATCTGCAAGTGAGAGATCCCAATGGTAGTCAGCTTCTAGCTTCCGTTATCCATATAACGATAGGAGGAGGCGGGATTTGTGAAATTTTGGAGTTATATGTTCTGATTGTGAAAAAAATAAAAAAAAATGAGTTTCGGCTAAAAACAAAAAAAAAATCCTAGAACCCGAATGCAGTGCCACCTGCCGGGTGCAATTGTTATTCTAAACCATCCAGGAACCAACTAATACACACACAAAATTGCATTCATTCGTCCAGCCTTTTAGAAGTAGTCACATACGCACTTATAGAAAAAGTATAAATATATAGATAAACGTAAAGTGATAGGGGCTATGAGGTAATCAAAACTTCCGTCTAAAAATTGAAAGTAAGAAAATTGGTCCCAAAACAACGAAGAAAAAAAACTCTAAACGTATGAATATGATATAATGATTTTGAAAAAATTTGATTATCATCATAAAAACAGACCAATATACCAGAATTCCTTAAAAAATTTGTAAATATCTCTGCGCCCGGCAACAAATTTAAAATTAAAGAAAAATTTTCAAAATTTCTAAATTCAACTTAATTAGTAATAAATAACCGTCATAATAGAACGAAAAGGGCCAGCAAGATAGTCAGAACTTTGAAATATTCATCATAACTAACAACACTCATAGGACTTGGACTGATCTATCTGACCATTTATTTGAGAGGATTTAGGTTCGACGGCAACAATGCATAACCGTGTATCTACAAAAATTGTCAAATTGGGTTTATAATGATATCATACAGAAATTATTCTGTTTTTTGGGTTTTTGACAACAAAAAAGGCGGGAATATGCATTTTCATTCATAACTATTCGATTTTGTGTGTGCATTTTCGTGTATCTGCAGTATTTTTTGGTTGGTGCTACACGTAAAGTAAGTTTCAGCTTAAATATTTTTCTAATTATGAAATGTTTAATTATTAATTGTGGTTTTTTGAATTAGTTAATATTATCCATTGATTAAAAAATATGAAATTGTTTTTAAAAATTATTATATTTTAATTAAAAAACTCGATTTAAAAATGATTTGTAGTTAGACGAAAATGAATTGTCAATATTCAATTTTGCTGTGTACATACACGTTAATGAATGCTATATGAAGTAGATAAACAAAAGTTATTTTAAAAATTATTTGTTTTTATTTGCAGTTAAACAAAATTGTGCCGAAGTTAAAATAAAACAATTTCACCCAAAATTAAAGTACCATTATGGGAGATCGAGGAAAGCTTTTAGTTAAACTAGCTTTGGTAAAATTACAAGCACGCCAACTAAATCAACCGATATCCACTGAACAATCTCATATTATAAGCCCAGCTGTTATATCTGTAGACGTGACTCCTATACCGCTTGAAGTTTTGCCAGATAATATGGGGCTATCATCTCAACCAGTTTTCCCTATCGATATTTCAACAAAATACGATGCAACAGCAAATGATTTGCCAACAAATGTTCTGCAATCCTTTAATTTGAAAGATGCAGATTTCATTTATGAAAATGAAACACCGCTGGGAACAGATATTTCCCTGTCACAATCACAGGCCGCTGACTTGACCAAGAACAGACCCGTTGTACCTGATTGAAATTCCAAATGAAATGGATAATGTACCAAACATAAATAACGAAAATTTAAATAATATTTCGAATGGAAGTAATGACATGCAACCTGATGGCACTTCTGATATATTATCTGACAATTCTGAAGAATTTGATGTACCGAACAAACCTATTTCTTATCAGATAGAGTCAGCCGAGCTTGATAACGTAGACTCACTGAACATGAATTCGAAACAAACAAATAAAAAAAGACTTGCTCAACAAACAAATCGAATGCTCGGGAAAAATTATATTGGATTTCGAAAAGTATCAACTAATGATAAAATTACGCAAATTCAAGATGTGCCACAGGAAGGCCGCCAAATTGGGCCCAAATGCCCTATACAAACTTGCAGAAAATTTACTAAGTTTATGAATCATTGTGGAGCTGTGGGCGACATCGATCGAATAAAAATGTTCCATCATTTTTGGAAATTAACCTGGCACGAAAAGAAAATTTATATTTGTAGTTTTGTACAAGAAATTAAAACGGAAAGAGCAAACCACCACCGATGAAGCTAGTTCAAGACGTAGCTTTTCGCTGAAATACGAAATAAATATAAACAGTTCACATATTCAAGTATGCAAGAAAATGTTTTTATCTACTTTCGGTATAAAGCAAAGCTTTGTTTCGAAATGTGTTCGTGAATCCCAATATGGGATTATAACCCGGCCTAAAAAACCGATTTCAGCTAGAACCAATAGTGAGAATCATCAGTTTATGTGTGAATTTTTAGATTCACTCAATAAGTTACCCAGCCATTATTGCAGGAAAGAGACAAATAAGCTCTATCTTGAACAAAAAATTGATACCAACATACATTTGATACCTTTGCCACCTAATATACATGGACCTGCAGGCGGTAAAAATCTGTCCAATGATAAATTCAAGCAGTACCTATTTTAAAACTAAACTTGCCTGCCATAACTTTGCCATTTACAATAAAGTAACACAAGATGTCGTATGTTGTAATTGGTTTGATGAAACTACAGCTGATTTACAAGCATCGGTTTTTGCTTCGTTTTTAGTGAAATATTTTTGAAAAACAATGACGGGCTACCTATAATTATTTATTCCGATGGCTGTACATATCAGAAGAGAAATGCAATAGTTTCAAACGCTCTTTTAACACTGGCACATTGAATACAACACAATAATTATTCAAAAATATTTGGTTAAGGGCCACACATTCATGGAATGTGACAGTGTACATGCCAAAATAGAACAAAAACTAAAGAAAAAAAAAATTGAAATTCCAAATGATTACCATCATGTTACCGTCGAAGTTAGACAAAAACCATCCCCTTATAAAGTTTTTGCGCCGGATTTTAACTTTTTTCAAGATTTTTCATTATTTAAAATATATCCGTCTATTCGCCCGGGCCGTCATAACGTTGTAACTAATTTACGGCAACTTCAATACAGTCCTCAAGGTTTAATTGCCTACAAAATTTATTTTGACGACGAATTAGCAGAATTGCCATCGCGTCCTAAAACGGAAATTTTTAAAACATCTGAAGATTTTCCTAAATTATTTTTAACCAGGAGAAATATATCGAAAATAAAATTTATGGATTTGCAAAGCATGCAAATTTTTGGGCTTTTTATGATAAGCTACCTAAATCAAGATTAATTTTTGAGTTTGATTATAATTAAAAAAAACTGATTTATTTTTATTTATTGTTAAACGTGAACTATTAAAATGTGATTTATTTTTAATTTTTATTTAGTTTATATTGATTCTTAAAAGAAATTGTAATACATTTAATGCATAATATCTGTGAAATATATTTACAATTTGTAAAACCACAAAATAATTTTAATTTGAATTAAGAAATTACACCAAAATTCGTTTTTTCCTTATAGATTTTTTAGATACACGAGAATGCATGTCAAATTGTATGATTCATTAATGTGTATCTGCAGGTTTATACGTAAACACCTAATAAATAAAATTAATTAATTAATTAATTTGTTTTAATTGGCCCTTTTTAAGCAAAAATGATTAAATCGTTTTTTTCGAATTAATTTTACTTAAATAAAATGTTTTATTCACCTCCTGTAAATTGGTGAAAATGTAGATACACGATAATGCATTGTTACCGTCGTTATTTGATTCTTTTTACAATAAATCGGGTTCGTCGCTTGTTTGGGAACGTAAATGGGGTAAAAATCCTAATCCTAAAATACCAACATTTCCAATTGAGAAAAAAATTTAAAATGAAGAAGTTTTAAATTTTGAAAAATAAGATGGAAATCATCATTCGTGTCCTGTTTTCACAATAGTGACAGACAATTTTCTGACCTGTTCGAATATATGAAAGAGATCTCGTGAACATTTCTGGTATATGGGATATAGCCGTAAACGTAAAAAAGTTTCTGCACAAGTTAAAAATCATCATAATTAGATCCAATTCACTCCACTCATAGGGTTTTAGCTAATCTATCTAACCATTTAGGTGAGACCCCGTGACCATATCTCTAGGATCGGTGAAATAAAATTTAAAAATTCCATTTCATGGAATTTCTATGTAGCCTGTATGGCACAGTAAATATCATCATAAACTAGCCATGTTTATCTCAGTGTTAGAACTATGACTACGCTATTCTAAAATACATTTTAAAAACTGTGAACGTCTCTAGGAACGGTAATAGAAAAAATTAGAAAATAGGTTGATATCAAAAACCATATAATTGTTTAAAAATACGCTGGACCAGTTAAAAATCATTATAATTAAATCTTGTTCACCACACACGTGAAGTTTGGATTTAGTTATTCGGTTATATAGGTGAAACCCCGTAAACATCTCAAGGCGAAGATATAAAAGTAGAAACATGGTCTTAAATAGCATTCATTAAAACTAAAAAAAACTTAGTAAATAGATTTACGATTTTCTCGTGTTTATTTTAAATCGTTAGAAAATTATTTGTTCTTTACAGCGACACTATTAGGGACTTTGGGACTTCTCTAATAAAAATGTTAAAGATTATCTAAAAATGTTTCAATTTCACCACAAAACCAATTTCAATTTGAATATTTTTAAATTTAACAGTGTAAATTTTTGGTATTATTTTTGGTATGTATTTCACATTCATTAATTATCCAATGGATTTAATGTTCATTGAAGGTCTATTAATACTCTGCTTTTCATTCACGCACACAAATACCCATTCAAATACTCACAGCATTACAGTATATCAACTGCACATTGCAAGTTCTAAGTCAACCTGTACACTGACATTGAAGGTGTATGGGCGCTGAATTCTGTACAACAACAGAAGGTCTTAGTTGTGTTTATTAACATCACCGGTCGTATTCGATTATGAAAATATACGTTGCATCCCCAGCCTCTGGTGTGATTCGTATCCAGTACACCGCGCTTTACCTTTGCACTGCACCACTTGTTTATGATAATATTATTAATTAAGAGAGTGCACGCTGTTATTATAAGCTGCGTCTCTTGATCTGATCCAGTTCAGTTCATGTTTCATGAATGTGTGTGAAGTTAGACCTAACTAGAGTAGAACTAATAATAGGAATGGTTTAGCACAAACTTCACACGCCTGTACACGCTTTTGAAGTTAAAACTAAATTGGTCCTAAACTATAAAAAAAATGAGATTGTATTGGTAAAATAAAAATTAAAATGGCATTAAGGCGGATTTTTAAAATATTTGAATAAATTTTTTTTAGTGGTGAACTATTTTGGGATAAGTTTTCTAACACATCACTAACATAAACCGGAAGACTTATATTAATAAATTTAATATCTCGAGAACTATTATGCTTAACACCTAGTTCTGTTTGATTTTCTGAAAGGTTCAGATTACAACTTTTAAACTAGTTAACCATTTAAAAAGGTAATGGGACTCACGTGGTCCAACAAATACGCAAGAATTTAGGATTTTCTACAGAAATTGAATAGTTTGAGATTTATTATGTTTATCGTCATTGTCGCCAAATTAGATATTTTGTTAGCTGGTGCCAACCATTATTATTACAAATTGAATTTAGAATCTTTTCCTTCTTAGTATTTCTTCTTACATGAATTCGCAGTCTTCTCGTAATATGTGCCGTAGGTTAAAAGATCCTGTGTAAACTAACCCTTTCGGTAGACCGATTTCAAACAAAAATAATTGTAATTTAATTATTTATAGTGAAAACTTATGTCTGACATTTCACCATTTGATTAGCCAATTCTTCAGGGGCTCAATCATTAAGTTACGACAGATACACGTTCGGATTTGTAAAAATGTCGAGGCATACATTTTTTATTATTACTGTGTTTTATTTTAAAGGAAAATTACATTATGTTTGGTAAAACATTTAGGGTACTGGTTTTTGACGGACATTCTACTTGCATTTTAACGTATACTGCTATACTGAAAAATCTCGATTTTCAGGCCTAATTTGGGACTGGGGAGTCCGTTAAATCCGCTTATCTGTTAAATCCGAATGTTTTTTATATTTAATCAATTCGATCGAATTTAATCTGGGACGGAACTCAGGCATTTCTTAACCGATTATGTTGGAATTGGATATGCTTGATGCTAATGGGATTCTTAAACGATTCTGAGAAGAAGTTCTGGAATATGGCCACCTGGGACGGAACATGATCAATTCTTAACAGTTTATGATGAGATTGGGTTTGTTGGATGCAAATGGGATTCCTAAATGACCTTGGGTGGGAATTCTGGAATACGGCTACCGGGGCAAAATTAATTCTTAACCGATTATGATGGGATTAGGTTTGTTTAATGGAAATAATGTTGGATGGAAATGGGATTCTTAAACGGTATTGGGAAGAAGTTCTGGAATATGGCTAGCTTGGGGCTGGGATGGAACTTGATCATGAATTAATCAACCAATTATGAAGGGATTGGCTATTTTGGATAGAAATGAAATTCTTTAATGATTATGCAAAGAAGTTTTAGAATATTTCCACCTGGGACTGAACTCGATCAATTCTTAACCGATTATGATGGGATTGGGTACGTTGGATGGAAATGGGATTCTTAATTGATTTTTGGAAAAGTTCTGAAATATGGCCACCTGAAATGGAATTCGATAATTTCTCAACCGATTATGGTGAAATTGAATATGGTGGATAGAAATAAGATTCTTCAATAAGTTTTGGAAAAGGTTCTGAAATATGACCACCTGGGAGAGAATTCTGTAATTTAAACTAGGATGGACAGAACTCGGTAATAAGCAGGTGTCTTTCTTGAAGCAATTCGCTCGTGATGTTTAAATGTTTCTGATAAGGCTGTATGCTTTAATATATATCACCAGTTCGTGACCTACTCATGTAATTAGTGGGTTGAGATGCAGTCTAACTACCTGCTCTCACAAAAATCACGGTATGATCCCTACACAAAGGGTTCGGATAAATTTATAGTATTCTTATCAACAACGACCTCGAAAACTGTTCACGGGAACATGAAATATGATGTCTTCTAGGACCTTGAGATTTCTATACCCTTTCGAACCAAGCGGAAGTTTATACTTTTGAGGTACTTGCAATAGAAAAGCATAAATGGTCTGCGAGTTAATTCCATAAAACAACCAATAATTACACTCTCCACTACAGCAATAATCAGAAAAGATGACAATTATAATTTGGTATATCATCATCTGACGAGTCAGAAGTTTATAATTTTATAACCCCATATTTATCCAGACGGCAGGAAAACGAAAGTTGAGTCTGCTTAGTACAAACAGATTTGATAGATTAAAAAAAATTAAAATAGATAAAAGATAAAGTCAAGCAAAATAAAATGACACAAAAAACAAGAAACAAATAAGTTAAATAAAATATCAAACCATAGTCAAGAAAAATAAAGACGTTTTCTCAACGTGCGTTTTGTCATATTGTAATCGATAAGATGGTAGTGCTGATTAGCTTCGTACAACATTCTAGAGACGGGCTCATTTTTTCCGTAATCAGCTCGATGAGGGTCGATTCTAAACATAGGTACTGATCTTAAATCCCGAGAATTTATATTTAGATTGATTTTACCTAACAGAACAGGAGAATCGATACCCCCAGTTAGTATTTGATGGATGAAAGCCACGTCCGCAACAACTCGGCGCTTACTAAGTGATTGTAAATTAATTAGCTGCAGACGATCTTGATATGGAGGCAGGTTGAACATGTCCACCCATGGTAGTCCGCGTAAAGCAAAGCGAAGAAATCTACGCTGGACTGCTTCAATCCTATTAATGTGAACCTCATGATAAGGCGACCACATCTGGCTAGCATACTCGAGCAGGGGACGAACGAATGTTAAATAGAGAGCCTTCGTAACATAAGGGTCGTCGAATTCTTTCAACCAACGCTTGATGAAACCGAGCGCAGAATTGGCTTGACTGATAATACGATCGATGTGATGTCTAAAATTCAATTCACTATCGCAAATGACCCCCAAATCTCGAACAGAACCGACTCTGGTAACGGCGTCGCTGTTAATGTAATAGTCGCGAGAGATAGACTGTGCACGTTTTCGAGAGTAGGTGATTGTTTTGCATTTACCCACGTTCAAATCGAGGTTGTTTTTAGCACACCAAGTTTAGAAGTTGTTGAGGTCGCATTGTAATAGGCTCTTATCCGTTGTGTTTGAAATCAGTTTGTAAATCTTCATGTCATCGGCGTATATAGATATGGATGAATTTTTAATCATACATTCAACGTCGTTAATTGACAGAATGAAAAAAATTGGACCCAGATGGCTGCCTTGGGGCACTCCAGATGTTGCTGAGATACGAGCTGATACTGATGACCTGAACAGTACATGGTATATACGCTCTTTAAGATAAGAGCCGACCCAACAGAGAATTTGGGGAGCAAAGCCAAGGGCCCTAAGCTTGAACAAGATGACTTCATGAGAAATTCTGTCAAACGCCTTGCTAAGAACCGTGAAGATGACATCAACCTCATTCGCTGCCTCCATCGTATCTAAAGTTTGTGATGTGAATTCAATAAGGTTTGTTGTCGTGGACCGTGGTTTGAGTAAGCCATGCTGATTGTCGGAAAACAACGGTTTAGAATGAAAGTACAGTGAGTCATACACAATACTTTCAAACAGCTTAGGAATACTAGATAATTTCGCAATCGGTCTGTAATTACAAATGTCTGACTTGCAGCCGTTCTTATGAATAGGAACTATAAAAGAACTTTTCCAAATAGATGGAAAAATGCCAAGTGAAAGCGACTTTTGGAAAAGTGTAGTCAGTGGCTGAGCAAGAATAGCACTACAGTTTTTTAGGACGATGGATGGTAGTCCGTTATAGGACCGGATGAAAAATCATCTTTAAGTTTGGAAATCTTATGTACCACGGATTCATAATCGATTTGAATAGAAGTTAAGGTTGTTTGAGTACAGTTATTCATATGTGTAAAGTAACCTTCATCGGGCTCAAAACCGCTATTTGTGAAAGCCAGACTGAAGAAGTTAGCAAAATGATTTGCTATGACTTTAGGATCATTAGAGGAATGTTCCTTATATTTGAAAGTGGAAGCGTATCCGTCGGACTTTTTCTTCATATTGATGAAGCGCCAGAAACACTTAGGCTCAGCAATTAGATTGGATTGCATGAGTCTGATATAATTCCCATAAAGTTCGTCAGACAAACTACTGAAATCATTATAACTATTTATATAGTTAAAGTAATCAGAGAAGTTATCAGTTAAGCAATAGCCTTGTCCCGTTTAAGGCGACCACATTAACAAACTTTTTTTAGAAATCATTAATAAATCTCATTTCCGTTAAACTAGGTGATAATCAGGCGAATTCTCAATATAGGTTAATTTCTTAAGAAAATCACAAATTCTTACTATAGCGCAGGTCATTAAAGTATTTATTTGACCACGTGAATCCCATTAGCTTTTTAAATTGTTTACAGGTTCAGAAGTTCTAATCTTAACCTTTCAGAAAATCATACACAACTACACAGTTGAAAAAATATGCCGTATGTAATGCAAATTGCATTACATATAGGTCCGGAGCAAGCTTGCATTACAAACTAATGCAAACGTTGCATTATATCAGATTTTAATGCTAATTGTATTAATTTTTATTGTATAGTTTACATTAAATTTTAACGGAATATTTTGTTAAAATTGATACTAGTTATATTAAAATTTATAGCACATTGCATTAAAAAATAATCAAAATATGCATTTGGAAGCATCATTTTTTGTCGTAAGTGGCATTAAATTGTATAGTCCAGTACTTTAAACAGTAAAGCACACTACATTAAAAATTCCCAAATAATTGTTTTAACACTTATATTATTTTGTATTAAAACTAAAAGTATAAGGCAAATTCCATAGATTGCGGTTTTTTACTTCCAACTCGATTGACGTTAATCAATTGGCGTCCTTAAACAGCAAATATATGAAAAATGTTTTAAGGTTATATTAACAGTATACACAATGACTTAGCGAATTATTATAAATTCGCTAAAAATTAGTTAACCCCAGATTATATAGAAATTTTCTTTCAACGCAGTACTGCAGTGATTTTTGACGCAACTGCACCATAATTATTGTTAATGCAAGCTTTACATTAGAATGTAATACATGATTGCATCGTATAAGCTTTAATGCAAGGGTTGCATTAAAAATTGAAGCAAAATTTCTAACTGTGTACGTAATAATCAGGCGAATTCTCAAGATAACTATTTGATTAAGAAAATATTATTTTCTTTGGACGGAAAAGATTATTTATTTTTACTACGAAAATTCGAAAAATATTTTTTTTTTAAAGAATAACTTCAATTGTTAAACTTTAAAGAATAATTTCAATTGGAAAACTATTCAAATATTTCAGTATTTCGCCTAAACGTCATCTTTATTTAATTTTTATCAATACAAACACACTTTCGTTTGTTTTTATTGGTTTATAGAACTAGTTTAGGTCTAACTTCAAAAGCGTGTTTCATGAAAATACGCAAAGACGTTTACTATTGCCATTTTCATGACACCCATTGATCCGGATCAGTTCAAATTTTATATGGGAAACCTAATCCAGAATTTCTTTTAGATCACAAATTTTGATTTGAAATAATCAAAGCATATAACGCTAACATTGTGTTGAAATTATTAAAACATTTGACAAAAAACTATTTTTAGCAAAAATTTATTACAAGCGACGAAACACATTTCGACTGGGCTGGATTATTAATAAACAGAAAGCCGGCGACATCATCTTTGAGGATGGTAGCGGCAATGCTGTAACAGTTACTTATGCTTGCTATTGGGACATATTGGAAAAGTTTTTCGTGGCCGAATTGGAACAATTGGGCCTACACAATATATGGTTTCAACAAGACAGTGCCCCATCACTCACAGCTTGCCCTACGATGTCGGTTGACTCCTTTCGATTTATTTCTATACGAGTACTTGGAGATAAAGGTGAATCACCAATAAAACAACTATGATCTCGATGCTTAAGGACAACATTAAAAACGAAATTAATGAAGTTGCTCCAGATCTGCGAAAATGTTATGAAAAAGGTGCTTAAAAGAGCTCGCGTCTGCGTCACGGCAGAGGCGGCGACATGGCCGACATTATATTCCATAGATAATGCTAAAGAACAGAAAATCACAGTAGGGCATTTTACATGTATAAACATATATTACAACAAAATTCGTTTATTTTACAAAAAACGTGAAAATTGAAAAATAATTAAAAATATTGAATGTTTAATACAAAAATGGGGTTATATTATAATTAAATGACTCTGACTCTTTTTATAAATTCCTCTCGACTCACTTTCTTATGTCAACGGAGCCTAACATATTTGTATATATTTTCCGACAACCTCTACGATATCCAGAATTCATATAAAACAAAACTAATCAAACCAACAAAACTAATTTGATTTGATGGACCGAAAACCAGACCGTCTGTTCCTTTTTAAATTGACTCTGAACTGATTTGATTGTGTCAGGCGAAGGGTCAGCCAAACTCTATAAGATATCCAGATTTCATCTAAACTTAAACTGCACAAACCAATAAAATCGATTTGATTTTCGAGAACGAAAAAGGATACCTGTCCCCTCATTTTGGTAATGACTCCTGACTCATTTGCTTGTATCAACCTAAGGTTAACATTTCATCACAGTAGAAACTCTCGACAAACTTAATGACATCCAGAAGTTATCTAAACTAAAACTGATCAAATAAATAAAATCAATTTGACTCATTTCCAACAAACCATTCAATATCCAGAACAGAATACGATAACCAGAATTAATTAGAACTCCTGAACTCCTCTCAATTTGCAAATTGAGAGACAACAATTCTTAAATACATCAAAGATGTTCAAAACTCGATTAAGTTGAATCGAAAATACGTTTGAAAGTTTTTTAAATCCAAATGCCAAAATATTAGCAAAGTTCTTTCAACATACCTGAAGATATCCGATTACAAACACCAGCTGAGCTTAAATTGTAATAACACTGCTATAATTTCTAGTCCAATAATCAGCCGTGACTTGTTAATGATTGCAACTAGTGAATCTGGGGACGGTTGCGGTCCGGATGGTATATTTCATCGTTTATAATGAAAATAACTCTAGTCGATTTAATTGATCCTGACACATAATCCGCTGTTCAATTTGTTACTACGTATAGAGGATTATTCCCCAGCAGATGGAAGACATCGAAAATAACACCGATTTAACGAGGAATAGCTAACACATAAATGATATCGAAGTTATATGAAGGTTTTGTGTGTAAAACTTTCTAAAATATCATTCCACATCACCTGTCCCATTTCCGACATTGGTTAATGCCTGGTAAATCCACAACGACAATGCCTGGTAAGTCCACAGAGACCATTGACCAACACCAAGAAGTGGACAGAGTTTATATGAAATGTAGTAAAGCATTTGAATTCATCAGTCATAGCAAACCGTTGGCCATTCTGACCGTCTTGTCAATTGATTTTTCTCATACCTATCGGATCGATTACAATACATATATTGAAATTGGAGATAAAATTTCAAATACAATAAAAGCATATTCTCTGGTGTTCAACAAGGCTCGCATCCAGGTCCGTGGTTGTTTCTCATATTTATCGATGGAATGACTAAAGTCATTTTTAACTCATCGGGGTACTTCAATTGGATGGTTTAAAATTCTTGAGAAATATTGTAAACTCACTACAAACCAAATTACTATACTAGAAGACATAGATAGAATCGGCGAATGGTGTGAAGTCTACCAATTAAATCACAATATCAAAAAATGTAAAATTATATCCTTATACTGGTAAAAAAGCAATTAATGACCATACAATCAAAAGAGTAAATGAGACAAAAGATTTGGGCGTCTAGAATTATTGTAATAGAGTTGGTAAATATTAGCATTCAGCTGAAATATTTTCTTAAAAAATACTTCAAATGGCTTTGGAATGTACCTAAGGCCAATTAAAAAAATCACATTTCTAGATTTCATAAACATCCTGTCAGACCCATTAGAAAATCATATTGGGCATACAAATAAGTCTGCACTGTTCCACAAAATATGGCTGCCACTATAACACCATATATGTTTTTTCTTGTGAAAATGTCGAGTTTTGGGCCGAATAAGCGTCATTTGCGCGAACTTTTGATTTACTTTAGAAATCTGCAACTGAGGCGCATCGATTGCTTGTGGAAGCATGAAATGAGGCTGTTTTAAGTAAGACTAGTTGTCGAGAGTGTTTTCAATGACAAAGCAAGAAAAATTAGCAATTACATTAGGAGTGACTCAACAAGCAATTTTACATCGTTTAAAATTATTGGGAATGAGTCATAAGCAACGAAATTTGGTTCGATATGAACTGTAGCCGAATGATGTTGATCACCGATTTTTTCATGTGAAATGTTGCTTGTCAATAATTGTGGTGAAAAATGAATCCATTATTGGAATATTCCTGGAAAAAACTCAATTTGAGATTAAAATACAATTAATGAGATTAAGCAGAGTACTCTACTCTCTCTCTCTCTCTTATAGTCATTTGACTAAAGCATTTTACTGAGGACATTAATATTAAAATTGTTGTGTAGTGTGTGGGGGCTGATTCTGTTCTGTTATGTTCTTTTTACGCACCCTATTGTATTGCATAAAAGTCGAATAATTTTGAGAGCGAGACCAACGTGTACCTTATGGCTTAAATATAGAAGGATATTTTTGTGGTTTCTTGTTTTGGTACGTGCAATTGTTGCGCAGTAGAGGGAGTGTGCAAATCACGCGCACGAAAATCAAAAACATTCTTCTAGATTTTTGGTGCAAGGGTATTTTTTCTTTGAGCTCAGTTTTGGATTTTAATGATATATAATCTAGTTCTGGTTTATAAAAGTCGAGTAAAAAAAAATTGTCAAGTTGATCTTGAATTGAAAAGTGCTGATCGGTTGTTAAAAAAATATTAAAAAAAAAATTTGTTTGCGAAATAAAAATTATATCTACCTAATTTGAAGTTGAAATGAAAAGAAAATTCATAAAATTGTGAAAAAAAATCGAGCTCAGACTTTGGAAAATACAGTTGGAATAAAATAAATTATATTTCTAATAATTTTGAGTTGTGCTTTTTTTAAATGAGATTTTTTCTGGTGTTTAATGAACTAAATGTTAATCGCATAATTTATGGTGAACAATAGAAAGTTTAGTTTGTTTATCGTGGTTCACGAGTCTCGTATATCAAGAATACTGACATAATTTGGTTCAGTGGGGTAATAAGACGACCAACAATTTTTATGGGTAGCCAGTTGAGGCCATTCACGTTTTTGAGGTTTGGCGAAACAACGCCTAATATTTGTACGGTTTTATTTGTGGGTTATGATGGGAAGACGCCCAACATTTTTTTTTATTTATTTACGGTTTTGGTGAGAAGACGGGTGTTATTTTCGGCGGCCTATCAAGGCCAAATTTTCGATTATAGAAGAAAAGACACGCAACGTTTTGGTAGCCTATCAAGCCGAATTAGCGATTAGAGTTAATGTTTGTTAATCAAAAATAATTAACGGTGAAGATTTCAGCGGGAAATTTCTGAAGGTCAAAAAAGTACCATTTTGTTTTTATAAATTTTAGTTAAATTTTTAATTTTCTATGAGTTTTTTAGAATTTTTCTTTTACAAATTCTGATGTGACTTTAATATTCAAATTTCAATTTTAATTTCCGTTTTTCAATTTTTTCATTTCCAATTTTGATGTAAATATTTTTGTAATCGAGCGCCAAGTACTAAATTTTTTTGGACCGGTATGGTGGGAGGGGATTTTTCCTTGGCAGGAAAAACAGGGGGTCGGAGTAGGGAATCCAAGTCGGTTCTACCCGACTTCGTTGGGCAATTATTCACCCCCCCCCCCCCCAGAGACACCCGAAACCATCGGGCATCGCCGCAAACAACCGAAACCGACAACCCTTTTATGCATCTCAACGAAAATGGGAAAAACATAAACGTACATATCCCATACGTTGGAGGGAATCCAATTACCCGACTAGGGAATCCAACTACCCAAATTTCGGGTACCCGACTTTCGGTTCCGTGTTTTTACCATTACCCCACCGGTTTCTACAAACATACGTTTCTATTTTTTCCATTTTCGTTGAGATGCATAGGAGGGTTGTCAGTTTCGGTTGTTTGCAGCATTTCTCGAAGTCTCTGTGGGGTAAGTAATTGCCCAACTACACGAAGTCGGGTAGAACCGACTTGGGTTCCCTAGGTCGGAGTGCGCGAGTCCAACAAATGCGTCGTTCATTCGGGGACGACAATAAAATCTACACGGTTTCCCTTTGGCACTCCGGCAGTCACAAGTTGTTGAAGTGTGAATTGGGAGGGATTACATAGAGGCCTCTTCGGGCGAATAGAGGGTTTATCTGGTGAAGAAACGTCCCTACCCTCATATGGTGGTTCGTTGTTCCTGGACATCGGCCTATATCAGTAGATGGATCAGTCAAGGTTTTTTCTCCAGCAGACCATGGTACTTGTCGCTCGGGGAGATCCGGTCGTTCTTGGATAATCACAACCAGTTATTATTAAATTTATTGCGGTTCCTCAAGTTTCGGTCAACGAATTCTGATGTTATTTAATTGAATTTCAGTTTTCTTTTTATTTTTAATGTTATTCTGTTACAAGGTATAGTCCAGGAGCATGCAAGCCTCATTTTTTCCACGACCCAAAACCCTGAGATCGTAGTCGGAAAAATCACCGTGATGACCGCAGGCCCTCTGCGTGTTTAGATGAAATGTGCGGCAACCCGCATGACATCCATAACAAACTTACGAATGTATTTACGGAACATCACATTTTAAGATCTCATTTGGAACACCGTGGGAAAATCATTCAACTCGTATACATTTCTCGAAACATTTAATTTGGTCTAAGCAGTCTCTGCTTGAAAATACTTGGAATGAATATGGAACGTACCTATAAGGCCGGTCCAATAAAAATAAAATTATTAAATCTTACGGAACACACTGTCAGATCCATTAGAAAATTTGATAACTTGCTGGGGAGACTTCTTTATGGCTTAGCAGTCCATCAAAATCATTTAAATTCATGTTAAATGATAGGAAAATATTTACAATGACTTTGGAATGTACCTATAGGTACCTAAAAACCCTAAACCTATAAGGCCAATTAAGAAAATCACATTTCTATTTTTCATGTAACACCATGTTGGACCAATTTGAAAATCATATGACTTAAACAGTTCACCAATATCACTAAAGTTCATGCTAAATGCTTATAAAATACTTAGAATGAATTTGGAATGTATCCAAGATCCCAACTTTAGGGAATATTGTAATTGTATCTTTCTGATTAGTTTATAGATCAACTTCATTAGCATCTTTATAGCCAAGGTGTATTTTCCGTTTGGTTTTATACAAAGGTATAGATGTATCAATGGGATCTATGCACAACAAGTGATGGTTACGATTCATACGATTTATTGTTGGTTTACACAAAATCCGAAAAACCAACATATGGAATAAAAGTCGCGTAACATTCTCTCGTTAGGATTGAATGCTCGGCACAAAACCAATTTCGTCGTATCATAGATATATGGCGGGGGGTTGATCCAGTGCAGGGTTGGACAGGCTTCGTTCTAATATAAATCATGTTTAGCCCGCACTAAACAAAATCTTGAATATCACAAGTTACGTGTACCATATTAAACGTGTTCAACACAGTTCTTAACATAAACTGTCCTAATTTTAAATAATCTGCACTAATTTCACCTATTTTGCAAGTATCTGTGTTTTCCTCATAGTTTATACCGCCTTCAAAACAAAAAAAAAAACTTTTTCCCATCACTCAAAACATACACTCACATAATATCGCACATAATTCATTCATTAAAACTACGTGCAGATAACAAGCATAGACTTATATACCATGATTATCTATGCTTCTTTATGTATGCAGTATGTAATTAAATTTTTTATGCTGTGTGATGTAACAGGAAAACTTTCATAAATCAATAATCATCTTATCAATCCTTCTTATTATACATCTTGAGCAAAAAATTATATAAAAGTTGAAAGTAGATTTACCAACAACCACACACACACACATAGTTGCTCTATTACCATCCCCATTAGTTTACCTATATATCGGTATAATATGTAGCACAGCGACACATATAACAGAAAATCCTAATTTTTTAGAGAAAAGTTATTTTTTGTGCTTTTACAAAACTTTATCATGCCATACTTATAAGAAAAGTATAGAAATCATATTTTATGATATACGTTGATATTCTGTATAATATGCATCTGTTCCACCTTAATATATGAGTACATATATGTATACATGGAATATTTTCTTGATTCCATATACTCAGCATGAATTCTAATTAATGATTTTTAATTTACCATCATTAATTTTCATGTACATAAATTAAATTAGATAAAATAAAATAAAATTTATGAATGCTTACCTTGATGAGTCCTCACCTTCAACTCGGGCTAGTTCACCATCACCCGATACAACCGCTATTCGTTCGTATCCCTTAAACCATTTCACCGAATGTAGTTCACCACAACTTTTTATATCTATCGGGCATTCTAATATCACAACTTCACCACGTAACAGTGAATGTGTAGCATCTGTAATAAATGAGAGAACAGAAAATCAAATTAATGTCAGTAGCATAAAAATTTCACCTTTTCGTCTTCTACCGTGCAGTTTTTATTCTGCATTCTAAATATACAGAAAGCGAATACGATTTTTATGAGAAATGAACGGCAACAAAAAAAATTTATTTTCTTGAATAAATTAAGACGAAGTATATTACATATATAGAGAATCTCGAAACTGTGCTCCAGATACATACGAGGCATATATAATCTCTTGTGAATCTTTTCTATGTTTTAGGTAGATGGAAAATTGTTTTCTACCGTTTTTCATGATCATGCATTTAATGTAGTTTTTTTTCGCTGGAAACTAGGAATGTTGCTGCTTTATTATATCCCGTTGAATGCAAGTGCATAGAAATTTTTTTTGTTTTTATTTTTGTTTTTTTTTTCGTACAAGATTTGAGATACATGACTTTGTATGCTGGGAAATAATGACGGAAATGAAGTTGTTTCTGTGTACCAAGATATTATTTATAAACCGAGAAAAGTTTGAAATTAAAATGTTATTAAATGTAACCAACAATTTAAAGAGGTTTATAGGTTTATGGCGCAAGCTGCGGCAAATATTTTAAAATTGTTAGAGAATTAGAGAAGAACTATAGTTCGTTGAGTCGAAATAGAACGGTAAATGGTGATACTACAAAATTCAACTACCACAATCAATTAAGAGTTAAGTTAATTAAATAAAAAACGGAGTTAAATTTCATCTGCCTCAATTTAACCTATGAGAAACGTGTACCCTCTTCTACCAGGTTAATCTCGTGTTTGAGGAATTGAATTCCCACAATTAAAAAAAGACTTTTGAATTTTTGACTTATAGATAGCTAATGTGTAAGAATCACAACAATCAGTTTCGAACAGATGAGGTTAATGATTTGAAAAAATCAGTCTTCTCATCAGGTCGCGACGACTGATGTTGTTTATTACAATGAAATATTGTCTATATATATAGAGCAATACCATGTAGTTGTACAACTAGCGAATTACTGCGTAGCGTACGAAATTTTTTGATTCTTTCACATTTCCATCTATATTCTATTTTTAATAATTAACTTTTCGAATTCACGAATTTTTTATACTTTACTTTGGTTTTTATCAATTTGTAATGGTGTATTGTGATTGTTCCGTATATTGGTCTATTTCAGCGCTCTCGAATTAATTACACAACCGTAGGAAATTCTTCCATTTGCGTCAATCTGTATGACAACGACTATGATAATCGACACCTACTTATACACAATCAACTTCCCAACCACCCCATACATTTTTCTTTCCTTTAACGCTGGATCGCGGATAAATTTGAATTTTTGACTTATAGATAGCTAATGTGTAAGAATCACAACAATCAGTTTCGAACAGATGAGGTTAATGATTTGAAAAAATCAGTCTTCTCATCAGGTCGCGATTTTTTCAAATCATTAACCTCATCTGTTCGAAACTGATTGTTGTGATTCTTACACATTAGCTATCTATAAGTCAAAAATTCAAATTTATCCGCGATCCAGCGTTAAAGGAAAGAAAAATGTATGGGGTGGTTGGGAACACTGAGAGAAAAAATTGATTGAATCTACAAAAAAACCGATAAATTCAACAATTTCCGGGGTTGATTTTGAGCCAACTAAAAAATTATAATATTTACTGTAATTATTGTTAAAATTAATATTTTTGTTTATTGTAATTTCAATATTTAAATTGTAATAATTGTTTATTTTACAAATAATTTATGACGATTGTAAAATTAGCAAAGTGAACAAATAAATTGTCACATTTGCAATTTTTTTCAGTTCTTGTAAAATCAACAAGTAAATGATAGAAATCGTAAAACATACCATGAAATTGTAATATTAACAAGTACTACAAGTTAATTGTCATGCTTGTAAAGTCAATAAATAAATGTTAGAAATGGTTGTTTTTACAAATAATTTGTACTTTTAGTAAATTCTACAAAAAACTTGTATTCTTGTATTCTCAACAAATAAATATTACAAATGATAATATTTACAAACAAATTATAATCATAGTAATTTCTACAAGAAATTTGTCGTTTTTGTGAAATCAACAAGTCACTATAAGAAATGATAATATTTACAAACTAATTGTATTATAAGTAAATTTGCAATTATTGTTAATGTAAGATAAATATTATTAAAAAAATCTGGTATAATTACCCATTACTGTAAATGATCATTTATTTTTTGACCAAAGTTCAGAAGCAGTATAAAAGACGAGCTGTGTAAAATGAAACCTTTGATAGGAAAGAAAATAAAATTCTTTTTTAATATTTTTTGATTGAGCTTTATTATAGTTTTAAATCGATTATGTTAAGAAACAGTTATAATAGTTCATGTCAAAATGCAATTCATATAAAAGAGACAAACAAATTTATGATTTTAACATATTTTTTAACAAAGTTTTATAAACAATATTTTGTTATATTTTTGTCATTTTAATATTTATAAACCATGAAGCTAGCTATAACAATAAAATTATAGTGATAGTCTTCTATGTTATACTTTTGAATTTAAGTTCCAACTTGATAACAACTAAAGTTAAATACTAATACGCTAAAATTTCAAAATTTGTACAAATTGAAAAATATTATTATAACTTTAAACATATTTTCTATCATTTACAACATTTGATAAGAACACGGAACTGCCAGACGAACTGATTGTGTGTGGAATTGGCTAGGTTATAGAATTTATTAATTTTTATTTTTTCTACGTTATAGAATTCTTGAATTTTAATTATATATTCATTCGGTTGGTTTAATGAATATTGTGTCAGTAAGTGTCTTTTAAAAGAATTCTTAACACTTACTAAAACCACATTTATTTATAAAACGGATGTATAATGACTAATATAATTAAAGAAAATAAATTAAATAAATATTTAAATAACAATATAATTTAAAATTAACTAATTAATGCAATTAATTCTGTGGCAATTCAACATAACCACTTAATATCAGTTAAGTGATTTTGTCAAATTTTATTTCTATCTGCTCCTTTTGCATCATTTATGACCCAAGCCAACTTTAGACGATTTTGTATGATTTTCGACCATGTTGTGGCTATAAAACAAAACCACTTAACTACACTAAAATGCTTTGATGTTACTTTATTATTTTGGAAAAAATACTCTGAATATTTACTGAATTTCAGTTAAGTGATTATGTTGAATTGCCACAGATTTAAATTTATACTGTTGGCACCTGTTGGTTTAAAATTGTGTTTTCCAATGTTGAACAAATCAGTTATTAAACTGGCCTCTTCGGATATTGGTTTATCAAAACGCATGTCTATCGCATAAAAATAAGTTTAAATACAATACCGTACGTTATATGAATAATGTGGGTAGGCTAAATTAAAAACTTAAAACGTTTTAAAACATAAATCAATTGCTCACACGCAAAAGTATATGTTGAATATACGTAGTTGCTATCTACTCTTGCAATATATTTAATCGGCAATTCGTTTAACATAATAACGGTTATTATTGGTTGAAGGGTTAAATTATTCGCTATAGATGTTCTTCCCTTAAATTATTGTTGGTTGATTTCTTCTTCATCTTCCAAAATCAGAAACTTTCTATTTATGGAATCTTGACTTTATAGCTTCCAATGTAATGTTTCCTCATCCATTTTTAAATTATGTTTAATAAACGGAGGCAACAAGTAATGTAACAATTTAAATACTTGTAAATGTTGCAATTCTGAAAGATAAAAAACAGATTTTCTTTCATTTATTTATTTTCACATATACGTTCGGTCACAGTAACAAGTGAAATAAAACTTACCAGTATTATTAGTTTCAGCAAAAGATCTTTTTTTAATTTAATTATTCTATCAAGCTTTAATTTTTTGTTCGAATTTTCTAACCTATGGCCATCACAATCTGTGCTCTCTTTTAATATATCTTTCTGCATTCTTTTAATATTGCTGATATGTACTTTCTTTGGAAAAATTAATATCGTCTTAACTTTGTTCAGTTGTAACTCTCCGTCGATCTTCAAAGGCTACCCAGATGTATATTTATAAGATATCCACAGCTTGTCATCACTGGAGGTAATAGTTTTAATAAATTTATATAAATTGTAAATTTGGTAATGGAAATGCACAAAACTAAATTTCACTTTCCGATTTTTTTTTTGGTTTTTTTTTATCAAACGAATTTATAGTATATCAAATAAATCTTTCTTACCAAGCAATGGATTTATATTTCCAAATTCAAAAATGTTGTATCCAAAATAATTAATAATTATTAATAAGTTTTCATTAAACAGCGTATTGATTGGTTTAAGCAAGGTTCAACTGAAACTATTTACCACGTTGTTTTAGAAAAATTGGTTTATTATAATAATATTTACAAATTAATATTAAATGATACAAATTGCTTGTAAAATTTAATATATTGTTTTAATTTTTTACAATTTAATAATAATTGCTATTATTGTTTATTTATTTGCTTTATTTACTATAAAAGAGTAAATGCAACAATTAATTGGAAGGAAGTTTAATATTTTATTTTTCATGATATGTAATACTCGTAGCCATTGCCATTATTGAAAACAAACAAAAAACAAAACAAATAAAACAAAAATTCAAAACTCATTATTCGTAATTTTATTGGCATTAATAACCTGGAACTATAATTTTATTTACAAGGCATGCCAAATAAAATTATCTTCACGTTAAATATCATGCATTATTTGAATGATTACACTGACAACTTCTGGAAGAATCACTAATCGCAATCTTATACTAACAACACACTTTCGCCATTTTTGACAAAATGGAAAATATTTTTTAACTTCAAATTTTAAAGAAAGAAACGCACAAAACTTATTTGCACTTTATAGTAAATAAATCTTTCATTCCAAACAATAATTTTAAATTATTTATAATAAAAACTGGTATAAAAAATTGCCAATTTTTCATTAGATAACTTATAAAACTATAAACTGATTTGTAGTTTAACTGAAACTGATGTACTGATAAACATTTATGAACAAATTTTAGTTTAAACAAATTTCTAGTAATATGTAACAATAATTTTTTAATTTTACAATTTAACTATAATTGTTACTGATTATTTGTAATAATTACAATTTAACAGTAAATATAACAATATATTTATTGTAATTACAATTTAAAAGGCAATTTAACATTTTATTTTATATAAATTTGTATCTATTGTAAAAGAGTGCCAAAACAAATAAAAACACTTTAAACTTGGCATTACTGGACTAAATATAACTGAAATTATAACCGTGTTTCCTATTTTATATCGCAATAGTTACACTTACACTTACAATTTTCTATTTCAAAATGTTTAGAATAAGTAGTAAAATTCGCTACCAATTCTAGATTGATAGTTTGTTGATACTTACTCGAATAAGGGTTAATAAAATACACAAAAGACTTTGATGACTGAAGACTAATATTTTGTCTGTGGTATACTTTTATACGTATAAAATTGAAGTTATTTGGAGATACAAAGAATGGTTTTATAGTTAAATATAGCAAATATAGCAAAGAATTATTTTTAGAAAAACGCGTTATCCCTGTTAATCGAAGATAAAGTTCCTTACCCCTATTTAAGTTCTCATGTATGTATACTGTTCTCATGTAGAATACTGGGACGAGTAATTTTTTTCGGAAAAGTCTGTTATTGGCAAAGTCTGAAAGTTGTCTATATTACAATACGGTAAAAATTTGTGGTGAGTTTAAAACAACTACAAAAACTATTTCACATTTTCATTTCAAGATAATAAAAAATTTTAACATGTTAAAAGCACCACGACTTGGCTTCGGATGGTAGTTTTTTAAGGTACGCTCATACTCATGTAAGGACTTTCATTATTGTATATAATTTTCATACTATGCTTTTACCAGGATCCCTGACACACTTGATTAATTTTTAAATTTTCTGTAACATCAATATTAAGGCAATTAATTTTACATAGAAATTTCTTAGTAATATATTTCTGCAGCAATTTGTATCGTCATTCCTTTCTAACTGTGCCACGTGCTAAGCTCGAGTTTGCTGTTTCTTTGATTCACAGCATTTCTACTATTTTGATGAAAACGTCATAGATCGCGGGTCTCCAGCAAAGCTGTCTAACTTCCAGTAAATGTTTGTAGATCTCTATAGAAATTCGATGTCACGATTTTGCATAGACGAGACAAATATCACTCGTATCATTTATATATGAGAGCGAAGATGTATGAATATTTACTGTGACTGCTGTGATTACTACGTTCAGCAGCATTGATCGGTGATTAATTTGCATTTGGGTTAACTTTGCTTTAGGGTACTTTTCCCAATAACATCAAAATACATAGGTGTTTTAGTAAGAATTGCGAATAATTATTACACTGTGAAAGCAGTATAATAGGAAGTGAAACCCGAAAATGTTTCTATAGCAGTAATAGAAAGTATGGATTGAATTACCTTTGAGAATTTAAGGTCGACGACAGTTGCCATAGGATCCAAGTGTAATACATTTGTATCGTGACATAGAACAAATGGCTGAACATTTATAACTGATTGATTACCACACAGAGCAGGTTGCTGATATCCTAACTAAGCAAGCAATTGAGCTGAAGAAAGAACTAAATTAATGAAACTCACTATGAATGAAAAGATAAAAAATAACGACATTGTTACCCGATTGATATAAAACTAGAAATTAACAATTAATTATACATACTTCTACTTCGTGGTACTATAAAAAACCCACCAAATAAACAGTGCAGGGATAATGGGCACTAGGAGTACTTTTTGGTGGAAATGAGAAAACAATTAAACTACGGAATTAATAATTCTAAGAAATATTTTTATTTAAATATTATATTCAAAAAGTTTGTTATTTGAAATTACAAATAAAATGTCATAACATATTTCACTATATTTATTCTTTTTTACAATTATCCTAGTACATATAACTATTTCTTAGTAGGTTTTACGAAAGCCTGTGTTGAACCTACAATTTAATAGTAAAAGTAATGTTTGGTGCAATCAACAAATTCTTTTGTAGAATCTACTTATATTTTTTCTCTGAGTGAAGTTGATTGTGTATAAGTAGGTGTCGATTATCATAGTCGTTGTCATACAGATTGACGCAAATGGAAGAATTTCCTACGGTTGTGTAATTAATTCGAGAGTGCTGAAATAGACCAATATACGGAACAATCACAATACACCATTACAAATTGATAAAAACCAAAGTAAAGTAAAAAAAGACATTGATACGAGGATGTCGTTTTCATTATTGTTGTATTATATATCTGATCTGGTGTTAGTGGGTCTATTGTGGATGGGCCTGGTCTGGTTTGAATGTTATCTTCATCAAAAAATTATTCGATGGAATCAGACTCCTTAAATTTTCGCATGAAACTGAGGCATAAACTACAAACGGCAGATGTTTTCGTATGTCTGACCATCGTCCGGAATCTTTTACATTGCTCACATCTGTGCAAGGGATTGTTGATGTATGAGTAAAATTTTAATCAACATTTCATTGATTAGATATCTGCTTTTTAGGGAACAGTGGCTTAGGCATGGATTAAATTTGTCGCCCATCAAGTTTATAGCCGTTTTCACAAATGACTTCAGTGGAAGTTTGCTCCAAATACGGCGAATTGGAGCCAACCTTTCTTCCCACAATCGATCCACACGAGTTCTTCAATCGTCAAAACGCAAAAATTGACAGATTTTCTCGAACCTTTCTAATCCCATAAAATGTCATATGAGACTTGTGGAATAAATCCTTTAGCTGCCACTTATTTTGATTTATATGGGCCAAGTGATATGCCGATAAACGCGTAAATTTCATTCACGTTGGTATCTCGCTAAGCTCTCAATATTTTCGGATTCTGTGCTCGTTGATTTTGGCTTTTCTATTAGTTTCCAAAACAATTCTTTTGCGGATAGGGGTTGGAAAATGATGTTTGAAGGCTGCATGCTTTTCAGTAAATGTTTCAGCACTACAGTAAATGGAGTGCAATCTCTTCCTTTTCAATTCTTCAGTTCCCGCTTTCTCCGCAGCAGAATTCATCAACGGCCAAATGGTTTTGCCGTTTTTGCCTTGACCCATGTATTTCTGTTCTACAAAAATACATAGAATTTATACGTATAAAATGTGTACACACTAAATGTGTTTCGAAATGTGTTTTGAATGGAAACTTATTTTTTCCACGTTCGTCCAAGTTGTAACATTTCCCATTTTTAAGTATGCTCGTAATTTACCAATTCAACTAAAATTCTCATAAAATTTAAATTTTTTATTGGAAGTAAAACATTATAAAATAGACATCTAAAAGTGCAAAAGGTACCCACCTCACTCACATTAGGGTTAAATGTTGATTCTAAAATTAAAACGTCTGTTCGAGTATCGCTTAACAATAAAGTTTTAATTTATTTAAAATTAAAACGTAGTATTATTACAAAATTTGCATAAATTAATTATCAGTTGAATTTATATAAGTTACCGCTAAAGTATAAAATTCGTAAATGTGAGTTTAAAATTAGAAGAACTGTTTAACTGAAATCTAATTTATTAAATGGAAGTACTATTTCCGCGGAATAGTTTACCACCGGACAATTTGTATGGTATGTAGTATCGTAGTTAAGCGGAATAATAGTCGCAGTTAGCTCTCCATCTATCGTTCTTAAGTAGGAGGCATAAGCGACTCGTGAACTGCAAAGTAGAGAAAGCTGCGTTAATAAAATGGAGTTTTAACTTTCTTGGAATTTAGAATAAAAAGTATTGTTGAGCCAAATTATCAGACAAATTGATGAAATAATCTCATATTTTTATACTTTCATCAAAATATAAAAAATTAGACCTAAAATACACAATAACTAGTAAAATTTAATTAAGCCTGATTGTTTGATTTTAATGTTTGATTTATTTAAAATATAATTCAATTTGACGATTCTTTTTAAAAACAAAAATTTTCATTACAAATTAATGTATAGAAATCTGGTGACATTTTAATCTGAGACAATAGTTTCTTTTTAATAGAAATTAACGAAACATGAGAAAGCCGTTCATCTCCAATAGTACTTCTTCTATAAGTTGTAATTCTACGTAAAGCAGAAAAGCTTCTTTCGGATGATACGCTTGTAGATGGAATCGTTAAGAATAGTCGAAATAAGGGTGATACTTCATTGAATGAACTTATTAAATCATTGTCTTTAGAAATTCTAACATCTCTAATATTGATTTATCCAAAAAGTTCTCATCGCTATATACAACAATTAATATACTTCTCAATTTTGGAAAATCGAATCGTTTTCCATAAAATTCTTGGAGATTTTTAAATTGTTGCTCCAGAAAATTCAATTTAAATTTACAAATTTTTTTGAATTTATAAGTTCCAAGAACGTGAACTCAGCAATATTTTGAAATCTAGTACTTAAATGGGTTGAAATATGATCAACTATTTCAAAAAATAATTTTCTGTAAGACGTTTTTAAATCTTTGATGATTTCGAGTGTGATTCTCACTCGAGTGGTGCACGTTTCATCAATTTCCATGACAGCTTTAGTTTTTTCCCAAAACTCTCAAATTTATCCCTAATCATACATTTACATATTACCTTTTTTAATAAATTTTTCAATAAACCGATCACTTGTCGCTTCACGAGAATATGAGAAGTTAATTTGTGCAAAATTGAAAACAAATAATTCATTTCAATATTTTCTTAATAAGCTGTTTAGTTGCAGCGTATTCTGAGAGTAACAAGTAAGAGTATAAACAAATCTATGAATAGATATAACACATACACATCGATAATTAATTTTGTTAGTAATATTACGCTGAAAGGAAATAAGGTAAAGCTAAACTAAAAGCAGCTTCCATCAGAGAGCATATTTTTTGTTATTCGGTTTTGTTGCGTTGGATGCAAGACGCATGCTATAAATCAACGAGAGTATTCGTATTTGTTTTTATTTTGGTTCTATGATGCACTATGCAATAGTGGATGATGTGTATAAAAGAAAGTGGATGATGTGTATAAATTATAATGAGAAATCAAAGTAGGAAAGAAATATACAAAATATTTTTAAAGTTAATTGCTTAAACTAGATATCTATATGTGCAGACCTGTAAGGCATAATAGTGTATGAAAAAAAATATTTTTAATCAAACGTGTTACACATACATAAAATAAATCAAATTTGAAAATTTATTTTATAACGATAGTGATCTTTGAAAGAGATGCAGTGCTTCCGTAGCTTCTATGGACACTTCGCCCCTGGTAGGAGGGATAAGGAAAATGGAACTCCTTTACAAACGATATTTAATTCTGTAAACGTAACATATAATGCTTCAAATTTTATTATTATCGCTGTTGTCTGCAAGTTTCGATAAATTTATAATCTATTGAAAACCCGGTTCTAATCTGGTTTTCTACATGAACCTGAACCGGAACAAAATTATCAGTTTAAACCGGAATCAAATTTTAACGAAATGGAAAAGCTTGAGTAGTAATCACTTGCTTGAACAAGTTTTTCGGATATCGAAAAAGTGTAGAAAGTGTAATTATAATCATTCAGTTTACTGGATCCCGCTATATTTTCATTTATAGATCATTCTGCTAAGTTGTTTAACTTATAATTTGTGATTTTATATTATAAAAACAATAATGAACCATGTGCACGTTGAACATGGACTAGTCCCTTATTTTGAAAAACTGAGTCACATTCATATCTGCTGAACAAACCGGTATCGTACACCAAAATCGTATATGGGGTTAGGCATTTACAATAAGGTTCCAAATCAGTAAACATTATAGGTTAGACCTTGTGTCGACACATTAGATAAAAATTGTAGAAATCAGGTTGTATTTTAGTGAATTATTATCTTTGGCTTTCTAAGGATATTATATTTTTATCATTAATCAACGTCAATTATAATTATTATTATAATTATTATTATTATAATACAAAGTTTGGTAAGTTTATATTTATCGATCACTCACCGTATCACTCGCACCACTTAGTAAGAGTCAATTGTAGTCGCCAAATACTGATAGTATTGTTTCTGGGAGGGTCTTGATGACTGCTTAATATACTGAGAGGACCAAGTTATTGATCTCAGGGATAGGCCATATAAATGACAAGCGATTTTTTGAACGATTGTTGCACTAAGCTTCAACGAAAATTTTTCCTTAAAAATTCTAAAAACTTCTCTGTAAACAGGGGTTTCATAATTAACTGAAACGCGTTGTATTGAAATCGACTATATTCTAGAGCTCCTCCAATTTCTTAGAGAAACATTAGCAATATGATATTGATAAAAGTTTTATCTTCCGCACCAAGCCTAAGTTAAGACATGGTTGAGTACGTACGTTGCGCCACTATAAATATTTATTTGGCCATGCATCGTTTGATTCATGCAAATGAATTTTTTTGTATGCACCCTCATATAATTTTTGTTGTCTATTAGGTATTTAAATTCCGTTAAAATACCGAACAAGACAAAATTTTATATTTTGTTTCGCTAATTCATAGTTTTAAGAGCTTCATCAGGCTCTACGGCCCCAAACATATTTCGAATCTCCATTTTGCCGCCAAATCATCAAATTTTACAGCTCTGGACGCAACACGAACGATGTATGGCTACTTTTAATCGTACCACCAAAATATTATCTAAAATTGTAGGTGCAAATTGTTAAATCTTGCAGAGGATTAGGTGGCAAAGACGTTTAACTGGCTACAAACGATACAGTTTCTATGATTTTGGCCAAATTATCACTATAGTCCGTTGATAATGCATGTATATTTTACTCATACATTCATCCGCACTAATTAAATTTTGTAATCGAAATAATGAGTGTACCTTAAGTGACGTATATAGTGTAAAAAGTTTATTCAAGGCTTAGTGGAATGGATGTACGCAGATACTTAATCGAAAAATTCAATAGAAATCGTTTTAGTTGGACGAATGATAAATGACTATTGGTATAGTGATAAGGAAATAACGGCACGAGTTTCCCGATAGGGAACCGAAGAAGGTCAATGTTTAGAGAGTCTGGTGAAAGAACTTAGTTCATTGCTGGTATGCTATGGCAAACATTGTCACTACTTTAAACAAGTTAAAGAAAACCTTACAGAATGAGCCATCAAACCAAGCCATTTGTTAGTTTAGTCCATCGCCCACCGAAGGCCGCTATCGAAACGACACAACACCAGTTTCTTTATCATTTATTTACTCTGAAAATGATACCACATTCGCAAAGAAAAAACTATTTTGGTTAATGACTAAGAAAATCTTTGCTCTGTAATTTTCGATGTGGTGTTCGAATGATGTTATATAGAATCAAGTGTATCGATACATGAAAATTCTATAAATGTATTATACGCCTATTATTATTGTATAGACAACGGGAACGTTCTTTAATTTTTACTCGAGTAAAACTTTCATCCACAACCACATTTAGGTTTTGACGGTCTGAATGGCTGTTATTTATAAATAATAAAAGTAAAATAAATAGTGCAAAAAAACTAGTTTTTGTTTTAACTGCTATCCTGTTTTTAGAAAGAAAATAGAAATAGACCAATATTGTAGTTTAAAACTATGACGTATATTACAACAATTAATATAAAAGCTTATTATATATTCACGTCCCAAGTCGATTTTCACACAGTTCGAAGAGTTTTCTTGAATCCTATTCTGTGCTAAGCTAATTTTCTGCTTCATTATTTTCAAAGGAAACTAACAATTTGTAACCCAATATTTTAAGTTTAGTGGAATAAAGCTTCAACAGGCTTGGCTCTTATTAATCTAGATGGCTTTGATCTATCCAACTAAAAATATTCTAATATCAGAGCCTCCTAAATATAAGAGCCGTAACATTCCGCCATTTTTTCATGAGCTTTTTATAGAGGGGAAGCTTTTTGTTCTTTTTCATACCAATCAGTGTATTTTAATATTTTTTTAGAAGCTTTTTTGTACATATATAAAAACATTAATGTTTCGTTTCAATTTTTAATTTGAATGGTTAGTTCAATATTCAGGAAAAGCATATTTTAAAACTGAGTCATATTATGTCGAATTAATGCAAATATATTTAAATTAGTCTACCACAAAAAAAAAATTTTATTGTAGAAATAAGAATTTGTTTATATGTGTATGTAAGAAATTAGTATAGAGTGTTCCATCAAAAATTTCAGCATTCTTTCCCAAAACAAACGTTCGTTAAAAAATGTTTTTTGAGTAACTATGTAAAATGGGGGTTATTGTGTTCTGGATTCTATTACAACATTGTTGATGAACAAACTTCGTAAACTGTTTTTTCGTTATTTGTTAAAAATTTCATCGCAACAAATTCGCAGGCTATACCCCTTTCGAGTACAAAAAAAAATTTTGTTTTGGTTCAGTTTAAGTTCACGATACACAAATATGTATGTATGACAGGTTGTAATGTCGTCCGTATTTTTACGGAGCTTAGTTAAATCGGAATTCTTTTTGAAAAAAGCATAATAATTTGTTATCAAATTAATTATATAACATATAATTTATTTGTTCTTGATAACATATTAATTATTTTATCATTATTATAGTAACGATTATTTTTCTGACGAAAACAAAATTAAGTGGCATACCTAATTCTATGTTTGACATCTTCGTTTGTCGTAATTGAAATTTACATACACAATTGTGTATGCGGGTCAGGAAAGGAATACTGTTTCATCCTTTTGTATAAATAAACTGGAGTTTCATAAAATAAAAACATTATATTATAGAGCTTTTTGCAATCAATAAACCAATCAAAAGATGTCGCTAAGTATTAATTAAAGCTAAATATTAAAACCTAAATGTTTGTTAACTAAAATTTAACAATTTATTATGTATACCCTGGTTCAATAGATTATTGAGATCACCTTGAACTGAAAATAACCGAATACGAGCGAATTGAAATAAGAAAAGAAAAAATTTAGAAAAATGTGACATTTTTCTAATATTGTTTTTCAGCGCACAGCAACTACGATGGTAAATATTTTGCGATGAAAAGCTTTATTTATGCCAACCGTATTATAAATAAAAATTTTAATTGTTTTGAGTTTTATTAATTATGTTAAATTATTATATTAAAGATTTCGCGCTTAACTTACAATAATAATGGTTTATTTTCGTAAATAGTTATTTAATTATTTTACGCTTTTCTGTAATTTCAAGTAAATGTATTACAGAGACATCTGTAAACGGATTTTCAAATTACAGAAAGCTAGGTTTTGCAATCGGATAAAATTAAAGTTTTTTACGTTTTGTTCTGTTTTGTAATAATAGCTGTGTTCCAATGGAGAAAGCAAACTACTCACAAGTACTTGTAACTACTCGCAGCTCAAATGGTGGTATAGATGTTGAAAGTAGTTACGCATAAATTTGACGGTAGGTATATTAGTTTCAAAAAATCTAACATATGGCTTTGTGATGGTTTGTTTATGTTGAATAGTCAGATTTATTACAATTTTTTGTTTGTTTATATTCGATTGATTGACAATAACGGATTTTTGTGAAAAATTACTTATCAAATTGCAATAAAATTTGTAAAATTAAAATAAGCTACTAATTATATGTAATTATTAAATTGATGGAATTGATTCGACTATTAAATCGGTGGATTTTTATAACAAATATATATAAATTAATTTTATTTACATTTTCACTATTAGAACCTCAATACTCTTCTTTCCTGCCAGCGTACACACAGATTAAGGCTTTGCCTTCATGGTATGTCCAATTTTTGACATTATGTATTACCAAATTGTCTGAAAATATTCAAACAAATTTGATTTTGTACAACAAAATATGTTGCTGTCATAATTTTGCCCGCTCCTTTGGTTATCTACTCACAAGAACTTGTGAGTAGCAAATTGTTTCCATTGGAACACAGCTAATATTTAATTAAGAAAATCATGACATCGTTGATTTTTTGTACACAAAAATAATTTTCGTAAATAGATTTTGATGTAAAAATTTTATTATATGAATAATGTTATTGTTTCTACATTGTGATCCATAAAATTTCGTTTCAGCTCATGTTTTCTCTTTAATTTTGTTATAAATAGGGAATGTTTAGATTGCTATTAAGTGCATCGTTTACCTCAAAAATTCTGATGTGCATGTGACCAGAATTTACCAAATAAGTTAAATTTTTATAAAACTAAATTTTAAATTGGATGTAAGAGGAATCCGCAGCACCACCCTTTATTATCTCACTTTATAAACCTACACACAACTAAACGGAAAGCTCATTTTTATAGAAAATTAATAAATTCATGCTCCGCTTTAGTTTAAATTTGCCAAATAACTACTACATTATGATGGCTGATTTTCAAATATGAGTTCTTTGAATAGTTTATTAAAAATATAAAATTAAAATTTAGAAGATTTGTTTAGTTTTTTATTCATAAATTCATGTTCAAAAATTTTCCAATAACCACGATTTCTTATAGTAATTCAATAAAAGCTTTCCCTCTCCTGAAAGCTCTCTTTTTAATATTACGGCTCTTCAAAATCATAGATGGCTCTGCTAATATTCGTCAAAATATCTGGCTATAAAGGCAGTAGTTTTATTCTGTGACAGTAGCTAGTAACATCCGGGTACAATTTTCTTCCATCTAGCTTTAAATATTTACATGAAGCAGAACAGGTGCATTTTAAACACAAAATTTACTTTCCTAATTTACATCCCACAATCAATGTAAAGCAATTCAATTCTTAAAGCTTGTGAAAATGTTTATTGTTTTTCTTTTCATATTTATTCATTGATCATAATATATACATGTTACATAATGCATACCGTAACATAAATATGATTATATATGCGTACATACAAATAAATCGCTTTTGGAGGGAGATTACTTGCAATAACATCATAAAAATCATAACAGTACAAAATCCATATACACATCGAAAATATTAAATTAAGAAATAATATCGTTTGCCTTATATCCCTCCTTTTTTATGTAATATTATGCTGCGGAAAATTCATATTAAATTATGTTTGATTATTGTTGAATTTCGATTGTAATAAAATCTGCTATACAGTTTGTTGTTACACATACATACATACAAAAAAGAAATTCTCCCGAAAAAAGCAATAAAACTTTTACATATTTTCCATCACTTGACGTAAGCACTTAAAATACATAAAATGTTATACACATTTTATGTCGCTTCAATAACAACAAAAATTTTACTCGGTTACACAAAAAAACGGTTAAGATTGATTTGGAATAAAGCAATTCATGAAAACTCAACAAAAAGCTCATTACGATCCTTTTGCTAAATTAATTAAAGTGTAAACTACTATATAGGTGGAAATGTAACCGGAACAGTGCTCAGGTTTATACAAATATTTTAAAATAGTCGTATACATAAACACAAAAACATACATAAAAAAACCACTTGACACTTTAAGGCATAAACTTTAGTTTTTATGTTATTTTTCCAGCGCTTCCAAAATACTCGACTGCAGAAGAATCACAAGAAAAATAAACAAAAAGCATGACCTAAATTAACATTGGTATAACGTAGGTACAGGGAAAAATCTCCTATCTTCCCTCTTGTTGCCTTTCGTGGAAATGATGAAAAATGCAAATTGTTGAATTTTTATTATTCTGCATATATAAAAATGAAATACCAACAAGGAACGATAATACGAACCAGCAAGTAGCATTGAGATAAAAAAATGATAAAAAATATGTACAGATGAAGTTTTAGCGTAAATTTGTGTGGCGGTGTTGTTGTTTTTGCTTGTGTGGTAGTACACCAATAAAAGCTTAAATTTACACAAAAAACTATTTAATGGAGGAAACCACTTTAAAATTGGGATGAAAAGATTTATTCATATAGATCACAAGTTACAAAAAATATAAAACTGTGGAACTGAATATGATATTGGTATAAGACTTAAGAAAAAGTTGAATAAATATCATGAGATCCGTTTTAACTAATAAATATATTAAGGTACGGCAGGATAGCGCTGAGAAGAAAATCTCATTTTACTAAAAGTATATAGATAGTTACTGCTGACGAACTAAAATGTATAGAGATTTAGAAATTTGAACATTGTTGTAAAATCGCAAATGGGTTATTTTGTCAAATCCGTTCATTCCATTTCAAGATTTTTACAAGGCTTTTAAAAATTATTTAACCACGAATAGTTTAAATATAAGTCACCTTAATCTAATACGGACTGACGGGTTGAATTTTAACAGTAGTAGCCAAGGACATAGCTACTCGTTCGAGATATTTGTTTAACCGATTTTTCATTAATCAATTTATTTTTCATTTCGTTCTTAAAAAATACTATAGCAGAGTGTATTCATGGGTTTTAAAAATTACAGAGATTGGAAAACCTAGAACAAAATCCAAACGTAAAACTACAAGGATCGCATTGTTAGGTTGTTCCATAATTTTTCTGTTCCTTCTTGAACTTGTTTACGTTTTCAATGGCAAAGATCAAAAAAACAAATATCTGTAACAATAGCCATATACCTTTAGCTATATGCATTTTATTTTACTATGTGATTGATATTTCAGGGATTTACGTTAGTACTTTATATTCTCATCGAATAGAAAATTAAACATAAATATTTCCATGGCTTAATCTTTTGAGGACCGGTGTCAAATTTGTCCACGCCCATTGTCAAGTATATTATGAAGCTGTAAACCGTTGGAAAAAAACATCAAAATTGTAGGTGCCCTTCTCGATACAATACAATAAATGGCTCATGTCAACCCATATTTGTAAAACTTTCGACATTATAATTATGCGCTTATAAACACCAGTGCTTAGCCATTCGTCATTTTAACATTTAAAATTAAGCAAATAATCTTTTATATATTCAGCCAATTTAAGTATTTTCCATTTTAAACATAAATATTCGGAATAAGAAAAACACTAATTATCAAAGAAAGAAAAAATAATAATAAGTATGGTATACCTTCAAATACACATTCACACTCTCCGGACTACATTTTAGGTCCGTTCACCCAAGCCAAGTTCAACTCTATCACGTTGAAGCAAACATAACCTTCAAAATTCAACATACTTACAAAAATAGAGCCTCGCAAGCACATTTATTCAAACGCTCTACACCCTACAGTGCAAACCTACTCATTTTGCTCACACTGAAGCACGCCCCCCGTTAGGAAAAACAAAACCTGATGCACAGTACCACCAATTATCGGGGAAGAAGGCTAGGATGAGCAAATTGAACAATAATAATATATAAAATGTTAATCATAATGACAGCTTCACCACCCCAAACTAGCACCCAACCTTCAGGACAAATGCACACTAGTTATCAAGGAAACGGAAATAACCAAAAAATTTGTAACTAATGCCAAAAACCAAACCATCGTCTGTCGAACAAGAATATTATACTACACAAACTAACAAATAGACTATAATCCGTATTGTCAGAAAATACAGTTCATTTCTAAGGAACTGAAATAGTATGCAACCAATGCAAATTTCGACCAAAATCTAGAATTCACAAATTACCGAGAACCCAACATGAGCCCCTCGATCATTGACCATAAACATTGACGGGCAACAATAAAAGCCATTTCCACCAACAAAATTTTGTTCTCACTGGAAAACCACAACTGAACAGACGTTTAAAAAATGCCAACAAATCACAATAGTTATATACTAGACAATTATGACCTGGGGCCTTATTCTTGATATCGAAGGAAATTTCCTCACTCGGAATACAATTTGCTTTGAAATTCTCTACATTATTCGAATTTTCCGCCGGCTACTTTAATCATTTTTTTCAAATTTGTTTTCAAGTTTATTAATATTTGTCTCCCCAACTGATAATTTCGAATCGATTTATGCAGTCGAAATTGTTCCTTTAGTAGGGGGAAAAATTATACTTCTTAATTTAAAAGCAGAAAAGATATTGTTACGGTGACACCTAGATTAGAATAGAATAAGTTATTCAATAATTGTTCAATTGTATTTGTGATTTGGCTCAACATTTAGGCGTCATTTCTATACTAACATATTTGTTCGATGCGCATTTAGGATTATTCTAGAAACAAATATTTTGGTATATAAAGGCGTACATTGACGTGGAATGCTGAGTCTTATTTTAAACGTGATACAGTGAAGGTTAAATAGAAAGATTATTAAAGTGATTATTAAAGCGATTATTAAAGTGATAATTAAATAGTGTGTTATAATTGTAATAATTAATTGTTAATTTTGTGTTGTATAATAAATTGTGTTGTGTAAATAAATTGTGTGAGTTCAAATTTGAAGCAGTTGTATTTATTCACAATCCAGTGATTCGAACCTTGAGTGACAAGGCAAAAACGTTACAATATTTAAAAACAGCATTAAAGTAATCTGCGAAAAATTTGAATAATATAGAAAGTTTCAAAGCAAATTGTATTTCGAACAAAACAATGAAGCAACTTATATTATTCCAATTGGTACCACAAATCTCCTTCCAATAACAAGAAAGTCCCGACGCACACTTAAAACCAAACGAGATTAATTACTAAAATTAACCGACAGAGTACGGAAAATTCTTAAGTTAGATGACAGATTTCTATCAATACTAGAGATTTTTGGTAATAATCAAACGAGCTCTTTCGCTCAACAACCAACACAAACGAGACGAGGCTCTCACATCTCAGTAAATAAGCAAACAAATCAAACAAATGCGGCTGCTTAACAACCAGGACAAAAGAGACCTGGTTCTTATAATTCAGCAACAAATATTTTCCAAAAACAGAATACTTCATCAAGCATTTTTCACCCTATTGACCTTCAAATTGAAAAAAAAAACTCAATTTTAACCAATTAAACAGCAATAAAAGCTCACTTGTAACTAAAGAACAATTATTAAACTTAACAGATCAAATAGAATACCAATCAGACAACATTCAAAACCCTAAATAAATAGAAATAGACTATGAGAACTCCTTGAGAATGCTTTACCTGGAATCGCGCATGTTTTCTGTAAGTGTTAAAGTTTTAAAATTTTGCCATGTAGGTGTTGATCGTGGGATAGTTGGTAATGTTTGTCTGAAATCACCTGCGAATAATATAAGAGCAACCCTAAGTGGTTTTAGGTTGGTGCGTAAATCTTTTAATGTTCGATCCAAAGGTTCTAACGATTTTTTGTGACCCATTGTACGCTCATCCTATACAAAAATCTTGCATTGTTGAAGTATACTTTTGCCATTCTAGATGTTTTGAAAATTTTGCATGTTGCGGTGTTTCTATTAGTTGCATATTCAAAGCTAACTGTCATGCTAAATGTGCCGTTCTTCCACCATAAACAAAGTGCCTGCAATTCCGGTGGAGGCAATGGCCTAAATTAACGGAAGCTAAAATTAACGGAATTAAAAAGGTTTTCCCTGTTCCTCCGGGTGCATACAGAAAAAATAATCCACCATTGTCTGCATTAACTGATTGCATATCTGTTTTGTAAATGTTTGGATGCATTATTTGGATGCATTGTGTATATTATACCTAACGCATCGCTTGAATAAACATTCGGTTGTCTAACTATACTAAATACTTGTCCTATTTTTCGACGTTCAAATTTTTTTCAGTAGGTGTTCCAAGTGTAGTAACCTGGAACTTCGGAATATGGTAATTGATTTAACCAATTCATCATTTCGACACAAAGCAAAAGAAGCAGTTAATGTTGTCTCTATGGTGGCTGTGCTGCTCGTGTGGCAACATTTTCTGTGATAAATTATATTTTTTGTCCATTTTCCAAATGAACGGCCAAATGAACTACTGTGGGAAATCTCTCATGAATTTGAAAAGTGGAATATGCGCCAAACTGCTTCATTGCAGCTGATGTAACCTCCCATTTCATATTGCTTAATTTCATCTAAATTATTTGCAGGTGCTACTCCAAAAACGGCCACATCGATTCCTTTGTTTACATATTTGCAAATGTATTTTATTGATTTAACAAAATTGCTATTCGACATTTATATGAGCTTTGTATATTTTTGAAAATAAAGGTGAATATAGTAGTAGTATAGTTAGTATTTAGTATACTTGCATTGTTATTGATCTTCCATTGTCTCCAAAAAACCGTCGGCGATACAATGGATATCCATCGTTGTCTGTAATCGTTTTAGGAAATAATTGTCTGGGATACCTTTTAGAGCATTTACCATCGATAATACATGGCGAATTTTCGTTTAATGCTCTACATGGCCGTTGTGCCATATTTTGAGTAACAATTTGGAAAAGTTCTGGGCCATTTGTTGAGTCGGGTATTTCTGCAGATATAATGTTGTCGATTTTATTTGACTGAATTTTATCCATGCACCATATAAGAATATGAGCATGTGGCAGTCCTCGCTTTTGCCATTCAACTGAGTACATCCAACATCGAACAGAGCCGAAAATGATATGTTTTACAATAATATCAATTAAAGATTTTAGTTTTTGTTTAATCACTCGTGCAGTGATGTCATATTGGTTAGTAGGAGATTCTTATGCAATTTTTAGTTTCCGTCCAATTCGGATTGCATGAAAATCGGTACGTCCATAATTGCGAACGTATGACATTGTATCCTGCGCATATTTATGCATGTGTCTCGAACATCCGGTGTAAGTTGCTGGTAAAATTGTAATAAGACCAAGATCATTTACATTGCCATCGTTATTTATTGCTACATGTCCACTACGTACAGATGATATAATTGACGACATTTTAAAATGTGGTTGTATTAATTTTCGCGATTCCCTAATCTGTATGCATATAGTAGTTCATGCAGCTTATCTTTTTGTTTATTATTGCACCTGAAAAACTAATAGAACCAAAATAAATTCTTCTGAATTTTTCTCAATGCAACTATATATTTTGAAAACCACTATTTACCAGTTGTAGGATTAATCATTTTCAATTGGAAGTGATACCCATTTTCCCCTTGTCAGAACAATATTGGGTATTGAAGTGTGTCGTAAGATTTGTGCGTTTCAGATACACGTTGTAATTGATCGTCTTGATCCAAATTGATCACCAACAATGACAATTGGAGCATTGAATCGTCTGGAATGCTCACCAACCGGTGTTTTATCAGCTCTAATAACTATTTTGTGACTGTCGGAGGGCATTTGGTCAATCGCAGTTTTCAAAAGTTTTACTAATTCATTGTGCTGATGAAATAAATTTTGCAAACACTGTACGATATCGCGTTGTATTCCCGAAATAATTGCGCATGTGTCGACTTCGTGATCATCGGTTCCCAGAAAATAAATTTGAAGAAATTTCTGTTGTTCGTTTGGTATTAGTAATAACTACTACTAATCAATAAATTATACCAAGGAAATTTAAATAACAAACTTCATAAACTTTTTGTTTATTTTTGCGATGTTACAGTAAAATTTACGTCTCCAATGTAAATTATATAATGTAAATTATATATATATTATAAATTATATATATAATGTAAATTTTAAATTTTCTTGGTAAAATATATTGGATAGTCAGGATTTCGGCTAGCAAATTTCTTGCTTGCTAGCCGATCGAGTATCTACCTTATTATCTGCTCCAAATTAAGTCATTTGGAAGCAATTAGTGTTATTTATTCAAATATTGTTTAGAAAATGTCTTGATTATGTTGTCGCTCCTGATACCAATGTTAATAGCGGTTTTGGAGAGGTGTTTAATGGTGTCAATTTTACTTTGCCATTAACGCAATACAAACAGATGGTTTATTTTTGTATTTTAGTGCTTTGCAATGCAAGCATACATTATCTACATATATTACCAATGGCATGTGAATTGCAATCAATTGTTGAATCATATCGTAATGCAAGTCGTTCAAAATTCATTAGTATTGTGTCTTGCGGCACGTATACTTGCATTTGTCTATTGCGTTATTCTTTATTTCGTAATACTCGTCTTTCTTCTGTTAAATTCTTCTAGATCCTTCTATTTGGACTGCGCGTTTCTCTGGTGTTTGTTGCGACCGTAATGCACGTACGTGGTTTGTTTGTCGTGTACGATGAGTGATGACCAATATTTGCACGACGTCTTGACATTTTGATTAAAATTGTTTGTAATGCACACAATGGATGTAATTTGGTTCTTTTAATAAAATAAATTTTTAATAATTTTAATTAAATGCACTTACATGTGGTACAATGCACTTACATGTGGTAGGTTTGTTTTAACTATTAGGGTATTAATGAATCGGTTGGTACACACATGATCAAATAATTTGTATAGTAATGGCAAAATTAAATTTTAAAAATTCAACCCAAAATTTCTCACGACCCATGAATCATAAGCATAAATTTTTATCAAAATCCGATCAGTGGTTCTTAAATAGATAATCTTTTATGGATGCTGCCACTTGCGGTGAACCGATTTCAAGTAAACCTTACAGAGCCATTTCTCACTATACCCATAGAACAAATATTTAAATTTTTATCAAAATCGGTGCAGAAGTTTTTGAGTTAATCGGTCGAAAATCTCTAATGGAACCGATCGGTAATCTACTTCCGGTCGTCCGATTTTGACAAAATTTTACAAAAACTATGCTCATGAACCATAGAATTTACATACAAAATTTTATAAAAATCGATGCAGTATAGTTCTTGAGTTCATCGCTTACGAACAAACACCTTTCTTTTATATATTTAGAGATTAGTGAAAAAATCGAGACGACCTCACCAATCACCGAAAATAAAAAAAAAATAAAAAATATCTGTGTATGCGTATATTTCAGTGTAGGCTAAATGTCTGTGTCGTCTTCACAGCCCAGATGGTTTTTTTGATCTGGGTAAAACTTCAAACAAAAGCTTTTTTTATAAATTGGGATATCCCAGTGATATATAGTCAAATTTGGTCCACCGAAATTGGCAGCTTCCATGGAAGCTTTTTCGTTTTTTGCAAAATATTTTGAAAAGTATACAATTTACACGAAAAATGATCATAAATTAAAAGATTCTAAATTAAATTTGCAACAATACCGGTTCAAATCAGTTTTTCAAAATTTAGTCGGAAATTACAATTTTTGATAAAAAAAAATGTTCATAAAAAAAAAAAATTCGACACTGTCCAACTCATCGAGATGAAATTTAATACTTACCATATACTTTTTCACAAATCTGGAAATCCAAGTGAATTTTTACTGAAATCGGTTCACGAGCTTTTGTGTTTTTTGCGAATATTTTGAAAATTATATCATTTACAAGGAAAACGATTATGAACTAAAAAATTTAAAATTAATTTTGCAACAATATCATTCTAGACTAGTTTTACAAAATTTAAGCGGAAAAGACGATTCTTAACTAAATTTGGCCTATAATACAGCTCATATGAACTTCTTAACCGGGATGCAATTTTATACTTAAGCTTTTTAATAAATTGGGATATTCTACAGTGAATTTCGGTCGAAATCGAGCACTCTAAGTGACAGCTGAAATATGAGCTTTTTTGTTTGTTGCATGTATTTTGGAAAGAACATCATTCCAAATGAGAAAAACGGTTATGAAATATAACAGAATCTAAATTATTTTAACAACAATACCGGTAACGGTCAGTTTACTAAAGATTAAGCGGAATTTTGTCAAAAAACTGTGCGAGTAAAAAAATTTGGTCCCTGTATCCATACTGTCCATACAGATGATCGGAGAATAACTTCAAACTTCACCTTTTCTCACAAATCAGGTAACTTTAATGAATTTTGGCCGAACTCAGTTCACCGGAAGTGACAGCTTCCATAAAAGAATTTTCTACTCGCGCTAATATTTTGTAAAGCATATCATTTATGAGGAAAACGATGCCTATCAAAAACTTAACAAAAAAATAACAAATTTTCTCATATACGTATACGCTATATACATGTATTGGTTAGTTATTTCCCTAAATGTTGCTCTTAGGTAAACATTAAAAATAGAGTACAATTAGGCGAATTAAAATAAAAATATGCAATACAATCGAAACATTGAAATAAAAAATAAAAAACAATTAGGCGAATACACATAAAATTCTGTAACACAATCAGCTGCGTTTTTATGAAAATAATCGAGTTAAGTTCGCGTTTCCGAATTTGCTCAATTTAAAATTAAAAAACTATTATTTTTTAATTAAATAAATTAGATTTAATAATCCTCTAAGTATAAACGAAAAAATCCATCATAAAAGTTGTACGGTTTTCTTGTTAAATCGCTTGTCTGCGTAGTTCTGAACTACTCCATATTATACAGAACTATAGAGAACAACGATAATACAAGAAAACTATACAACTATACAAGTCCCATATAAAGATATGATTTTTTATAATGTCCTTGATATGCACTTTAATATAAAAATGCTAAATGGTCGGTCCCTGAGGTCGGTCACATGAATAACAAGCAGTAACTGCAAAAGTTGTTGCACGAAACTTCAATGAAAAATGTTGTTCTACAGAAGTCAAAAGTCCCATATAAAGACATGGTTTTTTATAATGTCCTTAGTATGCATTCTATTACAAAAATGCCAAATGGTCGGTCCCTGGGGTCGGTAATATGAATAACAAGCAATAACTGCAAAAGTTGTTGAACGAAACTTCAATGAAAAATTTTGTTCTTCAGAAGTCAAAAGTCCCACATATAGACATGGTTTTTAATAGTAGCCTTAGTATGCACTTTATTACAAAAATGCCAGATAGTTGCTCCCTGCGGCCGGTCACATGAATAACAAGCAATAACTGCAAAAGTTGTTGCACGAAACTTCAATGAAAAATTTTGTTCTTCAGAAGTCAAAAGTCCCATATATAGACATGGTTTTTTATAGTGGCCTTAGTATGCACTTTATTACAAAAATGCCAGATCGTTGCTCCCTGCGGTCGATCATATGAATAACAAGCAATAACTGCAAAAGTTGTTGCACGAAACTTCAATGAAAAATTTTGTTCTACAGAAGTCAAAAGTCCCATATAAAGACATGGTTTTTTATAATGTTCTTAGTATGCACTTTATTACAAAAATGCCAAATGGTCGGTCCCTGGGGTCGGTCATATGAATAACAAGCAATAACTGCAAAAGTTGTTGAACGGAACTTCAATGAAAAATTTTGTTCTACAGAAGTCAAAAGTCCCATAGAAAGACATGGTTTTTTATAATGGCCTTAGTATGCACTTTATTACAAAAATGCCAAATGGTCGGTCTCTGGGGTCGGTCATATGAATAACAAGCAATAACTGCAAAAACTGGTGAACGGAACTTCAATGAAAAATTTTGTTCTTCAGAAGTCAAAAGTCCCATATATAGACATGGTTTTTTATAATGGCCTTAGTATGCACTTATTTACAAAAATGTCAGATAGTTGGTCCCTGGGGTCGGTCATATGAATAACAAGCAATATAACTGCAAAAGTTGTTGCACGAAACTTCAATGAAAAATTTTGTTCTACAGAAGTCAAAAGTCCCATTTAAAGACATGGTTTTTTATAATGTCCTTAGTATGCACTTTATTACAAAAATGCCAAATGGTCGGTCCCTGGGGTCGGTCATATGAATAACAAGCAATAACTGCAAAAGTTGTTAAACGGAACTTCAATGAAAAATTTTGTTCTACAGAAATCAAAAATCCCATATATAGACATGGTTTTTTATAATGGCCTTAGTATGCACTTTATTACAAAAATGTCAAATGGTCGGTCCCTGGGGTCGGTCATATGAATAACAAGCAATAACTGCAAAAGTTGTTGCACGAAACTTCAATGAAAAATTTTGTTCTTCAGAAGTCAAAAGTCCCATATATAGACATGGTTTTTTATAATGGCCTTAGTATGCACTTTATTACAAAAATGCCAAATGGTCGGTCCCTTAGGTCGGTCATATGAATAAAAATCAATAACTGCAAAAGTTGTTGCACGAAATTTCAATGAAAAATTTTGTTCTACAGAAGTCAAAAGTCCCATATATAGACATGGTTTTTTATAATGGCCTTAGTATGCACTTTATTACAAAAATGCCAAATGGTCGGTCCCTGGGGTCGGTCATATGAATAACAAGCAATAACTGCAAAAGTTGTTGCACGAAACTTCAATGAAAAATTTTGTTCTTCAGAAGTCAAAAGTCCCATATATAGACATGGTTTTTTATTATGTCCTTAGTATGTACTTTATTGCAAAAATGCCAAATGGTCGGTCCCTGGGGTCGATCATATGAATAACAAGCAATAACTGCAAAAGTTGCTGCACGAAATTTCAATGAAAAATTTTGTTCTACAGAAGTCAAAAGTCCCACATAAAGACATGGTTTTTTATAATGTCCTTAGTATGTACTTTATTACAAAAATGCCAAATGGTCGGTCCCTGGGGTCGGTCATATGAATAACAAGCAATAACTGCAAAAGTTGTTGAACGGAACTTCAATGAAAAATTTTGTTCTACAGAAGTCAAAAGTCTCATATATAGGCATGGTTTTTTATAATGGCCTAATTATGCACTTAATTACAAAAATGCTAGATGGTTGGTCCCTGGGGTCGGTCATATGAATAAAAAGAAATAACTGCAAAAGTTGCTGCACGAAATTTCAATGAAAAATTTTGTTCTACAGAAGTCAAAAGTCCCACATAAAGACATGGTTTTTTATAATGTCCTTAGTATGTACTTTATTACAAAAATGCCAAATGGTCGGTCCCTGGGGTCGGTCATATGAATAACAAGCAATAACTGCAAAAGTTGTTGAACGGAACTTCAATGAAAAATTTTGTTCTACAGAAGTCAAAAGTCTCATATATAGGCATGGTTTTTTATAATGGCCTAAGTATGCACTTAATTACAAAAATGCTAGATGGTTGGTCCCTGGGGTCGGTCATATGAATAACAAGCAATAACTGCAAAAATTGTTGCACGACTTGTAGAACAAAATTTTTCATTGAAGTCGTGCAACAACTTTTGCTGTATTTTTACGACTACCTACAAACTACAAAAGATTTTAAATTAATAATTTATATTTTTAAACAAAAATTCGGCTTCTGTATAGCCCAGTATGAATTACTGATTTAGATTAAAATGAATTTTTTATAGTTTTTTCCATAAATTAGGAGGTCCCAGTGGTGTTTGGCAGAAATCGGTTTGTCGTTTTTGCAAATATTTTGAATAGTGCAGTTTTTACAAAAGAAACAATTGGGAACAAAAAAAATTAAATTAAATTTACAACAAATTATTCCCTGAGATGAATTTCTGCGAAAATTGTATAACGAACAGAATATAATAAAGGGGAGATAAGTGTAAAATCCACAATCTTTCAAATCATCTCCGTATGTGTGTCTATTCAAAGGTGTGCTTTTTCGTCATTTGTTTCGGAGAATGTGGAAAAATCCATCATGGAACAGAGACCACCGGAACGCGGCCGTTAGGCATTACCACTACATCTCGCGTGAATTGTCGAGTCAGAATTATCTCGTTTCACGAAGTTGGCGTTCCAATCATAGCCACTTCTCAATCGTTTATTTTAGTTGGCCCCCTCCCTGCAAAGGAATATTGTATTAAAAAACTATAACTAAAATAGAAGCATATTGGAGATAGGGACCGTTACAGGCTCCACAACCAAACAAATTTGTTAATAGAAAATTGTTCAGTGAATTAAAGACGAGGGCTTATAGAGTGCTATAACATAGAACAGAAAACAGATGGAAGGATTACTAATTATGATCAAAAATGACCCAGTAAATGAATCCTTGGTTATTTCTATAAATAAACTGTGTAAAGTTAAGCCATTTTATATAAAAAATTAGAACGCGATGTTGAGCTATGAAGGATACAGGCATTCACAGTGACGATAACTTTATAATAACACAGTTTTAAATTAAGCTGGCGGAATCCTGGACTTTCGACAAAACGCTCAAACTAGTCATTATATATTAAAGACAATTGAAGAGTGTTGCCAAATCTAGCTGTGAGTGTTTCGGTGAAAGTCTTTGTTTGATTAGGAAAGTGATTTGAAATTATCGTAGACAGTCTACAGAAAAGTTTTAAAAATACTCAACTTAAAATCACCATGTGTATGGATAAGTTGCCTATCTTTTCAATATACCAGCAGAAATTATATTTGTGTGTCAAACCAGCATATCAACACTTCAATTTTCGAAGAATGTCACAGAAATGATACAAAGACCTAGCAATAATAAATGTTAAGTAATAATCCTGCTATATAGAGAAAACAATTATTGACGAGACATATGCTTCCTCAATACAACAACAAAGTTATTAGCGCGTGAAGTTCTAAATAGGAACACGTTTTTTACCAGCGCTATAGATACTACATTTACAATATGAATCCTACCGCCAAAAACAACGAGTACATCAAGGGTGTATTGTACCATCACTACTATTCCTAAATTATATGTATTCAAGTTTTTGAGGAAATAAGTAATTAATCTCTATAGTTAAACACGTTCCTTAAGCAAACGGAAAACGTTTGGAAAACGGTAACAAAATATCTGTTAAAAAATGACTTAAAAGCAAATGGAAAATTGAAGGGTAACGTTAGGCTTGTATAGTGTCAAGCATTTACAGTAACTATTTTTGATCTTCTTCTTGAAAAAGCATTGGACTTATCTATTTTAAAGCTGACAGTACCCAAAATCGAGAAACTGATTAGAAGTCCAATCCTGATTTAAGTCTTGTTATGGTCTATGGGAATGCGGGTAACCTTATCTGATTTGTTGAAATATCACGTAAAAATGTTTCAATTTTATCTAATTTGTCAAGAAGATGAGGATCAACATCTCGAGCGGGATATTGAGAATGACATAAATGCAGGTAAAACTACAATAGGTGAAACTAGTTCATGTTCAATTTTGCTTGGGAGAGATAAAACCGAATGGCGCGAAAAAAATCATGAAATTTAGGTTGCCAAAAGTGTACAAATAAAAATAATAAATTAAAAACTATCATAAAAGAATAAATAAATAAAACATACAATAAAATTAAAATTCCAGCTCATATTTAGTGAATACAATACAAAAAAGAAAAATTAGAAGTAGGTTTCAATGTTGTCTATATTAATCAGCCAATGTCGAATCATTTTATCAAAATAGTGTTTGCGGCCAATCGGAATGGATTTCAACTCTATTGGTAATTTGTGAAACCAATACAATCCCATATAAAAGTAAGACCTTCTGAACCTTTCATTATTACAACGTAAACCGGCAAAGTTGTTCGGATTCCTTAAAGTATACGTGTGATGAATACAACTATGGAAACTGGAACTCCGAACAAAAAACATCTTTAATACCTTATAAACATAGAGATATCTTAAAGGTAATAATTTCAAATCTCGAAATAAGGGAATTGTTGGAGTTGTTAAAGGCCGACAATAAATCAATTTAATAATCCGTTTTTGTGAGATGTATAGGTCCTTTATATTGGAAAAATAAATCCCACCCCAGCTTGATATACCATACATAATAATAGATTCAACTAGTGCATGATATAGAACTCGCAGTGTTGACGGTGGGCATAATTGCTTCAGATGGTAGAATTTATAAGTCGCAGTAATAACATTTTTTCTGACAATGGTGAAATGAGAATTCCATTTCAACTGCGAATCGATTGTAACTCCTAAGTACTTAAACTCATTTACGAGGGAAATTTCAAAGCACTGTGATGAACATGAGTGTCCAGAGCAAAATGGAACATGATTCAAAACCTTAAAATTGGGAGATGCGGCCTGACCAAAAAACATTACTCTGGATTTATTACTAAGAGCCAGGCGATGGTAGTAAAACCAATTACCAAGATTCACTAAGTCTGTGCAAACTAGGTTGTGTAATTCCGAAGGGTTTGCTGAAGTGTAACTTAATGCTAAATCGTCCGCAAATGCAGTGGTGTGCCCCAGAAGATCGATGTCGAATATAGAATTTATGTAGATTAAGAATAGAATAGGTCATAATACTGATCCCTGCGGAACGCCGCAATTTAAGTAACCAGGTTCACTAAATTTATCATTTATTTTAACAATTTGGCTACGATTGTTGAAATAACTAACAAACCAGTCAAAAACTTTACCTCTGATACCTATATTTAATAATTTGTTTGCAAGAACCTCGTGATCCACCGTGTCAAACGCTTTTGCAATGTCTAAAAATAACGAAGCGGATTTTTGCGAATTGTTAAAAGCCGAGTAAACATAACTGAGGTGATGTAGTAGTGCTTCTTCAGAGGATCTTCCTGCTAAGAGACCAAATTGACTACGGCTAAAAAAATTGATTTTCTCCAGATAACCGAGAAATCTACGTTTTATTATTTTCTCAAATAGTTTGGAGAAGGAACTTAGCAACGAAATAGGTCGATAATTATTTAGTAATAGCACATCACCTTTCTTATGAATTGGAGTTACAAGGGCTGATTTGAAAACATCTGGAAATACACCACTTTCTAGGCTGAAATTGAAGAGGTAAGCTAAAACATCTACTAGATACCACACGCAATTTTTTAAGATTAGGTTGTCGATTCCGTCTATTCCACAAGAGTGTTTATTTTTCAAACTACTAATCTCTTTTATAATCTCTCTGGCGCTAATCGAATCAAACACACAAGACATACTTGGTGAAGTGGTCGAGCCTAAAACATATCTGCTATAGCCTGGAGAATTAGTCAAAAAGTTAGTGTTGTTCAAATTATTTGTTATCTCCGATGGAACGTTGAGGAAATAAGTATTGAATTCATTACTTATACATATATTGATAATTTGAAATAAGAACATCAGATTGGTATTTGTAAATTTTGGTGATTCGGTTTTTGTCTTTATTTGTTCCCAAAACTTCATCAATAGCCTTCCATGTGAATTTAGAACTATTTTTAACATACTCAAATTTCTTCTTGTAAAATGAATTTTTAACAAATTTAATACTAGCATTTACTTCCTTGGAGAGTTTCTTGACAAATTTTTCCAAACGTGCACTAGTGGGATTATGGCGTAATTTTCTAGAGAATTTTTTTAATTTATGAATCTTCAAAAGGAGATAAGAATTCATCCACGGTTTCAGTTTTTTTAATGTAGGGGCAGAAGATTCGACCTTAGATTCACGAATGTGCGATTTCAGAATAAATAAGAACCTATCAAAAGCGATATTCCAGTTATTCTCACCATAAACAGTCGCCCAACTTTCAGATTGTAGTCGAGCATTCAGACGGCTATAGTCAACTCTCGAAAAATTAGCAGCTACACTATTTTGAAGCACAGGGATCTGAGATGCAAAAATGTTTAGCTTTATTAAGTTATGGTCAGATAGATGAATCGGTGTGTTTTCCACAGTAAAATTAAACGAATTTGTAGATTTGATGAATACATGATCGAGGCAAGATGAATGTCTAGTAGCTTCATTTAAAAGACTTAGAAATCCGTGGGAGGCTAACATGGTAAGATAACTATAGCATTCATTGATATTAAGTAAATTTATGTTGATGTCTCCCAGAATAACTATGTTATTATTATTAATTGATAGAAGTAACTCCTCAATATCGACACAAAACGCGTTTACCGGTTTATTACAAAATCTATAAATGCAGATAAAGGTCTAATCATGACGCCCCAAGGTTACATTTAAAATTAAAACATCAGCTGTGGTCCAGTTGTAACATTGAAAAAAAGATACAGTTAAATTTTGATTGATAAACACACCAACACCACCAGATCTATAATCATCATTATAGCAAGCAATGAAATTATAATTTGGTAGTCTGTAATATGAAGATTCGTGTGAGTAAATCCAGATTTCCGAAACAAATATTAATAGTGGTTGCACTTTTAAACTAGATAAATAAGCATAGATAGATAGATAGATAAGCATTGAATATGTCGAAGTTTGCTCTCAAACTTTGAATGTTTTGGTGAATTACACTACACATAATATAAGACTAACAATTCAATATACATACATATTAGAACGCAAAACGAGACCATTGACTATAGTTTAAGGCACGTTATATGACCTAAAGAAGCGCCTCATTCAAAAACCTTGAGTACAGCTCGTGGTTGTTGACCAATTTTAATTTGGAAAATCCCAAGGTATTATCGAAAACTAGTATACGCTAAATTGTTTTAATTTCTATCGAGAGAATGAGTAAACTCATCGAATGATATGACATAACACTTGTCTAATATGATTGAGGGAACGAAAACTAGGTAAAACCTGAATTGAACGATGCATAGGCAGAAGAAAAACACCTCATCAAATTATGAGTAACTGATCAAAAGCAAAAATTTGAGATGTAAGAAAGTTCTAAAAGTAAGTAATGATAGAAAGGCGGTGGGATACAAACTTCGTTACAAAAACAAAATATTCCAAATTTTTTCAAATTGCCACAATTTAATTCTTTAAAATCAGTCGAGCTACAGTATACCGGGTGACTTTTTTAAGCTGAAACTTTCAAATATCTCGGAAAATAAGCCCTCTATAATCTATAATCATCATTATAGATAGCAATGAAATTATAATTTGGTAGTCTGTAATATGAAGATTCGTGTGAGTAAATCCAGATTTCCGAAACAAATATTAATAGTGGTTGCACTTTTAAACTAGATAAATAAGCATAGATAGATAGATAGATAAGCATTGAATATGTCGAAGTTTGCTCTCAAACTTTGAATGTTTTGGTGAATTACACTACACATAATATAAGACTAACAATTCAATATACATACATATTAGAACGCAAAACGAGACCATTGACTATAGTTTAAGGCACGTTATATGACCTAAAGAAGCGCCTCATTCAAAAACCTTGAGTACAGCTCGTGGTTGTTGACCAATTTTAATTTGGAAAATCCCAAGGTATTATCGAAAACTAGTATACGCTAAATTGTTTTAATTTCTATCGAGAGAATGAGTAAACTCATCGAATGATATGACATAACACTTGTCTAATATGATTGAGGGAACGAAAACTAGGTAAAACCTGAATTGAACGATGCATAGGCAGAAGAAAAACACCTCATCAAATTATGAGTAACTGATCAAAAGCAAAAATTTGAGATGTAAGAAAGTTCTAAAAGTAAGTAATGATAGAAAGGCGGTGGGATACAAACTTCGTTACAAAAACAAAATATTCCAAATTTTTTCAAATTGCCACAATTTAATTCTTTAAAATCAGTCGAGCTACAGTATACCGGGTGACTTTTTTAAGCTGAAACTTTCAAATATCTCGGAAAATAAGCCCTCTACGATAAAAATGACCATCATCCAAATTAAATCATTCTGGAGGGGAAATACATTAGTGCTAAAATTAGGACCCCCCACCCCTGTTTGTAAGAGGGTGGGGGGCAACTCTGAAACGAAGATAGAAACCCCTATTTTTTATTTCAGATTCGAATTCTATGGCTAAAAGTAAGTAGGATTTCCTTGAATCATTTTTTTTCGATTCATGATAGATAGCGCTGTAATAGGCGATATTAAATTGTTTTCGATTTCTCTGCAATATGTTAACATTAAAATTAACACGTTTTCAATGTAAATACTTGAAATTAGATTTAAATAAATTGTATTTCTTGAATGTTCAACTTGGCGAAGCCAGTGTGGATTTTCAACATTCCAGTAATGCATGTTTTGTCGATTAACCGATCCATGGTTTGTAAAAGGCAACCCATCGGAGAACAACACACAGCGAAAAAAATTGGATTTTGTTGTATTTGTTCTACTGCCCACTGACAAAATGTTACCCGATTTTCAAAATGTATGCAAAATGTAACGCCATGAAAATCTTGGTGTAAACTCATATGAAACGGATGATACTTATGTTGGTTCAAAATTTCCAAACACTGGTCTGTTATAATCTGGATTTGCTAGCTATTTCTCGTGTACTTATATGAGGATTATAAGCTACTGCAGCCAATACAGCAATTTCGTTATTTTCCTCAATGACTGTTGCTCGACGGGTCCTTTTCTTCGGTCGCACACTTTTATCAGCAGTGAATTGTTTGATAGTCCGGTAAAATGAAGCACGTGATCGAGTCGTTTTTCCTAGGTTACGCTAAAAGTATTTTTTTTTTAATTTAAGAAATAAAATTTGTTTAAAACTAATTTCTAGTATTAACATTGAAAACGTGTTAATTTTAATGCAAACATATTGCAGAATCGTATGCATAATGTTCTCAGTAGGAGAAATCGAAAACAATTTAATATCGCCTATTACAGCGCCATCTCTAATGAATCGAAAAAAATGTTTCAAGGAAATCTTACTTACTTTTAGCCATAGAATCCGAATCTGAAATAAAATATAGGGGTTTCTATCTTCGTTTCCAAGTTGTCCCCCACCCCCCTTACAAACAGGGGCGGGGGGTCCAAATTTTAGCACTAATGTATTTCCCCTCCAGAATGATTTAATTTTGATGATGGTCATTTTTATCGTAGAGGGCTTATTTTCCGAGATATTTGAAAGTTTCAGCTTAAAAAACTCACCCGGTATAAATTCTTGTTATGGTCTTTTCGGACTACTTTCATCTAGCGTGAATTTAGTTAAAATTACTAAGTGCGATGAATTTCAAATTTTGTTGTAGAAACGAATTCAAAACTGACTGAAACAATAAAAAGAAATCGATATCATATCATCCCAATCAAACAAATCCTAGTTTGCATATGGATTACACAGATTTGATATCACGAAAATTTTCAAAAAAGCTCTTTATATAGTCGAATAATATTAAGTTGAAATTGTCATTTGCATTTAGATAATATTGCGCCATGTCTGTATCGTTACTTCGGTATTTTCCAACAATATTACAGTTTCGAGTATATATGAGAATAAGCAGACGGCGTAAGCAATAAAAACCTAATTTTATACCAGGTGCTGGTACATATTGGCTTCTTATACATAATTGAGGACTATATAGTTTATAAAAAAAATGTAAGTCTCTCGTTATGCTTTTTAAATCTCAATGATTTTATATGTACGTAGCACTGTGTTCAAGGTGACTGGTTCCTAGCATTTTAATAAAATAAATGTTTTAATCTAGTTTCGTATATATACGGATTTCAATTCCAATTTGTTTCAGATCACAGGAGTGAAAAACGTGCCCAAAAAAATTGGGAAAAACGACAAATTAATTTATTTGACCCTTTTCATGATACAGTTATTTTTATTTCTAACTTATATAATTTTCATTAATTAAGGATTTTAGTCACGTGACATATACTCGTACTCGTCTCTACTGTAAACGAATTTTGTCTTAGGTATATATATATGTTCAGGGTTGTATGAATTACATCCATATATAACTCAAAAGTTTTGAATTTGGGTTGAATTTTTTTTGTGTGTACTGGTGCTGGTACTCTCGTCAAAATCTAAAAAGACGACGACAACTAAGAAGAAGAAGAACATAAAGTTTTCAACACAATAACAAAGCACAAAAAATTAAAAAAATAAAAAAGTTTTCTAAAAAGTAATTGTAAGAACATAAATATACAAGGCGACGAGGTAAGGAGTAAAGATGTTCACATTATTTTAAGGGATGTTAAAAAGAAAATGAATATAAAAAACTGTGTATTTGAAGAAGGGGCCCTACACCAGAACTCCAGGAAAATTACGCACAAAAAAAAAATTCCGAAATAAGTTGAAAGGTCTAATTTATAATTAAATTTGAATATTTTTTTGTGTGTTTGTTCTGTTTTTGGAATGGTTTTTTTTTGTTGTTTGCCCCTAATCTTGCCCTTTATATTTTAAACACAAACAGTGTGATGATGCGATACAAAATTTTCATTTAAATATTGTAGAATGTAACACAACATGCGTGTCAAGGGAATTCACGTTGTGTGGGCGGACATAGTGTTTGTTACAAAAAGCAAAAATAAAACGTTTTGTGACAAGATGAATTCATGTTATTTGTAATGTTTCCTAAATCATCCCTGCCAGTACGCCACAAAGCTAATTATTTTTTTTATTTTAGAGAGAAAAAATAAAGTTTTTAAAACATTTTAATGGAACCAACAAACAGGTGCTGGTGAACCCATTTTCTTTGAATTGTGGGCGGTGGTGCCAAAAAGTCTAAAACTTATGGCAAAACAACAAAGAGAAAATATATATATTTTTTTTTTGGTTGGTTTCGGTAATTTTTTCTTTTGCTTTAATTAATTATAAATGAAAATTATTTTTGTGAATGGTAAATACTGTGGTGTAAATTTGAAAACTCATTATTTTTTGTGGGTTTTAGTTTATTATAAGTTATACATACGAAAATACTTATACAATGAATTTTTTTGATAGCAAACTAAACACAAACTTTAATATTTGCTTGCTTAAGGTATTACGAATGTTTTGTTATTAATTGTTTTTTAAATTTGCTTAAGTGTGTATAAGTACCTTTGTACACAAAAGCTTAAAAGTTTTTCAAATATTTTTGTTTAAAACTATAAATAATTTTCGTAATCAGCAAAGCACTTAAATATCTTAATTTGATCAGAAAGATTTTAGAACTAATTTTTGAACGTAAAATATTTAAATTCCAATTTTGCATCGATCTTTTTGGGGGGGTTAGCAATTGCATTGTAAATAAAATGAACACCGTGTGCAACCTATGCAAGAGTTTTTCCAGGTGCCCCGGATATACGTTTTAAACGTTGTAACGTGTAATTTGTAAACCAGTTTATCATTCTTAATATTTTACAGGCAATTATTATCAACTTCACGAGCCCTAATAATCTGATAGACTGTTTGTAGTCAGTTTGATTGTTTTTAATGTTCCGATAGGGTGAAGAATTACATAACAAAACACACAATTGAACAATTACAAATTCAACACAAAAAAAAAATCAAAATCCACTTTATAGAAGTAATTCCTATGTAACACGATCATCAAACGGTGTATGGGCTTATCCATCTGCTCAAAATGATTTTTTCAATAAAATTTTTAATTCATGTTTTCGATTTTAGAGTAAATTTCGTTTTGAAACTGGTCGCCTTAATGTTCAGGCGGAAATCCCACTACTTCTGACTGCATCAGACGGATTCAGGATACTGAAGCGGAAAGAGATTATTTATTTTCCATTTCGGGCGATTGGGAAACCGAAGTTGATGATTCTTGTAAAAAATACCCAAATCGCTCACTTAACTTTTAAACCTGTTGCTAAACCGAAATGGTTCAAGGCACTTCCAATTAAACATGATAAACGAACCAAATAGAGAGATTCATAGATTGGTTTCAGTTGGAGATCTTCAACTAATACAATTTTGATGACGAGCCACACCCATTGTATAGTTATACGTTAAGCTAACAAACACTCACTGAAAATCTGCTGAGATTTTAAGGTCACGGTAAACACCCAACTCTACGTCGACCAGCATCCCATTCCGAGAGTAAAGAAATTTTTGCCTGCAAGATGGGAAACGATTTTTAAAAATTGGTCTCGGTGAATCATATTTGCAATTGGAACTTGACACTGAAGCGAAATAACTGGTATCGGAAGAGTATGGAGTCGAAACTACCATTTGGACTATTCCAGTACCAAACATTTAAGTTGGGAATAGCTAGCGCGCCAGTAATATTTCAGTGATTCATTCAGTAGATGAGAGCGAATGCGGAGTTGGTTAAATGTTATTTGGATTGTAACCGGTTAAACAGAAGAAGAGCACATCAATAAGTGTGAGTTCGAGTGATTGAAGATGTGCTCCGACCAACTTAAGAATCTCAATCTTTCAAATGTAAGCTTAATTATTATTATGACTTCTTCTAGCGCATTTATGAAAAAAGATATTTCGTTTGTTTGGTCAAAAACAGTTGTCTCAGCTTGTCCACTATCAGCGTGACTGTCCGCTATTGTTAGCGACATATGCCTCAAATCAGAGAGTAGGATCTATCATCAGTTGATGACGATGATTTATGATCGTCGTAAAAAATATAGTCAGATTAGGAAAGAACAATTTCGGTCGTCCAAGGCTATAAAAAGCTTCACCCATATCTCTGTGACAGAGAATTTATACTGATAACGGATCATACGCCCTTCTTATCACTGTTTGACCCAGAAAAAGACATGCCAGCGACGACAACCAACCGTCTTTAGCGTATGGCTGTATTTTACATGGGATACCAGTCTCCAATCAAATATATAGGGCAATCGACAAACATGTTAATGCCTATGTACTTTCACGATTTTTCTTTAGCTCGGAAATAAAAATTGATCGTCAAGAATAATACGAAATGTTGGAAGAGGTTTCTCTGGATGGTAAACAAAATACTGAAGCAATAGCTAAAGATTTCGCTCTAGCATTATCCAGTCCTATGTGAAGGATGGCCCAGACTCTCTACAAAATCTAGATCTTCATAAAATTCATGTAGGAAGAAATTCCATTTATTTTTACAATAACGTTAATCTTTTCTAGATTGAACTTACTCGAATCAAAATTCCTATCAGTCTGCGGGACAAAGTTTTGCTGGATCTGTGCGACAACGGATAGTGAAGCATTACTCAAATAAAGTAGTTAGCTCGTTGATACTGCGAAATCAAGAGTTCACTTTGGTGGACCGTCTCTATGGTACAGGGAAAGAAACAATTGTAAATGATAAGCGCTTATCACTACTCTTTTTTATCCTTTGACAAATGGCGAGACAAACAAATTTGTAAAATCTTTGAAAACCGCCATGAAGAAATAATTGGGATATGGAAGGTACATCTCAGAGCAAAAAACTTCATGTTCGACAACCAAATACTATGTAACCAAAATGCATCCAAATTCAACTTCAACGAATAACATGTTGGCAAATGTCATTGTAGGCCAAGCAGTTTTCGAGCAAAACTTCTTGAAACTGGTGTAAAATGATGTATAGTGTAGTTATGGTTTGCTGCGACGTCACCAAAACAAAAGACAAGCTCAATTATACCTGAGCAATATAATGGATCAAGTTTGCTTTCCGAACTACAATTTGAAAGTGACAGACTGCTACGGACTCTGAAGCTGGTCCAGAGTTCCCATGCCGTTCAGCAAGAATTCATTGACCGTTGGTAAAATATGATCTTTCATCATGATTGAGAGCTTCATCAAAACAAGAAGGTACGAATGTAATGTGTGTGCATTGGAACACACAATTATTCACCCGATTCACTCATTTACATACAACAACAATACGTTTTCTTAGTCATATCTCATCATCAATTATTCTCGGTCGGCGATCGATCGTCGTACAAGAAAGACGCGTTTTTGTCTTTCTCTGTATAGAAAAATTAAAACTTAACATTTTTGTGATTTAAATAAATAAATAAATACTTAATACGTTATATATAAAAGTTATTAATTAAATTAAATTAAATTAAATATATAATATAAAGTGTTAATAAATAAATATTGTGAACTAAAATTAAAATTAACGTGAAAATGTGTAAATATAAATAAAATAATTTGTGTGACGCAGCAATGGTGAACGGCATCACAAGCTAAGTGTCTTTTGTGTTTCATATTTTTTATTTATATTTTGTTGAATATATTTTTTTTATACAAATCCATATAAATTTTAATTTTATTAATATAAATATGTTTTAATATACGCTTTTTTAATATGTGTCGTAGTAGTGTTGTGGCAGAATCTACTTAAATATAAGTCCTGCTTACTCCCTCATTGACAGATACCTATTTAAAGAAAACTAACAAAGAGTGTGTTGGTTACACTAACAATGCAACGTAAATTTGAATTTTTTTTTTGCTCATTTTTTTTATTTCTGCACCAACACATTTATACTTAGTTATTTTTAAAAAAATTACTATGGAAAAAAAAATTCCAATACATCTTTACTTAGTTATTGTTTATTTTATATGTGTGGAGTTAGCAGGACTTATATTTAAGTAGATTCTGGTTGTGGTATGGTTTACGTGTGTGTGTGTGTGTATGTGTGTGGAAGCGGAGCTATATGTATTGCGTTTTAGAAGCAAAATATTAAAATGAGAAAAATGTTTTCAGCAACATTATGTTTTATATCCCTTTTCCTGCATGCCCACACAACTAAGGCAAAAAAAAAAAAGAACTCATGTCAAAAATTTATTTTGTATGTGTTTTGAACCAACCTACATATTTGTGCATTACTTTTAAACTTATTTTCGTCCGAAAAAAAACAGTATAACAAAACACACAATTGTGTTGGTTGTACTTCAACTCAAGCGGAATTTTTTTTTTCTGTAGAAAAAGGGATATATGTACATACATTCACGCAGTCTAGTTTAAAGCCAAATAAGACAAAAAGGATAAATATAAAAATACTCTTCAGTTGTTTATCATTCATTTTCCGTTCATTTTTATATAAATTTTTTTATGTTCATTTCTCCTCGCTCTTGAATAGTAAAATGAATTTTCAGAAATGTTATGTAGTAAAAAACGAATAGTGTCTAGTGAGCGAATAATGAGAAACTAAAGAAGTTGATCTTATTTTTTGTGCTAGCGAACGGGATCTACTGCTCTTTTGGTTTTACTTTTCTATTCTAATAAGAAAGCGAAAATTCATTGTAGTACTGATTGGATAAAATGTATTGTTGCCTGTATTGAACGATCGAATAGAGAATAGCTACATATAATTTCTTTCTACATTTCTTGATAAGTGAATAGTAAAACAAAATATTTTTTGTTTCTTTACATTATTCTTGTTGATCAGTATTACAAATAGTGCTTTAATTCCATGGAAAGATTTGCTGATAGCAATTTTTCACTGATAATACGCAAAAAACAAAAATTTTAAAATTTCACAAGAGTGACAAAGAACAGAAATATTTTTTATTTCATTTTATAGTAAAATTTTATGGTTTTACATTTTCGCATAACCTCATAAAATTTTTAATTTGTACATTTTCGTTCAATTCGATTTTTTTTTATATATTTTAATTTTAATACCACAAAAAACCTCTAACGTTAACAAATTTCAACAAAAAAAAAATTAAATCGACATTTGAGTATAAAAATGGCGGATGACTTATTTTGTATGAGTGGGAGAAAAATTTCTTATCTTTACATACACTTTTTGTACATGTGTGAAAAATACTACCATAAAAAATACTCCAATTTACATTTTTTATGGCAGTATTATGGCAGTAAACTATGGCGATTATTCACAATTATTCTCTCAGTAAAATTTTACTGACACAATGTTTTGTTTCGTACACAACCAGTAAAATCTATATTTTTTTCTCGCTTTTATTTTTTACTGACAGCGGATTTTTCCCATGGAATGGGGACATGACACTGTTCGATCGGCGTAGAGTGAATAATACATTTTGACGAGCGACTTTTTTAAACCCTGATATATGCGTATGTGTGGATATGTGTGCATATGCATGTATGTATGTTTATGCGTGAGTGTGTAGGTTCATATGTATATGTTTAGTTATATATTCGCATGTATATAAGTATATATGATTGATTGTTTTTACCTTTTATAATCATTTTAATGTTTTAAAAATTAATTTGATATATTATTATATTAATATTTTTTTAATGTATAAATGTTTCTGATTAATTCTTTTAATTTGTAATATATATATATATATATATATATATATATATATATATATATATATATATATATATATATATATATATATATATATATATATATATATATATGTAAACATTCATGACTTTTTTGTAGATTAATTTAAAGGGATGAGACCTCATATGTGCTACGGCATGGCAAAGGGAAAATGGTTTTTAATTTTTTATTTCCATTTGTAATGACAATTAAATCTTTGATGTGATATCCTTCGGCCTTTTAATGTTGACATTTTTTTTTTATTTTTATTTTTTTTTTTTTTTATTTTTTTAAATTGCTTACTGCTGGCACTATTTTATCTAAAAGAATTTATTACGGCTCAATAATATTTCTCGAAACAGGTTCGTCTTTCCATGGGAATGACATTATACGAATATCGATTGATTTGCGTTCTAAATCCTAATCAACGACCTGCTCATGCACCAATTATGTAAAAACCCTTCCGCGTGGTTCTATCTTCCGTTCGTGTCATCACCTCATGTAAATCATGATCGTTTTTGTTTGATTGAGACAGATTTTAGCAAATCGCAATTCTAGCAATTAGCATTAATTTTGGAGAGGCTTAGGTCGGCTGGGTCATCTCTCAGCGGGTTGCCTTGACGGGTAAGTGGAGGAATAAAAAAATGCTTGCCCGATTATTTTCGGATTTATTTTGTTGAAAAACCCAGTACTTCATCTGGGATTTATGTTGAAATTTCGGTTCAGCTCAACATACCAGATCCGAACATGGTTAGTTAAGAAATTGCTTAGCACGGCCGAACTCCAGAACTTATCTAAAATCCATTTTTAAATTCACATGTAATTCTGCTTACCTAATTTGAAAATAATTGGTCTGGATATGGCCAAGTTCCATTCAGACTGATCGAATTTTAGAACTTTATTAAAAAGTCACGTTAAAATCCCAATACAAGTTGATCCTAGTTTATTAGAATCCTAGCCCAGCTCTACAAGCTAAACTGTTGGAAAATTTCGGTTGAAAACGGCCTGGTTCATTCATTATAGCTGAATCTGAAAATTTCGTCAAATTCGGCTTTGCACCCCGAATTTGATCATCATTTGTTTAGAGTTGGCTTAGTTCCATTGAACATGCTAGAGTGCCAATCCAATTCTGCGTACCATATTTAACAGTTATTGGTTGAGGAATGGTAAAGTTCCATTGAGCATGATATAAATATCCTGTGTACTATAATTATACTTGGTAACTAATCGAATATTCTTTTCCTTGGTGAACAAATTTAATAAAATATTTGGAATTTTTGCGAAATAAATTAAATTTATTTGGAATATCTAGTTAATCTGGCATTGAATAACATTGATATTTTTCCGGGAACCATTGCCTTTGGGATGCCTTACATATGATTTTTTTTTTTTTTTTTTTGCTATCTTGAGGTTGCCCGATTCAAGGGTTAAATACTAATGAATTTTAGAGTAATTTTAATATAATTTAAATAATTAAGGTTTCAGGAAATTCTATTGTAAGCTGTGGAATTGCAGGAGGATTAAATTAATATATGTTTATATTATTTAAGAAGCCGGAAAATATTAATTTAGAATTAAATTTCAGGAAATCTACAGGTTGACGTGAAAAATATTTCTTTGGAATATTGACCCTTATTGTGGTTGTCGTGTCGATCGACAAACGACACGACTTTGTATTGTCGTGTCGATTTTTATTTTGTATTGCGTAACTATCACGAATCGACTAATGAGTATTGCCGGGTTAACGTTGAAAAAATTCATGCTATTGTGAACTTCTCGATTAACTTGGCAATCGTGACTAGTTGTTTTGATATATTTTGTCATAAATGCTGTCTGTCAGCCACCTGTCAGAAAAGCTGAATTACTTTATATTTAGGTATTTTGTCCAAATTTAGGATCTAAATAGTTGTCTAAAATTAGAAAATAGACAAACAGTGTGTAAATATTTATTTACCACAAAAAGAATATAAATATAAATTCCGATAGTCAAACATGTAACAAATTTCGGTGGTCAAACATGTAATAAATTTAGCTACGTGGTTGTAGAAATTTAATTTTTTTTGTTCAATTTCGGTAAATTTATGCGGGTTTTAACAAATTTAAGATATTTAATAAATAATTATTAAAACTAAAATCATTTTACTTATGTTAAACTATTTTTCGTATTAAAAACGGCTCACAATACTTGCGAGTCGCGAGCAAAAATGTCATCGACAAAAATATGGCGATTTTACGACAAACGTCGATTGATAACGACAACAGCAATACCGATTTTGATTGTCGATATGATATCGACACAATAACGACAACCGCAATAGGGGCCATTAATTGTTGATTGTGTAGATTAGAATTGTGTTGTCATTGCATTAATAACTATCGACTTCGGTCTGCAACTGGGCTGATTTATTCAATTAAATTTTGCATTAACTTATAATTACATTTCAGGAAATTTCCAGATGTACGTGAAATAATACAAATTTTTCCTCAGGTTGCTGATTTAGAGAAGCAATTGTTGAAGACCAATAACATCGTTATCCAATAAACCTATTAAGCCTATATCCTTCCTCTAGTAGATTAGTATTGTGTTGTCTTTGTGTTACTAACTATCGGCTATACCTAGGTGTCTGTAACCGGGCCGATTCTGTCCCACTTAACTAACCTATCCAATCCTTCGGTTTTGTTATATGTAAAAAAGAGTGTACGGTGGGCCCGGCGTCACCCGGGAGCTCCTGTGTAAGAACTTGGTCGTACATTCAAAATCAATCAATCAATCAATCAATATCTCATCATCAATTATTCTCGAACATTGATTGTCATTCATGTTTGTTAGCATAAAAACGATATGCTTTTTGGGCCGCAACAGGAATTTCTGTTCTCAGGAACGGGATTTGACAGGGTGAATTCGTAGTAATTGATGGCAGCAAAGAAAAGAGTTAAATATGGCAGAAATTAAAACATGGATTTAAAAAATTCAAAACAGGCTTGGGAAACATCGATAAGAAACTGGATCAAGCAAGAAATAATGCTATTTTGCAAACAAAAGGATGATGTAGGCGGAACGAAGCAGATAGTCCAGAATTGAGATATCGATGAAGAACAGATGTTGGGAATGGTGCGTAATAATGAAGAACTGAATTATGGGTCGGGTGCTATTGATCAGGGGAACCAATGGGGATTTTGGTGTCGATCAGCCTAGGGTGGTAACAGTAATCAAAAGTGGCGATTGGCGTTTTGCAATTCATCTGAAGCCATTTCATAGATAAATATGGTATGTATATTGTTGTAGCAGCCGATAGAAGCGAGATGTATACAGAAATCGCAAACAATAGAAGTAGATCCTCCACAATCATCAAGATGGATCAACATGGTTTTTAATTCACCCCCAGTTTGAACAAATGTGGAACAAATCTCTCAAGGTTGTTGGAGGATTTGGTGAAGAGGCATGTGTAAACCAATACAAGCATTTTTTACGCTATAAATTGGAGACGTCGCGAACAGACAACTAGAACAAAATCTGGATTTAGCGCAGAATGAAAAGTTCAAATTATTTTATACCAGGGAAATTATAAAGTCGGATAAAGAGAAGGAAATATTTTTTTGTATACTATAAAGTAGGTCACAGGTCACTCTAAAAGCTGACACTCAAAAACCAATAGTGCGTTTAGAAATTTTAACACACTGGTCATTTTAGCATACATTTCATAAAACCCACATAAGAACCAATGGTGTTGCATATTTAAATTTGAATGTTTTTTTTAGCTGTGTTCTCATATAAATTTCGTACTTTTCGTAATATTTTCTAGAACGTGAAGGCAATCATATTTCACGATGAGGTCTCTCACTCAAACATATTTATAAAGAATGTTCTAAAAATCACCTTACCGGACTCTGTACTTTTAAATTTGATTTTTACGTTAACAAGTTAAAAAGTTTCATTTTAGACCTTGCGGGGATTAACGCATATTGAGTACTGTCATTGTAACTGATACCTGTTCCCAACATTCCAAACTTGCTTCATGTGCCTAAATGTAACACAGTAAATCTCTTATAAAAGTCAAGACTAATGACAAAAAGTTTCGCAGTGTTCTCGATCTTAAAATTAAACCTATATACTCGTAGCTTGGATTATTGCGATATTTTCTTTAACCCTTTCGGTAGATTTGACCCCATTTGAGGACATTAGATTTTTGGTGTTATTTTTCAAATTTATATATCTGATAACACTCGTTTTAGTGCAAATTGATGCAATGAAGTCTTTATAAATAGGAAAAGCATCTGAATTTTCTATATACATAGGTTATATATTTCAAAGATAAATTGATCATTCGTGTCAGTGGTTTCGATGAGTAAGGTTGTTCGTAAAACAGGTGAACTATTTAGTTATTTAATTATTCGTGTTGTGATATTTTTTGGCGATAATATTATTTATTTGTGCCTAAGACGCCAAACTTGTATTTAAAATAAACATTTATGTTTAAATTATAATGCATGAAAATGTTTTTCAAGGGCAAAAGTAGTGAACTCATTTAAGGACAAAGTTCCTCAATGGACGTGTCCACATTTGGGGACATAAATATATTTGTCCACAATTACTTACAAAATATCTTGATGGGTGCAAAAAATCATTATACATAATTATAAAACTTGTATTGTGTAGCATAAATATTTGTTTTATAAATAGATTTTGTAATTCAAAATTATCTCTTATACTGTTACTATATTTTTTGGTTTGTTGTGAAGATTTTGAAATATTCTAAAATGCAAATAACCGTGTTCCCACCTGGAAAATATTTGAAACAGCACGAAATACTGCAATTATTAAATGAAGACGATTCTGAACTCGACACGGATGCAAGTGCATCCGATGAAGACAATGCGGATGTAGTTGAAATATCCGCGTCATCTAAAATCACATGGAATATTAGAACCACAGATGAGCCACGTATCGATGAAACCATTTTAGAATTAGATCACGATGATTTGTGTGTTTCAAATATTGAAACTACAAGAGTTGCAGCTACCGGAGATCCTTTAGGCTCAATTTTGATATTAATGGGTAATTTTAAACTGTTCCGATTATTAACATACTGGGATAAAAGCTTTGGATTTGACCTTATCAAAAATGCCATGACTCTCAAAAGAGTTTACCAATTGAGAGTAAACTTACATTGTGTTGATAAGAAAACGACAAATTTAAATTGCTTCGTCCTCTAATTTTCGGTGTTTTATCAAGATGTCGGGAGCACCAAGTTGAAGAAATATTATCAATAGACGAACAAATAATTTCGTTTAAAGGATGTCTTGATGTAACCGTTTCCTTGGGTATTAAGGTGTTTGTACTCTGTGGTGAACCCGTATGATTTTTTTATTTATCAAGGATAACAGGCGGAAATTTCCAAAGAAAATAAATTCAAATTTGGATTTGGTCCCGCAGTTGTACTACATTTGGCGAAAATAATTCCACCAATTCGAGGGTCGAGAGTCTCATGATGAACTGTGTATGGATGGTAACCTATGCATTATAAAATGGCAAGACCATAAGCCTGTCTACCTTGCGTCGAATTGTACGGGCGTTGAAGTTGAAGCTACTGCCAACCGATGGGATGAAAAATTCAAGAGATATGTTGATGCAAAACAAACAGCTATAGTCGCGGAATGTAATAATGGAATGGGCGGTGTGGACCACCTCGATCAGACGATTGCTTACTACCGAATTTTTATAAAAAACAAGAAATTGGCACCACGAGTGATTACTCACTTTTAAGATTCCGCCATTGCTTCATTTTGAATAAAGTACAAAAGATATTTCGAGGCAAGGATATCAACCAAGGAAAGCTAAAAAGAAGATTTATATAATTTCAGATAATAATATAATTTGATCAAATTCAAAAGCAGGCTGACATCAACAAAAGTGTCTCCTCCACCAAATAGTTCCAAAAAATCAAAATTTAAATGCCGTCTCATAGATGAAATCCGTCTTGATAAAACGGATCACTTACCATTTCATGAAACTGCAACAAATTCGTCCAGATGCAACTTTCCAAATTGCTACAGAAAATCACGGGTTTCCTATAAAACATGCAATCTGTTTCTATGCCTGAACGCAAAAGAAAATTATTTTTACGAATACCATATATACTAATTAATACTGCCATAATTATTAATTGCGACTGAAGTACTAAAGACTTATTTATACAAATTATTATTTTTAAGGAAATGTATGTTTTTGGATTGTTTGTAAAAGCTCGTTATTCTGAAATTAAAATATTTTATTTGTGTATTAATTTTATGATTTTCTTGACTCGTGACTGAATTTGTACTCAAAAATGGACAAATTTTAAAGTTCAATTTCAAAGTCCTGGTGATGAAAAAAGCACAACACCAAAATTTTTTGCAAATTTTAAGTATGTACAACTTTAACTAAAATTAAATATTTTATTTTTTTTTGTCTTGAATGGTTTAGGTTTTGCTCTGAAAGGGTTAACAAACATTAATGAGGTGCTGGACCACTTAGGAAGTAAAAAATTAATAGTAAAACAGAGTAAACAAATAATTTTTAACTTTTAAATAATAGATCGCGGTTAGGGGGCATCTTTTAGTTCTCGTCGTTCGGAAGGTTCAATGGCAGTATAACCTAACCCAGGTCCTATAACCTTACGTCCTCGAGTTAGCCGTGAGGTGTAAAGTAAGGACGTACAGTAGCATAACCGCGGAAGAGCAGGGTGAACTTTGAGCCCATTAACAGATTGTTTATGAAAGACATACGTTAAACTATTAGTTACATTTTTTTAAAATGTGTATGAGAAAGAGGGAAAATAATGTTTTCACGATTTTTGATGGTATTTTGACAAAATGACTAATTTACTACTTATTTTTACTACTACCCTTTACTACTACTTATTTTTAGTCCAATTACTGTCCACGTTAGATGATAAGTATGTGACATGTTCTAAAACCGTCCTTTTTTCATGACAATGTCTTAAGCGAAACATGTATGACATGTCTTCGACGTTTCTCTTTTTATAAAATTCAATTCATGCTCACTGTTTCGCCGTGATTGCAATTTGTCTATAAATTATTATTATTATTACATACGGTATCGTCTTGTTTGTCGAATAGGTAAGTCAACATTTTGTAATTGTTTTGTTCGGAATATTTGCACATATTAAATTTTTTTAATTTTGTTTATAGTCAATGGAATTTCAAAGTTCAACCATCTGGAACACAACACATCTTGAACCGAAAAGATGATTGTAAAATTGTTTATGGCAGCAGCTTAATATTTCAAAGAGATAATTTAAGTAGTTTTATGTCATTTTTATTATTTTTTGTCGTTTCATTAAAGAATTTAAGTAGAACTAACGAGTTTAAGACAATGCAAAATTTTCAACTCTTACGATATAATCACTTCTAAAAGGCATTTTGATTTCAATAGTTTCGGTAGATAACGTATAGACTAGACAATTCTTTAAAGTTAAAATTTAATTGTAGATCAATAATGAGTAACAAGAAAAGTAGATCAGCACTAATGATTGAGTTAGCCCCGAAAGGAAGATTAAAAAACAAAAATATAGAAGTTGAAAGGCCAACTTCAACAACACTTAAAAATTTCAGCATGGATGAGATTAATTATCGAAATAAATACCTTGGCTCGGAAATCACATTTCAAAATTAACTATTTTTTGAGAAAAACAAAGACCATGGGACAGATACTTAATAAATACTTAATATATGAAAAGAAAATATTTTGGAAAATGATCCGTTCGAAAAAAGTGATGATCCGGATGCTGTTCCACATTACATTCCAGAAGATAAAGAATCTGAAGGTGATAATGATGAAATCGAAATGATTGCGCGAATCATTGAACGAAATGTGCTAGTGCTAGTTCGACCATTGGACAAGACTCGAATAGCGTTGCTTTATCTTGCAGAAGCAATCAAAAATCATCTACTTCTAAATCATATTTGAAAAAAATCAAACTTAAACGCAATACAGGTAAATCATATATTTCCTTCCATAAGATAAATGCCGTAAGCGTAGTAAATCTAAATTAACGTTCGATGAACAAAAAAAATTTTTTGGTCAATATTGAAGCTAAATTCTATAATTTACGTTGTGCAATTTTATCGGGGTTGATTGAAATTGAGAATTAAAATACCGGAAATTACAAAAGAAATCCACCAAGACTCGAAATTATACTTGTTATTATTTTATTGCAATTGGCCCTAAAAAAATTTCAGTTTGTAAAAATTGCTTTAAAAAAACTTTTGGAGAAACAGACCGTATTATATGTACAATAACAAATAAAAAGTTTCAATCTCAAGGATCAGCATTTCCATCTAGACCGAAATTAAAAGTTAATTCGTTCTCGTGCTACGAAAATCTTTACACCAGGAGAGACACATCTAAAAGGTAGCCCATTTAATTTTAATAAAAATAACGTCCACTTTAACTGTCTTCCTTTACTATATTAGGTATTTTCATAGTGATTTAACTATGGCCAAAATATTTCAGCTGTACACCGAAAAAGTAGAACATCCGGTATCGCTAACAAAATTTTCAAAGGTGTTTTGAACAATGAATATAAAATTTAAATCCCCGAAGATCGTCACATGCATAAATTTTATATGACAAACTGCTTGCTGCGACAAACCCTGTTGAAATAAGGACCCTAACGTTCGATTTGCAACAATGTTTGCCTACTCCCAACGTGATGACACCAGTGTCGTTTTATAAGCGGCTATTATGGACATACAATTTTTTTTTTCATGACTGCTTTACGAGCGCATCAAACTGATATACTATGTGTTGCATTAATATTTGTGCTCATGCAAAAATTATTTTATTTATGTTTCCTAGATTATAAAACTCATGTAATTTTTTTTTTTTTAATTTTTTATCACAATGTAATTAATTATTAAATTACGTTTCATTTAGCATATAATTTCTAAAAAAATTATCAGGATTTACGTATAAAAAAACGAATTTACTCTGTTGCAAAAGTAATTGTGTTAGCAAAATTCTAAAAAAAAATCAACAAATGGTGTATTGAAAAAACTGTTTCAGCATTTGTTTTTCAAAAATACACGTTTTCTTATAGTTTTGTAAGTTTCATTGAATTGTGAGCATTAAAAATCGTGACAATATGCCAAAAAACCGCAAACCGAGTATTGAAACCCAATCTGCAATTGCGGCAGAATATAATTTGGGAATCTCAGCCGAAGAACTGGCGAAAAAGTACAAGTGCCAAAATACCATTTGGTATCAAGTTCGGAAGCAAAATATTTGCGGAACGGTGCAAAATATCAAAGTACGCCAACGACCAAGAATAACTAATGCCAGAGAAAATGCTTACATCACTCGATGTATGCTTACAAATGCACATTTAAGTCAACGAGGTCTCGCTAAAACTTTAAAGGATAACAAAGAACTCCAAATACACCATTCCACAATTTCTCGTCGTTTAAAAGAAGCTGGGGTACAGGCCTATACATGCACCAAAAAGTTTTATATTTCTAAACAAAATAAAATGTTGGCTGTTGTTCGCAAAGCAGCATATGAACAAGCCCCCCGAATTTTGGAGAAACGTTTTGTTTACTGACGAATCTTCGGTATCGTTAGACGGATCTTGGGGTCGCAAATTTTATTATTCGGAGCCAGAAAAGGTAAACAAACGTCGTATTTATGCTACACAACGTCAAGGCGGTGGAGGAAGTCTTATGGTTTGGGGTTGTATAACCAACCTCGGAGTAGGACCACTAGCAATGGTGTCTGGGAAAATGAACCAAATGACCTATTTGGAACTGCTGAATGATGTAGCATTGGTAGCTGGTTCAAAAATAATTGGGCTTGACTTTATTCTTCAGCACGACAATGCCCCTGCCCATAAAGCATTTATTGTGACCAAGTTTTTAAATGATTTAGACCAACAACGCATAAATTGACCACCGCAAAGCCCGGATTTAAATATTATAGAAAATGTTTGTGCTTATGTAAAACGAAATATACCATATAGAGTTGGACGAAGCAAGCAGGAGTTATGGGATGAGATTGTTGAGTTGTGGAGTAAAATACCTCTAGAATTTATTTCCAAATTATTTGACAGCATAACCAGAAGACTAAATGAGGTCAGATTATATAACGGTGGGCAGACTAAATATTAAATTTAAATAAAATTAACAACATAATATAAATTAGTAACGTTTTTTATTAAAACTGTCCCAACACAAATACTTTTGCAACAATAATTTGTAACACAATTACTTTTGCAACAGAGTAAATTCGGTTTTTTATACGTAAATCCTGATAATTTTTTTATAAATTGTATGCCAAATGATACGTAATTTAATAATTAATTACATTGTGATAAAAAATTTAAAAAAAAAAAAAATTACATGAGTTTTATAATCTAGGAAACATAACTAAAATAATTTTTTCATGAGCACAAATATTAATGCAACACATAGTATGTGGAATAAGGTTAGAGGCCAAAAAAGAGGGAAAGAAATTGCTTCATGCCTACTCGCTCACTTAAAAGCAATGCCGAATACAGTGAAACAGGTAATTTTTTACAGCAACTGCTGCACAGGGCAAAATAAAAATTCGTTCGTAGGAACGATGTTCTACAGCTATATGCAACAAAATTCTAATTCTTATCTTGAATTTATTGATGATACATTTTTGATGACTGCGGTCATATGCACATGGAGTGTGACAGCGACCACGCCGCAATCGAGCGCAAAAAAAAATGAAGTATTGGGAAAATTCACAAGCCCATTTTAATATTTAAATATTAAATAAATATTGAATAATACTACACTCATTTTAATAAAATTAAGTAATTATAATTTCTTCCATAAAGTTTTAAACTCCAACTGAACTTATCTCAAAAGCAAATTTTATGGATTAAGTATGTACTATTGGATAATTGCCACAGAAATATTAATCATGTTCATGTCCCATTTATTAATTTTGACAAGATACAATAATCAACAAATTATTAATCAAAATTTTCACACTATAACCTCATCATCTACGGATTACCTATAAAGAAGCGAAAATGCAACCAAGAGTATATCAATAGCAATGTTACAATGCAAAGTAGGAGAACAAATGTAGCTAAAACAGTATCAATGAAAAATTGCTCCATTGAATCACGGTAAAAATTCGGACGTCTTTCCTATTTCGGGGGTTAAAATAAGGATAGTTAAACAATATGTAAAAAAAAAAGTTAGACGTTACTTTTAACATTCTTCCAGTATACGATTCGATAATATTCTTTCTTAGTCAAAATCAGAAAAAAAAGTTTAATTATGATAGCTGTTCACTACCGAAAAATAAAAATTGTAAAATATTAATTTAAGTTACGTTAATTATATTATCAAAAATTTACCTAGATCAACGTAAACTCAAGGTTCAAATTGAACGAAAAAAGTGGGTTAAATTTACGACCCAGTAAAATCGAGGATGTTAAATTTGAGTACTTATAAATATAAAATTTTTATTTTAACGATCGAGGGACGCTATTTTTGTTGTCATTTTAAAATTATTTGTCCCTTTGTGAGCAATTTTGTATATTCTCTTGATTTTTGTTATAATTTTTTTTGTAACTAGATTAAATTAGAATGTAATTTTTTTAGTTGCAGTTGGAATTTTTAAGTTAAAACAGTCAAACTCATGCTAAAATTGATTTATAAAAAAAATGTGATAAATTTATATATAGTGATTTTTAGTGGAGGTAGTGGACTAAATTTAAACAAGTGCATGATACAAATAAGGCTATCCTCAACCTAATTCAAATACAGTGAGTGTGATAATTTGTGTCTAATTATTTGTATATTACTTATGGCAATTGAATATCAATATGATATGCAATACCTGCTACTGCAATACGATAAACAAATTTGGTGTTTCCCGACAGATCGGAATATTATTGATGCAGGTAATATTGAATGTTACGACAAACAACAAATACATTAGATAAAATGTAATCACATAAATCAATGTTTAATTTTTCTTGAGTAGTGAAGTGACGTAGTATAACTAGCTACAATCGAGAGGAGTTTGATTATTGATTTAATAGTGAAATAATTTAGCGTTTCTATAATAAAATTATTTACATTATTTATTTTTTAGCTCGAGAAAATCGAAACAGTGCTCCGGAAATATAATTAAAAATTTTAGATTATAGAGGATTCAAAATTAAGGAAACTCTATATCAACAGTTTGTACATAGATTCAACCAAGAAGTCCAAGTTTTCGTCACCAAGTCCATCCGGATCAACCGTTTCAACTATATACTGTTGATGATATAGGACAAATTATATTATTACACCTGGTTTAGACGAATGCAAAAACAGGATTTCTTAAGGTCGAGGTTTTGAAGGTAAAACTTAATTTTTTATTAACTTATTAATTTTTATTTTTATTATCGTGGTGCTTTGATATTGAATAGAATCTTGCTTGTCTCAATTATTATTATCTTAATAAGGAAAGTATGAACATCTTTGATTACAGGATTTAAATATTTAATTCGAAGAAACAAAAATCATAATGGAAACTATTGGATGGACGAAAATATTTAATTGAATTAAAAGAAAACCTTAAAACTGGGGATCTAAAATGTCGTACTCATGGTGTTAAAATATCCATGACTTTCGGACACGTATTAACTGGTAAGAACTTACAAAATCATTTAATAACGTTCTTAGATTCACAACAATTTAGAGGTATTATACCCAAATAGCTGTAATAACCTGAAAACTAAATTTACGGGTGAGTTTTGTCAACATATTATAGTAACAATCTCTGAACAAATAGAAATATATTATATATAATTTACCCTTTCAATTAATTTAATATACTTTTGATTTTTATTATTTCAGTCGGTGTCAAACTATTTAAATTTATTGGTGCAAATGATGACATTACGGCCGAACAACAACTAGTTATTTTTACTCAAAGTGAAATACAGTCAAATATTTCAAAATTTTACATTTCATTTGATCAAGACCTTATTCCAACAAACAATACTGTAATAGATAAATTTGATTAACTTTTTAAATGCCATCATGTATTTGACATAACAAACGGCGGACATTTGTAAAACTGTTTTTGGAGAACTGTTGAACAATACATATTCGATATCCCAGTTCAAACGCTACGGTAAAATATTGCAGTACAATACTAAATCCTGATATATAAATTTGCAATTATGTTTTCGTACAAATAAATTAGGTTTTATATAAAACGATTAATTATTTACTTTTCCTGATATTTTTTTATTTAAATTTTCTTTAATAGTTTTAATATAACCTAGTTAAATTGCCAAACAGGAAGTTGTAGCATAGGTATGAGCTTAGTATTATTTAAGAAAATACAAACTAAATTTAGAATTTAAAAAATTTATAATAATGTATTTAACCTTAATACGCTCTTCGGGTGAAATTTCACCCATTAATAATTTTAAAGTTATTTTACACTTTTATTATGAAACTCAGGATGGTTAAATTTTTTGAATTCGTTTGTATTATTCGTTTGTATTACAAATAAAATATTGAAATATGTGATATATGGATGGATATGTATATAGATTTTATATAATATATATTCGGGTGAAATTTCACCCGAGCAATGCATGTGAAATTTTTTGAGAGTCGTATGAGGGTTAATAATGTAATCAAATATGTAAATTTGATGTATTTATGTATAGGTATATATAAATATATTTTAAATGTAATGAATTTTAATTAAATAAAAAATTGTACTTTAAAAAAACAATTAAAATTTTAAATTTTATAACTAAATTTATATCTAACGATTCCATTATCGCTAAATTTGACACTAAATAGATGTTTTGCTTAAATTCCAAAATAATTTGGTTTTGACGCAAAATAAATACGAATTTTATTACTCTAAGGGAGTTAATTTCGTGCTTAACCAAATACCTCAGCTATTATTCGTTGGTCAATAGTTTTCTTATTTTGGGTAGTCAATTTTCATTATATTTTCATTCAAAATTTTATAAGTTTTAGACAGCTATTTTAGGAACATTTAATAGAAAAATTATTTTTCACGTCCCGTATTCGTTACAAACTACCTACCACGAAAAGAGTCTTATATTTTAATAACTTTAACGTCTCTAGGTTAAGTTCGAGCTGGTGTAAGCTAATAGACGTTAAAAATCACGTCTAATTTTTAACCGTGATTGCGTCACTAACATTATCTGTCATCGTAAGAGATGCGGTGCATCAACAATATCACACAATCTGGAGAATTTTAGACATCGACGAAGGGATGGATTGAACCGAGACCAGATAACCAAAAATGATTAAAATAACTGTATATACGGAATGGTTCAGTGTAACGGATAACAACACAAATATTACAATAAAAAAAAAATTCAAACATATGTACTCGCAGGTCTATTTCATTTCACAAAATTACAATTCTGGACAATTGCCATTCCGACTGTTTTTTCTACAGTTGGGAAATTTGCCAAACTAACCTAATTCCATTATGCAAAAATGTATACACGAACCATTTCTCATGTGTCAGTAAATCGAGTGAGACGTACATAAATTTACCGTTTATACTCGATTTTATACTAAGATTTTTGATTGATAAAACGTACATATATACATACATTTTAATCAAAAAAGCTTTTAAAACATAAAAACGTAAGCATAATATCTCCCCTTTTATGTTTTTATCACCCATATAACATATAATAATTATGTTGATAGAAATTAAATTATGGTGCGTGTTATGTTACCATTTCGCAGATGATGATGATGTTAATGATGATGATGATCAACATCATGAAAACAAAACACTTTCTTTTGTGGTGTAAATACCGTCAGCTCGCAATGAAACACGAAAAAAAAAAACAATATAAAGGTGCTGGGGAGTCATAATTTTGAAGTGATAAAGATGTTTAAGAAGCACTTTTATTTGGGTTGGGGTGCGGAATGGGAGAACAGAAAGTGTTAACACAAATCTGATATGTGTGTCATTTATATATATGAAAACATACAACAAACAATACCCCGTATAGCTATATACCGATATAATTTTCCTTTGCAGATAAATCATCCCACACATTACATTCATGTACTGATGTAGTTAAGTATTGTATATGGCACAGTGAAGATGATATGTTTACTTGTAATGTAAGACCATAATATTATATACAATAAACATATAATTAATTTATTATCAACATCTTAAATGTATATATAAGTCTGTATTTTATCTTGCGAACATTTATTATTTATAATGAAAACTACATATTTACGTATCCATACATACGTACTTATATACATATACACATATACAAATAAAATATTTATGTAAAATAGATAATAAAATGTCGGGATTATATTATGTGTCTGACATCAAATAATGTTTATAAAATAAAACAAGCATAAGATATATTCCTTATAATTTTCTCATAATTGTTATAAAAATAAATTCAATTGTCTTGATCATATGTAAATAAACAACAAGAATAATAATAACAAAAACAACAATACACAGTACTTACAAATTATAAAAGAAATAATAAATTATTCTTTCTTTCGGTTTTAAATATTTTTTTTTATTTTTGAAGCCGGTACCTAACTATCATACCATTAACTCCATCATCTAGCACATTATTATAATAAACCTTACAATTTCCTCATCCTATATTATTATTTTGAATATTTTGTTTTCTATATTAATACAAATTCACATTATTGTCTTAATCTTTTCTAAGTTCTCATAATTAACTTGCGTATACAATTTCGCTGTAATTTTGTAATATATAAAACCCAAGTCGAAAATGAACAACAATCGAGATTTCTTTTTGAAAACCCGTCTTTGTGTATTTAGTAGTATAAATGCGACATTGATGTGCCGCGGTGCACTGGTATTCCACATGTATGAGATTTGGAGAAAATTGATTAAAATTGTTGCGATTATAATTCTATTCTAAAATAATTTCTAGTTAATGGTTTCCGAATCCATTTAGCATGTTGAATATGAATATAGTTTTTAAGCAGTTTAGTTAAGTTATAATTTTTTAGTGTATTTGATTAAAATAAGAAAGTAAAAATAAACAAGATAAAATGAATTGTGACGAAATATATAGACAAGTTAAAAACTGACATTAGCATCGCGAAATATTTAAAACGAATTCTGCTAATGATCTCAAATTTTGTCAGTTTTTATATAAAAATTTATTCGCTGCATCATTTATACAAAGAAGTCACTAAATTTTTTTTTTTAATGTTTGTATTATATTTTAATCTGTTGGTCCTGTTTTGAATCGATGAATTTTTGTACTTAATGTTATCTGCTCGAAAAAATTCTATGGCATATGAACAGTCAAAAATATGCCATCTATCTTGGTGGAGTTACTAACATTACAACAACGCATTATGATTGTCCAAAGTTACTATGAAAATAATCGTTGAAAAACAACAACATTTCGTAAATTACGTTAGAGTTTTGCTCGACATGGACGTCCTACTCAGCGTGCAATTGGCCAAATTATTGATCGTTTTGAAGAAACTAAACGTAGAACAGTTCGTGCTCCTGATACAGTGGCAGCTGTTAGTGAAAGTGTTCATAATGAACCAAGCACATCAACCAGGTATCGTTCACAAGAATTTAACATTTTACGAACCACATAACGCATATTACATGTTGATTTTCATTTGCATCCACACAAAATTCAAGTAACTCCATTTAGATGGTCGTCGTTTTGATAATTGGATGCTTGAACGAAATGAGAATTTAGGAAGCAGAGAATCGTCATGTTATTTACGAAGCAGAAGTTCATCCTCCAAGAGTCACCGTTTGGTGTGGTTTATGTACGGAAAAAAATGTTGATCATTATTTTAAGAAATGCAGTTTTTATTTTAAGGACTCATTTTTTAGCGAAATTTTACTTGTTCGAATGAGTTTTTTAATTAATTCAATGTTCATACCAATTTATATTAGAAAACAATCTTAGAAATGTTTACATACAATTTTCTTAATTTATAACATGCTGTATAAGATAGCGGAATTTTGACAGCGGAAAATAAGAGATTGCGCTATACGCCGCAAGTGGCAGCACTATCACTAAAGAGAATTAATTTTGTTATGTAATTACCAGCGGAAATTTTGTATTCATTATGTACCACTTTTTTCACTTAATAAAATATCTCAGCGGAATAAAATATTAAAAGTGAACCTTAAAATGGCCAATTAATTGATCTCCGAAGTAAAGGAACTCGGTATATGAAATCTTGAAATTTAACAACAATCCGCCTATCCGCCATTTCTTCCACTAGAAACCAATACTTTCGGTTGTTTTTCTAATAGGTTAGGTCATACTGAGACTATATGGAAAATTTGGGGAAAATTCATGAACTAGAATTTTCACTAGAATTTTTGGATTTTCTGGGGCCATATAAGTGATTTTCAGTTTTTGACCAATATCTCAAAAACTTCTACTAGTAACCTACAACACAGTATACTACAACACAGAAGGAGACAGACTAACAGGAAAATTGTACAATCGGTACAAAATAGAGCTCGCAAAAATTCGTGGAAATGGTTATGTTGATTCCGATGCACGGAATCAACAAAATAGAAGGAAGACTCTCTTTTAATATCTTTAGGTAAATATACATATAAATCTCCTATCCTAACCTTAAACGACAACGCAAATTGGCTCGAGAATTGGCCAATTTTTAAACATACAGACGCTTTAAACATATGGTCTAACTAGGTGGCAAGTACATAAATTAGAATAGTTTGAATAAGATATGATTTTTCTATTAAAAAAATAATTACGTGCTCGATGCACAAATTAAACTAATTGTACTATTTTTAATATGGAAAAAATGCAGAGCAAAAAAACTCAGTACCTCCCGGTCCAAGTGCCGAAGCTTTAACCACTGCACTACTTGTCCTTTCAATGGGATCTTAGAATCAAGAAAAATTACCATTGAAATTATTACATTTATGTTTCTTTCTACTAATACATTTTCTCAAATTTAGAAAATGATTCCTTCGATGAAGAAGTTATTTAATAACATTCAACGAACTATTTTATAAATAGAGAACCACATTTATGCTTAAACCAAATAAAATACTAAAGTTTATTGAAATTACTTTAAATTTAATGTAAAACTGTGATCATTGTTTTTATTTTCACATTTCTTCACTTAAGATAATTTTTCTATTAGTTGAAAATCAAGAGAAATCGATTTTAATTACAAAACTTTTTTATTTAACAGGTAGGTTTTCCGTGTGGGCTGGTGGCATCATTGGGCTGTTTTTCTTTGAAAACGAACAGCAAAATGGGGAATATTATCGCAACATGTTAACTGGTTTTTTGTGACCCAAATTGAATGAATTGCGTGCAACCTCCTTTGGGTTCAACAAAATGGAGCGACATGTCACGCAAGTCGTGCAAAAATCCATTTATTGTCAACAAAATTTGCTGATCGCATAATAACAAGAAATTGTGGTCACCAAGAAGCGCTTGATTCAACAACTTAAAAACAACATTCGAACTTAAATTGAGGTCCGCTTTTATTGGAAAGTCATCGAAAATTTTGATGTTAGGGACAAAGCCGTGGATGGGCATATGAATTATATTGTTTTTCATACATAAATGGCATCGAACCATCTTTCTTTATCAATAAAAAAATATGACTTTTTACCAAAATGTGTGTTTTGACCAATGAAAAATGGACTGACAGATGGCCCACGCTGTGTTTATAGAAATGGAATTCTAATGAATTTAGTATTCCTGTTAAAGAAAACCAATATCATAAATATGTTTGTCATTCTGTACGATATATATATAAGATGATCTTAGATGATTGCATGTTTATTTCTAATTTCAAAAATAATCCCGAATAAATGCTTGAAAATCACATTTTAGATTTTTTCTAAAATGATTGACATTAACCGATATTTTAAAGATTCCGTTAGCACAAGACGTATCAACGTATTGACGTTAGCACAAGAAATATTTTTGCCAAAACGAGGGAAATGTTCGTGTTTAGTTTCACTAAACTCTAAATTTGACAGAACTGAGGACACATTAATTACTTTGTACATTTATAATGCTATCTGAAGATCGTGTAATGCTGAACACACATGAGCAGATTTTCTGCCGGCTGGCGTCAGAATTTCAAGTCAACTTCATGAGTGTCTTTTTTGACAAGCAGACTTTTTTTATTGCTTTTTGTTTTTTCATAGAGTTTATACAAGTGTTATTCGAGTGATTTTTTTTAACAAAGAACTCGTTAATCACTTTTGATTATTTTGCATATTTAAATGTGGCAAATGTGGACTCGGCCAATTTTTGCGAAAAATAAAAAAGGAGTGTGGGTGTACAAGAATCCTCTATAGAGTTTTTATTGATAATCCATGGATCCAGTTTCCCGAAAATATTGTTAAGTAAATAATAATTATTGATATTTTTTATTTAAATATGTTTTTATAATAAATATTTACATAAAAAGATAATCACTAATCAAAACTACGAAAAAATATAATTTTTTGCTGGTTTTGGACCTCTCTATTTCATTGTTGCGGAAACGTAACATTTGTCATTGACTAATATATTTCTGTAATATAGAAAAACTCCGTTGAATAGTATAGCAGAGATGCTAGAGGTATTTGAAACAATGAGTGATGACATTCAACTACCTGGCGAGATTTTTGTGGAGCCCGCTGAATTCACTTACGATACCGATGAAGATTCAGGTGAGGAAGAAGATTTGATCCGATTTAAATGATGAAAATACAACCATAGAAGAGCCAATGATAGAATATACACCGCATCGCCGGATTAATCAAAAGTGGGTGGCCCGAAGAAAATTTTAATTTGTGTGCGAATATGTAACGATTCGATACTTAAGATGGAACGCGAATTTATCCGTCAATATTATCAGCGGAGTCGAGTGCAATTGATGTTTTCTATTTATTTTTCCCTCCATCATTTATGAATTCTGGCGTCGAACATACAAACAATTACGCGGCTAAAAAGAAAAATAAAACAATATATATCGAAATAGAAGATATAGGCGTAATGTATCTGGGTACAGTGTTTTACCACGACGGCGGCTGCATTGGATAAAGGATTCGGATGCCAGAAACGAGCTTGTGTCAAATTGGATAAGACGATCAATGTTCGAAGAAATATTCACGAACATTCATTTTTGTGATATCGATTCTATTCAAGATACAACTGATAGATTCGCTAAAATACACCCATTCATCAGGCATCTAAACAAAGCTTTTTTAAATTATGCTCCCATTCAAATGAATATTTCTGTTGATGAGTCCATGATTCTATATTGCGGAAGACACCCAGTTTATCCGAAACAAGCCGATTCGATTTGGTTACAAAGCTTCGGTAGCCGCAGGTCAATTCGGTTATTGCTATAGTTTTGACGTGTATTATGGGCGTAACCAAAAACGAGACAATAATCTAGGTTTGGGAGAATCAGTAGTACTCAACTTCGCGCAACAAATAAGAGAAAGATGTCCAGAAATGCATTTTTCGTTACATTTCGACAATTTTTTCACTGGTCCCAACCTTGTCTCTTCTCATGAAAATAGATTGAAGAACATAAAGTTGACAGATAAAAAACTCCTAAACAAAAAACCGACAGACTATTACGAAAGTTACATATAGACACAGAGAATAATCTCGTATACTTACTAGATGCAAGGATAATGAAATCGTATGCCTTTTGTCTAATTGTTTTGGCTAAAACCCAGTAGAAACAACACGTCGATATGTCCATACCGAGGAAAAAAATTGATGTGCCTCAACCGGCCGCAGTAAAAGTGTACAATAGAAATATGGGTGGTGTCGATATCATGGATAGACATATTTCGAATTATCAAATGATTATTTGAGGGAAAAAGTTTTACATGCCAATAGTTTTGTGGATCTTTGATGTGGCTATCACTAATGCATGGTCTTTGGCAAAAGCTTACAACCTAAAATTAGACCAGCTGAAATTTCGTCGACAATTGGCGGTTGCGCTGCTAACGCGGCATGGAAAATCGCCATGTAAAGGTAAAACAACGAGGAAAACCAACTTTATGTAGTGGGGCACATACCACTGAAAGAAGAGAAAAGACTCTTCTTGTAATATTCCACTACATCCCGGTTGTTCTGCGGAGTTTCACTGTCTCTTAAATTAATTTCACAAAGCATTTTAAATTGTTTTGACAGAAATGAATTTTTATTTATTTTGTATTATTAAATTTTTTATTGAATAATCAGAAAAAATATATGTGTTTACTAAACGACAAATGTTGCGTATACTCACCACCGCATAAATCAGGAACTACCAATTTGTCCGCACAAATTTATTTTATTTTATGATAAGATTAGATCAAATTCACCGGAAAAGTAAGTTAAAAACAAAAAAAAAACTATAAAAAAACCTTGTCACAATAGGTTAACCTATTGTGGTGTTTTGCCTCGAGAATACGCCACATGCTGTAAAATTTTCCACCCTAAGGAGAAGATGAGTTCCTGGGTTGATTTAGCTATATATGTGGACGAGCGTTGTAATGCAGCAATATCATCTTCCGCCTTCCTTAGATGATAAATGGTACTTTTTTTCCAGATCATCACAGAATTTGATAAATTTGGTCTGGTATCGTTTAGCTGTAACAATTTGACCAGGTTGCAAAAACACGTAGTGAATGACTTCCTTCCAATCCCACCAGACAAACACTTTCTTTGCATGAACATGTAATGATTTTGTGCAAAAAATTCTTTCTCTCAAAGCAAATTTATGCAGATGTCAACTTTTCCGTTTTTGTATTCTTCGGTCAGTTTATGAGGAACCCATTTTTCTTCCATCTGTGTTTTTGTGCAAGTCACTTTATTACTATTGAATGACTCACATAAAGTCCACTCAAAGTTGAATTAAGCACTTCCATGACCGGTGTTGGCGTGGTCCCTAAGGATTTTTGGATTGAGGTATCACCTATCCGTGAAATAATTCTTGAAGTATGTGAGGTAATTTAGAGCCAATTGTGTGGTATCTATTTGTCATCTTCTACAGAGCAGGAATGGATGAAAACTACACAAGGTTTTTAAATAAATTCCAAAATACCAAACGTCGTTGTATTATAACTGGTGTGTGCAATAGTAATTATTTGTTTTCGGCTGTTGATATTGGAGCATATGACAGTCAAAGTGTTGGTGGGATACTGCCAAAAAAATTAATTTGGAGAACAAATTTTAAATGGCAATAGCAACATACTAAGCGCAATGATATTGTCACATACAAATGAGGAGTTTCCTTGTTATTTCATAGAGGAGCAGCAATACCTTTAAAAAATAATTGGGCTAGCGACTCTATCGTCTGTGAAACTGCAAACGTCAATTTTGCTAGCGGGATAATTGGACATTTGATTTTATGCCGATTCTAGGACGACTTCGATTTTATTTTGTTTCCGTAATTTAGAAGCTCTAGATGTTATAGATGAGGATTCACTGGTTTCTGTTTCTTTGATGAAGTCAGAACTAAGTATATCACCGAATGCATAAAAATCTTTAAGTAGGTCGTCATAGTTTTGTGTAAAATTACCCACAGCTCAGATTCCTGGCATTTTGATTTTTTTAACTTCAAGAGTAAACCCTATTAAATTATGTTCGTAGGTGAACTAAATTAGATTTACCTGTTCTTCTCACATTCCCGTAGTCTGATATGGCTATCTACATAGCAGATGAAAATTTTATAAATATTCAAATGATGATGTAATTGGGAAACTTATCATTTAAAAGTTAGATTAAGAACATATCTTGTCCAAAGATTAAATTTTATTTCTTAGTTTTGCCATCCCACTCCTCCATATGTTTTAATCAAAAACAACTTGCTAATTAGTGAATAAATTAATTATTCAGAGACATTTTATTGTGCATTCTAACAATAAATTGGCTACTACCCTACATTACGAGACCAGAGAATCATAAATCAATTTTCATTTCGACTGTTATTTTGTTTTATTGTAATGAACTATATGGTATGTATGATGATGAATTACAAACCAACAACAATAATAACAACTATTCATCAAAACGATGATTTGTCAAAAACCCAAAATAATTTTTCCATCAATTTCCTGGGTGTGTTTCTGCTTGCTGTATATGTGGATTTGGGCGGTTAAACTGAAATATTAACTATATACGAACGAAAGTAGTAAATTTTCGATATTTTTACAACGAATTTTCACCAAGTCATTCAATTCTGTTCAAAGCGGCATAGCCAAGTGCCATTACACGCATACAAAACTGTTATAATAAAATTATAAATTTTCAATAAGCAGCAGAAGCAAAACCAACAACAAAAAGAAAATCAAATAAAATTTCATGAATGAATGAATTTTCTTTTTTCTCGATAAATAAAAATAATGATAATAATACAACAACAATGTCACTATAATATGGAAAATGGAAAGTTGATAAAATGAAAATGTGAATCGACGAATAGTAATCTGATTTTCATTGTTGTTGTTGTGTTTGTGTGTTTGATATTTTTTTTTAATTCTCAAGATAGGAAAATCATAGATTCGAATTGAAATATCGATTTTCACTGGAAAATGGAATAAAAGCATAATTTTTTGCTAGAAGTTATTGACAACAATTGAAATTCTGATTCTGGTTGTAAAAATAGTATGCAAATGATTTTACATATACAAAATATTAGATTCGTCTAAAATGCCGCATTTTAATCTTGATTATGCATTCCATTTTTAATTGTTAACGATTACCGAATACGTTAATCGGGAAACAATTTATTTTTTTTTTTTTCGTTATATTTGTATCGTTAATGAGGATAAATTTAATAAAACCACAATTAAGCTGTAAATCATCAAAATTAATATTGAAAGCGTAATTTCGATCCGACAGGTCGACTCTTTACCCCGAAGTACGCAGATAACATTATACACTAATTAATTAATTTGTTTGTTTATATAACACGTAAAAGGGTTGAACATGAAAATCAATTTAGGTCGATTTTCCTTTAGACATATACATGGCAAAAAGCCATAAACATTTTTTTTTTTGTAATCGACCATCGACCGTTGCGGTTTTCTGTATACGGTGGGGAAAAAGGTGTGCCAACACCACATTTGAAAATTATACACACACACGGTAAACAAAAATAGCATGGTTAGTATGTTGATCCAGCTTGTATACCAATTTTTAATTAATTCAAGATATCCATGTCATGATAATGTAAAGTTAAACAACAAAAAAATAGAGCTTTCTTCTCTTATACTCGTATACCTATTCAGCTTTATCGTAATTTATGCACAAAATTAAGGTAATCACATAAACAAAATGGCAAAAAAATAAAATAAAACATGTCATGATAATTAATTTTGATTCTAATTACAAATTTTTCCGTTTCTATTTTTTTTTTGCTGTATACCCGACATAATAATATGTTAGACATGAAACATATAAATAATTATTTTGCTGTTATGATTTAAATAAAATAAAAAAAATATTTTGCTAGGTAATTTTATACGTGTTGTTGCTTACAATTTGTAGACAAATTAGAATACAACTCCCACGACATTTTGTCAAATTGCTACTGGACTAATTATATTCTTAGAAATTGAAATGGTAGCATTTTTGACAAATACGCTAATACGCGTATAGTTTCGTGAAAGTGATGATTCATAGCATTCAATTATGATGACAACCACAAATGTTCAACTATCATATTTATTATGATATCTGCACGCTAGATCGGGTTTCGTACGGTACACATTATAAAGTTGGCAAATACTGGTTGGTTTTATTATTTACTAAAGATCGTTAGATGATGTAGATTATTAGTAAAAATTTAGGAGTGAGAAGGTTGTGGCCAACATATAAATTTATTATAAATGTAACGCGTAATAAATCAAACGAGTATTTGAAAGACCTTCATAAAATTTATTTAGCTATCGGTAAGGTAAAGGCAGAAAACGCTAGTTTAAAAAGAGGCACAACAAACGTGAATAAAATTTGTTTGAAGACGAGTAAATCCGCCACCGAAACTGTAGTCGCATGATAAAATGTAGTCAAAATGGATGAAAACCGATTTCAGTGAAATTCTTAACAAACAGTAAAAAATTGGAATGTAAAAAATACTCCTACACAGTTAAAAATTTAACAATAAAATGTATAGTTTTCCTTTCCATTTGCAGAATGACTAAATGTCCAAATATTTTCCAGGATTTAAATTATATTTCTTAAATAAATAAAACTTATACCTATAAAATTTTAATAAATTTGTCTTCTAAATTTTACGTTTCAATCAATGGTCGTTCTTATGCTTTCACCAGGTAATCAAAACATGTGTCTGGAAATTAACAAACCAGTTCTGGTTTCCAGCACCGTGACAGTAGTTTTTAGTACTAATATGTATTCTATAAGAAACGAAAAATTAGGTACCAGCAAAATTGTTATCTGATGTATCCAAATCGGGAGAGCTTTCCCGATTACAGAGTATCACAAAACGTTCATCAAATGTATACAGTGAAGATGAAGTTCCTGAACATTCGAGAAGATATGAAACAGCCGGCCAACTTGATATAGACGAAGTAATCGGAATAGTGACAGACGACCCAGGTATAAGTGTTCGTTGTTTATCAAAACGGTAGGGAGAAATGAAGAGGTGTAATTTTTGTGGCCAACATCAGACTTTCTTTTTCGACAGATGTAAATAGATCTCGTATATACTCATACCACACTTAATTTGTTAATCGAAAAATTTAACCTGTATAGGATAAAAACTGTTTTGTATAATGAAAAATCAGTATTTCTGTTTAAATTTCAGAAAACTATCAAATGAAATGAAAAATGTTGAAAATTTAGTTTTTATTGGAAACATTAAAAAAGCTCACACGGAAGTCGCCACTTCCGGTAGGTACACAGATGCCCACAACATTTCCAATAAATCTCCTAATTTATGAAAAAAGCTTTAGTACGAAATTTGCTTTCGAATAGTCAGTCCGCCTGAAATATAGTGAAACCTATAAGTTTGGCGAGAAACATTTTTTTGATTAAAACTCGTCATTTTCAGTAAAGTGTGAAAAAACTGTCGACAAAGTTGTTGCTTTAATCGTCTTTCGTAAATGCTATTTACTTTTCAAAATATGTATTAGCAAAAAAACGAAAAAGCTCCCATGGGAGTGGCGAATTCCGGTGGACCGATTTCAGGTAAAAAATCATTAGGATTTCCATATGAAAACAGTTTCAATATGAAATTTCATCCCAATCAGTCAAGTCGTAAGGGCTATAGAGAGCCCGAACTTTGCTTGAAAAACAGTTTTTTGTAAAAATCGTCATTTCCCAATAAATTTTGGAAATTTAGATTGGACCGGGTTTGCTGCAAATTAAATTTGGATCTTTGAGTTTGTTACGAGTGTGTGGTCGCAACCACAATTTTATGTTTTGTATTCCCCTCTGGTTAGTGTCTTTACTTTCCATGATTACTCAATAGTGGTATTTTATATTCACCTCGATTGTTGTCTTCGCTTTCGGAGTTGTTTGTTAATTGTGCGCTGAACGCACTCGCGACGTTTTGTTTTGTACCTCATCGTGTGGTGGCGCAGGGGTGAGGAGAAGAATGACGAGAGAGCGAGACCAATGCGCATCGAGCGTGTGTAAAGTAAAACGTTCTAGAAAAATGTTTTTCTTATATGCCTCTCGTTTACATCAATGCGAATTGATGTAAACGAGAGACAGAGAAAAGAGAAAATCCTTCTAGAACGTTTTGCACGTCGTTGTTGCAGCGCGAGAATTTTTTTTTCTTCATTATTCGAGTTGTGATTTTGAGTCTGATTTAAAGTGAAAAAAAAAATAAAAATTTATTTCAAGTTTGGATTGTAAAAGAAAGATGATTCGAGTCTAGTTTTTTTGAATCTTTTGTTTTTTTTTATTGATAAAATACGTGTTAACATAAAAATAATAATTAAAAAAAGTTATTTTAGATGTAATGAAAGGTAATTTTTTTGGTCGACGTCATCACGACATATTTATTGAAAAGGAAATAATAAAAAAATAATTTTGGTGTATGCGACTTCTTTTATTTAAAAATAAAAAAATTAAAAACAAATGAAAGTTGAGTGAAAGAAAATTTTAACAAAAGGCATTTAAAAAAAAATAAAAATAAGGTGAATTCTCGAGCTTAGCTGAAAACGAAAAATCCAAATACCTTTTCTGTTTTGGTTTGCACAGCTGACAATATACATATAAAGTCACAACAGGGTGGCCCACCGCGAGAGCCTCCATATTTTATTTTGTGTAACGGTGAAAGTTTTTACGAAATGCAGTAAGGTGAGGCAAAGCCCAATATACCGGTGATCATTTGAGGTCCAGTCAACTGACTTATTATCGGTTCAGCGAATTTTGTTTTTGGCGAGACAACGCGTGGCAAAATTTTGTACAGGTGGCCCGGTGAGGCCACTCACTTTTATTTACGAAATAGGCAAAAAAGACGCCCACTAAATTGGTTATTGGCACACTCAAGCTGCATCTAACGGGTAGCTAACCAGCTGTTCGTTTCACTTATTGGTATCGGGAAAAGGCCCCGCAACTAACGGGTGGCCAGTTGAGGCCACTTATTTACGGTTGGCAAGATAAAGCTCAACCTATTTTGGCGGCCAGTTGAGGCCAAAATATTTATCCGGTCGCTCAAGGCCGCAACGGAGTAGGCGAGCCAACGCCCGCCAATATACGGGAGGCTAGTGGAGGCCACATATTTTTTTGTTTTTTTTTTTACAACGGATCCGGCGGCCAGTTGAGGCCAGCCGTTTGGGTAGTGCAGAGTTTCTGTCAGAATCCGGCAACGGGGTAGTCAACAAGGGACCCCGCAACGACGGGTAGCCAAGCAACCGGTTGCCCGATTTTTTGGTATCGGGGAAAGGCCCCGCAACATAGTGCCCAACCAAACAAGCGCTCGAGCGCAAAGGCAGGGAGTCGCCCAACGACTGCACCAAGGCCACACCGGTGGGGTAACGGCACATCAAGCCGCAACGGTCCGGGCAAGGATGCCTGTGGCATGACGGTCGCCCAAGGCCGCAACATTTTTTTTCCATTTTATATATTAAGGTACGATTTTCTTTTGTTTTATTTTGCTTTACAATATTTTTACTTTTGTTTTAAAATGTTTTTAAATTTTTTTTGACTTTATTTATATATATTTATACAGTGACTCACAGCTTATTTGATCCAGTCGCATTTTATGAACAAAATTGTAAATATGTCGCGATGTCTTATTTTTTTTGAAAAAAACTAAATGTAATATGAAAGCTATATTTATTTTTATTACAAAACACAAAAAATAAAAATTGTAATGCATATCAAAGTTAGATTAAAAAGTTCATTATTTCAACTCAAAACCAACTCACAGCTTAAATGATCCACTGCCACAAACATACTAATACCATCAAATTTCGTCAAATTACTTTTGTAATTATTCTGTTTTTATGGCATTATTGTTGTTGGTATCGATATAATGCATAGGAAAAAAATGTAGTAAAACAAAACAAAAATAAAAACCAAGAAAAATATTCCCACTGCGAGTACAACAAAAGTAACAAACTTTGGTTTCACGATACAGTTAAACAAATTGCATACAGTATGAAAGGAAAGTTTCTGAGCATCCGTCGCTTAATATACTAATGGTGATATAGGTAGTCGATGCTTCCAATTTATAGAAATTGTTGTGCGAACCTCCATCATATTCCTAGTCATACACAAGCGAATTTGATGCTACAAAGATATTGCGAGGTAACACAGTAATGCGATTACACTCTAATGCGATAACACCCTGCAAGCGAAGTTCCTATATTTTCTAAATTAGTATTTGTTGATTAGTTCCTTGTCAAAAAAAAAAAAAAAAAAAAAAAATATCAAAATAAGAGATCGCGAGATATTTACGATTTTGTGAGTAATAAGAGATCGCGAGATATGTGACTGGATCAAATAAGCTGTGAGACACTGTACATATTTAAATTTTATTTTAAAATTTCAAATTTAAATTTTGTAATCGAGCGCTGCACAGCGGGTGCACGCTCGATGCACATTGGTCTCGCGTCTTGCGTCTCGCTTCTCGCTTCTCCTTTGTTTTCGGCGATTGTGATTTTATTTTGGTTTGAATTTTTTCTCATATTTAAAATCAATTACTAAGTTTTCGGTTAGGTATGGTGGGAGTGGAAACTCCCCTTTGTGTCGGCATAGTGTTTGCGGTCCCTTGGTGCCCGCATCAAATTATTATTATAAAATATTATTATATTTTCCGTCCTGTAACAAGTTCATAACCGGTTTTCTCTTATGTTACAGTTTTCAAAGTGTTAAGAAAAAATAAAACAGCTCCTATGGAAGCTGCACTTTCGGTGAATTGATTTCGGCTAAAAATCACTTAGATCTTCCAACTTATGGGAAAACCTTATGTATAAACTTTCACTGCTATCAAACAAACAGTCTGGGCTGTAGAACTGACACAGACATTTATTCTCGATGCACAGACGCACAGATATAAATAGTTTAAACAAATACTTTTTTTGAGTTCGACGATAACGATAACGAGTTTTACAAAAAAAGTTTGGTATACTAAAATTCGGCATCTCTACTATCCAGGCAGACTAACAATTTAGAAACTTCAAATATAATGTTTTTCCTCAAATTGGGAGATCCTTGCGAAATTTTGTGGAAATCTGTACACCAGCAGTGAGCAATATTCATTGGAGCTTTTTGTATTTTTAAAATGATGGTGAAAAATTTTGCAATTACAAAAAGGACAAACAATTTAAGATTCAAATAAATTTAAAGTTTAAATTTTCAACAAGTATTGACCTTCTTGGTTTTCTGACATTTTAGGCAGGAATAATAAGAATTTTTATTATTACAAGGCAGATTAGCAAAACTCCGGTAAGTTATATTTTTCGATTTAGAAGTCAAGTGTGCCGTGTATTCGAGATCTATGTATATTCGTAGTAAAATAAAGTCGGGTGATGGCAACAATTTATGCATTCTTAAAGCTTTAATGGAAGCTATCGCTTCCGACAGACGAATATCGGCCAAATATCACATTGATTAAAGGTCAATTCTGTGATTTTTTCAAAAACTTTCTATGGGGTGGAGTTGAGATTTATTCGGTCTAACTCAGTAACTATTCGTTGGCCGCACTATCCTTTGGTGACTCACAATGGAGGAAAATTTAAGGTTATTTTGGTGATTTTTCTAGAATTTTTCTGTGGGGTAGAGTTGAGATAGAGTCCCCCAAACTCAGGAAATTTTTATTGGAAGAACTAGCGGCTTATGTCTAGTGATAATGGAAGATTTAAAGTAATTTTTGTGATTTCTCATACTCAGCAAATGTTCATTATCGGGACTATTAGCATATGACTAGTGTTGAAGGCAGATAAAGGGTTATCCAATTCAAGCTTGATAAAGTAAACTTAAAAAAAACACACAAAATATTCGGAATGTATTGTAATTTTTATTTCATTTTACAGATTGATCCTTGCCATTTTTAGTTAAACAAGATATCATTCAAATGTCCTCCACGGGACTTCTTACAGGCCTTGATTCTTTTGAGGTAATTTTCAATGACGTATCGGCACATTTCGGGCGGTATCTCGGCCATTACCTTACGAATATTAGTTTTCAATTCGTCAAGAGTTTGAGGATTGTTTGCGTAAACACGATCTTTCGCGTAGCCCCACAAAAAGAAAGCCAAAGGCGTTAAATCACAGGATCTTGGAGGCCAATTGACATCAGCCAATCGCGAAATCAAACGTCCAGGAAATTACTGTTCCAAAAGATCTCGATTTGCTCGTGTTACGTGACTGGTTGCTCCATCCTGCTGGAACCACATATCGTCAAGATCATAATCTTCGATTTTCGTAAAAAAATAATCGGTTAACATGCGGCCATAGCGCTCAGAATTGACGGTAACGGTTCGTCCATGGTTGTTCTCAAAAAAATACGGCCCAATCACACCACCAGACCACAATGCGCACCAAACAGTGACTTTTCCGGGTGTAATGGCTTCTCTACAATCAATTGTGTATTTTCTGAACCCCAAATTCTACAGTTTAGCTTATTAACGTATCCACCAAGCGAAAAATTTTGTTCGAAAAATCAGCATCAGCAGATTTAATAATTTTAACGCGTTGGTCGATTATTAAATGCTCCATATTCTTAAATGGCAGAATGTCAACTAAATAAATGACAGCGTACTTGACGTTTATCTTTGACAGATGTCGGTATACAGATTTCTACTTTATCAACCTCGAATTGGATAACCCTGTATAAAGTATTTTTAACCCATAGAAAATTTTTGAAAAAATCAGAAACATTTCTCTAAATGTTCTTTTATCGCTTGTCATATGCCGTATGTCCTGCCAACGAATAATTGCTGAATTTAACGGCGGATTAGAGTCCGTCCACTCCAATTCAAAGAAAAATTTTGAAAAAACCAAAGAAATTACTTTAAATCTTCCCTCATCAGTAGACAATAGATACAAGCCGATAGTCCGACCAACGAATTTTTGCTCAGTTTGACTAACTATATCTCAACTCCATTTCATAGAAAAATTCTATTAAACATACAAAAAAAAATCTAAGTTTTTTTCCTCGCTAAATAATCTGTTCCACCACTCATAAACCGACCATACAAGATTTCACATACAACTGCTAAAAGGTAATCGGGGATGGGTATATAAATAATATCATTTATTCATTCCAGTCCCAAAAATTTTTCTACCTTCATAGTATCATGAATATGCCTTATTTTTACTCTCAGCCCTGACAAATGTTTGTGTCATGATAGTTTTAGCTGTCATGACAGTAAATATTTTCTAGATAGATTTTCTAATAGTCAAAAATGTCTAGATTATTAAATCATTAATAATAAGTGTAACAATCTCATTTTTCGTGGATGAAAATAGGGCTATCTTCACATACATACTAAATGTTGATTCTGTTAATATTTTATACGTGTCTATTATTTAAGTGATATCTTTCTTATCCACGAACGTCTAGTAAGTATTAATTAAGTTTATTCAATTTAGTCATTAAGGGGTAGAGCTTATCAGATTAAATATCAGAGTTTGTTTTGTGTCATCTATAAATGTTTTTCAAACTACATACTTGTTTTAATTTAGTTTAATTAGAAAGTATTTGAGTTATTTTACATAGACAGTTGACTTCACTAAAAAATATGAAGTTGAGCTTTAAATGTTTTGTTGACTGAAAAAAAAATTCAATGAAAAAAATTAATTTGTGAAATTTATTCGGGCATATGGATCAGATGTAAAATATATGAATTCATTATCATCACCGGTCAAGGCCATGATTCGTTTTTGTTTATGGTAGGTGCTCGACGTTGCCTTAATTGTCGATGTCAGGGACACAAAAAATCGGTATACAATCTACATTGCGATATCTACCTCATTCAACCCTAATTCCCAATTTCTATACCTTTTCAGAGTACGACTAACCAAATTTTGTAAGCATTCATTGAGACAAAGACATATTGAGACTTCGATTTTTGGATAAACCATAAAATTAAATTTCGTTTAAAATAATTCTTATCATTAAACGATAATCTATATATGTATATATAAAATACGGCAATATATATCCTTATCGAATGATTTATTATAAATTATGTCTTAGATATAAAAATAAATTTTACAAAATTTATCATGATTTGTAATTAAACATTAACAAAAATTCGAAAAAATCCCAAAACAACCAACTATGTGCACGAACAACAACAAATACATAATTTAGATAAGAAAATTTCGATGGAAATTTTTTAGTACACGAGTCAACGATATACGTTTTGGTTGGTTTGGTATATCCTGGCTCGTCGTAACATGAGTTTATGGAACCAACATAAAATTTATAACATTTTTAACGAGATAAACGAGATTTAATTTTTTGATTTACGTATTTATAAAAAATAGTTTCCCGGCCATATTTAAAATAATATTCTGTGTGCCAAAATTCTGATTAATTATTTCTGTCGTCCCCATAAATGTTTTTTTTTTTTTTGTTAAATCGAAAAGCTCAATTTTTATTATTGGGTACGAGAGAGAAATGAAAGATTAAACTTTTATTTCAAACTTTGAATGTATATACAACACAAGTTTAAAGTGTGTAGTATAATGATTTTTTGCTCCTTTGCTCATCGCTCTATTTATATAAATAAAACTGACAGATAAAATAGCTTTTTTATATCTGTTGTATACACTTCAAAAGTAAATTGATTGTGACGGGATAAAATGAAATAAAGTTTTGATGACAAATTGTGAGAAATCATTAAATCTTCATTAAATTTATAAAGTTCCGTGTATATGCACAATTCAGTACAGGAAAATGGCTTTACTCGCGCCTATATACGGATATAATAAACGAACCGAGTTTTAAAAGCTAATAAATAAACACAACAAAAATGTAATGAAGAAAATTAGAAAATTTATGCCATCTCTATAAATACCCAGTTCAATCTAAATAATGATATCAAATTTGAAAATATATTCACCTTGTCTGTATTCCAAACGCACATTTTCTTCTCTACACAATCTTTGTTATGTATAATGAAGAAAAATCAAATATTCGGAACACACACCGTGTTAAGTCATTTTATATCATCATTTTCTTCGACATAAACACACATACACGCACACAGCCAGACGAAAAATTTCTTCCGATCATCGATAATTTGTTGTGAATTAAGAAGATAAAATAAAAAAAAAAAATATAAAAAATTGAATTATACGAGTCAGGCATTAAAATGATTAGAAAGCACAGTGGAATAGAGAAAAACGAAGAAAATATTTATCGGTGTTAATTATTTTTTTCCGGTGCGGTTTGATGATTGCGTGAATGATTTGGTTGGTTGTGATGTGATTATTATATAACGAATCAATTTTATGACTGCGGAAAAATTGGTGTACCTAATAGTGGAAAATTGTGTAATTAGATTGTAAATAGTAAATTTTCAAAATTATGCCATGGTTTTTTTCATTTTTTCGGAACTATCGGACCGAAATCTTAAAATCACTCATAATCACAGTTGGGCGTTTATATTGTAAAAAACATTTTTGTTTAAATTTTTTACGTAAACAACGATAATTGCGTAAAAAATTATATTACCACCTATTGCAAAATTTTTTTGAACATGCACCATCGAAAACTACCTGGGAAGATTGGTTTAAACGCTTCAGAAGAGGCAATTTCGACATTGAGGACAAGAAGCGCCCCAGAAGACCAAAAACGTTTGAAAACACTGAGGTTCAAGGTTTATTGGATGAAGATGCAAACTCGAAATCAACGTGCGGAGATACTAAACGCCAAGGATAATCTTATATGCTTTGGGAAAAATTCAAAAGCTGTGAAAATGGGATGCCGCATGAGTTAACTAAAAGACAGATGGAAAATCGAAGATCCACTTGCGAAATATTGCTTTCACGGCATGAAAGAAAGAGCTTCTCGCATCTAATTGTTACGGACCTATATGAAGTTGGCCCAAAATTCTAGCCCAAAAAATGATGGTCTTAAAAGCTGGCAAAACTAATGCAAGTGTCGTTCCACACGCAGTGACGCAAACTGAGTTTCGACGCATAGCGAACAATTTAAAATATGTTATTGGACAATTTGCATCCTACGTACGTTAAGAACTAAAAAATTCTAGTGAAAATCCTAGTTCATATATTTTCCCCCAAGACTATATTAGTATGATCTAAGCTTTAAGGAAAACAACCGAAAGTATTGGTTACCATTTATTTTTTGAGATATTGTCCAAAAACTGAAAATAACTGATTTGGCCGCAAAAAATCAAAAAATTCTAGTGAAAATTCTACTCCATGAATTTGCACCAAATTTCTCATTTAGTCTCAGTATGACCTAAGCTATTAGAAAAAACTACCGAATGTATTGATTAGTGGAAGAAATACCGGAAAGACCACCACTTGCGGCGAGTAGCGTAATCTCTTATTTTCCGCGTGTAAAATTTCCGCTAACTTATAAAGTATGAGACCGATGACAAATACCCGAAATCTCAACTTCCATGAAGATATTCATTGTATTCTCAAAGTGGCTATATATGGACCATTCCCGCCTTGAGATACCAATTACATCGTCCTATAACTTTGCACCAGCAAAGGTTGAGATCAGAATTACTCGAAAGTCGTAGTGAGACCGATGACCAATACCCAAAATCTCAACTTATATTAAGATGGGCTTATTAATTTCGGCTTACTTTAAAAATCTATAATGAAAAATCTATTTGTATTTTGGGCTGACATCAATAAAATGTCGTGACATACGATTAGTTTGGGCTGACAATTCCAACGTGGCAGAAATTATAATTTTCGTGTTCCCGCTACGTTTTTTTTGGATTGACATTTGGGCCAACTTCGTATATACATTTGTTACGGGAGATGAGAAGTGGATCTTTTTTTTAAATTCCAAACGCTAAAAGGTCGTGGCGTTTACCTGCGAAGCATCAATATTAACGGCGGGGTCAAATTGTTTCGGGAAGAAGACAATGCTCTGAGGTTGGTTGGACTAGCAAGGAATCGTGTACTATCTGCTGCTGAAATAGAACGAAACTGTAAATGGGGAACGCTACTGACAACAACTTATCTATCTAAAGCGAGCATTGCTAAACAGACAAACGAGCATTGTTGAAACGGGTAGAATGAGACACGAGACATGAACGAATGTCGATGGCGCAAGGCTTGGCAGGACTACACTTAGCCAGTTTGGAAGATGTGCAAAATGAATGGTTGCGGCTCAAAGACGCGTCGTTTTGTCGTCGTAGTATTCGTGTATTGGCAGAGAAATGGCCAAATGTGTTTATAGCGAAGCAAAACACTTCAAATAAACGAGTTTTTTGATATTTCTATTTAAATTTCCCATTTCTCATTTGTCATAAAAACCCGAAAATTTAGTTCCTCACCTAGTAATAGTAGTCAAAACTTTGTCTTACTAGGATTCCGATCTTAATACCAATTACATTTTCCGTTAAGCTGCAACGTTGTGTGTGAGCTGTCATTGGCTACACATACTAGCTGTCGTCGTTTGACTATCGCTTTACAGACGATTCACGAGTACTGACGCATACCACCAGGTTTGTGGAAGTTTAGACTATAAACGGTGACATTTTCAAAAAAAATTCTTTCTGAAATTATCTGAACACAGTTGATTGAATATCGCCCCATAGGCGATTCACGAGAACTTGACCTATATCACAGAATTCGTTGAAGTTTCGACTATACAAAACTGAGATATTTCAAGAAAAATTCAATGTAGAATTATCAAGATATAGTCGCTTGTATATCATCTCTCAGAAGATTCACGAGCAGTTGACGCACACCACAGAATGCGATTTTTGTAAAAAATTTAACTCTAATTATCTGAAAATAGTCGTTTGACTAACGTACACCATACACGAACACTTGACGTCTATTACAGGATTTGTTGTACTTTTGACTACAAAACTGCGATATTTCCAGCAAAATTCTATATGCAATAATATGGATGTAGTTGGTTGAATATCGTCTCACAAGCGATTTACGAGCACTTGTCTTATACAACAGAATTCGTCAAGTGCTCGTGAAGTGCTTGTGAGACGAGATTCAAACGACTAATTATATGCGTGTAAAATTCGTCCCAAAAAAAATTCCAAATTTGTTGCATGCAACAAATGTTGCACGTGTGAAATAGTTCCAAAAATCCAAAACTTGTTGCATGCAACAAGAAATGCACGTGTGAATACGTCCCATAAAATCCTAAATTATGTACATGCAGTAAATGTTGCACAGAAATCAAAAAAATATGAGTATTGATTAGAAATAAATATAAATATTAGATTTTCAGCACGATATTTCAAAAGATTTTATTGCATTTTTTGGCATATGATATCGACTCATACCAGTACAAACATATCGAAAGGTTCCTAAGATCGGCGATATAAATAACGGGACTTTTACAAATGGGTTGTTGCAACAAATTTCAATTAAAAAATCTTTGCAATAAATTTCAAAAGATTATCATGTGGGTAGGTTTTCTGGAATGCTCATGTTACGTTCTCTTAATGGAACAAACGAATCGAACGATTCCTGGGGTCGGTGATATAAGTAATGGGCTGACAATTTTTTTGTTTGGCTGTTTTTGATTGACATTGGTATTGAGATACTTTTTTTAACTTGATTTTGTACAGACGGACGATTTGGAGTTTTGCAGTAAAAAGTCGTCGCTCACAGGTAGCGTGGAGATATGAGTCTTAGCTTTCGCTATGGAATTTGTTTTAAGTTAAAATTATTCAACAAACAAAGCTATATGAGCAAATTAGTCTTATACTGCCCTTCGACTTTGATAGATTGGGTTTTTCGATAATAATGACTATCATTTGGATTATTATATTTTTTTTTATTTCTTCATTTTTACTATTTACTTCTTCTTTTCGCACTGTTCACTTTATACTTTTTAACTTACACTGTTCACTGGTTAAATTACAACTGTCGCTGTATCCCGAATTGCTCGGACTTTTATACTTGGGCATCGCTTTTTCCGGTTATTTCATTTATTGTTTATGGCGATATGTGCGTATTGCACTGTTTCTATTATTCTGTTCATACTACTTCAGGTTCAAGTTTATTGAGACGCTGCCACAAGATCCTTTGTAATGCTGTCATTCTTTGCTTTTGGCGTTTTCCGGATAGGATTTGGTCATGTCATTCATTTTATCATACTGCCAAAAAACTGATTATTGATGGAAAATTATCTGTCGAGCACTTGTTACTGGGGAAAATAGTAAAATTGTTTAATTGGCTGCATAATCTCATCATCTTCTAATATGAGGAGATGTAGACGATAAATAGTTAAAGGTGCCGCTTTGTCCAGACCTCCATTGTTAAAAAAATTTGCCAATGGAAATTTGTTGCACCAACGATTTTGTGAAAGACCCGTTATTTATATCACCTACCCCAGGGATTGCATTTGGACGTTGTATTTGGTCCGTTATTTAAATTTTCAACATATTAGATTATAACATACAATACTAATGAAACAAAAATAATAATGAACAAATTCTTTGCGATAAAATCTTTGGACATTTCTAAAAGACAATCTAATATTTATTTTTATTTCAAATCGATTGTTATATTTTTCGAGATTTCTGTGCAACATTTGTTATATGCAACAAATTTTGAACTTTTGGTTTGTGTTGCATGCAACAAATTTTGGATTTTTGGTACGCATTTCACCCTGCAACATTTGTTGCAGCAACAAATTTGGGATTTTTTGGGACGTATTTCACATGCATCTATTTCCCGATAATTCCAGATAGAAATTTTCTAAAAATTTGTCAGTCTGTAGCCAAAGTTTCAACAAATCTGGTGATATGTCAACTGCTCGTAAATCGACTGCGAAGCAAAATTTAAACGACCATATTCAGATAATTCCAGAAAGAATTTTTCTGAAAATTTGTCAGTGGTAAATGTCAAATGCTCGTGCTTTGTCTGTCAGGCTAAATCCAAGCGATTATATCCAGATAAGCCCAAATAGAATTTGTCTGAAAATATTTCAGAATGTAGTCGAAACTTCAAAGAATCTGGTGAGGTTCAATTGACTATATTCAGATAACTGCAGAAATTATTTTACTAAAAATCTCTCAGTTTGTTGCCAAATCTTCAACAATATATATGGTATATTTAAATTGCTCGTGAATCGACGGTGAAGCAGGATTCAAATGACTATAACCTGTTAGTTCCAGATAGAAATTTTTGAAGTGTATTTCAATATGTATGTCAAGTTCCCGTGGATTGACTGCAAGGCAAGATTTAAACGACCATATCCAAATAATTTCAGATAGGATTTTCCTCAAATCTTTCAAGTTGTAGTCAAATCTTTATCAAATCGTATGGTATATGTATGTCAAGTTCTTATGAATCGCCTATGAAACGAGATTCAGACGACTATATAATTGGATAGTTTCAGATAGAATTTTTCTGAAAATTTATCAGTTTGTTGTCAAAACTTCAAATGGCTATATCCCTAAACCATAAATTAAAATTTATTTCTTAAGATTTATGCGTGACCTACACAAAGATAGTTGAGCGTCCACATTAATTTTTTCAGCTGATGTTAGAGCTGTCTATAGGCTTCACCGCAATTGACTGTTATCTTAACAGAATATAAACAAATAATTTTTAAAATTTCGTACATGATGTTAAAAGTGTCATTACATAGTATCATAACACTACTTTCTGTCGCGATAGTGATGCTGTGGCTGGGATAGAAAAATATCACGATAGTTCTAGTTTAGTGTTACTGTCTCGATTTGTTGGGCTTAATATGAGACGAGCTTCATATAAATGTTGAATTTAGGTCTGTCTAGGCTAAAAATCCATAAAAATAATTATACAATTTTTAGCTGAATTGTAAATGGCATAACACTGCTACTGTCGCGGCACTTTTATGGGCTCGGATGGCAAACTCTTACAATAGTGATAGTTTAGTGTTGCCATCTCGTTCAACCATTCCTGTTGTCTAAATTAATACACTCGAATTTATTATAACAGTTGAAAGCTTCAAAAATCGATTATACAATTGATGGTATAATAAACTCGGTGGCAGTCATTACGTGTATTGAGGGCAGTTTGTAAAAAATTCAATGATGATTGTCAGTCTTTACTAGAATTGCAGCTTAACCGGAAGTGTTACGAATTTTTATAGTGGCCAAGTTCCAGCCAAGCTGGCTATATATTCCAGAACTTCTTCTAAAAATCAATTTTAAACCCCATTTTCATCCAACAAGCCGAATTTTTTCATAATTTGCTATGAAATGCCAAAATTGATACTCGTTTCAACATTACGAGATTTTGAAAACGGAATTTGGAAAATGGGATTTTGAAATAGTAATTGAAATGTGATATGAAAATAAGTGGAAATTTATATTTTGAAACATAAAACTCTGGAACAAAAATCAAAAATGTATACCTTCAAACAGACAATAAATGTGTTGTTTAACTACGACAAATGATAATCAATTTCATTCATGTTATTACAAAATTGTTGTTATTACAAATTTGGTAAATGGGCTAGATAGTTTAATTTAGGATCCCGACCATCGATTACGCCACTAATTAATTCATTTTGATAGTTTTAACTTTGATCTAATTTTAAATTTTCATTCATAATACGAATCGATTTCAAAACTGTACGCACAGAGATCTGGCCCAGATATCTCAAAATTTTCCACCACTGCGTGTTTATAAAAGAAAAACTGAAATAATTAAAAACAGGTGGCAAATACATCGTTCGCCAGTTATATTACGCACCCACATGATATAATTTCTAAACATATAAAAATGTTGCTGAACCATTCATTTTCACAAGACTGTTTAGTTTTTTTTTCATGTGTACGTACTATGTATAGTTTAACTTGACCGCACAACTCTAATCATAATGCTAAAAATATTTTTATTTATAGACGAGCAGAATCGAACCTTCATCAAATTTTGTAAGCAAAATTAGGTTATCAATTTATTAAGAATCATTTTCGAGGCGCCCATTCATTCATCAACAAGTGAATTTAAAAAAAATTTAAATCTATTTTACTAAAACGTTACAACATTATGTAAAATTTTGGTTTATTTATATAAAAAAAAAAAATCTCAAATTTTAATTATCGTTGACTATATACCACCACCGGAGATTGGTGGGTGAACACATAAAAAACTAAATGAAAAACAATAATAGTAACGAACTTGTTTGATATGGCACAAAAAACTGGGAGACTTGCCAAAATGAATATCACAGCGCGCACAGACACAAACCATGAAAATTTATAAAAACCAAATTTAATTTTTTTATTACAACTAAAATGTTAAAATTAATCAACAATAATTATTTAATTGAAATGTTCATCTGGTAATGATTTATGTTAGGCTCATCCTGTAATCAATTACTGTAGTAGACTAAACTCTATATTGTGAATTTAAAAAAGGTTTGGGATGTGGTCAGCATTTAAAAAACAATTTATTTAAAATGAACCACTATCGGAGAGCCTAGTGTAAAAAATTAAATGTATAAACAAGGATGACTACGAATTCACTCCACTCATTAAGAACACGGCAATTTCAGGCCATATCATCTCTACTTGTCTACCTAATAATAACGGCACTATACTGATTCTACAACACCTTAGCAACGGAACTCTTAAAATGGCTTGTCTCAATCATGGAATCACATTAAAAGTAACTTGCTTGGTAGATTTGAATTGGTCGATGTATCTCACCATTGGCAACTTCGAAGGCGTTTTCAGTACGAAATTGGGAAATGTTATTTCGTGCTCTCTAGACAAACCTTATATTCCTAACATAATTAACATCGACATAAGAGTTCAACAAAAGTGTATTTTGTCATTGATATTTTTCTGATCATTTTCGATTTTGATGCAAAATAAAATTCAGGCATCTACCTGCCTAAAATAGTGACAATGACTCATCGACTTAGGCTATGCCGATGATATGAGTGTGACATCTGCAAGACTTAACCGATGTAGATGGATACTTCAAACAGGCCAATAAGCAAATGAACATAACTTAAGGTTTTTGTTAACAAGTGTTTGACAAAGTTTACGAAGATCTTCTGTCTGGGGTAGTCACTTGTTACGTAAAAGTGGACAATTTACATCGGTTAAAGAGAGCATTACAAAGCATAAAATTTGCATCGGTTTACTTGGAATTCGAGGTACAGTCATCTTAGATCTTAAGTACTCACTAGCAGAGATGTTTTATCGGCCTAACACTCAAGCTACCCAGCGATTATTTTTTTTTACAGAAAAAACCATTATCTCTTCCGGCTTCAACCAACACAATCATCCACCAACTATGAGAAACCGTACAAAATATTATCCACACGATCAATTGACAACCACGGCAAAACGATATATTTTTTCCGGATCCGCACGATAATTGCGATTTTTTTTTCGCCACGAAGACATTTTATTGTATCCATCAAGGACAACCTACAATCGTTGTCTATCGATTGACTAAAAACGGGATTACGAATACTGTGTCCAGTGTCAAAAATATGTAAACTCGTACGAATAATAGACTCGATCACTTATGGCCCTTTAGCTGCATAGTTTTAATCCAACAATGAAAAACGAAAATAAAAATTCAGGTCAATATCGATACTGGAAGAGTTCGACAACTTTATTTTATAAATTCACCGTTTGGCGCTAGTGCCAAGTAATTACAATTCAGGATCTCGCCTATTGGTTTAATAAACAATTAATTCAGCATTGGTGAGACTTTATTCAATAAAAAATGCTGATTTAAGGATTAGAAGATTGGATGAGGAACATGGAGGTTGCCATTGGTTGGGAGGAGCCAGCTCGAAAATGATGAACAATCGGGATATTACCAGAGTTCAAGGAGAAAGAATCAAACTGATCAAAATTTTGAAAACTCAACCGGATGCAGAATGGATTTATCATATTGAGCCATTTATTAGTCAAGGAGTGCCAGGAGACCAGAGTGAATATGGTGACAACAAATCATCTAACAAAAACGATTTCAATGATTTTGATGCTGAGATTCGTTATGTAACGGAGAACAACAGAAAACTAGAGAAAAGTGATTAGGTAAACCAAAAATGTTAAAGAGATGGAAAAAATCAAACACAAATCACAGAAAAATAATGAACTCGTTCAAGGTCCGGCAACGCTCTCGGATGATTTCTCGGTTTGGATGAGAAATTGTTGGATCGACTGAAATTCCGTTTGCATAGAACATTGAAATGTATCTGGAAGAGATACTGGCAAAGCACTGCAAATGGACAACCATAGTTGTGACTGTTAGGGCAGGGATTGGTAATTTACAGAAATGCTCTCGAGCATGGTTCGGATGATATTTGCAACGGCCCATGGATAAAACAGAGATTTGTAGAACATATATGCCAAAGTGGTAAATCTGCATTTATCATTTAATTAAGATAGAAGTATGGACTGTAAATAAATAATTGGAAGTTAATACATTTTTAAATGAATTCAAAATATTTTCCAAATTTCCATTTACTAAAATGATTATTCTCAACATATGGTCAATGGTGTTCAATTAAGAAAAATTCTTGATGAATTAAATGAAGTAAAAGTATTTCAAAAATATACAATCTCCGTTTGTCTCGATGGGCAATCACTGGTTGTTACATTTGAACCGCTGAGTGGAAGTTGTATCTCGACATTACCATAGCTCAGGATTCCCAGTCCAACATTCAACACAAAGCCGTTCGTTCTCATAAAGTCCAGGTAATGGTTAACAATTATAAAAGTGCGGAGACGAAGATACAAGGATGGGCAATAACAATGGAGAGGACTCCAAAGAATCTACTATACACGTGCCGTAATTTTTTCCATTTGAGCGCGGGAAATTTTCATGGGACACGTATCGGATACAGCTCAATCAGCATTTTTTGGCAAATGGCGTGGAGGACGATGTCAAAAAAGGGTGTTTTTTTATCGAACGCCGGATCGTACTTTAGGTATGTGTTTCACAAAATAGGTATGGAACCTAACCAAACTTATTTTGAGTGGATGCGACTGAATTGCGTGCGGTATTGTAAAAAAATAAAAATTTGTTTACACAAAAAGCGGTTGCTGTATTGTACGACGTATACAAAGCAGTCATAAGTTTGAGAGAAAGCGCAAAGACTAAATTTTTCAAGCCACGGGTTTTACCGTTCGCCATAAGAAAAGCGGCAAAAAATGAATTGCAACAATTGATCTCGCAAAACGTTTTAAAACAAATCAGAATCTCATCATGGGCTGCTCCAATCGTATCAGTGAAAAAACGGAATGGTGGAATACGAATTTGCGCCGATTATAAACTGACGGTCAATCTACAAGTCGATGTGGATCGTCGACCAAATCCCTCGAATTAAAGACCTATTTTACCAGTTAAAAGGTGGTCAATTTTTTACAAAGTTTGATTTTAAAGATGCCTATTTAGTATTTACAACTTGAACTTACTGATGAATCCAAAATTTCACCGCTAACAATGTAGAACAAGTAAAACAAAACAAATGCGAATTTGCGAAGCCTGAAATCAAATACTTGCATAATATGATGGACCGAAACGGAATTCGTCCAACGTCGAAACAATAAAAAATTTACGACGGCCGAGAAACGTGAAAGAGCTGGAATCTTTCATTAGTAAAACGAACTGTTATAATCGTTTTATTAATAATATTTCTCAGGTAGCTGCATCGCTTAATCAACTACGTAACAGGACGTGAAATTCTACTGGGGTGAAGCGCAAGAAAAATCGTTCAATAAACTGAAGTCATCGTTAATACATGCTGCTCAATTGGTACATTTTCGCAACGATTATTTTATCCTTTTAGCAACGGATTCTTTGTGCGGTATCGGTACCGTAATTTCTCATCGTTACTCTGACGGGACTGATCACCCAACTACGTTTGCTTCAAAAATACTCAACAGCGAATAAGAAGGGTATTCGCAAATCGAACAAGAGGCATAGTCGATTATCTATACGGCGTTTCAAAATTAGATCAATACCTGCACGGTCGCAAATTCAAATTGGTTACCGACCATAAGCCATTGGTTCAAAAATTAAACCCAGCAAACAATTTCCAGTTTACTCAATCAACCGTGGGCAATCATCCTAATGAGCAACACATTTACAGTAATGTATAAATCTATCACGTTTAGCTTGTGGACCGAATGAAAATTATGACAAAAGCGAAGAGGCCTGTTTTCAAGTCAATAAAATTTACAACGATCGCATTCTCGATTATTTAATCGATTACAATTTACTAGCACAACACACCGTCTATTTCGTAAAGTGAAGTCCTACGTAATAAATGGGTGGCCGGAAAATTTTTTTGCCTCTGAATTGTCATATCTTGAAGAAAGTCCTTATACAGACAAAACATCAACGAATTGTCGTTCCCTCTATAGCCTACAAGGAAAAACATTGGAACTACTACATGATGGATATTGGGGTGTCACTTGCATGAAGAAATTGGCTCATCGACATTGGTGGTGGCCAAACATCGAAAGTGACATCGAAAAAATCGCAAAAAAATGTGACAACTGTCAACTCAACGCATCGTCATCGAACAAAGAATTTTCCGAATGGCCAACACCAGATGAACCGCATGGCAAAGAGTTTATATCGACTACGCGGGGCCATTTATGAACAAAATGTTTTTTTGTTGTTTCTGGACGCCAACAGCAAGTTTTCATTTATCGTACCAATGACGAAAACAACATCATCGCTCAAAATTCGGGCGTTAGATCAAATTTTCGCAATCGTAGGTTTACCATCGACCTTATCGTAAGTGATAATGGTGCTCAATTTATGTCTTCAGAATTCGTCGATTTTTTTCAAAGGAACAACATCGAGCATTTGATCCTTTTCACCTACAATCGAATAGCGAAGCCAAAACAAATGGTCCGAACTTTCAAAACAGTAATGAAAACAATTTGTCGTGACATAAATAAATCCGTATTTCCAACGAAGAGAATATTGTACCATATTGACCAAATACAACGTCGATGATAAAGTTTATGCTAAAAAAATTTCGGACAATGGTATTTAGAAACGGCGTCAAGATCAATTAAGACCAAGCATTTTGTGATCAACCGATGATTCTGAAAAATGGTCACATAAACACTTACAATTTTCTAATTTCTCTTTCTCCACAGAACAAAATCGACCTCAACCAATTTTGTTGAATGAGAATCGTATGCCAAATGACGTGCAAGAAGAATCGGGAAATGACGTACGCAATCACAACAGGCACCTGCAAATGCACAAAAACAAAATTCTTCAATCTCATTCTCCAATGAACATCAACACTTTCAAGAACGCAACACAATGAAAATCCAAGTTTACAATGCGAAACACCAATGAGAAGATTAAGTTGTCCAAAGCAGAAAACCGTGTTATTCCAATCAACGCATTGAAATATCGATCGACTAGTTCTTTAAGTAATTTATATTTTCATTCAATTTTTTTTTTAATTTTTGTAGTCAAATTTTTTTTTTTTTTTTGTTTGTATGGATCTGTCAAAAATTAAGGAGGGCGGTATTGTTATACTTCACGCATATCAATTTCTAGCAGTTTTGTAATCATCTTAATTCTTTGAAAGCCTGTATTAAAACACCTTGTGGCAATAAACGACAGAGTCCTAAAACCGAGTTGAAATGTCATTTATCTCTTAAAATTGGCGTCAATCCTACCATATTTAAGAAGATGCTGAGACCTGATTTTTGGTCGTTGGCTAGATTATCGTATAGGGAGTTATCCTCAATAAGAGTGACGAAAACGCATCCTTAGTTTTTATTATCAAAACTTTTGAGGGTTTAGCTCCAAACAAAACTTTTTTTTTATTATTGTTTTAACCAAGACATGACGTTCTTCGGATATATTTAATTCTGAATTATTTAATTTCAATTTTGTAGTTTATAGAAGGGATTAGAAGGGATTTCGAACATTGTTATGGCGGCTGTGTTCTGATTAATTTACAACATTTTAGTTACAAGAACTTGTAAAGCTAAAGTTTGGTCAGATTATATGTTTTTCACAAAATTTTACTGTGGATGAGCTACATGGGCCAGAGCTACTTATTCACAAAATCGCATCTTTCCATCTAAACCAAATCAATAAAGTGTTTAATTCTCGTGGTGGTTATAAATAATTTTTTTAGATTTAATTGTTGTATCCGGTATATGAACATTTTAAAGCACTTCTCCGGAATATAATTAGTAATAACCAAATTTCTGGACTTAAATCTGGCCGGTTTTCAAAATTTGGGCGGGTACTTAAATAATCTTAATTTTGAGAAGTATAACAATTTTTGGGATTCAGTTCAACCTAAGCATTTAATTATTAACCTATAATGCACTGTTTCGAATTCGTAGATCAAAAATACGAACTTATTTCCTTTAATTTTAGATATTTTAAATGAAAACCTGGAGACATGCGTTGAACATTTTTCTACCAAAAATATAAACCAACCATAAAAATTTAATGAAAAAGGCCTTCAAGAACCAGACCAATTTGCGGTTCTAAAAACAACAAAAATGAAAATCATCCTACCTTTATGATACTGTCAAACACATGTTTGGATTCCAAATCCAAACAAAAATTCTACGAAATAGATTTTGGTGATATCCTCTTACCTGAAAATAAATAAAAATAAAAATTATTTTTTTGGTTTTGTAATACAAACAAGGTGGCTGTGATAACACCAAACTCTATATAAATATTGATTGTTGCCTACTTCAGGCCTCTGTACATATAAACGTATATAATATGCCTACGTACACAAAACATAATTTAAATATTCATTTCCACAAAATACCAACAACAAACCATGTATATGATCTGGTGGTGAATTGGTGATTGGTTAAAAAAAGGAAAATTATATAAAACCAACTAAAAATCGATTTCCATATCCTACATTGTGTTCATATACGTATACATCTTCTTATTCTTTATTAATTTTCCGAACAACAACAAAAACTATATAAAGTTGTATGTACTTGTTGTTCGTTATGTGTATATATTTATATCGGCCCTAACTAGAATCCATCCGATTTATCGAAACTTTATTTTTTTTTTGTGTGTGGTGCGGTTATGGTTCGATATTTATTGTTCACTATTGATCAAAAATTTCCAATCAACAATTTTTTATTTATACTTTTTTATTTGGTTTTTGCAAAACAAAAATACCGGATAAGGAAAATCTGTCTGAAAATTGTACTTCAATCAATCATTCAACAACAACAAAACCGAAATAATGATAATAACAGTGGTAATCGGAATAATAGTAGTAATAATAAATAATAATGGCAGAGCATGAAAATAAAAAATAAATATTTCTAATAATAGGAACAAGACCATCAGAAGCAATTTTTTTTTGGTACAGTTCTCCTCTATATAGAAAAATTACGAAATTGGTTTTGGCTTTTGTGTTCTGTGTTAAAATCGTAAAATTAGAAACAACTTCCATCTGTCCATAGATATGCAAGCAGTTTACCGTATATACATTCATTCAATTGATTGTTAGTTTGAATATACAAATTTTTTGGAAAACCGCATACAAATATACGAAACACACAAAAAATTAGAATTCGTTCGACTATGAACACATTCAGCATATTGTGATAGTTTCGATTTGTTGCGCAGCACTGGAAAAAAATATTGCTGGATAGGAGAATATCAAATTATAGAAAACTTTATCGTTCCCCAATGTATATATATAGGTCTGCAATCAGAATGCGGAACTTGACCGTATTATATAAAAAAGGATTAGAATTCAATTCATCACGTCATCTGTATAAAGCGTACAACCAGAATAGTATTTGTTCCTTGTGATAGATTTCAATTGAAATACACGTATGTCATTCGGTATACGTAGGATATGAGTCGTAGATGTAACCAAAATTTATGGTAATCAGATTTTTCTGGTTTTTTTAGGGTGGTGTATTTAATAACGTTGAGTATGTGTGTGTATATATTTTCAAACCCAATTTTCAATTCACCATATATTATACAGAAAAATTTACAATTCAAGTAGATACTGGATTTTATTTTTATATGTGATTTATTATGAAAAATTAAAGATGTATAAATATGATTTATATGGTACATATTCATATATATATATAGGGGATGTGTTGTATATGTTGATCGCGGGATGTAACATTCACAAATGCTACATGCGGCAATGAGATATTATGATAATTTTTACTATACAGTAGTATCTGATTGTGAAGGGTAGTGTTTTTCAAACAGGTGCTTAATTTTATTTTTTTTTGTGTTGCGGATTATGTGTTAACTGAAAATAAGAACTGTGATAAAATTTATTTAGTGAGATAAAATATCAATTTTGAAAAGCAGCTTAGAGTTTTTACAAGTGCTGGTGTATCTATATAGCAAGAGTAAGTTTATGTAAGGCTATACAATTTTAAACCTTCGAACCAATTTTTTTTTTGTCATGATTGGACAAATGTATCGTAATGCATTGGCTACTCCCCATCAATGTTGAATTTCTTCTAAATTTTCAGTTCAACCATTCAACTTATAAATGATGTCCGAACGGTCTTTAATGCCAATATTGAAATGGCAATTTTTTCACAATCATAGATGCAAATATGAAATGTATACTAACTAACTCATTCAAAATAGTAAATACAGCCATTAAAATTTAAAACAAATAAAATTAATTAAATTTGAATAAAACGGCAGTAGCACCGTGGACGAAAAATATCCTTGGACGAAAAAACCATACAGGACGGAAATCATAGCAAATGCTAGTAACAAAAAATTACGAATTCAGAGGAAAGATCATCATATGCGAGCGGATTGTCTAAATGGATTTATAACGTTTAGACTACTTATGTTATCTTCTCATTCAATAAATACTGAAGCTAACTACTAAAAATATATTTTGCAAAATTCGATTTTATTTCTTAAAAGTGATAAACTCATTCCAACGCTTCTATAACATTTGGTTGTCTTTTTAGTAGAACGGTTTATCGGTGGCCACAAAATTGACGCAATTCTCTTTCCCTGTGGCACTATTCTGTGGTACTATTCTGGTAATTTCTCGGGAGTATGGAACTGGGAAAGATTTTACATACCTAGCTTTTAACTATAAATCAGTTTTTTTTGGCCTACTGAGAAAAAAAGTTTGATGTAAATACATATTTGTAAATTGGGAATAATTTTTCTATAGCCAAATTATCAGGGAGAGTTATTCCCAATTTTATTTTGTTTTCAAAAAAATTGCCACTAACTTTTTACCTTAGTAAGCCAGATAAAAATGATTTATATATAATTTATATGTAAATTCTTTCCCCAGTTCCCTGTTCCCGGGGAATTACCAGAATCGTGCCACTGGTAGTTCCTCGGAAATAGGGAACAAGAGAAAGCAATTATAAACGTATTTCATTTGCCAAATTACAACAACAATGCTATGTTGTTGCTATGTAATTTGGAATTCGTTGAATTCCTACAGAGTTGATGGTCTTGAAAAACCAATTCTATTTTTTAGTTACTGTGCTTGTCACTAGAGTTTTCTCTAGAGAACAAGATGAAATAAAAGAAATAAAACACGGGAATTCATTTGTTATTTCTTTTGACCAAGACTTGAATTCTAATTCCAAATCCAATTCCTTGGCAAATGAAATACGCTTTATATGTAAATTCTATTCAAATATTTTTTTTCCGGCTTACTGAGGGAAAAAATTTGATGTAAATATTTATAAATTGGGAAAAATTTTTCCACAGATAAATTGGCAGAGAAAAGGATTCTTATTTAATTTTGTAATTATTATTTTTAAACGCACTGATAACGCCATATAATATTTGCTGCTGATCGTCTTTCTCATAAATAAAATATCTAGTAGATTTCAAAATATGAAGGTCAAAATCTTACCGACGACTTTATGCCGGAGTGTATAATGATGGATCCTTCATTCATCCATTATGACACACCGACGCTAAAAAATCTGTTAAGTATGGTTAAACAGCTTCAAATAGCGGTTTGAATCGTCGGCGCGTAGTTCTCCCATGAACAAATGTTCATGCAAAATAGTACCTTTAAATATTTTTAGGGTGCCAGCTATCCCACTAAACTTCACTTTACGGTTTTTTACAACGATTTTGTGCGCTTTGTTTTTCTTTTCATGTTTGTACGACCACGCTTAAAATCAGCAAACCAACGCTCGCTCGGTGCTTTTAAGAGAACAGAGTCCCTATAAAACTTTAATATTTTAACACAATTCGTTTAAAGGTTGGCACTTCCTAAAAAATCGTTTGAGTTTTTCATTAGATGCGCCATCTATTTGTTAGCCTCGGGACTTATATTTATATCTTAAATATTAAAAATTTGTATTTTCTAAAAAAAATTTATATTTTAAATCTTATTTTAGTTAATTAAATAAATTTAAACTTAATTTATTTTTGAATATAATTGTCTGCCATATAAATTGATCTGCCGACTCGTTAAGATGAACTGCTGAAGTGTAAAATTTCGTTTTCTTCATAATACAAAAATTTATCTCTAACGATACGGTCAACTTGTATTCAAAATGAACAACTAAATTGGTGAAACCAATTTGTTACTGTCTTATCTACTCAAGCACATTAAAAACATGAAACAGACAATGAAGAGAATAAAATTAAATGACTCGGGTGGCCATTTAGAGTTGCATTAAGTTACGATTGAGATTTTGCGATGTCCATAGCTAGGATTTTTGGTTGTAACATTCTAGCCGCTACAGATTCAAGAATATTTTCAAACTCGATCAAAATTATTGAAATTTCACATAGTAGATGTGAGGTGATAAATCTGTTGCAATTTAACATAACCAACTCCCCATCAATGTTGAATTTCTTCTAAATTTTCAGTTCAACCATTCAACTTATAAATGATGTCCGAACGGTCTTTAATGCCAATATTGAAATGGCAATTTTTTCACAATCATAGATGCAAATATGAAATGTATACTAACTAACTCATTCAAAATAGTAAATACAGCCATTAAAATTTAAAACAAATAAAATTAATTAAATTTGAATAAAACGGCAGTAGCACCGTGGACGAAAAATATCCTTGGACGAAAAAACCATACAGGACGGAAATCATAGCAAATGCTAGTAACAAAAAATTACGAATTCAGAGGAAAGATCATCATATGCGAGCGGATTGTCTAAATGGATTTATAACGTTTAGACTACTTATGTTATCTTCTCATTCAATAAATACTGAAGCTAACTACTAAAAATATATTTTGCAAAATTCGATTTTATTTCTTAAAAGTGATAAATTCATTCCAACGCTTCTATAACATTTGGTTGTCTTTTTAGTAGAACGGTTTATCGGTGGCCACAAAATTGACGCAATTCTCTTTCCCTGTGGCACTATTCTGTGGTACTATTCTGGTAATTTCTCGGGAGTATGGAACTGGGAAAGATTTTACATACCTAGCTTTTAACTATAAATCAGTTTTTTTTGGCCTACTGAGAAAAAAAGTTTGATGTAAATACATATTTGTAAATTGGGAATAATTTTTCTATAGCCAAATTATCAGGGAGAGTTATTCCCAATTTTATTTTGTTTTCAAAAAAATTGCCACTAACTTTTTACCTTAGTAAGCCAGATAAAAATGATTTATATATAATTTATATGTAAATTCTTTCCCCAGTTCCCTGTTCCCGGGGAATTACCAGAATCGTGCCACTGGTAGTTCCTCGGAAATAGGGAACAAGAGAAAGCAATTATAAACGTATTTCATTTGCCAAATTACAACAACAATGCTATGTTGTTGCTATGTAATTTGGAATTCGTTGAATTCCTACAGAGTTGATGGTCTTGAAAAACCAATTCTATTTTTTAGTTACTGTGCTTGTCACTAGAGTTTTCTCTAGAGAACAAGATGAAATAAAAGAAATAAAACACGGGAATTCATTTGTTATTTCTTTTGACCAAGACTTGAATTCTAATTCCAAATCCAATTCCTTGGCAAATGAAATACGCTTTATATGTAAATTCTATTCAAATATTTTTTTTCCGGCTTACTGAGGGAAAAAATTTGATGTAAATATTTATAAATTGGGAAAAATTTTTCCACAGATAAATTGGCAGAGAAAAGGATTCTTATTTAATTTTGTAATTATTATTTTTAAACGCACTGATAACGCCATATAATATTTGCTGCTGATCGTCTTTCATTTCTCATAAATAAAATATCTAGTAGAATTCAAAATATGAAGGTCAAAATCTTACCGACGACTTTATGCCGGAGTGTATAATGATGGATCCTTCATTCATCTATTATCACACACCGACGCTAAAAATTCTGTTTAGTATGGTTAAACATATGGTTGGTTTTAAGTATTTTTAGGGTGCCAGCTATCCCACTAAACTTCACTTTACGGTTTTTTACAACGATTTTGTGCGCTTTGTTTTTCTTTTCGTGTTTATACGACCACGCTTAAAATCAGCAAACCAACGATCGCTCGGTGCTTTTAAGAGAACAGAGTCCCTATAAAACTTTAATATTTTAACACAATTCGTTTAAAGGTTGGCACTTCCTAAAAAATCGTTTTAGTTTTTCATTGGATGCGCCATCTATTTGTTAGCCTCGGGACTTATATTTATATCTTAAATATTAAAAATTTGTATTTTCTAAAAAAAAATTATATTTTAAATCTTATTTTAGTTAATTAAATAAATTTAAACTTAATTTATTTTTGAATATAATTGTCTGCAATATAAATTGATATGCCGACTGGTTAAGACGAACTGCTTAAGTGTAAAATTTCGTTTTATTCATAATACAAAAATTTATCTCTAACGATACGGTCAACTTGTATTCAAAATGAACAACTAAATTGGTGAAACCAATTTGTTGTCTTATCTACTCAAGCACATTAAAAACATGAAACAGACAATGAGGAGAATAAAATTAAAAGTAAAATGACTCGGGTGGCCATTTAGAGTTGCATTAAGTTACGTTTGAGATTTTGCGATGTCCATAGCTAGAATTTTTGGTTGTAACATTCTAGCCGCTACAGATTCAAGAATATTTTCAAACTCGATCAAAATTATTGAAATTTCACATAGTAGATGTGAGGTGATAAATCTGTTGCAATTTAATATAACCACTTAAGTCGAGATAAGCGGGTATGTTGAACTATGTTCTAATCGATATTATTTCCTGTTTTTTCGTTCCCTTCAATTTTTAATCAAAATCGAATTATTGTTGACCAACATATAAGCAAAAAACAAAACCACTTATGTTTGTTATAGGTGTTTGGTATTTATTGAAAGCCACTTAATTGATCATTGACATTGTAGCATTCTTAATTTAATGTTGTGAAATGCTGGTCACGTTAATATTTGAAATTTTTTATGTTTTTTGTAATAAAACACTCCATCCAGCTTCTTAGACATTGTAGCATGAAATAAGTGATATTTAAAACGGAATAGGTACAAAGGGCCGAATGTCGAAGAGCCTAATGTCGAAGAGTCAAATGTGTCGCAGGGCCGAATGTGTCGAAGGGCCGAATGTCGAAGGGCCGAATGTCGAAAGGCCGAATGTCGAAGGGCCGAATGTGTCTAAGGCCGAATGTGTCGAAGGGCCGAAAGTCAAAGGACCGAATGTCGAAAGGCCGAATGTGTTGAAGGGCCGACTGTATCACAGGAGCCGAATGCCGGCCCTTCGACTCATTCGGCCCTTTGACACATTCGGCCCTTCGATATTCGGCAATTCGAGATTCGGCCCTTCGACAATTGGCCCTTCGACACATTCGGCCCTTCGACACATTCGGCCCTATGACATTTTCGGCACTTCGACATTCGACCCTTTGATATCATACCCTTAAAACAATATGTTTATTTGTAATATCAGAAATAAATTTAGAATAAACTTTACTTAGATATAAGTGTTTTTTTTTAATGCTAATTAAAAGTTTTGGGAATTTCTGGTGAACTCAGAGCATGAAACAAGTGCTTGAAGGTGTCAATAAACGCAGTTTAAAAACCTTGATACCATGGATCCAAAAATAATTTAGTTAGTTTCCATAATTTTTACACAAATTAATTTAAAACTTAAATTTGGTCCACTGAAAAGTAGTTAAAAATAGATAATTGGTTTTGTTGAATTGCATCTATTTATCAAAAAAAAAAACAAAAATAAGTTCTATTTTTTGCGAAATAGAAAAACAAGTGTATTATAAAATGTGTAAGAACAATTATTTCAATTTTTATTTAAACAATTATCTGTTAGAAGAATTCAATTTAATTTCGTTTAAAAAGTTCGTTTATTTGTATTTTCAAATAAAATATCTAAGGCAGCATTGAAAGCAATTGATTTTTCCGGTCCGATTTCATGATCTAACCCCAAGAATTTCACTCCTTTCCGATAAAGAATCACGAATTTTCAAGAGACACTTGCCCGTCAACGGAAAGAATGTTGGTGGGTTACTCGACCAACACTTCAGAAATAGCTATTGATATAACACGAAGTTAAACACAAATTAGAATTTCTCTGGTTACACATTCTTCTCCACCGAGAGAATACGGAAACAAAAGCATATCGTAATAAATTTACTTAAGAATGCCTCTCGGTCGATCTACATGTCACTTCTGTCAATTAATCAAATAAAGGACTCGGTGTAGTAAATGTTGTAGCTATAAGCAAAGTGCAGACATTGAGCATCCTGGCGAAAAGAAATTAGGAGTACATGCAAGTTACGCCCAGAACCAGATAGATTGCATTACAAACTACAGAAATATATATTCGTCAAGAAAACGGATTACGAAAGAAGATGGATTAAAAGACATATCCACAGAAAATGTTTCGAGCACGAAAAACCAGTTGTAAATTATTTTACGACCAGCGGCCGAACGAGGAAAATTATTACTGATCACTATATACAAACCATCCAACCAATAATTGTGTAAACTGGGTTGCCAAATAGCAGAGGTTCAGTAACTATTGAACTCTCGATCAATTTACATCAAACTATAAAGCAGATGTAATTGTATTAGAAGGTAAATCTAGTTAGCGGCGAAATGAATGAGTTGAGTTGACATTCGAGTATCAGCAAGAGAATTCGAATACAACAGAAGAACAATTAGTAGTAGAAGAACAAGCATAGGCAAATAAGACGCAGAGAAGGTAGATAGCAACCCGATACAAGAAACCATCATTAGAAAATGGATCTAAAATTCCCTGAAGGCAGGTGGCGAAAGCAGAAACGAAAAAACAGGAAAGAGAATTTCCTATCGGAGACTTTAATAGCAGAGATAATTGCTTTCAGAAGTAACTACCCGCAATGCCACCTTTTGTTCGTGTGTTGCAGAGACGATCGCTGTAAGATCATTTGCGTAATCGAATTGGGTTTCAAAAAAAGGAAGAAGGAATGGACGAGTTTTATGTGAAACAGGGTGATAAGGTTTTCTTTTTCTAATGGACAATACAAATGTAAATACGTTGTATGGAAACGGGTTTCCTGGGTAGAGATTCGAATCTAAGACGTTGTCTCCCTGAGCTGCAACTTCACTTTAAATAAACTGACGAAGGAGTTTGCCCTAATACTGAATCAATTTGGGTAGATAAATAATAAAGGACACCTCCTTTCAAATTGAAGTACATCGCGTATAATTTCATAAGTATCAACGTATCGCTCATACCTATATTCGAAATTAGTGATTATGGGTCCATTTTCAATGTGACTTTCTATTCTGAGAGAATCGTGAGTCAGTTAAGGAGGGTAGAGTTCCGGGCGAGGAAGGTATATAAAGAACTACCACACCCTGTTAGCAATCATCATGGTAGCAACCAAAGCTGAAGAGTGTAGCGGTAACATTAAATGAATTAAGACTTCGTAGGTCAATACAACGTAATCTAGAACTCCCGATCATTACAACACTAGAATAATATTTTGTAGCTAGTACGGCGTAACAATGTCGAAATAGGAAAATAACTTTATATTGATGATTCTCAGAAATTGTTGAGATAAACTGGAACTGCAATTAAGAAAGGAAAAATTACAAATAGGGAATAAACTTAGTCGAGACCAAGTGGATGTCTTAGTACGGCAGGAACTAAATGCCATATAAAACCACTAGAGTACATGCATTGGGAGATAAATAAAAGACAGCAAAGAAGAAGCTCGGTCAAACAAAGAGGTCGCATGGCACAAAATTAAGATAAGGAATAGCCGTGGACCAGGTCGAATCTCTATAGAGGCTATCAGATTTGCTTCACAAATACATATGAATATGGTAGAGTAATGAACGAAATGAGTTTTGCGCTTAAGAAAAGGTAATTTCTTGAAAACTTGAATTGGGGCTCAACTGGTCTTACATAAAATGGAACAGGAAGTAGTGAACCGGAACGGGATACTGTGAATCTTTCGGGCAACATTTTAAACACTTGCAGATCTAAATCAGTTTGGATTACCCATCGAATCCGAATTCCTATACCAGAAAGGGAATGGTTTAACGCGAATGATCTGAAAATGATTGTTTCTGCAAGACGAACAAAAGCTGGTATATTAGGAGTAACAGCCTCAGTGTAAGTTATATCTAGTTGGTTTCACAAACATTGTATGCAGTTGTCTCTGGACAAATAGAAGGAATTGTAAAGGTAGGTAGAAAAGCCCTTCCACAAGGTGACTTTTTAATATGTCGAAGATGTCACAAAAAGATATAAATCAGTATAAATCAATTAACTATCTGAGAATATGGTTTAAGTATCGTCGCTTCTCTCAACAACACATTAGTCAAACGAATATAAAAGAGACTAGGACAACAACAGGCTTGTCCGATTTAGGTCCAACGTTGGACCAAGTTAAGGTAAGATCAATTGCTTTCACTGGTGGTTAGATTCATTTTAAAGAAAGATGTTATGGACCAAAGCTTTAGACATAGTCTGAGTCCTTAAACAATTAAAGCGAGTACAACGTAGATAGATTAGCTAGAACACGCTACTTGAACGTAATTTATATCTAACTGTCTTGAAAAGACAGGTTTCATCATAGCCAAGAGGCCATCTATCATAGCATATTAATACCACAGACAATCAAATAAGATTTTTCATTTGAACTGAAACATGAAAATAAAATATATTTCTGATAATTCCAATGTCATCTCATCGTTGTATCTGTGATTTTTCGTTAAATTGCATAAACAAAATATTTTTGATTGTATGTGACTATTTACAGAAAATGAACACGAAGTTTAAATTTTTACGTTTACATAGGATGAAATATCTGTTTTAGGTTGTCTCTGTTAATATCGAAAAAAACAACGCTACTTGGTGGAAATGCGTAAAAGGAAGCCAAAAGAAAAATTAAATGTAACAATAGCGAATGGAACGTTGAGAGAACTGGGCACAGGTTAATGGATGTGATGGAGTGAAAAAAGGTATTGAGTCTGTTACAGAGTACAGAATGTTTCAGTAATGGAGGCTAGATATGAAGAATTCAATTGTTCAACAGTTCAAAACCAAACTACCAAACCTACAACGTGGACAGTCTTAAAGAGAAGAATGATAGTCAAACCATAATAACAAAGAACTTCAAATAAAATAACTATATATACAATTTTAAACCTCCTCTTGACCAAAAGTTCGATTTATAATTACTAAAAATATATAATATTTCAAATTAAAAAAATATGTAGACTAATCTATCTAATCTATCTAATCTATCTAATCTATCTAATCTATCTAATCTATCTAATCTATCTAATCTATCTAATCTATCTAATCTATCTAATCTATCTAATCTATCTAATCTATCTAATCTATCTAATCTATCTAATCTATCTAATCTATCTAATCTATCTAATCTATCTAATCTATCTAATCTATCTAATCTATCTAATCTATCTAATCTATCTAATCTATCTAATCTATCTAATCTATCTAATCTATCTAATCTATCTAATCTATCTAATCTATCTAATCTATCTAATCTATCTAATCTATCTAATCTATCTAATCTATCTAATCTATCTAATCTATCTAATCTATCTAATCTATCTAATCTATCTAATCTATCTAATCTATCTAATCTATCTAATCTATCTAATCTATCTAATCTATCTAATCTATCTAATCTATCTAATCTATCTAATCTATCTAATCTATCTAATCTATCTAATCTATCTAATCTATCTAATCTATCTAATCTATCTAATCTATCTAATCTATCTAATCTATCTAATCTATCTAATCTATCTAATCTATCTAATCTATCTAATCTATCTAATCTATCTAATCTATCTAATCTATCTAATCTATCTAATCTATCTAATCTATCTAATCTATCTAATCTATCTAATCTATCTAATCTATCTAATCTATCCAATCTATCTAATCTATCTAATCTATCTAATCTATCTAATCTATCTAATCTATCTAATCTATCTAATCTATCTAATCTATCTAATCTATCTAATCTATCTAATCTATCTAATCTATCTAATCTATCTAATCTATCTAATCTATCTAATCTATCTAATCTATCTAATCTATCTAATCTATCTAATCTATCTAATCTATCTAATCTATCTAATCTATCTAATCTATCTAATCTATCTAATCTATCTAATCTATCTAATCTATCTAATCTATCTAATCTATCTAATCTATCTAATCTATCTAATCTATCTAATCTATCTAATCTATCTAATATATCTAATCTATCTAATCTATCTAATCTATCTAATCTATCTAATCTATCTAGTCTATCTAATTTATCTAATCTATCTAATCTGTCTAATCTATCTAATCTATCTAATCTATCTAATCTACCTTTTCTAACGTACCTATAAACGTCCAAGCTATGTTCTTTAAAATACTGCAATCATTAGATATAGAGTAAGATTTTACATTACTAGATTTTGTTTTCTTAGGATAAAAAATATTTTTGATAATTACATCTAAGGCGAATATAAAAAATTTCTTTTACATAGCGAATTGCGAACTAACCATTCGCATTTTAAAAAGTCTCTGTGTGGGCGTGTGTATGGTGCATGTATGTGTGTGCGTGCATACTTTGTATTTTTGTCTACAGCTCAAACGGTTAGTCCCCAAGATTTTTAAAAGTATTTCTGCAAAAACTCTTCCCAGATGAACATCAATAAGTTCTTATGCATAACTTTATGCATAAGGTATTTCCACAAATTGGAAGATTCCTTTGAATTTTTACCATAATTGGTACACCGGAAGTGATAGGTTTCCATAAGGGCTGTTTCGCTGTTTGAAAATATTTCCACTTTCTTCATTGGACACAGAAAAATTAAGTCAGGACAGGTAAGACCACAAAGTAGATTTTAATGATTTGGAATACCGGCGGGATGAAATGCAGCATTAGTTAAAGCTGTGGTTATTAAATTGGCATATGAAAAATTCGAGAGATGGATGAATATTTTTTTAGTTTAAATCCATAGTGCAGGTTCTGCAAACCACATCTAAAGTATCCACTAACTAATATTAAATGAAAAGCTGTATCAACTTCAAGTGATTTAAATTCCGTAAGATATGCCGTTACCTTGAATTGCTGATATCTAGCTCTAAAATATTTGTTGCTTGAAATAATAGCCGTATATTCCTAATATCCTTGATCTGATCCGGTTAATTTTATTTTGGGGGTAGCAACGCCAGGCGCTTATTACATTTCAAATGAAAATGTATGATCTAAAGCAAAATTTGGATCAGGTTTTACAAATAAAGTTTGAACCGAAACGAATCAATGGTTGTTGTGAAACACGGCAAACAACGGAAATGAAGTTTGTCGTGAAACGAACAACAACGCTTATAATTAAATTTGGCAGTGTATTTTGTGTACCTGAAAATATTATTATAAAAGTGGTTTATCCTACGATATTAATCCATTAAAAACATGAATTTTTCGGAAAATCTAAGGGAACACTGGGCGTAATATCAAAAAGTTGTATACCACAATATAGCATTTAAAGTGGTTTGTCCTACGATATTTCTAAGGAGTTATTACGGCTGGAAAGGTTCTTTTCACAGACCCAATCCAATTAAAAACATGAATGCTCCTCAAAATATAGGAGAACACTGGGTATACTATTTTAAAATTTGTATACCACAATATAGCATTATAAGTGATTTTTCCGTGAGTGAAGTGGAATTGGTCTTTCCACAATCCCAATCAAATCAATAACATAAATTTTCCGGAAAATATGCGGGAACACTGGGTGTAATATTCAAAAGTTGTACACCACAATATAACAATAAAAGAATTTTGTCCCAAGATATTTGTGAGAGGTTATTATGGCTTGAATGGGTCTTTTCACAGACCCAATCAAATTAAAAAAAACATGAACTTTTCGGAAAATCTAGGGGAACACTGGGTGTAATATTCAAAAATTGTATACCCCAATATAGCAATAAAAGTGCTTTGTCGTAAGATAATTCTAAGTGGATACAATTTCTGGAATGGGCGTTTTCACTTGATTTTAGACCCAATCTCAAAGTTAAAAACCCATTCTAGCCCTAGTATCTTCTAAGAAACACAAAGAACAAAGCACTTTTAATGCTATATTGGGGTATGCAACTTTGATTATTACACTCAGTGTTTCCTTTAATTTTCCGGAAAACGCTTGTTTTTTTAATTGGATTGGGTTTAGTTCAAAGTGAAAACAGCAATTCCAGCCGTAGTTACCTAAATGTATGAGCTGTGCTTTATTCACATAATTGAAAAGAAAATTAATATTTAAAATTTTTGATATTATTTAATTTAAAATGTTTTGATATTATTTAATTTAAAATGTAATCTTGATCTTTTTGTTTTAAATTATCTGATAAGACGTTTGATAACCATTTACACTGTTAAATTACGTTAAAAAAAATTTGTGTTAAACACAATTTAGGACAAATTTCATATTTGATTATATAGTCGCATAAAGCTGGTCCTAGATTTTAGGACAATTTATTACAAACTTCCCACAAATGGCAAATAAACGTTTATTATAAGTAAAAAAAATATCATAAAAAATTAGAATATTTGCACAAAAATGCTGATCATAAGAAAACCATTAAACCTGTAGTTGGTTGCAGTTCATTCAAGGCATAACAGAATCAAATTTTCAAGAAATTTCATGTACTAGAAATTTCGGTGAAAATTCAATCCCAATGAGTGAGTGTCCACAATATTTACCCATACCATCCTCTATTCACAAATATTACCTACTAATCGTATTTCCTGTTAACATGAAATCTAACTTTTGTATTTAAATCCCTTACATCCTTTATTCATATACGAGTACATAATTGAGTTATTATTTCAAAAATACTTTATACATATGTAAAAGACTCTTAAATAATAAACCAGAATGTTCAGTATACCTGATAATTATCGTATAAATTCCCGTCAGCAGGAAATACAAATATAAATCCAATTTATTCCCGAGCGGATCCATATATGTATAGACAGTTAAGGTTTGTTGCACATATTATACATACATATATGATACATAAAAATATATATATATATCTATAATTGTTCAATTATAAACATTAAAATTCATAATTTATTCCATATATACAATCTACATTGTTTTGTATAAATTTGTGTCCGGATACGTTGTTACGTAAGTTCATTTTTAAAACATTTTAATTAAAAAATATGTTCGGTGCGGTTTATATTCCATATAACAATAATATTTATTGTAATATAACAAGTCGAAAGCTCATTAAAATTAATTATACAACAATAAATGTACATGCTTATATCCTTTCGACTTCATATAGGTAGTAGAATTATAAAAAAATGTAATAATTACAAAAATAACTTATATACACACATGCACACTTTGTATACATATGTATGTATGCATAAATACATAAAAATCAATTTTCAGGATGTTCTAACCCACTTACTCTTCGTTGTCGACAGCGTGCACACATAACATTTACATTGTAACACACTCACAAAAGAAATCTACAATTCCGCAGTTTTCTTTTTTTGTTTTGTTACGGTATATTGTGATTTTCCAGTATTATTCCCTTATGTACGTAATGAATGAATAAAAAAAAAAGAAAAAAGAAAATCGTACACTGTACTTGTTTTATACACATAAACAACCTTTTCCGGTTTTCCTTATGTACAAAATTTAATTTGTTGTTACGTTTTGTTTGTTTGTTTTATTTTTCCATTTTGTGTGTTGTTCCTGTTGTTTTTCTAGAAATTACAGGAAAATCATTTTTTGTTTTGTATTTATTTTGCATATTAAACTACAGCAGACATATTCTTTTTCGAAAATTAATTATTTACCAGAATGTTTACTGCACTGTTTACTTAACAATCAAAGTTGAACATATACAGTATACTTATAGTGAATATGGCAGAGACAGACATTTCCAAATGATACTATTTATTTTTAAATAAATATTTTGTTTGAGTTCACAATGTCATGTGCGTCCTTAAGTTTTTGATGCACAAATTTAAATGGAAATGTGACGTTGAAATTTGATGGATCACCGTCAAAAATACTCGTATGTATGTCAATTATCGAATATGGTTAAATTTTTCTATACAAACTCAACCAAATTTGTTTTGCAATATGGATGATTAAACGTTAGTCCTAGGAGCACCGTGCGTCGACAGAAGCCACGGTTTTGTTTCTATCAAATTGGATATTTTTATAATACCAAACGATTTTTACCCATGCTTCGTTTGGGAAAGCTCTCATTAATTTTTATAAAAATCTTAAGAACTTATGGCAATCCACTCCTGGCATCAGGGTTGATTTTGGCAAGAAATTTTACCTTATGAAAGTAAAAAGTATTTTTTGTACGTTTACAGACCCACAGAAAAAAAAATCGACGCCAATTTACATTTATTGGTTTGATCGTGCTCAAATGCTACTATTTTCAAAATGTACTATTTACATTAAAAGAAGCTGTGTTATGTACTTGCATCGGTAAATCTAAACGCGCGACAAACGGTAACGCACCATCAGTGGCGTCGACAATGTTCGAAATGTGCTGGGTTTTCTCGACCTAAAATCTCAACAGCGCGATCGCTTTTATCGAAATAAAATTTCCATAAATTTGGTTAAGCAGTCATGTTTTTTTAACTCAAAAAGACCAACCTGTTTGAAACTTAATCTCTTGAGTACTCGATGGTCCCAAATTTAGATTAACGTTTGCGTTATTTTGTAAGAATCTTAAAATAGTACATTGTGTCATTAGGATTAAAAGTGATACTTTGTTTGGCGACCAAATATATTTGCATGCGAGCAAGAGCAAAGATTACGAGTCAAACAAAGTCACGTTTAATCTGAATAACAAGTACAATTTTTTCTCCAACGAAGAACAGCCCATTGCAAACTAATTATACGAGTAAGTACAAATTATGTAATTAAAACTTCAAAATTGAAACTAATTTTGTTAATATATTTTGTGAAACTAAGCCGATCATGACTTTTGTTTGGTTTGGTACTCGTAAAACTGCAAAGCTATAACACTGTGCTTGAATTGCATACTTTTTTTTCGTGACAAGCTGGACACCCGGGGGGTAAACCTAATTCGAGTACGCTGAGTTCAATGGTGCTAGTCCCATTTGAAAGCTAGTCCCCATTTTTGAGATATCACATTCGACATGTTTTGGCCCTGAGTCAAAATATACCCTCATTTTCACGTTGATAGCTCTTCAACTATTAAGATTTTCGTTATGCTTTCTTCTTTCGAAAAACCACATCTAGTTTTTGTTTGCTTTTCATTTCGACGAAAAACACTGTTTTTATCATTTTTTATAATTTTGTTGAAATTAAATCGAGTAGAATCGATCGAATAAACATCGCATCGACAAATATAGATACAATAGAAACTATTTAAAAGAAAGTTAAATAGATTCAGTTGATTTTATGGTGATTTTTCCTAAAAAAAAAAAATCCTAAAAAATTAACATTTTTCTTCTCTTTGACAAAACGATGGCGTGCCGTTGCGATAGTGGATAAAAATCCTGGATTTTTCCATCCCATCGTTTTAACCAATTACATTACGTAAATTATACACGTAAATTAAGAAACTTCTGCATCAATATATCAACTGCGTCATCATGTCACTGCGCCATTCAATCACAGAAACAAACGACGGATAAAAATCTCGGATTTTTCTATCCCAGATTATTTTTCAATTTTTTTCAACTTTTTTGTATGCAAAGTGGCGTGTCTGTTGTACGAGGTAAATGTTCGAGTGACGAAAGCCGAATTTAATTCACAAAATTTCTGATATCAAATTTGTGCCGAAAAGCTGCATTGAATGCTATTTCAAGAGCTTGGAATAATTTAGAGTTGATAGAATATATCAATAAGTGTTATGGTTGGGTGCAAAAGAAGGACCATAATGAGGAGGAGGGACCTAATGAATTCGTTAAAATAAGATTATGTTACGCCCATATAAAACTAAATTTTAATAGAGTTATTTTGAAACATTTTAAAGAGCCAAAGAACTTTAAAACAATTTATTTTAAAACTTTGGCTTGTTTAAATTCTATGGCACACGAATCAAATTATGAAAGAGTGAAACACAAATTTCACTTATTATGGAAAGTTTGTTGTTCCCAATCTTCAGACGAATCTAAATTTTATTTAGCGGAACTATCAGCTCTAGTAAAAGATACCGGCAATTAATGAAGCAGTGTCTAATGAAGCGATTGAAACGTTCATTGAAGAAAACGAGATTAGCAGATGACATTTTATCTTCGTTTGTGTGTGGCCAAAAGGATAATTCTACTTTATTTGAACGATCAAAATTTTATTTGGATTTAAAATCATCAATTATGCCAGACATTGACACTGTTAAAGCAGCGGTTAATATGTCAGTTAACATCGTATTCTACAAACCAAAATTTGCCATAAAGATTTTATAATATTTCATGTCAATTTTGCCTTTATGGTGTCCAATAATAGAAAAATGTGACTATACCACTGACCATTTTACCAATGCTCCTGTTGAGAGTTACTCCGGGAGTATTAAATCGGCGATGGACAAAAATGCGGTAGAAATAGGAACCGACCTGTAAAAGTCGGACGGTTCCTCGAATTTTCAAGAGCCAGTATAAATGATAAAATTTATTCGGTATTAAACGAATTTCCAATAAAAGGCTTTACAAATTATAAAAACAAAAAATCAAAACGAAATAGATCCAGCAGAACTATGGAAGCACAAAAAGAAGAAGGACAGCATGAAAGACTTTTCAAAAATCGCCGTTCAAAACTAAAATATTAATCCAAGTAATACAGTGTAATTTAACAGCAAATTCTATCGAAACAAAATTTTGATCTTAGATCAAAAAAATGACTGGCGATGCAATGCATTTCAATGACATTTCAATCAAATTTATTGTATTGTCAGAGATTTTTTTGATTTAAGATCAAAATTTTGTTTCGAAAGAATTTGCTATAAGACATAAATTTTTTTTTTTAAATAATGGTAGTGAAGTTTATACTAAATTTTAATAAAATCATAAATGTAGTTTTATTTTAGTAAAAACTTCATGTTCCTATATACGCGATTAAACTTTTTACTAAACCTTACTAAATGTCACTTACTTACTAGTCATTTGCATATATTCAGAAGCAAATATTTCTATCTATCATAAATCTTTTAATATATCAAATATATTTTAATTTATTTTGTAAACATGATGTAAAAATTTAATTTTAGACCCTAAGGCTAAAGAATTTTTCTTCTTTTCAACGGAATTATTACTTTTTCCGTGTCATGTATATTCGAATAGCGGGAATTCCCACGATCAGCGGGTCATCATACTCGCTCGGTAGATAGACGTAAAAGTCCAGAACTTGTATAAATCAATAAATTGGTGGACCTTTTAAACTCCAAGGCAGAAGATTTTTTCTACTTTTTACTTCTAATTTATTATTAAAACATTTCTTGTGCTTATGTGAATGCATTTTGATAGTAAACAATTGAGATTTACTCGAATTTCGGCTGAAAACATGCTTACATAAACAAAATTGAATACATTTTTCTTCGACTATTTTAAATACGTCAATAATTCAGTTTTTCTACAGAAAACGGTCGTAAAACAACAAAAAATGTCTACTGAATTTTTCTAGGGATCCCCTCGTTATCCATCTTTCCAAAATCCATTTTGCTAAAATCCGTAGTTTTTATAAAAATCTTCTTTTGACAAAATCCATTGATGTTGAAACCCACGATTTGCCCTTTTTTGTTATTTTCCAATTTTGACTAAATCCATTTATGACACAATCCACTATTGTCAAAATCCTCTAGTATAATGTCACCAAACTCATGATCGTACAAATAAAATAAATTTTTTAATAGATCGTATTCATTTTGCAATGATGGATAACGGAGGAATCCAAATGTGTTGTATATAATACTCGTACAAAGCAATACAAGTTTCATTTCCAATCCAAAAATTCCTATATACATATGATACTGCACCACTTTATAATGCTATATTATAAGACAAACATCTCAACAATTCAATTTTTGATTTGTCATTTCGTTTTTGTATGATCCGTTTAATTCTCTTATATTTAAGTATATTTGTTTTTTTAGAGTAATTTTCCTCTCCAGACTTAATTTTCTCCAGCCTATTTTTAACTACAATGAACTGTTTAGCTAGTTACCCGATAAGGTTAAAAAGCCCAACATGTTTATTACCGACAACACTATTTAGCCTACGATGCCAGGCCTCAACGTTATTCTGTGTCCTCGGGAAATTTTGCTCAAATGCATCAAATATCGACCAAAAGGTAGGACTATATTGTGGTTCCGCTGTTCCTGTACCTTCGATGTAGTTTTTATTAAACCAAGCGGATACTTGTTTAGCCTCTGCGTTGTCGAAAATTTTGAGTAGCTCCGCATAATAATATTTTACTTCTTCAACTGGCACAAATGCTAGACTAGCATTTTAATTTGTTCGCTGAATGTTCGATCATTTCCGTATTTTCTGGTCATCCCAAATTTTTAAATACGGCGCCAAATTATCTGACCGAAATGGAATAGACTACCATTGTAATTTGCATCTGGGAAGAATTTGTTTCATAATCCATTATTATTCTGTTAGGTTTTAAATTTATCTTATAATCGCCGGCAACGCGATTTATTTCAAAAAATACTTCTCTGTAAAAAACTTTGTTCTTTGAGCTCATTAAGCAGTAGATTAATGGTACCGTAGTATCACCAATTCTACCATGAATTGTGAATAGTTGCCTCATGATAGTTGGAACAACGCTAAATGTTCCATCCATTAACCAACAATCAGCACTGTTTAATAATTGAATATTAGGTAAACTCCCTAATAAAATAATTTGATGTTCCCCAAACTTCTTATGTGACAGGAGAAATAGCTCAACTTCAATTTATTTTATAGCTTCAGGAATATCAATTTGATTTAGTACACGATAAATTTTCCGAATTTGATCATTTGCGCCAGGCAAATACACACGGCTTTGTGAATCACATGATACCTAAGTATCTCGGACAATTTGAGCCGGGGTGTCTGAGGTTTCTGTTGCTTTTCGTTTCAGCTCTATATGTCTCATCTATAACCTTTTGGTGGGGGTCTGGCGTATGTGAATGTTCACCACTAATTTTTTTTTAATTTCAAGTTTATCATTTACCGACCAAATGGCACAGTGGTTAAAGCTTTGGCGTTTGGATCGGGAGGCACCGGGTTCGAATCCCGATAGGGGCAGGATGCAAAGTGAAATTTCATCAACAGATTTCGATCTGTGGTGAAATGTAACACATCTATGACCCCCTGTCGGTGTGCAAAACCCATGGGCCGACCCATCTTCCATGCCGGTATAGGCTGGCATGGAGCTTGCAATGTGCAGATGGTCTTATATCGGTCCTATAGCCGTAAATCCTTGAGTTGGCCGGAAGGCGTAAAGTAAGGACGTGAAAAGCATAACTGCGGAAGAGCAGGGTGAGCCTTGAGCCCCAAAAACAGATCGCATAGTTACCAATAAAAAAAAAAAAAAAAAAAAGTTTATCATTTATTATGGCGGTGATGACACGGGCTTTACAAAATGTTTGCTTTCTATCAGCACATGCCCATCTCACTGTGGCTTTGCTCTGGCCACATTTATGAAATGTGTAGCCGTCCACCTTCAACTTATAGTTGCCTTTGTTATTTTAAATTAATTGAAAATTCATTTCTAGATCTAAGAAAATATTACAATTATATTATAAAACACTATATTATTTAAAATTAAAAGACGATATCACCTGATTAATAAAAAGTTAAATGATGATAAATGATTATAATTTAATTGTTGAACCTTGCTGATTGAATAATTGTTATTAACTAAATAAATTTTGTAATATATGGGTAAAACACGGTATTTAAAATTTTTTTGTTTTCATTGTAATTAATTAATGTTATTTTGTAAAAGTATAAGTGTAAAAAAACATTTTATTTTGCTTTAAATTTAATTTTCATAAATTGCTGAACGAACAGCTTCGTATGAGAAAACAGTTATGACAGTGTGGGACTAGAAGCAGCAAGAAGAATGATATATATTCATTTATAGCTAAAAACACACCGTTTTTGTTATTTTTGCAAGAATCCATGAAAAAAAAAATTCGAATCCATCGTTTTTGTTATTTTTGTCAAAATCCATGAAAAAACCATTGAACCAGAAATGTATTTTGTCAAAAATGGATTCTATCATAAATGGATTTTGAAAAAGATGGATTTTGTCAAAAGATGGTTATGTCAAAAATGGATTTTGTCAAAATGGATTTTGTCAAAAAGGATCGTGACATAATGGATTTCGTGGGTATCCCATTTTTCTACCCAAGTTATATAAAGGAGGTCGATAATACAGTTTTTTTTTCTGCTGAATTTTTCTGCTATCTTCAGTAGCATCAAAATGACCCTCAGCCTTAGTTTTTTGAAATTTTTTATACCAAAGCAACATTATATGGTGACATCATAGAAAAATTTCTAAATGTAATAACTTTAGTCAAAATCATCCGTTTCGGACGTTTTAGGTGCCGTTGAATTGGTATTGACGTCTACAATCATAAATTGCTAGTTAGAATAATTGGGGCACTTTTTGGGGCAGTTATACCTGAAAAACTAATTTTTTGGGGCAATTTTCGGAAGGTCATATCTCCACTCAATGTTGGTAGAAATTCCAGCTTTTATACATTATTTGGGTCTACTTTTCAAGACCTTTCCAATAGTATATAACATGATCCTGACGGCCTCAAAGGGAACAAGTTCGAAACTAGCTGTATATATAAGAGTTCGACTTCCAGCACAGTAGGTGCTTTCGTCACTCGTTTGGACTGACGACCAAAGTGATAATTTACGTGATGTAATTGGTTAAAACAATGGGAAGGAAAAATTAAGGATTTTTATCCACTATCGCAACGGCACGCCATTATTTTGTCAAAGAGAAGAAAAATGTTAATTTTTTAGGAATTTTTTTTTTAGGAAAAATCACCATAAAATCAATTGAACCGATTTAACTTTCTTTTAAATAGTTTCTATTGTATCTATATTTATCGATGTGATGTTTATTCGATCAATTCTACTCGATTTAATTTCAATAAAATGATAAAAAATGATAAAAACAGTGTTTTTCGTCGAAATGAAAAGCAAAAAAAAATTTGATGTAGTTTTTCGGTCTTGATATGTTCGGCAAAGTTGTTGGTCTTGACCTGCGCAACAAGAAAGCATAACGAAAATCTTAATGGTTGAAGAGCTATCAACGTGAAAATGAGGGTATATTTTGACTCAGGGCCAAAACATGTCGAATGTGATATCTCAAAAATGGGGACTAGCTTTCAAATGGGACTAGCACCATTGAACTCAGCGTACTCGAATTAGGTTTACCCCCTGGGTACCCAGCTTTTCACATTTTTCAACTAGCACAGTGTAATTAAACAATATTTTCTTTCTTGCGAACAAAATGTTTGAATCAGAAGATTTATCAAATTTACCACCGGATGTGGTTCAAACAGCAAAAAAAATTGTGTTAAACCTATATTGCCATCAAAATCACGTAAGATTTATGAGTGCGCATTTAAGCGGTTTTTGCTGTGGTGTACCGAAAAAACTGTAAAATCTTGATTATATATTCAGATAGTATTCTCTTGGCATACTTTGCCAGTTTTTCGACGAATATGAAAAGTTCGACTCTTTGGACGCAGTATTTAATGGTAAGGGCCACATTGAATTATAAAAATGGCGTAGATCCAGGGTTCTCGAAAAAATCCAGGATTCTCAAAAGCACAAATTAACTTGTTTTCAAATTTTGCTCCCGATAAGACATATTTAATGATAAAGATAAGCTTTAAAACTTAAAGATAATATATACACTTATCTTTTGGTATCCTATACTCTAAAATAAACAAATCTCGACTCTTTAGGATTTTGGGAGAAATTTATTTGGGGATTTGCAGAAAAAACTATGCTCTTCGCCCAGAAAAATTCGAGGTGTGACGTCTTTTCATAAAATACAAGGTGGAGTAGTTGGCATTCACAAATTTAGTAGAGTGGCAAAAGACGTGGCATTGTTTTTAAATTTAAAAAATTCAAGTGAATATACCGGCCATTTCTTCCGTCGGACTTCAGATACACGCCGTGTAGATTCTGGTGGTGACCTCATTTGCCATAAAAGGTATGGTGGTGGGAAATCTAATACTGTAGCTGAGGGATACTTAGAAAATTCCACAATAAATAAAAATATTAAGCTGTAGAAATTAATCCAGAAAAACAGTATTAAAACAAGAGGCTTTTAAGACGTTGGGAGAAAACAATATTTTGTGGTGCACTGCTTCCACAACAAATTGCGACAGAAACCACATATTTAGTAAGTCATCAAACTCGATTACTAAAATAAATCAGTCAAGCGTAACTCAATTGTAGTTAAACGAATTTTTCCATATCTGCAGCAGCTCGATTCTGGTTTTTCCTATAGGAAAAGGAATTAGGAAAAAAAAATTCATAGTATTTTTGCCAAAAATATCATTTTCTGGCCTACTGAGAATCATGTTTGATCTAAAATTTTATAATTTAGGAAATATTTTTTCCGTATCGAAATTGGATAGGAAAAATATTTCCAATTTAGTTTCGTTTTTGAAAAAATTTACACTAACTGTTTACCATAGTATGCCAGGAAAAAAAATTTTGTGACCAAAATACTATGAAAATATTTTCCCTAATTCCTTTTTCTCTAGGAAAAACCAGAATCGAGCTGCGTCGATTCTGGCTTCCCAGAAATTTTATAATAATTTTGTTTTCTGGAATTTTCATAATAATTTTGTCACAACAATTTTTTTCTTGCGTACTATGTAAAACAGTTGGTGTAATTTAAAAAAAAAACAAAATTAAATTAAGAAAATTTTTCCTATCCAATTTCGAAAAAAATATTTCCTAATTTATAAAAATCTAGATCAAACATGATTTCACAGTATGTTAGAAATTGATATTTTTGACAAAAACGCTATGTAAATATTTTCCCTAATTCCTTTTCCTATAGGTATTGTGTACTATAAACATTTCGAAGCACTATTTGGCTAATATGATCAACTTTTATATTTTCGATTTAAGAAGAAATTTTTAAGGAGAATTAATGCTAAATCGAAGAATATTCAATCACGAACCGAGTAAATTAGGAATATTGGGTTGGTATAGAGACTACTCAAAAGAGTAGGGTTTTCGTGTTCTTTTCGGTGGGTCAAGATAATTAATTTTTTGAACAAGAAATTCTAACCAAAATTGATTTTTTGGAATATAAACTTAGGTGCCCTAAAAAATTCATAAATTGTAAGAGAGATACATTAAATTTCGACATCATTAATTAAAATTCTTTTCTCTCAAAATTAATTTATTCTCACTGATGTGAAATAGTTCCTAAAAAAACGAACCAATACCATTTTTGCAACTCAAACGATTACTAATAGGGACTTTGCCCGGTTCTCATCGATCTCGCGATATGTAGATTTGCTCATGCCAGACTAATATGACAAAATCCAAAAAATTAACCTCTCACGTTTCGGGCCCATATTTGCACATGCCATAACTATGACAAAATTCAGAAAATTTACATGGACAATGGAATTTTATATATCTTCCTACAGTCTACTAATCTATTGTAAGTTCGTATTAAGAAAAATAGTGTAAATTCTGTTTAAAGTACAATCGAATCTCATATCTGAGTGAACTTTTCTTCAGTTCCTCTCTTTCACCATCACTATATTTTATTTCTCTATTTGTAATAAAATAATGGTTGATGATCCAATAAAATTGTAAAACGTAAAGTTAATGGTGGATGGAGTTTCAAAAAATTTAATTGATATTTGATATGGTTAACCCGAGAAACATAGTGGAATTGATGAGTACTTGGCAAAATCTCCAGCAGAGTTTAGTTGAACATGCTTTTTGTGTTTAACTTCAATTGAAATTTTTTATTTAAATATCGTTTCGCCTGAATGTTTGCTTTTAAGTTGATATCACGAATACTAGCATACATGGATTTCGTATAAGGAAATATTTCATGGCTGTGTGTAGGAGTTTCTGTAATTTTTCCTAAAACAATTCTAAATATTGTTTACACTTAGGGATGGAGTTAGTAAATATTTCACGCGCAATTAATTCTCTAAGACTTAAACCATAAACGTAAAACATCCAGTTTTTAATGGTCATCCAATGCGATACATTATAGTAGTTATTGGTTTCTTCTGAGATGTTGTCTGTTAAGGAATTGATATTAAAATTTGGCATCAAAATTACTCGAAATATGACCCAATTATTTTTCAAAAAGTCAAAGTATATATAATACGAGTATTTTCTCTGCCTGGAACTTGAAAAATCGTACCACACGCAATTGTTATGTAAAAATTTAAAAAAAATTTAAGAAAAACTCTAAATTTATAAAATGACGTCCTAAATGACTGTTCCGAAAGAACGTGTCGCAAATCGATCACTGGTGCTCAAAAACACTATTTCGCAATTTTTATCATAATTGTGCAGGGCGAAAAACAAATTAAATAGAGGGACCCCAGTATAATAACTAAATCATTATAACATTTCACCGCAACGCAATTGGCACCACATGGTGCAACATTTCACAATATGATAGAGCAAAACTCCCGACATTTAATTAGCGCAAAACATAACACCCGAAACACCAATATACAAAATGGCACATAATCGCGCAACTTGATGAAACAACACGCAACATGATACACATCACGTAACATAGTGATGCAACACATATCTCTAGACACGATACAACATCACGCAATATGGTGCAATATAATGCAACATCCTGTATCATGAAGCATGATGATGCAACATTATTTAAAATTGTGCAATATCATGCAAAATGATGCAATATCCTGCAAGACAATGCAATATGAAGCAACATGCTGCAACAAGCCAAAAACATGATGCAACATAAGGTCAATCTGAAAGACGTCAAAATGAATTTCCCGTGAATAAAAAAAAATTTTGTTTGTAGAAATGATCAAATTTTTATAATTCAGATTCTTTTATCAGATTTTTTTTTTTAATAATAATGAATATGCGCCATTTTTATATGAACGGATGTCATTGTAGCTTGATTTCTGTAGCGGCTTTATAGATTGGAAAGACTTACATTGTGGCATTTAAATCATGGTATAATGGTATATACCATTTCGAAATAAGTCGTAAGGCTTTTGCATAGAATTTTGGAACAGGCAACGGCTTATTTCAAAATAGCACAATATTTTATTTTCATTCCATACTGTAAACTGATTCTTTCTTATACAGCTACTATGGGAGCCTATCTCTGAGATTCGTGTAACTTGTCATCATGACGTATATACACGAGGTCATATATCTGTAAAAAAGCTATATTTTGTCTAATAAAAAATAAATTTTGAACACTATAGCATAATTTTATGTTCAAAATTATAAAAGTGTCCAATAATTTAAAAGTGTTCATAAACTTCACAGGGATTTGAAGGCAATTAAAATGTTTAAAGCCAGTTTAATCTACACTAACAACTCACATGAATAAGTTACCCATCGGAATCGAATCCTTAAACTCAAATACTCCCTCCTACCAGTTTTTATTTGATAAAATAAGCCGTTGATCGGTTTTGACCAATGACACGGATTTTTTTTTAAAGGCACCTCAGACGGAGATGACTGAAAGTAAGCGGTTATTTTCCTTGAACTGAGCATCATACCAATTTTAAACGGTGAGCGATATATGTCATATAGCTGCAAGGCCCATAACACTAAAGAATTCATTATCAATTTCCTCCTCAATATTCTGGAAAGTTCCGAGGTTGAATTTTTAAAATCAAACGAGGAGAAAATTATAGAACGGAAACTTTTTCCTCTGCCGTCTGTAGAGATATAGATCACTATTTCTTTTTTATATGGTTGGAATTTATCTAAAAGCCAGAGAGTGTAACGAATTCCTAAATTTGTCGTGTTAGAATATTATTCGCTTCCAGATGTCTGTATACCTACTTACCTAAATTCGATACCTACCGGAAATTTCTTAGCTGACAATTTTATATACTAACTTACATTACCATACTTAACCATTTTTTTTTGTTACTTACCGATTTTTGAACATAGATCAGAGTTTGTTTCGTTCTTAACTGCCCTGTTTTGCATTATAATTCCGAAATTGATCAGCTGGTGACAATTGTACTAATTAGTACAGGTGAGGATATTGCAAAAGGGGAAAATGAAGAAGACGCGATTTACTATGACAACCGAGCTGGAATAACAATGGATTTTGAGGTGGAACGGGAGTCTAATTGGAAAAATCGTACAAAAAGGTCAAAAAATCAAAAATAATATTCTGACCAGAAATAAATTAAAAATTATTTGTAAAAGTTTTTTTTTGTAAATTTAAATTAAGTATAGAGTTGTATGTCATATCAAATATAGTAATATTCATTAAAAAGTTGGACTTGAGATTTTTTTTTTTGTTTATGTTATATAAATAAATACAAACTAGTTTTGGTATTAATATTATTTATGGCATCTAAATTGTTTTCATAAACGTTATTAAAAATTAAATTAGAAAACAAATCATTAATAAACTTTGTTGTGTGTTTTATTGTGGCAGCCATTACGCTGACCACCAGTGTTTTTTTGAGATTGCTCGGAATTATTAATTTCTCCGAATACGGTGCAAATGGTATATATGAATGTACATAAAATTTTACATATATTACGTTAACGGCGAGTACGTAAAACCCAAAATTTATGCGAAGTACGAACGTGAGTTTAAATCCACGCTGAGGGCTAACGTTGCAATAAATAACAAAAACGTGCGGCAGTAAACTAACACAACCTAAAATTAATCGTGCTATATGCAACCGAGCATATGCTGCCAATATACCATTTAAATACGGGAGTGGAGGACAACATACTACAATAGAAGTATATAATCCTCATTACTACGGGCGTGTGAAGCATTGTATATATGAAACACAGAGGTGCAAACCAGGATTACGATATTGCATAATTTCGAGAAGCTGCGCTCTCCAATCTGGACTATTCAACAGAATATTTCATTGCGGCAAACAACAAAACCGCTATACATACGGTAATACAGGAGCAAGACGAGGTCGCGGAAACCATCTCATCGTATCAACAACACGTCATCACAGGGTCAGTCATCAGAAAAAAACTGTAAAGTATAGCATGTTACTTTTCCTAAATTATTTTTTCTTTCTTTTTATTTTAAACATGTCATTTTCTAGATTAAATATTTTTTAACGTACCTTCTTAAGAAGTTACAATTTCACTTTAATTTATTTTTTTTCTGATAAATAATTTTTCTATGAAGATTTTTTTTTCTTCTCGTGCGTGCCTTTTCGATATGATCCATATGACAACTGTTCTGGTCTGTTGGTAAAAGTTAATATGTGCTAAAGTGTTGGGCGTTGTGGGAGGATAATGTACTATTGTGCTATGTGATTCTGGGTTCAATATGTTTTTCTTAGTTTCTTTTGCTTCCATCGTAATTTTGAATTTTGAGCACACGTATTTTTCTTTCTTTGTAACATGGCTGCTGGTTAGCGGTGGATAGCGGGACCCCTCAATCCGACTAAGAGCTGTCCGAAGTGTGCGACCACCGTAACAGCCTTGAGACCAAGCCATGAGGTTACAAGAGGCTCTGATTATTTGTAAAGGGTGATCTAAAATAAACTTCGAACCCTCCTGGAGAAGGGCTTGTAAAATGTCTGGACCTGATGTTTTAAAGTTGGGGAAAGAAAAGATGATCTTTTATCGTCTTATTCCTGGCACCAGTTCAGCCGCCGGTTGTCGGTTTCTGAGGCTTCTTTTTTAGTCAATCAATTATCTTTTTCTACAGGGTCGATATTAATTTCACGACCGGCACACAGATCTTGCTTTAGAAGTTGCCGAAAGGCTTAAAACTTTTTGAAAAACATTTTGTATACTATAGTTTGACAATACCTATGATTGAGAAACTTTCATGTCTATTTCCAAAGCCTTTTTAACTCGCTTAGCCACTAGGGTGTCTCTTTATTTTGGGTTCACTAAGCTCTACTCATATGGACAGATTATTGCTCTTTATAAAGCATCTCGTTTATCAACTTTACTCTAAAATCACACATTTTGATATTTTTTATACTGAATGTTGAAGTAACTGTTAAAAATTTAATCCATGAATTGTGCTTCATAGATGAGTTAAAATAATCCGCTGATTTACCCAAAAAGAACAATGCACCATAACCGGACCCCAGTCTTATAGAAATTGTTAGATGATAGTCCAACACCACCTAGAAGTATACTATACTAAATTTGTAAAGCCTGACTCCAAGCTACCGAAAATTACACTATAGCATTATAGCGGTTAAATTGAATTGATTTATACAATATTTATAGAATTCCAATTTGAAAACACATTGCTTCATATATTTATAAATTATACAATTTTGAATATCGAAACTCATCTTGATTCTGGTGCTTGGTTTAACCTTACCAGCGGCAAGTAGTAATATAGAAGGCCTTCTGATGGAGTGCAAATTCCAGCCCCCCCCCCCCCCCTCGCTCAAGTTAAGTTACAGGCTGACTATAACGAGGCTATAACGAGTGTGAGTATATGAATATGGTTTTCGACTGAATAATTGAATGTCTTGGTATTATACTGGAACACCAAATCAAATTGTGTCGCTAAATGGCTAAGCGCTCCCCTAATTTGGAGAGGAAAATGGAATATGGAGTATACGAGCTGTACAATAAATACTGGTATATGGAGAAAAATCTAAACGATTTGTTTTTGAATTGTCTATTAATTATTTTTGTTAGGTGCGAATCGTCATCAAAAATGGGGAAAAATGAAAATAAGATTTAGTTAACAACTGAATGGACTTAGCAAAATGGTGTATATCGAAGAATTTAAATTTAATAATTTTGTCAAAGGTCTAAGATTTTATACTGAGAATTAGTGATTCAATCTGAGGACAAAAAATCTATTGGCATGGATCTCCTCTTCTGACCATCATACAAAAATTCGACAGAGACAAATATCTTTTGAATATCATAAGACTTAGAATAAGAACCAATTTTAGTTCTAAATTTACTGACAGCATTTCTGCCAGTTAAGTGCGGAAAATGGGTTATCAACAACATGATCAAATCAATTGTAAGCCATCAAAACCAAATAAGTGAGACATCCCAGGAATCATGCTATGGCCAAAATTTACTTTATGATCATTGAAAAAAATTAAATTAAATTTCAAATTGCAATTTTAAAAATGTTCTCTAAAAGCGAACAAAATTTTCATTTGCATTGTTTAACTGAATTGTTACTTATATGGATTTTTATGGTTGTGTTTGGTATTGTTAAAAGCTTTGACGTTTTATCATTTATATTGAGAACCACCCTGTAAACAAATTTTTTTTTCTCGACTTTTTTCGAAGAAAATATGACCGACCTTTATCTGTCACAAAATAATCTCTCTTAAAATATATCGGTATTTTCAATGGATTTTATTTTTTTCCTTAAACAGCCCTCTTCCTATAGCCCACATCCCAAACATAATCCATTTATGCAAATCTTTTTTGTTCTCTCTATATAAAAATATTTAGTTATACAACGTATTAACATTTTTTTTAAGGTTGTTCGACTATCCACACATGGATATGTAGATATGTGTACAACAACAAAAAAACTGTTGAAACATATTTCGTTCATTCGAAAAACGCCATCAATAAATCCATCATCAATCTTTTAACAATGTATACGTACATACATATAATTTATATATGGATGTGTATTTATATACATTTCGATTTTTCAACAAAAATGTTTTCACCCCGCACCATATTCCCTACAATAAGTATAACTAAACGCTAGATATATCCATATTCATGTGTAACATAAACTGTCACGATGATAAAACAACACAAACACCAATCGTACCAAACACAACAACAATTGTCACAAAATATAACATCTCCTCAAATATCGGAAAACCAACAACAACAAAAAAATAAACAAAAATAGCTACAACCAAATCATGTACAATTTGTAACATCATGAAAATAGGAATAGAAGTGGAAAACTATGCCATGTACACAATAAACATAAAAAGGAAAAATCCTATATTTATACAGCACACACCACCCAGCCGAATACACATAAGTTGTTGTTCGCCATGTCACAAACTAAAGTAGAAGGATTAAACGAAATTATTGGAAAAACAACAACAATAATAATATGTAATAACCATGTGAAAATGATAAGGAAATAAAATAGTGGTGTCATATTTTTCCGGAGCTTTTTTTTTATTTTTATTTCATTGTGTATTATGGATTGGGAATATATATAGAGAGAACAGAAACCCTTTATTTATTGAACAATTTTTGTTACAGCTTTTTGCTGTTTAAAAACAACCCCAATAATATACTCGTAACGTCTTTGTTGTTCTTTTAGTGTATCTATCTATATATAAATGTTCTAGACAATTCCAAGAATTGATCTAAACATTTTGATGTTCGTAATTTATGTTCAAACTGTATCCAAAATTGATAAGTTCATCAATATGGTATAGTGATATGATGGAAATAAAATTTAGGTATTTTATCCTGTAAAGGACAATTTTATGAGCTAATTATCTAATTCTGGAAACATTTCGTTTAAATTGCACCGCTTAAATCATAGTCAAAATTAAGTTTTTGTCAAAATTAACATGGCAAATAATAACACATTAAATACTTATGAGGACTAGATATCTGTTTATAATTACTGAATTCGGATTTAAATTTGTTCAAATTGGGATTAATATTGAATCATATTAAAATCTACAATAAATTTTGTTGTTGTCAAACTTAAATGTTGTTGTCAAAATAAACATGGCCGATAATAACAAATAAAATACTTATGAGGAATATGTCTATATATAAACTGAATTGGGATTTAAATTTGTTCAAATTGAGATGTATGTGAAGATAGCTCAAATTCCGTCCCCGAAAAATGCGATGGCAACACTAATTGTTGCTATCATGACATTTTTTACTCTCAGCTCAAAAAATCTCCACATATCATGACATTTTTGACTATCAGCCCCGAAAAGTTCGACATTTTTACTTTCAGCCCAGAAAATATTTACTGTCATGACATCGAAAACTATCACGACACAAACTTTTTCGGGGCTGAGAGTAAAAATGTTGTTTTTTCATGATAATATGAAAACAGAAAAATTTTCGGGGCCAAGACAAAAAAATTAACCTCTGTGAAGATAGCCCAAATTTCTATCCCCGAAAATCGAAAAAGTTGCTTATGGCATACTACACATTTTTATGTATACTATTGCGACATTTAATTATTAATTATAGCAATAAATCTATATTTGGCAATTACTCTAGAAATTTTTTGAAATGTTTTCATTTATTTTTACTTAGTTTGACTCTTGAAGAATTGTATAATTGTGGAAAAGCGGGGGTTTGGGGGCGGCAGCTCCCATCTTCTAAGGTATACAACGTATTAAAATTACATTAAAAAATATTTTGTATATACTGATAGTTATTTTTTTATTTGTGGCACTATCAGAAGAAGCGATAAGAGCGATAAAAACTCTTTGATCTGTGTCTGCAAGGTTGACGAAGCAATTAATATTATTTAAAATAAAAAAAAATATTGGAAAAATAAAAAAATTAAAAAATTTTCCCAGAAAATTTTTTGTGTCATGATAGTTTTAGCTGTCATGACAGTAAATTTTCGGAGCTGACAGTAAAAATGTCGTGATTTTTTGGGCTGAGAGTAAAAAAAATGTAATGATAGAAATAATTAGTGTTGCCATCGCCCGAAGGGATGGAATTTGGGCTATCTTCACATACAATTTGATCTCGGCTTTCTTTTGGACATTCTACTTGAACGATTCAATTTTGTTGTGTTTTTACGTGCAATCCGATTTGTGGTGAACATTTCGTGATTGTTCTGTTTCCGAAAATTTACATTTTGACCCCAGCTTTCTTTTGGACTTTCTATTTGAACGAATCGAATTTTGTTGTGTTTATTGTGCTTTATTTGTTTTTAGTTTTTGTGTGTGACTGTACACAATAGTCTTTAATAAGGGTTTATATAAATAACATATTTTTTTTTATTAACACCGGGTTCTTTAAACTATCGTACATCAACCATGCCTTTTAATCCTTTCGAATTCGATGACCAGAGCTTGGACATTATTAAAAAAACTATTTTGGATAATGTTGGAAAATTAATGAAATAGTACTTTCGTGTGATTCTACGAGAGACCCGTTATTATCTCTTATTTGTCAAAAAATATCCCTAGCATGGCATGAAAATAATAGATTAAAAATTAAAAATCTACTTCATGGAAAAACATCTTTTGCTTGTAAGCTATTAGAGGAATTTGAAAGTAGAACATCAACCGAAATGGATGTTCTCAACAATTGCGAGAACATGCCATTAATAAATCATGTCCAGAGTACCCAATTTACTGGAAACGTCAATAGCATTACTGATTATAATGTCGATTCTAATTTTAGTAACATAAATAATCACCCAATTATTGACATGAAAAACACAATCGACTCTGTAATAGATGAAGAAGGACAAGATTTCTTCAATAAAAACCAACTAGATGATCCGTTTTTGGAACCTTATAATACTGATAATATTGAGAGCGACAAATTTTCTAACATACGGTTTTCACCAAAATTCTTAAAAAATTATTTTAAATACGTTAAATGTTCCTCTATCACCCAATGTAACCCGCTAGTACGGCCAACGAATAATTTCTGAGTTCAATGAACTATATCTCGAATACTAAACATACAAAAATTCTAAAAAAATTATTTCAAATCTGGAATATTAAATAATAATAATAATAAACATTCAAATATCTTCTTCTTTTATTTTGACTCTCATTACATTTGTGACCTATCGTGATAGCAAGTATTTTCGGGGCTGAGAGTAAAAATGTGTCAATTTTTTGGGCTGAGAGTAAACAAAAAAATGAAAAGAATAATTTTATCGGTTTGGAAGCAAAATATTTAATAATATTGGGTGATATAAAATAAATTCAATTCGCATTTTAAAATATTTTATTTTGTTGATATTATTAAACAAATCATTTTATTTATGCTTCTTCTTTTGGTAATAAATTGTACTCAAATATTCGAATTTAAACCAAATGTTTTCTTGATAGTATATCTAAAGTTGTATAGTATTGCCATAAGCAACTTTTTCGATTTTCGGGAATAGAAATTTGGGCTATCTTGACAAAGGTCAAATTGGGAATAATATTGAATTATATTTAAATCAGAGTCAAAATTTTGTTTTTGTCAAATACTGTTGTTGTTGTCAAAATAAATATGGCCGATAATAACACATAAAATATTCATAAGGACTAAATGTCTATAAATAATTACTAACTTTGGATTTAAATTTGTTCAAATTGGGATTAACATTGAATTATATTAAAATTATAGTCGAAATTTTGTTTTTGTCAAACTTTGTTGTTGTCAAAATAAACATGGCCGACAATAACACATTAAATACTAATGAGGACTAAATGTCTGAAAATAATAACTGAATTCGGATTTAAATTTGAGAAATTGGGATTAACATTAAATTATATTAAAATCTAAACTAAATTTTGTTGTTGTCAAACACTGTTGTTGTTGTCAAAATAAAAATGGCCGATAACACCACAATAAATACTTATGAGAAAAGTCTATAAATAATTACTAAATTGGGATTTCAATTTGTTCAAATTGGGACTAATATTGAATTATATTCAAATCTACACAAAATTTTGTTTTTTGTCAAGCATTGTTGTTCTTGTCAAAATAAACATGACCGATAATAACAAATAAAATACTTATGAGAACTATGTCTATATATAATTACTGAATTGGGATTTATATTTGTTCAAATTGGGACTAATATTGAATTATAACTAAATAAGATTCAAAATTTTGTTTTTGTCAAATACTGTTGTTGTTGTCAAAATAAATATGGCCGATAATAACACATAAAATATTCAAAAGGACTAAATGTTTATAAATAATTACTAAATTTGGATTTAAATTGGTTCAAATTGGGATTAAAATTGAATTATATTTAAATCATATTTAAAATTTTTTTGGTTGTCAAACATTGTTGTTGTTGTTGTCAAAATAAACATGGCCGATAACACATTTGATACTTATGAGGACTAAATGTCTATATATAATTACTAAATTGGGATTTCAATTTGTTCAAATTGGGATTAACATTGAATTATATTTAAATCTTACTCAAAATTATTGTTTTTATCAAACTTTGTTGTTGTCAAAATAAACATGGCCGATAATACCACATAAAATACTAATGAGGACTAAATGTCCATAAATAATTACTAAATTGGGATCTCAATTTGTTCCAATTGAGATTAAAATTGAATTATATTAAAATTATAGTCGAAATTTTGTTTTTGTCAAACTTTGTTGTTGTCAAAATAAACATGGCCGACAATAACACAATACATACTAATGAGGACTAAATGTCTGAATATAATTACTGAATTCGGAATTAAATTTGTTGAAATTGGGATTAACATTGAATTATATTAAAATCTACACTAAATTTTGTTGTTGTCAAACATTGTTGTTGTTGTCAAAATAAAAATGGCCGATAATACCAAAATAAATACTTATGAGAAATATCTATAAATAATTACTAAATTGGGATTTAAATTTGTTCAAATTGCGACTAATATTGAATTATATTCAAATCTACACAAAATTTTGTTTTTGTCAAGCATTGTTGTTGTTGTCAAAATAGACATGGCCGACAGAAACACATGTAATACTTATGAGGACTGAATGTCTAAATATAAATTTGTTCCTTTCACCAAAATATGTCATTGGCAAATAGAAAACTCATAGGAGGCTAGGTTTCTTTTGGCAAACTAGCAGTGTTCGGAATTTTAATTTTTGATGTGCGTTCGTCGTTGTCAGCCCTAAAACGCCTGGGGATAACAAAAAATTGCATTCAAATTTTCAAACATGGTTACGCATGACACATTACAAGTAATCCGTGTTTAACTCGAAACAATACTTATAAAACCTGTATATAGCATTACAATATGTTACAAAAGGATACGATACGACATACTGTAAGCAACAAAATCAAGTATTTTGTTTAACACAGTTGTTGCAGATAATGGTTCCGCCCAAACTCTCAAATCAGAAAATATTTTTTTTTGAATTTCTAATTAAATTAGTACATTACCAACGCACTTTGGAGAACAGCATGAAAAATCTTTTCTTATATAAACACTAAACAAAATTTCAATTTTGTTACAACAGACTTTCTGTACGAATTGTCATGATTGTATAACAATATTAGACTGAACATCCCCGTGGAAGATACGAAAATTTGAAACCATATGTTTCCTGATTTGAATTTTAACAATATTGGAGCTTTAATGCATCTCAAAAAATACACTCAACATTTATATCGATCAAATCCCTAAAAATCACAAACAACAAACCAGATGTGATCATTTAATTTGCAGATATACAATCATATATAGATAATAAAAAAAATACAAATTTTGTGGGGGAATTTTCACATTTTTTGCTGTATCGTGCCGAATACTTGTCAAAGTGGAAATAATCTAAATAAAATGGTGAAAATTTGTGTGCAATCAACAAGTCATTTATTAAGTTGTGTGTTTACGCGTGCTAATTAAAGTGTTTGCGCCTTTTTGTGTACAAATAAAAAAAAATATTTCCTGATCCTAATACTAATTTAATTATATATATACGAGTTCCCATTTTATAGCAATACCTAATATTTCCCTATTTTACATCTAACACAATAAATAAGCAATTATTCAAATTTTTTATATTTTTTTTTTTTATATTTGCAAAGTAAGGTAATAAATTATCAATGAGTATGTTCGTGCATAACAAATTACCCTGCTCATAATCATTTATCATAGTTGGAAAAATATATATATACAGATATAAAAAAAAACTTGAAAATAATCCTATCTATCTATTTCTAAACTAAAACAACAACAATAACATTATAACTAGGATACGACCGAACCACATCAAAATAATTATAACAATTACACAAAAATATATTACATCTAGAACCTATATACCGTCGTATATATTTTGCTACTTGGTTGTAGACACAAAATAAAAATTTATCCTCGTTTCACTCATCTATCATCTATCACACTAGGAAATAATAATAGGGAAAATCATTTTTGTTTTTCCGTTTTTTTTTTTTTGGGAGGGTTCGACGCTCATCCCAAATTCGGTGCACGACGGCGCGAATATGGCACTCACAGAGAACAAATTTCTATGTAAGTAGATACAAACTTATATACACAATAAAACAACAAGCAAAAATTTTTCATGAAAAATTCATTTTTCACCCAAAAAATAAAAAAAAAAAACACTGCTGGAAATTTATTTATTTTTTGTTGTATTTTTAACATTTTATATATACATACATTTTCCACCGCACCATCGTGCTATGTGTTTTGTACTCGTATATATACATTCGAGTATGTTGTACATAATTGTTGTTATTGTCGTTTTTATCGTAAAGGGATTTGATTAAATCAAATGAATATTTGTTATAATTTTATGCTCTTCGATTAACATAAATTAGAATTTTATAACCTGTAAATGATGACGGAATATTTGATTAGAATTATACCCATCGTTTGTATATAAGCTGCTGCTGCCGTCGCTATAACAGCAACACATTAAAATTCATCGCAAAAAATTATTTAAGGTTGTGGTGCTTGATGCGGCGTTCGTTCGAAAATAATGTACCTTTACATATATAAATACTTACGACATAGGTATTATCCTTTTATATTTTGTGTAGGGGACACTTTATCCCGTCGTATATACCTCATCGCTATATGACGGCGATAAAAATGTCATGCCCATAAAAATTCTTTGGTAATATACGTGTGTTGTATGTAATATAACCTGAATATTTATATCTCGCATGCAGCTATATAATACGAAATTGGATTTATATACGCGAAAAACGTTTGGTATAGTATATATAGGACACCACCATTCATATATAATAAGATAAATGTCTTACGAACACTTTTTTTATGTTTGGTACGCGATTAAAATATTTAAAATCCCCGATTTTTCATTCCGCAATTAATCAAATATTTATAACATTTAGCATATACTTTATACCGTCTACGTGAATCTAATGTGACGGCATGTCAACTTTTGAACATATATAGTTTATTTGTAATCAATTACTAGCGTGTTTAGCATGTAGTTGCGTGACTAATTTATCGGTCGGCATTTTATTTTAAATCACAAAATTTGTAAATAAATTAATCAACTTAAAATTTACATCATGTCTCATGAATGTCATATTATGTTTTGTAGATTGTAGATTTTATGACATTAATATTATAAGTGTGTGTGTGTGTGCTTTGAAATGTTTGCTTTTATAATTTAGAAGCGGATGCTATTACAGTACATGATATGGAATTATATTTTTAAAGCAGCAACATATAGGTAGGTTATGTTACTTAAAGTTAAAATGTACCGTTTACAGATTTCTATAAGTATTCGAAATTACGGAATCGAACATTTTGAAAGGTTTAATCAAGCACTACAGAAAATCATAAAAAATTGTTCTTGAAAATTTATGTAATATTTGTCGTTAAGAAATGTAATTACTAGAGGATGGATTTTGCTTTAAATAGTTTCATAAAAAATATTCTAAATTTCTTATCGAACAGATTTTTGAACAAAAAATATTTCAATATAATGTGTGAACTTTGGGACACGTCATATCCATGATTTAATCACACTTAAAACGACGTCCTAAACCAGAAACTGAATACCTAAAGATTTATTTATAATTGGAGCAATACCAGAGCCATCTATGATTTTAAAGAGCCGTAATTTTAAAATGAGACCTACCTTTCTTGGGCCTTACTATATCGGGTTTATCAATAAGGACAAGAATTGTGTATTTAAATAAAACAGAATAGTTGAGATATTGGGCTGAAATATATTTCAGTTGCATTACATATGTTACATTTAATTATGGAATTCGTCTCGTTTATATAACCACATTGAGCACATTTGCAACGATCGATTCTTTGGAGCCAGTTTTCTACCAATTATTTACACATATCGCAACTACTTAACGTATTTCCATAAAAATAACTACATCTACGGCCTTAAATCGGGGGAGCGAGATGGTCCTTTGCCTGGAATATTTCCCGAAATTATACACGGTTACTAAACTTCATCTTCAATAGATTAGCTGTTTGACCAGATGTGTGGCATGTGGCCTTAAAAAAAGTCTTTCAACTTGACACGATAGTTGCATTGACCGTAACATGGCGATTATTTTCATAGACGAAAAAATATGGTTCAATCACACCTCCGGAATGAAATCCACAACAAACGGTCACTTTTTGTGGTGCTATGGAGTTTCTTGAAGCACATATAGGCTAGATGGTATCAAATAAGACATATTTTACTTATTCACAACGCCATTAAGCGCAAAATTAGTTTCATCACTGCAGATGGTTTTTCAATGAAATTCATTATTGGCTTCAAAAATTAAAAGTAGTAAATCAAAAAAGTGTTTGCGGTTAGAACGATAATGATTAATTTAATGTGTTATTATCGGCCATGTTTATTTTGACAACAACAACAATGTTTGACTACAACAAAATTTTGAGTGTGATTTAAATATAATTCAATTGTCATCCTAATTTCAACTAATTTAATCCAAAATCAGTAATTATATATATAGACAAAGTCCTCATACGTATTCAATGTGGTATTGTCGGCCATGTTTATTTTGACAACAACAACAATGTTTGACAAAAAACAAATTTGGACTAAGATTTAAATATAATTCAATATTAATCGCAATTTCAACAAATTTACATCCGAATTCAGTAATTATAAACAGACATCTAGTTCTTATGAGAATTTATTGTGTTATGATCGGCCATGTTTATTTTGACAACAACAACAATGTTAGACAAAAACAAATTTGGACTAAGATTTAAATATAATTTAATATTAATCACAATTTCAACAAATTTACATCCGAATTCAGTAATTATAAACTGATATCTAGTCATTTTAAGAATTTATTGTGTTATTGTCGGCCATGTTTATTTTGACAACAACAACAATGTTTGACAAAAAACAAATTTGGACTAAGATTTAAATATAATTCAATATAAATCACAATTTCAACAAATTTACATACGAATTCAGTAATTATAAACTGATATTTAGTCATTTTAAGAATTTATTGTGTTATTGTCGGCCATGTTAATTTTGACAACAACAACAATGTTTGACAAAAACCAAATTTGGACTAAGATTTAAATATAATTCAATATAAATCGCAATTTCAACAAATTTACATCCGAATTCAGTAATTATAAACAGACATCTAGTCCTTATAAGAATTTATTGTGTTATGATCGGCCATGTTTATTTTGACGACAACAACAACAACAATGCTTGAAAAAAAAAACAATTTTGGACTAAGATTTAAATATAATTCAATATTAATCACAATTTCAACAAATTTACATCCGAATTCAGTAATTATAAACTGATATCTAGTCATTTTAAGATTTTATTGTGTTATTGTCGGCCATGTTTATTTTGACAACAACAACAAAGTTTGACAAAAAACAATTTTGGACTAAGATTTAAATATAATTCAATATTAATCACTGTTAAAGATGCGTAGCTAAAATATATAAAATTCGTTTTTCATATAAAAATTATATAAATTAACTTTAAAAATATTTATTATTATAAAATACTTATCTTGTAAGCTCTCACGTAATCTGGTTTAGATCGCCAATTTTATTTATTGTTTATGAATTTTGACAATTAACGGTTAAAGCTAGCAAATAGAGCTTGTTTGTAAATTAACTTACGAAATTGTATACAAAATTTTGTAATAGAGTTATAAATTAATGTTAAAATTATATAATAGAATGCGCTCCATTCGGTCATGTAATTATTTAAATTTAAATATTTAGCGCGATTTTTATGATTGCTTTTAGCTAACTAGGGCAACCCATATTTGAGGAATGAATTTGCTAAACATTAAAATTTTCTTCCTCTTTTCCTGCGACTTTCAAGCGAACAACATCAACAACGGAGAATAAATCATTGTGGGATTACTGAATACAAAGCGAAAGGAAGGAAATAAAAGGTGGAATCGCCGGATCGGATTACGTGAGTTAGCAAATTTTTGCGAAATTATACATTGCTAATAATAGTGTGAATAAAGAATTTTAATAAATTGAATTGTTATAATAGAAAATTATATTCTGAGTTTTATATTTATAAAATTGCGAACTTTTTAATTCAGAAATAGTCTTTCTATATATTGCGATATATTCAATTCGTTCGGAAATTTTACAATCAAAATTTCAACAAATTTACATCCGAATTCAGTAATTATAAACTGACATCTAGTCATTTTAAGAATTTGCTCGTGTTATTGTCGGCCATGTTTATTTTAACAACAACAACAATGTTTGACAAAAAACAAATTTGGACTAAGATTTAAATATAATTCAATATTAATCACAATTTCAACAAATTTACATCCGAATTCAATAAATATAAACTGATATCTGGTCATTTTAAGAATTTATTGTGTTATTGTCGGCCATGTTAATTTTGACAACAACAACAATCTTTGACAAAAAACAAATTTGGACTAAGATTTAAATATAACTCAATATTAATCACAATTTCAACAAATTTACATCCGAATTCAGTAATTATAAACTGATATCTAGTCATTTTAAGAATTTATTGTGTTATTGTCGGCCATGTTAATTTTGACAACAACAACAAAGTTTGACAAAAAAACAATTTTGGACTAAGATTTAAATATAATTCAATATTAATCACAATTTCAACAAATTTACATCCGAATTCAGTAATTATAAACTGACATCTAGTCATTTTAAGAATTTGCTTGTGTTATTGTCGGCCATGTTTATTTTAACAACAACAACAATGTTTGACAAAAAACAAATTTGGACTAAGATTTAAATATAGTTCAATATTAATCGCAATTTCAACAAATTTACATTCGAATTCAGTAACTATAAACTGACATCTAGTCATTTTAAGAATTTATTGTGTTATTGTCGGCTATGTTTATTTTGACAACAACAACAACAATCTTTGACAAAAAACAAATTTGGACTAAGATTTAAATATAATTCAATATTAATCACTGTTAAAGATGCGTAGCTAAAATATATAAAATTCGTTTTTCATATAAAAATTATATAAATTAACTTTAAAAATATTTATTATTATAAAATACTTATCTTGTAAGCTCTCACGTAATCTGGTTTAGATCGCCAATTTTATTTATTGTTTATGAATTTTGACAATTAACGGTTAAAGCTAGCAAATAGAGCTTGTTTGTAAATTAACTTACGAAATTGTATACAAAATTTTGTAATAGAGTTATAAATTAATGTTAAAATTATATAATAGAATGCGCTCCATTCGGTCATGTAATTATTTAAATTTAAATATTTAGCGCGATTTTTATGATTGCTTTTAGCTAACTAGGGCAACCCATATTTGAGGAATGAATTTGCTAAACATTAAAATTTTCTTCCTCTTTTCCTGAGACTTTCAAGCGAACAACATCAACAACGGAGAATAAATCATTGTGGGATTACTGAATACAAAGCGAAAGGAAGGAAATAAAAGGTGGAATCGCCGGATCGGATTACGTGAGTTAGCAAATTTTTGCGAAATTATACATTGCTAATAATAGTGTGAATAAAGAATTTTAATAAATTGAATTGTTATAATAGAAAATTATATTCTGAGTTTTATATTTATAAAATTGCGAACTTTTTAATTCAGAAATAGTCTTTCTATATATTGCGATATATTCAATTCGTTCGGAAATTTTACATTGGTCCTTCGAGCCGGATGCAATTAGCATCAAACTAAAACATTCGCGAAAATAATCCAATAAAATAACCTGTGATTTATATTGTAAACGTGTTTATTGGAATCCTTTGATATAAAAAAAAAAAAAAAAAAAAAAAATCGTAGAAATTCGGTAGTAAAGTGCATCTTAACACTTCATTTAAAAACTATCAAACTAGTATAAAAGCTGTGTGTTTATTGATATAACCAAAGTGTAACTTTCGGGATTTGTTGATTCGAGATAAAATCATAGTAAAAATTCAGATCTCCTAAAAATAAAAGAGAAAAGTGTATCATTAGTGCTAATTTATATTCAATTCAAAATGGCAGACACGCGATCACTTCAACGAAAAGTTAATCGGTTGTTACAAATAGAAAATTTCGCAAAAGGGAATCTTCTTCAAGAACCAATAGAACGTATCAAGGCGCAAGTTAAACTTTTAACTGAGGAATGGGAGGACTACAAATCAAATGAAAAAAAATTTAGAAATCTACCTGAAAATGCCGATTTACAAGACATCATCGAGACGAAATATTTCGCAACCAAAGGAAAATTAATGCAGGCCGAGCTGATATTGGATAAGGATGTGCACCCTGAAAATCTTGATTCCAGCTTAAATGAACTTATGGCCAACCAACGATCCTTTTTGAATGAAGTAGCAACTTTGAATTTAAAGACTGATTCCGATGTTCGATTGCCACGAATGAATGTACCAACATTTTCTGGGATTTATTCCGAGTTTGCTTCCTTTCATGACTTATTTGAGGCGTCAATTAATAGTAATCCAAAAATTCCGAAGGTACATACGCTTCAGTACTTGAAAGGGTATCTGAGAGGTGAAGCGGCGGCTTTAGTGCGACATATCACGATAACTGAAGCAAATTACGATGAAGCGTGGGAAATAATAAATAAGCGATACGACAAAAGAAAACATGTGACTGCGATGCTTTTGAAACAATTTATGGATCAACCTACGATCAAACAAGCATCTGCCAAATCTCTGCACCATATGCGCGATGTTTCCGACGAGGTAATACGAGGGTTAAAAGTTTTAGGTGAACAAGCTGAATTACGCGATCCGTGGTTAATCCATATTTTGGTGAACAAATTGGATCAAGTAACAAAACACGATTGGGCTCAGCACAGTTATGAGATTGAATTTCCTACCATAACTAATTTTTTCGATTTTTTAAATAAACAGAGTGACACGTTAGAAAGTTGCCAACCTTCGAGACAAATTTCACATCAGACAGCTACATCCTCGAATTTGAAAGTAATGCATGTAGACATGAAACCAGTAAGTTGTTTGAAATGCGGTGATAATCACTTCCTAAGGAATTGCGACCAATTTTTAGTACTTTCCGTAAATGACAGGAGAAGCTTTGTGGCTGAGAAAAAGCTATGTTTTATATGCATGTTTCCAAATCATCAATCACAAGGATGTCGTTCAAAATTTAGATGTGGTATATGCCGAGCGAGACACCATACAACATTACATCAGGATATGCATAAGCCGTTAACAAATACTGCAATGTTGAACAATGAAGATGTCATTGATCTATCAACATCCGGGAAAACAAACACTGGTACCGTAAACATTGCTCATGCTACTACCCACAAACAATTTACGGCACTATTACCTACAGCTATTATAAGAATTCTAGATGCAACAAACGAATTCCAAAAGTGTAGAGTTTTATTAGATTCTGGGGCGCAGGCATCTTTCATCTCCGAATCGTGTGCTCAACGACTCGCGTTACCACGTAAAAATGCGAAATTACTTATAAAAGGCTTGACTCCTGGTACAGAATCAACGAAAGGGATTTTATCAATAAAGGCTACGTCATTATATTCTTCAACAGAAACATTACAAATTGACGTCCTTGTTCTACAAAAATTAACCAGCTGTCTTCCATCAAGCAAGGTAAATCTCACCAATTTAAAGCAATTCGAAAACATAAAATTAGCAGATCCACATTTCCATACGCCCGGGGGAATAGACATAATAATTGGAGCCGACAGATTTTTTAATGTTCTACGAGATGGTCGTGTTGCAATTTTAGAAGACAAGTTAATTGCTCAAAATTCGATGTTTGGTTAGATTGTGTCGGGAGAAGTCACCAGAAAAGCAAGTGAGCACGGTCAAACAAGTCTCAATTTCCACATTGGCATAAATGTAGACGAAGCCCTCAAAAAATTTTGGGAAATGGAAGAGATTCCTGCATGCGATCCTTGGTCTACCGAAGAAAATGACTGTGCAAAAGATTTTAAAACAAAATTTCAGAGACACGCCAACGGTAAATTAATAGTAAAATTACCCTTTAAAACTTCACCTTTAGCTTTAGGGAATTCGTTAGGGAGTGCCAGAAGGAGATTTTTTTACTTGGAGCAACGGCTAAACAGAGATGTTTTTTTAAAAACTGAATATGCGAAAATCATTCGTGAGTACATCCACTTGGGTCATGCAAAAGAGATCCCCAACGCAACGACAGGCGAACAAATTGAAAATTGCTACTATTTACCGCATCATGCCGTTTTCAAAATGGATAGTACCACAACAAAGCTGCGTGTCGTTTTTGATGGGTCAAGTAAAACAACCAGTGGAAAATCTATCAACGATCTTCTTATGATAGGGCCTACAATTCAACCCACTTTATGGACAACGCTTGTTAACTTTCGGTACGGTAAAATTGCACTTACAGCCGATATTGAAAAGATGTATCGTCAGGTATTAGTAGCCGATGAAGATCACGATTTCCAAAGGATTCTGTGGAGAGAACAGGTTAGTGAGCCGTTGAAGTATTACAAATTAACCACTGTTACCTTTGGGATGGCCAGTTCAGCGTTCTTAGCGATTCGTGCACTTCAACAAGCTGCATATGATTTCTAAGAAGAACATCCGATCATTGCTAATGAAATCCAGCGTAAATTTTACATAGACGATTATATATCTGGTGCAAACACTTTGGAGGAAGCCAAATACCTGAAAGAACAGTTGACAAAAATACTTTCACTAAGAGGTTTTAACTTGCGAAAATGGACATCTAACGCTCCTGAATTACTGCATCAGCCATTAGACGATCACAAGTCGCTAGTTCCGTTCGAGGAAAATAATTTGACCACTAAGATACTAGGACTTCAATGGAATTCAAAGGAAGATGTGTTGTCATTTAAAGTCAATCTTCCAGAGGAAATCATCCCAACCAAGCGATCCTTAATTTCTAATGCGTCCAAAGTTTTTGATCCTCTTGGTTTACTATCTCCATCGATAATTTTGGCTAGAATTATTTATCAGCAATTGTGGTTAAGAAAACTAGAATGGGACGATGAGCTCCCTGATGACATCGCTATGGTATGGAATAGGCTCAAAACAGAACTTCCACAATTCGAGCAGCTCAAAATTAAGAGATATATGCAGAAGGAAGGTATACAGCTTCATGGTTTTTGCGATGCTAGCGAAAGGGCGTATTCGGCAGTAGTCTACAATCGATTTTCAAATGAAAAGGGAGAAATTCAAATAGAACTAGTCACCTCTAAAACGAAAGTTGCACCTATAAGGCAGATTTCCCTCCCAAGGTTGGAATTATGCGGTGCGCATTTGCTGGCGAAACTATTAAATGAAATAAGAAAAACTGTATCCGAAGATGTGTCAGTGTATGGATGGACAGATTCCTCTATTGTTTTAGCTTGGTTATCCGATCATCCAACCAAATTGAAAACATTCGTAGCCAACCGTGTGTCAGAGATTCAGCGATTATTGCCGAGAAGCAATTGGAATCATGTGAAGTCAGATAAAAATCCAGCAGACTATGCTTCGAAGGGTGTCTTACCAACGAAATTATTGACAATCAATCAGTGGTGGCATGGTCCACCATGGCTAACTCAACCAGAAGATTTATGGCCAACTATAAAACAACAGGTTTTTTACGATGATACCACTTGCGAGAAGAAAAAGCGAACTGCCTCCATAATACCATTATTTAATACCAAATGCGAAGTTAGTGAAGAAGAGGTATTCCAATTAATATTAAATAAGACATTTTCTTTCACAAAGGCCATACGAGTTCTAAGCTACATCTATAGATTTATAGAAAATGTTAGAAAGGAAAAAGGACTTCGCTTGACAGCAGCATTAAATCTGAGAGAGATAAATCAAGCCACAGGAAAACTATTAAAATGGGTACAATGCAAATAATACCCAAACGAGATAAAACTATTAGAAAAAGGGCAGATGCTATCTAAACATGATAAACTTTCCACACTTACGCCGTTTCTAGATACAAACGGCCTGTTGCGTGTTGGTGGAAGGTTAGAAAATTCTTCATGTGCATATGATGTCAAACATCCAATCATTCTACCTAAATCCCACATCCTTAGTAGAATGATTATTTCCTTTTACCACAAAAAATATCTCCATCCCGGCCCATCTCAAACATCCCATCTAATTCGCCAGGCGTACTGGATCGTGAAGGGCAAAGCAACCGTGAGGGATGAAGTCAGAAAGTGCATTCAATGCTTCAAAAATAAAGTAAAGGCGGCCAAGCAGCTTATGGGTAATCTACCAAATGTTCGAATAACACCTGCGAGACCATTTTTAAGATGTGGGGTAGATTATGCGGGGCCTATTCTACTAGCCAGCAAAAGAGGTCGTGGAGCGAAACTGGTTAAGGGTTATATAGCAGTTTTTGTCTGTATGGTAACCAAAGCCATTCATATTGAAGCAGTTACCGATTTGACGACCGATGCTTTCCTTGCAGCGTTGAAACGATTTTCATCAAGACGAAATGTTCCTAGTGATATATACGCGGATAATGGTACAAATTTTGTTGGAGCAAGCAGAAGACTTAAAGAGGTATATCAATTCAATAACTCAAAAATTAATGATAATGTCATTTCAGAATTTTGTACTTTGAACCAAATAAACTGGCACCACATTCCACCGGGTGCACCACATTTCGGGGGATTATGGGAATCCGCTATAAAATCCGTTAAAACCCACCTCAACAGAATCACGGGAAACTGTCACCTAACTTTTGAGGAGATGGTTACGCTTTTATGCCAAATTGAAGCAATATTAAACTCCCGCCCTTTATGTCCAATCTCGGAAGATGATGATTCCTTCGAAGCTTTGACACCCGCTCATTTTTTGATGGGTTCAAATATAGCAACCGTGCCGGAAATTAACCTGGATGATATAGCAACGTCGCGATTGTCGAGATGGCAGCAAGTAGAACAACGAGCGCAATGTTTTTGGAAGCGTTTCCATAAAGATTACCTTAACAACCTACAACAAAAAACGAAATGGAAAAACAAAGAAGAAAATATTAAGATTGGAGATTTAGTTTTGATCAAAGAGGAAAATTTACCTTCATTGAAATGGGCAATGGGTCGCCTCTTAGACGTTCATCCAGATAATCATGGTATTGTTCGAGTCGTCACCATTAAAACCACATCAACAATTATAAAACGACCCATAGTCAAGGTCTGCAAACTGCCGTTGGAGTAATTTTGTTGACAAATTATAAATATATTCGTCAACGGGGGGATTATGTTAAAGATGCGTAGCTAAAATATATAAAATTCGTTTTTCATATAAAAATTATATAAATTAACTTTAAAAATATTTATTATTATAAAATACTTATCTTGTAAGCTCTCACGTAATCTGGTTTAGATCGCCAATTTTATTTATTGTTTATGAATTTTGACAATTAACGGTTAAAGCTAGCAAATAGAGCTTGTTTGTAAATTAACTTACGAAATTGTATACAAAATTTTGTAATAGAGTTATAAATTAATGTTAAAATTATATAATAGAATGCGCTCCATTCGGTCATGTAATTATTTAAATTTAAATATTTAGCGCGATTTTTATGATTGCTTTTAGCTAACTAGGGCAACCCATATTTGAGGAATGAATTTGCTAAACATTAAAATTTTCTTCCTCTTTTCCTGCGACTTTCAAGCGAACAACATCAACAACGGAGAATAAATCATTGTGGGATTACTGAATACAAAGCGAAAGGAAGGAAATAAAAGGTGGAATCGCCGGATCGGATTACGTGAGTTAGCAAATTTTTGCGAAATTATACATTGCTAATAATAGTGTGAATAAAGAATTTTAATAAATTGAATTGTTATAATAGAAAATTATATTCTGAGTTTTATATTTATAAAATTGCGAACTTTTTAATTCAGAAATAGTCTTTCTATATATTGCGATATATTCAATTCGTTCGGAAATTTTACAATCAAAATTTCAACAAATTTACATCCGAATTCAGTAATTATAAACTGACATCTAGTCATTTTAAGAATTTGCTCGTGTTATTGTCGGCCATGTTTATTTTAACAACAACAACAATGTTTGACAAAAAACAAATTTGGACTAAGATTTAAATATAATTCAATATTAATCACAATTTCAACAAATTTACATCCGAATTCAATAAATATAAACTGATATCTGGTCATTTTAAGAATTTATTGTGTTATTGTCGGCCATGTTAATTTTGACAACAACAACAATCTTTGACAAAAAACAAATTTGGACTAAGATTTAAATATAACTCAATATTAATCACAATTTCAACAAATTTACATCCGAATTCAGTAATTATAAACTGATATCTAGTCATTTTAAGAATTTATTGTGTTATTGTCGGCCATGTTAATTTTGACAACAACAACAAAGTTTGACAAAAAAACAATTTTGGACTAAGATTTAAATATAATTCAATATTAATCACAATTTCAACAAATTTACATCCGAATTCAGTAATTATAAACTGACATCTAGTCATTTTAAGAATTTGCTTGTGTTATTGTCGGCCATGTTTATTTTAACAACAACAACAATGTTTGACAAAAAACAAATTTGGACTAAGATTTAAATATAGTTCAATATTAATCGCAATTTCAACAAATTTACATTCGAATTCAGTAACTATAAACTGACATCTAGTCATTTTAAGAATTTATTGTGTTATTGTCGGCTATGTTTATTTTGACAACAACAACAACAATCTTTGACAAAAAACAAATTTGGACTAAGATTTAAATATAATTCAATATAAATCACAATTTCAGCAAATTTACATCCGAATTCAGTAATTATAAACAGACATCTAGTCATTTTAAGAATTGATTGTGTTATTATCGGCCATGTTTATTTTGAAAACAACAACAATGTTAGACAGAAACAAAATTTTGACTAGGATTTTAATATCATTCAATATTAGTCCAAATTTGAACAAATTTAAATCTAAGTTCAGTAATTATATAAACATCTTGTCCTCAAAAGTATTTAATGTGTTACGATCGGCCATGTTTATTTTGACAACAACAACAATGTTTGACAACAACAAAATTTTTGACTATGATTTAAATCTAATGCAATATTAGTCCCAATTTGAACAAATTGAAGTCCCAATTTAGTAATTATTTATAGACATTTCTCATAAGTATTTATTGTGGTATTATCGGCCATGATTATTTTGACAACAACAACAATATTTGACAACAACAAAATTTTGAATATGATTTAAATATAATTAAATTTTAATCACAATTTGAATAAATTCAAACCCGAATTCAGTAATTATATAGACATCAATGTGTTATTGTCGGCCATGTTTATTTTGACAACAACAATAACAATGTTTGACAACAACAAAATTTTGAGGAGGAATTTATGCAGTAAATCAGATAATAAAACAAATAAGGATACCGCAGAAGACGAATCGATTGAATTAGATGACAAGCAAAATATTTTTACAAAGATAAAATCGAATAAAAAAATAAAAAAATCATCTAAAAAAGAAAGATCAAAATCAGATAAAAGTGAAACGTCCAACGACAATATTAAATTAGATTATAATGATTCATTGAGGAGCTCGAGTCGCTATAAAACCATAAGACAAACACGGCAACGTTCGCCTGGCCACGGTTAAGTTAAGCCGCGCGGTTACTTTCATGACTTGGATGATGCGCTTGATATAGAAAATAGTACTCGTGTTAAATATGAAGAACTCGAATTGGATGGGGTCGAACCGAAGGATTATCTAACAACCAAAGAAACTGAGACGGAAGTACAACGAGAGCGGGAAATGATACATCGTTTGAAACAGTTTATGAATATTAAACAAAATATTTATCATTGCGATAAGAATATTAGCAAAGAAGCTAAGAAAAGGCAAGCGATTGTTTTTTGATAAAAAAAGAAATTGAGCGTGGCGAATTGGGTTGTGGTGAAGATTGTCTCAATCGCCTTTTCATGATTGAGTGTGGGCCTAAATGTGTTTAGGTAAAGAATGGATTGATGAAGAACCTGATAGTGGTGAAAAAGACGATGATGACGAAGAAGAGGAAGAGAAGAAGGAAGAAGACGAGCCACAACCACTGCCTCAAACGGTTCTAGAACAATCAGATTCAATTCCACCAATTCTGCCTCCCCCTGTAGCAAGGGTAAAAGTAGCTTTAGTAAGCGAAGAAATTTTCACTTCAGTAGTTGAATCGATTGACGAGGCACCAATTATTGTCTCCAAAGGAATAACGATGGAGATACATGAACCTGTATCTGGTGTCTCCGAACTAACAGAAATAGCACCGATAGTTGTGGTATAGCAAAACCAAAGAAACCAACGAAAAAAGAGCGAAAAGCTTTGGTGAAAACACGAAAAGCAAGATTAGAATAATTAGAATATGCCGATTTGGAGCGTGCTAAATTGATGAATGCCAGAATACGATTACTGCAGCTACTCCAGAACGGTGAAATGCCCTGTCGCCGACTCTTTTTGGATTATCGCGGTTTACGTTTACTTCAGGGCTGGATGCCTGATTCGACCACAGTACCGCAAAGTTTGGATATTTTAAAATTTCAATTAAAACTTTTGGATACATTAAAATCTCTTCCGATTCCGATTAAAACTATGTTCAAGGACAGCAAAGTAATAAACCTCGTTCAAAAGTGGAGTTTAAACCACAAGAAGAATTCGAATTATTCTCCGAACGATGATACACCAAGTGACAGCGGTTCAACCACACTAATCCAACAAAACGATGGTCCAAATACATCACAAACATCGACGCCCTTTGCACCTCATACATTTGTCTCTGGTACCGAAGACGATGAATTAAGTTTTGTTAGTAAAAATATAATCAACATTTCGTTAAAATTAATTGCGAATTTGTCTAGTTTACCGGAAGTATTTAGAATTCCGAAAAAATAGCGAATCGAACAAATGAAAGAGCACGAGCGTCAGCCAGATTTACGATATTAAGCGCTAGGTCTTTCGGAAGATAAAACGGAAAACGTTTACGGGGAGAAATGGAATCGGGAAAAGCAACGTAATAAAAAACTGTCGAATAATAATAATAGCACTATTAATAATAATTAAAGCAATAAACCAACGAATACGAGAACGCCCCAATTGGATAAATATCAACGAAGGCAGATATTCGAAATGAAAGTCCGGGAAATTTGGGGGGAGTGAAATACACATGCAAATTTTAAAATTAGTAAAACTTAACGTTTAACGTGTTATGTCTGGTCAAGGTCTCGTTTGAATCGGTTTGTCGATGGTTATCGCTGGAAAATTTTCCAGGTCAAGTTTCATGTTGAGATGTCAAATTTTCAAATTCAGTTTGAGAAAACCGATGAATTTTTCGATTTTTCTATATGTATGTTTTTAACATTTTTATGTCATCAAGACTCTGCTCTGGTCCGATTATTTTATTTCTTATATTGGTACCTAACTGGTGATGGATCTTTAGGTATCCAGCAGTCCTTCGTAAAATACGTTTATTTCACTTGCGTCTTGATACAATATAAACCAGGTTTAGCCACTCCAAACCTAGAGAAAAAACGTTGATGCAGTAATGATTTTTTGGCGCCAAAAATTATTCCTCATAAGTATTTAATGTGTTTTTGTCGGCCATGTTTATTTTGACAACAACAACAATTCAGTAATTCAGTAATTATAAGCGGGCATTATGACAACAAGAATAATGTTAAAAAGTTATATTGAATTGCTAACTTTTTACAGTGCTTCGCGCCCTGGCCAGAACAAAAATTCATTTGTTGCAATGATGTCGAAACAATCGACCATAAGTTTTTGGTTCCAGAGTATACGCGTATGCGGAGTGTGATATGTACCACTCACTTTTCGAGCGTAAAAGTAAAAAACCGATGAAAATATTCATCCGAGGGATTAGCACCAGTTTATTCAGTCAGTTGGCACTAAGCAGGATTTTAAAGTACTATAGAAATGAAATCAGCTAATTTTTACGATTTTTCGGGGCTTGCTAAAAATCAGTTTGTCTGGCTGAACAGTGAACACTAATAAAAATTGGGACAAATTTGTTTGGAAAATGTAAATTTGCTTAGATATACCAAAGGAAACTATGATCTATGCTCCTTAATTTTTACAAAAAATTTAAATTGGTTGAAATGATCAAATCAAGATTTAGAAAAAAAGTTTGTATTGCATTATGGTGGTTGTATTATTTAACCAAATATCTGTATGTTTTTTTTATTTATGATCGAAATGTGTAATTTGATGAAATAATTTTAAAGTTTAAATCAGTTATAACCAATTTCAGTCTAATGTATAATACAAATTTTACATCGGACAAATACTTTTTTGCCGTTTTTTCAAAATTCGTTTTTAAAACAAAATTAGCAAAAAATGATAGAAATTAACTTAAACGTTTATGCCATGTGACATATATAAGACTGCGCTTTGCCTAAATAAGGACGGTTATCGTTTTATTGGTTTTCGTAATCAAGACTTTGATGAATGTTTTATTTATAATTTAGTTGTAGACGTGAGTTTCCTTAGTTTTTAAACGAAATAAGATTTTCAATCTTCGTTCGATATTTACACCAAAGCAAAAGTAAAAATCAATGAAAAAAATGTGTGCCATGAAGAGTTCTAACTCGGTTAAAGCGATCATACAATTTTGTTAAAATTATAACAGAATTTTTAGATTTTCGCCAATATTAAAGTAGCGACATAATTTATCTAATTTTGGTGATATATCTGAAAACTGATGACTTCATGTAACCAAAGAGCACTGATCTAGCAACATTGATCGAAACAAATTTCTGAAAGATAACCATATTTGGTTTTATGGTAAATACGCTTTTCCTGACCCTTTTTTATTTCTAATATTAATCCTAAAAAGCTTTGTGAAATGATGCTGATATTACTAAGAGTCCCTTGCCATAACTAATAACAATCAGGACGTGATTATATCGTACAGCACTGCTTTAGTTTAATCCCTCGAAATACGCAATTATTGCAGATTATTATGGTATATTAAACCAAAAGAATTAAAAATAAATTACAAAAACATTAAAGACCACTTTCATAAAGCACACACATAATTTTGCTGTAAAAAGTTAAACCTTATACACAGTATATTACGACGAGTACATAGATATAAATATTTAATGTGTCCTGTGTGCTTTTATGTATGTGACAATAAATATTTCACGATTCTGTTTATTTTTGGAAAAAATCATATTTTTATTTGAACATTGCCTACGGTCATTTGATTCTATTTTCTTTCGGTACGTTAGCCATTCTGGCTACCTTTTCGTCTTTAATTTAATAAATTAACTTTTTGTTACCTAACCATATAGTTCATGGTTAAATATCTACCCAAGTCCAAAAAATCTACTATACTAAAATAGACTCATGAGAACCATTTATATATTTACCAAAAACAATATTTCATTTGGTTCTTCATGTGTATATATGGATGGTATAAAGGTACATCGTATAACTGACTGTACATATTTTTATGGTTCTTTTATGGTATTGTTGAAGGAAAATGATAATTTTTATTATACATATTTCTCTCTCGCCCTGCTATACGAGTATGTTGTGTATGTGCTACATCATGCTCTATAATAACCAACCGCATCATCATCATCATCACACACGGAATAGCATCCATACAAGTGAAAATGAATAATGACAATTTTGTATACGTATACGTATTACGGGAATGACAAACAGAAACCGAAAAATTATGAATAAGGAATTTTGTAATGTGTACGTACTCGGTATATTTTATTATATGTGAATCCTAAAAATTATGAAACACTATACACCGGAAACAGCTTATTTCATATATACCGCATTATATACCGATAACAATTATAGTTATGTGGATTATTACGACGATCCCTTTTCCTTTTTTGATTTCTAATTTTATTTTAAATATGTACACAAAATTTTATTGAAATTATCCAGATTCATTGATCTGGAAATTTTACGTTTTCAATTTATTGTGTTTCTTAGGCGCCCATTAATTCACAAGAAATATAATACACGGACCGCTTAACAAAAATTTCCTAATAAATTGATTTAATTTAATAATTTCTTCCGATTCTGTTCATCCGTTCAAAATAAAAATAAAAATTTGTTGTTGTTGTTGTTGTGGAAATTTTTCCAACAAACAGTTTTCTTATTTATATATTTGTATACGTCTTCTTCTCAACGTTCGTCCGCATCGTATATATATACGAATTTATTTATTTTGACTATATACACTAAATACATATATACGATATTTGGATTTTGTGTGTAGGCATCGTATATACACAATAAATACACAACTCAAGCATCAGCAGCAGTGTAGCAGATCCATTCGAATATAAACATATATTAAATCGAAAAAGAAAAAACAAATCAAAAATAACTCTGAAAAAATAAATATTTTCCGGTCAATTTTCCAATGTTCCCCTCCCCCCCCAAAAAAAAAAAAATACGAAAACGTTAAAGTTAACTGAAGGGTATCAGATGTTCACTTATCACACATAAAATCAATGACAGTCGACATGCGAGTATGAAAAATAAAAATCTGTGAGCTTTAAGCTTAAATCGATATTATATGTGTGTGTGTGTATATGGAACCTGGGAATGTGTGTATGCGATTCGTTTGTTTTTTTTTCTCATTTATACTGATTGGTCCTTTTTTTATTAGACTTATCTCGTCATATCGGACACATATTTGATATTACACCTAAGATGATTTTATAAGATTCTGGTATATAATTGATGGTGAAAGGTGCGAGTTGTAATGAGAATGAGATTTTCATTTTATTTTTGCTGAATGATTTTGTCTGGCTGCATACTCAAGTCAGTGGCCTTTTACTCTATATACGATAATGTAATTTTGAATTTTATTTTTATTGGAAACCATTACTGTAACGTCTTATGTTTTAGGTAGCTTATGTGCTTACATGTAAAGACGATATAAATTGATAGAAATGAGATAAAGATTTGATCTGAGTAATAGCATATTGTTTTATTTCGGTTCAAGTGGTTGTGTATATTCAAATGTGTTATTTTTTCTAACTATAATGTTTTGATATTAATGATTGTTTTTTTTATATAATCTAGTAAAAATTTATTTACTGTGAAATTGTAGTTAAACTAAAAGTTAGTTAACGATGATAATATATTCATATTTTTTTTAGGTCGACAATTTCCAATTTCCAGCAGGAGTATCCAAACTAAAACGATAAAAATGATATAGCAACTGAAACCTGACGAGATAGTCACAATTTATGTCAAAAATTGGCCAACCCGGAAAAATTATGGAAAATTGAGAATCTTTGAAAATTTGCAGTAAGAAAATTGATGGCAAAATGAGTCTGCAAAATATTTATTTGTTTTCGTCTTTATTTTACGCCTCCCGGCCAACTCAAAGTCGTACGGCTATAGGACCGATTTAAGACCATCTGTACATTGCAAACTCCATGCCAGCTTATACTGGTATGGAAGATGGGTCTGCCCATGGGTTTAGCACTAAGACAGGGGTTCATAGATGTGTTATATTTCACCACAGATCGTAATTTGTTGATGAAATTTCACTTTGCATCCTGCTCCTATCGGGATGTGAACCCGGTACATCCCTATAACAGAGCGCCAAAGCTTTAACCACTGTGCCATTCGGTCGGTTCTGCAAAAAAATATTCTCAATTGTGCGAACATCATTGGTTTTGAAATTTTTTTTACCGACATCGTGAAAAACAGCCCAATTTCAATATTGTTACAGGATACACGTTAAAATGAAAAAATAAAACTAAATACTCTTATGCTTAAAATATCTGTACGAGAAGATATTTTTTAAGATCATTGCAATAAACCTGAAATAATGTCGAAAAACTAGAGGAGTGTAATTATTGTGACCAGTAGGTACAACGGTTAATTTCTATATCAAAAAATTGAACCTACCGAATTTTTGAAAAAAGCGGTCTTGTTTAATCAAAATTCATTATTCCTGCCTAAATTTCAGAAAACGATAAGAGGTGTTAAAAATTTAATCTTCAATGTGACAACTAAAAAGCTCTTAGGAAAGCTATTTTTAGGTGGCTTGGCCCCAAAAATGTCTAAAATTTCTCAAATTAAGGAAAAATCTATAGTTATATTCTGATCAGTCAATCCGTGTGGGCTATAGAAAACAAAAAGTTTTGGTGTGCACTGCGACACAGACAGACGCATATACACACATACAAAGAGAATTTTTAAAAATTAGTTTTTGACATCAGCGATAGAACGAATGGTAAATATTTAAAAATCAAGAGGTAACAATTTTTCATGATCATGTTACTTTACTATACGTAAAATATTTTAGCCAAAAAACGTTAGTTCCGCTCAAATTTTGGAAAAACAACCTGTGACGGTATTGTTGAAAATTTTATTTAGAATGTTTTAGTTCATAATAGATTTTCTCGTCAATGATAATATAATATTATCAAAAAATTTGCAAGAAAACGAAAACTTTCTCCGTGAACCAATTTCGACTAAATATATCGAAGGCAATATATACAGGGACAAACTGTAATTAAAAATTTCTCCTAAATCCACCACTGTATACTTTTTTAAATTTACAGTTATTTGCGTTTTAGTACCTTATATATAATATGTGTAACAGAAAACAATCTAGTGCAGTTCATTTATAAATTTTGATTTGAAAACAAACGCTTAAAGGCAAAAATTATAGGGACAAAAGTGAAATTTAACATTATTTTTTATAATTTTGAGATAAAAGTGAACAATTTTGTAATATTATTATTGCAAATTAGGTCGAAATTTTAAAAAATCCCTAATATATTTTTATCACAAAATCGAATAATTACATTTTGCAGATACAGTGTATAAACATTGTATAAAGCTTCGGAATGCCAGATACACGATCTACAGTTAAAAAAGGACAAGAAATTGTAAAAAATGACTACTCGTCGCTAAAAGATATCATCTAAGCGATTATGGGCTCTAATGAAGATTTATTGGCGAAAATTAAAAATATAACTGAGGAACTAAAATTGTTAAAATCTACAGTGACCAAAAACACGAACGATATCACGAAAGTAACTAAGGTTGTTGAACATCATGAAACTCAATTGAAACGCGTTAGGGTAAAAGTCAACTCACTAGAGCAGCAACAATATAATAATGACATCATAGTCTCGTCATTACCAGAATAATAGATTTGCTGAAAACTAGGGATAAATTTTATGTGCAACATAAGCAATTCCTTATGAACCCATATTTCAAATCTCAATTCGTACTTTTCCGCAACAAGTGTGCTGATGCACTAGCTAAATCTTTAAAAATATCGTTTTACTCAAGCAAAATAACAAAAAATAATGGTAACGCAAGAAAGGATTGGAACTTGGTCAACTCACTCATTTTTAATAAAACTCCAAACATTGCAAAAGAACTGGTTATATTAGACTCCACTGGTGAATTAGCTACTGATTTTAGCAAAGTAGCAAATATTTTTAATAGTTTCTTTATCAATGTTTCTACTATAAACACTCCAAGAAGTGATGCCTATATAGACTGTTAGAAACATTTCAAACCTATTTATCGTATGCGGTTGTTGAACTATTGAAATTTCGCATAATTGATGATCGGGAGATTGATTCTGCAATTAACTCTTTAAAAATTTGCTGTGCCGCCGGCTATGATAAAATTAGTCCTATAATTTTAAAATTATACAAATAGTATTTTGTCCATAAATTGGTCTGTTTAATTAATAAATGTTTATTAGACGGGGTATTTCCAAATGAGATAAAAATGGCTAGGGTAACATCGATCGTTTGTAACAAGTTTATAACAAAGTTTGTTGATAACAAGGAGACAAGATCGTGGTTTCGAACTATATACTAATTTCAGTTGTAACGTGCTTTGCTAAAATTTTTGAAAAGGCAGTCAATCGTCAATTGGAAACCTTTCTAAACGATAACAATATAATAAATCCTAGCCAATGCGGATTTGTGAAATCCAGTAATGCTCAAGTTGCAGCTGCTAATCTATGCAACAACATATATAAAGCCATTGATGACAGAGTGTATGTGTCAATTTTATTTATTGACATTCAAAAAGGTTTTGATTGTATTAATCATCATACGTTAATAGCCAAATTAGAAAAACTGAATCCAGATGAATCCAGCACTAATTTGTTTAAAAATTATCTATCTAACCGATGGCAATACGTAGAAATAAATAGGCAAAATTTAGGTGACAATTTAAAAATGCATGCTGGGAAACCCCAAAGATCGGTACTATATTATAATTGAATCTAATTGGATCTATTCAGATTAAGACAACTGGATGATTCCATATTGTTTTTGCCGACTTTTTATCACAAATGATTAAAATAATTTTTTTTTTTTTTTTTTTTTTAGTTATTAAAATATTTATTTGTATAAATAAAAATAAAAATAAAAATAAAAATAAAAATAAAAATAAAAATAAAAATAAAAATAAAAATAAAAATAAAAATAAAAATAAAAATAAAAATAAAAATAAAAATAAAAATAAAAATAAAAATAAAAATAAAAATAAAAATAAAAATAAAAATAAAAATAAAAATAAAAATAAAAATAAAAATAAAAATAAAAATAAAAATAAAAATAAAAATAAAAATAAAAATAAAAATAAAAATAAAAATAAAAATAAAAATAAAAATAAAAATAAAAATAAAAATAAAAATAAAAATAAAAATAAAAATAAAAATAAAAATAAAAATAAAAATAAAAATAAAAATAAAAATAAAAATAAAAATAAAAATAAAAATAAAAATAAAAATAAAAATAAAAATAAAAATAAAAATAAAAATAAAAATAAAAAACATTAAACATCAATTTTGTTAAAAACTTTTCATGAGTGATAATTATTTATTTATTTATTACATATCTATTTACAAGCATAAGCCGAAGCTTTTATACTATGAAAAAGAAAAATCACAAAAGAAAAAAAAATAATAAGAAAGAAAAAAATTAACAATCCCCATCAATATACAAAATTATTTACAAAGGGATAAAAAAAAATATTATTACAAATTATAATTACATTAAACATTAATGTAATTAATTAATTTATAATTTTTTTTATATATTTTATTAGAGACCGGTTTCGGAGTAATTTACTCCTTTGTCAATCTATTATATTTAACTATTACCAAATTAGCATGTAACTTCGCTATACATACCAAGTTCTATCTTTGTTGGTGTTGGTAATGATTTAAAATAAGGTCATAAAGTCTGTTTGTTTTAGTGTTGATTTTTTCGTTCAGTAACATAGGATTATCTTTATATCTGTATATTTCCAATTCTTCATGTCGGTCCATATTTTGTCCTTTATTTTGGATCTATTCAGTGTTACGCTGATGATGCTGCTATATTATACAAGTGTAATAGTCCTCGCCAATTACAGAATGGCATGCTTCATGATTTATTATTGATTAATGATTGGTTAATAGCCAACTCTTTGTCACTAAATTTATAAAAGACAAATTATATTATTCTTGAAAACAAGCCACTTTCAAATGACCTACCAATATATTTTAGTTTTTGTGAGTTTCACATTAAGCAAGTTTCCTCATCGACATATCTTGGGCTTGTTATTGATTCAAAATTTAAATGCCTATTTAATCGCCTATTGTATTTGCTTTATATTATAGAATCAGACATTTCATAAATGACAAATGCACTTGGTAAATCTATCTGATCGGACTGTCTCTATCTGGAACTAACTTTTACCAAGGCATAAAATCGGTTTTGTTGCAAATTTTATTTAGAATCTTGTAATTCATAATCGTTTGTTTTTTCGAAAATTATATATTTTTCAAAATACTATGTTTAAAAAACGGAAAAACTCCTATGAAAGCTGCTTATTCTGGTGGACCGATTTTGGACGAAAATCGTTCTGATCTCCCAGTTTATGAGAAAAGTTGAAGTATTAAGTATTACTACGATCAGCCAAAATATATTTGTTTTTATGTACTTTGGCGATATAGTGGAAAAACAGTTTTTTTTAAAAAAGACGTCATTATACCGCTTAAATTTTGGAAAATCATCTGGTCAGGTATTGTGGCAAAAAAATTCAGAATCTTTTAGTTCACAATCTTATTTTCGTAAGTTTAACGTTTAATTAACTTTTTGGAATATTTGAAAAAAAAAAACGAGAAAACTCCTATGGAAGCTGCCTTAAATTTAAAGAAAAAGATTAAAAGTAAAATTTCAATCAATTAATTCCAGTGGGCTGTGTACACCTGATATTAACTTTTTTCTGAAGGACAGTTTTACTAAAAAAAAAAAATGTTAATTTTCCCTGTAATTTACGAAAATATATCTCGACCAGTATTGTTGCAAATTTAATTGAGAAACTTTCAGTTCGAAAATGATAATACATACTTTTAAAAAAATGTGAAAAAAACGAAATTTCTCTTAAGGGAGCAGTCACCTCCGGTCTACCGATTTTCGCCAAACATCTCTGAAATCTCCCGAATTATACAAAAAAAGCTTCAAAGTGAATTGTACCTCTGTCAAAAATCCGCATATGCTGAACAGATCCTAAATTTTTGTCCACAAACAGATTTGTAGTCAAAAATCGTTTTGTCTGCTTAAATTTTGGAAAATAGATTTGGATGTATATTATAGAAAGCTTAGTTTAGAATCGTTTATTTCGACCAAACATCATTAGAACCTCCTAACTTATTAAAACACTTAAGCATGAACTTTCTTACCGATCATTCAATCCATCTGAGCTATATCGCGGACGAATTATTATGTTAAAAAACATTTTTTTTTGTCAAAAATCGTAATTTCCGCTTAAATTTTGGAAAATTGTGTTGGACCGATATTGTTGCAACTTTAATTGCAGATCTTTTAGTTCGTACTAGTTTTTTCGTAAATGAAATAAAATTTTAAAATATTTGCAAGAAACGAAGCAGCTCCTACATGAAAGCTGTTATTTCCGGTATAACGATTTCAGCGAAAAATTATTCAAATCTCCTAATTTATGAAAAAATCTTAAATATGAAGTTTTCTCCGATCTATCAGTATGGTACTAATAGTCATTTATGCCCCTATTATGGTTATCACCTACGCGTCACTTGGCGACGTCAACTCGCCGCATTAAAATTTTGGTATTATGATTCTCGCCGTGAAAACAAAGTGAGCAAGAGTGATGGCAAAAATGATCACCTATAATTTTTATGTGATGTAGTGTGAATATTTTTTTTAAATTTAAAAATGGCTGGCAGCGATAATGTAATTTTTATTTTTAAATTATTGTTATGATAAAAATAATTTGTGTTTGTATTTTATAATAATTTTTATTATTTTATTTCAAAATATATGTATACAAATCCAGGCAATTTCATCACGAAAAAATAAATCGATAATACTGATCATTATTAGTTAATCGTATTTAATATTTTTAATTATTAGCTTTAGAATATTTTATTATTTCAACTAACTAAAATGTAAATACATAAACAAACACATAATATGTCAAAACTGCTAACAATAACACTGTATCCACCTACATAAAATAATATAATTTAAAAACAACGCACATCAGCGCATACTGTCGTTCGCCAAAATAAAGGTGACAACCATAATACCAAAATACTACTCACACGAATCATACTGTCACGGCGAAAGAGAGGTGAAGTGATGGTGAGGCGAGAACCATAATAGGGGTATTAGTCTTGGCAGAACAACGCACAGACCGAGATAAATTAAAACATATTTTTTTAAATGGTAAATCTGCAGCAATTTCGAGATCGAAATTTTTCATAATATTCAGTGCAACCTCTTTTATCCGGAACGACTGGGGCAAACAATTCCGGATAAAAGATTTTTCCGGATAAAAGATTTTTTAATAATTTCATAGTAAAACAGCATATTTTAATATTTTTAAACTTCAGTGTCATTTATTAAAATTTTAAATTTATTTTGGTTAATTACATAGTAAAAAAGTTGTTTCATTTTTGGAAAATAAGGTAAATAAAAGAGAAAATGAAAGAATACGAAAAAAACTTGTTCCGGATATTAGATATTATTACGGATAATAGATTTCCGGATAAAAGAGGTTTGCATGCATATTTAAAATCGTTTACTACCTAAAAGATAGTAAAATTATGATTCTTCATGAGTTTTGTACAAATTTAATTTTAAAATGTTATGTCATAAAAAATGTTTGTTATAAAATTTTTGCTTCTATGAAAACCTGTAAAACGACATGCGACTTGTTTTTATCAGAATGAGTAAGCTTGTATCTGTTATAAATCGCGCGTCAGTTAAATTAAAAAACAGTTTTTAACTGAATTTTCACTTATATGTCAGACTCCATTGTAAAAGTAATCAATAATAAACTACAAGTGCCAACCCGAAGGATTTATCAATTATAGCGCTTGAGTGCTATGTTGCATCCATAAAATTAAAGACATTCTTCAATACACCTTTTCAGTAAGATGCGAAAACGTTTAAACAGATTCCAAAATTTCCACACAATAATAATATTTACAAAATATAGTATAGATATCCTCTCGGTCATCCAAATTTGTAAACCATTTTAGCAACTCGTGTTTAGCAGTGCTTGACTCTAGGTAATATTGTTTATTAGAATATGATTAATACCACATTTATTTGAAAAGTTGGCTAACATGTATACTTGTAAACCATTATCAGTAACCAAAAACTTTGGAACAGAAAATACATACATACGTATGTGAAGTTATGCATAATTCTAGCCCAGAAATTTTTTTTTTTAATCAGGCAACACTAACATATCAATAACCAATTTGCTCTTGTGTGAAGTTATCCCAGCCCAGATTTTGATTCATTTCATTTAAATATACTATATTTGTGAAGCAAGCCCAGCCCAGAATTGTTTATTAATTTTAATGAAAAAAACAAAAATTGTGGCAAATTTCCGAAAAAGAACTCTGGGCTGGGAATTTCATTGAATTTTGACCAAAATATAGAAAAAGCTTGTGTCTCTAATGGGCTGTAGTTTTTACTAAAAAATATTTTTTTTTTGTCAAAAATCATCATTCCCGCTTAAATTTTGGAAAACTTAACCGAATTGGTATTGTTGCAAATTAAATTGAGAATTTTTTAGTTCAAAAGTTTTTAGTTTTAGTTCAATTTTTCTCTTAAATGATAACACTTTTCAAAACATTTTCTAAAAACGATAATGCTCCTCGAAGTTAGAAGTTTCATCTCGATCAATCAATTCGTCTAGGCTGAGCGACAATGGACATTTATTCAGTGTCTTCGGTGATATAGCGAATAATAAATCTGAAAATAATATCGAGGTCAAAATTTTTCATGATAGCTTACTTTATTTTTTACTATACGTAAATCAAAGTAACAAATTGCTATTTCTGGGATCTAACCAAACCAATTTAGATAATTTTGTGAAAAATCGGTTTCTAATAAAAATTTGGAAAATGAGATACGTCGCGGGTATTAAAACATATAATCGCGAAACAAAATCAACCTTTACATGACATAAATCTCAATTAAACTACACTTGGTTTAAAAGCTAAATATGAAACTTAACGGGCTTTTAGTAAAACAAAAATATCCCTACATAAGTTTGAGAGGTTCATAAAAATCTAATGTTTTCGAAAATTGTAAAAGCTCCCATTGAGCTGCCACTTCCAAGACCACCTAATTTCGGAAGCAGCTCACATTTAATGGAAAAAAAGTAGAAAGTTTTATTCCGAATAATAATTCCACATGAACTGTAGAGATGCCAAATTTTGGTGAAAGCAAGATTATTCTATTAAAACTCGTCATTTCCGGTAAAATTTAATTAATTGTGTTTCAAATTTGTTTTAAATGCTTGTTTTTGAAAATGGTATGAAGTGTCATCTCTATGAATTAATGGCAATAGGCTGTATAGGCGCAAAATTATTGCAAAACAGTTTCTTTTGTGAAAAATCGTCATTTTCACTTTAAATTTGGAAAAATAATCTGTTATTAATTTTTTAGTCTATGTATGTATATAGTTTATAGTAAAACCAAAAAAGCTTCTATGGAAGTTGATACCTGGCCAAAAATTATTGGAATCTCAGAAATTATTGAAACAGCTTAGGATGAAGTTTTATCCCGGCCAATCGGTTTTTTCCACAAAAACAGATATTTTTTGTCAAAAATCAACATTTTGGAAAATTGATATAGACTGGTGTTGTTGCAAATTTATTTGAAAATCTTTTAGTTTAGAGTTGTTTATTTCGTAAATGATATACTTTGAACATATTTGTAGAAACCGAGGCATCTCCCGAATTATACAAAAAGGGAATCTTTCATTGAAACCAAATTTAGTAGTTCTTCATTAACGTTGAAATCATCATCTACACCTCAGATGAATATGGCTAAAAGTTGCCGAAATATTGGTTGTTTCATCAAAAAAAAAAAAATGGAAAAATATTTAAACCGAGCAATTTTATTTCTCAAATTATCTTCGATTTTAGAAGAAATATCTTCAATCCTACGACAAACCGTATTTCTCGATAAGCTGAGTTGTTTAAAAAGTTTTACTTTGCCTACCAATCATTCTTTTACAAATTCACCATCTGAATGTGGCTTTAATTTTTTGGTAATTTATTGTTGAATTGACAACTGATCATACTTTTGCTTGCGCTTATTCAAATAATGCTCCTTAATATTGTGGCCTTTAAGGATGATATCTGCATCACATATCAAATATGTAACACCGACCTCCTTTGGTTCAACAGAAAAGTAATTAGTCTATGAACACAATGAACCTAAAACCGCTGAATTTTCGCTGAATAAGAACTAAGGAAGCAAACTCAATGTACCAACCCAATATTTGCCAAATTGGCCGCACCAAATCATGGCCGCATACGGTCAGCTGGGCGCAGTTTGTTCACCGCTGGTATAAATCGTTAATAAACAGTTTATGTAGTTCAGTTTCAGTTGGCCCTATTTCAGAAATTCATTCGAAAAGTCATAAAAGCATCCCATTTTCATACCCCGGCAAAATTGAAAGAAGGACGAACACATTTTGTCCATCGAAATAAGTACGACCAAAGCTGGGTTTTAGAGATTCAAAAGTGTGCTTATTATGATTGTATTGTACAAATGTTCAAATCGCTTGTAGGCTGTGTTTAATTTAATAATATGTAATCCTAACATTTTAAAATTTTAAAATCGACCAGAATTCAGTGTTGTGCCTGTTTTTTACGTTACGTAATATACTCGGTTTTTTACATGTAAAATACGTATTTTACACATAACAATTTTTTACAAAATGTAAAATACAAAAACTATTCGTAACTAATTCAAAATTACTTATAGTTCATAATCTCAATTCTTACGTATCTATATAAAGAAAATTGTATATAGGTATGATGTAAAATGAGAATTGAACTTTAAACAACTGAATTGAATTGAATTTATTTATAATTCTTCTAATTTATTAATTATGATTAAAAGTAAAAGATTTGTAGAAAAATATAAATAAAATTATTTTTTTTTTCAAAGAAAATATGGTTTGTTTCTCAGCTACTAACTTATTTTTTAGAATAGAAAAACAAAATCCACAACACTATGGGATTCAATCCCTAGCTTTGAACTCCAACTCATTCATACGAAATATCGATCCTCTAGTTTTGGAGCTGGTGTAAAAATAATATAATATAATTATATTATTTTGATATAATATAATATTTAAATTTTTATATACCTGATTTTATTTTTCGATTTTTATTTTTATGTTTTTGTGTTTACATTTGACAATAACAAATGACACCTAAATTTTTGGATTTTTTCTCCTCACGTCACATAGCGCAACACTTTTTTTATTTCGTTTTGCTACAATATTAGAGCAGTATGAAGTTGTTTATTTTCAGCAATGTAATCCTTATTTTAAGCAATAATCGATAGAGAACAGATTGCACTACAGATGTCTCTGTCTGTGTCAAGTTAAATAATCTTGTCGAAAGATGGTAATGATTTCTCGTAATCATCTAAACAATTTTTGTAACAGATAACATTAAAATGTTATAGCATTAATATTGAATGGGTTCGATGATTAATCGTTTTACACTTCAATCCCATAGTGTTGTGGATTTTGTTTTTCTATTCTAAAAAATAAGTTAGTAGCTGAGAAACAAACCACATTTTCTTTGAAAAAAAAATATTATTTTATGTTTTTCTACAAATATTTTACTTTTAATTATAATTAATAAATTAGAAGTAATATAAATAAATTCAAAAATTTCAAATCCTTTTCTCATTTTACATCATATATCCAAATTTTTTTTTATACATATACGTAAGAATTAATGTTTTTGAATTAGTTACGAATATTTTACGCACTGTTCCTCGCAGTAATTGTATTTGCGAAGTGTATATTTGGATAACGACTTCTGTAGTTATGCTTATGTCGTATTTTATATTAATTTAACTTAGCATCTTTTATTAATATAGTTTTTATCGAATAAAATTAAATGTATTAATGTGATACAGATTTACGTTTCATATATTAAGGTTTGCGACTTTACTAAGGTTTTTAAATACGCGTTTGATTTTATACAATATTATACGTTTTATACAGTAATTTAAGTATATTACCATTTTTTACGTAAAAAATGTATAAAACAGTTTTTTACATACAATTGCACAACACTGCCACAATTACAGAATTATCGAATTCTATTTTTTCGGGATTTGCAACCGTATAGGCATTATTTTGTATTTTTAGAATTTGATCGTTGTAAAAGGAATTATTTAGGAAAGTTGAATTTTGGGTTTCAAACGTCAGTTTCTTAAAGGATTTAAATAAACCTAATATTGTTTCAAATTTTAAAATTATCATTTGGATAGAGTTCGGCTGTTTCGTAAATAGTGAATATTGACATGGAAGCCTACAATTAGAAGAGGTTTTAATGCTGTTTTGTGTGCCTTCATCGAAACTAATGAATCCGTGAATGATTTAAAAATTACAAGGCTTAACTGTTTATTTTTAAAACCAGTATTTATATTTCAATTCTAAATTCTTAATTGTAAAATCTTGAAAATTGGGCTCTCGAAAAAAACTTAAGTTCATTATCAGTATTCTACGTTAATGCGTGTAGTTGAATTGTTTACGCTGCATTATACTACATTGCAGTCTACGTCTGCAATGCAGAATAGTCGATACAGCAGTGAGTTATTTTAGTGATGGAATTTCGCTTTATCTTTCCCTGTGTTCAGTATTTCATACAAAAGTAGTTAATTAATATTCTTCGTTTGTAGACCACGTATGAAGATAATTAAAAAATGTCGCGATGTAGTATAATATATCAAAAATGTAGAAAATTATTGTTTTCGTCCATTCGTACGATTTATTTGTTATTAGAGCCATTTCGTGATGGTGAGCTTCATATTTACCCCCTTTTAAAAAATTTATATCGTCGACAATAAAAATGCCCTCCTTGTATTTACCTTAATCTGAATTTACATTCGGCAAAATCAAATCGGTTGTACACAACTTCGAATTTTTTTCGTTGTATCTGTCTGCCATCAGTGTTGGATGAAAAAATGTTGCAAATATGTTTATGACACCACGGTTACGACTATCAATTAAAGCCACGAAGCAATATATATAGTATATCTACATACCAAATTTTATTAGGTCGTTTAATGAATTAAGTGGATTCTAACCAGAACTGAAATTACAACTTCTGAGTTCCGTGATGAAGGTTTCACGGAGTGGATTACACCGACGCCTTTGTAGTATTCATACATATGACATTCCAGAAAATTATACTAATTGCCAACTTTTAATTACTAACTTTTTTTTTGTAATTGTGTTAAACGTGTGTGGTTAATCTGGTTAATGACTAAAACAGATACATACACCAATAAAGAAATTTAAAATATTTGAATATATTTAAAATGACTTGAAGTATTTTATTTTACCCAGTTCTTATGTAAAAATGTACTTCAAAAACCTCAATTTGATCCTTGTACTTAAAAAACAGAGGGAAAAACTAAAAAGCAATATTTTACATTGTTTACATCTCTACCAACTATTGACATTACCTACGCAAAATTCACTTTTCTACAGCAGTTTTGACACTGACATGTCGACAGTTATTGCGAACTACGCGTAGACGGTTTACCTAAAATGAAACTTTAGCTTAATAATTAATATTTTTTCTTAATGGTTACACTCTTGTCCACATATTCTACATTGTTTACATTGTTGACATATTGTTTACGTTTCTATAATTAATAGATTATACGTAGATCATTCACTGGCAATCATAAAAAAGAACCTGCAGGGATTAGATCGACTATCACTCAAAACAAGCATAACAAAATTCATCCGCGATAATTTGTATCCACCCTATTATAATGCAAACAACTGTTGAAAGGAAAGTAATAAGCAAATTAAAAAAAATACAAGTACAAAAAGAGTAGAAGACCTACAACAACAAAATATTAATAATAATTTATCCTTTATTAATTTAAATAATAATTTCGTTTTCCTCTTGCTCTTGTTATTACAAAACAAAGTTTAATTACGTTTACTTTGTGCGTGAAAGGAGTTTTTCAAACGTACTTACTTATATATAAGCTTTTTTATATAACATTCTCTGTGTTTACTTAATTTATTCCGTGGCATTGCATTTGACAGGTTTCTTAGGTACAAAATAATAATAATATTAAAAAAAAAAAATTAAGTTTATTTAACAAAATTATGCTAACTTGTTGTTGTTCAGCTCTTTCATTTTGTGATGTTTACGTATTAGGTGTTCTCGAACGACATATATAAAAGTGGTTGTGGCGTATTTTTAGAATATTTTATGTTTTGTATAACACTTGGTATTTGCATGAATTAGAAGAGGAGATGATTTGGGTTGCATAACTGGTGAATTTTGCTTATAGTGACAGGTTTAAAATTAGATGTGTTGTATATGTCCCTATGCAGTATTAAAGGTGCGAAGAAATTTATATGATTTTAAAGGTATTTGTATACCGCTAAGGTATAACTTCATATATGGATAAACATATATAAGAAATGTCATGGCAGTATAGGGAGATTGGAGAAATCATTATAACTATTTAAAACGTATTTTAATGTGGCATATTGACCACTTTTAATTTAGTTTATGCGTTCTGGCGATTATATGCTTACAAATTTCTTCAGATGTATGTTGTAACATAATTCAATTTTCAATAATGTGATTTGTTTTCCGTTGATGACGAATAACAAATTGGTTACTTATTGTACTATAATTTCTTGTTCTAATAAGAAAAGTTCAGCTCCAGTGGTGTTTGTGTTGCAGGGTGAGTGAGGTAGATGTAATCTACACGGTTAATTTAATTTATTAGAAATAAATGTATGCAGAAAGATTACTGCAATATGGTCACCTGGCACGGAACTCGATCAATTCTAAACCGATTATGTTGGGATTAAATATGTTGGATGGAAATGAAATTCTTACTTGATTTTCGGAAAAGTTTTGAAATATGGGCACTTGGAATAGAATTCGATAATTTCTTAACCATTTATGCTGAAATTTAATTTGTTTAAACGTCAATTGAGTGCGAACAAAAATTGTGATTTGTGTGGAAGTGTGGAGGATTTTGATCATCTGTAGTTAGCTTGTGCAAGATAAAATCAATACAGATCCAAGTTTAGCATCTTTTGGAATGCAAGAAATGTATAAGTGAATAAATGAATGAAGATGGTTTGGCTTTTAAAGAAATTTATGAATTTATTTGAATAAGTGGAATAATAATGTAAATGTGTTTAGGGACTACAAGGATTTCTCAGTAAAAAAAAAAGTTATATTTCAATCGGTTTGTTTAAATTCAATATAAATTATCAAAATAAGTTTCTTAATTGATTTCGGGAGGAAATAATGAATTAATTCTTGAATTATGGTCAAGCAGACTGTTTTCACCTGAATTGAATAAAATTTGGCTTGGGATTTCCAAAATATGGCCAACTAAACTTAAACTAGTCTGCTCTTTAACGAATATGAATGTATATCACCCCAGGTTTTTTAAAGTCATACTAAAAAATTGTACAATGAACTTAAATATTATAATAGTCTGTTGGATTATGTAAAGACCATTTTATTTAAACTATACACCACTATAAATTCCTGGGATGGCCATTTTATTTAAACTGTACATTTGAGATATCAAAAATTGATTGCTTCGAGATTAAATTATCAGATGGTCATAATCACGGTGAAATTGTTTCAAAATCCCGTAAGTTACGATCTCATATAAAAAATTGAATGAGAGAATTATAGGTCACACAAGATTCTTTCGAATGTATGAATCACCCTGTATAAAAGGTATATATACAATATAAGAAATTTTATGAAAAAAAAAAAATATAAGATTTTTTATTTTTGGGATTCACTTCCCTTCTCAAATTACACAAGATATATTAAGCGTACACAAACAAACAACAAAATTGTATTTTAATATGAAATATCCTTAATAATAAAAAAATGAAAAATTATAATTTTTTTCGTATTTCAGTTCATTTTATTGATGAAATATGAGAAGTAAAATTCTAAAAATTTCGGGTTGTCAAGATGATGATGAAACGAATACGAAAAAAAAGGTGAATAGGAATTTATATTGAGTCGATATAAAAGGTTTATGTACGAGTTTACGCATTCTGTTTACCAGCGAACAAAAAAAAAATTATTTTTAGTATAAACCGATGAAGCTCTAGTAAAATTCACCTTCCACGAAATTTGTTACAACGTTAACGATTTTTAATGTGCACTTGATCGTATAATCGCAAGGTTTTCCTATTTTGTTATATTTTTGTAATATACTCGTATACATCCCCCCTCCGTAGCGTTCAAAAATAACCGGTAATAAAGTTTAATTATTTTCTTTCGGTTATTAATTACATTTTTTTTTGGAATAATTAAAAAGAAATAAATAAGAATCATAATAATAAATAAAAAGGGTAAATTTTATATATTTTTTAATCAACCGAGGAGAAGACAAAAGGGGCAGCATCACCACACCATGATACATAATGTCGATGATGATGATGATGATAATAAATATTATAATACAGTGTTAAGACAAGACGGTCTTATGGTTGAAGTGTGCACGCTAGAGTAGCAATAATTTATAATCATAATATAATTATTTATTGAACCAACAAGTTCGGTGTTAATTAGTCTTGTGATTTATTTTGTGGTTAAACAAAATAATTACGAAGGCGAACAAAACAACTCATTATATTATTTTTAAGGATAATTTGAGGGCGGATTTTTTGGACGAGAAACATAAACCATATATCTTCGAGTAATATACATTTAATACATGTACGAGGAGTAGTAGACAAAAATTTACGACAGTAATTTTGGTAGGAGGATTTTTATGTAATTTCATCCGGGTATTCTTGTTTAACATAATTGAATTATAATTGGTATATGCGTATACAATATTATGCTACTTGCCTTTAGCGATGTCAACAACCTAATATATATTTAATCGGGTAAATCTGCTGAACTTTTTTTTATTAATTTCGTTCCGGGAAGTTAGGTCTTACCTGCAAATAAAAAAAAATAAAATTTTTGATTAGTGTTGTACGGAGTATATTAAAAAATTATTTCAAAATACATTTATAGTTAAAATGGTTTATCCAGAGCGGTATAGTCGACATTTTATTGTAAACTTGTTCTCCGAAATCTTTGCAGTCCGTGAAGCTAAGCACCTCGATTGTCACGCTATTGCGTTGTGTATGTTTTTGCTTGAAATTTAACTTTGTGGTGGAATGTAAAAGAATGGGATCATGCTTTTTATAAATTAAAGAAACAATTTTATTGAAAAGCGGAATATTTTTAAATATTTGTTTAAACTGTCTGCAAAATATACAATTAAAAACGAACGAAATTTATTACTTTATTTATTTATTGGCAACTCTGACCTCAATTTTAGATGGTATTTGTTATATTAAAATCATCATAGCCATTTCCTACATCAAATTAAATCAGCTGATATGCCTGATGAACCGTATTCATGCTGGTTCTGTTTCTGGATTGAATTCTAGTAATTGTTTAATAATGGTTTCTAATATTGTTGTGATGCTAATGCACATGATTTACTGTGGAGTAGTTTGCATTGCAATTAGACTCCATCTCTAATCAAATATTAAAGCTCACTATTATAATTCCATAAAGTTTATTAGAGAAAAAAATTCCAATTAAACGATTAAACCAAACCAACCGCGTAAAAGTACGCAGACGGATTGAAAATTATTATATCGCAAACTTAAACATTTCTTATATCTACACTGAGAAAAATTTTGGTTTGTAAAATACAAAAACGAAGTTTTTAATTTCTAAAAATTCTAATTTTTTTTTAATTTAAAAAGTATTTTTTTGAAATTAAATTAAATTTTTGCAAACTAATAAATAGCTTTTTTATTTTAATAACATATTTTGTAAAATAATTTATAAAATACTTTTTAAATTTAAAAAGTTTATTTATTTAAACAGAATAATTTATTTCAAAAGAAGAGTTTTAGCATTTAAGAACAATTTTTTTGATAATAATGACAACTTATGAAAATGTTTATATTTATTGTTTTGCCAGAAATCCCGTTGTTTTATTTTTCAATTCGTCTAATATTTTATTTTTTATTTAACATTTTTTTCTTCTATTTAGATAATTCGCCAAATCGATATGTTCTTGTGTTATACTAAAGGTATGAAGGTTGTAACGCAACAGGCCTCCATATTGATACCCATTGTGTTATCAGAAAATTTATATGCATCGATTATGTTACTAACGCGGTTTGATTTCGCCAGCTGCTCAGCCTGGGGTGGTTCCAATAAATGTTAGAACATAACAGAAAACGATGCTAACGTAAACCGCAGAAAAATGAAAAAAGGAAGGAAAATTTGCAACAGCTCATCCACCATTTTGAATACTTACGTCCTCTTAAGCTCCCATTTATAGAAAAACTACTCCATATTTAATTTACACATCACGATAAATCAACGAAAAAAACCATGTGATGAAATGAAATGCAAAAATGTTCATATTAACTTTAACAACATATTGATGGTTTATTAATATAAAAGAATTTTAAATATGGTAAATAAATAAATTAAGCAAAGCAAAATTAAAGAAAACTACTTAAGATAAACATTAACTAGGCTAAATTATATATACAAAGAAAAAAATAATTCATTTTAGTTTACTAGAATTACGCATGCGCACCGAAAAGAAAGAAATACATATTAAATACTAATAAACTTCTATGACTAAACATGAACATATCAACCATCAATTTATAATCAAAAAAAAATATAAATATACAAAAATTTGTTTATATAAAAAAAAAATATAATATTAACTCACACCGCGTTCTCGTAAACCATGGCAGCCATCATGTTGAAATTTGGTATTTTGTTATCCATAAATAGTCCATTGATGAAAATGTCGTTTATAAATATTTGATGTTTTTTTTTCCTCTTCAGCGATTCGAGGTATATAGACGGTTTATGTATGTATTATGTACAATACTATTTATACTATGTAGTACATAATAAAACTTAGTTGATACTTATATAATTATTAAACGAATAATTATAAACTTAGATGTGATTTATAAAATGTATGTTTTTTTGTGAGCTTTCATTTATAATGTTCAGAGCCACAACAATACACAACTTTTATATAGAATACATTTATACTTTATGTTTTTATCACACAATTTCTTAAACATAACATTAATTTTGTTTTGAGAATTTAGGCTTATGATTATAAATACTATTTTAGAATTTTTTTAGGTGTAGTTAATTTACAATGTTCACAATAATCATACATTTTTGATTTTTATAGTTTTTCTTTTTACATTTAAATTCCATAATAATTCGGCATTTAATCACTTAAAATATAGTTTATTTTTAGTTTACTTAAATTTTGCAATCTTTAATTAGGTATTTTTTTGGTCATAATTTTTATCTAACTGATTTACAGTTCATCACATCACACAACAAACGTAATATAAAAACCGAATTTAACTAAATTTTCTTGCCCATTGTAATTTAAGACATTCTATTTATTTTAATTTATTTTATATTTTGGTTTTTTATTTTCACCCACAAATATTTTTTAATAGTTTTCTTAATTAATGGGTGGTTTTTACTTAACCCACAACACAATTTTTATTTTCATTTTTATTTGCACAACTGACTAGGTATTTACGAACCATTTACTAATTATTGACTGTCCCTCAAAACGATCAACATCGTTTTTTATACCCGTTCGAACATGATCACCCATACTCCCTCACCATATCCAGTATTGATACATTTACAACCAAAACAATTAAACTACGGGAAATTTCTCCTATACAGCTGATTTTTAGGAAATTTTATTTTTAGTACACATAATTTTTTTTTTAACATTTTGGCTGTCGGGTATACAGATGGAGGCTTACAAGGTTTTAATTTTTGCAGTTTGGTTATGGTCGTTGAAACCTGATGTGTAAACCAACTTTTTATCAGTACGAAACCAAACTGCCAAAAAAGAACTTGAGAAGATTCTCATTATGTTTTTTTAGGGGTTGTGTGTATTTTTACACAATGGCCCTGGGGGTTAAAAATTGGAGAGGGGGAGTTAATTTTCTACTTTTCGTGGTAGATATATTGTGCTATGAGTAGATGACCTCTTTGCTTTTGCTGAGTTGAACAGTCGTAAACATTGTGTTGTGAATGTCATTATATTTGTAAAGTCTATGACGGATTACTTTGATATAATAAAATTGTGACATTTTGTTAAAAAATAATTATTTAAAAATTAAAAAAATCATTTAAAACTAGCCAATAGTATTTTATTCTTAAAAAACAATCTCTTAAAATTTAAGAAAACTAATTGACATAACTAAGGAAACAATTTTTGAAAATAAAAACACTTTTTTTAATTTTATAAACAAATTTGGCAAAAAAATTTATTTTAAAAATCAAAAGATTATCCTTTTGATTTTAAAAACGAGACTTTTTGCCTAAAAAATATATGTATATTTTTTTGATTTTATATGTATATTTTTTTATTTTTACTGGTTTTTTTTTCTCAGTGTACTAAAATATGTGTATTCGCAAAATCATCTCATATTACCAAACATAGATAACAAACCTTTTAGAAATTCCAATCACGGCAGAGAAAATTTTCCTAAATTTTTCATAAATTTAAACGTAATGCGATATTGACTTAACTAAGGTTAGATCGATATTATTTACATTGAATATTTGTTTTACATTTAAAATTGAAAAACTTATTTTCCAAACTAAATGAAAGCCATCGACGAAATTTAATAATTCAAATATGAAACAATTAGGATTGCAAATCTTGGAAAGCATTGATTAGAGAGTCAGAAACCACTCTATGCCAAAGTTGGCTAACCAAAATTAAATATTCCTAATCTAAAAAACAATTAGGGCATTCGTTGAAACAGGGCAATTTAACCCAAGGCATTTGTTGAACGGCAAAATTTCAATACTTTCGTTCCAGAAATCAATATAGGCTCTTGGCTATAGATGAAATTTTTGATTAGATCATATTTGGTTCATTTAAGGTGGACACATAGTTTTATGAAATTATCTTGGCATTTTAACGGAATAAAACAAAGTCCACTTTAGGTTATAATAAAGGAACCATTAAAACACTATAAGAACTTGGCCATAGCTGATACTAATATTCTGGTCGATTCAAGATGCGCACACACTGAGAAAAAAAAACCAGTAAAAATAAAAAAATATACATATAAAATCAAAAAAATATACATATATTTTTTAGGCGAAAAGTCTCGTTTTTAAAACCAAATGATAATCTTTTTATTTTTAAAATAAATTTGTTTGCCAAATTTGTTTATAAAAATAAAAAAATTGTTTTTATTTTCAAAAATACTTTCCTTACTTATGTCAAATAGTTTTCTTAAATTTTAAGAGATTGTTTTTTAAGAATAAAAAAAATATTGGTTGGTTTTAAAAGATTTATTTTAATTTTTAAATAATTATTTTTTAACATATGTCACAATATTTCTAAATCAAAGTAATCAACGTTTGCGACTGTTCACTTAAAGTCATCAAAACCAAAGAGTCAGCTACTCATAAGAACATAACATATCTACCACGAAAAGTAGAAAATAACCTCGCCCTCCCCAATTTTTAACCCCCAGGGTCATTGTGTAAAAATACACACAACCCTTAAAAAATATAATGAGAATCTCCTTTTTTGGCAGTTTGGTTTGGTTTCGTACTGATAAAAAGTTGTTCTACTTAGTCAGTCAAACCTTCATACCTTTAGTATAACATAAGAACATATCGATTTGGCGAATTATCTAAATAGCCGAGAAAACTTTAAAATAAAAAATAAAATATAGACGAATTGAAAAATAATACAACGGGTTTTCTGGCAAAACAATAAATTTAAACATTTTCATAAGTTGTCATTATTATCAGAATAATCGTTTTTAAATGCTAAAACACTTCTTTTGAAATAAATTATTATGTTTAAGTAAATAAACTTTTTAAATCTAAAAAGTATTTTATACATCATTTTACAAAATATGTTTTTAAAATAAAAAAGCTTTTTATTAGTTTGCAAAAATTTCATTTAATTTCAAAAAAATACTTTTGAAATTCAAAAAAATTTATAACTTTGATTTATAACTTTCGTTTTTGTATTTTACAAACCAAAATTTTTCTCAGTGCACAGTATGAAGAAATTCTTTTGCCATTTACAAAGTTAAGTAACGCGAAATCCGCTCCAAGCCAACGTTTAACGATAAAATTTTAAGATTTCTGTTCCATAAATCTTTATAGGCTCTTGGCCATAGAAGTAACTGTTATTTTTTGTTCATGCTTCAACACAAAAACCATCTCGAATTCCACAATTCTGTTTCAGAAACTACCATATGCTCTCGGCCATAAATAAGACTACTATTTGTAGATCATTGTTGGTCCTATCAAGATGCGCACACAGTTTAACAGAATTCTATTGGAAATAAACAGGGTTAAATGATACAAAACCCGTCCCAGGTTTTTAACGTTGAGAGGCAAAGTTTAAATATTTCAGTTCCCGAAAACACTATTAGGCTCTTAGTAATGATTCCATGACATTTTCTCGAAAAACATTTTCTCGGAAAACATTTTCTCGAAAAACATTTTCTCGAAAAACATTTGCTCGAACAACAATTACTCGACCGTCATTTTCTGATAAAATTAATATCCGAAAAATTCTTCGAAAATTCGCGCGATTTTTTGAAGAATCTTTCGGTTATTAATTTTACCAGAAAATGACGGTCGAGTAATTGTTGTTCGAGCAATTTTACTTTTTTTAGATTTTTTATTAAATATTTTATTTTTTTTGGTTACTTATAATACAGTATTGTATGCAATTGCAGTTAAATAATCGGTGATTTCCATAATTGAATATTTTTCAGCAACATTTTTGATTCTTTGATCTAAATCTCGATATTTTTTGTGTTTTGGAGGCATTGGAGTTCCAGCAAGAATTTGCTCGAGAACTATTTCATTTTTCGATTGTTCTAGTTGAAGTTTTTCAAAAAAAAATCAACAGATGGATGATCACAACCAACTAACCGGAAAATCCATTATGCCAACCTTCAACGCAGTTATTTGTTCGAGCGGAATCTTCTAGTGTTGCAGTATAAACATTCCACGATTCAATACAATACCTGGGATTGCGCCTACCAGTTTCATTTTTAGACCGCACATCAAATCTGACGATATAATTATCCTCAAAATAATCCAATATTTCATTAGCTTCTTCTGGGATAAGATTGTTTTCAGTTAAAGATTGGAAAGCGTTAATAACATCGGCTGGCGGCATAAATGCAACCGATAAAATCATACGAATTTTATGAGCGAACGCTGCATCCTAGTAAATGCTTTTCGAGTAAATGCTTTTCGATCAAATGTAGTTTTATACATTTGCGAGAAAATGTTCTTCGAGTAAATATTTTTAGAGCAAATAATTTTCGAGTAAATGCGGTGATTCATGTATAAATTTTATCTGACAGACATAAATAATAATCACTCTGATTGGTTGAATGTTGGCCATATTTTTTAATCGTACGACAAAAATTAAAAATTGAACATTGCTCAATTTTGTATAACAGCAAATTCTTTCGAAACAAAATTTTGATCTTAGATCAAAAAAAAAGACTGGCAATGCAATGCATTTCAATGACATTTCGATCAAATTTATTGTATTGTCAGTTATTTTTTTGATCTAAGCTCAAAATTTTGTTTCGAACGAATTTGCTGTAAGACTTGACGGCAGTGAGAACAAAAGAATACATAATAAAAAAAAATTCTAAACGAACAAAAGCAAAAACACTTTTTAGGCTGCTTGCTTTATAAAATGTCAAAATATATCCATACGACAAAATTTTATACATGTATCGCTTACGTGTGAATTTCATTTTGATCGTATAAGACAAAAAAATATTAACCAATCAGAGCGTTATTATTTATGTCTGTCAGACAAAATTTCTACATGAATCATCGCCTTAAATGTTTTTCTAGAATATTTTTTTCGAGTTTGTGTCGGGATACCCTTAGAATAGATGAGCCTAATACTTTTAGATCATGTAAAGTCCGTTCCAGATTAAAACAAAGATTAAAGAAATTTGCTTGGTATTAACTAGGCTAAATAAGACGAAAATCACCCCAGGTCATATATGTTGAACTACCAAGGACCAAGCATAAGGTTTAAGTTGATGTAGGTATCAGTTGATCATTTTTTTGATGATTAAACGGCGTGTCAACATTGAATCAATAGTTAATCTAGAAGATTTATTATTGAACAGCCATTTTTTTTTTATTAATTTACAATTACAATATGAACATTAAACTTTTTTTATGCAAAACATTTCTTGTTTTTTTAAGTTGCTGTAACCCGAAGGGTTTTATGCAACTACTTTTTAATTTTACATTTAAATCTAACTGTTTTTAGTTCGGATTAATATCACAAATAAAATTTAAATAGATAAATAAATGCATTTTCATTAAACATATTTTTATTTAAATTCATAAACATTTTTGTTTGTACTTTGAAATTTTTTAAGGTTCTAATATTTTGAATTTCGGTAGGAAGCTTGTTGTATCGGAATTCCTCTATATAATAAATAGCTTCTTTTACAGGTATCTTGAGCGAGAAATTATCTTAACAATAAAAACGCATTTCGTAAGTTATAGCGATACGTGTCCCCTGCTTTTACAATAAATAGATTATGTACAATTAAATTGTTTAAAATCTTATATACACATACAATATCAATTCGAAATTGTTCATAAATGGGAAAGAACCGAATTCTTTGATCAATTCAATTGTTGGGTAACGTATTGGCACACCCTTAATTAACTTTAAGGCCCTGTTGCGGATAATTTCTAATTCATTCAGTTTAAATTGTGGCTACTCCACTCCAAAGAGGGTTTAAGTATAATAATCTGCAGGTAATATACGCATTATATTTATATCAGATGCAAATGTTCTCGAGTTAAAAAGTTCCTTATTCGTTTAATAACAAACACGTAAGAACTTATCGGTTTTTTGATCCAATCTACATGATTCTGCCAATTTAACATGTTATCGATTAACAATCCAAGATAACAATATTTAGTCACTTTTTGTGTTTTTATGCAGGACTTGAAGATTGTTATCTAAGTCTTGATTACCAAATATTAAATAGTTTGTTTTTTCGGCATTGAGCATCAGCCGATTTAAATTTAACCAAGTATCGATTAAGATCATATCGTTATTAATCATTGCAAATAAACCATGTTTTGAGTCCGCTGCATAAAATATAACACTATCGTCTGCGAAAAGTTGAAAGGTACCTTTTAATGGCAAATCAAAAATGTCGTTAATATAAATTTTAAATAGGCAAGGTCCCAAAATAGATCCTTGTGGAACGCCGCACAACATTGTTAATTCATCACTTGCAGTTCCATTAACGACCACCTTCTGTTTCCTGACCATGTAAATAGTTTTCAACTAGTTTCAGTTGCGTCGGTTTAAATTGCAGCTTTTCCAATTTCAGTAGCAGTTAACACAGTCAAAGGCTTTTTTGAAATCTAGAAACAGACAAGCACATTTCTTTCTAACATCTAAGTTTTTTGTAATTAAATAGGTTAGATTGCATGCTGATAAAAAACTTGATTTTTCCTGAAATCCAAACTGATACTGATTTAATATTTGATTGCTTACCAGAAAATTTTCAAGTCTTCTTAGAATTAATTTCTCAAATACAATGGAGAAAACTGGAAGGATTAATATTGCCTGTAATGTTCAAGATTGAGTTCGTTGCCGTCTTTAAATACGGGAACAATTTTGGCTGTTTCGAGAAGAGTGGGAAATGCACGTGATTCTAAATAATTATTTAAGAATTTGGTAACAGACTCGTCAAATTTTCCAACGAAATATTTATGAGCTTTTATCGAAATTCCATCCAAACCGTTAGCCGCTCTGTTTTTAAAGGGTAAATAGTTGTTATTAGCTCGGCTACTTCAATAGGTGCAAAACTAAAAGGACTGCGAATATCATAATTTATATTAGAAAAGTTTTCAGGGCGAGAAACACACATTCTACTCATTAATTATTGGCTACTGTAGTAAAGTGTTTATTGAATATGTTCACTAACTAAAGCACCAAGTTCATTCTGAATAAATATTTTTTTATTGCTGCAATCCTTGTTGAAAATAATTTTTTTAAATTGCTATCAAAGAAGAGTAGTGTTGTTATTGTCTATGCTTGATTCTATCAAAGGTCCATAAAGGAGCTTTTTAGCCAGTTTTATTTGATTCTTAACTAATCGAACTACTTCTCATATCGTACTCGCAAATAGTCATTTGTTGGAACCCTCTTTACCAATATCAACAGTTTGCTTATTTTTTTAATATTTTGCAAAATATCTGATGACATCGACGAATTCATTACCTTCGTTTTTTTAGTTATAATGTGGCTATGCCGCGTAACTAACTTTCCTAATTCAGTTATGAATTTCTCGATATTCGTCAATTTGAGTAACTCTTTCCAACTAAATGATTGAAAATTCAAGATATTGTAAGTTGCGTTCTTTACCGATTTTCTAATGCGTATCTGACTTATTTTGGTTATGATAATTCGATGGTGAGTTAGGTTGGAGTGTTTGCACGTTAGATGGTAATTAAAATTAACCAAATCCGTAATACAGTGATCACCTTAGTTACAAATTTTTTTTAATCAAATTCAGAATTACAAAACCTTGTGTATCCATAACAGCCTTATAATTAATGACTTCTGATTCATCTTCATTAATCAAATTAATATTTGCGTCTCCAAACACTAGCGACTTCGTATGAGAAGCCAAGAAATTTTGTTATAACTCCATAAATGTAGCATGAGTGTTTTTTTAGAGTAATACCGATGGGATGGTAGATCTAATAAAAATGGCAAACCATCTATGGACGGTTGAAAAAATAAGAATTAAATGCCGGTATATTATAGAAATTAACTTAGTTATCTGTTAGCCAAATTTCTGTTATAATTATAATGTCAGCATTGTGTTGGAGTGCTATAATTGCTATATCAGCTAATTTGTTTCTCAAACTTCTAACATTCAGGTACCCTACTCTGAGATCTGCATTACCATTATTACTAACTCCATTATGAAATAAATTAAAAATTACGTTTTGCGAAGTGCAGTTGTGTACATGAATATCACTACCCATACTACCCATAGAAGAAAAGTAAACAAACTTTAAAAATCAAAATATTTGTGAACCAGACGGGAAAATTTGTGATATACAATACAAAAGGTAAATGAGGTATAAATCCAAACAAAAATGTATATCGAATGTGTTTTATCAATTATTTTTAGGAAATTTGTATGGGACCGAAAAATTTATGCGATCAGCTGCATGTGATAATAATAATAAACAAAGAAGTCCCGGAATTGTGAAAGCTGTTTAAATGTGATGCAAGTACCGAAACAATTGTGTATTTGAGTGAAAATAAAATCTGAATTTAAAATAAAAATTGAACTTGTTTTAATAATGAAATGTGCGAATATTAATTTATTAGGATGATGGCTCACTGGTACGTGTGACTTCTGGTGCAATAATATTCTTAATCTTAATAATATCGTTTCGTGACCTGGTAGACATTTGTCCCATCCGATTTACGAAAACATATATTTGTGTCGCTTACCCATAGGTACATCTAGTTGTATTGTTTTTTAAGTTGAACTGTCTCATGATAAAAAAATTTTTGGAATGGTGTTAAGTGATGTTGAATAAATATTGGTTTATCCTTTATATCTTCCGTAGTGTATCCAATTTCACCAGCTACCAGATGATTGTTTCTGTGCTTCTCACGAAACAATACTTGCTTTGCAGAACAATTTGTGAAGGTGATGAGGATGTTAAAGTCATTTCAATTATTTTGCATGATGCTCTTTGTTATTTAGTGATCCCTTTACCTTGTACTGGGTTGTTTCAATATTTAAGGTCAATTAATACTCTCCTTTTCATTCACGCACTCACCCACCCATTCACCTACTCACACATTTACAGTATACCACCTGCACGTTGCAAGCTCCATGTCAACCTGTACACTGACATGGACGGTGGGTCGGCGCTGAATTCTGCACTCCAACAGAGGGTCTAAGTTGTGTTTATTAACATCACCGATCGTAATCGATGAAGAAAATTCGCTTTACATCCTGCCTCTGGTGGGATTCGAACCCAGTACCTTCCGGTCCAAGTGCCGAAGCTTTAACCACTGCGCCACTTGTACGTGTATTGTGCTCGATGTCTTCCAAATTATACTTTTTGAGCATTCTGTTAATCGGGTAGCCCCGCCAGTTTTACATCCTTTTGAAGATTTGCTTGTGAGCTTTTGTCAATTGTAGCTTTTATGTTACATACTTCGTACGATAAAAAGCGGTTACTTTTTTTTAGGATTTCGATTTCATTGGACAGCTCTTTATTGATACCTTTCAGCTCAGTGATGTCTTGTTGAATTTTATCAAATTTCGATGATAAGTATTCTTGATTTTTGAACACTTCATCTATTCTATGATGCAAGGCCTTAAATTGTACATTAAATGATTTTGAAATTTCCAGCTTAGCAATGATTGATACTGTTTGGTAGAATGTATTTGCAGCCGTATCATTCATCTTCCCGCTCATTTTAGAATTGCATTCATTGGAACAAGTCCATTTGTTATTAGATGCTGCTCTAGTAATATGTTCGCCGTAGAGCTTTTTGCATGCTGGATGAAAACACTCTCAGACTGCTTCTTATCAGTAGTATTTACACAGAAAGCATATTCTAGATTTTCCGGCAAGTTCGGATTACTTTCTGCTGATTTATAGTACGGCATAGTAACTAATACTCAGATTTAATTTTATTTGATTTAATATTTCGATCACGAAAAATTTTTGCGTCTTCTTAATTGACAGTTTGACAGTTTTTTTTCTACTAAAACTAAGACATATTTTTAGATTTGGAAAAAATTCATTGTACTAAACGACTTGTAAAATTTTTGCTTAACGTCTACTAAATTTTATTTGTTTTGTTTTAAGGGTGGTTTAAGAAAATATTAACTTGCATGATCTCAAAAATAATGTTAGAACTAAAATGTTTAGTCCGATTATAAGTTATTTTCTGACAGCACGAAAAAAATAAGAACAATTTAAAAGCCGCCCTACAATTCAAATTCGTAATCTAGCTTATGTGGGGAAATAGTTAACATATTTGTCATCGATAGTGATGAACAACATATATCTCCCGATCGGGCTCTAGCTTATCGGCTGATTACCCTCGATATTCTGCATTCAAGTTTATTCTTTCGTACCCTAACTTCTGTGCGGTTTTGCTCTCATCCAGGGTAATTTTCTAAAACAGTGGTAAATTGGTAAGAATAGAAAGTCCTAATATTTCTGACATTTCTGATATGTTTCTAAGTTGAGTTTAACAAAAAATTTTGTCGATTCTAAACCGACATCTGCTGTTGAAGGAGTTTCGAATGACATTGTTAGTTTGCATTTAATTTATCAGAGCTCTCTTTGTAAGCATTGTCAGCTCGTTGATCGAGTACATACTGAATAACTCGTTCGAAATAGTGTCAACAAATTCAGATCTTCTTCTGCGAACCTTGTTTCCACTTAACGCGTTCATGGATTTCTGCAGTGAGTTTGTTCTTGGTTTTTTGGTTCGAGTTGTTATATTGCCTGCCAGTTGTTATGGCGGCTCGAAGGACCAATAATGTTGGGTTTTAGACAGTTGGTAGGGCTTAGCTTTGTCTAACTGTTTAATTTGCTTTTTGTTAGATTAGCATGGATGGGGTCTGCCAGTAAGAGAATACATTGTTATATTGACTTCTTAACTTTATTCTATCTTAAACATTTCATAATATTTATTTTTATGTTGTTTAAACTACTGATTAAAAAATTTAAGTTTAATTAAAGTTTGGTATACAACATGAAAAATAATTAAAAATTTGTCACCATAGCACATATTTTATACATGTAATATGGAATGTTGAGGTCAATGAACTATGTGAAATGTTGAGGTGTCATGTTATAATATTACCTCGCAAAATTTCTTGATGAACAAAATTTCATGGTGGACGAAGTTTAAGAATTCATAATTTAAGATCAAGTTTATTGTATTTTATACATTGAAACCATTTACTACATTCACATATTACGTTTTTGGTAAAAGTTATGCGGATTAGTTACCAAGGCAAAAACCGTAAATACCTACATCTTAAATTGCTATCCTCTTGGGACACGCAACAAATACATAAAAATATTTTTTTTAAAGTTCAATAAACCTAAATCCAATTTTTAAATTAAATTTTATGACATATCGTTTCAATTCCATTACACGTCCCCTAGTTTCGTATTCCTAAATACGTATACGTTTTAAACATGTTAAGAATAAGAAACAGGTGCAAGGTCGTTAGATTTCTTTTACTTTTTGTTGTTAAAAAATAAATACCGTAACAGTATTTTTGCTTTTATGTTTAACGTCTCATACCTCATTCATTAATAGATAGGAAGTAAATTTAAATTTTTCGATTCACCTGTTTGATAGAAATCACAAGATTTTAAGGATAACACGTAAACGATTTTATTGTACGTTGTTATTTCTTAAATCATTGACCCTTGTACAACATATGGGGATTAATCTGTATACCGTTTTCAGAATAGTCTTTTTGTATAATTGCTTTTATATACATATTAGGGGTGTATAAGACAACAGGTGCAGAATGTGTTTGTCCTTTTAAAAAATGTTGTTCCTTTTAACAAAAAATCATTAAATCATTCAACCTAAACGCAAAATGGGTCAAAATTCCAGCAGCTTTTTCATGCTTTTTGTTTTACAAATTTTTTGTTGGGCTCAAAAAACAACTGACCCTAATTAATTCTGGTTTTGAAACAACTAAATTACCACATATAGCACCTAAAACTAAACCCACTTATTTAGGATATTTTTAAAATCCCATCGTTGCCAGAACAAAATATAACTCACATTTTTTTAAAAAAATTTTTGGTAATATAAACCGAAGTATGAAAAGTCAATACACACAACAAGCAAACAAAATTGCCTGCCTTAAATACTTCAACAAATTATAATTTGATTAATGTGCTCGTGAAGTAAAAAAAAAAAATTCTATACGAAAAGTTTTAAAAATTTTGCGCTCCATATCCCAATTCCATCCGCAAAAACCGAAACCCTTTTTTTGTACTCGTGCGGCGTATTTATAATATATTGTGTTATGTATACGAGTAAGTAAGGCAAGCAAAAATTCATCTCATTTATTAAAAGTTGCTGGTCCCGCACTCCAGCTATTCAGATCTATGAATGGATATTTTAGAACAGAGATTCCTACACAATCGAACGCGGGACATCTGTGCTTAAACTTTTTACAATTAGGCAAGTTTATTTCACTGTCATAATGTCTCTGAAAATTAAGATATTCGATATATCGGTATTCGTTGTTTCGAAATTCACCGTTTTGGCGCTGGCAGTTAATTTTTCGTTTATTGTAGAAAATATACTTGTTGTATATCGTTGAACAGGTTTTGAAGAATGCCATACATATTTTAACATATTTAGTACTCAAAACTGCTGTTGTGGCGCTGGAAACAGCTATAAATTTTATTATCCAATAGAATCATGTGACATATCATTTTCAAGGTCTTGGAAAATACAACAATTTCGTAATCAACCCTTTAGTAAAAAATTTCCAATTTCCATTAATTTTTTCGGATTAGTATTTTTCCAGGTCGAAGTTCTGGTAATCTCGTCAAGTTTCAGCCCATAGCACTTTATTATTAAAAGAGGTTAGCCAACGAAAAGCGTATATTGCAAAAGGTGTTCTGATCTTATAAAATTATTAGAAAAATTGCTCGGAGACTTACAAATAGAACCTTGATTGAATTTACTTTTTAGTAAATACTATAAAAAAAATCTAAGATTCATATTAAGGACTCTTAAATTAGCTTCTGCAAATTAATATCTATTCTCTCCAAAATCGCTAGATTCAAAAGGTCTCTGGTTTAAACTAATTTTTGGGGGTTTAATTGCCTCATACTAGCCTGATGGCTAGTTTCTACGACAATCAGAAATATAGTGAACATTGTGCCACTCCTCTTTTTGAGTAAACGAACGCAAAAGCAGGCGTCATTAAACATCTTGGTGTTATCTTAGATTTTTTTTCGTTTCGAATTTAACGCAGAATTTTGAACATACTGTCTCTTATGTTGATCTAGGACCATTCTGGAATGTAGAGTTTAACTTCTTGGTGTTGTGAGACATAGGTTTTTGTTATAAAAGTTCTTGAATTTATTCGGTTAACAAATTTGAATATCCTTTAGAAAGAAACCCTTTTACTGGTTCTGGATGGACATAGTACAATATGTAGTATCTTATAGCAAACCAGCATTGGTTATAAATTATTCAAATATATTTAGCCCCTTTAGTCTTCAAAAATTAACAAATTTAATATTTTTAATTGCAAGAACGGAACCCCTTCTATTTAAGATGATTTTTGCTTGTGTCTACCAAATATAGATCGGAGCCAGTGACCCGATTTGATTAAGTCATTTTTTGAATTTACACACTTTTATAACAGCAAGAAAAAGAGGGTCAGTTATTGAAAATCTTGTCCGCTTAATTTTAATCTATTTTATTTTTTCCCTACAGTCTAATAAGCAATTTGGACACTTCTACGAGGCTACAACTATAATTTTTCTTATTTCGGATTTTTTAATAGCAGCGAGCTCCGATGTCTACAGGGTAAGAACTGGCATGTCGAGACGATTTAGTAGGTTTTTATTTCGGCCTATGTTAAGATATTTGTGGTCCCATGCATCGATCTTCGATGTTGCTTAGTTTTTCTTTTAAAAGTAGTCCAATTTAAATTTAAATATAATAAATATTAAAATATGCCCAGAGTGGAAGTAAATATCGGCTACAAAAGCAAATTCCAACACGATTGGATTCTATCTATTTAAAAAATTTATGCAAAAGTTAATAAGCATTGGTTCATGTTGCAAAAATCTGAGAGCAATACACAAAAATTCCAGTAGATATGGAAAGCATTCATCAATTGCTAGATTTGATCGTGAGCTATGGCGCTAATTGTTTATGAACTCGGCATTCGAGTTTGTAAAGATCATATGTAGGTACTAACGTCGAATTCTCAGTTTTGTTGATAAAAGATCGCTAATCTTACCAGTTTGTAGTTGTTCTTGTTTTAAATTTGACTGGATTGATGCTCTTAATTTTATTCCATAATAAAAAGCACTAAATTATTTTATTTTTATGACCCATAAAACTTTATGAGCGGTGTCATTGATCATACGAGGCACAAACAATCTTCCAAAATTGGAAATTGGTTTTTGGATGCGCATGATTTTCATTGCTGACAACTTTATTTTTCTACCTTCCAGCAATGATGAGATCTGTCTATAGGTGCAAAATAGAATGGATTAGCAACATCATTATTTTTACTGCATTCCAAAACTTAACTTTTTTGCAATTCTTTGTAAAATGTCCTATAGGGTGAAGTGGACAAATCCCAATATTCATACCTCCCGCGGTGCCCCTGAGTATCGCTAAATGAGTCATGCGGTGCAGTAGAGACGTGCAAAAAAAATTCTGTCTATAGTCTTGAACACGGGATGGGTACGATTTCTCATATCCAAAATTCCAGAAACGAAATTTCAAAACCAAAATTCAAATAAAAACAATTCCAGAAAATGAAATTCCGAAATTCTTATACAAAATGCCAAATTTCAAAATTCCAATATACAAAATTCCAAAAAACAATCTCTTTGACGCCTATGGAATTCTAAGAACTGTTGTGGTATATCACTTTTCTCTATGAATAATAAATAATAAGTTACTTGAGGGAGCTTAATCGAAAATGTACAAAGCGCTAAATCAAGTTACGTTATGTTGTTTCGTATGAAAATTCAAAACTCGAAAAACGAGTATTTCCAGTCATTGTGCTATACGAGAATTGTGGGATTGTGCCATACGGGAACAAGTTGAGTATCCAAAAAAAAAATTCCAACTGATCTAAATTTCCAAAATCCAAAATAACAAAAATATAAAATTCCATTTTACAAAATACCATAACAAAAAAATCAAAATTCAAAATCCTAATTGTAAAAATTCTAAAATTTATTTATGTTAGAAAAAAAAAATTCCATATTCAAAATTTCATTATCTCGCAAAAATTCTAATTGATTTATTTTAATTAATTTAATTTTAATTATTTAATTTTTGGAATTAATTAAATTTAATTTAATGGTTCTTTAGAAGTATTTCTCAAATATGATTCCCATTGTTTACAACATTGATTCAAGCTTGTTGTAATTCTAGGAATTACTTTGAATTTTTGTACATTGGAATTTTGAAAATTGGTATTTTGTACAGGAATTTGTTTTTATTGGAATTTCGTTTTTGGAATTTTGGATTTTGAAAATCGAACCTAACCCGTGCCATACACAGGCTTGTTAGTATTATACAAGCGTTAGTCAATCTGGTATACAATGAGAATCATGTTTGAGTAATATTTTTTAAGAATAATCAAATTAAATTTAATTTATTGAAATAAATCAATTAAAATTTTGCGAAATACTGCAAATATTATTAAACATAATGGAATTTTGTATATGGAATTTTTTTTCTAAAAGAAATAAATTTTGGAACTTTCTAAATTAGAATTTTGATATTTATGTTATAGTATTTTGTAAAATTTAAATTATTTGTTTTTGTTAATTGGGATTTTGAAAATTTAAGCCAGTTCGAATTTTTTTTTTTGGATAATTGACCCGTTCCCATATTTGTATATTTGTAGGGGAACGGTTCGCTGTTCCAAAAAAAACCCCCAACACTGTTTTCTAGAATCACAACAGGCGTTAATCAATGTGGCAAACAATGAGAATCATGTATGAAAAATAATTTTTAAGAACAATTAAAATAAATTTAATTAATTAAAATAAACCAATAAGAATTTTTGCGAAACTTTGTATGTGGATTTTTTTTTTCTAAAATAAATATATTTTGGAATTTTCTCAATTGGAATTTTGAATTTTGATTTTTAAGTTATGGTATTTTGTGGAATTTAATTTTTCTATTTATTGGGATTTTGAAGATTTAAATCAGTTGGAATTATATTTTTTGGATAACCAACCCAATCCCCTTAAACATTATATGTCAAATAAGCGTGTGTTTTCAAGATAAGAGGCAGCTGAAGTTGGCGTCTGTCCTGTACGGCTTCCTATATAAACGTTATCAAGGTAAGCCTGGATGCGGTTAGGATGAATCATTAGTTCCACACACGTCAAATGGTGGTTGCGCTGCCAACCATCTACATATACTCAAAAAACATCAAGTTATGAACTTGATCACATCAACGCATCGAAAAATGCAAATGACCATCAACATTAAAATGGAAACATGGAGCGTCCTAATCCTTTCAAATCAGGTGAACATTTACAACTAGGGCCCTCATACTTCAAAATCTTAGATAGTTTCTTGAGTGGGGCTCACACTGCCACCAATAATTTGACTCCCTACCACAACTTTTTTTTTGTCTCATTCTTGTTCACTAAATATGCACTGTTAGATTAAGCACTAAAAAGATAGTATACAACGATTGCCACAAGTGCTAACTGAAGACAAACCCGATGATGTAAAAGATTTATTCTTTATAGAGCTTAACCATGTCATCAGTAAAATCCCGCACCATGACGTCAAAGTCATCGTGGGCGACTTTAATCCAAAAATCAGTTGTAGCGTAGAATCCATATTAAAAAATATATTGAACCGCACAGGTTGCATTAGCTTAGAACGTTTTTCCAACATAAATAAAAATTCACAAGGTTCACAAGGAGACATCCTACCAGTATTACTAACGTTAGATCATATAGAGACACTGGTATTGACTGCGACCATATGCTCCTTATTTTCAAATAAAGAGCAAATTATTATCAACATTTAACAAACAAGTAAGGAAAATCGTGTGCTTGAAAATCCATGCATTAAAAATGAGCTCTGTGCTGAGCTACAAGGCAGAGGTGAAAATGTACACAATAAAAACCACAAGCCTGAATAAAATATTCGGGAGCAATGGCAAGCTAGCCAGTCAGCTACAGCTGCAGCAGCGAAAAACGCAATCGAAAAATCACCAATAACTTGTCGAAAATAAACAAAAGCAGCATGAAAAAGGTTGGCTCGTAACATTTGGAGCTCTCACACCGACTCTTTCTACGCCAGGAAAGCCATAGTCAAATTGTTATAAAGACATCAGATTGCAAGTGGAAAACAGAAACTGGAGATATTATTTTGCCATCGCCAAAAATTTCACTAGACTTCCATCAAAGACCCATAGCCAACGAAAGCATGGATGAAGAAATAAAAACCAACGAGCCCGACGAATTTCTCCTATTCAAGTTTTTGGCCCACCAAGCGTAGATAGTAGGCGCAGTTTTTTATAAATTCAAAAATAGAAAAGCACCCGGTTTCAACGGAAATCCTACACGAATGTTAAAACACAGAAAAGCTACTCTTGCATCTTATCTCTTTGATCTCATCGTAAAAATCTAGAACCCGGACGAGTTACTGACGATCGCAGTCATTTGATCGCTTCATGAGATAGATGATCCTCCCAACTGAGAAAATTACCGTGGTTTTCGTTCTAACCGATCAATCACTGATCAGTAAAAATACTTTGTATCATTTTATGAACTCTACATAGACTATCAACAGGCATATGAAAGCGTCAATCACGAAAACCTTTGGGTTATACTTATATGTGTATAGGGATTCGAGAAAAGCTTGTTTCTCGTTATAAGCTAACAACACCTGGCCCAATGTGCAGAACCGTAATGGAAGAGAAGTATGTGACTCTTTCGAAATCAAAACTGGTGTGCGGCAGAGAGATGCGCTTGAACCTATCCTGTTTAATCTGGCGCTCAAATATCTATAAAAATAAAAATGTAAATGTTCGTTTGATCAAAATCTTTAATCTCCGAAAGTTCTTCACCGATTGCTTTGACATTTTAACGCAACGTTGCTTTCGAATATTCTTTTCACACCTGTGACAGGTAAAAACATATTTATTTTCATTTTGATTTAATCATTGCGCGTGACATTGCGTTGGAATTGAGTTGTGTAGTTTACCATAGCGATTATTTCGTGAGTATTTATTTTATCTTTTTTCACTTCGATCTTTTTAATGATTTTCCTTATTTTTCAGTGCGATTGGCAGTTGAATTGGAATTGGATCGATTGATTTTCATTTGAATTCAAATTATATAGTAAAATTGACCTCTTCCGAGTGATTCGTTTGAGCGGATTGAAATATTTCGTTTCTCATTGCGTTTGAATTGAAATATTTCGTTAGATTTTTTTTTTTGTTTTTAGTTCGAGGTTTTTCCTTTTTTAATGTTTCGCAATTTGATATATTTTTGTTATATTTTTCTATCTTCTTTGCAGTGCAATTTATCTGCTTTAATTCATCAAAATAAAGCCTCGCAGAAGACCAACTGATGATTATAGTTTGAGATGGCGTGTTCTCATCGGCACTATGACTGTGTGTCCTCATTGCAAGGCTCTGAATTTTATTGAAGAAACGAAAGGAATGTGTTGCGCCACCGTAAAAATTATACTGCCACAATTTGGAGAACCGCCAACGCCTTTAAAACTTTGCCTGCCGGATACACCAAAGCGCGGATATACCTAAATCATTTAATATAACAGGGAATATAACTCATGCTTCCAAATGACGTTGTTTGGCACAGAAATCGTAACAGCCCAATTCATGTCAACTGCCAAAGTGGAAGGACAAATTTATCATAAAGCTCTTCCTATGCTTCCATTCCTAGATGGTCAACATAAATTCCTACAAATGTATTTTATCGGTGATGGTATAATGATGAAATAAATGTATGTTGCGGAATTTTTACCGGCATAAAAAGATCCATCGTTTCCCAACTGTAACAGCCAAAACGAAAAAACCAATTTAGTGCGTTTTTTCCAAACAGCAATAGACATAATGCCATCAGATACATACAATAACAAATTATAATTCACGCTGACAAAACACCTGTTGAACAACATGTACGAAGATTCAATGCTCCAACTATAGATGAAGTGGCAATTGTTATAGTCGGTGAGCAATTCCAACTTAGATGTATAGTTCTTCATCGGAGAAACGATCAATTGACCAAAGTTGCAGAAACTCATCGATATTATACTATGCCATGCAAAATATGCAACAGCTCCTACTTCCTGGGCAATCGCTGGTGCATAGGCATGACATCACAGCACGTGTTATCAGACAGAAGCTGAAATCGCTGATCGATTTCATGGAAAACTTGAAGTGTTTAGGTTTGTACGCTGCTGGATATACTCAGTGAAATAGGAAAAGAGAGGATTGCCGCATGCACTTATACTAATTTTTAATAAGCACTGAAATACTCGATGCCGACGTCGATAAGCAAGTTGGGACGAAAAATATGATACATGGAGCTTGCGGTATACTAAATCTAAATTCGCCATGCATGATAGACGGAAAATGCTCTAAGCGATATTCAAATACCAATTCGATTGGCGTTTGCAATCACCATCAACAAGCTCAGGGTAAATCTTAAGAATTATGCGGTTTTTGATCTAAACACGGATTGCTTCTCACATGGACAATTAAATTTATCGTGTTCTAGAGTCTGCAAACCAGACAATCTCTATATCCGCACAGATAATGGAACAACAAAAAAATATTATATATTCACAAACATTGTGAAATTAACTTATTAGAACCGTGTATTTTCTCTTTCCTTTATTTACACCACAGCAACGCGTGGCCCAGTACAGCTAGTACGTAATAAAGAAAAGTGGTATTAAAATTCTGCTTTACAAATTCAATAAGTGAAGTCAAATTCTTGGAACCTAGTGAAAAATTGTCTAGACCTTTTATTATCGAAAACTAATCGTAATCGAGTTTTGTAAAATTTGATTAATTTTAGCGAAACCTCTGTATCTGAAAATTTTGTCAGTTTTAATAGGACCTTTCATATCATTGACTTTCTAATACATTCATTCGATCATTAAAATATAACTTTAAAAATACAAGCCTCACGCTTGCATTGCAACAAATGGCGAAGTCTGTCAAGCTAGCAGAAACGATTCAGCAGAACATTACAAGAAACTATGGATAATGCAATGCCTATTTGAAACAATTTGAACCAATCCTTGCAATCTGTTCTGGGGCCGAAGCACTCCTAACTTACGAACCCCCCCCCCCCCCCCCCCCTTCCATCCTCCTTTCAAATTGGGTTCTGCTATACCTTTAAATAAAATTACCTAAAGATGACCTTTTTTGAATTCTAATTTCGGATTTGGCTTGATTTTTGACCTAAAACTAGGTCAAGAGCGCGAGGAACCCGACATTTTCAATAGAGAACTTGCTAAGCCGATAACGAGCTTAAAATTATTTGTTCATCAACTGATCTTGCTTTGCGTTCTAATTTCGATTTTTATTTTTTGGATTCTGCAAGCTTTAAATAAAATAACATAAATCCTGGTCGCAAGCACGAATAAACCGCAAAACTTTATAATGGGGCTTGATAGGCCATTATTAGCATTTAATTAGTTGTACTTTTTCTAGAGTGCACGACTAAAATTAGTCTTTGGATATGGGTTCAGCCAACTTTTTCTAAACCTAGCTGAACCCATGTTATATAGTTGGAAGGAAAGGAGTCCAACATTTTTAATTAGCAAATCAACTATAACTATCCATAGCATCTTCTAAGGGTGCGCATTTTTACGACATGCCTACCTCGTGTTAAAATTAAGATATAATTTCAAGTTACAAATGTTGCAAACCATCGCCCCATATACCCATATTTTATGTAACCCTGATTTACGAAAATTAAACGCTGGTTTAGTATATGAAAAATGCGATTTAGTCGTTTGTTGTTGTTCATACTTCTGTACTATCCTCATCTGTGGCTTTTTTATTTTCCCATTTGGCACTGAAAAATAATATTCCATCTCCCTCCCATACACAAACACTTAAACTCCACACACCCACACAAAATATACGAAAAAAAAGGATAAATAATTTTTTCCCATTTTCTTCTATATAATTTTTCTATGCCATGTACACAGTTAACAGGCAACATAAAGAAATCTTTTTATTTTGTACGTACGAGTACGAGTTGATTATACATAATGAAAAGACACTGCATATACAACCAAAACCATTCATTTAAAATTAAAAAAAAAAAGAATTTTAATTTAAAAGGAATGAGAATTGAATTATTATCCTTATGCCTTTTCATAAATAATAAAATAATAATTTCAAATGCATAAATTATAAATATTTTTTATTTATGTATCCATAATGTCTTTTAGATGATTTTACTAAAGTTATATTGTTTGTGTGCAATGTATAATGTAATATGGTGCGGTGCTCGGCTACCTACTTACTTATCTACATGTATAATACAAAGCAAAGTATTATTCAAATTGCTCGACCGTGAATTCAAAGAAAATTTTTATTTAAATTCAAAAAAAAAAAATGTTAATTTCTTGTTAATGGTTGCCCGTTCTACTTTACGTTTAAGTGACTTGTGTGTGAATTTTATATATACAAGAGACGGAATAATTCAGTATAATTTAATTGCTAGGTGAAGATGAGATTTCTGTTGATCCTAAAACAAATGCATTAATTATTAAATCAATTAATGTACCGTGTTTCTGAGGGCTTCGGTGTAGACATTATGGTTTCCGTAATTGGTTAGTTATGTTGTTTAAAAATTGATATGCTTTTATTAAATTATAGCATGTTTCATCAATCTGCTCTATTTTTACTTTTCACTAATAATAAATGTTACGGCCGATAATTAAGTGTTGCTAGTATTTTTATAATAATATTATTTTCCCACGGCAAATTAAAAAAAAACACAGTTGAATGACTCAAAACGTAATTATATTTAGAAATATACATTTTAAAATGACGGCTTGCACATATTTTTTTTGTATTTTAGTTCCGACAGACAAATTGACTCACCGCTTGTTTTATATATCAGAATATTCAACGTGGTATTATCTTGGAGTTTGTAATAAGGCGACCCATAATTTAAAAATAAAATAAGAGACACACAAGCTCATATCAAACATTTTGTGACTTTTTAGTCTAATTTTGACGATTTGAATAATAACAAGCCGAGTCTAATATTTAGTTAAAATTTGTATTAGGTATGCAAGTAGAAACTCTGCTCCGAAATTGAAATCGCCCGCTATTTTGTAACTTAGTCATTGCTGTTTTTATGACATAACTTTCAGTCATTTACAAGCTGCCGTTCTGTGTGCATCAATTTTAAGAGAAGGATGTCGACAAGCAACAATTACGCCATTGAATTCTATTCCGTTTTCAAATGAAAAAAATATTCTGTGAGTCATTTAAATATCAGTGGTTTGAAAGATTTCGCGTTACAGTCCAGGTGCAGTAAACAATTTGAAGACGAAAATCTTAAACTTTTACTGGATGAAACTCCGTGTCAAACTGAACAAGAGCTTGCAGAACAGTTAAGAGATGCTCACTAAGCAATATCGTTTGTCTATAATGAAAAAAATATAGAAGGAAGGCAAATGGGTTCCACATTAACTGACCGAAGAAAACGAAAACCGAAGAGTTGACATCTGTATGAGTTTGCTTTCTCGGTGCAAAAGAAAAAAAAATAGCACAAAATCATTACGGATGATGAAAATTGGATTTTGTACGATAATGCTAAATGAAAAAAATCATCGGTTGATCCAGCCTGTCCATCAACATCAGTTGCAAAAATTAATATTCATATGGCAAGAAAGTATTACTGTGTGCCTGATCGGACTGGAAAGTTGTCATTCACTGTGAGCTTGTGGTCAAACTGTTACAACTGAACATTACCAGGCCCAACTGATCAAATTAAATGATGCTCTAGAGGGAAAAAAATGACGGGCCAAGGAAGGCGGAAGGTGATATTGCTGCATGACGACGCTCGTCCACATACAGCAAAATTGAACTCATTTTCTCCTTAGGCTGGGAGCTTTTACAGCACGTGGCGTATTATCCAAACTTGGCTCTCTCTTGCTTCGAAACCTCACAAATCGCGAAGGCATTTGTCATCTAACTGATAAGTGCCAAAGACCATAGATAGTAGTAGCGAATTTTTCGATAATTTATATTTGTAACAATTATATTCCTAATAAAGTTGAATTTGACCAAAAAAAGCTGAGTTTTTTCTTGCACGCACCTAATAAAATAAATTAAGAATCATCACTCTTCACACTATTTCATATCGTGGTTTGATAAACCACTGTGCACTTAATTTACAGTTTCGAGATAAATACCATCAGGTAAACTATTGTTTATGAAATTTAGAAATATCCATCAATAACAGGCATGCGCACTAACCCACAATTTAGTTAGTTAATAAGTCCAAAAAATGGTTTTCGATTTTTTTTCTGTGTTTGTGTGGTGGCGTGCAGACTTAATGATTGTCTCCTCCTTACACCCCAGACAGATTAGAGTTAAGAATAAAATTTCAAGGTTTTTATTTTGAAAGAGAGGTACAAAAATTGGCATTTCTACTAACTAAACCTTCTTCTTACTCCAAGCTCCATTCGTGTATCTTGCACGGGGAAACCAACTAAAATCCAATAGAAAATACAATTAAACGGTGCTTCAAGTTTAGTATATATCCGCAATCGCGTCTACATATTTTCAAATATAATCGCGTATCATTTGTCTGATTTTACAATCGCCTTAAAATTTCTAATCCTTTTAGCCGGATCATTCGTGCAGTACACGCAACAATGCATAACTTCGTGGAAAAGACTACATAACATTTCGATGTCCAGTAAAATGACAACTCATGAGAATTCGTTCAGATTATACGTGGCGTACCTGTACAAAGAATTTTGTGACGTACACGACCAGATTGTTTATGGTCATGAATAATTCGCCGGAGATAACGATAAACATCCCAAGCGGTTCATTACCTTGTCGCAATCTCCAACGTCAAAATTTTAAAGAAACAATTATTAGCTTTTGTCGAAAACACTTAGGGTGACGTGAAATCAGCGCACACACAGCATTCGAACTTACCATATACGAAAAGGGATCTGATTATCGTTTTAAAAGAAACCAGCATAACAATTTACTTATCTTACAAGCACATCATTCAACGCTACACGGTGATCCACAGCTGACGTTGGCACACCTACGAAAATACTACTTGATCTTTAGCATCAAAACCCTAGTGCGCTCGCATATATGTACATAAATGTGTTGTGTGCTTTCGCAATCGCTGCCATAAATGGATATGCAACGACGAAATTGAAGGCCAATCATTTGTTGCATCATGTTACACTTTCGAGTCCATTCCTGCACAGTGATGTGAATTATGCAAGCCGAATATCTATTTAACTACACCAAAGCCGTGGCGGTACATCAAGAAAGAGTTACGTCCGCATTTTTGTCTGTTTATCTATCTACAAAATCAGTAGCAGCAGAGCACTACAGCTGTAAACCCAATGAACTTCATTCCTCTTGCTTTTCCGCCCTTCGGCGGCTTGTGAGTAGCATAGCAAAAAAACGCAAAGCATCATTTGGGTTACACCGTTGGCGGAACTCTGTTAACGATCGAGGAATAAACGAAACTGCTATGCAGATCAAAGCGTGCCTAAACTCGTGACCATTCCTTTCCCAGTCGAGTGACCTACATGATTGCAATCATCACTTCACTGGCACTATTCTGGCTTTCCCTGAGAATTAAGAAGTATACTGTTGTTTATTTATAGTATAGTAGTCCAAATATTTCAAATGTTCAAATCAGAATTCGTTTATTTTTCCAATTTCAAACCCAAATCCCCCTTTTATTTTAAAGGTATGTATACATATTTATTGTACATGCATGCATAAAAAATTAATTTGTTATTCAATATATTTGTACTTGGGTCTCAAAACAAAATGAATATAGTTAAAAACTACAAAGGTGGGAATAATTTACATCATGGCGGATTCTGTTACCATTTGGACTCAGAGAAAAATAATACTTATAAATGGAGATGCGCAGAAAGAAAAAAAAATTCTTGCAAGTGCAAAATCTCTACATTTCTTGAGAAAAATGAACACCTAATTATAACTTCGTTGTTTGATCATTCACATGATCCTAGAGCTTCAGGCTCTAATTGATTCCGTACCATACCATCGCAAATAATTCGGGAAGTCATTGTAGAATGTAAACCTAACGTTCGTGTTTACCTTTCAAATAAGATTACACAAAAAAGTAAAATAACCCGAACTCGCTCTAGCAAAATCAAAGTACCCAATAATGTAGTTGAAATTGATATACCACAGCAATTACGTCGCTAATGAAACGTTGGAAATGAAAAGAATATTATTCTGGGAACCATAACTATTTTAACAGTATTGTCCGAGTGTTCCTGCTGGTTAATGGATGGAACTTTATAATATGTAGTACGTCTATAATGGCCCAACTTTTTAGCATTCATGACAAAATCGAAAATGAAGTCGTACCAAAGGCTGAAAACCAAGGCTAAAAAACTAAGGCTGTTACGCTGATTTTTTTATGAATTGCATCATATAGCCTATGAACACGATATTCATTTGAATCCACAAAGGATCATTACGGATTTTGAAAAATCGATTTATTTAGCAGACGAAGAATATTTTAACTAATGCAGAATTCAAAGGCTGCCTTTTTCATTTCGGGCAAATCTTGCGGCGACAAGTGCAAAAGTGTGGAGCAGCGAGTAAATACGGAAAATTTTGAAGATTTTAGTCTCGAAGTTAGGATGTTAAAAAGCCTCGCATTTGTTCCTCTACATGAAATGTCTCTTTAGTATACTTCATTGTATAATACTCTTAAAGATGGCAATTAAAAAAAAATGCTAGATTCATTAAAAGTAATTACATAACCGGAATCAGCCCTAACAAGAAACCGCGTTATGACCCTAGTTTTTGGTTCGCCAAAAACGCTGCAAAAAATAATCTCCATCGTACTAAAAACAGCGTCGAGGTGCGGCACCGTCGCATTAAGGTTATTGTGGGAAGCAGAACAGTGGGTTGTACAGAATAATATCCCACCTTGGAAAGGAACTTATTGTTTCTAAAACCAAAATATTAAAAAATATAAAAACATTAAACGAGTTTCTCACACTATTCATCTTACACATTAATTTTCTTTTGGATATTTACATGTTTTGCCTAATAAATGTTATACAAATTTGGAATAAATAAGTTTTTAATGTCCGCTCTTTATTAATTTTGAGTATTTTTTTAAATGTGGGGATCATCAAATTTGGAATTTCTGCTTTCTTAAAATTATGGAATTTTCATATTTAGGATTTTCATTTTGTGGATTACACTTTTTGGGGATTTATTTTTCATTTGGGATTTTGTATCCTTGGTATTTATTTTTTCGGGATATCGCAACGATCCCAAAAAAATAATTTAAACAAAAATGCCATCAAAATATTTTTCTGAATTTCCCTGGGAATAGGACAGCATTATTCCGCATCAAGACGCTTTTTAATTGAATAGGCACCAATCACGAAACTTGACTTGTACCAATATTACACAATGTGAAAACGAACTCACCAGCAACTTAAAAAAAAGTATCACCAGCGTGGAAAATTTGGTCATTTTGGTATTCCATTCCCACCTACAGCAAAGACCAAAGTAAAGATTATTGATATTCGTCCAGGATCTGATGGACGAGTTCGAGTTGTCACACTTAGATGTCACAATGATATATACTAGTCACTGGTGACAAGCCTGTGCCTACTGAATATCTCTAAACAACATTGGACAACACCACTATGCAGAAATTCAAAAATTGTCATTTCCACGAAGAAAATTATAATCTTACTTGAAATGATTTTCGAGTACCACGCTTCGGATAAATCAACTAAAATCCAATAAAGTATTTAATTAAACCGTGCATTATTTTTTCTTATTCTTCCACAATTACCATCCTTCAGAAAAATCCACTATTTGCACAGCACAGGCGGGATTGGCTGATTAAGATAATGAAATTATATCTCTTTTATCAAGCTTTTTCCAAAGACTGGGGGTCCCAGTAATATTTGGCCGAATATGGTCTTCTAACTAGTTTGAAAAGTATATAGTATTTAAAGGACGAAATTTTATTCAAAAATGTGTCCAAAAATTTGGAAATCTTACTAAATGGTGAATGGGAAGAAGGGAAGAGTTGACCTTGTTGGTTTTATAAAATTTATGGAGTTCGTTTATGCATTTTATGAAATATTCGCGTTTATATGGGAGTAACCTATTTTGTTCTTTTTCAGATAGTTTAAATTGTGCATATAATCCTTAATTTGTTGGAAGATCACATTAGTGATCATTAAAGGTTTACATACATAATTCCGATTTAAAATTTGAAAGTTTAGATAGACTTACGTATATAAACGCACTTGTGACAACACTAAAAAATATTAGCAAAATTAACAAAAAAAATTGTTTATAAATTTTGTAATATTTGATGTGAACCGTCCTCCCCCCTCCATATTTTGTATAATATCAAAAATTCGATTTGGCATTCGATTCGCCAAGTTTTAAAAATTTCCGGACTACTTTGGACCCAACATTCACGGATGGCACATTTAATTCAATTACTGAATCATATAAACGACTATTTTCATACACTTTTCCGACCAGTACCGCTCCAAGGTTTTCGATAGGATTGCAATTTGGAGTACATGACCAATCAAGAAGATTTCAGATTTTAATATTTTTCTCCAGAAACCAATGTTTGGTCCACTTCGAAGCATGAATCGAGCATTGTCTTGTTGAAAAATATAACTTTCGTGTACTCTATCATCCAGATAATTTAATAAAGCGTCTCCCTCCCAAGAGTTCAATATACTTACTGGAGTTCATTCGGTTATAAAGCAAATGGAACGCTTTTCTTGATAATAAAAGGCTCCCATACTATAACACTTGCACCAGCAACATTTCGCTTCCGCATTCCAAATTTAAGATGATTGCTCTTATGTATGGCGGTTAGGCGTTCATTTAGTGTTTGGCGAACTGTGTAAAATACGAGCGATGTGTCGAGTCCTTACACAAAGATCCAATTTTTCCATTATTTGCCTGCATGATAGTCGATTTCGTGTGAATTTTTACGAATTTGGCCTTTCTGGTAAGCTGACATTTTGTTTCAGCCTTTCGTTTGGGATTTTATGTAATATTTATACCTTTCTTAATAAAATTACGAACAACGCTTTTCGAACGCCTGCAATTGGCTTTTTAAGATAGCCTGCATCTGCATTTTACCGGAAATCAAATTAAAATTTTAATCTCAACTTGCCTTTAATGAGATTTGCAGTGTGTTATTCCTGCAACATCTGTCAAAGTTTTAACCACAGCACCACACATCCGGTCAAAGTGTTCAGATCTCTCAAGAATTTAATTTTCCATTAAGCAAAAATGGAAAAACTTCGGCCAATCGGGCTGACTTTTTGATCACACTCTACTATAACGTAAGACCAGAGCCTTTCGGATAGGTATCTTTGTTAAAGTTTGGCACACAAACAGCTTCAATTCTGAATAATAATTCCCAACTATACATTGTATACAGGAAGGACTGATAAATGAACAGTAGTTGAATGTACTGATTGTAATTCGTCTTAAAATGGCTTCGCTTTCTGTAACAATTTTTGGGGTACATATTCCTTACGGTTCGATTTTGACTAATATGTGAATGTAGCGAAATTTATTGAGTCTGCGGTGATCACGAATTTTCACGCTGAAGAACCACTTATTATTACCTGTAAGTGTTTCCTCTACCAAAGTAACGTAATAGCTATTATAGAGTTTTTTTTTTCTAGTATTGCTGTTTGATCTCTTGATCTAATTTTTTGTACATATGTGATCCACTTGGACATTCCGATCACCGCTTTTTTCCAGGTGTTCTCGCATTCTCTATACTCTATACTATTAATATTCATCATGAAAATTGCAATTTTAATTTTGATGATTAATTTTCATAATGGTTGTTATTTTAATTTCCAGAGTGCTGATTGTGTATCCCTGAATGAATTCCTGGCCAAATTACATTGGAGTATTCTTCTAAGGTGACGCAACTCAATCAATACCGTTCTTGAATTTATAATGAACGCATCGGATTAGCATTGGTAACCATGTTCCTCTCGTAAAAAAATTCAAACATACCATAACTTTGACCACGAGAAGGCGAGGTTGAATGTTAAACGCAATATATTTTCCTAATTATTTTTCTTGGCAAACACTGCGTAAAGTTCTAGTTCCACCAGTTCTAGTTTCCATAATGTATGTGAAGTTAGCCCAGAAAGTCATGCCAGAAAAAATTATTTTTTTGCATCAGGCAACACTAAAGTTATATATTTATACCAACCCAGGATTTAATTAAAATTAATTAAATTGGTATTAGTTCAGCCCAAGATATATTAAAACCTCGTAATAAAACATATTGCATGGAAAGATAAAAATATATTCAGAGCCCAGACATATTTAACCGCAAAATTTTCAAATAATTACATTATAGTGAGATTATAGTATCAGTCACAACGGTAGGATTAGCTTGAAATTTATATGGTTGGTAAGAGACATAATGACAATTGGTTATAAACAGATTTGATAATGACGAGTATACTGACTATAGTCGTTACTATTAGGTTTGGTGTCCGGAACTCTTTGCTTCCAGAAACGATTCAAGCAAATCCCTGTCAAATGTATTGGCCCATTCAACTATGAGCCTATATATGATACATTAATGTCTTTGCAAATTGACCGAAAATACCTGGTCAGTTCCATAGTTCAATAAAAATGAAACGAAAAGCGCTTTAATATCTTAACCAAATTGTGCAGAGTAAAAGTGAACTGTTCATCGAATATAACGTATGTGTCTGAATTACCAATACCAATTTAATTAAATTTAATGAAATCCTGGGCTGGTATAAATATATAACTTTAGTGTTGCCTGATGCAAAAAATTATTTTTTATGGTATGACTTTCTGGGCTAACTTCACATACATGTTTCCATAAAAATATCATTTTCTCATTATTATGATATTAGTCTCTGAGCATCGCACACATTCAGGTTGAATTGTAAGTTTTAATACCAATAAGTGCAAACATTTCAAAATTGGTATGTAAATTTTTCTTGGTAATGGGGTAGATACTCGATATTTTAGCAATTCGCAAAACGCAGTTAAGTAAATATGGCGGATTTGCTAACAACAAAGATGCTTGCGGAAAATGATATACTCAATAGTTTCAGCAATGCAAATATTTTTTTTTTAATCAGCACTTAAACGTCAAGGTGCTGAAATTAGTTTTCATATATAGCGACTTCTTTAGAAATGCAAATATAAAAGCTGATTTATATATTTTTGTTATCCTATTCTATTAACAAAATATTGATTTATGTACATCCATAATTTTATTTGTTTATTACTTTTTGTAACATCTTTGAATTTCGGAAATCGTGTATGTAGTTGTTATAATTGGCAAAATAATTCTCAATGACGCACATCCGCACCGCGTTGCCTTAATCATCCTTTAGCTCCTCTATAATGTTTTAGCTATCGTCTTTGTGAATCTGTATCGCTTAAAAAATTCGACATCACTACACTCAAAAGAGTTATCACTGTCTACAAAAACGACTCCGCTTCCTTCGCCTACCTCTTGAAATCCAAGCATCCATTTGTACAAGTTAAATTTAATCAATCAACTTCACTGTAGTCACTACTAAATATCGATTAACTCCACTAAACCATTTAATTTTTAAATAAGAAATGTATTCACAAATAATGAAAAAAATATTTTCAAATTCAAAAATTGATAAGCATTATTTGAACATACTTCAAATCGCTCGCAAAATTTTAATTATTTGCGTGCATGCTAGTCAAAGCAAAAATATCAAGTATACCATTTTTCGCAATCAATACTTGCTTATTTGTACCGAGTATACCATTTTCCGCAACCTAGTGTAAACTGCTTGCTTATCTGATTGCTAAACAATCAAGTATCTACCCCAATATCGTGCAAAAATTTGACTTCTTTATTATTTGGCATCGGTTAATTTAAATATTTCCACAACCATGTCCAAAATTTATAATAGGTTCCCATTTTCATCATGTAGTATGCGTTCTAGCCCGATTCGTTCGATTGAGGAATGACTTAGAATTATTGCGGATTAAGATGCAGTATAACGGCTAAACCGGAGGAGCCCAAAACAATTTTCCCGAAATCAAGATCCACTATAGTCATTTAATGACACTCGAAAATCCGTCCTATCATATTTTTATTTCAATAACGTCTAGCCGCTTTTTCTTAAATAAGAACCCAGGTCTGAGAACCCCCTAAATAAATTATACTGAATTAAGAACTCCTCACGATCGATTCTTAATGCTCAAAAATCCCTCTCATCCATTTGTATAAAAATAATTCGACCCGTCAAAAAATTCTTAATGAATTTTCCCAAAATAAAGACTCGTTGCAATTGAGTAACACCCGAAAATATATTATTTTCGAAATCGTTTGCACATTTGCCGGAACGCAACCAAAGTGACATGGTAAAATATGATGCCCAATAACAAAAGACAGAAAAATAAAAGAAAAATGTTACGACATGACGCAAGATGAGCAACACGCGTTTGGCAAATCTTGGAACATATTGCAACATCACTAGACATAAAAACCGTTCGAGAGCAAAAATTAAAAATGGAACTAAATTTTCACCGATGGACCATATACACCAATTTTCTGTAAAAACAGTCTCACCTCAATCGATTCCTGGTACGTGTAACCCCTTTTCCAGCAATGTGCATCAACGTTAATTAAACCCAAAAAAAATTTAATTGGCAACCCAGACGCCGCCGGAAAACACGTTGAACAATTTTTTTCGAAATCGGGACATAACGCAATCGAATTTTGGTGCTGGAAAACCACTAATAACAATTTTAAATTTTTTTCACAAAATATGGCAAAATTGTGCTGCAAGACGATCTATTAGCAGGACTCTTTGTTTCCTTGTAATTAATCTAATCGCTTTTCAAATTTTATTAAATGAACGAGTTTAACAAAATGTTAAAAGAAATCCCAAAGCCCAACCAAGAACAAGGTTCTTCGTGATCGACTGTTCCAACTGGAAAACCACCTCTCTAAAAACTTTAGCCGAAATGGTGTATTTAAAAAATGGGACCCGGGCCCCAGAAGAACTCCAAACTATTTGTGGCATTGGTAAATCCTTGCCACTGCAATTTTTTTTCAAAATCGTTTGAACCGAAAAATTAGGAACAGTATTCGATTCATTCCAGATGCCTCACTAAACAAATTTTCCACAATTTACCATACTCCGAAATCGATTCCTGGAGATTGAAATCCCCATTAAATTTTTACCAAGATCGTGCGAACCAAAAAATATCAAATAATGAAACCAAGCATCCACTTCTCCTTCAGGATTTTCCTGAAATTAACATTCACCAGTGACTACTGCTCGGAAACCCTCTCTAAACAATTTTTACCAAAAGCAAGCGAGCCAAAATTCAATTTATGAAACGGGTCTAGAATTCACAGTACGACCCCTCTAAATGAATTTTCCGGAAATTAGAAGTACTTCTAATGGTTTCTTAGCAATCGAACCCGTTTTCCCGCAAAACATTATGAAAAACGTTTAAAGCAAGTAAGACGTTAAATGAAGGCCTCAAACATGACCTGGAATTTAAATCAAATTCATTTGAGTCGAACAAAAATTAAAAAAGGATCGCGAAACGAATTTCCTGGAAATTAGCACAAAACTGGTGAATAAGGGGTTTCGGATTTGGATGCACTTTAATGATAGGGGATTCTATCACCAATTTCCATCCTAATACAAAAACCCTAAATCACTAATTTTTATAAAAGTCGCCCGAGCTGGAAAAAGAAAGAGACGATCCCCCGAACGAAATTTAGCAAAACCTCTCCTGATTCAGGCATATAAAAATCCTATTTGCAATTTGCAATAAGATGGCCTTCTTTGAGAGACTCCTAACTGAATATTTCGGAAATCAGAACTCCTTGTATTCGATTCTTTGCAATCGAAACCTCTTTCTCGCCAAATTTTAACAAAATCAGTATCAAATAAGATGATAAAAATGGTTCTAAACTTTTTTAAGAATTCCAAAGAATAAGTCGCCATCAGAATCGATTTCTGTCATTAAAATACTGCCCCCGAACTAAGTTTATCAAAAAAATTCAAGCTAAATTTTTTTCAAAATAATGGGACTCGGGCCCCAACGGAAGACCTTCCAAACAGGTTTTTCCGTAATATGAACTCACCGCAATACATTTCTTGTATTAGAAAAATTCAAAAATGAAGTTTGGTAATTTAAAATTTTCTTCAGGATGACGTAAATTATCTTGGTGTTTTTGATTATTGATGATTGGATTTTCATTAATTTTGATTATTTTTTTGTTTTTGTTTTCTTTCCTCATGCAGATCAGAACTCCAATTAGTTAAAAAAAATTGTAATTTCTTCGTATTTTATGAAATTATTTAATTGTTTTTCCTGCCAACAAATTTTAATCACTCTGGTAAAATTTCTTCTTGCTTCGGTAAATGCAATAGTGGCTATCAATTTAATTTTCCTTTTATTTAAATAATTTTTTTTGCGGTTTAGCAAGACAGAGTCATCCTTTGAAAACTCCACCCCATGACTCCTGAGCCTTAGCCGCGCAACAAGTAACCGCACAAAGGTTCTGTCTCAGCATTTCTCTTTCAGAAATTTCTTTAACAGTATGGCTTTATCATCAAAAAATTTCATGAAAATCGTTCGAGCCGAAGAAAACTAAAAAAATTAACTCGACTTCCACCGGATAACTAACTCTAAACAAATTTTCCCGAAATAAGTCATCGAAGTTCCCTCTTCACCAATTTTTATCAAAATCGTGCCACCCGAAACTAAAATAATCGAACCCCACCGGATACTCTCCAATTAAATGCAAAACTCACTTTTCAATATGCAATGAAACGGCCTCTATGGAAGACTCCTAAATTAAATTTCATTCCAATCAAAACCCCTTTCTCGCCAAATTTAATCATATTCGATGAAGCTAAGAACCCGAAGAATAAGGAGCCATCGGAAGCGATTCCTGGCATTTGAAAACTTTTTGCCCTGAAGATTTTCTTTTTTGTAAAATTATTCGGGGGGTCCAACGAAAGAGCCCCTACAGGTTTTCCCGAAAAAAGTCTCATTGTTATCTATTTTTGGCATTAGAAAACTCTTATCAACACAATTTTAATCAAAATCATTCGGCCGAAGAAAATTTAAAAAATTAATACCGCCCTCCTTCCAAGTTCCAACCCCCCCCCCCCCCCAATACTCACTAAAGGAATTTTGCTGAAATTAGCAAATTAAATTACCTAGCAACACTCTTGGCAGGAAAACCCTTGCTCAGGGCCAATTATACGATCCTCTGAATAAATTTTACCTGTTCACTAAATGTTCTCAAAATCGTGCATGCCAAAATCAAATTAAAAACGGGACCGGAATCCACCGAATGACCTTCTTAATGAATTTTTTAGAAATCGGAACCGATTTCAATCACTATTTCAGCGCTGGTAAAAATCAGATATAGCTTTTTAGTAGAAACCACGCATTGTTTTTTATTTTGCAATTGAATTTTTTTTTAAAACATATTAAAAACAACACAAACAAACCAAACGGTCACTTAACAGGCAACGAAAACGCCAATAATCAAATATTAATTCGCAAAACGTATTAAACTTATAAATTGACGAGAAAATGATCATACAAAGAAAATGTGTATCGAAAATTAAATAAAATCAAGTCATAAAAATTACATTTTTAACCCTTTTCCACCTTTTTTGTTCTTTCATATGTTAATGTAATATGTGTGAGCTGATTTTTTGTTCTTAATACACGTACAATATTCTAAGAGTAATACCCAACTACACACACACATACATAAAAGAAAATCGTGGGAAGAAAAAATAAATAAATAAAATCAATTTAATTCCCTAAAGTATATTCACATGCTTACTCGTATACGGTATTACCCATCCACTTACCAACTTCAAGGTTTAAAATTTTCTTTTTATTTTGTCTAATCTTAAACGACACAAAAAAAAAAAATTTTTTTTCCTTCACCTCATTCCCATTTTCCAATAATATTACAATTAAAATAAATCAAATATAGAATAAGAAGAGAAAAAAGAAAATTTAAATTTTTATGGTTTCGAAACTCAATGTTTTCTCGAGATAATATTGTATAGCACCACCATATATACACAACAAGTAGGTATATGAGGGAAAAGCTTAAATAAAATAAAATAAAAGTTTATAATTTTTTCCGCACCTCTTCTATCCCGCTGTATACTCTATTATATTCCGTCACTTTTCTTTTACCTGATTTTCCGTTTTATTATTGTACCTGTTATCGAACAAAGCAAAATAATAACGTATAAGTATAATAATAATCACACGTAATACAATAAAAATAAAGATGTTTGTTTTATGTAACACAGTATGTGTGTACGAATTTTCCATTTTTTATATCTAATTTTCACAAAATTCACGTAAAAAATTGAAATAAATTTAAAAGAATATGCGAATAAGACGCGAAGTACTTTGTTTAACAATAGCGCGGTACGCATACGAAGAAAAGTGGTAAAAATGTAAGAACAAACGAATAGGAAAAAAAAAATGTAAAGTAGATTTTGTAATAAAAAAGCAAATTCGCCTGATTGAAAGGTGGATTTAAAAAAAAAAAAAAAAAAATTTGGAATAAGGGGAGGTATGTGTCGAATACGAATCGAGCACCTCTATATAGCTTTAACACAATGAATATGAATTTATGATTCCATTTCGTAATACTTTCTGGCATTAGTGTTTTGTTTTTCTTTTTATAATATACACAGGGATTTGGAATTAGATAAGTCATATGATATAGCTAAATGGATCTGAAGTATACGCGTATATAAAAAAAGCTATTAGATGCGTACCATAACAAGAGTATGGTGTTTTGTTGCGGTTTGGGAATTTATATTTTGCAAAATTTATGGAAAATATAGGTTGTTGGTGCTAAATTAATTTATATTTTATATATCCCTCACCATCTTATAGGAGAATTAAGATGTGCGTACATCTTGGATATTTCGATTTACGTCTAATGAAATGTGACTGCGTGTCGAACGTTATAAAATATACAAGGAAGATGTGAAATTTAATACAATTTTTTCGGTTTGCTATATAGAATAAATTTAATTTTTGTATGCCTTTGTTGCGAGAATAAAGTGCTTATGTCCTTGATATGTAACACCCTGTTGTTTGACATCAAAAAATTGCGACATATTTCTAATGCCACGGAAACATAAGAAATTGGATTTCTTAATAAACAAAACCGCGAGCTTTTTTTTGTGATTCTGGGAATATTTTAATACTGCTTTAATACTTACTCAGTTTTCGCGGAAAATATTAGAAGGTTTTATTTCAAAAGAGTATTTAGACCTAGTATTTAGATGCCTAGATATTTAAAAAAAATAAAACAATTCATGTTAACGCAAAAACCCTAATTAATTTAATTTTAATTTTACTTTACCTACAACAGCATACTGATATTGGTAATACAAGATAGAATTAAGCAGGTAGATAAAAATAAATTTCATGTGATTAGCTGAGTAACCGAGTAATAATACCGCAGAAGCGACAGTAGCTGCAGTAATATCAGGAACTGGAACTACTTTAGCCCACCTCGTAAACCTGTCGATTAATTTAACGCAATATCGCTGATCGTCAGAAACAGGCAAAGGACCAATGATGTCTAAGTGAATTTTTGCGACGCGTTGCGAAGTTAATTGATAACATTCGAGAGATGAAACGAAGTGTCCTGAAATTTTGAATTTCTGACAAGCTAAACAGGATTGTGCCATAGTTTAAGAATCTTTCATATGATGGAGGGCCGGATGACATTTTTCGTCAATAATTTAGTGGTTGCTTTAATTCCAGGGTGTGAAAGATTATGAAAGGCTTCAAAAACTTTTTCCGAAATTCAATTGGAATAAAAGGTTTTTGGTTAGCTGTCGAAATATCACAATATACAGTTTTGTTAGAATTAAAACTCAACGGACCTTCTTTTAGCTCGACATCATTGGCTTGGGGGCATCCGCAATTAGTGCATAATCTATACTTCAAGGAATAGAAATTAGATTAATGCAGGAAAGTCTATCTGCGACGTATTATCTATACCTGATATGTGTTGGATGTCGGTTGTGAACTGTCCGAGGAAATCCAAATGTCGAAATTGACGCGGTGATGCCTTTTCCGGATTCTGACAAAAAGCGTACAGTCAAGTGGTTTATGGTCCGTAAACAACGTAAACTGTCGTCCTTCCAAAATATATCTGAAATGCTTGATGCCAAAGTACGCTGTTAACAACTCTCTGTCATAAGCACTATATTTTTGTTGCGGTTCATTAAGACGAACCAAGAAGAACTGTTGAACTACTTAGCCGTAGAAGAAAGGTGTGCAAGAAGAGTAGTTTTACACAACTTCTCCTTACAATTGTCGAAGGCATCAATGGACTCTGCTGACCAATTAATTGGAATTTTACTATTTTTCATATATCCTTTAAGAAAATCGTTAAGTAAAATTTGATCAGCCGCTTTGGAATGTGACGTCTGTAAATAAATTAATCATCCCCAAAAATCTCTTGAGTTGATTAGCCATTAACGGGCGTTCAAAATTGTTGATGACTTCAACACGTTCTGGAACAGGTAAAATGCCATTTGCATTACCAAAATGTCCTAAGAATTAACCTTCACGAGAAGCGAAGACACATTTTCCAAGATTGATTATTAAACTGTTGTCTGATAATTTTTGGAAAACTAGTTCGAGATGCGCGTGATGTTCCTCGAAAGTTTTAGACGCTGTCAGAATACCATCTATGTAGATGAATGCGAAATTAAGTCCCAACAGTACGGAATGTATGCATCTCTGAAAGGTTTGCGCTGCTTTTCTGAAGTCATTTTAGTGAATTCAAATAAACCGAAGGGAGTCGTAATAGCGGTTTTTGGAATATCATACGGTTCTATAGGGATGTGATGATAAGCTTAGACAAGATCAAGAGTTGAAAAAACTGTACATCCTTCAAGCTGGTATGAAAAATCTTGAAGACGTGGAATAGGATAATGATCTGGAATAGTAACATGATTCAGACTTCAGTAATTTCCACATGGTTTCCAGTCTCCATTTTTCTTCAAGATAAGATGCAAAGAACTAGACCATGCACTATTATTCGGACGACAAATTATTAGTGCCATTAAATTCTCGAATTTCTGTTTTTCAATCGTTAATTTATCAGGTGCCAAACGTCTAGTTTTACAAGAAACCGGTGCTCCAAAAGTTGTCATAATTTTTGAGAATTTAGAAAGAAGTTGCTCGATTTGATTATTCACTTGAGGTTTGCCTAGTTGAAACTGTGTTGACTCGGCTGTGAGAGAGATAGAACCAACAGTAAACAATGATGTCGTTGGATCTAGAAGACGATGTTTGCCAAGACCAACTATCAATCTAGAACTTTTAAGGAAAACACCTCCAATAATGGGCAGCGAGACATCTGCCACTCAAAATTCCCGCTTGAAATTACGTCGTAACCCAAAATCTAAATTTAGAATTTTTGTTCCATTAGCTTTATTTGGCGTTCCATTCGCAGCGAATAATTTGGAAGTAGTTAATGCCTGCGGAATGTGACAAATTTTGAGTGAAACAACCGAAACTAGTGTCTATTAGCAATACAACTATAGAATTTGAATCAAGTATTAATAGACAACTGATAGCAAGTTCATCAGTGACGGTCGACACGTCCTGATGAACATTCAAAAATCCAGTCTGGCATTTCTGAGCCTTATCACCGGACCTAAAATGATAAAAACACAAATCGAATTTTGGGTGAACCCGACCTCTAGATCTCGAACGAGAATTTGTACGATTTCTATTATTTGAACGAGATCGAGATCTAGTGTTACCCGTAGATTTAATTCCAGCCAAAATTTTTTTTTCAAAATCATCTAATTTAGCGTCTAAATTAGATGCATCAGAAATGCTGGTTGAATTGAAGCACTCGTTAGATGCTGCTGTGGCATCAACTCCATCATATTATCTGCGTGTGCTGTCAAAACATCTAACGTCACATCATTCTCGAAAGTTGTGAGGATAATTTGAGCCTGCGAAGGCAACCTCTTCATCCAAAGTTGTCTGAGCAACTTGTCATTAAAATTACTGCCAGCATTCAAAAGAATCTGACTCAGTAATTGCGATGGCTTTTTATCACCCAAAGTCAGGTTCGCCAGGACGTTATTCAAGCGTATTACCTTTGACTCGCCTAACACGCGCCCTCTTTAAAAACAGAAAAAGGAAGTGTATACCCTTATCGCGGAGAATTAAATTCGCGAAACGATCGTGAAGTCTCGCGTCCAACGCCTCCACTGCGTGCGAGAACCTGGTGGTTTCCAACCTGATGTTCGGGGCAGCAAACTGTGATTTCAGTATCATGAACCAAACGGCCGGATTCTAACCCTACAACTGTTTCGGAGGTCGGAATCGGACCGCTCCAATCTCCAAATTTAGATTTTGGACCCCAGTCCAACCAGGTCCTGAACCAGACTGTCCAGACGACAGAGCAACTCCTGGATTATACTCCTGAGCGAATATTAAAAACATCTCTTCAGACAAATCTCGGAGCCGCAAATATTTAGGGTAGCAAGGGTTTAGAAAAAAGGAAACAACTGCACAACAACTGCCGATGTATCAGTGACTGTAAACCAACCAAATCACAACACCCACAATTTGTCTTATAAATGACTTGTTGCGAGGTGACCGCAAAAGGAAATCATATCGGTGACCTCCGATCAGCAAGATAAAAATCCATGCTGAAAAGCAATTAGGCAGTAGTTGCTGATGTTGTGCCTTTTTCTTGAATAAAAAATTGGATGAACGTTGAAGACGTTTAAGGCGAGTAAGACCTTTACAGCGCACATTTTGATAAGAATCAGAGGAATTGTACCATGCCGAAAAAATTAAAAATCTTACTCCCGGCACTAAATTAAACTCCAAAATGTCGCTTTAAAGACCAGGATTGAGCAAGAGAGAGTGGGATTCATATTCTGACGTAAAATATCTGTCAAATAAATTACATATATCAGAAGATTGAGGCACCGAATAGTTCATTGGGAGGGAAAATTACTAACTTTTCACTTGGAGCTAATAAACCTCCAACAAGATTTTAGAGACGATGAAAAATTGATGATGAAAAATTATTTTCAATGAGAGTGATGTTTTTGCGACGTTTCTCAAAAGTGACGAGTCTAGAATTTTACCATGGCTCCCTAAGTTAGTGTGACTAATTATATCACTAATTCAGTTCCGTTAAAATGTTCTTTTCATGGCACTAGCTCGCCTATATATTAAAATCATATTCAGTAGTTAGAGGAAAAAAATCCGCAGGTCATATTATGAACTCGTTTTTACTTACGACCAAAGCGTCATTTCAGTCGGATGAGGTTTCATTGGAATCGGCCTGATTAAATTGAAAATTGACTTGGTTTCCAACAACGAAACTTTTATTGAATTACAATTTTTAGTACTGCATGCGAAACTAATATTCGAATACATTATTCATTATTTAAATCAAGGGTCTTCCTATAGATCAACAATTCTTTCGAGAACTATCATTTTTACCATATAACTGAGCTTCATTCTAATTTGTTGAGAAATGATTATGTTTCAAAAAATTGGTCAATTGCGACCAATCACTATTTTCCACAACAAAATTCAAAATTCAATGTAAAATCCCAGTTTCATTCACATTGATTGCCAAATGGCTTAGCTTTATTTACAATGGCCGATTTCTAATTTCCGGTTAAAGTTAACAGAATTAATAAATCAAAAAGTGACTAATGACTTAAATTTTCTTGAAAGATGGTAATAATTATGTAGTTTTGTTCCGTCACAGTCGGCCATATTCGATAATTTCTTTCAAAAAAAAAAAAAAAAATTACCTTGTTCCATTAATAAATAGTCTAGCTTTTATTCTAGTTGGATAACCAATATAATGATCCCATAACTTTAAAACCTCATTTAATTCTCCAATGTAAAATATGATCCTGATCTGTAATTAAATGGCATAGATTTGTTTCAGTTGGCCAAATTCCTGAACGCCCATTTCCATCAACCCCTTTTGGATTGCTACAATGCATAACAACCAAACCTCAACATAGTGAAATGTGGAAAATAACCGGGTCACCCAACCTAAGGGCTCCCTGGGGGTTCGTAAGAAATTTGCCGGGAGCGCCAAAGTTTGCAAAATTTACTTCAGAATATAATAAATTTTAAATTGATATACAACCGAATGTCATATTGAAAGTGAAATAAGAAAGACAAAGTTGAGATTTTTTTATCTATTTCTTATGTTGAACAAGAAATATTTACATATTTAATTTAAAATGCATTCATTTGTTGGCACAATAAATATTAGTAAAAATGAAACCAATTTTTAAAAACTTTCGAATAGTTGCAAGTATGACCATTGAGAAGTATTTTAATATTTCGTGTGCCTTTCTCGGGCTTTAATGGCGGCTGAAATCCTGTCGAGCGTGCGGAGTTAATAATATTCATGCCATATTTTTCCAAGCTTCACCTAGTGCTTGCTTTAGTTCTAATTTGGTTTTTTGGTTTTTCCTGGGTGTATAACGAAATCCCAGCTTTTCAAATTTCCGGTTTTCAAACCCCTGTTTTGTATAAAAAAATCCCAATTTTTAGGAAATTCTGGTTTGAATTTTTAAAATTTGACACATGGGTAAATAGGAGTCTCAAATGAATTTTTGACGAAATTCAAAATGAATTTGCGATTAAGTTCTAAAAGTTTTCAATTACAAAATCTTGCATAACAAAATGGTGCAGTTATATTACTTTTTAGTAGGTGTCATTAATACATTCTATATATTCCGCTTCTACGTGCGGCACGACATGTTTGCTTGTCCTAGCTCCTACGTCCACCGAAGTTCAAATGTAAAGCCCCTAGGAGCCTGTGAGTTATTAAAAAGCCGTTAGCCTTTACATTTACAGTAAAAACTGTAAATGGTGGAAACTATGAAAGCCGGAACCCCATCATACACGGAAAATGAAAAGTTAGGTTCTATTTGTAATATAATATCAACCTCCTTAAGCGGAAAACTATGAGAGGTGGAAGGAAACCTTTTTTTCTTAATTTTTTATGTAAATTTAATGAACTTTATTTGTCAAAGATGGAAGGTAAGATTTAATTTTTCTATTTTCTTGTTACATTTTTAAACGCTGAAAATGCCATGAAAAAAGAATCTTGTGGCATAGAAGGTTAGATTGGGGTTATGAATTTAGTGTACAGCAGATTTTGAAATAATAAGTTGTGTAGCACGAAAGACAGATATGTAATTTTTAAATTTGTTGAGTCTGCGAATTACTTTTTTGAGTTTATTGCAGAAAAATGAGTAAACGACCGCATTGCCTATCGTTAAAAGAAAAATACGATATAATTAGACTCATAGATTCCGATAAAAAAAGTTTCAATTATGTTACCGAGAAATTTAAATGCGGTAAAACGTAAATTTATAACATCATGCAAAATAAAGAGGAATGAACTAAAAAATATTTATTTTCAACGGAAAGTGAAAAAGACGGTAAAAAGTCAAGATCATGTACGTACGAAACATTAAACATGTTAACATTCCAATGGTTTGGGCCAATTTTACAAGTAGCAGCCTTAAGCATTGGACGAGAATTGAAAATTGAAGAGTTTAAGGCGTCAAATGGATGGTTATCTAGTTTTCGGTCGAGATGTAACAGTACATTCAACATAGCGTGTGGAGAATCAAACGAAATAAATAGCCGTACGGTTGAGGAGTGAAATATCGCCAATGTTGATGAAAAAGCCCTGTTCTATAAAGCTTTGTCTAATAGGACATTGCACCTAAAAGAACAAAAATACCCGCACGGCAAATTATCAACGGAACGATTAACGTTGCTTCTCATCGTATTCACAGATGGAACAATTGAAAATTTGGCCGTAAAGGTAAAAGCCTTAATCCAAGGTGATTCAAAAATTTAAAAAAATCCTTTCTTCCCGTTTTTACTACAATAATCCAACGGCATGGATGTCTTCAGAAATTGTTCAAACAATTTTAACAAAGTTGAATGCCAAAATGAGAAGCCTACGAAGAAACATTTTCTTATTTGTGAACAATGCTGCCTGTCATCCACACTTACCGTTTTCTAGTATAAAATTAAACTACCTACCACCAAATACGACGTTAGTGCTTCAGCCACTCGACAACGGCATAGTTCTAGCGATGAAGATTTACTACAGAAAACTTATGTTAAAAGATTTGCTTAGTAAAATTGAAGACGGAAACACAGGTATAGCTTTAACAAAAAAAAAAACTATTCTGGATGTGATAGTTTTTTTGGACGGTGCAATTAAATGTGTAAAACCAACCACTATTCAAAAATGTTTTAAAAATTGTGACTTCCCTGCTAATCTTAATGAAGAAGCCAATGAAGAATCACAACAAGGAGTTGTGGAGATTCAAAACCTTATAGATGCCATTTATAACGATCATTTGCACAGCGAAATAAATTTTGTCAATATGGATGTTGAAACCGTCACTGAATCCAGTAGTATCGACATAGTTGAACTGGTACAGCAACATACCTCGGAAGATGTTGAAAATAATTTGTTTAGCGATGATGGTGATGATGGCGACGATGATGATGTAGACATTGAAAATGTGCCAAATAAATCAAAAATTATGACGAGCTTAAAAAATTTGAAAACATTTGCAAAACACAACGATGACTCGATTACTTCATTACCTAGAACTAATGATGGTCGAACCAAATTTAATTCAATCGACACTTCAATCATACTTTACACCAGTAATAGATTAAGCATAAATACTAATGGATTAGGATAGAAAGACAAAGATCTCACTGTAGATAACTGAAATATCTACTAAAAGTCCCGCTAACCACAAATTATATGTACATACTACATAATTTTGTTTCGTTTAGTAATTGAATAACTAAATTATTATTATTATTTATATTGATCTGTGATTTTTTTATGATTTTAATGAATTTAAATAAAATGTTAATATAATAGTAAAAAATAGTTTTTTGTTCGCTACACTTCACCCAAATAGATTTAAAAATATTTTCAAAATTGAAAAAAACTCGACGCGGAAAACTTGTCAATGGTGGAAAATTAGATCGGTCCCTTGAGATTCCGGCTTTTGCAGTTTTTACTGTATTGCATTTCAAAATGACGTTGTAGCCTTGGTTTTTTCCGTATTAATAAAAATATTTTTTTTTCAAAATCAAGACTTTAGAACTAGAAAAGAAAACTGGTATTTTGAAAACCAGGATTTCGAAAACCGGGATTCCTTGATACACCCGTTCTTCCTATTGACCTGCTTCTTCAAAAATTGCCCAACAATTTTCTATCGAGTTCAAATCAGGGGTAAGATGTTCTAACATCACCATTTTTCGATATTTTATCGAAGTTTACGTTTCTTTCTGCTAGAATTAATTTGACTTCTGTTTCGTTTATTAATTATTTCCTCTCTATTGCTATCACACACAACCTACCTACTAGAATATATTTGAACAATATCCATTTCACTTATTTTTGTTCTAGAATCAAAAAAAAATTAAATTAGTGATAGAGACGCGCTAGAAATAGCATAATGTTGCAATCTAGCAGATGGCAAATGATAAAAAAATTGAAATAGAGACAAATTTTATTCTACAGAAATGAGAAATAAACTTCGATAAATTATCGAAAAAATAATATCCCAGCCAAGGGCGCGTATTCTTGATATCGGTGGATATTTCCGAATGCGGATTATAATTTGCATTAAAATTCTTTATATTATTCGAATTATTCACCGGCTACTTTAATCGTTTTTTTTTTTTCAAATTGGTTTGCAAGTTTTCTACACTCAGAGAAAAATATCGTTCAAGGAAAGCAGTGGCTTGATAAGGGTTATCCGAATTTTGCATCAGGAAAATCAACCATCATTGACTGGTATTCTGAATTTAAACGTGGTCGTTTATCATCGTCGCGGTCTAATTAACACATGGTAACCACCGACGATGCACCACGGTCTAGACGCCCAAATGAGGCTGTGACTCCAGAAAACATAAAAAAAGTCCAACAAATTGTTTTGAAACACCGTAAAGTGAAGTTGCGTGAGATAGCTGACATTGTAATGATGTCAGTGAGATGTGTTGACCATATTTAGTACGAACATTTGTTCATGAGAAAGCTGTGTTTGAATTGGGTACCGCGTTTGCTCACAAATGGATCAAAAACCACAACGCGTCGATGATTCCGTGTGCTAAGAAAGAGGTTTGGCTCCAATGAAAAAGTTATTGCTGAAACTGGAACTTATTTTGAAGACAAGAGAGGCGTTTGACTGATTCTATAACTCTAGGAGGAAATTATGATGAATAAAATATATTATTTGCCTAAAAAATGTTGTATTTTCTTTGTTAGTCCGGGAAATTTTCAGACGATTTGTTATTATGGAAGTTTTTTTCTCCATTAAAGTAAGAAATCAACCGATTTTTAGAAATTTTTGACGACCTTCGAACGCTGCTTTAGGGATTGCCAAATGTACCCAAAGAGGAAGGTAAGCGAAATACCGTTGAATGAAAAATCTAGCAAATTCTGGATTACAATACTCGTTTTTCGGTTTTCTTATGTTTCCTTCTTCTATTTCAATTTCTATAGGTTGCTCCAAATACATTATGTTAAATCTCTCATAAAATGTGCTCGATTTTGAGTTTTTTTTCGTAAAAATCATCATTTTCACATATTATATCTTTTTTAATTGCATGTACCTCAACTAATTGGTTTGAATTATAAATTTAAGGTATTTGCAATTAAAATAGTTCAAACGAATTAGTAAAATGTCTATTTTTGAAATTTGGAAAATTTTCTGGCCTATTCGAATATATTATGAAAGAGATCCCGTGAACATTTCTGGTATATAAGATATAACCGTAAACATAAAAAGTCTCTGCACAAGTTAAAAATCATCATAAAAAGATCCCATTCACTACACTCATAGGGTTTTAGCTGATCTATTTAACCATGTGGATGAGACCCTATGAACATCTCTAGGATCGGTGAAATAAAATTTGGAAATGCATTCAAATTGTTCATGAAACTTCTTTGTGGTGTATGGCATTGTAAATATCATCATAACCGAACCCTGTCCAGAACTATCGAAAGTCGAAACCTTGAAATATCCAAAAGTATAAACGTGAACTCGTGAACATCTCTAGGATTTCTGTTATTTGATTATTATTACAATAAATCAGATTCGTCGCTTGTTTGAGAATGTCAATGGGGTAAAAATCCTATTGGAGAAAATACCAAAATTTCCAATTGAGAAAAAAAATTAAAATGAAGAAGTTTTAAATTTTGAAAAACAAGGTGCAAATCATCATTCGTGTCCCATTTTCACAATATTGATAGAAAATTATCTGACCTCTTCGAATATATGAAAGAGATCTCGTGAACATTTCTGGTATATGGGATATAACCGTAAACGTAAAAAAGTTTCTGCACAAGTTAAAAGTCATCATAATTAGATCCTTTTCACCACACTAATAGGGTTTTAGCTGATCTATCTAACCATGTGGATAAGACCCCGGGAACACCTCTATGAACGGCGAACTGTGAACATCTCTAGGAGCGGTACCACACACGTGGGGTTTTGATTTACCTATTCGGTCATATAGGTGAGACCCCGTGAACATTTCTAGAGTCGGAGATATAAAAGTAGAAACATTTTCTAAAACAGCATTCTTAAATTGATTTACGATTTTGTCGTGTTTATTTCAAACCGTTAGAAAATTATTTGATCTTTACAGCATCACTATTAGGGACTTGGGACTTCTCTAATAAAAATGTATCAATTTCACTACAAAATAAATTGAATTGGAATATTTTTAAATTTAACATTGTAAATTTTCGGTATTAGTTTTAGTTTGTATTTCATAATCATTAATGCAGCACCTTTGACCGTGTGATAATTGTATCTGACCGACCTTCAATCAATTACAAAAGAAGATGCTCTACATAAACTCTGCGAGTTATCCATGTACATATTACGAATAATGCCAATCCTAGCATAAAAAACCAATTTTTTTTTAAATTACCATAAAATTTCTAACCAAAATCTTTTCATCTCAACCTCGAAATAAATTTTTCTCTAGAATTGATTCGCTGTAACCAAACGAAAAAAATTCTTTCTAAATTATACCCAAAGCAGTTTCCAAGTTCCCTGGAAAATTGTCCATTTTCCTTTATTTAGTGAATTTTTAAATTTAGTCACGTTGAAAACCAATTAAAAACTAAATCACTGAGCTCCCTATCCTATCTTATCCTATAAATTACTCGTCCTTTTGAATTATATTTAAAAATAATTAAATTAAAATTTTAAAATATGCGATGATAGAAGAGGGTGGCAGCCACATCCAACGAATAGAAAAAAAAATGTTATCCGCCTTAATTCTCAAGAACTCTTGGGTCAAATTTAGAAAATAATCAGCATTTAAACTTAATCAATTATAAATTCTGTTCGCAGAAATCCCTAAATTAATTCATTTTTTTTATTTTAATTGCATATCGATAATTAACTGTAAAGTTTTTTTTAATTGAAATAATTTCCATATAACCCTTTTTATGTATATTGGCCCCTAAATTTGTGTACGCCATCATTTGGGCATTGATACTCGCCAAGCCAATCCAAGTACAATGGCATGTTGTTGCGTTAATTCCTATACGAAAAGAAAACTTGTTCAATTCAATCAATTTAATTAAAATACGCACACACACACACTACAAAAAGAAAATGTTTAATTGAAATACATTTTCTTATGTATTACTACCAAACTGTGATTGTGTGTGTGTGTGTGTGTGTGTGTGTGTGTGTCTAAAGCACAAACTTTTTTTGTATATTTAAGGAGACACGACCCCGGCACGACAGCACAAAGGATAAGCGAACACAATAAAATTATTTATTTTTGTTTCTGTCGTTTTAGATTTTTATCAGTTGAATGAGAATGAAACTGGCAAAAAAGGCTTTTCTTTATTTCATTAAATATAATTGCTAATTTGGGTCACAAATTTTTTTATTTTTATTTTATTTATTATTTTTATCCGTATATATATTTGAGAATTTTCCTTCTTATTTTTTTTTTTACATTTCGGTTGTGTGCCAGGCCGTTAGTTTTTCATTTTTCATTTTGTTGTTGCCGTTATTATAACTGGAATCTGAAAATGAGAAACGACGAAGCATACACTATATAGACGTACGAGTGTAACGACAACGAAAACCCGAACAAAAAAAAGTAAAAAATTAAAATCCAAAACACAAATAAACCATTTTTCATTTTTTTATTGTAGATTGGAAAAAATAAAAACACAAACCAGGAAAATTCGAAAGGATCAGGGAGAAAAAATTTAATTTTAAGATATATACGTTTTCTTTTGTTCAGTTTTTTTTTCTTGATTCTCGGTCTAATAAAGAACTGAAAATACACTACACTGTATACGTATACAGAAAAAGGATACGGATACGATACCATAAGCAGGAAAATGAGGGAAAAATAAATTAAGGTGCATACTTGGTTCGTGAGAAGGCAAATTATCATCTTTTAATTTTTTTTTTTTTTGTTGTTGAATTTTGTTTACCTTGTTGTGACTGACAACCAATTTTGTTGAAAGGATTCGAGTATAAAAAATATTCAAGGAGATATTTGTATATAAATAATTTTTCTAATTTCCTTATAACGGTCATTTCAAGGAAGATGTTACCTTTGTCAATTATGATAATATTTTCTTTGTTTTATTTCTTTTGTTTTTTATTTCACAGGATGACGAAAATAAATTTGAAGGAAACAATTTATTTAATGTGTTAGTGAGACAGTTTTTTGTTGCGTATATTTTAGGGTTACAACGGTAATTGTTCGAGTGACATTTTTGACAACGGAGATCGTTAGTAAAATGTACTCAAAATTAATTTTTATTTGTAACAAAGTTAGGTTGATTGGGTGAATTCGTTATCTGTAGATTGAAATAAATCTATAACATTCAAAACCGCATGATGTAATTGAGATTATGATAGGTGATCAATGAAAGACGACAATTACTTCTCCGATTTTCAGAAACTTCGGTTTGTAATGTGTTTGATCCTTGCTAAAAATAAGGATTTTGATTTTTTTTTTAAATGAACATTTGATTAAAAAATAAGACTTTATTTGAATTAAATTTGGAAATTACTTGAGCCACGAGTTTTATTCTTCTATTTCGAAATGATCAAGCATGTATCAATATCTCCCAGATTCCAAAACGGATTGAATTTTTCTCCCCATATTGGTTTTTGTTGTAACAATTTGCTTTCATAATTTTGAATTTGTCATTTCCATTTAATGCAGAGATAGAGTTTGAACTTACTCGCATGCAGAGATTATCTCTCTCCTAGAGATCACTTACAACATGGCGTATATAACGCCGAATAGTTACGAAATTTGTGAAATGTTTATTCGAGGTTTATTTGAATGGGAGAACACAGATAAATAGAAAATTCAATTGAAATCGTTTCAAAATTCATGATAAATGACGATCGACAGCGATTCGAAAATAAAGGAGTGTTCAATGGGAAGCGATTGCTTCGAGTTTTTGTATTCGACGCGTACATAATACACGAAAACAGAACGAGTTTCCGACAGCGAATCGAAGAAAATCAATGTTTGGCATTTTTGGTGAAAGAATGACTTACAACATTAAGAGACGTCTCGTCGTTTAACGTTCATGGCTTGTATACTTTTGAAAACATTGTTTCTACTTTAAACAAGTTATATTTTATCAACTGAATGTGATACCAAATCAACCCGTTTGGTAGTAGATAATCAATAACTTATCGAAGAGCTGCTATCGAAAGGGCCACTATCTGAGTTTTTCATCATTTATCAACGCTGAAAATATCACCACGCGAAATAATCACCGCAAAGAAAAAATTATTTTGGTACTAAGAAAATCTTTACTCTGTAATTTTTCTTAAGAATAAAATATTTTTAAATTGCATACAAGTATTATGTCTTTTCGGTGGCTGCGATGGTGTTCGAACGATGTTACAAAATCAAGTACAAAATGTAAAAGAAAATTTTATAGGTTTTATTACGCGCTAGGAAGGAAAGATTGTTCTATAATTTTTTAATGACGTAATTATACATATCTGTGATCTAAAAACATTGTCACTCGCATGCTTCCACAATCACATTAGTGGTGACTGACTGAATGTCGTTATTTATAAATAATAAAAATATAAAAATCCTGTATAAAAATCAGTTTTTTGTTTCCATATTGCAATCGTGTTTTTAGAAAGAGAATGGAAAGAGACTATATTGTGATTTGAAATTATGACGAAATACAACAACAATATTAGTAAAAGCTCATTATTTATTCATTTTCCAAAGCTTATGATTTAAATATACTTAAAAAGAAAAAGAAAATGAATCGTTTTCCATACATTCCTATAGGAAAGTAACATTTATGTTTAGTAAGGAAAAGCTCAAATAGGGAGGCTCTATTTAACTAGATGGCTCTGGTCATGATCATGATCGTGTATTAGAATTTTTGAATATTAATGTGTCATACCCTTCGCGAGCATACAAAATTTATTTGTTGTTTCGTTTATATGGTAAAGTCAGAATATTATAAATATGACAGCACATCAGAGATGAGGTTATAATTGACAAGGTTTTAATAACATATAAATGTTATTGGAATTGACTACTTTTTTCTCGATGCCGTATTCCCAATTTTATTACTATGAAACTATCTTCAAATCACAACAATATTAATTATTACCTAAATGTCTCATTCGAAATGTTACATTTCACAAGCAAATATGCAAAACAGGAGATCAAAAAACTCGATGAGATTGTGGTCAAATCCAATTTAATAAATTTGATAATTTTTTGTTTTTGCATTAATTTTGATAAAATTTCCGAAGCGCGCTAACTTCACACAAGAGCGAATTGGTTATTGATATTTTAGTGTTTTCTGATTAAAAAATGTTAATTTCTGGGATAGAATGCTGTGATAACTTCATATACGTATGCTCACACGTGCATCACAGAATTCTATCACAGGAATTAACATTTTATTTTAATCAGGCAACACTAATATCGATAGCCAATTTGCTCTTGTATGTAGTAAGTGCACTCCTGAAATTTTATCAAAATTAATGCAAAAACAAAAAAATATCAAATTTATTAAATTGGATTTAACTTTAATCTCATCTATTCCATGGCAGTCCAAATAAAAGTGTTTAATTAATAACTAAGTATCAAAAAACTGTTAGATGCTAAGATGCATATACTAATAGAAAAGTTAACCAAAAAGTTAAACAAAAATTATTCCTTGGCAAGTTCCCGAAACTGAACTCTGGCTTAGAAATTTCATTGATTTCAATTTAAATTTTCATCTCGCTCGATAAATCTTAAATTATATTACTAAAACTAAAAATGTCTCGGTTTAGTGCTAGTAGCTGTTTTATACAAAATTAGAAAAAAATAGTTCTGATGTGGCAAATTCCCGCAAATAAATTCTTTATAACCCAATGAAATCCCAAGATTCATTTTCGCCAACTTGCCACAGAACGATTTTTTTTTTTTGTAATTTGACCTTAAATTAGCCATTAGTGTACACAACTCCAAATCATTCAGTTTTAATCCGAGACATTTTCATTTTTTTTTTCGAAATACTTTTAGTTTTATCGAGCGGGCTGAAAATTTAAATACAAATCAATGAAATTCCTAGTGAAACCATTCCGGTATAATGATTAAAATGTGAAAAATTTCGTATTTCAGAGATTTACTACTACTACACGCTGATTCTGATAAAATGGTTTAAATACAAAAGGTGGAAGCTCTTGCATTTACTATTAAAAATCATGGGTGTGACTCCTTGTTTGAGTTTTACATTTACTGGGCTAGTTTCATACTCCTGTCTATAGGTTCTGTGATCCAGATAAGGCAAGAGGTTAAAATACACCGATGTAATGATTAAAATGCGAAATTTTTGGAAGTTCCAATCCATATCAACTTGAAACGTTTGATCTGCTTTCTGATAGACTATCAGACTCACAAAAAATGCCGTTTATTCAACTAATCATAGCTGAAAAAGTGCGAACCATTTTTCAAGACCGCAGAATCCAGTGAGGATGGTAGTCGTGATTGGTTTTATTCGTTCAAGAAACATATAGTAACCTCTACACTCTACAATGTTGATATAAAAGAAGAAAGCGAATGTGGTGATACTCTAGCTGCTGAAACATTCATCTTAGTGCTAAAAGAGTGGTTATGTTGTTTTATCAGCACACTAGATGTAAATATAAAATTTAATAGTTTTTACATCAAACAACAATAATATTAATTTTGTGAATCTAGTATAGGTTAGAGAAACAGCAGCAAAACTCCAAACTCTCAACTCTCATTTTTCGAACAAAATTCGAAGGTTACACAGCCAAACAAATTTTCAATGTTAAAAAAGCAGGGTTGTGTTGGAAGCGAATGCCCAAGCGCCCTGTCGTTTTTCGTGAGCACGAGTTTGCGTCCGGGTATTAATAAGCAAAATATAGAGATTCCAAGTTTAAACCGCTATAGCGATATATCAATATCCAAGGTACAGGGAGTGTCTTGGATGTGGAATAAGGCGACTTGGGTGACCGCAACGCTGCTTGAGAATTAAAGTAACTGTTGCATCCCGGAGATAAAGGGTAACTGTTCCAAACAGAATCTAGATTTTAAACGGTTAGTTTTAGTCGACAAAGCACCAGACCATCGCCTTTATATTAGCAAATTATGTGGTAACTTAATTTTTTGTTTTTGGAGGTACTATGTAACATCCCAAAAGTCGTAAAAAACATTACAAAGTTATAAACATGATGATGCGGAGTCGATTGAATGGGTGCTGGAAGAAACTCTGACTAGAATGGTAAAATCAACCTTAAACAATGTGTTTGTTAAAGACATAAGCTGAATTTTGTTATTTTTTGGGTACTATGACATGTCTCGCCTCGCTGCTTAAAGATAACTGAACTGCTAATGCAAGTCACTTTTGTTTCTCGTTTAGTCTCTGGATAGTACTTATTTGAAGAAGATCAGCAAGTCTCTTACGCTTTGAATACCGCTTGCGAAAATACAATAGGTTGATTTAGACAGGGAATCCAGCCGTTCAACATTGTTTTTACTGTCATGTTTAAACTCAGCTAATGAGCTAACCAACGTTACAAGGTTGCTTGCGATGAAACAGAGTCCCTATAACATTTTTCAAGACTTTGGTTTGCTTGAACGGTATTTTGTCCCATCAAAATCAGGTTTTTTTTTCATTGTTTTGAAACTATAACTTATAAATTTATGGTTGGATTATCATAAAATCTAGATGGTTCTGACTCATACTTCGTTTACCGTTAATAACAACCAACCTGCTATTCAGCTTCAAACGACTTCAGTCCCCAGGCTTTTATTTGCCATAACCATCAACAAAGCTCGCAGATAATCCCTTAAGTTTGTGGCGTGAATTTGGAAATTCCTTGCTGGGGGGAAACGGGTGGAAAATCTAAAATGTGGTTTACAAGCAAGTATTGCGGTAAATCCAACAAATTAATTTTGTAAGTATTTTTAATTAGTTATAAAATAAAAAAAACACCTGTTGAAGTTTGGCAGTTCAATTTTAACAAGGGCAAAGTCGGGTATTTCAGCTAGTTTAATATAAATGACAAATTCGGAAATAAACCGGTTCGTACCGAAAGGTACGATATGATAATTATGATAATTTCTTGTGGATACATCAGTCATCCTTTCGTCAGATAATTTTGATAAATAAATAAATATATGGTCTGCATGCAATAAAGTTGGAGTCGTACGCGGTCAGAAATATTTGAATGCAACCGAGGAACCAATGGCAAACTTCCAAATTTTGATATTGACTGGGCAATTTCAGATGACAATCGAATTTTATCTCGTTTCGAAAAGCATCGTGTCTAGTTATGCTGTTAATATTGCCTTGGATTTAACGAACTGTTAATGGTACAGCTTAACCACTTCTCAAAATATTTTGTTTAGTGATATTACAGTTTTAGCCGATATAACGGACACACCACACCGTCTCGTAATACTGTAAGTATTTAAAAGTACGAGATCACTGATTCAGGAAAGGAACTTCAGTATTTCTTCTTTATGCGTAAATTAAAAGACAAATAAATTTTTTTAGTATGTGTCTGAGAATTATACGCTATACATATCGTTCGTGCCGTCTCAAGTAGGTCATCAGTCCAACAAGAAAGGTTCAAAACGTGAGTAATTGCAATAAATAGTAAGGCAATTTCAAAAACAATACAGCGGCGACAATTCAATTAAAGTAGATATACGCACCCGTGACATTTTTGATATACATAAATATGTACTTATATTGCTGTCTGACTCATTCAACAAGTATCACAAGATTTCCTCGAAATAAAACCGGCTCCGCTCAATATGTCTGAGTTGGATATGTGTATATCTAGATTTTCTAATTGTTACCATGGATATTCTATACAATCAAAATAAAATGCTAAAATGGTGGCTAGACTATCATATGGAATACCGGGCGACACAATCGTTTGGTACAAACAGAAATTGTTTTGCGGTATTTCATTTTTTAAAAGTAAATTAATTTTCTTCCTTAATCATCACAATAATAGGTGATTATAGTGTTTCGAATTTCCTAACTGACTGAAACGATATGGAATTACCATTTTGCACCAAAAAATTCTGTAATTTGGAATTCTCGAACCAGGTTTTGTCGTTATTTAGCGTATGGTTGATTTCGTTACATTTATATTGTTAAAGGTTTCCAATATATTATCACTAAAGATAAATTTGACAATCATCAGCGTTGATATTTGAAGTATTTTATTGTTTGTGGTAAGACATTAATAAAAATGGTAAACAAAGTTGGGCCAAGTATTCTTTCTTTAAATACACCTACAGGTATATACGCTCAAGATCTGATTCTTTGCCATTTACAATAACTTTTGGATATCTATCTATTAAGTAGCTAAACATAAGTTTAAGTACTCTACTGTAAAAATTAAATAAAAGCATCAACTTCTGTAGTAACAATACATGGTTCAAAGAACCAAATTCTTTGGAGTAATTCACACCAGTATTAGAACAACAAATGAGTTTTTCCTTTGAGATGAAAAAACCACATCGTCTACGACATGAAGTAAGGTATAGTCGTTGTACTGTGGTTATCCTGGAATCCGGATTGAAATTTATTTACATAATTACAATTTGCTAAATTCTAGTTGATTTGATCAAGAACGATGTCGAATACTTTAGATAAAATGGAAACTAAAGTAAGCGCTCTAAGATTGTCCAAAGAATCGATACCCATATTTTAACAATCGGAATCACAGTGTTCATTTTTCAGATATCAAAAAATTCAGAACGCCAAAATATTCGTTAGAAATTTTAAGTTTATTTTACCGTGACCGGATGAATTTGATTTGATGCTGTACAAGGAGAGAGAAGTATGCGAAATTGCAAACCTGTGCGCTTTAATCCCCTGCAATGGAATAACCACTAATGAATGGGGTAAATTGCAAAAATAAGTGTTGCTAATTGAAGGGGTAAGTCAGTAGAAACACCAGACCTACTAGTCCCCAATCAATATGATTGAAATTACCCCAAATGCGTTTCATGGTTGATTTACTATTTCCAGAAAAAATAAATTACTGCGTTCTTTATCATATCATTTCAGGTTCCTAGCATCGCCTATTCTTTTGTACTTTGCATATGCATGATTCCTCACAAGCATACTTTTAGCAATATGACAATTAAACCATGGGGCAGCCATTTCATACCAGGCAATCACAAAAAGGATTTGAAGAGGGAATTGACATTAGCAGACGCATGCAGAAAGCTCCAGTTAATGCCAGAAAAGTAATTCATTATATTTTCAGAACCAACAGTTTTTGATCTGTTTTCATAAGAATGGGTCAGAAATGTCGGCAAAGTGTGTTGACTAGACGCCAATACCCTAAAGTAATCTGACTCAGGGGCAATATATTGATCGAGCCATGTACGATAATGGGTAGATGAAAACGGGACTGAAACTAAAATGAAAACTTTTAAAAGATTATGAAATTTGTGGGACTTATCAAGCATATTAAAATTTATATCGCAAGCAATTATGAAATGATTTTAATTTAAAATATGCGAAGATAGGAATCCCTGAAAATCATCTAAATCGGATTGCACTGGGGTTGATGAATTGTACAAACCACAATCAGTACAGTCATAGATGATAATATCATTTCTGCCATTAAAACTTCAATTTTACCATAATTGAATGAATGAATAGCAATAACTGTATATAGTGAAGAGCTTGTAGCACAAACCAGTTGATGAAACTTTGCGATGCACCAGGTGATTATAGATGACGAGCTTGAATGCTGCGTAGATGGCCGATTGATGAGTTGTAGGATAGAAAATATCAACGCAATCACGGATTAAATTGTATAATTTATTTATTTTAATGAACTTTATAACTTGAACTATCACAATTCTTGAATTTATTTAATTGTTTGAGATTTTATTTGCGTGTCTTCACTCTTCGCCAGATTACAGAGAATTGATTTTTATTAATTTCACAATCTAGTTTTACAATTATATACGTTACTCTACTGTCATTTTCAAATTACATAATAAATGTAGATTGTATCAAAATGTTATTCTATAAATGTACTATTGATAGTATTCAAGTAACGTACTAGTACTAAATATACTATGTAGCTGCGGTTACATGGTTAAATACACTCATCGTACTACTACTCTAGTACAACATAAAATATTGACAATAATGACAGCTTGTTTTGTGTTTACAAAAATAATAGAAAAGATAAGTATTACAATTAATTTTAACAATATAAATTATTAATGAAATTCTTAATTCTAGGTAGCAATTATTAGTTGGATGAATTTAGAATGTTTGGTAAGTAACAGTGGGATATTTTCTGGTGTATGAAATTAATTTTGTTTACTTTTAGGTATATGATGAAACTGGAATGTCAGCTGATCCGGATTTATTGGTTTCGATGGCCTTCGACCGTTGTATATGTTCGGCAATAACCAATAAATATAAATGTTAAATTTGTGTAACTCAGCTGGTGTTTTATTTGGTTCAACATACTCCCACGCCTTAAGGAATTTTATTCCTTAACAAGTAATGCTATAATTTTGTGTACTGGACGTGTTAGTTCTTCCTTCGCTGTTGTTACGGTTACCACTTTTGTGACATCATCACTACCAGGATGAACATTGTTGATGCTGCCCAATTTCCAGTGACGAGAATATAAATTGTCATCCAGTATAAAAATACCGCCATCGACTTCGAATATATGATTTGGCGATTTCGATTTATTATATGTATGCTGCAATGATGTGATATAATCGCGATGCCATGTTTTCCATAACCCCTGTTGCATGTTTGCCGTTGTACGTTTTGCCATCTTGAGAGTTTGCTTAATGGCACATCAGCTAAAGTTGGTTCTGGAATAGCGGCTAATGATTCGTCGATTAGGAAATGTTCCGGTGTTAATATTTCCCAATCAGCTGGATCGTGAGTTTTACATATTGGTCTCGAATGAAGTAAACCCTCAATTTGACTAATTAGTGTGGTCATTTGGAACTTGTACGATGTCACTGTTGTTTCCCATAAATTGACAAATTGTGGAGCGTGTGGTGTATTAAAATAGAAAGACATATGTTTCTGCAAAAGAAAATCAGAAATTAAATAATTGCTAATTTGATTAGTAATTTGTGATTTAAGCTGCTTCAGTTCGCTGGTGTCATCAATGGGCTGTTGCACCCTTTTTTGTTGTATTTTGTTGAAACGAACTCGAGTAGACACTGTGCACAATCTTATGGATTTTTTAAGTACTGTTCTTGTGCCTAATATACAATATTTTGTCAGTAATCTGCTCAATGTTAAGGGTTTGCCTGAGTGCCTGTTGTTTGTATGGATGTCACGAATCATCGATTCACAAACTTTATGGTTTTTAGGTAAGATGACCGGATGGCTGCCCGAGTAACTTATGGATGAGTTTTTTAAACGCAATCCAGTTCTTAATAGTCCAACTGTATCTATGACAGGATCCAATGATGACAAGGGATTTTTTAATGGTTTCGTACAGATCGTATTGAGATGAGACAGTTCGGTATGGAATACAGTTTTCTGGATATTGCGAATAATTACACTTTCAGCAGCATTCAGCTCTATTGGAGTAAATATTGTGACTCGAGATGAACATTTTGTGAGACGATTTGAAACAATATTATCTTCACGAATAATATCTGTCATGACGATAACATATTTGGGCCGTTCCTCCAACGCCATCTCGTTATTAGATACTGCAGTTGATTTTGGTTTTGGCCAGGTGTCTTCTGGTTTACACAGCCAATTTGGTCCATTCCACCATAAATGCGAATTTGGTAAATCTGGTGGTTTTGCCTCTTTCGAAATGATATCAGAGTGGTTTACTTTGAATGCTACAGGTCGCCATCTGCTTCGCGTTTTCGATTGGAAGTTTGATTGACTGGTTGACTGCTTACTCCATGTGCTTGTGATTAACCAGCCTAATATCGATGCTTGAAGTGTTGGAAATCCATTGATCAAACGGTTTTCTGGAGTGAGAATTTGGAAGAGTATATCTGCTCCTAAAAGTATATCAATTTTATTAGGATTAAAAAAGTGTGAATCTGCTAGTTTAAAGCCTGTCAGCAGATGTTTATTGTAACTGCTGTGCGTTGTTGGTAATGAGTTGGTTATATTGCTTATAATATGAGCTGTACGGTGTATCGTATAGTGCTTGTCTATACGGGAATTGGTTGTCATATTGGTCTTCTCTGTTGGTTTTCCAGCTGTGGTTGATCCTAATCCGCAAATTATTGTGGAAGGTTGACTTAGCATTAGGTTTAGGCGTCTAGCGCAGGATTCGGTCACGAAACATGATTGTGAGCCGGAATCCAATAACGCTCGGAATGGCTGGAGTTCGCTGGTACGTGTTTCCGCGTGAATAACGGCTGTAGGTAGTACCGTGGTTGGCGATGAAAGGGATGAGTGAAGGACGCTCGTATTAGTATTCGGTTGAATTGGTGTTGATGCGCTATTTGATTTGGTATTGTCTTCGGCTGAGGTTTCTTTAAATGTAGTATACGTTTGATTTGAACTTGGTTGTGCTTCTAAATGGCTCGTGTGGAGTAAACTATGATGTCGGTTACTGCAAATAAGACATGATGATTTTGAAAAACAGTTAGCACTCACATGACCTCGTTTTAAACAATTCCGGCATAAATTCATATCCGGTATTAGTTTTGACCTAGCTTCCACAGTTTTATTTTTAAACACCGGACATCTAAATAGTGGGTGTTTTTGTTGACAGGCGTGGCACTCAACTGAGGTGCTGGTGTCGCTGGATATAAAAGTGTTGAGAGATGGTTTGGCTGGAACTCTTTTATTAGCAGCTTCACAAATTTCCAACGCATCAGAAAAGTCTTTCTTAACGGATTCGGTTGCCCATAATTGCTTCGTTTCAGAATCTATCTTTGGCACCTGCACGTGTTGCGACATATTGACTCCTTCGTAAAACGTTTTCTGTTCGCCAATAAACTGCTCCAGTAAAGTATTGAGGCCTTGGCTGCCGTTAATTTGATCGTGATTGTAACCGCATGCCTTACGAAGTATTGCACGAGCCTTGTAATAAATTTCATCAACTGCGTCCGTAATTGATTCATACGCTTGGTCTTCGAATAATTGTAACTCAATCTCATCGAACGTTTGGTATGTCTGTTCTAGAATTTCAAGCCTACCCTTGATATCCTCGACGGGGGTAGCGTCGGTTAGTTTTTCTCCAAACCGTAAAATAAGAATTATTTGACTACGCGCTCGATCCCGTAACCGTAATAATCGTTTACACATTATATTGTTTTACAGAAATTGCACTGAACACTTGTTTTAAATTCGTACACTAGCACTATATAACTGTTATTAATATTCTGAGTCGATAACTGTCCACTATCGGTTTATTGCTCTCAATCGCGGTACATATTCACAGATCCATATAATTTACAGTTTATATAAAAGATAAATGCTACTTAACTGACTTTAAAGTGGGTGTGTCCCGGGTTTCGGCACCAAAAAATGTATATAGTGAAGAGCTTGTAGCACAAACCAGTTGATGAAACTTTGCGATGCACCAGGTGATTATAGATGACGAGCTTGAATGCTGCGTAGATGGCCGATTGATGAGTTGTAGGATAGAAAATATCAACGCAATCACGGATTAAATTGTATAATTTATTTATTTTAATGAACTTTATAACTTGAACTATCACAATTCTTGAATTTATTTAATTGTTTGAGATTGTATTTGCGTGTCTTCACTCTTCGCCAGATTACAGAGAATTGATTTTTATTAATTTCACAATCTAGTTTTACCATTATATACGTTACTCTACTGTCATTTTCAAATTACATAATAAATGTAGATTGTATCAAAATGTTATTCTATAAATGTACTATTGATAGTATTCAAGTAACGTACTAGTACTAAATATACTATGTAGCTGCGGTTACATGGTTAAATACACTCATCGTACTACTACTCTAGTACAACATAAAATATTGACAATAATGACAGCTTGTTTTGTGTTTACAAAAATAATAGAAAAGATAAGTATTACAATTAATTTTAACAATATAAATTATTAATGAAATTCTTAATTCTAGGTAGCAATTATTAGTTGGATGAATTTAGAATGTTTGGTAAGTAACAGTGGGATATTTTCTGGTGTATGAAATTAATTTTGTTTACTTTTAGGTATATGATGAAACTGGAATGTCAGCTGATCCGGATTTATTGGTTTCGATGGCCTTCGACCGTTGTATATGTTCGGCAATAACCAATAAATATAAATGTTAAATTTGTGTAACTCAGCTGGTGTTTTATTTGGTTCAACAATAACATTAAAACATTTTTATAGGAAATGCAAATACGTTCACACCTTTTATATGTTCTGTCAAATATCAAGATGCTGTACCTATTCAGCGAGATAGATTCTGAATTAATTTTATTTGTAAGCCACGACACAAAATACGTCGAGATCTTTGGAATTGATAAATATTATCAGTTTATCAAACAGTTTAACCAGGTTCCAGATGCTCCTAGTACATCACTGCTTCCCAATCCCAACAAACAATTATGATTTTCAGCAAACAATTCTTACTTTGGTATACCGAGACAGATGTCAACTCTTCGATTTTTGACTTCATCGTTCAGTTTAAGATAAACCTGTTCTGCTATCTGATTTGAATTTGACACGAATTCTCATCCAGCAACACTTTAAGTTCTTCGTCTTCAAATTGTTTTACAGCACTAATTGGACGTGGATCGTCCTTAAAACTAAAATTGCCATGATCTTTTAAACCAATTTTGTACTGATGAATGACACATTGTGAAGAAACATTTTTTCATTTGAAAACAGAATAGAAATCAATGACGTAAATGTATGTTAAACATTTTTTCATGTATTTATTGATAATATTTTGTAACTAAAGGAAACTACCTACAAAGGCGTAAAAGATTAGAAGATCAAACTATACGTTTAAATTGTTAGTGGAATAAAATAAAAATAATTTAAAGAACGATTTTTTGCACCTGTCTTTTTCTCCTTTTATTTTCCTTCTTATATATGTAAGACAATATAAAGTGACTTGCAATATGTCACAACCAGACAGTGGGATTTTAAAATTTAAATTGCTCTATCGGTTGACTGAACTTAAAAATAAGCGAGATGTAATATGGGGTAACATATACATTAAAATGACATACACACATTAAATTAGTAAAATTACAAAAATTCTTGTCGTGGGGTTCACAATACAAGAATAGCATACTTATATTGAAATAAATTTAGCACGTAAAAAAGGGTCTCTATTATAATTTCAAACCGACCAGTAAAGAATACAGTTCAACCAGATTACTAAACCATAACTATTCACGTGCTCCAGACAAATTTAAATGTTTCACGATGCATAAAATATTGACATTATACCAGTCCGAACACATATTGAGTTCTCGCTACACTGCGGTAAACCTATACGATGCGGTCTAAGTACTTCATGTATGCAATTAAAGGTTACTTTAAAGTACCTCAAATAATGCCAGTAATATAGCAAATTTGGCTTTTAACCGCGAATTATGTCAAAATCGTTTATGCTAAAAATTTGAACCTCACTAGACAGATGTGTTTATAGTGCTGTATATTTCTGTGTACATTATGTTTCCAACTTTATATATAACAATTACAAAACAAATCTAGTTTTGTTATTTATACAATTGAGCGATGATCAATAAATTATTTAATTTAATTTTCAACATTTATTAAAAAAATTTCTGTTAAAATTACTACTGTACGTATAAATTTTGTGTAGAGGAACATTACAAAATTATATCGAGAATTTAATGAAATTGGATTGATTCCAATATTTGTGTTTTACATATTGATCTGAATTTTACAGTACGTGAGGTATAATAAATGGAAAATTGAACCACCTTGAATTTAGATTTGTCTCTATAAAGATAATTTATAGTATACAGAGGACTATCGAAAATTAATCACTTTGCAGCCAAAATGACTATTTTCGTATAACTAACAGTGAAAATATTGATTTTAAAAATTGAAAAGCAGCTAATTTTAAACTTAAATCTTAGGCTAAATATAAAAGTTTTCAAATATTTCAAATAGTCTGATATTTTGATTCAGATCTTTAAAAATATTGTGATTAAAGTGAGATACTCGCCTTAAGCTCCAAAAGTATTTTAAGGCAATGTCATGAATGTTTCTTAAGTGGAGCCAAATTAATATGACGTAAAATATTATAGTGTGGAAACGGTGGCGCGTTCTTCAAAAATTACATTAATTTGTAAAAATTTTCTGAATGAGATTTCGGCGGATAAGAAAATATTGCTTACCAATTCAACTAAGAAACTCACATTTAAAACATTACAAAAAAGAAGCAGTGATGTTAATAAACACAACTACCCTTCTGTTGGAATGGAGAATTCTGCGATGACCAACCGTCCATGTCAGTGTACAGGTTGACATATAGCTTTCAATGTGCAGGTGCGGTATACTGTAAAACACTATGCAATTCAGCATAGATAAAATGATCTGTGATAAAATTGCTATAATTTCAAAAAATAATTCTGAAACCATCAAGACTTAGATTGGTTTGTTTCCCCATATTTAGGTCATATTACCAAAAACTTATTTAATTGTATCAGGTACATTTTTTCTACATAAATGATTCTACAAAGTAACGTGGACATTGAATGTTGAAAGAACAGAAAATTAAATCGTCTATAAAATACACGTCACTAGCATATCCGATGTTACATCTCACAAACTGTCATCTACGCTTAATAGAAAAGCAAAAAAGACTGTTCGACATGCTTTCAATCGTCACTGCAAAGTTGCCAATCAGCTGTCACTGGCCATTTAAAATAACAAGAAACCTTTTAACCTCTTAACATTCAGAAGCAGTGGCTAGGATAGGAAGAAGGTTACTGAGATATTGCAATGATTGGCTCGGTAATTAGCGCCGTCAGTGGCACTATTCTGGCTTTCCCTGGAAATTGGGAATAGGAAAAAATATTTTCATAGCATTTTTGTCTAAGTTATATTTTTCTGGCCTACTGTTGGAATTAGTTGGGTGTAAATATTTTTGAATGAAAGATATACTGGGAATTATTTTTCTCTATAAAAATTTTTAGGAACAAATGTTTCACAACCAACTTTGTTTCGAAAATATTTACACCAAACAAATTCTATCAGTAAGCCAGAAAAGTTTAATTTAAACAAAAATGCTATGTAAATATTTTTCCCAATTCCCAATTCCCAAATTCCAGGGAAAACCAGAATAGTGCCACTGGTCGTCGAAAATAAACAAAAGCATCATAAAAAATGATTGGTTCGAGGCACTGTAACGTTTACCGACGTTGGTACGTTCCAATGTTGGTTTAACTCCCCTGGAGTAGCAGTAATGAACATTGCATGTAAATCGAAAAGCGCGGGAAAATTACTTTAGAAATGTGTATTAGTGTCGATGAAAACATGTTTTTGGATACCGAGTATAAATAGGAAAAACATTGCTGGATGTCGGTTAGTTAGTCAGTTGGTAAAAGGTGCTGTATCGTTAAGCACGTCGTAATTTTTAAACTCGATATAAATTTTTTTTTTAAAGTAAAGTGGGTGTGGCTTTTCGTTTACGGACTTAGCCGTTGTTAATAAAAATTAAAAAATTCCGTCTCTAAATATTGTGTATTGTTCATAAGTTTCATATACCCAAGAACAAAAGAAAAAAAAACATTTATAATTATAATAAGAAGTGGTATACGAAATCTGGTCCAACCACGTGAACAGTGTGCCGGCAAAATTATTTAATATCGAACGATACAGAAAAACTTAAGTTTAGTTTTACATATGTAGCTTATAGTGATTAAGTTAGTTTTGCGTAAATAAAAATCTTAGTTTAAAAACGATTTGCCCAATTGTAATGTGCATTAATGGGATACATAAAGAATGTAATGAAATGCACTACTATACGTGCCATAAAAGCTCTAAATTAAAAGTGATTGTTAAATAATAAGTATAAATACATAATAATAATATAAATAATAATCATAAGATAATATAAGTGCATTTAAACAATGTTCGTTGAACACACGCAACTTTGAGCGAATTCCGAACGCGAGGTCACCTGTCCATTAATGCAGTATCGTTATACTGAAAAATTAAATAAAATTCTACGCACATAGAGATAATTAATAAATTAAGTTGACCAAATGTATAGTGTGTATAATCGTGCGCGTGACAGTTTCAACTTTACTACTAACGGTGCACTATGTGAAAACAACCTAATTTTACGTTAGTGATTGTGCAATAGAAATGCACAAATGAAACATTGAGTGTACTTAAAATGCGCGAAGCTTTTATAAGTTATGCTCGCTAGATTTGGTTATATTAAAATGAAAAATTAAAATAAATTTACTATCATTCTAATAATTAAAATCAATAGTTAAAAATAATTAAAACCAATAGTTAAAAGAGTGACTCATAATTAATTCATAAGAATAATACTCTGTTAATACAAGCAACGGTGCAATTGATAATGTTACCTGAATATCAATATTAAAGTATCATCGTCGTCGTGGGACATCGGCCGCGGCCATAATATTAAGGTTTTACTTTTACATTTTTATAAATTGCTTTATATAAATTTGCCTATAATTTTTTTTTAATAGTTATTTGGTGCTGGGATTTAGTATTTAGTTTATATATATTATTTTTTTATTGATGATTGAAATTAATCTACTAAATTTGATAAAATATATCGGACGTCCGCTAGCTGTAGTTAAATGCATTTAGTGTTAGTTGTATAATTATGAATTCTTAATCTTAATTCTTTCTATATCAATTAATTTTGCTTCACTTTTTATTGATTAATATTAATAAATTTAATGATTTTATTAGAATTCGAAACTCAAATTCTTTTTCTGGGGTTCACTGTTATGTTGGGTGGTTATTTGCGTTTATCATTTCTACTCGTGTAATTTCACTAGGTTCAATCTTAAAATGCGAAACTAAAAGCCACATTTAAAGGATGAGATGGTAAGTGTACTCGCGATGTGATCGGGTAAGTTGTTCCGAATCCTATCCTTCTCCCTATCCATGTCCTTTCCCCGTTAAATTTCTGGTTTTAATTACAGTTGTGGTCTAGCAAGCATCTCTTGAACCTCGGCAAACCCCACCCCAAACCCTGTGCTTAGCCGGCAAAACCTGACCACGCCGGGGCTCTCAATTGATGATCAAATAAATTTCAGTAACGAGTGGCATTATACGTTCAGAAAGTGACAAATTTTCCTGCCTTCAACTCATGCCGATTATACCCGTTACAGATGGCGCCCAAGCAAAATGGCTATTATTTCTTTCTTCATTTAATTTACTTTCTTAAACTTTATCTTAGCTAATTAATTTTATAAATATATCTTAAAATTTATTTTACATTACGGTTTCGTCTATGATTACTTGATGAACCCCGAACATCATTACCTATTTCCATTATTGTCGATTGTAGTGTTTACAGTTCGTTTTTATCAATTATCATAGATCGCGTAAGCATGTTTTTACAATGACTTCCACTTTAAGTGTTTGATTGCATTGATTGTTAAAGCATGTCATATAAGTCTGTGCTGCCGAAGCAATTGTATCCAATTTTTAGTAGAATCATTTGCAGATTAACGTAGCACATTCATATTCATTCCCAATTCCAGAACCGCCACAATTACTCCCAATATTTTTTTTTTTATATTGTAGATTGTTTTGTTACCAAACGGTTTTCTCCCACTAACCTATTCCCTAAATCCTCCGGACTCGGATCAACTTAATGATTAAATAAATACATACGCTATTCCGTGATTACACTTATCGGCTCATCCTTCATGTAAATATTGAATCAAATTATTATTGAGTTTTTTTTTTTTTCAAACGAATCCAGATACATCCAGAATTGTTTTATATTTTATTAGGTATTCTTATTTATACTCGTGTAAAATAATATTCTTATTATTCAAGTATCATAATTTAATCTGCGAAATTTGTTCAGCTACTGTTAAGTTAGGGGTGCAAACCGCCTAATCATAATTTTCCGATTGTTACAATAAATTTGTTTATCCAATATAAGTTGTTGAACAACTATATGAAATTAAAATACGAAATTCGTAATCATATCATATAACCCTTAATTATGTTGTTTTTCTCAAATTTTCTTATCTAACTTGTCTTTATCGTGTTATTTTTCTTTTTTTTCTTTTTTTTTTTTTTTATTTTATTTTATTCATAATCATGAATCTCGACCACCTCGAATACGATGAGTTTGAACTCGAATGTATTGTTCGTGACATTAAAGCCTTAGATCTTAGTGAGCAGTTGCAATCTCTAAAGCTAAGAATACAATTAGAACAGGAACATCCCGTATTGATCCCTAACCGTCCGCATAAGCAAGCTTCGAAAAACCCTAAACGAGAAGTGGAGAAAATATCTCAAAAATTGACCTTTCTATACACCGATCTGCAGGAAGCAACCAAAGAATGCGATGCTCCTAAGATGATTAAGTTTCATTCTCGTTTACTGCATATCCAAGGAAGATTGTCTCGTCTGAGATATTCCAAGGCTGTACGTGATCAGGTCACTGACATCTTAGAAACGGTTACTCAATTGATTAATTTTGTAATTTCGAATAATGCAAAAGATCCCGCGGAACTTAATGCGAGTCTACAAGAACTTGGAAAAATTACCGTGGACAAAGTAGAAGAAATTATCCTAGTGGAAGATTTACAGGAATCAGATACCCCTTCGATTTGCGATTCAACCGATTCAAGTAGTTCCGCTAATGCCTCGTCTACATCTGCTGAACATCCGCAGCACAATAGCACAAAAAAATCTAAAACAAAGCGTCGACAGAGTATCGGTAAAACCACAGCTGAATCGAAACGTCGGCAATCAAAGGTATCTAATCCTCCACTAAATAACAAAAGCTCTCACAAGTCGCTTTCAAAATGGGACATTTCTTACAATGGCCATCCGAAAGGCATACATATTAAGCGGTTTTTAACTAGAGTTGACCATATGGCAAGGTCTGAAGATGTCTCACCACATAGATTAGTGACCGACTTACATTATATTTTAAAAGGAAACGCCAACGATTGGTATTGGACGTTTATAGAACGCAATCCTAACATTACGTGGGATAAGCTAAAGTCCGAATTAAGGAAATGCTTCCAGGGACCGCGAACGGACGATGACATTCGCTCTCAAATAGAAGCGCGGAAGCAAAAGTATCGCGAAAGTTTTAATGACTACTATCACGACATAATATCAATGACACTTCAATTAGAAATCTCTCTCACCGATCAAGAAATCCTTCGGTTTATTCGACGAAATATGAGAGCAGGATTACAAGACAAATTAACTGATTCTAAAATTGAGAGCGTAGATGAACTTTTTAGAAAGTGTGTTGCGTATGAAGATACATGGAATAGAACGGGATTTCTGCCTGAGCTAATGTGTCAACCAAGCAAATCAGTTAATGCGCTCGAAGCCTCTGAGCAAGAATGGAATTCGCCAGTAGGGTCTGAGTTTATGTCAACACAGCCTCCTACGACACCGTTTAATTCACCTGGAATTAAAGCGAATATTTCTTCCTTGTCCCACAATGATACAGCGCGATATTCAAGACCTCAACATACCCCTTATGTTGATAAACTCCCCGGTGGCACTCAACCTCCTCACCTTAACCGAGGGTTTAATGAAGCCCGCCGTCCAGACTGGTCAATTACTTGCGCTGGTTGTGGTTCAAAAGGGTACCGCCAACCGCAATGTTTTCTATGTAATAAGCCTTCGGGAAACTGGAGAGCGGGGGCGCGAAGTTTCAATATTTCACACCCCCAGACGAAAGATGTTGTGGAGTCGGCTTCAAATACCGACCCCGAATTACTCAGACGCACACCATAAGTATTAATCCAACATTCCATAAAACATCAATTCCTTTAATTCAATTAATTCCAAACAAGTCGTTGTATTCCCGAATATTTCGTAGCAAACAATATTGGAAATATCGCCGGATCTCTAGGAAACACATTGCAGAATCTTTAATCTCTGCTCCAAGAGATGATCGACCTTATGTACAAATACAAATGTTAAAGAAGACGTATGTTGGATTGCTAGATACCGGGGCCAATATTTCACTACTAGGCAAAGACTGTGAACTGTTTTTAAATAATCCTTTGGTCAAGTTTCACTCGTTTCCATCTTCAATTAAGACAGCGAATGGCCAACAAGAGTCCATCCTGGGATACATTAAACTACCTGTTTCATTCGCTGATCAAACCAAACTGCATACTTTTTATTTGTCACCTAATCTTTCTCAGGAACTTTACCTAGGAGTTGATTTCTTTAGAGCTTTTAATCTTACGATCGCTTTATCTTCCTCAGTAACAACTAAACCCTTGTTGGTCAATACTAAAGTACACTTTTTACAGCCAAATGTTACACCGGTGGCAGAACTGACTAATGACACAGTTATCGCCAATCCAAAACACATACTGACAGAACAACAACAGCACATTTTAAACGATGTCATTCGTAAATTTCCGTCGTCAGCAGTTTTGGGTCTCGGGCGGACCCACCTTGTATCTCATGTGATCGATGTGGGAACTTCCAAGCCAATCAAACAAAGGCACTACGCTGTATCTCCCGCAGTGCAAGCGGAAATTTACAAAGAACTTGATCGCATGTTGTCGTTAGGCGTAATTGAAGAGAGTTGCAGTTCGTGGAGCTCTCCCGTGACCATGGTGCGCAAACCAAATGGCAAGGTACGGTTGTGTCTTGATGCACGGAAGGTGAACCAGGTTACTGTAAAGGACGCATATCCCCTGCCGCTCATCGATGGTTTGCTGGGGCGTCTTAACAATACCAGATTTATTTCGAGTCTGGATTTGAAAGACGCCTTCTGGCAAATCCCACTCGATGAGGGGTCGCGGGATAAAACTGCTTTTACAGTGCCTGGCCGACCGTTGTACCAATTCACAGCCATGCCATTTGGTTTGTGCAACTCACCGCAAACAATGTGCCGATTAATGCACCGGGTGATACCCCACGAACTGCATCATCGGATATTCGTCTATTTAGATGACTTGTTGATCACGAGCGAGACCTTTGAGGACCATATCTACCTCCTTAACCTAGTTGCCGGATTTCTTAAATATGCCAATTTAACAATAAACCTGGATAAAAGTAAGTTTCTTCTAAAAGAAATTAAATATCTAGGGTATATAGTGGCTGATGGTATTCTTAAAGTTGATCCCGAAAAGGTTTCGGCAATTACAAATTATAATCGGCCAAGAAATGTTAAACAGGTACGACAATTTCTAGGAGTTACAGGCTGGTACCGCCGATTTATTCCACAATATGCTGAAATCGCGGAACCTCTGACTCGGCTTCTCAAAAAACATCAGCGCTTTCAATGGTCTAATGACTCTGAAAACGCTTTTTGTAAACTTAAATCAGCGTTATCTTCATCTCCGGTACTTTGTAATCCTGACTTCAGTAAACATTTTTACATTGAATGCGATGCCTCAAAGATTGGGGTGGGAAGCGTCTTGTACCAAAAGTCCTCTACGGATGAAGATTGTCCAATTGCGTTTTACTCCAAGAAGCTAAATGGAGCGCAACGCAACTACAGCGTCACCGAGCTGGAGTGCTTGGCTGCGGTGCTGAGCGTGATTAAGTTTCGGCAATATGTGGAAGGATTACCTTTCACCATTACTACGGACCATGCCAGCTTGAAATGGCTTATGGAGCAAAGGGACCTTTCCGGCCGCCTCGCCCGCTGGAGTTTGAAACTCCAGGGATTCAACTTTACCATTAAGTATAAAAAAGGCCGTGACCATATAGTACCCGATGCATTATCAAGAAATACCTTCGATGTAGCTGAGGAACCTGGATTGGTATCTGAGTTAGTTAGGGACATTGAAACGAATAAGTTTTACGATGATCCAAAGTATCTCGACATTGTTAAATCTCTGACAGATGATCCCGAATGTGTCCAGAATATGAAATTAGTCAACAACCAAGTCTATTACAAACCTTCGTATTCACCGAAAGACATTGACATTTCCGACTCTCCTATATGGAAGGTGTACATACCTCGGTCTCAGGTTCTACCAGTTATTGAAAGTGCTCATTGTCCACCAAACGCTGCTCATTTTGGTTTCAAAAAGTGTCTCGAAGTAATACAACGACAATATTATTGGCCCGGTATGTTTAAAGATGTTCACGATTTTGTTTTACGTTGTGATATTTGTAAAGCATGTAAACCCGCGAACACCCTGTCACGAGTGCCAATGGGAGATTTCTTTGAGGTAACACGTCAATTTCAGAAAATTTTCATAGACTTTCTAGGGCCATATACCCGCTCAAAAGATGGAAATTGTTATGCTTTTATTGCACTGGACCAATTTTCAAAATTTGTATTTTTGGAACCTATGCGTGACGCTACTTCAAGGAATGTATGTAAATTTTTAGAAAATCGAATCTTCAATATGTTTTCCGTTCCAGAAACTATCGTAAGTGACAATGCCAAGCAATTCAATTCGAAAGAGTTCCTTGCATTGTTATCGAAATACGGGGTAAGGCATCAATTGACACCTAAATATCATCCGCAAGCTAATGCTAGTGAACGGGTTAATCGATCAGTTTTGTCCGCTATTCGCGCCTACGTAGGCAAAAATCAAGGAGATTGGGACAAACACTTATATTCGATAGGTGCTGCTCTTCGGAATGTGGTTCATGAGAGCACTAAGCATTCACCCTATTTTTTGACCTTTGGGCAAAATTATATTGGTCACGGTTCTCAATACGCCATTCTCCGGCAGCTTCATTCTTTGGACGACCGTGATCTCAAACTAACCGTTATGGAAAGATTAACTTTGTTACAAAAAGATGTCATTAACAACCTACGAGAGGCTTATCAGAACGCCAGCAAGCGATATAATTTGAGGGCCCGTCCTCGCACTTACAGAATTGGTCAAACAGTATATGTGAAGAACTACGTACAAAGCGATGCTGTAAACAAAATCTCCGCTAAACTGTGTCCTAAATTTAGAAAGGCCGTAGTATCTAAATGTATTGGGAAAGTTGCTTATGAACTTCGTGACTTGAACAATAAAGTGATAGGCATCTATCATGTAAACGATTTGCGTCCATGATAACTACTAGATCCTTAAACTCAAATCAATAGTTGCTCCAACTTTAAAAGTGCCCGGCTTTATGAAACTCATCTCATGGGTATAGGTCGTCCCCACGATTTGTAACGTTTACCGACGTTGGTACGTTCCAATGTTGGTTTAACTCCCCTGGAGTAGCAGTAATGAACATTGCATGTAAATCGAAAAGCGCGGGAAAATTACTTTAGAAATGTGTATTAGTGTCGATGAAAACATGTTTTTGGATACCGAGTATAAATAGGAAAAACATTGCTGGATGTCGGTTAGTTAGTCAGTTGGTAAAAGGTGCTGTATCGTTAAGCACGTCGTAATTTTTAAACTCGATATAAATTTTTTTTTTAAAGTAAAGTGGGTGTGGCTTTTCGTTTACGGACTTAGCCGTTGTTAATAAAAATTAAAAAATTCCGTCTCTAAATATTGTGTATTGTTCATAAGTTTCATATACCCAAGAACAAAAGAAAAAAAAACATTTATAATTATAATAAGAAGTGGTATACGAAATCTGGTCCAACCACGTGAACAGTGTGCCGGCAAAATTATTTAATATCGAACGATACAGAAAAACTTAAGTTTAGTTTTACATATGTAGCTTATAGTGATTAAGTTAGTTTTGCGTAAATAAAAATCTTAGTTTAAAAACGATTTGCCCAATTGTAATGTGCATTAATGGGATACATAAAGAATGTAATGAAATGCACTACTATACGTGCCATAAAAGCTCTAAATTAAAAGTGATTGTTAAATAATAAGTATAAATACATAATAATAATATAAATAATAATCATAAGATAATATAAGTGCATTTAAACAATGTTCGTTGAACACACGCAACTTTGAGCGAATTCCGAACGCGAGGTCACCTGTCCATTAATGCAGTATCGTTATACTGAAAAATTAAATAAAATTCTACGCACATAGAGATAATTAATAAATTAAGTTGACCAAATGTATAGTGTGTATAATCGTGCGCGTGACAGTTTCAACTTTACTACTAACGGTGCACTATGTGAAAACAACCTAATTTTACGTTAGTGATTGTGCAATAGAAATGCACAAATGAAACATTGAGTGTACTTAAAATGCGCGAAGCTTTTATAAGTTATGCTCGCTAGATTTGGTTATATTAAAATGAAAAATTAAAATAAATTTACTATCATTCTAATAATTAAAATCAATAGTTAAAAATAATTAAAACCAATAGTTAAAAGAGTGACTCATAATTAATTCATAAGAATAATACTCTGTTAATACAAGCAACGGTGCAATTGATAATGTTACCTGAATATCAATATTAAAGTATCATCGTCGTCGTGGGACATCGGCCGCGGCCATAATATTAAGGTTTTACTTTTACATTTTTATAAATTGCTTTATATAAATTTGCCTATAATTTTTTTTTAATAGTTATTTGGTGCTGGGATTTAGTATTTAGTTTATATATATTATTTTTTTATTGATGATTGAAATTAATCTACTAAATTTGATAAAATATATCGGACGTCCGCTAGCTGTAGTTAAATGCATTTAGTGTTAGTTGTATAATTATGAATTCTTAATCTTAATTCTTTCTATATCAATTAATTTTGCTTCACTTTTTATTGATTAATATTAATAAATTTAATGATTTTATTAGAATTCGAAACTCAAATTCTTTTTCTGGGGTTCACTGTTATGTTGGGTGGTTATTTGCGTTTATCATTTCTACTCGTGTAATTTCACTAGGTTCAATCTTAAAATGCGAAACTAAAAGCCACATTTAAAGGATGAGATGGTAAGTGTACTCGCGATGTGATCGGGTAAGTTGTTCCGAATCCTATCCTTCTCCCTATCCATGTCCTTTCCCCGTTAAATTTCTGGTTTTAATTACAGTTGTGGTCTAGCAAGCATCTCTTGAACCTCGGCAAACCCCACCCCAAACCCTGTGCTTAGCCGGCAAAACCTGACCACGCCGGGGCTCTCAATTGATGATCAAATAAATTTCAGTAACGAGTGGCATTATACGTTCAGAAAGTGACAAATTTTCCTGCCTTCAACTCATGCCGATTATACCCGTTACAGCACAAGAAGGACTTTAGAAGAATATGGTGAGAATATATGAGAAAATGGATTGTTTTGGATGATTTCAGGCGAGAACAAGGAAATTCAAGAGACTATTTTGTTATCTCGAGGAACTTCAACCTATACAAGAAATAAAGCCACCAAAGATAAAATAGAGAGCTGAGAACCGTGGCTGATTATCTCTCAAAACAGCAAACATGCCTCCAAATTTGGCTAAATCGGAATGACGAAGTACCTTTATTTAAGCAATTACTACAATAGGTGAAGATGACGAATATTTTACAGTTTAAGCAGAAAACATCAAAGGTGACTATCATTATGTTTTTCGTTCAAACCGATCAACTACTAACCAGTGCTTCATCATAAAAATTATATTTGAAAATGTTGAAAGTGCAACATAACCATATATCAGCTATACGACTATAAAGAGTTCCAGTAAGAAGTATAACCGCGAACATCTCCAGGCCGCGCCAGGCCATTTCCCTGTGTAAATTAACATGAAAATGAAGTTTATGCTAAAATAATTATTTAAAAATTACACTGTTAAATTTGTTATTTTTTCAATTGGAATTTATTTTCAAAAGAAATTTACAAAATTTCCTAAATATTGTGCCGTCGAATCTAAAAATATCTACAGATTAGTAGCTAATATTTTTGGAAAGGTAAATCATAGACCTATACTTCTCAAATTTAGGTAACGTATATTTTTAAGATTTGTTTCTATTAAAATTATACTTAGAAACTAAGCATTTAGAAAAGTTCATTAGGAATAAAGTTTAGTTTATACACATTTTGAAATTATTTTGATATACTATATCTAAAAATGTAGGTGTAATGCCGTGTATGCGTCTCTAGGATCCTCGGTATAAAAAAATTTACATAGGCCAAAATTATGAAATCGTTAAAACGAGTAAAAGGCGGTCAGGTTACCGTATATTGGTCAACTCGAGAGTAGTAGTTTTCCTGATCTATTTTTAAACATGGTCCAGGACTTTTTTAATATATTTAGCTCGATCTTCATAAAACTTGAAATATTCATCAAAACTGTGAAGTTTCTAGGGAGCGCCCAAACATAATTTAGGCGGATTTTAATAGCCATTTTAATAGCTGTTATCAATGAAAGTTTATCTGTAGATTGCTTTCCTGCTCAATACCCTTCCATTGAAAGCCATCCCCACACATTTTCCATGATATTCATATCGAGTGAATATTGAACAATGGCAACAATGACACATTTTCGTCTATTATCCAGCCTGCAATAATTCTAGTTGTATAAATTGGAGCATCTTATTCGTAAATCTATGACAAAGGTCAGAAAAGCTCCTTAAATTTTGGAAAAGCCTCTTACAACAAGAAAGTGTATATAATCATCCAAATTAAATTTCCCTTGGTCCGAAAATGCAACTCCGTATTATTCTAGCTTCCGTCTGATGTATTTTGGGCAAATTCTAATTGATTTGCTTTGTGTGGTGCATTCAAATATGGATTATTTCGATTTCTGTTTTTGCAAAACCATTGATAAACTGACCGATAATTAGACGAATAATCGACCGTTGCTCCACCTATGAGCATTGCGCCTTTTTCAATTATTTTCAATATTATTGATGAAACATCCAGTAACAGGTTTTCCGCTACCAACTTCTACTATTTCACGATTTGAGATTCCTTCTTCTTTTAAAACTTCGATTTTTGCTTTTTATCTTGAAGTCAAAATCAATTCAATTGGTATCATAATTTAGATACAATTAAATGCAAACTGTCATTTAAATTAATTTATATAATCCTAAAAAAATTAATTGCTTTATTTTTGCAGTAATGTGAGTTTGTTGCAGAACGTATTGTTTCCAATCTGATGTGCGATGTCGTGTTGAGGTGCAAAATAAAATCGCTATTTCGCGTTTACGGCAGATTCATCTTGGAGCTCTTATGTTGTGCATGTAACATCGAAGGTTATACCGGTTCGCGATGCAATTTGTCATCACAAATAATTTCTCATTTTCAACCTTTGGGGTGGGGGAGGGGGTTAGCATAATAATGCTAAGATATTTATACTTTTAATCCAAGTTCAAATCAAGAAAATAATAAATTTTAATTTCCACTAACGCAGTAAAAATATTTATGCAATTCCGAACTCAATTCGGGTAACTTTGGTTCGTTAGTGTCGCACAATTAATCGAAGACGTACGCCGTGATATTTTTCTTTATATTAAATAAAATTTAAGTTTAAGTTAAATAAAAATAACAAATAATAAAAAATGGAGCGAGTGTAGCCAACACTCGACTTTCATTTACGAATGTATATAGATTTAGCGGGTACACCACACTTTATTTCTAAAGCGATAAGTTAAACTAACCGGACTTTTGGCAGGACTGTCTTTTATAATCAAAAAACATTATCCCCGCTTAAAGTTAACAATTTCAACTCTTATTTCAAAATTCAATATTTAAAATTAATTAAATCCTTTAATTGCATTGTCGCAAAATTAATAAAGCTGCCACTTCGGGTACACATTTACACTAATTTTTGCCATTATTTCCCAATTAATCTAAAAACTTTAAGCAAAAATCGTCATTTCTTGCAAAATTTAAAAAATGATCTGAACAAATTTTCTTTGAAATTTAATTTAAACTATTTTTGCTGTAAAAGTCTCTTGTTAAAAATCACCATTTCCGCTAAAATTTTGGAAAACTGGTTGCAAAATAAATTTAGACTTTTTTAGTTCTTAGTTGTTTTTCTTGTAACTGATGTACTTTTCAAAATAATTGCAAATCTCGAAAAAGGTCCTAACGAAGCTGCTTCTTCCGGTGAACCGATTTAAGTCAATAATCAGTAGGAACTCCCAATTTATGGAAAAAGCATAAATATGAAGTTTCATCCAAATCAATCCGTCCAATTTTTGAAAAACAGTTTTTTGTCAAAAATCGAATTTCCGCTCAAGTTTTGAAAAACTAGAGAAAAAAAATTTTGAATATTTTAGTTCATAAAAGTATTTTTTTCGAAAATAACATACTTTTCAAAATATGCATGTGCAAAAACCAAAAGTTCCTGTTGAAGGTGCCACTTCCGGTGGTAAAACGAAAAATCTTTTATTTCAGCTGTCACTTCTGGTGGACCGATATTGATCAAAATTTACTAGAATCTCAAAATTGGTGGCAAAAGCTAAGGTATGAAGTTTCATGTCGATCAATCTGTCTATCTGGGCTGTAAAAGAGGTCGATTTAAAAACATGATGTTTTCCAAATATAACCATTACCATCACCATGTGTTCTCAAAATATTTGCAAACAACGAAAAAGCTCCTATGGAAACTAAACTTCCGGTCGATCGATTTCTGCCTCGGAGGATCTCGAAATTTATGGGAAAAGTTTACGTATGAAGTTTTATCTCAATTGATCAATCAGTCTAGGCTGTACATGGTCGAATTTATGTTAAAAAACAGTTGTTTTTATGTTGTTATGTAGAAATGAACTGGGCTGATATTATTAATTTAGAATCATTTATTTCATAATCGTGTTTCCCGTAAATGCTATACTTTTCCAAATATTTTCAAAAAATAGAAAAGCTCCTATCGAAGCTGCCACTTCCGGTGGACCGACTTTGGCAAAAAATCACTGGGATCTCCGAATTATTGAAAAAAGCTTAAGTAAGAAGTTTCATCCCGATCGGACAAACCAATTGGGGTGAAAAGCAATACTTATAAGCTTTTTTTCATTAATTCTGAGATGCCAGTAATTGTATCACCTTAATCAGCCGACTGGAAGTGACAGCCTCCATTTGAGATACATATTTCATTGTTTGCAAATATTTTAAAAAGTATATCTTTTATAGGAAAAACGATATGAGTCAGATTTGATTTTATTTCTCCAAATATCTGTACACGTCGTGTCCGAATTGTCTGATAGTTTTATTGCGAGACTATTGTAATCAGTTTTATTCCCTTTGCATTTAATCACTCGCGACGAAATATTGCAGCACTTTCATTGCATTCATTTTGTTCTATATTAGCCCGCAGGTGACTCTTCCACTTTTACAAAATTTCATGTTTTTTATGTCCAAAGTGGAAATTCGACAGCGACGGAAATCATTCGATTAATAAACTCTTCCAAATAAAAAGCAATTGGATCAGAACCAATGTTTTTTAACGTTTTTGTCGTATTTTATTAACCATATCATGACTTTTATATTCTTCCGCCTTATCTTCATTGGTTTTAGAGGGAGCAGCTTCAAAAACGTCGTCCTCGTGTTCTAGCATTTTAACAAAATAGGTTGCCTTTTCCGAAATAAGAGATTCCAATATTAACCTACCGTTTTTCACAATAGTTCCAGTTTGAGTTTCTGAATTTAAAAGTTCGTTGAAAGCTACAACGCAAGTAAGGTGAAATATACTCTTTCAAATGGATTTAAACTCTGACAGTCGATCTTAAAGGCTACACAATAGAATGATAAAGTTTCATATTGTTGTGTTACGTAAATTTTTAATTCAGCAAATTAATGCTCTGGATCCATCACAATGGGCTTCTTTTTAAGTCAACAACTTAAGTTTTGGTATTTAAGGTGGTATAAACGATCGTCATGAAGTATGTGTGCTGCTGCTTGGCGTTTAGTTTAATTTCCACGTCCCTCCTTATGTGCCTGTTCCCCGATAATTTGTCTTTTAACATATCTGCAAGGTCATCTGACATTCTCATAGTTTTCGCAGCCAGTGTCTCGAGTTCTTACTCGGAGGTGCATGGGAATTACTTTTACTGTTAGGTGGCTAGCCTATCATCGCTTTCGTTCATTTTTGCATTTTTATATCCTAAAGCACACGTCATTCACATAAGTTTATAAAATTCTTCGACTAATTCAGCCTACATCAATCTTCTTAAAACAATGAAGTTCCTTTCGTTATATTGAATTGCGTTAGAATCTCGTAATTTGTTCCACAATTTTTGGAAGTCTGGGACTTTCCATTCATTATCATCAGAACTATTACTACGGCGCAGTCGTCTTCAGTTCTTTGGTGATTTTTATTGTCAAAACTTTCATTGATTTTTGTTTTAATTGACGCCATCTCTAATTCTCGCGCTTTTGATAAAATGCCACGACGATCTTCGTACACATCTCTGTATACATCCCGAGGGGTCCATTTTTCATTCAGACATTTGCTCATCTTCTTCCATACTGTAGCAGTTAGTACTGGACATCTTTTTGTTTTAAAATAAGAAAAAAAATTGTTATGACGGCCTATTTCCAAAACATGTGAAGGAGGCATAACTTTAAAATTGACAATTTGAACTGTTTATTAGAGAAGAAAATTCTCTTTATTTTTCTTAACCAATATTTTCAAAATTAGGTTCAAATTCAATCAAAAAATTCAAAAAATAGTAAAAAAAATATTCAACAAACAACATTATTAGTATTGGTCATTTGTCCAGACCGGAACACTTCGAATCGACCGAAAAGAAGAGTTTTAAACGAATTTTCGCAATAAATCGTTTCGTACGGACGCCCAAAGGTACACAACCAATTAATAATCCTCAACGACAGTGAAAGTCGACCAAACGATTTCAATCGTTGGATTTACAAAATTATTAGTATTATGGTTTACTCTCCAGACTCGAAAACTTCAAATTGTGAGGGAAGATGAATTTTTCACAAATTTTCGCAATAAATCGTTACGTATATTGATTACTTAAAAAAATAAATAGTGACCAATCTTCAATGAAATTATTAGTTTTGCTCAAGTTTCCAGACCCGAACACCTCGATTTGTGCGGAAAAATGAGTTTTTATTGAATTTTCGTAATAAATGGTTTCGTATCGCTTCCTTTACCAATCCTCAATAAAAGTGACCAAACGATTCCGATCGTTGGATTTATAAATAAAACAGATATTTTTATCTAAATGGAATATTCCAATTGGATATGTTATTAATTTTGTAAATTGAAATCCCCAAATAAGCGTCGAACCTGATTTTTCTAAAGTAATAAAATTTTGATTTTGTTTTTTAACCAAACGCCAAAATATGTTGAATTGTCCTGACCTAACGAAATTTGATAAAAACGGTATGATTTTCTTAAAACTAGTGACCATTCCTTGAGCCTCCCTTTCGTTTTCGTTTCGTATTCAGAAATAGCGCCCTTTAATAGCAAAAACAGATTTTTTCTGCCTGAAATTTTTTTCTATTTTATACTTACATGTTATGTTGATAATTATCATTAAGAAATTGAATAACATTATCATTCCCATTAGATATTCCTATCAATTTACTCTATATTTGTACGACTGAATAAAAAACCCTGGTTAATTTAACACGGATGCAGAATAATTTGCACACAAAAGCACAAGCCCTTCAAATTTACATTATTATTCAACTCATTTGAAATTTCGCAGTTGCTAATACCGGCAGGTAAAACACAGCAACAACCGTTGGTATCACCATATATGTGATCGTATATAACGAAAAATAAACTCTTTATAGAAAAATCATATCAAACTCAACCATCTCGAGTACCCCATTTTTGTCTTGTTAGCCTTTTTTTTTGTATAAAGCTTGGTCTGTATATTCTCGTTTCACATGCGGCACAAAAAATATAAATTCGTATATCAAAAACATATCTAGGTAGGTACGTTAAAAATTCTGCAACCAACCATTACCAAGCAATAAAGAAATGTATATTCATTTGTTGGTCGTGTTGTTGTTGTTAACTGAAAAATACTCATCACATTTCCGGCCGTGACGTTGTGTTGTTGTCTTCTTAATATCTTTATAAAATAAATTCAAGATATATAACAAAACAATAGAAATGATAAGACGGGCTTGAAGAAATCTAGGTGTACATAATAAACATATATAAATAAACATATATACATTTAAAGGGGGGACTCACATCAAAATGATAGCAACAAATTTTAACATTGTCTGTACCTTATTGGGAAGGGAAATTTAGAATAAAAAAAAATTTATTACGCGGTTTTATGTTACACGCGGTATACACGTAGATAACAGAAATGCACATGTAAATAAGAAATGTACGAAGAAGAAGACTAAAAGTAAAATAAGCGAAAGAATTATGATTCGTGGGAATTATATAATTTATGGTTCCACTTGACTTCAAACTGAATATACATATATGCGGAACGGAAACATAATGAATTTCTCACATTTGGGGGATTTTCCCCATTTGTTGTTGTTGTTGTTTGCCACCGCTGTGCGCCTTACTTATATACTCGTACATATACATATTTATAATATTCATCATCATGTACACCGAGTCCCTATTAATTCTTTTGAAAATTTGACATTTTTCCTATTATTAAAATGTAGAAGAAATATTATAAAAGGATACAGTAGAAAAGGGGTTACACACACACAGCTTATATATGGGGTTTTTATAGTAGTTTTTTTATACTTTTTGGATCCCTTATCGTTTTATACGTTTATGTGAAAAGAAAATACAATTTAATGGGTTAAAGGATATTGATAATAGAGAATTTATTTCATTTACGTGGAATTTGAATTTTAGGGGTGTGTGTATGTTTTGGTGCCAATATGCGGATCATTATATAGTTTATTGTGATCTTGATTAAAAAAAGGATTTAGATTTTTTTTTATGTATTATTATGTTATATAAGCTACCTCTACTCGTCTTAAATAGATTTATTTTTATGTATCTTAGGGAGAAGAATATACCTACGTACAATATGTTCACACAAATTATATAACTAATCTATCGTTATACACCGTCGTATAATGATATTCGATAATTTATTATCGAAAATACACCTGTCGTATATAATTCGTATGCATGTAGTCTTCATTGCAGTATATTTATAAAACAAATTTATAAAGATGTTTAGAGTTCATGCGGTATTTAAAGTGGGTCTGAATATCAATTGCACGACCTTCATCTCACCTTAATTATTTCAGATGAATTTTTTTAAAGTGTCAGACTAGGTACTAGTTAATTTTAGTAAAAGCTCAGGACAAAGCACCAAGGACCACATTTTCAGTATTGAGACATATTTTATCATATCATAACCAAGTTATGTCAATTAATTTAGGAGGAAATAGCTTTGAGCCGTTGTGTGTTTATCTGTGGTAGCTGGTAATTCAGCATAATCACGAATGCATGCTTACACGAATTTGCAAAACTACTTTTGGACCACTTTTGGGGGATTTTACTACCACATTTGTTAGAAAACTGAAAATATTTCACATAAAAATGAATTTTAACACTAAACCACCCATGCCGCGGTCAAATGACCGTTTTAAAAATTTCGTTTAACATTTCTCGCATACAACGTTACTTTATCATCATGTGGTTTAATTATTTTTTCTCAAATATACAAACAACCTATTTTACAATGTTTACAACTTTTTTTGTTGTTTATTTTTCGAAAACAAATTATATTATATCTAGTCTACTTTAGTAAAATACATGTTTTTTAAAGCGGTCATTTGACCGCTCATGGTATAGGATTAGGTATACATGAAATGTCGGTAGGTTTAGTGTTAAAATTGATGTAATGTTACAGACGCCGGTTATACTTTTAATGTTGCTCATGCATTTAAAATATGATCTCAGATATCATAACAACATAAACTCAAGGTTATACATATACGCAAATCGTTTTAAAAAAAAAAAAAAAATAACTTTTTTCTTTTTTCGAAAACAAATTATATTATATCTAGTCTACTTTAGTAAAATACATGTTTTTTAAAGCGGTCATTTGACCGCTCATGGTAGGAGGATTAGGTATACATGAAATGTCGGTAGGTTTAGTGTTAAAATTGATGTAATGTTACAGACGCCGGTTATACTTTTAATGTTGCTCATGCATTTAAAATATGATCTCAGATATCATAACAACATAAACTCAAGGTTATACATATACGCAAATCGTTTTTAAAAAAAAAAAAAAAATAACTTTTTTCTTTATATGTGTTCTCTTCAGTTTCATAAATTCTTTGATTTTTGATAAACTTTCTCCAGAGAATTATTAATTTTCCTAAAAATGTCTACTTGTTTCTAAAAATATCGGACGAAAATATTTCTTTCTTCGCTTTTGAATAGCAAAAATACATTTTCTCTACTGGAATTTTTCTCATATTTTATCTATATGGTACATCACTTGCTTATGTTTATTTTCTCGAAATGAGAAATAAGTTGATTAAAATAATAAAGTTAAGACCAATTATTATTTGATTGTATTTAGTTATCTAGATTAAATTTCTTCAAAGAAAAATTACGGTTTAAATATTAAGATATTTGGGTTGGTGCAGGTGTAAATAAATGAGACCTAGGTTTGCCTAATAAGTAACAATTTCTAAGTGATTCATATCAATTGTACCTAAATACTTATGTCATTAAAAAATTATTTTCTTGAAATGAGAATTTATTTTCTTGGAATAGGAAATTTAACAAGATTATTATATATTACGAATTTGTTTATAAAAATATCAAAAAAAATAATTTCCTAGTATTAAAATAATTCTGTATCGATTTGGGAATTTTTCTTAAATTAAGAATTTAAAAATGAGATCCAGGCATGCTTTATAAGAAACCATGATAAACCAAATGATCCAAATGATAAACCATTTTCTACTTACATGTACATACATATGTAATGATTTTTCAAAATTTATTCTCTTGAAGTAAGAATTTATTTTCTTGGAATAAGTAGATGCAGAAAAATTATGTTACGATTTATGATTTAAATTTTAAGATATAAGTTTTAAGTACTTAAATAATTCTTTTAGTTATTGAATTGTTTTATTAAATTGGGAAATTGATGAATGGCACCACTGTTTGCCTAATAGGAGTAACATAGTGGTAACCATGTTCTAAATGATGTTCACATCAGTATTCAATATATAGTATATGCATATAGCTACTTATTCAAAAATTTATTTTCTTGAAATGAGAATTTATTTTCTCAAAATAAGAAGAGTAGGATTAGCAATATAAATACATATAAGTAATTCAAATATATTTGAACTATACAATCAACACCTTACAATCAACTAAGTTATTTCAAAGTTGAAATAAGGTTTAAATAGCGAAAAATAAATTTTATGTACTTCAATAATTCTATAAGTCAAAGAATTGATTTTCTAAATTAAGAAATCATTAAAAGATGATTTTTCGTATTTTTATTAAAAAAAATCAATTTCTAAATGATAGATATCAGAATAAATTTTCTTGATATGAGAATTTTTGTTCCCGAAACAAGAAAATTAATATTAATTATATAGTGCGAAAATATTTATTAAATTATCTAGTTTCAGTTTCTTCAAAGAAGAATTACGGTTTAGATATTAAGATAGTTACATAATTATTTTATTAAATTGTGAAGATAATAAATGAGATAGGTATGCCTAATAGTACCATTTTTTATGTAATAGTTATCAATACTACAAAAGTAAATAGTTAAAAATTTGATCAAATTAATTGGGAATTGATTTTCTTGGAATAGGAAGATTAGGATCAATTAAGGAATTTTTCTTAAAATTAGAATTTAAAAAGACCCGGGCATGCTTAATATAAGTTATCATTTTCTAAATGATAGATATGTACCAAATATGTTTTTAAAATTTCTTGAACTGAGAATTTATTTTCTTGGAATAAGAAAATTAAGATTAATTATACACTGATCAAAAAAGTTCAATTGGCGTTTTTTTATCAATGTATTTAAAAAAAAACTATTAAAATTGAATTGCACATAAACTTGAGCAGGTACAACAAACCTATAAAAGGCCAGAAAATAATATTTGTAAAATAATAAGTTTTTTTCTTTGGCGTTAATTTGTGTTATGTAGCAAAGATATCTTATGATTTTATGATGTAATATTAACGGTATAACTTTTCTGGGTATTCTGGACTGTAATTGCACCTCTTTGATCCTATTTCGATTTCTAATATGGCATAACAGTTTTACCCGAAACGACTACTTCAGTAACACGCGAAAGATCAGGTTGTAAGGTGAAGCGCAGTTGAAAACCACTTTCGAAGATTATATTCCACCTGAGACCTCAGACGATGAGCCGAAAGTAAAGGGTTGCTAAGATGAAGTTAAAAATGAGGGAACTGGATTGATGCAGGAAAAAAACAACTAGCTCAGAACAGCCTACCCCAGAAAAACAGAAATCGACTTTAGACATCATCTCCAATGTTTAAAGTCGATTTCTGTTTTTCTGAATTAAAAATATGAATTAAGATGAAGTGCTATTATTTTAAATGAAGAAAATGAGAGCAGACCAGGCTGCCAAGTTTGACACACAAACCCTAAATTACCAGCAAGTTAGATTAATAGACAAGGTAAATAGACAAGTAAGGTGCAAAAACCAATCAATAAGGAGAGCAGAAACATGCACAAATGGCAGAGTTAGGAGCGGATTAAAACAGTCAGCTATGGCATCGACGTAAACAGCGTACAGAATGACAACCTCGACAAAATTCAGCCTACTCTAGATCTTCGAACTGAAGAGCTTATAGAAGTGAAACAAAGTACCTTGAGGAAAAAGTTGACGGCTAGCTGAAGGAATTTGAAAGCAAAATCAGGCAGGAGTTCTAAAATAAAATTAAGCAAGTGGAGACCCGTCTCGAAACACATACAAATTCAAGCGGCATTGCAGACAATTGCTCAGGCGCATGAAAAAGCAGTTCTTATATTGGCTCTTCGTGAACAAACTGCAGATGCCCTGCAAACAGTATCTGCATCAGAAAGGAGCTATGTAGGAGCTTATATATGGGCAGTCATACGTCAGAGAACTATGGAAGATTTATTTTAAAAGCAAGCGGCAATTATTTGGGGGAAACCTGCAAGACCTGGAGAGAAAAGTAATAATATAAGCTCGCCAAGCTTATAGCAAAACACTTGAAGATGTGTTGAATGGACTAACAGTGGATGTGTTCATCTGTGCTGTCAAAAACGACCACCAGCCCGATTCCCGAGATAAACCAGATGATAGAAACAGACACCGGAAATAAAGAAACTCATAGAAGGTTTTAGAAATAACCAAGGCCCGAAGAAAACGCTTGATTCTACTTCGGATAGTGCAAAGACCAAATAGAGAAAAGATCCTTGGATGCAGCGAAAGTATCCAGTATACGATTGTTGACGGTGAGTCGGGCATGATGATTGGTAAAGAGAGAGTCGTGTTAAAGTTACACGCATTGAAGTTTAAAAGACAGTGTGGTGGAATACGACAAGGCAGAGAAAGGATCAGAACCATGATGGGTCAGTACAGCGAAAGACGTCTAAAAAGTCGAGAATAAAGCAGTAAGAGACCCTCAAAAAACTTAGCTGAACAACGACGACGAATGGACAAAGACCGTTTTGAAGGAGTAGAGAGCACAGGCACGAATGCCAGATTTATTTCTAGTAGTGCTGATTTTTGACAAGTTGACTTAGTGTGGTTGATTACCAGGAAGCGTAATTGCAGATCTCAAGATGCACAATCAGATTGAAAAAATGTATACAAAATTATCAAAAAGATCAGCGACTATGCGTCGGGTACAAGAACACTTTAGAAATGGACAAAAAGTCGTGCAACAAAATAGAACAAAGCGCTACGACATTTGATGTGTATGTTCGGAGCGAACAGATTAAGGGTGTGGAAATGTTACGTATGGCATTGGCAATTAATAGTACATTAAAACCCCGCTTTCGGTGAAATTCTAGCTGATCATTTTTCCAGATCAACATGTTTCCAGATGAAGTATTACTCCACAACAGATTGAGATTTGGATTTTAGAATGAATTTCTTTGTGGAGAGTTAATGTGAAGATAACTAAAGCAATTGTAAACGGTGGCGATAATCACCATCGAAAATACTGAAAATAACAATGGGCGTTAGTCATCAAGACAGAGAAAATGATGACGTAATAAAGTGAATGCAATAAAAAGCAAAATCTCGATCAGCGATAGACAAGTATATAAGCGCGAGCAATATGGAACGAATTGTAATTTAACCAGTGAACAGTGTGCGAAAAGTAGGGATCAGTAAAAGTGAACAGTGAATTCCGTTCGATACAGAACGCTCGAAATTCGGCGTATAAAAGGATAGTTCTGTTAATTCATTAACCGTGATGTAGACGACCAAAGAAATTTTGCGACCTGCTAAAATTTTAATAACATACAAATTTATTTGCCGAGCCACCACTGATCTATTATAACACGAATGTTTATTTAAATCAAATGAAATAAAAAATAGAAATTCAGCCGTACCAAAAAATTTGATTCTGACATAAATATTTGCATTTAAATTAAATCATATAGATAAATTAACATCTGCTGTCAAAGAAAAAATGTTTAAACATAAACAATTTCCATATACAAATCAGATTACGATTATAACAAGTAAAAAATATTTAATCTTTATAAATAACTAAATATCGAAAGATAATATTTCAAATTTAATTGCATTTAAAAATATCTTACCTGCATCACAATATACATTGTCTAGTAATCCAAAAATTATAAATAAAAATATAAACAATTTCCTATACTTTGTCATTTTCACTAAATTATTTTTTTACTACTTATACAAAAATTTCACTAATTTTTTTTTTTTACTTTTTTTTTTATTTAACTCAACACACAAAAAATAAAATTTCACTCACTAAACTAAAAATTAAGAAATAAATAAAAAATAAATTAAAAATCGAAATAAATTAAAAAAAAAAAAAAATTCCACTCAGCTAAATTTATCCAAAATATTTTCACAATACAATTTTCATTTTTTTTACACACACGCACGTACACGCACAAAATTTTTTTCCTAAATTTTTTTAATTTTAATCTTATATTTTGTTTTTTTTTTTTATTAAAAGATGTGTATGAGATGATGCGCCACGTTGAGGTACTTTATATGTTATTTGTTGCGTAAGTCTGTAACGAATTCACACACTCACGATAAATTCGATTTACACTCAAGAGGTTCTCGATCACCACCAGAATATTTTAATTCTTTTCGTTTTCATTATGATCACTAGTAGTACGCGAAAACTTCTGTAATTAGGGTACTGGTTTTCCACAATTTTGTTTGTATTTATATCGGTTAGGATGTTTAAAATATTTTCACTGGATTCCGCGTTCAAAAATTTTACGGATCTGCAAATAAAATAAAAAAAAAACGTTTTCTTGAGAAAATAAATAAATGAATTTTATTTCGAGAGATTTAATTTTTTTTTTATGAAAAGCAAAATATAAAAAATGATCAATTTTTCTAAAAATAAATAAAATTATCTCCGATATATGCTATACACACTGTACTACATATACACCGGTACAAACAAGTGTATTTGACTTGCAGAGAATGGAAAATTAAAAAAATATGTATATATATATTTTTAGACAAGAAGAAAATACATTGAGAAATTGTAAATGCTTTTCCTCTCGTAACATTGTTGTTGTTGTTGTTACTGTGTTGTTCCTTATAAATATGTTTGCTTATTTATTTATTTATTTATGAAAATATAGAATCTTCTGTGTATGTTATTTCTATTTTGGAAAATTCGATATAGAGCAAAACGGAAAATTTACATATTATACACTGATGTATACACGTCTTATGTATGTTATGATGACCTTTGTCAAGGTTTTTTTTCATCTCTATATGTAAATATGAACATGTACCGATCTTTTTGACTGGAACATACGAGTACATAAGAAGTTTTAGAAAACTGGCGAAGAAGAAGAATTAGAGTTAGATTAGGTTATGGTTTTTATGGGAAATTCTTTTTGTTATGTTTGAATTTTATTTATGTTTGCCACCGACACACACAGTGGGAATATTTTTCATTTTATCTCGCGCGTAATTTTTCATAAATTATTTATGTTATATATGCGCGCGGCTATCATTTTTGTGTACACATCGAGTTTACAGACCTCCTGGAGGGGTTTTGGAATTTTCTTTTTTTTTGTGATGATAAATTCTTTTAATTATTTGGCACAAATGATTTAATATTTTTTTTTCTATGCGGTTGCGGTATGGTTGGATAGGTAGTTAGGTACTTTGTCATAATTTAGGTTTTGGGCAGGATAACAATAAAATTGATTAATCGTTTGGACAGTAGCGAAGTTGCGCGTTTTTTCATATTAAAAATATATACAGAAGAAATAAAATTGGTTAGATCGTTATGAGCCATTTGATTAATTATTAAGGTACCTGTGAATATATTAAATCGGGTAGGCTCTATATATTATTGAACACCATTAACATTGATTTGGTCAAGGATGAAAAATAATGCATGAGAACTTTGTACTAAGTGTGTCCTAAAAATAAAAATTAGAAAATTGGGACAAACTTAAGAAAAAGTTCACGCTTCATAATATCGGTAAGAAGTTTGTACTGAGCTTGTCCTAAACCAGCAAAAATAATGTTACTTGTTTATATATATTTGTGAAATGTATACATTTAGGCGAATACACAAAAAATCGCTTGTCAAAATTGAACTTTTAATTTTGTCATATAATGCTAAAAAATCGAACTTAATTATAAAATTAAATAATATATTTAATTGAAATAAAGTAAACCATATAATAAAACTGAAAACATAACATAAAAGAGAGAAACACGCACGCATGGTAATAAACAGACTTCCACATCCACGATATTCTCATCGGTTTCACTTGCTCCCTTTGATAATAGTACTCCTGACCATCGAGCAATAAATATATAAGAGAAATCAAGTAGTGCAAATTTTATAAGCAGGTTTCTCCGAGGTTAATCTTATTTTATAGTTTTAATATATTTATATACACAAGTTTAATTTTTTTTCTATATTTAATCCATATATGCGAATCTTATAAACATATCGGAATAGTTATTATATAGGTTTTTGTTCTTGTTAGGCTTAAAAAGATTGCCAAAAGTAAAATAGATTAACCTCGGAATCTTTACATGAGTCCTCTTATGTATATTTTGCTATAGGTCCTGACTCAATCAATATGTTTTATAAATTTATCATGAAGCTCGCTTAGTGATCCAGACGTTAGAGTGGATTTACGTCTTAAATAGCATCGGGGTGCTACTGGAGGGTTATACTAAACAGAGTTACAGGTCATTCTCATTGATTTCACTTGTAAGGGAGCAAGATAAGTAATCATGACTCAATAAATAAGTTTTATAAATTTATTATGGTGCTCGCTTGTCGACACCGCGTAGATAATTTAATATTCTACACGTGTAGAGAATGTAAGTAAACAATTAAAACATTGCGTCGACATTGTAGACAATTGCAAGAATTATTGTTTCTGTTACCGATAAGCAAATTTTGCTGAACTTCTTTGTTAATGGAACCATTTACCTTCATTTCTACCTAGCATTAAAAAATTCAAACCTAAATTTTAAAATGACAATGATTATTAATTTGAATTCGCAATGTTGAATAACCAAAGGCAAGTAAGCTGGTGGTTTTTGATATGCTGGTAATTCTGAATTTGCAAGTGGCTTTGACAATTTCAAAATAAACTTTTTAACAGTTTATTTTAATTTGAATATTTTTTCGAAACTATTATGTTTGCAAAGAGAAATATCCAAATATTGCCATCTAAAAACGGTAAAAAGTTAAATTTCTCTGATGGGATATTAATGGATATGGATATGAACATGAATGAAAAACATATGGCATTACAAATAAAAAAATTTAAAATGATTTAGATTTTACAATCTGACAACTACAATAATTAATGTCTTCACCTGACATTATAATAATGCAGCGCAAGTGTTGTTGATATGTAATTTTTTTTTTTCATCTGGAAGGACAATGGGTGCTTGTAGGTCCCTTATCATAATTAGTGAAATCTTCGAAAATTTGATTTAAAAATGTCATAGTGCTATGGATTTTCATAAGTTGGTGGCGATTTTACTCAACGCTTTCTCAACTGTTGGATTGCATAATGGTCAGGATTTGGTACAAGGACGTCGAAATATATTTGGCCCCGTGGGCTAAAGAAAGTGCATGCGGACTGAATGATTCCAAATTCGGAAAAACCAAAAACGCAAACACACCAACTCTCGTGTCAAATCGTTCCTTGGAAAAAAGAATTGTTGATAAAATTTTTGGACAATTTGCCAAAATAACTGTCCCATTATGTCAGAAATGACAAACAAATTGAACCTTGATCAACATTACGTTGGTTTTAATCAATTATATGGATTATATTAAGAAATGTGCAATGAAAAGCACAAGCAATGTCGTGGATTTAAGGTTTTCACAGAATTTTTCAGAGACAAAAATTTTAGCCTATTCACTTCTAGGAAGGTTCGATGCGACATATATATTGAGTATGAAAATAATACCGCGCGCAGAGCATTCAAATTATAAGGCCAAAGCATTGCAGAATTTATTATGCTATAAAGAACGCGTTAAATGCTACAAAAATATATTAGAAAATCAAGTTGATGCCATTACTTCACAATTTACAATTGTGCTTGTCATAATAAGCGACCTCTTACTGGTTCACTGTAATTGATTGTAAATTATCAGCCACTTCATTTGTTTACTCTCTTACACACTATCTGGAAAGCTTTACAAAAAGTCCTCCAATATTTTAGATGGCTGAATATTTCAAAATCGCAATATTTCTTTGGCAAATGCTCAACTAAACTTCGCTAACATACGCTCCATTCCTACATAACACAAATGTGCCTTACAAAAAAGCAAACTCAAATAGAATGCGGTTTCGTACTTAGTTGCATTGAAAGGAACTTTAAAATAGGGTAATTGAATTTCCAAGCGATTATGTTACAGCATCCAAGCAAACTGTATACAAGCCAGATCTATTTGATGTAATTCAACTCAATTATGAGTTTTTCATAGATTTCACTGGCTCTCATTTCAACGCTTTACCACAAATAGAACCATCTACATGATTTAAAATCTGCAATATCACAGGATTGCGACTCATTTGATAATGAAAAATAATGAAGAATTGGATATGATTGTACCTCCCGTGCAAAATCTAAACAAAAAACCAATTAATTTGGGAATAGTTGTGTTATAGTTTTTAAGTAAGATTATGTGAAATAAAATATAACTTTTAGTTTTTAATTTTAAAATGTTTTATTATGTAACATAACATTATAATATGCAATACCTTATATCTGCTTTTTCCTAGGGTAACAAGATCTTTTTCTAAAAAAAACCGACTAAAATTGGTTTATTTTCAAACCAGTTATAATGAATAAATTCATTCTAGCGCCGGGCAAACTAATGTTGATTTCGATTGTAATTCCCCTACTCTAAAAATAGTACTGTCACTTTATACCCTTATTTTGTATGAATGGAACTGAAATGAACTACACTGCTTTTAAATGTCAAAAGAATGTATTTGTTTCATCTTTACGATGAATAATGAATTAAAATTCCTTAAAAATATTTTGTTTTGACAAGTATTGAAAAAAAATGTCGTATGACAACAACAAAAAATGGGTTACTCGATCAAAAAACCTTTAGTAAATAAAATTACCCTGGGAGTAGCAAAATATTACCCTTTTGGTATTTTGTTTTGTTTTCAATCGAACATTTTGACAGCAGTTGTAGTACCATTTTTACCCGCAGTGTAACATTTTTCGTTCAATCGAAATCAACATAAGTTTGATCGGTTTTTTGGTTATCCTGAAATGTTATGTTGTCAGATCGATTGTGATCTGGTCACTTATTTGATTTGTAAAAATTAAATTATAACCTTAAAAATGTTTGAAATTCGCATTTTGAAGTGGAAAACTGTGAGTTGGCCCCATACTGAAAAAATGGAGAAACAACAAAACAGCAATAATCTACATTGTCTACAAATATTCTACATACTCTACGAATTATCGACATTGTCTACGCCAAAATGAATTGTCTACACTATCGACACCAACACGTAGATGCACAACACTGTCGCTTAGTGATCCAGACGTTAGAGTGGATTTACGTCTTAAATCGCATAGCGGTACTACTTGAGGGTAATGCTAAACAGTGTTACAGGTCATTCTTATATTGATTTCACGTATAAGGGACCAAGATAGTAGTACTCCTGACTCAATCAACAAGTATCATAACTTTATCATGGAGCTCGCTTAGTGATCCAGAAGTTTGAGTGAATTTGAGTGAACGTCTTTAATCCCATAGCTTCATGGTCAATTTGTTTATTGGTAAAGTTACCAGCTTTAACTAAATATTCCTTAATGTTCTTTTTAAACATTATTAATAACGTTTTTAAATTTCTATTAACAAATTAAATACATTGTACGATCGCCCAAATGTTCATATTTGACAAATACACACAAACATTTTATATTGTTTTTGTTGGTTTAGGACAAAATAAGTACAAACTTCACATCGGTGAAAAATAAATTTTTATACTTTTAAAGATTTCAATAAATTGTAAAGTAAGAACACATAAAGCAGCTAAATGTTTTTGTTAAATTTGCGGAATTTGTCGGGGTGCTCCAGGATCTTGAGATATTAAGAAGCAGCAATTGAAAATTTCATATTTTTTGAAAAAATAAGTCCCAAATTTGTGTTGTCGATATTGAAACATAAACGATTGTGGTCCAGTTGCCCACTTGTTGTTTACGTGATACAATATGTCGATTATCTGAATTAAATTGTGGAGAAAATTTTAGTGGCATCGTTGTCTGGGCGAAGCCATATCTGGATTTTGAAGTAATGAAAAAAAGAAATGGATTATTATCTGAAAATAAAACTAAATTCTCTGCGTTCAATGAAATTTTAAATGTGCCGACCCTTATCAATTAATTGATGTAGCACAGCTCCTACAGCTGTATTTGATGCTTCGGCAAAGATTGCAAATTAAGCTTGCAGAATAGGACGCTGGTTGCGCACAATTTTCTAATTTAGCTATATGCACAATTCAAATGGTTTGATTGTTTTATCACTCCAATGAACAACTGACGTGTCCCTCTTTTTTCTATATCTCTTAAAAAATTATACTTTGGTACAAAAGATCAGCTGCTATATCTAGTAAAATAGTTCCATAATAATTTATCATTGCCAAAAATCCAAGAAGTTCATTGATTGTGGTCGGTTGTGTGTAATTTTGAATAACACTCTGTTTGTCCGGTGACATGCCCTTGAGATGAGATTTGAATTTATTACTTTTCCAACTACAGGAGTCGCCCAATCACTTTTTGATGGCCAGCAAATTCCTCGAGCTCACCAAGTTTTTATCTCTGTGAGTAATTTTGTGTATATAGTATTTGATTTTTCTAATCAGGGATGATATTCGATGGTTAAAGATCTCTCGAAATGTGTCCACTACATATAACCTCATGAGGGATCTTTTCCAGTTATGGAAAACAAAACGAGAAATATTTTACTTTATTGATCAAAGGTGTAGAATAACGGTTTTAATAAATCGACTCAAACCATGTTTTGTAGCAGGCGTGTACCGCATACAGCACGAAGTCTCATGGTTTTCCGATTTTGCAACTACCAAATTGACATCAAAATTACACGGCTAGTAGCGATACTTCTGCTATGTTTCACGTTACCCGTTTCAATTGGGACTATTGGTGGGGGTGGTTCAAGGGGGTGGTTCAGGGGGTGGTTGAGTGGGTTGTTCAGGGGGTAGTTAAGGGGAATAATGCAGCGGGATTATTGGTGCAAAGGCGAAGTTTCCTTAATCAAGTTATAGCACCCTAGTCAAGTGCTAGGGTTGCTGGAAAGACCATTACTTATTTCCTCGAATGCTTTACCAATCCAACCAACGAATGTTTGACTATTATGGCGATATAATGAGATATATATTCAGGCGATTTTAATGAGATATTATAATCGACGGGATTACTACCTTGAACTGAATCTAATATTTGTAATTTTTCACAACTTTCTTGCTCTTCAATTCGGCAAATCTAAAATGTAATTCTAATTTCAATTTGGCCACCCGATCAAGTTCGGGTTTGAATAATGCCAAGTTTGTACTATTCCTAAAATATTATTAATATAAATTTTAGGTACTACATGTGCAGCTAGCTAATCCATTTCATAAACTTAGTTGAAATTTCGTAAGTCAGCTGAGGAGCTTTGTAAAGAAAAATATTTTCAAAATGTATGATCGACAAAAATTATTTTCTACAAATCGAATTGAACCATAATCAGTTAAGAATATCTAAGTTCTTCAATTCAAGAACTACGCTCAAAATAAATATAAAAATTCTAATTCTCTCAAATTCTGCTCAATTCCGCTTTGGTTAAACTCCAGAATTTTGGCATCGATTATATGTTAAAAGGCAGTAAAATTCATCTGGAATTAATCAGCGATCTTATTATTCTGATAATCGAGATAACAAGATAGAATGCAACATGCTTTTATGCTTGTAACCTTGCTCACAAAAATCAAGCAAAAATCTGCAACATCTTTATATCGAATAAAAGTTACTTTCAAAAGTTTAATGTATTTATATTAATACTTGACCAAATGCTTACATGAAATCCTCACATTTCGTATATAACAAACAAGGTAATAATTGTTAGTCCATGCATCTGGAAATAAAGTTTTGGCTCAGAATTTCAGAACTATTAAAACTACTCCAATGCTGCTCTCTTGTAACTTTTTGGGCTCACGTCCTTACTTCTGATATAAGACATGTCTGGATCGAGCACCATAGAACAAGGCCTGTAAGCCAGCTTTGCAACAGTTTGTGATTTAAAAAAGTTTTCGTTAAAATAGTCTTCGTTTTATCAGCTGCACAGATATATTTTAAATACGGAAATATTAATTGTAAGTGGTGGATTCAATAAGATACGCCGATACACATATATGATTAGCTTCAGTATGACGAAACAACCAGTTTTTTAATTTAAATATTTAAAATTTTTATTAGTTTGAAATAAATTTACCGCAAGCATCTTATTTTGGTAACCTCACCTCGACTTTAAAGATTTTTCTTGTTAAATAATTTAACATTAAATAATCTGCAAACTTGAACATACTTTCGAGCATGTTGAATTATTCTTAGTAATCCTGCCTCAAATATATGGCATTATATTTGGATAAGTAACTTTCAGAATAAGGTTAAATAGTAAATATCATTTGACATTTCAAACAAGATTAAAATTTACGGTTACCGGTTTTTTACGAACTATAGAATGACGAAGCACCATAGAACGAGAAAAGATTCGATACATGGATCAGGATTCAAAATAAGTAAGAATGATATTCAGTATGTAGACCAATATTCAATTTAAAATGGAATAAGATCACCTGAATGATTTAAAAAAAAACATAAATGTCCTTATATCTCTATACATATCAGATCCACCATCGTAAAATGATCAAGAACCTAATATCATAGAACTCCATTAAAAACGTTTGCCATATTTGAATTTTGTAAATCCGGCAACTGATCGTAGACAAATTATGGAAAATACGAAATATCATCAGTGTCACTTAAAACTGTACCAGAGTTTTTGTGACATGTTTTGCACAAATAATTCTACTGTAAATAAATGTTAACCCGTTTATACCCCGGGATAATGTAAATAATTGATTTCATGTCAGTGAAGCCAGCACGCAAAGTTAGCACGATATTTGTTATGGCAACACTCTTGCTTTGAATCTTGAACATTGCATTTTTAATACATGATAGCACGAATAAGAGTGAAATATGATAACAATTTATAAAAGTTAGTACGAAAAATATTTTCAATAAATTGATGCTCAAAAAAAATATTAAGTGGAACATTTATCAAATTAAAATATGTATAGAAAAAAAAATAACACGAAAACCGTAACGACTGATCAAAAAAAATTAACATAGGTTGGGGCAAAAGTCCCGCTACCATTTTGATTGCGCGCCATTCTTGGTTATGCAAATCACGGTCACCATTTAGCAGATATAATTTTCCAATCATAACGAAAAAAAAAAATGTGAAGACCAAATAAACGTTTTATGAAAACCAAACTTACTTATCTTTTCTTTGAGTTATAGGCGATCAAAATGGTAGCGGGACTTTTGCCCCACCGCGGGACTTTTGCCCCACGGCCCTTTATAGAATTTTCAAATTGAATATGATGACAAGCTAATGGTTCGTTCGAACTGGCCTATTCCAAGCACTTGTTGGACATGAGTTAATTTTTTCAGTGAAGTAGAATCCTTCACACACTTTTAATGTAAATTTCAAAACAGACGATTGTTTTAAAAGTTCGAACTGGACTTCTTCAAGCATCTGTCATAAATTTGATTTTTTATAGAAAAGGGTTTTCCACTCAGAGGTTTCATTTTGAACAGACTGCTATTTGGAAACCTGTAGGTTTGCAAGTTGTCATCTTTTGATATTTGACAGGTAAAAACTACACCATCCATTACTAAAAATAGTACGATACACGATTCATCAACGCATTGAAATTGTTAAAATTCACTACAAAAATCGTGAAAATTTTGCAGTCACAGATCGCAAAACTGAAACACTTTTGGGTCGTGGTGAAGCCTTCTCGGCCAGTAATAGTCAAACTGGTGAAAAAATTTGAGCTGTTGGGACCAGTTAGTAATGTGAAGAATCGAAACCGTGCGCGTCGCTCAAAAAGGATATGGTGCTGCAATCGTAGCCTGATATCGTTTTCAAATGTTAATGACATATGTACCTTACACTTTACAATGAAATAAACATTCAATGGTTTCTCTTAAAAAACACTCGTTTTAATTTAATATCAAAATGAAACCTATTATTGGAAAACCCTTTAGTAGAATTCTTGATAAAACTCTTCGAAACATTTCAAAGCAATCGGATGGGTCACCCGGTTGTTATATTCGTCCGATATGGACTCTTCCAAGCATTTGTGAAAAAATAATTTAATTATTTATTGTAGTAGAATCCTTAATGAACCTATTGGACAAATTTTTAAACAATCGTATATGGGTTGGACGATAGTACTAATGATTCGAGACATGGCCGCTTTCAGGATCGGCATTAGCCTAATCATTATACAAAACAGCAAAAACAACAACGTAATCACAAAACCAGGGAAAAACTATATTGGGAAAGTGAATCAAGACAAAGTGGGACAGAAAATTTTGCGTTAGAGCAGCTCACTCATATGAAAGTACATGTTAAATTCACATCGGACTATGAGTAAACGCTATGTCTTTGATATATAACTAGGATTTTAAACACAACGAGTCTCCATTTTTGAGCGAAATTTAACTAACAGCGAGAAAAGTGATTTTGTGTTATATACGAGTAGGCAGGTTGGGCTTAAAATTCCGAATTTTAAAATCCAATATTTTAAATTCCGTATTTTAAAATCCAGTAAAGATATTTAAAAAACCCATAACGTTGATATTAAATGTGTCATTTTATAGCAAATTTTGAAGCAATTAAGCATGTTGGATGGCTGAATATGGCTACTTCGGACATAAAGCAGCAATTTCTTAACCGATTATGAAGGGATTTGGTATGTTGGATGGAAGTATGATTATAAAATGATTTGGAAGGATAAACGAGGAACGGATTTGAGCCATTTCTTAACCGAACCCTTCTGAAGTTTTAAAAATATTGTTTGCTACATACATATATAACAAATATTGCAAAATCTGGAGATGAGCTTGCATGGTGACTATGTGGCAATCGAAGTAATTGAAATTGCCTATCTAAATATGTTTTTGCCATTTCATGCAATAAACCATGGCTGTTGATATACATTTTCAAAAATAAAAAGTTCACGGTAAAGACACGGTTTATTATATGAATCTGAATTATGACGGCCTTCTGATCGGTATTCTACTTTATGCGCCTGTTTTTTCCATGATTTGGGAGGTCCTTATGATATTTATCGAAAATCGAGGTACACGGGAAGTGACAGCTTTTTTAACGTTTGCAACGTTGTGGAAAAGTATATAATTTAACAGAACCGAACAAGAAATTTAGGATTAGAAAAAATTTAATAATTTAATTCTCAGGAAGGTTGATCATTGAAGCTTTTCTGAATTTTAAGCAGGAATAAATATTTTTGGTTGAGCAAGAAAGCTTTTATCCAAATTCTAGTGGTTTATTCGTAATTTATGTACATTCATGGTAAAATATAGTTGGGTGTGGACTACAACATCTACAAAAAAGTCGGCTTACAGAAAAGGACTGATATTTATTTACTTTTTTTACAATATAGCAATCATAAAAAATTTCGACCTCGAGTTTCTTGCAGATTTACCATCCGGTATATCGTCGAAATAAAAAAATTGGTTTTATCAAAATCTTTGCTTGTGGTTCCGGCAAAACTAAATGTTTATTGGCACTCAGCCCATATGGTTTTCTGATCGGTTTGAACTTTACTAAGCTTTTTCAATAATTCGGAGATTCCAGTCATTTTTAGCCGAAATCGGTTCACCGGAAGTAGACGTTTCTACAAAATCTTTTTCGTTATTTGTAAATATTGTGAAATGTGAAGCATTAACGAGAAAACGAATATAAACTAAAAGATTCTTAATAAAATTTACCATAAAATTGGCCCAATTTATTTTTCCAAAATTGTTAACAATCAAACACAGATATTGTTTAAAATTTAACTTCATGTTTAAGCTTTTTCACTAAATTGAAACATCCCAGTGCATTTCCACCGGTGTACCGGGAGTGTCAGCTTCCATAAATATTTTTTCGTTTTCCGCAAATATTTTGAAAAGTATATTATTGAACGACTATATGAACTAAAAGATTTTATAGTAAATTTGCACCAATATATGTAGGTCCAGATCAGTTTTCCAAAATGTAAGCGGGAGTAAAGAATTTTGAAAAAGGTTATTTTCAAAATTTAAATCGTCCTTCATACAGGACAGGCGGATTGTTTAATCGTATTGCAACTTCATATTGAAGCTTTTTCATAAATTTGTAGATGCATGCCACATCTGTGAAACAGACGTGACTGCTTCGATAGGAGTTATTTTAATTTTTGCACGGAATATTAAATTTGTAACAATCAGGAATAATTTTATTTTATTGATCATGCAAGACAGTTTTTACCAAACATTTGATCTGGCAGGTTCAATTTTTTGATTTAGAAATTACTTGTTAAAATCTAAGTATATTTATCGTAAGAAAAAGTCTAAAAACTCAAAAATTGTTCCTGTGAAACCATCACTTTTTCATCTAAGCTATGGAACAGCTTTAAGAGTATTATTAGAGAAAAAATTAGAACAAGAATTGTTAGTTCCATCCCTGGTGGCATATTCTAGAACTTCTTCCAAAAATCAATATAAAATCCCATTTCTTTCTAACATACCTATATAGGACTTCAAACTACAGGAAAATTCTTTGTGCTACACGCTGCATAAAATCAGCCGCGACATGCTTAAAATTGCCGCTGAAATTGTGACCAACAGTATGCATGCTTGCAGGGATATTTGATAATCAAAAATTTATTTTTTTATTTTTAAACTTTTTATTTAATAAAATTAGAGATTAAAATGAACGTAGAAGAACAGAATCCCGTGAAACATTATTACGGTTGAATTTCCTTCCAACAAGACGAAGACAATTTAAAAGAAGGTTAATATTAAAATGATAGCAGAACGAATATCCGTTTCTTGAAATATTGTTAAAATTTTAAATTATCTAGATATTGTGGATACTCAGTATGAAGGAAAGACATTCCAATCACATTTTCATATATCGAGAAATAGCTTTGAGGTTAAGTTATGTATAAGTTATTTGTAGTCAAATGCCTTATCATTTTAGAAGTTTCTGCAGTTACTGGATCGCACAATTCCCTCAACACGGAGAAGACCAAGGATTGGTACTGAATTAAGTTTGTTTATGACAGTTTAGACATTGGGGAATCAAAATTGCCACACAGAGATATAGCCGATCGATTTGGAATTTTGAAAGGGGCTGCTGTTTACGTGCAAATGTATAACGAACATGTTCCGGTATTTTATTAAGTGGCCATCAAAAAAAGAAGCCAAAGTAGTTATTGATAAATTTAATAATTAACGAGAACGCAATAGCTTCCCGAATGTTAATAGGTGTATAGATGGCACATCCTAATTCCCGCTCCATTTGCAGATGTGTCTCTCTTTAATATTACAAATAAAATAATTGTTAATGCTATTTTGATATAAACATAGTAATTTTTTCTATTTTAATGGGGTGCGTGATAGCGAATTGAGATTTAGAGATGTGTTTTTTGTTTAGCTAAGAAGAAGTCACGACGCCAGTGTGTGGAATAAATTCGGCATACTCACTAAGGAAGTATGTAATGGTACCATATAAAGACAATGGGTATGTTAAATGCGAAACAAAATCAATTTAATTGGAAGCTTAGTTCAAAAAGGACTGTCATCGAACAAGCTTTTGATATTTTAAAAACTAGATTCCGGAGATTAAAATGTTTGGACGTATCAAACTTAATTAATGCTAAATATTTTGTGATAGCATCGGTGGTTTTGCATAATATTCTTTTTAATGAAAATGAAGTGGCTTTGGATCTGGTAGAAGATAATTATTGTGAAATAATTTCAGAGGGGGACTACTTTTCTCCCTTCAACTCCTTTCCGTTCAATTTAGATCACTCTGGAAAAATTAAAAGAGATTAATTCACTGAAATATTCAAACAATGAAAATAATTAAAAATTATTCTTTATTCAATAAAGGTTATAAATAACAAAAATTGTTTTGTACTTTATATATCACAGCTCCAATTACATTGTCATGATTCTGTAGCTCTATCATCTCCTCGACCCTCGTTATATCATTATGCCGCATTCGTTCCTCTTCATCTTCCTGTTTTAAGTACGCCAATAAACCTCCATCATCGTCATCCTTTTTCTTCCGCTTGCTCCTTTCTTTTGTAATTTCTTTTCCAATTTCACAGGAGTTATCTGGCGAATTTATATTCTCTGCGTTTTCAGCTTCTCGTTCGCTTTCGATATCGTTACGGAATGAGTCAAAAAAAAAATTTTTTTTTTGAGGTATTATGTTATGACGCACACCGCAGACTGAATCGAATTCTTCAAAATAAAACTAAACTACCGAGTTACCTAGGTAACCAACATATTGCTAAACTTTTTACGGGCATCTAATATAGTGGTTGTTAAATTTGGATAACTTTTTTCATCTTATCCACACATAATGTGTTTTGTTCTTTTTGCCTTCAATGAACTCGTTTTCTATACCTAGCCCAAAAACCACTAGTAGCTTGGTTAAGTCTGGATTTCATTGTAAATGGACTTACTTTAGGGTAATATTTCTATTTTCTATATTGCCACTATCTTCAACGAGTTCTTCCGCATCCGACTCGAAGAGCATTTCTATGCTGCGACGGAAAATTAAACCATGGTTAACATTAAATTAATTAATATTTAATTTAATTAGAATAATCTAAATTTAAGCAAAATGATTTTTTATAAATTTACTCCATATAATATGCGCAGTTTAATTTAGTTGGCTGAATTTTTATCCGTCATGTTGAGTTCACAGAACGGGATTATTTTTTACCCAACTCTTCAGCCAATCAAATCTTTCATATTCAACTAAACCCCGCCCAATTTAATCCAGCTTTAGTTAAAATATTTCCATCTTTTGAGCAATAATCTTAGTCGTACCAACATAGTAACAAAAATAACCGGAAGTATGAGCAATAATTTTGCTCAAATATTTGTTGTTATTGTTTATTTTTGACATTTTTCGAATGAATTTGTTAGGTTATCGCTTTAGATAATTTAATTTAAAGTTATTATATAAAATAAATGAAATAAATATGCGAGATGCATTTAAGTGAAATAATTAGGATGAGAACCAAAAATTTTATTTTGTTACAAACTGTTGGGCTATAAATTATTTGATAATTTATAAATTTTGATATGTGTATAAAACCGAATATTGTGTATTTGTAATCCCCAGACATACGTTTATTCAATTATATTAAAATAAAGCCCCATCTAATCGTAAACAAAGCAGAAATTGCAAACCAAAAATACAAAACATATCGCACATCCTCTTAAAAACTGTCAACACAAAAAAACAGTTTTGAGATAAATGTATTTTAATTTTTTTTTTAATTGCTAACGTTACTGTGATGATGCTGAGATTATTCATTATTAGCTTTATAAAATAAACAATCAAGTATAGCAATTTAAAATGCATTTATCACAAAACTGTTTTTTGTGTTATGACATTTTTTTAAAGGATGTGCGATATGACAACCGTAGACAAATTTTTTGAGCAAAAGTTGGAAAAAAAGCCATCTTTTTTTTATCTCGTTCCGTGAACTCACACTCAGACTGCGTTGCTTTGGTTGCAAAACTTAATTGCTGACCGAGTTGCAGCAAAAATTGAACAATCATTGAATTCTTGACCGCGGCCACTGACAATTCAAGACTTATTTATTAAAAATCTGTATTATTTGGAACAAAAACTAGTAAATAAATAAGTTTTGATTTAAAAACTTAATTTGATTTATGTTTTGTCGTGAACACCTGACCCAATATCTAAGCTATTACCGAGTGAAGGTAATTCCGACTATTTTGACTCAAAACTAATTTATTATTCACCTAGGTAAGGTGTATTTGTCCTCCTCAAGGCCCATGGAGTAACATTGGACTCAATGTCGGGTGGCGGTTTAGTGTCGTAAAATCGACCTTAAATTATATATTTTAAACTTTAAATTTCTGAAGAAAATTCTGCACAGAAATAATTTATTACACACCTGGATAAGGTTTACCTATCCTCGACAAAACTTCTAGATAACCTTTGGCCCAAAATTCAGCCGGTGGCTGTCTGGTGCTGATCGTTTTGGAGTGAAACTTACACTTAGGCACGTAGTAAGGGTTGGTCCTGAACTAATATTGGACCATTTTGCACATTTGATTAAATATAATTGATGTTTTTCAGGACACGAATTTATCTGGATCAATTCAATTTTTATGGAAATGTGTATCAAAATTTTTTTGTAGATTCAATTTTCATTTGAAATCTAGTGAGTGGTTCTGCGTTATTTCAAGAAAAGTACAGCCAAGAAATGCTATTACTAAACCATTTCTACTGCTGTTGGAAGAAATCGATTTATTAGTGAGGGTCCATTCCCAATGTATATTTGAAGTCGGACAAAACAAAATAAAAGTGCCTTTCATCGTCTCAATTTCTGTTTTATAAATAAATAAATAAAACAGAAACTTTGTATAAAGTTTTATACGTAAAAAGTTTGTTCAAGTCCCATACAGTAAACTTGTGTTACACGTTATCCAAAAATCTTCTGGACTACCGACTCTACATAGTTACCTATCTTCCAATATACCATCACCACCGATATCATTACAAATTAATTCGCTCACGAAGTATTTATGTTTATATTTTACTTTTGCCTCAACCATAAACAACAAGACACTAGCACACACCAGGAACGACAAAAAAAATAAAATGTCCACTTGGGAATTTTTTTTTGAAAAATTATATTTTAATTACAAAACATAAACATGAACAAAAAAAAAACATAACGGGAAAAGAAATTAAAACATAAATTTTGTGCTGTACGCGCCGTACTTGAGACTCCACAACTACCAACATAATCAAATTGAAAATCATTAAAAATGTGAAAATTAAAATCCATAAATTTTCATTTTATTGAAATTTGAGTTAAATTAAATTTTTTGTTGCCCAACGCAAATATAAAAGGAAAAACTTTAATTTTTGTATATGCTGGGCGCTTTTCCATTTTTTGTTGTTTTGTGTGAATTTATCCGTGAAGAGATATATACGGTTGTGCGGTGTACTGTGAACAATTTTCTCATTTTCTCAAGAATTTTCCTTTCGCAATATATATAGACACAAAACGACAAATATTCTTTTCTTATACATTACTTACAAACAACAGTATGTGGTCTATTATATTTCAAATTTATGTGTTCTTGGGTGTGTGTTTGTATTAGTGTAAGTTGAAAAGCACGGCAAAAAAAAACACTTTAGTAGAGCACACGATATTGCGGAATCAAGAGGGTGGTGGTTTGGCGAAAAAAAAAAATATATTAAATTAAAATTACATTATGTATAATATGTGTGGCGATATGTATGTGTACCCAGGACAACTGTATATAACACCAAGCGCAAAAAATTAAATTAAATTTGCTTTTCTTCACACACAAAGGAAAATAAAGCAAATTAAAAATTTCGCGTTCTTCGTATAATTTGATAATTTGGAAATAATTAAATAAATTTTGAGAAAATCCAACAACGTCGGAAAAATGATTTGAGGCTGAAATTTTTTTTTTGTCATGTTTTTTGTTTTGCGTCGAAGTTCAGTTGGCAAATTTTTTGTTTTCGTGTCTTTTCTTATATACAGCTTGGTTACAAGTATAACTGAATAACCTAAAGATATACGAACATATTACATATCTTTTCTGTACTTGCGGTATGTACGATATGGTTTAAACATTTATTTTTAGGGGTGTTTGGCAACAACAAAATAAAAAACGCTGGTTTTTATTGGATTAAGTTACTTAGGATGCAATTTAAACTCACATAACTTCTGGCGAAATTTTCCTTAAGTGGATTAAAATTTCAGTGAAATTGGAAGATTTGTTTATTTGCGTTTTTAGGTTACGGTTTGAGATAAAACTGGTGTTGCTATATATACACAAATAGATTACTGTTTTTATACTTTTTTATGTAATACATCTTGTAAATTTTTTGAACATTGGTTGCATATTAGCAAATCGTGTTTACTAATTAGTGTTCGTGAATTTGCTCGGATAGGCATTGTTCGATGAGCAAAATGTTAAATGCAGCCTTTATTTCGTCGCTTATCTAGTTCAAATTATTTATGCTTAAATCGTCTAAATGGATGTCATAAGAAAAAAAATATTTTCATTTTTAATATCATAAAATTAACGAAGCTGTAAAATCAATGTTTTCGATAAATTTGATAGCCAAGAAAATGTAAGATTTCATTTGAGATTCATTAAATTTGTGATTGCTGTCTAAACAAACTAATTCTAATTTACCTTCATCAGAACAACATTAAACTTCAGTTCTGATGCCATGTATTCCAAATGGTGCCCATATGGTTCAGGAAGAGGGACTAAACTAGCCTCTAAAGATGAACACGCGACTAAATCGGATAGTTTACTGTACGTTGGATGTGGGTTAAAAAATAACCAAGGAAACCCTAACCTCAAGGAAATTCCAATATTCTATACAACTTCATCGATTCTTAAATACACTTTCGGTTCAAATCAACATTATTTGGACAATGTACGATATACAATAAATGTTATTTTCCGAAATGAAAGCGCTGGTTCAAAATCTTTTCCTTATAAAAATATCGAATTGGTAATTAATTTTTATTTTAATGTTTTGGTCATTGGTATCGACAATATTTTTTATCACACCTCTCTCTGGTAAATTTTATTTTATAGAAAATATTTTTATTTAAGATTGTTGCTATATTGCTGTGCAGACATACCGCCGACTTTGGACAAAGGGGTTCTATACACTAGTAACCAATACAATTTTCATGATTGGTCGCCTCAAAATTCCCGCTCTGGTTTTGACTGAAACTATGCTCGTACTAGTTTATCTGGGCTAGATGAATTTGAATAGTCTTGTCTAGTGACCACTGAGCTGAAGGTGTGTTGTCATTACGAACTACTATAAATCATCAATTTTAACATTAACATTTTTGTGTTGCCACTTTGAACGGTAGAAATGTTGTAAGATATTTCTTATAAAATTGATTCTAAAAATGCTGCCTGCCTTGTTGAATAAGATTCAATCGTTTCAGTGCATTTGATTTGACTTCTTTGAAATTTTATTCTGGTTTTAAGGTTAGTGAATGCAACATAATAAAGAGTACCGGTGTCAACATATATCAATATCATCTGGGTCGGGTGAAGGTGCACACCGCGGTCGAGAATTGGCCCAGATGATGGTGAAAATGATTTTTGGTTTAATAATCTAATAAAAAATTTAAAATTACATTATTGTGTTGCAATGATTTATTTAATTTATAGATTTCTTAGAGTTGGTTTTTAGCATCAACGAAATTGGTGTGCCATTACCCTAAAAAATATAGGAACATACTCCTCTCCTCGAGAAAAACTGCTTCAAGGGAGCTTAAAATGTGATTGTCTTTAAGCCACTGATGAGTTCTATGTGAACTGCTTTGCATTTCACAAACAAAAATCGCACTGTTGCGGGAAACTTTTAAAAGTGGGTTCATGCGAGTGGTAAATCTTCCATTAATTTATTGATTATTGGAAACCTTTTATTCGCATGTTGTGTGTCGGCTCTGAAATTCCTGCTATGATGATAACCACCGTTGTGGTGGTTCGGTAAAATCGGTCAAATCTGTAGACATCTATATTTTCGGATTGTGGTGCTTCGACAACTGTTTTCATTAGTCTGGTGAGCGAAAGTGCTACACATAATTCTAAGCGTGGAGTAGTAGGAATGAAGTTGGTGCCTTCCTTATTCTTGGTTTTGTAGTAAACTATGGCAAAATAAACGAATTCGGATGCCCGGCGAATCCTGGTAGTTGCCATTTTTCACTTCAGCACAAATATAATCATAGAAAAATGGATATTTTGTTGATATGACATAGTTCTTGTCTAATATTTTACCATTTTGGATAAATATTGAGGCAAAAATTGCAGGCAAACACTATTTCACTATTTTATATTTCGATGTTCAAGATATCATCGTCAGTAATTTACTAAATACCTCAAATCGATATAATATCGAATTAAACTAATTTCATATAAGGAAAATTAAAAAACTATTTGTTTTAATAATACTATTTTTGTATAAAATTGTTTTACAAAATATAAAATACTAATATTATGCTTCCGATAATATCTTAGGCTTGGTATTCTAATCTTTGACCCCACTAAAGATTCATTTGAGCACCATTCCAGACATAATACTTTGATTGCACGTGTACCTTTTGATATTGAAACTGGTGATAATTCTTGGCTATTTGTTGGTAGAGATTCCAACAACTTGTGTCCGCAATACGAGAGCTTTTCTTTCACTTATAGGTCCTGACATCAAGTTATCAAAACAGAAGTGCTGAATGAATATCAACGAGGCTGTCGGATACTTTGCTGAATAAATCTCGGCAATGATTGCTAAAGCTAGTAGTCTTCTTCTTACATTTTCATAATACCACTTGGAAATACGATCACATGCTTTCCGAATCGAACTAGTATGGCAAACCAGCTATCCTGAACCGTAGATCCTACCATGATATTGTCGTGTAGTGATATTTAGGTTGATGATTTAGTGGAAGCAGTAAACATCATCCTAAGTTTGGTAGTGGTGCTTCATCTTTTGAATACAGCATGGTGTGGCATAAAATTATGGTTTCTTGTTTGGTGGTTTGTACGATTTGATGTTTGCGTTCTATATGCCTAACTTAATGTATTCGGTCTTAAATGCTTAGTTTCCATTGAAACTTAACGTCTGATTTCTGGTATTTCCAAATTGTTGCATTAGTTGCGCTTGAACGGTAAATGAGCTATAAATCAGCCTTCGTTGGTAGATTTCCGCAAAATGAGTTGCACATAACTTTTATTCTTCGGTAAGATGTTTAGTTGGTGAAAACGCCTCGATCTCTCAAAACTTTCTAAGTGTTTGATCTGTATCTAGTTCCGTACCGAAGTTTAATTGTACGTAACCGTTCGTGCTATCGGTTTTTTAATTAAAAAATAACACTCATCATCAAATTAAAATTTAATAATTTATAAAAACAAAACTCACGTATCAAAATATATAAAAACAAAAAAATTATATTATACATAGAGTCCTTTCCAAAAAGGCGAACCCACCCTTCATGTTGAACAATAATTTCAATTCTCTTCCAAACAGACTCGAAAGAGCAAAAAATGTACGATGCTAGACGGTAAATTTGATTTTCCAAAATGGAAGTGCTGGTTCGATTACTTTTCTCGACAAAGAAGGGATGCCATTTTTTCAAGCAAATGTTTTTGTCACCAAATTATCCTTACAAAATAAGTTTTCTGGAATTTGAATGGCGTCAGTCAATTTCTGTGGCAACCACAAATTATTATAGTCGTTATAAATGCATCGAACGGCTTCTACTAAACTCAGCTTTTGAAAAGTGTGCCAATTTTTTGAATACTTTTAGCTTGACTAAACCACAACAGGCCCATGGTATGAATAATAATATATATATATATATATAGTTTAAAGCATGAATATTATAGCAGCTATACTTGAGGGATAGAATCTTGAAAAACGACTGGAATTTTTTTAACGGATTAAAAGTTACTTTCCAATTCCATATCTCTTAAAATTGTTGATCGTGCATGATGACAGTTATAGTGAATTAAAAAAATATAAATTAAGTAATGATTTATCTTGTAGGAAATTATTCGTATTCAGTTTCTAGCGGCAGTAGATTTCCGCCCAAAAACCGGTCAATAATGAATAGTGTGGCCGGGAAATATTTTGCCATGAGATTTCTGTTTATTTTTGTTTCCGTATAAAATATTCAAGCCACTATTGATCATTTTTAAAAATATTTTTGATTTGTTCATAGAAATATATTGGAAAAAATGCATTTTTCGTGAGCCTAACCTACGCGATTTTTTCGAAAATGATGAAAGAGCGTTCAAATAAAAAGTTTTTCCTTTACCTCCAAGACCGTCAAGAAAATAACATTTTGGGTTTCTGGTTTTATCAGTTGCACCAATAATTTTGTGAAATATACTCGAGTCCTTGGGATTAAAAAAGGAAATCTATTCTCCGGCATTCTCTTCTTCAAAATTGAATGGGACATACTCAATAATAATTCGGCCGAATTCGGTAATTCGGTTAAAATACTAGGTTGATTGGTAGACTCCAGTGTAAATCCTAGCACCCTTAAAGCGAATTGATTACATGTTAAAACATGTGATTTGCATAGCGTAAGGTTCATCCTTTCTGTGTAGTTTGCGGTATATCTATTTTCAGTCAAGTAGTCTTGCTTGTGTCCATTATCATATCGCTAAATATGCTCAATGCAGGCAAATCTGGACCGACCAAATAATTAGTCAGTTTTGAGTTGTTAGACCCGTACTCTTACACCCCATAAAAATAAACTTTATCTAGTTCAATTTTAAAGTGTGGTTTATTGAAATGATTCCAATCACTAAAGCATGTGTTTTCTCATTTATAAATGTTCTCATCTGTTATAATATTCTTTTAAAACAGAACAAAAACAAGGACAGAGACAAGTTGTTTTGGATCTACTAGATAAGAAACTTCGCATAATTTTACTCTCAACAGACAATCCTCCGTTCACATAGTTCTTAGTAAACGGACAATTCTCTGTCCACAGAATTATCTCAAATAATATACAACAATCTTGTATATACAAATTATGTACATAACAACTGGTACATACATAATCGTACAACAACACTTGTGCATAACGAAATTTGTGTAAGTAAAATATGATTGAACATTTTTTTTTATTCGAAATACAAATACATGGCATTAATATTTGAAAATGATTTCGGGCATATGGGCACCGTGCGACTGTTCTTGACGAAACGCTTTCCGAACGTCCAATTTTTGGCCACTTTGAGTCCTGCTGGCCGTATATCACGAATAACAAGAACAATGCAAGCCTCCAAGGCGTCCTTTGTTGCTGGTTTATCGGCACAAACCAGTGACTTCACGTAGCTTCACAGGAAATAATCGAGAGGTGTCAAATCGCACGGCCTTGGAGGCCAATTTACACGTTCATTTCTCGATATCAACTTACCGTAAAATTTTGATTTTAATAAGTCAATGGTTGCTTTTGCTTACGTAGCGTTATTCTGTTGCAACCACATCTCATCCGAATCAATGTCATCCATATTTTCAATCAAAAATTCATTGATCATGATGCGGTAACGATCTCCATTGACCGTAACGCGATCCCCGGCCTCATTTATGAAGAAATATGGTCCGATGATGCCACCAGCGGGTAAACCGCACCAAACGGTCCATTTCTCTGGATGTAATGGAGTCTGTAGGGTCTTTTGTGGATTGGTCTCTCTACAAATGCCCATAGCGTTGTTCAAGCGTGAGTCTATTCATGACGATTTGCCAGAGTATGCTGAAATCTGTCACAGTATATTTTTCATAAACATTTTTTTTTTGTTTTTTTTTTTTACAATTTCAAGTTCTATTAGGCTTAAAAAACACCTTTTACATCAATTTCATGATAACACCTCTACCTTTAACACCTCTACCAAGACATGGCACTATAGATGGCAAACATTTATGTTTAACAGAGCATAAGTTATAAAGGGTGCACCGAAAGAAATAATTGGTGCAACACATTAGTAAAAAAAAAAAATATGTAAAATTGGAAGGAATTAGGTGAGGACAATTAATTAAATTCTGTTTATTGGTCTGCCTATTCAATTTGGGACTTTGGAGCGGACACATCAAAGAATCATCACTCACCAGCCAGCAACATAAACACAAATGAACTTACATTTGGTTAAAACAAAAGTTATTTTGTTAAATTAAAATCAAAATAGTTGTGTTTCGTTATTATTATTAAAATTAACAAGTGCTCCAAATCTTACACTTCTGATTGAAATAAAGCGTTACATCTAGAACTTCCATAACATAATGCAAAATATGACGACGAATCCTCAACGGAATGATTAGTGACGATGGAAAATTAGAGAGTCTTTTTGTATTCTATATTCTGAATCTTGAATCTGATTTTCACAATTCCTATATGCACAACAGGCAAAGTTGTAACATGCAGTTCTTCAAAAAATGTTGGTGATCCTCTAACATTTAAATTTTTGCTTTCTGGTTGTTCCATTTGTTAATAGTTTGTCGTATAAGTTGGCTGTATTCTGGATTATTATCATATGGACAAAATTAAAATTTTTAGAATCTCTCATATAGGAGCTTCCTCCCTTTGCAACGAATCGTAACAACACTCCGTTCTTCACAATAAATTCTTTCATGTCTGCGAAGGACTGGAACGTAGCGATCCACAATTAAGATTCGCTTCTCCAGTAGTATATTTATCTAGTATTAAGTCGGCATTTTCTCGTATTACCCGGAGCATTAAAATGTCAATTTATGTCTCGCAGAATACATATTTAGTTATTCTGAAATCGGGTTCCAGTTAACGCTGAATTAAAACTTTATTAAGCCAATATTATTTTTCTGGGTGGTTTCTAAAGTGGTTTTGGGCGCACCTCGATCTTTTATAGAAATTACATTTGTACTTTTGAGTGCATTTAGGTTTAATTTATAGATCTTCATTAAAGTAAGAATTCTGGTCTTCCGAAATGGCTCAGATGGTAAACTAGATTTTTAGATACCCCGCAGATAATTAATACAGATTTAAATTGTAGGAAAAGTAGGAAGAATTTTGTTGGGGCCCCTACGGTTTTAAAAAAATATGAAAAAATTTAAAACCTCAATAAAACTCTTCACATTTATGTTGCTTTATACTTTGAGCGGGGAAACAGTTTCACCCCTCATTACTTCGAGCGTTCGAATTTATAAATGAGAAAATATTTTTTATGGTTTTTAGAAACTATCTCGTGCTGCACAGTTCCAGTGTTTTAAATGATTAGTTTGGCATTTGACTTATCAATTTTAATCTGTAACAAGGTAGCGGTATACCAGTCATTCTGGATGAAGCCAAATTACACATTTTTAGTTCAGAAATGTAACTCCAAAAGTGTTCGGTTTTGGTCAAAGTGGTGATTTTATTCTGCAATCTTACCTTCATATGTAAATGCGCAAATGGTTACTGATTTTCTTTAAGATTATCTCAAATAAACAGATTAACTTACATCAAACTGATAGCCTGAACAGCCTGCAGATTAGTTAAACTAGTTTAGCAAAATTCTATCAAGTACCTACTCTTGAGACAAAAACGAATTTGCTAGGGGTTTTTCAAATTTTTGGAGAACTTATTTGAAATGTATTTCCTAGATTACTGGATCTAATCTTGCTAAACCAGTTTAACTAATCCTCAGTCTGTCCAGGCTATAAGTCAGCGTATCTTGAGCAAAAATAAATTGGCTTTCTGTATCGTAAATCGATATCTAATTCAGGAACCATACATTTTTGACGGTGCTGCTTGCTGGATTAAATACTAAAAATGGCAAATCTTATACTTAAACCCTGCCATGAAAAGCAAAGCGTGTCTTTTATGCTTAATCATGTCAGCGCCACTTTCATTCATTATGCAGTTTTGAAGACCTTAGGAGTCTAAGTGCCACTCTTCAATCTTCTACTCTTGTAAATTGGAGTAAGAAACAGAAATTTCGTCTTGTGATTGGATGTTATGTGAACGAACATCACTAAATTTAATATTTACCTGGCACATGGGGTATGTACGAACCCAAAACTCTTTCTCGTCGATTTTCGATATCTAAATCTTCGAAATCTTAACTCATAACGACATCTATCGGTAGTCAAGGGGAACACGTTTATACCTATGCCACTGGGACAGCGCTGCGATCGTTAGTTCGTCTGCAGCAGTCGTCAAAAGCAGTTTGGGGAGTATACGTACTCACCGTGACATCAACGTTGTTTTTTCGTGGATTGTGGAATTTTTGTCTTTTTGATTTTCGTGTTTAAAAAGATAAGAGAGGTAAGTAATCCTCGTTTCTATGCATCAAAAAAAAAAATTTCTTACGTTTTTCAATGATTTTCTACGTTTTTTGTTCATGTTTAGAATGGCGTATCTCATTTGTGTTTTCGATATTTACGAGAGCGGTTGGTTCTTTCAAGCGCGGAGGATTCTTCAGATGATAGCTATGAAGAATCTGATAACGATGCTATAGATATTGACATGGAGAATCCAAGCGAAAATCAAAGGGTTAATGTACGTCGAAGTGAATCACAACGTGGCCGCCCACCAAAACACATCTATGGGAAAGATGGCTTCAAGTGGACCAGAAAAACTACATCTTGTACATCAGGTAAGAATACCAACGTAAATCAGAAATTTTTTTCAATTCAAATTCAATTAAGCCGCTATGTTTTTAATAATTTTTTATTGAATAATTATCAATAGCTATTTCATATTTATTCGTTCTAATGTCTGTAATTGGTTTTGCAGACAGACATTTGCAACCGTTAGAGCCCGGTCCAGCTGGTAACGCTGTAAATGCTGAAACTATAGAAGCTATTTGGGAATGTTTATTTACTGATGAGATGATAAATTTAATCGTACATAATTATAACTTGAAAAACAGCAAAGTTACCATCATCATACTGATGCTATATTGAGATCACAGCTTATACCGTAAACTTGTATAACAGTGGATTATGGAAATCTGCAAACGTCGATGTTAATCGATTATGGTCTACAGCTAATAGCCTCACAGTTTAGAAATGCGTATTTCCAAGGCAAAGGTTTACTTTTTTATCAACTTGTCTACGTTTCGATAATAAAGACGAAAGAGAAGAGGATGACAAATTTGCTTAGATCAGGAATTTATGGAACAAGTTTATAGAAAATTGCAAAAGTAACTACAGCCCGAGTTACGAATGTACTGTTGCCGAACAGCTGCTCAGTTTCAGAGGACGCTGTAAGTTTACATGAAAGATAAGCCGGATAAATATGGGTTCACGGTCGCTAGCTTAAACTATGCAAAGACTTCGTACATAGTAAATATATACGTGTTTCTTTACCATTGATTTTTCTAAAAATTTAAGAGACATTTATCCAAAAACTTCTATTACAGATTAACGCGGTTCCATTTTTAGAAAAGAATACTGAAATCGTAGAAAGTGATAAAACAATAATTCCTGAGTGTTATTTTAAATTAGTAATTGAAACTATTTACAACACAAACCGATCAGTAACGTGTGACAATTGGTATAAGTCAATTAGTACGCTTCAACGAATGTACAATGAACCGTATAATTTGAGAATTACCGGTACCATATGCAAGAACAAAAGGGAAATTTCGGCGGATTTTATTGCAAAGGTTCCAAAACAAAATAGGCTTCTCACCAAGTTCTGCCATACTGACAATTTAACCCTTCTCAGCTATGCTCCGAAGAAAAAAAAATAAAAAATCGGACAAAATTGTGTTACTGGCCTCCTCGCTTCTTCACACGGAAGAACGGACACCTCTGATAAGCTGTGCCATTCTTTCAGTGTGCGTAAAAAGATGTACAGGTGGCCGCAGCGTTCTTTTCAAGGAATCTTGGACATGGCGATCGTGAATGTACGAATTTTGAGAGCCTACAGGGCCGTCCAAAATCAAAAAGAACTGCGGATTAGTGTTTGGAAAGAATATATTTATATATTTGATAAAGCCGCATTTGGAACGTCATCTCATTCATTTCAGTCTCCGCAGAGATTTAAAAGTAGGGATTAATACATTTTTGAATCGATTGGTTTTATCAGAGCGTTTAATTTTGTCATTAAACAAAGATGCGCCTTATGTGCACGAAAAGAAGACAAAAAACCGAGAAAAAATGTGCATCGTGCAAACGCCCTATATGCATTGACCATAGGATTTTAATGTGGCCGAGTGTACCGGTTATTAATTGAAATTTTGTTTTTATAAGCTTCAACGATTTTTTCAGCAACTCTATTTCTTGAAAAAGACTTTTTTGTAATAAATTTGTTAGAAAAATAAAAAAACAACGACTTTTTCACAATTTTTCGAATTTTGTTTTTTCGTGAAATCCATATCTTCATTTCTCAAAATAAATACCTTTTTTGGAAGACTCATGAAAACTAATATTTTGCCTTTATAGTGATGTAATAGAAGAAGACAAAGCTACAATTTTAGCCCTTTTTACCAAAAAACAAAAAAGTTATGAATTTTTTTGTAAAAAACGCGCTTTTTTCAAGTTTTTCAAGTTTCCGAATTTTGTCTGAACACTGATCTTGATTTTTCTGAACTCTGACTATTCCACCCTTTAAAGGGGTATCTAAAGATGATGTCTGATTATTACTAAAAAAAAAAAAAATAACAAATATTTCAAGTTTTACAAGGATATTCCTCACTGGGGTTCGTACGAACCCCACAATGCCAGGTATGTTGCTCATGAGAGGTGTGCCAGGTGAAGGTTAATACTAACAGTAGAAGCACAGAGTATCTATGTATATCTTAATTTTAAGAGGCCGCTATTTGTGCCATAGTGTTAAAGGAAATAGACAAACTGGGAAATTTTCTATACTTCATCTGGAAAAGCACTAGATACACGTATACTGATTACAATCAGAATACTAAGCATAAACCGTTATGGTGCCCTGCTTGGGTGTAATAAGTGAAACTAATCTTCAGCCTTTCAACAAAAGATTAATATCTACTCACAGATCGAGTATTCGAGAAAACAGTTTGTCTACGTTTTTACTAATTCTTCAAAAAATCGTTTATAGATTTATAAGGAAACATTTGTTATATTTATCTCCCTTCAGTTACATGGGCAATGCTTACAAGTGAGAATTCTAACACTTACAAAACAGTGCTTCGTAACTTCGGTACTATATGGATTGAACTTTTAATCCAGAAATTTGAGATAGATAATTCCGTTGTTAATTTAATTGAAACTCGCATTATCGAGTTTAAGTTGTCTTTCCTGTTCATAGTGGATATAATCCTATCGTTGTTGTGGTTTTTGACAAAATTCCAGTACAACTTCAGCTTTCCACATTTATTTGGCTTTATTATTCTCATTCTTTTTGGTAGCATATTCTCTAAATCGGAAAATGTAAGGAATATGGGAGATATTTTGGATATTAAGCCATCGTGAAAAGAACAATCTTGATCATAAATTCATACAGGTACCGCCTTTCTCTGGCAATGTCGCAGGAGGATTTTAAAATCATGAGGACATAACTTACGTAGCTTTGGCGCAGTTCTTAATCAAATTATCACCTTATTGTATCAATAATACATTTAAATATTGCTTTTAAATATTTCAGCTATTCAACTTTGGCTTCAATTCCAATACTACGTCACGTGATGTACAATGACGCCTATCTAGGAGCAGAAGACTCTATAGTTTACTGAATTTTTATGTGTTCTAGTAAATAATTATTATTATACCTTTGTTGTAATATATGCCTTATTCTCAATCGAAATCGATTAAATTCAATCAAATAATTATGTGGCACATATATTATGGAATTACATAAAGCCAGTTATTAAAACGAATGCCTTATAATTAACTAATAATGAACAAAATGAACCGAAAACATTAACACAACGTGCTCTCCATTCCACATAATACATATACATCCCCTACAAGCACATAAATAAAATTTATCATAATAGAAAATCACGACATAATGACTCTCTACTCAAAACAAAACATTAATTACACCACCACCTTAAAATTCAATTTTTCGATTTATACTAAATAAAAAAAGCTCTAAAATAATAATTTACAACACCGCAATCTTGCTGTGTATTTGATTGAAATCATGTTCATTATATGGCGAGCGAGCTTTTAATTTTTGTTATTTAAAATTATTCACGACACAATGTACTCGCCCCCCCCCCCCCCCTTTTATATATGCATGTATAGACAGGCTAATGATAAAGCACAAGCACATGTATTAAAAGCGGCAAAGAGACAACAAAGGTGACACTATTAATCATTATTGAATTATAATTTATAACTTAAGTTCATGAACGAGCTTTTTATTTCTATACGAGTACATTCATATTTCAAACAAATGTACGCGCGTTGGATGTATAGCTTTTGACTTTTGTGCACCTATTATATAGCTTTTATTCCTGTGTATATGTGCTTTAACAACATTACTATGCTGTGTAGCATAATAAAGTACTTAAATCACGTCATGTTTATAGTACATAACAACTATAATTAAAATTTGTTGTAGATAGTTGGTGTATGATAAGCAATTTTATTAAAAAGGTGAAACTTAAAAAAAACAAAACTTAAGCTTTTAGAAATGGGGGGCAAATACGTAACAGAAAAGCTTTAGAACAAAGTAAAATTAATTTTGTATTTTTTTTTCGTCTATTTTAGGTTCAGTTTTTTTTTTTTGTTATTAAAGAGTGTGTAATTTCATTTTGTGCTTAGTTTCTGTACAGGTGCATTATAGGGTTGGGGTAATAGGCTTATAATACTCAGCACGAGTTTTAACCCGTCATCAAACCTTTTAGGATTTTTTGTTTTACCGATTTTACTTTATTTTAATTAATTCTGTTCACGAGGTGGAGATTTCGTTTCGAACATTTGGGTAGAGGACTCGTATATTATACTTCATTTTGTACGGCTGTTCGTCACAATCGACTTGGCACAAATTATTATTCATCCGTGTATGAACTCATACATATAAATGACTAATAACTTATATCTAAATTCTAATGTATTATTTGTGTTAGACATATATGAATGTATTTATACGTATTATATTTGATAAAAATGTATAGCCTAGTTTGCTACAAGTTCTTTTGTTCACAAGTTCAAAGCGTTTTATTGATGATAATATTTCAAAGGCAAGTCCTTGAGATAACATATTATATGTGCTCATCAGCGGAAATTTTATTGATGCAATATCGAAATATTGTGGCGACGTCTAGCCTTCATTATGTTTATCAATCTATTAAAAAATCCCATATCCCATATTTTTTAAATTACGTTTAAGAGCGCGACACCAAATCACCTCACGACAGGCTGTTAAAGTTCTATGGTTCTGTTGAAGAGACATAAGTTTGCTTTATCTGATCGATCTTTGCCCTAATTGCCGTCTGCAAATCCACTTCCATCTTAAATGTGTTGAATACACATGAATTTTTGTCACTTTGCACAAGATCATCTTCAATCATAACATAACAGAGCGCTAAATGTTTGATTTCGATTTCAAAACCTAGCGGCTGATTCCTATATAATTTTTGGATTCTAGTTTGTCAAACTATTCTTAATATTTTTATCGTGCAGCGTGCTCTTATCTGCATTCGATTTCATTTTGAAATCCCATTTACATCCGACTCTTTTTCGATTAACTGAATTCATTTAGTAGTTGTTCATCGACTGCAGCCATTGGGCTTTATGATCCGAGTTTAAAACTTCATTAATTGTTGCTCGCAATTGTCTTTTATTTCATTGGGAATTATTTCAATCGGATCGCCCTGAAACAACGTCACGACTAATTGATAATTTTCGTACAGAATGATCATAACATCTTTATGCTTTAGATTCCATATGGTTGTCCAAAAAAATTCTTCAACTACCCTTTAATACAATTTGCGGACTTTCTCTTCTACGGACTAACCGTTTATGAAGCAATTGTGCTGAATTTTACAAATTCGGCATATTACCTCAACACATCTCGCACGGTGCCTTTGGAATCGATTTAGATAGATGGCAATCGATGTTGAAAAATAGAGGCTGTCATAACTGTTTCGACCCCAAAAATATCAACTTAATTTACATAGACTAACATGCAACGTGCCATAATCCAGCTTCTATTTTTGCATTCCGCAACGCCGTGTTGCTAGGGCGAATAAAGCTGTAAATTAAATCCTCTTATATAGCTATCTGAAAATCTATCTGAAGTTCAGATGTGAAAATATTTGGATATTGGCGAAAAATTGGTCTTTTATAATGCTACATATTCCTTACGCTTATCAAAACATTCCAAAATGTACATATCGAGAAAAATCACCAATGAATGTAATACTGTAACGATTACCATAGTGTGACACAGTCTGCATTGAACCACATATGTACGCGTATACTAGTTCCATTTGCTCATGGTTGATGTCCTTGGAGGTCTCGCAAATGGCAATCTCGACATTTTAGTTTTTTACATTATTTAAAAATATCATACTGTTAAAGATAGTCGACTTGTTGCAGCCGAAAAATGTCGATAATGTAGATTCGTCTGTAACAAAAAATCCTTCCGATAAATGTCGATAATACAGATCCGAAAACAATGTACATAAATATGTTTCGCCTGCAAATTTCGGTAAGGTAGATTCGTATAAATAACCAGTCGGGAAATGTCGATAAAGCAGGCAAATAATTTTGGTGTTAAACAGTTATTTCTTTATAAATAAAAATGTTTATTTCGGTTCATCAACATTCAAAATTAAATTTTTTCATTAAATGCATTAAAACTATAATATAAAAACTATTTTAATACTGAGACAACTCAATGGCATATATCAAGCACATCTTCAGAAAGTTCAGGTCAATTTCCATGTTAGTCCGAAAATTTCTATAAATAGATCGCACACACGAAACTTGAATTTTTTTAAAAATTTACCGTTTCAAGGGTCATGGTTGGCATAGATTCAAATGACAGGTCTTAATCATGTTCACAACTGGAAATAATTTCGGTCAATTTCCATGTTGGGATTCCGGAAAACTCGATTCATTATATCGCACACACAAAATTTGAAAATTTCTAAAAATAAGACCTTTCATCAATAAGCACCAATAAAACCTTTCTTTTGAATCTATTTCCAACCATGATATTTTAACCTTGTTAAAGTTAACCGAAAGTTGCCAGCCGAAAATAAAAAAATGGTATTGCAGTTTGTGTCTTTGGTTTGATAACCGAAAATAAAAATTCAACAATGCTGATCAATATATTTCAGCCGAAAGTTACGATACCAGCCGATATTAAAGAAAAATTATTTTTTCCTTCATTTTATTTACTTCTTTAACATGAACTCGATTTGTTCAATATTGAGTCAATTTACCCCTACTTGAGAGGTGGAAACCACCCCCAGAAGAAAGAAATGGGAAAACGGTCGGGAAGTTCTTGATAAAAATGCTTGGAATTTCATGGCAAGAGTGACATCAAAAATGGTCTTCCAAATATCCTCAGGGTGAAACACACCCATGGGTGGGGGGGACCACCCCTATTGCCGAAAACTTCCTGACCGTTTTCCCATTTCTTTCTTCTGGGGGTGGTTTCCAACTCTCAAGTAAGGGTAAATTGACTCAATATTGAAAAAATCGAGTTATGCTCACCCACATTTTTTACGACCTTCCCCGTTCTAGCTAGAGACTACGCAAAAACGGGCGAATTTTGCGGCGCACTCTTTATGTTTTCTTCTGCAAAGAGAGATTAAACAAGGGAACGCAGAAATAATTTAGACACTGCTTCCAGTGGAGCTATTTCGGCCAAAAATCTCTAGGGCCTTCCAACACCTACTTATAAAGGCCGAATTTTTCTTGAAAACAGTTTTTAGTCAAAAATTCTCATTTCCGAATTAATTTTGGAAAACTGATGTGGTTTTATAAACAACAAATGTTGCAAATTTAGTTCTCAATCTTTTAGTTTAGAATTTTTTTTATCATAAATGATGTACTTTTCAAACAAGGTATTTCAAAAAACGACAGATATCTTATAGAAGATGTCACTTCCAGTGTTTATGAAAAAAGCTTAAGTATTAAGTTTCATTCCGATCTGTTCCTCCGTCTGGGTTATAGAGGCCAAAACTTTTTTCTGCACAGATCAAGCATACAACAAAAGCACGTACAACTTTTTTCGACTTCGGTTTTTTTGACTTTGAAATCTGCAAATTTCTGGAGATCACTTTGGCAACTATTTTACTTTATTTTATTTCGTAAAAGAAAGTTAAAGTAGAAATTATTTGTTGATTTTTGAAGAGATAATAAAATGACTTCCATTGATAATATTTTTCCACTTTCAACGAATCCAAAATATTAGGTCAGTTGCGGAAACCGATTTAATTGTTGTTATATTTAGCGAATGATAAAATTAAAATTAATTCAATTAGATAAGGGGAACATTATGTTTGGCATATGTATGTTTTTCATGCTTAATTGCATTCAGAATGTTATAGGGCAATCATTTGTGCTCTTCATCCACCCCAGAATGACTAGAATAACTTATCCGTGTCGTGTGCAAAATTAACCTCGTGTTAAATGTAAACAAGTATCACTCTAAGACTCGTTCATTACTTATTTCGCCATTATTAAATTAATAACAATGCTGGCGTTAAAGTGAAATTAATTGTTGATTTGGGTGTCTGTCATATGTGACACTGAACTAAACTTCGTTTTATAAAATTTTCATTTTGTCGTAAATTTTTTAAATGTCTCTTGCACCACCTATACATGGCAAGCTTAATGTCAGCGCGTACAGATGCAGATGCACTGATACTTGCACTTCATAGGTACATTTTAGTTGCACCAGTATGTGTTAGCTAATTAAAAGCAAAAATTTTTAAAATTCATTGTATTTAAATTATTTATTATTTAATTACTTAGTGTAGATCATGTGCATGTTACAAAATATATGCGGGCCTTGTGGGTGTTGGCCAAATAAATATCAAGCATGAGAAGTTTATGTCCCGACAAAAGCTTATCTTTGATCCTTTATGTGTGGAAAGTTTTGTGGATAATAAATATATCAATGCAGTTGTGAAAAACTAAAAGATAAAAAGATTGTGATTATGAGGTACTTGTCACTGATGTAGGTGGTCCGCAGAATTGGTATTACTTAAACTGCAGAAACCCATCACTGAAGCCCTTTCACTCAAAGCAACTATACTAATTTTAGAATATTCTCCAAGCTTGGATTAAGATAAACACCACAAGAGCTAATTAAATTATCTGACTGGGCGGCATCAAAAACGCCAATCACACTTGATAATAAAAATAGTTCCAATTAATAACCATATGAAGGAGGGAGTTGTCTACTGTATTCCAAAATGTTGTAAACAATTTACATTTTAGAAATTTTGTTCACTTTTAAGCACCTAATCCCGATGCTTTCGATTTAATAAAAGCACAAAATAGAAATAAAACTACAATGACGAATTACACGATGTACAAATCGATATTATACAGGTAAAAGTAATCAGCAATCACCAACGACACCAATACAACATTTTAAACGACAACACGACAACCATAGGCAAAACATCAAAATATTATTACGTCTAGGGTGATAAATGATTGAAAATTTTAAAAATAAAAACCCAATAATTGTTCCCAACATTTTTCCTCAAGCAAAATTCCATCTATATAGGTAGGGTAGATCCTTATCTACGTGATGAATGTTTATTAGTGTTACGGTGTTTTGTTGGCGTTCAAAAGTCGATTTATTGTTCATTTATTAAAAAATCATTACCGAATTCACACCACACACACGTACAAACGAAAATAAAGGTAACGTTTGACAAATTTTCCAAATAAATTAATAAAATGTTTTTGCTATGCAAATTTTTACGAAAAGGAGGAGATTGAAAATAAATTTTTGTTCTACATATAATCACCATTTCTATATACACGAAGATAGCAACAAAACCAAGTTTATGTAAACCAATCGTCCTTAAAAAATTGGAAAATTTTCCGGAAAAATCGATACCAAAAAAATTATATAGATGAAATATTTTTCTCTGTCACAGATGACATAATTTTATGTATGTAAAATAGACAAAATCGATTGGACTATTAAATGAAAATTCTTTAACCTCGAACCAATCCTTAAACTGAAAAATCATCAAATTGCGTGCAACAAACCAATAATATAAATTTGTATACGACCGATTATTATTGTCGCCGCGTGTCAACATTATTATTTTAGTCATCAGTTGCTCATTCATTTCCTATATTTATTGACTACCAATGTAAACTATACCAAAACAAACTAACTTTCTATTTTCGTAATTTCGTGTGCCGCAAACGGCAAAGTATATCGTGTCCTAAATTTATCGATCTTATACATATTCTGTTGTTTTATGCGTGTATGTGTTTCGCATTTACTAAAAAACATAAAATAAAAATATAAGATGACGGGTGTGCGATCTCTCGAATTAGTTTTGGCTCGGCTACAACACGAATAATTTACACAGATTTGTTAATAATGAACACAACAGTAAATAAAGCGCGATTAACACTTGACCAATATATTTTCTTACCCTAATGATCGATCTCGATCATCGATTGATATATAAAATCATAAATTGTGTATTTATTGCCAAAATGGCGCCAGACAGTTTGTCAATCTTATTATAAATGAAGAAAAAAATACAACATATACAAGTTTGTGATCTTCGCGTTAAATAAAATTTTATTTTTAAAATTCATGATCTCCAATGTGCGAACTCACACACAATTGAGAATATTTTATATTATTTATAGAATATTTTATATTATATGTTTATATGCTATATGAATGTAAGCCGTATCGTATTTACGTAAAAAATCCATATAATACTGAAAAACCAGTGAAATTATAATTTTCATATTTAATTTTAGATTATTTTGTAATGCATACAAATAATATTAATAAAGTAATAATATTTTGTAAATGATCAACTTATACTTATATGAATACTTAATGGGTTAAATACCGGTATATGAGTCATAATGAAAATAAACGCGTGTGATTAATTTGAACCATACATTTACGATTTCTTTGATCTTTGATCGTGAAGACTAAGGCGATTTTTATAAAACGTACTCCAAACTCTGGCGATGTAATTAGCAATATGTGTAATTGTGTAACCCGGTGCAAATTGGAATTAAAACTAATTGTTTACTTTTTTACGTAAATAATATTAGAATACGAAAAACAATTAATAATGTAGATAATGTAATACACATGGAAATAAAGAATTATTTTTTCAGTATTTAAAATTAAAAACGATGGCTTTAAATTACATATTGTACACATTTTACATATTATACGTTTTATACATATTATACATATAATACAGATTATACATACTATACATATTATACAAATTAAGAATTCTGTTGGAATTCGAAGTTAAAAAAAATCAACTTTATTTCTTCACCTCAAAAGTAGAACTAACTTAATATTAAAATTTTACGTGGCACGTTGTGTTGATGAAGCATTCCTAATGGTGTCAACTTAGGCACGTTGTGCTGATGTAAAATTAATAATGATGTTAACATGGGCACGTTGTGCTGATCCAACATAACTGGTGATCTTAACTCCTCCCTCCTTTAGAATCCACGTGTCGTGGATCAAAAATTTAGCTGTATGGGCTGAATTCCTGGTTGATTGGAGAGTTCGTCTTGAACAGTTGATTTTGGAAAAAACAATAATCTCCTTCGATGCGCGAGTCTCGCCTTTTGTATGAGAAAAATGAAGACCCAAGCACAAATGATGATTATAATCCCAATATCAATTGTAGCCGCTTCCTTATGATCATTGAATAGCTTTTGTATTTGTGCTATGTTAACCAGATGCAGATTGTGTTAGTATCCAAAATCGATTTTGAAGCCCTTTTCCGCGATATTTGTGCGTATAGTACGGAAGCTAAAACTTGTTAAATGTATTGTAAGGGTAATGGAAGGTTATAGTGTGGTAAATTTTTGCTTTGTGTCTTATGAATGCGTCTTCCCGAGGTAGTTGTTACAGTGACTTAATTATCTTGTGCCACTGTTTCCTGTCGAAATTTCGGTTTATATTTCTGTTGGATTGCCGTATAAATGGTATCACCGGCTTCGTATGCCTTTGGATTTACTCTCCTATTATTCTCTCTTGTAATAGTGGACTCTTGTTGTTTGCGTAGTCTCTCTATCAGGTCCTCATGTACTTTCGTTTTGAAGTCCGCAAGATTTTGATAATTGGTTCTCTGCATTCTACCAAAAAAGATGTCATTTTATTTCCTTTATGTAACTGAGTCATTAGAACGATCCACTGCTATTTTGATGAGTTTTTTTGTAGATAGTTCCTTATACTCGTTCTGGAGGCATCGAACTATTTCCAATATGGTAGAGTGAGCTCTCTCTATAGCCCCATTTACTTCACTTCTCTGGGAAGGTGTAAGGTAGACTTGGATACCCAAGGTTTTTAGGTAGTCCATTATCATCTGGCTCACAAAGCTTCTCTCATTATCCATCACGAGTATGCGAGGTACTGTTAAGTAGTGCAACGCCTTTATTATTTTATCTCGTACATGTGGAATTGATTTATTTTTAATGCGGAAGAACTTCGCAAATTTTGAAAACTTATTCAAACAGGTTATAAATTTTTCCTTTTTTATTTCCATTATGTCGAAATGGAGAATTTCTGCGGGGTATTTTGGAATAGGTGTTTCTTGGGGAGCGACACGATGGGGATGTCGATCATATTTATTAGTGTTGCATGTGTCGCAGGTTTCCCTGGAAAATAGTATTGTTCCAAAACTTGTTTTCGATTTTCCAAGTGGTTTCTGTGTGCTCGCTTGTGTTCTTCTTTTATGATGGAGAATTTATTTTCTTCATTCCGAATATTTTCTACGACTCGTTGTCAGGCGTACTTTGTAATTAGAAAAACTCTCTTTAAACACCTCTTGCAAAAGCTGGATATACTCTTCCGAGATTTTGATTCCATTGATGATAGTTGGATGCAATCTTTCTACTAGGACCTTGTATAAACTTTCCTTGTTTATCTCTGGTAAGCTAATGTAGTGTCTATGGTAAGCGGGATGCGGCTTTCATGAACGTAGATGTCTTGACCATTTTGGAATATCAATTGGTTCCTGAAAACATTGATGGGTGCATCGCAGTATCGGATTAAGTTGGTAAAATCCTCTTCCGCACTGTGAATAGTTCCGGTGGTGGATATTATGTTCGCCTCAAGTTCCAATCTCGGCAGAGCTCGGCCACTTTATTGGTGCAACCAGGCTTGTATATAAGCTCATAGTTGTATTCCTCCAATCGAGCCTTCCACCGTTTTAACTTGGCGTTATTATTTTATTACTTAATGTAAAAGTTAGCGGTTGGTGGTCTGTCAAGATTTTGATTTTGCTTGCTCCATATAGGTAGTTACGAAGACTGTCGAGCGCCTATATTATGGCCAGCATCTCCTTCTAGTTTGTTGCGTAATTTTCTTCTGTTTTATTCAATGACCTGGAAATGTAGGTAATTGGCCGGTCCTTGCCGATGTCCCCTTGCGATAATACAGCACCAATAGCGGACGAGGAAGCGTCGGTGGTTAGTAAAAAAGATTTGTTAAAGTTTGGGAAGATCAATACCTCCGTTGAAGACAGAAGCTCTTTAATATTGTTAAACGCTTCTAACTCTTTTTGGTTCAGATCAATTCTCACCTTCTTGGACTGTGATGCACTGATTTGCGCATTTTCTCTCCTCGTTAAGTTGGTTAACGGATTAGCTGCACACGCAAAGTCTCGTATAAATCGCCTGTAATATGATGCGAGTCCCAGAAAGGATTTAAGATCTTTCAAATTCTCAGAGTCTCTTGATGTTTTGAATGGCCAATATTTTCCTTTTGTCCGGTTTGATGCCCTTGCTCGTTATGAGATATCCTAAAAATTCCAATTCAGTTTTTAGGAACTCCATTTTATTGATGTTTACGCGCAAGTTGGCCTTCTGTTACTTTAAAAATACTCTCTCGACATTTAGCTCTATAGATGTTCTTCTGCTGTTCCTCCTCCGAAGTCAATAATGTCATCTATATAGACGTAACAGAGTTTACCAATGTATTCCTTCAAGACATTATCTATCATCCGTTGGAATATTGCTGGGGCATTTTTTAGCCCGAAAGGAGCCTGAGCCCATTCATAGTGGAAAAAAAGTCAGCTTCATTCATTTTGATTTGATGAAACCCCGGAGTCAGATCGATAGTTGTAAAATACCTTGAGTTTCCGAGATTTGCTAGTGTATTTGAGATATCCGGCATGGGATAAGAATTCGATCCTGTCACTACATTCAATCTCTTGAAGTCCACTACCATTCGATATTTCTTTGTTTGCGTGGCATCCAATTTCTGTTCCACAATCCAAATTGGGAAATTTTATGGGCTTTTAGAGGGTTGCATATTCCCATCCGCGAGAAGTTGAGCAATTTGTTTGTCTACTTCCTACCTCATGTTGTATGGGTACGGGTATGATTTAGTGTATACCGGTTCCTCACAGGTGGTTTTGATTTCAGCCCGTACTTCTTAAATCTTGAGACAACCGCGTGCAATAATTTTCTAATGTCAGGTGAATGATGACTATCCCGAACTTCTATATTGTTGACCTGGCATGACGGTTTTTCCCGTAATGGAACATGTATGTTGGGTGTAATTACCAATTCATTATTCTTTCGATCAATAAGTGCTCCAAGTTCCTTCAGTGTGTCATCTCCTATGATGTCATCAAACGATTTCAATCTGGGTAAAATGTAGAAATCAATGTTATTATCAATGCCAACGCTTTTAAAGAACGGTCTACTAATTTTCTGACTGATTTTGATATCACCTCCTGGTGATCTGATTTGGAATTGCTTTTCAGTTGATTTGGCATTAGCAGGTAATTCGTATTTTATAAAGTTCTTGTTGGCACCGGTGTCGATGAGGAACTTCAGTATATTTCCGTTTTTTAGCCGGTACTCTAGGTAGGGTACGCTAGAGAGGTTTTCATCATAAAATTTACTTCTGATTCATCCCCCATATCTTGTTCTTCATAAGTTATCTCGTATTCGGTGCTTTCATATATGCTAATTGAGTGTATTGGTCCTCTTTGAGTTGTGTTTCCAAATGATTTATTCGTTGTTGTTTTCGTGGCTCATGGAGATAGGAATGTTCTCGTTTTATAACTGGATCCTGAGAAGGACGGTTGATATAGTTTACTTGTCGCGTTTGAATTGATGAATCAAGTTCCATCGGTATTGGCGGTTTAGGATAGTTCGGTCTTGGTGGTATAGAAGGTTGTTAGACCTCTGATGCGGAATATTGTATGCCATGTTTTTTCGTTGTGGTGTTAATGCTTCACTATTATTGGGCAATGGTCTTGGGTGTGTGTGTGTGTGTGTGTGTATGAAATTTGGTTTATTGGAGCCGTCACAACATTGTTGAAATCTCTTTTATGAATGGCTATGTTCCTAAAATTCAGGTTCTGGATTTCAAGGCAAGATGCATATGCCTCAGGTAGTGTAGATGGTTTCTGGATGATCAACATATCTTATAGGTCTCCGTTTAACCCACGAATGAACACATCTAGTGCCCGATTACGATATGTTTCAACTAAGACATTGATTGTTTCGAATGAATAGTCCTCTGTCTTGATTTTGTTGACTATTAACGAGAACTGGTGGTTCATGTTGGCATAGAATTCATCCACCGTCATTTGTTTTTGCATTAGTGTACTTAGTACATGCTCCAGTGTGCGGAGATCCCTTTTGTCAGCATAATGTAACGACAGGCATTTTTAATTACCGTCCATTCTTCATTAAATATGTTGAACGAAATTAGCGCTGAGTCGGCATTACCACGAATTTTTTGACGGATATGTTGCAATATGGCCCGGTAGATAGGTTTGTTTTTTATTATTTCGTAGTCGTGCAATATAGTCTCGACGTTATACACCCATGAGAGATATTGGGTGGGATTTCCATCAAAAATCTGAAACTCTTTAACGGAATCTGGCAAACGGCTAATTTCTTTTAACTATTCTTCATTTCTGGGAGTAACTAACGTTGTTGGTACTTCCTTGGAACTCGTTGCGCCTTCTAATTTGCTCAATAGTAGCTCAATTTTTTTAGTTAATTCAATCTGGGCATTTAAAGCTCCCGTGATTTGTTTCAGAGTGTTTTGAATTTGCTCCAAATTTGCCATTGTATGTCTTGTGTTTCAAATTTCTATCTTGACACTTTTCACTATGATATTATTTTTGGTTATAGATTTATGATTATTTATTATGATTATTTGTTTGTTATAAAATTATTATTATAAGTATATATTTTAAATTTTTGTTTTGATTTTACACTAGATTTGTGTTTTAGATTTTTTACAGGAAAATCAATAGAATTTCCATGTGGCATGCACTCCGGGACTGTGTGCACGAGAGACCAATCGGGTGTGAGGACGGAACGTAGATTTACTTTTTAGCTGTATGTTTTTACTATTCATAAACGGCCTACTGCGGAACGTTTGCGAGCACTACACTTGAATCACTATTGTAATATAGAATTTGTTACTAATACGTGAACCAGTTAAGTTATAGTGTAATATTTGCTATAACTTTTTTACGGTTGGTCCCTGTTTCGGCGCCAGTTAAGAATTCTGTTGCAATTCGAAGTTAAAAAAAACAACTTTATTTCTTCACCTCAAAATTAGAACTAACTTAATATTAAAATTTTACATAAAATTAAATCTAAAATAAAATTTATTTTAGATTTAATTTTATTCTTTCGCGTGCACTAATGGCACGTTGTGTTAATGGAGCATTCCTAATGGTATCAACTTAGGCACGTTGTGCTGATCCAACATAACTATGGAGATCTTAACTTACATGTTATTCATATTATATTATATCGAAGTGCCGTAGCTCTAACAACTGAGCCACTTGTACGATAAACAAGTAGCGCAGTGATCAGCCCTTGAACATATTATATATATTATACATGTTATACATATTATACATATTATACATATTATTCATTGTATATGTAAGTACTATACAATAAGTACTATAGTAATATACACGCCAACCGCTGAGTCAACCAAATTCCTAGCATTATGTAGTTAGTTGCACACGCCATACTAATGCCACATCAACAAATCATATTTCCGTTCTAATTAAATTCTTGATTCGAAAATGTTGACATTAACCGTTATTTTAGTATAAGAATACAAAATTGTTAGTTTAGAGTTAGAGTAAGTTTATACCTAAAATTGTATTAACGTAAAAATTTGACAAATAAAATTATTTTTTTTTAATCTCCGAAACCACGTTTCGTTAACTTACATATTATACATACTATACATATTATAGATATTATAGATATTATACATATTATACATATTATACATATTATACATATTATACATATTATACATATTATACATATTATACATATTATACATATTATACATATTATACATACTATACATATTATACATATTATACATATTATACATATTATACATATTATACATATTATACATATTATACATATTATATATATTATGTACATTATGTATTATATGTAAACAACTGGTATTTTTAATTATGTACTTGACAATTTCGAATTTTGTTCCAAATAAAATTCGCAAAGGAAAGTGCAGTGGAAACCTATTGTTTGGAAATTTACGGTTTTGACGATTTAAAAATGATAATTTTGGCATTGAAGATAAAGAGCGCGGAAAACAACTCAAAAAATATGAAGATGCTGAATTGGAAACGTTATTAGCTGAAAATTCTTCTCAGACACAATCAGAATTTGCTGTAGCATTAAAATGTTGATAGATCAACTGTTGCAAAACATTTAGAAACAATCGGAATGGTTCAAAAAGCAAGCAACTGTGTTCCACATCAAACCATTTGTGAAATATTGCTTTAAAAACACCAAAGAAAAGATTTTTTGCATCGAATAGTTACAGGAGAAGGAAATAAATTTATTATGAAATCCCAAACACAAGAAATCTTGAGTGAAACTGGCCCATCGCAACCAAAGCAAAATATTCATTGCAATAAGCTTATGTTCTGTATCCGGTGGAATCAGATAGGTGTGGTGTATTATGAACTAATGAAACCAGGTGAAGAACTGGTGAATATAGACACAACAAATCTATTTTTCAGCTCGACAATGCAAAATTACATGTTGGAAACGTTGTGAAATCTTATTCAAAACGACAGGACTTGGAAGTTTGACCCCCGGCCAAGTTATATTCCCACACAAAATATAATAAATAATTTTTGATCGTTATATTCACATAGGCAACATATACAGGGTTATCCAATTCGAAGTTGATAAAGTAAACTTAAAAAAAAACACACAAAATATTCGGAATGTATTGTAATTTTTATTTCATTTTACAGATTGATCCTTGCCATTTTTAGTTAAACAAGATATCATTCAAATGTCCTCCACGGGACTTCTTACAGGCCTTGATTCTTTTGAGGTAATTTTCAATGACTTTTCGGCACATTTCGGGCGGTATCTCGGCCATTACCTTACGAATATTAGTTTTCAATTCATCAAAAGTTTGAGGATTGTTTGCGTAAACACGATCTTTCGCGTAGCCCCACAAAAAGAAATCCAAAGGCGTTAAATCACAGGATCTTGGAGGCCAATTGACATCAGCCAATCGCGAAATCAAACGTCCAGGAAATTTCTCTTGCAAAAGATCTCGATTTGCTCGTGTTACGTGACTGGTTGCTCCATCCTGCTGGAACCACATATCGTCAAGATCATAATCTTCGATTTTCGTAAAAAAATAATCGGTTAACATGCGGCCATAGCGCTCAGAATTGACGGTAACGGTTCGTCCATGGTTGTTCTAAAAAAAATACGGCCCAATCACACCACCAGACCACAATGCGCACCAAACAGTGACTTTTTCCGGGTGTAATGGCTTCTCTACAATCAATTGTGGATTTTCTGAGCCCCAAATTCTACAGTTTTGCTTATTAACGTATCCACCAAGCGAAAAATGAGCTTCATCACTGAAGAAAATTTTGTTCGAAAAATCAGCATCGACGGCCTGTTTTTCCAACACCCAATTTGCGATTGTTAAATGCTCCATATTCTTAAATGGCAGAATGTCAACTAAATAAATGACAGCATACTTGACGTTTATCTTTGACAGATGTCGGTATACAGATTTCTACTTTATCAACCTCGAATTGGATAACCCTGTATTATTTTCACCATTTGATATTCCCTTCGAAGGTATCACTAAAATGCTTTAAATATTTTGAATCGTTTCCACGGTTGATTTTAGGGTAACTAAACAGGAGAAAATATGTGGTTAATGATTAACTATTTCATACAGGCAGTTCCACAAAGCCGCGGAATCCTTGGTTAGATGTTGATCCCTACCGAGCCAATAATATCGAGTAACCAACCGTTTCTAAGTTAATTAGTCGTAATTCAGTAAGCAGTGTATTTTACCATGACTTGACCAAGCAAATCAATATAGACGCGTAGCCAAGGCCTTGCTTTAGTGGTTTTACAAACAGTGTAGTTTCAGATGTATTCCTGAACTTACATGGTCGTACCTGGTCAAACATATTACTTTATAGGACACTTTCGGAACATTTCTGCTGAATTCTGCAACTTCTGGCTTCATCTTGCCCGCCATTTTAAACTGGCACTGTAATTTTTATACACTTCAAGTTCACAAATAACCCAGAACTCAGATCTCCTTAATAACAAAATTACTTTTATGGATGTTTATTGTCAACCCGGTGGTCTATATAGCATCACAACCTTCTGTAGCAGCGACATTATTTCCTCCATGTACCGCAAGCGGCATCAACCTGTGTTCCGTCTTTTAAGCCCAATGCTGTAATACAGTTTGTCTCGAAGAGCCCGTCATTTAGTGTGGGTAAGGTTTTTTAATTTCACTAAAATCAACGTACGTGTGTCTAGGCGTAATCTCGCGTTTCCACGATTTAACATTATTGTAAATTTTCTATAAAAGTCAATTAGAATGTAAAGCGAGAATGATACTATAAAATGTTGGATACTCTATGGTTTTTTTTTACTAAAACTTACTGGAAGCCAATCCGCTCGTATAACTTATGGAAAATTATCCTTTATTCATTTAGAAATTTTTCAAAGAACCTAACTGATGTCCCATAGTATCGAGGAGGCATTTCATTCTATTAGTCGCAAAAATTTTAATTGGTTAACGCCTTTTTAAAACGCTAAATTCTACAACGCGTTTTAAATTTGCGAGGGTTAGCAATTTCAGATGTATGCAATAATAGGTCGTGTTATAGTGAATTAATATTCAACGAGAGCTCAGAGGGCTTCAGAATGTAGATTTGGATCAGGGCGTAACCTCTTATTTGAATCGCACCCGGTTTTGAGTTTTCCAGCTCGTTTTTATGAGAGTTTGTGCAAAATGCTTTTTAGTAAAGTTTTTGTACCGATTTCTGATATCCTTATAATTCCAACGAATCAAAAAAAGTGTGAGGATACTTACTTGGATAGCGATGTTAAGATTTAATCGTTTCGGATTTCAAATTTAGTGGCGTTAATTTGCAATTGAAAGTTAGAAATAAGAGTTTCGATGAACAAAAACAAGGAAAGTCAGTACAGTGGTCCTCAGCCTTAAAATTCGTATTACGTAATAAATAGTTAATTTCACTTACCAATATTTTTCTTTACGGATAATTATGTATAAAACGTCTGTTCATAACGCTGACAAGCGATTTTCAGCTCTTCCATTGAACCAATATAATTTTGATAGTAGACATTGAATTTTTATAATGCAGGTTGCATGTTTTGGATCAACATTTACATATTTTAGTTCGACAACGGCCTAAAGTTATAAGTGGAAAATGAACCGAGAGTCAAATCTTTCAAAAATAAATGAAGTTTTATATACATAAAGTAGAAAATAGTAGCCTTTTGGATATAAAAAGAATCTACAATTATTTATGTGAACTAAGTAATTTTATAAATTATGTGAGTAGATACATTCTAATTATCGCAGTCAAAGGTTACAATGACGAACGAAATTCTAAACGGGTTATAGGTATACGGCCAGGAACTCAACCCTTAAGTATGTATGGGAATACCTGGCACCCTCCGGATCAAATTGCCTTATATGTGTACTGCAAATCTCTGCACGAATGGACTTCTATTTCTTCGCTACTAGTCGGAGAAAACATGGATGAAACTAATAAAACACAAAAAGAAGAGATGGCGTAAGTGTAGATCACGTATACATCGCCGAAATCGGGTAAAATGATTTTTTTTTTATATTTCTTAGTAGGATTGTGTATCTATCGTTTTTAGGAGGTGCAAGCCAAAAATTTCAGAAAAATCACTATTTTTGCCGGGAAAAATTTCTATAAATATTTTCTTGTTTTTTTTTGTCATTCAAAAATTAAACATCAGCGGTTTAATTTATTATATCTTAATTTTAACCATAAAAATTCAAATTACGGGTGTAGTGTGTAATCTCGCATTTCAATATCTTTTATGAAGGGTAAATTAAAATATGGGTGATCTAAAATATGGGTTTTTATAATACAGGATTTTGAAATACGGGATTTTGATATACGAGATTTTGTAATGTGAGTTTTTGAAATGCGAGATGATATCGCATTGCTTAATCCCATCGCATACTAAAATTTGGAACTCGCCAAAGCCGCTTAGCATTCATCTCCTTCGTGCAAGGATAAAACCTAAGTAAAGAAAAATTAAAAATTTTGGCGCAAAATGTCCCAATTTTACCATAAATTCATAATTTCAACATCAAAATCTAATAAAAAATTTATAATTATTTATTAGTTTTTTAATGTCACCAAAAAGAAAATTTAAATGTAAAAATTTCCCCGGAAAATTTGAAAGTTTTTCCGAAATTTACAGCTTGTACCTCCTGAAAACGGTAGATACACAATCCTACAAAGAAAATTTCATCTTACCCAATTTTCGCGATGTACAATTCATCTACACTTTAGCCAAGAAGAGTCCAACACGCTTAAAACCTGAAAACTAATGCTGGTGGAGTTCTGGCCTTTAGGCCTGGCTTTCGGAGCATAATTAACCAACGTGGAACTTTGTTTATTTGACCTGTGGCCCTATTCTGTCTTTCTCTGAGAATAGGGAGTTGGGAAAAATATTTTCATAGCATTTTTGCCTAAATTGTATTTGTCTGGCCTACTGAAAGAAAAAGTTTAGTGCAAACATTTTCAAAACAAAGTAAATTGGGAAACTTTTGTTCCACAAAATTTTTATTGGGAAAAATATAACACCAAATATGTTCCCTCAGTAGGCCAGAAAAATACAATTTAGACAAAAATGCTATGAAAATATTTTTCCCAATTCCCTTTTCCCAGGGAAAGACAGAATAGGGCCACTGGTACGCAAGACGTACTAAGAAAATCGGTGTATTAGACCTATAGCTCGTAGAAACCCTAAAAGAAAGAAGTAGTTGCTGGAGATCATATCCCTGAAGACCTGGATAGTAGAACTTATCGTTCTGATAGAAATTCTGAATATGGTGTAAATTAGCAATTCTAAACTGCCAACTGACGTCTGGAGAATGGCCAGGTAGAAACAACAAAAAGATCATTTGCTGCACTGGCGATAACTAATGGTTTACTTAGCTATGGTAATGAAATGGGTAAGAAGGTAGAAACAAGATTTTCACTTCTTTGTGAATCCCTGGAGGAATCACAGTTAGAGGACGACTCTGATGCAACTGTGGAGGAGTTTGAAGTTAGAACGCAAACCTAATGTTTGGATTCTAGATTAACCTCCGCATAACCCGAAATCAGCGTTGATCAGCTGTGAAATTTGTTTTCGAAATTTGGTCACAACAAACATGGAGATGCACATTAAAGGAAACTCAAAAACAAAAATTTGAGTCATCCTGTTAAATGATTTGCCAATCCACATCACACAATTTGGAAAGTACTGATACGAATGAACAAGGTAAGTTACTCCTTAATTTTGATTTGATATTACTCTTAGTACTACTAACCTATATAAATATATTCAATATTAGATCGAGAGGATAACTTTTTACTAAAAAAAATATCTATACCGGAATTTTATTAGCACTTCACATACGACATTCAATTATATTTTTGACAGAAAAATACTATAAACAAACACCTAGCGGACAAATTTACCGTAACTGCTTTCAACTACTCATAATAGAAAGGTAGATCAGTTGTGAGTAGTTAATTTAGCGAAGACAAAAACCTTAAGTGCTTATAAGCACTTGCGGTGGTCGATTGGAAAGCAACTATTAATATTCATTTGAGTAAAATTTGAAAAGCTGAGTACGCGCGGTATAAGCACAGTTCACCAACAAAAACATAGTGTGCGGACTAAAATTACTCCAGTGGCCCTATTCTGGCTTTCCCTAAGAATAGGGAATTGCGAAAAACATTTTCATAGCATTTTTGTCACAATTATATTTTTCTGGCCTACTGCGGGAATAAGTTTAGTGGAAATTTTTTTAAAACAAAGTGAATTGGGAAACTTTTGTTCCACAAAATTTTTAAACCACTATATGTGGATCTGACGGCAAAAAAAAAATAAACTTGTTCCGGATATTTTTGTATGTTAATTTTTATTTTCATAAAGTATATCATGCTAAAATTTCATAGAAAAAAATCCGGAATGAGCTTATTTTTAATGCGCTAGATGTCACATTCCCAACTTTAGCAGTCGTCAATAGGGAAAAATATTTTCCCATTTAACTTTGTTTCGAAAATATTAACACCAAACATGTTCCCTTAGTAGGCCAGAAAAATACAATTTAGATAAAAATGCTATGAAAATATTTTTCCCAATTCCCTATTGCCAGGGAAAGCTAGAATAGCGCTACAGTTGAATAAAAAAAACAAAATATGTTTTGACAGCGCAATGCCTGCTCAGAATAAATTAAAACATATACCCGTATAAACTTCTCTGGAATTAGAAGCGGGATTCAAGAACGTTAAACTAAAAATGACTACATAAGCTTTCCTTTCTATGCATAGGTGACTCACTCATGAGCTGGGTTGATCAAATGTTTAAAATCAGGGCCGTGCCGACTAGCCTGTGAGGGTCCTTCAATAGCAGATTTATAACTAAAAGCACACCACAAGTTGCAGAATTATCCGATTTTCTTTGAAACTTGGTCATAACAGACCTGTTAATAATCCTGGATGGGTGAAACTTTAAGTTGGTTCCTTGTATGCTGATAATATTGCGATTGGTGTCTTCGGTAAATATTCTTGTAATTTAAAAGAAAACATGCAAAGCGCACTTGGCATTTTATCCAGTTGAGCTAACAGTTGCAGTTTGAATATAATTTCACGTAAAACTTGCTAAGATCATCACTATAGTCTATAGCTTAAATGGTATAGACTTCACCTTCACTGCGATAAAGTGAAGTATCTGGGCCTCACTCTAGACAAACTAAGCTGCAGACCTAACATGTTACATAGTTGTTCTCCACCTAGCGCTGGAGATTCTATTTCATCTCACACTCCTAGATATACTAAGTAAACAGATGGCAAACGAGGTCAGCTATAAGACCCAGCTCCATCACCACGTAGAACTGCAACAATACAGGACCATCATCTATTCTAAGCAACACGAACATCCCAAATACCACCGATTATACCATTCCGTCACCATCTTTTCATTAGAGGGTTAGGGCTGATATTCCCATCAGAGAGAGCTGGTTAAGAGAAGCATTTCTGAATACTGAGGCTGTTAATTACTTTGCAGACGGTTTAAAGGTGGATGGGAAGGTTGGGGTGGGATTTTCTGTGAAAAAATAAAAGTAAACTCGGACTGCTGCAGTGTTTTTCAAGCTGCACTAATTGCATCAAGGAAACCCGTAAACTGAGATTGAGGTATAATGTAATATTTACAAGTGATATTCCCATTTTTAAAAGAACGTCAATCTTCAATTAAGACCCTCAAATAATATTTCCTTACGTCGAGAACGAAAAACAGGGTGAACCCGGTCGGAAAAGCACAACCCGGCTAATTTTACCAAAGATGAATGTTGATAAACCGCTCGATATATACGTGCAGATTACTGGTTCAATAGGAAGCTAGAAGAGCAACGAACATCAAATGGTTTAATAGTACATCATGTGTAATAACTAGCAGATCTGTCTGAAACCAGAACTGTTAAGATCCAGACCGGTTCTGCATTCTATAAGAATTAAAGAAGAAACTGCACAAGCTCCTCTCCTAAATGACTTGTCTGACCTCAGTAAAATGAACATCAAGGGTCTCCTCAGCTTCGTTGAGAGCTCAGATAGTTCGATGTGTATGACGTGATTGTGTCTATGCTAATAGTAATTTGGGACCACCATTCTTACCTAAAGTGAAGCAATATTATTGACTAGCTTTGAGTTACCGAATTGTAATTTCATCAGTACTACGATCTCGCAATTATTACACAAAGCTCATTTTTGTGTAAATATTATGAAGTTTCTTTTAGACATTTGATTGTGTATCTCAATATATTTCAGACATAAGATAAAGAACAACCTTAAATGTGATTGTTAAATTACTACTAACGTTTTCATGTGAAATATTGATTCATGTTTAAAATATATGAAATAGTAAATATTTCTCGCCGCCACCCGCCACTCTAGCACCGTGCGCAGTCTTATGCAACCACCCTCTAACTATGCATACATGACATAAAAAAATATAGCCGTATATAGTTTTTGACGTCTATGATGATCATAAAATATTAAACTACATAAATATCTGATTACAACATATTGCAGAAGAAATTTATTTAGGTAAATGAATAAATTGAACCGACATTATTCCCAAATGTGTTATTCAAAACACGACAATACCCCCCAAGTACCTACTCGTATTGTTCAAAAAAATACTTCCAACTAATTACCAATTTCAACAAACTTGATATGACTAAACATTCTGCGTGCATACCGTACACACATGTTCCAATTGAACGAATACTATTTCATCCATCAAACTGTATATAGTTAAGAATTAAAATCATTTTCTTAAATAAAACAATTTTATGTGTCACAATTAAAAATGTCGCTCTCGGTGTACAAAAATATTATGAATCGCGCACAAAAATGTTTCTCATCTCTCATCATCTTTTTAACTATAAATAAAAATATTTAACGAGATGATTAGAGACCTTTTAGCTTTGTACTATACCCTATAAATTTTCCTGTCTATTTCATAAGTTTTTCATCTTAAGTTAAGTAATAATTCAAAAATAAAAATTACGTACAGACACAACTAAGAATTATTTATATATGTTTGACTTACATACTGCTTAATCTCACATATATAAATGACACAATAATCAGACAAAAACTTACATCGCGCGGAGTTTGTCATCATCATCGCAAATTCGCAGCTCGCACAGTGTTATAGAAAATATGTGTAGACGGGAAAATATAAATAAGAAAAATCGCCAACATTTTTTTTCATATTTATTTATTTTTAATTTGCGGAAAAATAAAATTTCTAAATATAAAAAAAATAATTGTTTTTACAGAGAAAATACTAATTTTCCAAGAGGCTGTGTATATAAATGAACATGAGGGAATTTTCAATTTTTTGTGTATTTTGTAACGGAAAACGATAACGCGAAATAAAATTCCATTTTTTTTGCGTTGTTGTAATCGTGTACGAGTACGCGGCGTAATTTGAATCTGTTTGTACAATTTGCGTATATAATTTCTGTTTACAAATAATTTGGGTCAGTCATCTAATGATTTAACAATAATTTTTTTTTTATGTTATTTGGTGCGTGCAGCAAGCAGAATCGCTTCATCATTTACATATTTGGCTCCACGCTAAACTAAGGAACTTTTGAAAAGTTATATAAATTATAAGCGATGTGTATTCAGCCGGCCAGTGGATAGATACATAATAGAATCAATAAAAATTTGCGTGCGTCCATTTAACATATAAACCAACATTAACAGAGAGATACTACAGCACAATAAAAAATATGTCAGTCGATTTTTTAGTCACGCACAAATGGGATTATATGTTATATCTAGCAGCTATATACAACACAAAATATTCGGTTTACGTTAAGATTCCATATAATACATATGGATAATAAAATATAATGGAACTGGAAAATTAAATGATGTGACATGATAATCAATTGGCATCCGATTTAATATTATTAGTAATACGGATTTTATTAAAATTGACAACCGCAATATTAAATTCATTAAGCTGCTTCCGATACGGCACTAAAAGCATTTCTGTTTATACGATTTGATAAATTTAATTTTGTGCTTCGGCGTTACATTATCAATATTTTATATATTTTAATTTTGAGCGGTTAAAGGTTCATTTCACATTTAAAATTATTAAAGCAAATCGTGTTGATGTTGATGATTAATCATTAATTATATTTTGTTCTTTATAGTGTAACGACCCTATCAATGGATTTTTTCTATCGCAAAAAAAACGCAGATTACTCAACAAATCAATAGGCAAAAACAGTAATAAACAAAAGCTTACTTCGAAGGTTAAGGTGCAACAAATGGAAAGCGCTGAAAAAAATATTTGTAGAAAAAATTGTGATCCTAAATATTCTGTACGACTAATACGTTGTAATTGATGGCTAAATTATGGCCATTGTCTCATCCCAAGTGAAGATCAACGCATATCTCGAGAAACAAACGAAGCAGACTTTGGAATTGATAGAAATAAATAGAGCTTTATATTCAGGGTGGTTTTTATGTTCGAGGTCGATTTTGTTTGGCGGCCGTTTTGTTTTGGAAGTCATATTTTGTTAGTTTGCACTTGGCATTCGTAGAGAGTGCTTTATAACATTTTTTTATGGACCAGAAACTAATACATTTTTTTTAACAAAACATCAACTCGTAAGAGCGCGGAGACACATTTACGCTCGACTGTCCTTATTAATGAACAGAAAAGCCGCTACCGGAGCACTGAAAACTGGGATGAAGGGATGCTAAAGATAATGCTGTAAAAACTTTATTATACCCAAATTTGACCAATTAGGCCTACCGAACATATGGTTCCAACAACATGGTGTCATATCACATACAGCTTGTCTTGTGATGCAAGTTTTGCTAGAAATTTTCCGGCTGAATAATGTCAAAAAATGGTGATATTGACTGGTTCCCCGACCCCCCGATTTGACTTCTTCAGATTTCTTCCTATAGAGGAACTTGAAGGTAAAAGTGAACACCAATAAACCAACTACAACCTCGACAACATATACTGAAATAACACAGGAAGTCTGGCATCACAAATAGCACAAGTCCGAGGCGGCCACTAGACCGAAATTATATTCCAAACATATTGTTAAATATCATTTACGCGTTCAACAAAATATAAATTATAAAATTGGTTTTCATTCAGATGTTATCAAAAAAAAAAAAATTCGACCTGGAACATAAAATGCACCCTTTATTTAGACAAAATTCTTCAGAATTGCTGATTTTATGAAATCTTTGAATTAGCCATTCGATATTTGGATGGTTCACAAGCCAAACCGATTACTTCCATTTTTTAAATTTGTTGTTACGACTCCCAAATTTTTATTTTCTTTGTGATTGTTTGAAAAATATCTGTTACTGATAGCATTGCCACCAGTGTTATGTAATTGGTATTAAATTGGGGCATTAATGCTCTGTATTAGTTGGGCATTAGTATTTTGTGTTACGTAAACGTGGAATTTTTTTGAGAGCGAGACCAATGTATACACCTGTGCGTGTGTGCAAGCGACTTAGATAAACGTGTCTATTTTTGTTGTGTTTTCTTGCATTGGTGCAATACCAAACTCCATACTATGATGAAGAACCCATACAACTACTGATGTCATATATAAAACCTGCACTTCAATACCATTTAACAAACCAGCGTTTTGTAAACATCAACAACCTAGTTAAAAACTGCACCGCCTGGGAAGAAACCTTTAAACAATTCCGCGTTTCACCTGATAGTAATGTAACCATTCGACGTGCCATTAGTGAATTGAACACCACCATTCAAAATACGTGCCCTCCCTCAGAGACAGGGCTTAACTCATATATTCCTTCCGACTACGTATACGGATCTGTATCTCCTATAAAAGAGCCGTCGACAAAGTCACAAATTCGGACTCTGTACGCTGAGGAACACAAATCGTGCTTACTCAACAATCCGATTTGTTATAACTATAATGACATTAGTCACATGTTTAACGAAATGATATGATAACATTTGAAATGAACTGATATTATTTGATGATTTTATATTGTTTTTTATGATTTGATATGATTAGATATGATTTGATATGGTTTGATATCGTTTGATGTGGTTTAATATGACTCGATATGGTTTGATATGATTTTATATGACAAGATTAAATTTTATATGATTTGATATGATTTGATACTACTTGATATTTGATATTATTTGGTATGACTTCATGTGATTTGATATGATTTTATATAATTAGATATGATTTTATATGATTTGGTATAATTTGATACGACTTGATATTTGATATGATTTGATATTATTTGATATGACTACAAATGATTTGATATGATTGGGTATTATTTGATATGATTCGATATCACTTGATATTTGATAAAGTTTGGAATACATTGATATGATTTTATATGATTTGATAATATGATTTGATAATTTGATATGACTTTTTATGATTTGATATGATTAGATATGATTTAATATGATTTGATATGATTCGATATGATTTTATATAATTAGATATGATTTTATATGATTTGGTATGATTTGATACGACTTGATATTTTATATGATTTGATATTATTTGATATGACTTCATGTGATTTGATATGATTTGATATCATTTGAAATGATATGATAACATTTGAAATGAACTGATATGATTTGATGATTTTATATTATTTTTTATGATTTGATATGATTAGATATTATTTGATATGATTTGATATGGTTTGATATCATTTGATATGACTTCATGTGATTTGATAACATTTGATACGATTTGATATGATTAGATATGTTTTGACATGATTTGATATGATTTGATGTGGTTTAATATGACTCGATATGGTTTGATATGATTTTATATGACAAGATAAAATTTTATATGATTTGATATGAGTTGATACGACTTGATATTTGATATGATTTGATATTATTTGATATGACTTCATGTGATTTGATATGATTTGATATCACTTGAAATGATTTGATAACATGTGAAATAAATTGATATGATTTGATATGATTTTATATAATTAGATATGATTTTATATGATTTGGTATAATTTGATACGACTTGATATTTGATATGATTTGATATTATTTGATATGACTACAAATGATTTGATATGATTGGGTATTATTTGATATGATTCGATATCACTTGATATTTGATAAAGTTTGGAATAAATTGATATGATTTTATATGATTTGATAATATGATTTTATAATTTGATATGACTTTTTATGATTTGATATGATTAGATATGATTTAATATGATTTGATATGATTCGATATGATTTTATATAAATAGATATGATTTTATATGATTTGGTATGATTTGATACGACTTGATATTTGATATGATTTGATATTATTTGATATGACTTCATGTGATTTGATATGATTTGATATCATTTGAAATGATATGATAACATTTGAAATGAACTGATATGATTTGATGATTTTATATTGTTTTTTATGATTTGATATGATTAGATATTATTTGATATGATTTGATATGGTTTGATATCATTTGATATGACTTCATGTGATTTGATAACATTTGATACGATTTGATATGATTTGATATGTTTTGACATGATTTGATATGATTTGATGTGGTTTAATATGACTCGATATGGTTTGATATGATTTTATATGACAAGATAAAATTTTATATGATTTGATATGATTTGATACTACTTGATATTTGATATGATTTGATATTATTTGGTATGACTTCATGTGATTTGATATGATTTGATATCACTTGAAATGATTTGATAACATGTGAAATAAATTGATATGATTTGATATGATTTTATATAATTAGATATGATTTTATATGATTTGGTATGATTTGATACGACTTGATGTTTGATATGATTTGATATTATTTGATAAGACTTCATGTGATTTGATATGATTGGGTATTATTTGATATAATTCGATATCACTTGATATTTGATAAAGTTTGGAATAAATTGATATGATTTTATATGATTAGATAATATGATTTGATAATTTGATATGACTTTTTATGATTTGATATGATTAGATATGATTTAATATGATTTGATATGATTCGATATGATTTTATATAATTAGATATGATTTTATATGATTTGGTATGATTTGATACGATTTGATATTTGATATTATTTGATATTATTTGATATGACTTCATGTGATTTGATATGATTTGATATCATTTGAAATGATTTGATAACATTTGAAATGAACTGATATGATTTGATGATTTTATATTATTTTTTATGATTTTTTTATGATTAGATATTATTTGATATGATTTGATATGGTTTGATATGATTTGATGATTTGATATGATTTGATATGATTTGATGATTTGATATGATTTGCTATGGTTTGATATGATTTGATATGATTTGGTATAATTGATATGATTTGATATGATGATTTGATATGATTTGATATCATTTGGTATGATTTAAATCATCATCCAATGGATCAATTGATGTGATTTGATATGATTTGATTTAGTTCTGATAGCAATCGTTGCTGTTTGTAATTTCTACTTAATTTCTTGTTACAACACTATCTAGAGGTTATACTGATTTGAAGTTTGAAACATGCAGATTGAGCAGTCCGGCCCACTAATATATTAAAGTCCTGTCTATAAATAAATTATCCAACAGCAGTTTAAACAACAAATTGAGTTACACAAAATTATAAGGTAAACGTAAACTGTAGTACATTATTACACTCCAATTACCTCCAACCGACAATAAAGAATGGCCTACTTCCTTTATACAACTTATACTGTCTGTAACGCATTAACCACTTAATAACACATCGCAAAATTACAAAAAAAGCACATCGACCACATAAATAAAAAAAAGCTTAGTATTATAATAAGAAGAAAATGAGACGGATATCCTGTATTTAATATTGTAATAAAATTATTTATGTTGTTAAAACAATTTTTTTTTGTGTCGTCTAAACCACTTTACCGCATTAATCTTAATTCCGCAGTATTAGAAACAAAAATAAACGAACAAAAAAAAAATCCCATCTAAAGTTTTAATTGAATTCATTCCGAACTAAATAGAAAATCGAAATCGAGATAACACAAAAATGTAAAAACATACACAGCCATCGAAAGCACAAGGATCTAAATGTATATATATATATATATATATATATATATATATATATATATATATATATATATATATATATATATATATATATATATATATATATATATATATATATATATATATGTACATATATAAAAAAAAAGTTGTTCGTTCCTCTTGTGCTTTTTTATTTTGGGGTTTTGTCCTATTTGGTGTAGGTATGTGGATTAAAATGTTAATGACATTTTTGTCAATAAAATTCAACTTAAATAAAATAACAAATAAATAAATATAAATAAAAAAAAGTTAAATATATATCACCTTTATTGTGTATGACATGTGCAAAAAATTTAACAACAACAACAAAAAGCTTTCATACAGCATAAAAAGCTCACCCTATTATTTGGGGTGTATGGAAGAATCGGTATATAGCTAGGTATTCCACGCTAAAACGAATTTAGTTGCTGTTGTGGTTATACAGTAGAAACAGGATATAAAACATCGAAATAAATATTAAATAACACAAACAAGAAACATAATATAGAATAACACATAACACACCAAAACAACATGAACATAAATTAAGACATATAAACATATAAATTGACTTGAAATTTAAATTTTTCTGGTTTTAAGCTTTTTTTGTGCTTTATACTCTGTGTGAATGTTACTCGTATATGTTGTTGCCGCTCTATCCTGCTACAATATATATATATCTGGTTCTATCTCTGGATTTTTCGGTTGGTTTTGTTATGTGCTTTGCACGTACTCCAAGAGTGAATATCGAAAGGAAAAATGGAAAAGTAAAATTTATTTGTGCTTTAATGCCAAAGCAAATTATTTTTTAGTGCGGTATTGTTTTGTGTGTTAGGTATGTCTTGTTATTTTTAGATACATTTTATGTTTTGTGTGTTACCATTCCATCAATATTTGACAATATTACAAGACATTATTTCACTACAGGTCTTTTTTTTTGCTGTTGAGTGTTATTTTTGGAGTTTCATTGATTTGGGGCGTGAATAGGTTTACTGTTAAAGCTGATTAATAATGAGAAAGCTTTTATAAACGTGTCATAATGCTTCCCTATTCATGAAATGTGACACTTTATTTAAATTTTTATTTGTTCACCTTGTAATGTTATTATTTATGGTGTGTCTTATCATCATCTTATACGTGTTGAAAAAAAAACCAAAAATGTAATCAATCTTAGCTCTATGGAATACTTTTAAATTATTTATCTTTGTTAAGAGATTTAGTGCATTAAACCAATTTGTGAAAAAAATTTCTTCTTGTTGAGTGGTGCGATTGTCGAAACAGATTTAATAATTATTCGTGAACATTTTCATGAACATGGAACATGGAAATATTGGAAATTTTTCGTAAACCTCTCTAGAGCATTTTTTTTGTCATATTTGCTAATATTTTAACAAATATACGTAACAGTCAAAGTCACTGTAATATAACACTTGGTGGCCGAGTGGTAAAGATTTTTAAGATCAAGTTCGATGCTGGTTGGCAATTCTAATACTATGCTTACCGAATATTATTCAACGATGCAAGAGAACTCGCGAATTTTATTTATTTATTTTTAAAGATCACAAAACTGATCATAAAGGATTTGACTAACATAAAACACATGTCATTAAGGCAGATAAGACATTCATTTACTTAATGAACGTATCCGTTACATCCGTGTTGGATTAGGCCAGCCAGCCATTTGGACATCGAAGACCTTTTCGAAGTATATACTTGAAGTACTTACTATAAGCGAATTTTTTTTTAATATTAATTTAGGAGTGGCAGATATTTATTTCAATATGCAAACAAAAATTAAATGAATTCCTTAAACGCATTTGAGATTTCTTTAGATAAAAACAAAACTCGAAGTTCAAGAAAATGTAATTTCCATTTGATTGTGTTTCTGTTACGATGCGGGTCTAGTGTCGGACTTCCTAAGGTTAATGTTAAAAGGAATTACTGGCAAAAAGTTAAATTTCATTAGTCACTACCCAGTTAAAGGTAATTTTATAATAGACAGGTAAAGCAGACTCGGGTAATGACCGATGCTGAGCTCAGCTGAAAGATTGAATTCAACGGTTCTATATAGAAATTCTTAGAAGACGGACGCAACACAAGTTCAAATGCACTTATAAATAAATAATACAAGCATCAGTAACTTTGCAGTAAATTCTTCCATAATTGATACAATCTAGAAAGAGTATACCATCTAGAAAGCATATTTCCTGAAGAAGACATGTAAAACCCTCATTTTGATCGCAGATTCGGATTCTACGCAAACAATTATTACAACAGTAATCCAGAAAATCATTTTTTTATGATGTTTTGCATATTCTACATTTGTAACATTGTTGATCACTTTTTTGCGAGTACAGTGTTATTTTTGTCGTTGTAATCAACAATTATAGGTGACTAACGAAATCCCTGTTTACAAAATCCGGGTTTGTCAAAATCCCGGTTTTTTTTATAAATCCGGGTTTTCAAAATCGTGGTTTTTAAAATTTGACATGTGGGAAAATGAGACTCTTGAGTTATTTTTAGACAAAATTCAAAAATGAGTTTGCGATAAAGTTCTAAAAAATGGCTACTGGCTTTGGATAAAGCGGTCAATAGAGAAGGAACTAGTCCATTTATAAACCGATAATGTTTAAATTTTACACGTGCGATGGAAATGGATTTCTAAAATGATTTTTTGATAAAGATCTAAAATTCAATTCATTCACTCTTGTTTTTTGAATTCTTACCGTATAAAATATGGTTTACCAAAAATTTTTTGGACAAAATTTTGTATTCCGAAATAATTAATTTGATTATTTTATAATGAAGTAATAGTATATAGTCGAGTAGTTTTTCTGGGATCGATATAAAATATTGCATTTCAAAATGTTCCTTTTTTTATTGTTCTTGCAACTACAAAGTGGTGCAATTACAAAATGTTGCATAAATGGTGCAATTATTTTTCTTTTTATTTGGTGTCATTAATGAAAAAATTAAAAACCAGATTCTCACTATTTTTTAAAATATATCTTTTGACAACCAAATCGATCTCCACCCCACCGCTGAAGGTGAAACGATTCTACCTTAAAATGTTTAATGAAAACCACCAATTATTTATTAAAAATACGAATTATACGCCTCAAATTATACGTATCTGCCAGTATACGTCAAGCGCTCGTGAATTGCCTGGGAGATGAGATTGAAACGGCTATATCTAGATAATTCTAAATAAAAAAATTCTAAAAATCTTAATTTGTGGTCAAAACTTCAACTTCAGTTGTCAATATTCAAGTGGCTTTATTCAAAAAATTCAAATAAAATTATTCTGGAAATCTCCCAGTTACTCAAAACTTCAATGAATCCTGTAGTGAACGACGTGAGACGATATTCTAATTTGTAACAAAAACTTCAACGAATCCGGTGGTATACTTCAAATACTCGTGAATCACTTGCAAGGTAAAATTTATACAACTATGTCCAGATAATTTCAGATAGTTTTTATCTAGACATATTTCAGTTTTGTAATCAAAACATCATCGAATCCGACGGTATATGTCAGGTGGTCGTAAATCGTCTACAAAGCGAGATTCGAACACCTATATATCTAAGTAATTTAATATGGATTTTTTCTGTAGAGACTTACATAGTTTGTATAGTCAAAACTAGAACGAAAAATGTATTATTTGTCAAGTTCTTAGCAAGATTCAAACGAGTATATCCATAATTCAAAAATTTTAATTTCTGACTGAAAATTCGAAGTAGCTTCATCGAAGTCATTTATGTATTGGTAACTAAGTTTCTGCCTTATCGTTTTCATCTGAGTTTAGGTTTGTGTTGGCTTCTAAGAAATTTAAATGCTACTTAGAATTACCTTAACCTTATTTTTAAAATTTTAGGTGTGATAGAATAATACTTGATTATTAACGTAAAAGTTGGAAGCAAGGAAAAATTAATTGGATATTTTACTGAAAGCCAGCAGCAATGACGTACTTGGTTAATATCCAAAATGCCATTGGATGAAACCTAGTCAACTTTTGCACGAACTGTAGCCGAGTAGCCAGAAATTTCATTAATCAGTGGCTCAACATTTAATTGATCAGGCACGAGCGGCTTGCACTAGCGAAGTAGCTGCTTCCTCCGATAACGAAAGGAAGCAAAAATCGTTAAAAAGGACGAACGTTTCGACTCGAAGTAACTCAATTATCGTGGAAATTTTGACAAGTTATGGCCCAGAACGGAACGACCTCACAAACGAACACACCTGCAATTCGTAAAAATCATTTAATAGACAGACAGAAGAAGTATTCAATCTGAATGAATTGAGTCGAAATGAATTTAGTCGAAACTTCAAATTCTCGTCGGATCTTACACCATCTGTCATAGTGAACAAAAAATCGGCTACCAAGTTCCTCATGCAGAATGTATCAGATTCGGATGCAGAATGTATCCGTATTATCGCTTTTTGCAGCAACTGGAACAATGATGCGTTTATGGAAAAATACGAATTAAATTAGATCTAAGTGTACGATGATATTACGAACAGAAATTTTGTATTGTTAACGTCAAAAGACCGATCATCACAGTGGATTTTATACGTAATTTTGACCTGTTTGTTAATTTAAAAGATGGCGGTTTGATAGATATTCTAACTGATATGTCGACTTCCATCGTTTTAAAATAGCAAAATTTATAAAACCTTCAATCAACAATCACGTTATGCTGCACGAATTTGCAGACATCACGAAATCATCTTCTCAATCGACAATCGGAAATACAGACATCGTAACTAGGCAAGCCCTTTACCCCCGATAGTACTCAATCCTTATATACACGATTAAACGAGTATTCTTTGTGGAAAAACAATATTCAGCAAAATAGAATTTCAAAAAGCATTTTTCAAGGCGCTCCATCCTTCTGTTTTTTTTTTAAATCAATCCAAGTTGCTGAAAAAAATTCACAAGAAAAAAATTGTAATTTTTAACCAATGAAATTGGTTTAAAAAATTTCAGACGGCAGGAAGGAACGAAAGAACGCAGCGCTGAATCTGCTTTCAGGCCCCAATTCATACAAACGACATTCCAAAAACAGGCATCACTACTCAATCACGACAAACGTTTCAACGATTAATAGTAAATTCATTTTTTCATATTTGAATGATATTTTAATCGCATCCAAAAACGCTGCCGAACACAAAAGAGACCTTCGATTAGTATTCGGCTCAATGTGAGTATAGATCTGAAAATGCCGTAGAAGAACTATATTTGTTGGGACATAACATTTCAAAAAATAGTAGTTTACCTCTTCCCAGCAAGGTGGTCATTAACATTTTTTCTAAACCTGTTTTGGCAAAGGAACTAAAAACTTTTAAGGCGATGATAAATTATTATCGGAAATTTATTACATTAGATGCCCAAATCGCACTTCATTCGACAATAAAAGGGATTGTTAAAAATGACAAAACAATATTGACCAGGACCGATGGGGCAACAGAAGCCTCCAAAAAAAGCAAACTATTAGCACTATTAGACTTGTAACCGAATTTCATGCGAAGTTGTGTTAAATGCCAACGCTGAAAGGTTCATCGTCATATGTAAGCATCAGTAAGCAACTACGTCAGGTCGACGATTCAGCCACATTAACTTCGGAGCACAATTAACGTTACAACATGGCTGTATTGGCGGTATTGTTTAACCGGAAACAACAAAGGTGGCCAGAAACAATTCTATTAAGTGATATGTTAGTATAGAATCAGTGTTGCATGTGGACTTTTGGGCTGTTAGATCACACGTTTTCGATTTCCAGAATATATCACGATCAAACAGGGAAGGAAATTTGAATTCTTCGATGCGAGAACTTTATGACATAAGTGACATAGAATGCTCAAATAAAAATCATAGCTTTGGGACATTATGCATGGGTTGACAACTTGCCAATCATAATGTTGGAATTACGAGTATCGTCTAAGGGCGGCCTGTTTGCAACGCTAGTTGAATTAATCTATGGTACGATATTATGTTTTACAGGTGAATTATTTGAGGTACAAAAATCAAACGAGAATCAGAACGAAGCCATGGCTACAGATGTGTCTCCCTACTGTTTAATAGTTCATGTCAATCAGAAAATCCTTTTCGCCACCGTATGAAGGACCCTTCCTGTGACACTGTTCTAGTAGTTTTCCGGGAATAGGGAACTGGAGGGAAAATTTATATGTAATTTCTGTCCAATTTTTTTTTTCTGGTATACTGAGGTAAAAAGCTAATGTTAAATGGTTTGAAAACAAAATTAAATTTGAAATAATTTTCCCTGGCAATTTAGATCTGGAAAAATTGTTCCCAATTTATGAATATTTTCATCAAAATTCTTTCCCCAATTCCCTATTACCGGAGAATTACCAGAATGTGCACTGGTAATTAAAAGCATGCTTGTTGTTTAAACAATGTTTAAACAATCAACATGAACAACCGCTTTGTCGCGTCTGTTGACCGACTAAAACCAGCATTTAGCTGGAATGGTGAATCAAGTATAAACGATAGTTCACATACAACAAACTAGCAAATGATTAACAATCAACGAATCAGCATACTAGTAACAGTCAGCAGCAGTTGGCACAAGCTTCGCCAGCCGCGAATCGGCTGAAACTGAAATTTCACTACACCAACGTAATCGTCAAAAATTGGAGTACTGTGGTGGACCACTTAAAAATGCATAAAATTAATATTTAAATTTCAGGCTGAATGTTATAAAAGTCAAGGCACAATATGACATTGTCTATTGTCGAGATAGTGATATTTTTTCAATCTATGATTCCGCATAATTTTCGTGTTGCAGCTTCGGATTTTCCAATAAATTGTATGGGGTTATTGATAATAACTTGTATTAAATTGGTTTAAGCAATACCAATTTAATACAAGTTATTTCGCAATAAGATTAGCATATATCCAATAACAGTTAAAGAACAACAAATCAAATATTGCTAAATCTTTCGTCAAATAATTCACTAATACCTATCCCAAGTATAGATCTGAGAAAAATTTAAAGATGAGATTTAAAGCGGATCGTAACAGGGCATCCTGGGTATAGATTTCCGCCATCTGATATTGTAGATCATGTTGGGAGCGCAGTGTATTTTACAACATTAGATTTAGCGGATGATTAACATCAAGTAGCTTTAGTGATGAAGATAAATTCAAAACAGCTTTAAGTACTCAAATGGGTCACAACCATTTCACAAGAATTCCTTTTGGTGTGAAGGGTGCAAGGGTACTAATTGCTTTGTGTATCTTGATGATATTGACACCTATATAAATATAATCATCAAGTTCATATTAGAAAATTAAACGAAGTATTCGAATGTCTTAAAATATGAAATATGTATAAAATTTCAAGCAAAAAAGTGTTATATTCTGCGAAAAAAATATTTGTTATCTAGGACATATCAAAGCGTGCAGAAAATCATTATTTTTTTAGTTGCCAGAACTCCAAACAAATAAAGTTTTAAATAAAGCTGATCTACAATCGAGAAAGAACTGCTGCCAACTGAATTTGCAGTCAAACGTTTTCGTCATTATTTATATGGAGTACAGTTTATAATCATTACGGACCATAAAACCACTAATACAGTTACATCATTCAGAAATTTTAAAGCTGGGAAGTGCAACGTTAGTCCAGATGCCTTGAGCAGAAATATAATAAACCCTGTCAATCAAAACAATGTTAATGTTATTACTCGATAACAGTCTAAATTAAGAATTCAAATAATTTGTAAGTATAATAAAACTCCTATACTAAATCAATTCAATATTCTAATTCCAATCAGCATTTACCAAACACAAATAAAAAGCCTTATTTGGAAAATCCTATAAATAAATTTGAAAATGATTTGGTTATTCAAAAAATTGTACAAGAGTTTCACCTTTCCCATATAGTTGGCCACCATTGAAAGGGCCGTATTTTCCAAAAACGTGGGGTATATAATATGCAAATTTCTAATTAAATGCGAATCTTATCAAAAAAAAATAAAGTTAGAGGAACGAGGAACTCGTAAAAGTTGTTGATAAAACAAATTTCAAAGGAGGTCAAATTTCCGAAATATTTAAACATTAAATATGTTATAAAAAAAATTCACTCTAAGGGGGAGTCAATAAATATTGTTAAAAATTCAAAAAAAAATAAAACGAAATCTTTATTTGTAATTAATTTAAATAAGTGATATGAGTACACGAAAGCTGTGTTGCTAACTTAGCATTTTCAGATTATTTTTACTGCCATAAATATCTGTTTTGCACCTAAGAGCAATGTGGTACTAGTCAAACATCTTTGGCACTAATTTTAGCACTTTTAAGAATTCTACATTCAATAAAAAAATGTTCGTAAATCAAATGTATTTATTGTTTCTATACAGGGTGTTTGGCGTCTGGACCGACAACATTTGTTGGAAGATTTCGGTCATTTAGAAGCTTTCACCCATAGAATCGATGTCCTAAATGGTCATGTCTTTTTGTTTGTAGTCGTAACGGCAAGAAATAGCTTTTATTGGATTTTGTAATGTGATTTTTTTCTAAATAAATAATTATTTAAAACAATTGGTTAAAAAAATGGCTTATGGGCTTAATTTAAAAAGTATTTTTTTAGCCCTGCCAAAATAGTATCGCTTATTTTGACCACAAAATGAGTGATTTGTATCGAAGAGACTTCGGATACCGTGGCACTTAGGACATCTGTTATATGAAGTAAAAGCTTTAAATGATCCCCAATCTGCCAAAAAATGTGCCAGTCCACACACCAAACACCTTGTATAATAGAAAAACAATCAAAAAATTTGCTTATAAAGTCAACTAAATTGTTATTATATATTGGATGACTCCTTCCTTTCCGAATAAGTGTCGTTACTAGTAATGCTTACGTGTACTGGCTAAACTGCGGTATTCTATAGAACTTAACTGTCAAACGCAGTATGCGATATTTAGTTGTAGTGTAAAAACTATTATTTATAACTCGCTGAACATTTCGAATTTTAATACAACGTGCAAAAAATGTTTTCGACGATTTAAAAATTGTAATTTTGACATTTAAAATAAAGTGCATGGAAAACCACTCAAAGAAATTTGAAGATGCTGAAATATTGGCCGAAGATTCTTCTCAAAAACAATCAGAATTGGCTCTAGTATTAAATGTTGATCGATCAACTGTTGCAAAACATTTAAAAACAATCGGAATGGTTCAAAAAGGTAGCAACAGGTGAACAATTATCAGAACGACTAAGAAACGAATAGATACAACAAATTAATTTTGTAACGTTGTAAAAAATTATTCAAAATTACAGGAGTGGGAAGTTGTAACCCACTTACTGTATTCACCAGACAAAGCTTCTTCAGAACAATACTTATTCCGGTCGATGCAGTCGACTTTTTCCGAACAGTGGTTCAGTTTTCAAGTACAGATCGAAAATTGGCTTAATTATTGGAATGCTTCTAAGTGGTGCTCACTAAGTTTTGCACGGAATCTACTTTTAGAAATCAAACTGACCACTGGTCTACTAAATATGTTCAACAGAAGTTATCATTCTATGTATTAGGCCGTTTTAAATGTTAATTATCTCTGTTTCTATAAATACAATTTGATCTCAACTGAATAAAAGAGTCAGTTCAATTTTTTGAAATTATAAGGTGGTTGGTTAATACGTTTTTCATAAAAATTTTCTTAATTTTTTTTTTTTTTTTTCTATCAGATGGTCCTTAATATTTGGAAAATGAGCATGAATATTTTTCTCTCTAACTTTCTCGTTTTGGTTAGAAGTTCAATTCAAAGGCACTCATTTAGTGAATCAGATTTGCATTTTACCTTGCGATTTAAGATTCATCAGCAGTTTGGCTTTGAAATCTGTTCAGAAATTCTCGAATTGAGGTAGCAATCTTAAATATTGTGCCTTTGAAATCGAATTTAAGATTTTACCAACTGAATAACTGCATTGATGTATGAAGTTTAAATTTAAAAAATTTGGATAATTATCGTCAACCTAGAGTTTATAATAAAACTGCTTGATGATAACATCAACATATTAGACATAACGTTAGGAACAAAATTGTTGTTTTTTATGGGAATATTTATTTATTTTTTAGAAAATAAATAATTCAGTGAAAGTAAAATTTCGGCTTCTAGGTGTCCCTATGTATATGTACTTCATTTCTGATGGCTTTTGAAAAATTTCCGAAACCAAATAGCGACAATTCATGTCTGCCAACATCATGACAACAACATCTACCGTTGGTATCATAAATAGTGAAATCATGATCAATTTGATTCAAAAGTTCTACAAAATTTTCATGACGTGGGCAGTCATTTGAAAGTACCAGAAGCCTAATCATGGTGTTATGAAATTGAAATTTATTTATATTGGTTGACTTTGACGGCGTGCGTAAAAGTCTTTTATATTGATAATAAATATTTAATAAAAAGGTAATGTAAATCAAATATCACTCTTTCGTCAAATAACTTTAGACGGAGGACCAGGAACTAAACAATTCTGTTTGCCTTTTGTGCCTGCACTATAATACATGTTGAGCCCTATATACAAGAATGTGTTTTGCAATTAGATTTTTATTCGAAAATTTATTTAGCACTATTTCACTAAATCTAGCACTAGCTTTTGACGATAATTTGGTACCTATCGAAAATAATAGATGGCAACACTGTACAAAAGTGAAAAGATTATTAATCATTAAACAAATTTGGATTTATGGACTAATTATTATCAGCCCAGGATTTGGTTAAATTGATTCAAAAAACAGTGATTGGTGAAGTTCGCCCGTCAAAAGTATGTAAATTTGTCGGACAAAGGCTATGTAGTTTTGAGAACGACATACTCCTGCTTTACCTTAAGAAAAGTTAGAAAAAAATTGTTCAGTGGCAACTAAGTGAAATTGGGCCTTGGGACAGATATATCCATAACTCGTATGTGAATAAAAATTAAATTTAAATTTTGCAAGTTAAATTAAGATATGTGGTTTTAAGATCGTCACACTCCTGCCTTACTTTTAGAAAAGTAAGAAAAAAATTATTCTGTAGCATTTTTGCGAAATTGGGCCCTAATCTAACAAATTTATACTTTTTAAGTGTGACATTTAAATTTAAATTTTGTTCAAATACCGGTTGTATGGATATTTTTGGCCCAGAGTCCAATTTCGCAAAGTTGCCAACTATAGCGATTTTTTTCAAACTTTTCTAAAAGTAAGGCAGGCGTGTGGCGATTTCGGAACCACACAGATACAAATTTATACTTTTGACGTGCCATATAATCGAGCAATAACTTCACATGCGTGAAATTTTCTATATAACTGGGGATCAGAATCGCGTGAACTTATTTATTTTTATTTTTAAAAACATTTACAATTTCTCAGGTATTTATATGACAGCATTATTTAATTTACCTTAATCAATTATATTTTACATATAACTCCAAATTTGTAACATACCTAAAACGAAAAATAAAATTAATATGTATTAGTAAATATGCATGGAAATCTAAAAACGAAATAAAAATTTTAAACATTTCCAAATGAGAATATTCATTCAACTTGAATTCTGTGTTTTATTTTAATTAATACAGAAATTCCTTTAATAATCAATTTCAAAGTCAAATAATATTCCTTGCAAACGAAAAATACCTTCCGTATTTTACAAGACAACAATATGTACCACAATCTTTCTAAAATCCTTACAGAATTCTTACAATGTTCATATACATAAACGAATTGGTACATAATGTGTAACACACATATATCAAGCAAAAATTCTTTACATCAAAAAGTATATTTACTTATAGAAAACACACAAAAACCATATAGAAAATCTTGTTATAATTAATTAATTAAAAAAATATTTTCAACCATGTATGCAAATTGTATATGAGACACTTGATTCATAATATTTCATATATGCATATAAGATATTTTTATAATAAAATAGTTTAAGGGTAGCCAAAAATAATTTTCTGGAAAATCTAAATTCAAACATATCCATCGATGAATATAATATAAACAGACACAAATATTTGATTAAAAATTTATTTTATTTGCCAAGCACCGAAGTAGAAAAGTTCGAAAAAAAAATAAAGTTCACCTCAGCACTCTTCATATAATAAAGAGCATCACTCTGAATTTTATAAAACTTTTAAACACTGGGTACCTTTACATATTATATACAGGTATACCAAACCAAAACAGAATAATGTTTTAATAAATTCAACCACCCTGTACAAATTTTATAAATATTCAGAGAGAGATGATATTTAATATCAATAAAATTATAACAAAAAAAAAACTCCTAAAATTATTTTTTTTGTGTTTTAATTAAATTCCAAAAATACAATAAGATAAAAAGAATCTGAGAATTTATCTTCAATTTTATGTATTTGTTGTAAATTCGTCTTGTATATCCAAGGATATAATGTACACACACACAAAAAGCAATAACAAAAATGCTATGAAAAAAAAAATTATATCTCTTATTCTTATAACGGTTATTATTCAATGGTAAATTGAATGATAAGGTAACAGATTGTATTGGATTATCCAATTTTATATATAAGAAATCAAAATCAATATTATTTTTTCTTTATTGTGCCCGCTTTGGCATTCCGGTTCGTCTTTTTTCCACTACACACCCGCCCGCACAAACGCAAAGACAATACAATATAAAATACAATCAAAATCAGAAAGGAATCACTGTAATAAGAAGAAATATCCTTATATATATTTGTTTTTTTTCAAATACAGACAATTAGACAGACATATCTGGAATTTGCTATAGATATATATATCCTCTTTATGCTGTACCGAGTATAGTTATAGATATCCTTTTCGAAGAAAATCAAAATTTTCTAACCTCCAGGAAAAATTCCAATCAATTTTTTTTGTATTTATTTATTTTCAACAAACAAAATTTTTTTTTTTATAATACAGATACAAGATACAAAAAAAATATAACAAAGGATTTTCTTTTTCATCCTAATACGTCGTACTCAATTTTTACCCCAAAGGAATTTTATATTTTCGTATGTCGAGCAATGTGGTAATTTACCACCTTATCTTGACATAGATATGTGTACTCTACTCTATATATTTCACGTTTTGTATTGCATTAGTGCCTCCTCTGGGGAAACAATTTAGTAAATAGAGTAAATAAACCCGTTCCTTTATTTGTTTTTAAGGATGTTTCTTTACCCACCCACAATTTCAATATCCTGATTAAATGCTGTTGAAGAGGCCAAATAACATATTAAAGTAAAAACGATGAAGTGCTGTATATTTTACACTGCGTTAATAATTAATATTTTACACGTGTAGAGAATGTATTTCAACAATTAAAAAAATTACGTCGACAATGTAGAGAATGTATTCAATGTCGAAAATGAATGTTTCCGTTAGCAATCAGCAAAATTCTATGATATCTTCGAATAATTTTTCTACATTTCTACCTCACATTACAAAAATTCGAACCCAAGTTTTTAAAAGGACAAGGACGTACAGGTATTGCTATGCTCGGACTATGCTCGGATTACAGAACGATAAGCAAACGACAATAATACATTATATACTTATGACGACTAGATGTCTATATATAATTACTGATCTCGGATATAAATTTGTTCAAATTGGGATTGATCTTGAATTTTTTTAAACCGCATAGTCAAAATTTTGTTTTTGTCAAACATTGTTGTTGTTGTCAAAATAAACATGGCCGATAATAACACATTATATACTTATGAGGACTAGATGTCTATATATAATTACTGAACTCGGATTTAAATTTGTTAAAATTGGGATTGATTTTGAATTTTATTTAAATCAGAGTCCAGATTTTGTTTTTGTGATGCATTGTTGTTGTTGTCAAAATAAATATGGCCGACAATAATGCATTATATACTTATGAGGACTACATATCTATATATAATTACTGATCTCGGATACAAATTTGTTCAAATTGGGATTGATGTTGAATTTTATCTAATCCGCATAGTCAAAATTTGTTTTTGTCAAACATTGTTGTTGTTGTCAAAATAAATATGGCCGACAATAATGCATTATATACTTATGAGGACTAGATGTCTATATATAGTTACTGATCTCGGATCTTAAGTTTAAATTGGGATTGATTTTGAATTTTATTTAAATCAGAGTCCAGATTTTGTATTTGTCAAACATTGTTGTTGTTGTCAAAAAAAACATGGCCTATAATAACACATTATATACTTATGAGGACTAGATGTCTATATATAGTTACTGATCTCGGATATAAATTTGTTAAAATTGGGATTGATTTTGAATTTTTTTAAACCGCATAGTCAAAATTTTGTTTTTGTCAAACATTGTTGTTGTTGTCAAAATAAACATGGCCGGCAATAATACATTATATACTTATGAGGACTAGATGTCTATATATAGTTACTGAACTAGGATATAAATTTGGTCAAATTGGGATTGATTTTGAATTTTATTTAAGCCGCATAGTCAAAATTTGTTTTTGTCAAACATTGTTGTTGTTGTCAAAATATACATGGCCGATAATAACACATTATATACTTTTGAGGACTAGATGTTTATATATAATTACTGAACTCGGATTTACATTTGCTAAAATTGGGATTGATTTTGAATTTTATTTAAATCAGAGTCAATATTTCGTTTTTGTCAAACATTGGTGTTGTTGTTAAAATAAATATGGCCGACAATAATACATTATATACTTATGAGGACTGGATGTCTATATATAATTACTGAACTCTGATTTAAATTTGTTCAAATTGGGATTGATGTTGAATTTTATTTAAGCCGCATAGTCAAAATTTGTTTTTGTCAAACATTGTTGTTGTCAAAAAAATATGGCCGATAATAACACATTATATACTTATGAGAACTTGATGTCTATATATAATTACTGAACTCGGATATAAATTTGTTCAAATTGGGATTGATTTTGAATTTTATTTAAATCAGAGTCCAGATTATGTTTTTGTCAAACATTGTTGTTGTTGTCAAAATAAATATAGCCGACAATAATACATTATATACTTATGAGGACTAGATGTCTATATATAGTTACTGAACTTGGATATAAATTTGGTCAAATTGGAATTGATTTTGAATTTTATTTACATCAGAGTCCAGATTTTGTTTTTGTCAAACATTGTTGTTGTTGTCAAAATAAATATAGCCGACAATAATACATTATATACTTATGAGGACTAGATCTCTATATATAATTACTGAACTCGGATTTAAATTTGCTAAAATTGGGATTGATTTTGAATTTTATTTAAATCAGAGTCCAGATTTTGTTTTTGTCAAACATTGTTGTTGTTGTCAAAATAAACATGGCCGATAATAACACATTATATACTTATGAGGACTAGATGTCTATATATAGTTACTGATCTCGAATAGAAATTCGTTAAAATTGGGATTAGTGTTAATTTTTTTTAAACCGCAAAGTCAAAATTTTGTTTTTGTCAAACATTGTTGTTTTTGTTAAAATAAATATGGCCGATAATAACACATTATATACTTATGAGAACTAGATGTCCATATATAATTACTGAACTCGGATATAAATTTGTTCGAATTGGGATTGATTTTGAATTTTATTTAAATCAGAGTCCAGATTTTGTTTTTGTCAAACATTGTTGTTGTTGTCAAAATAAACATGGCCGATAATAACACATTATATACTTATGAGGACTAGATGTCTATATATAGTTACTGATCTTGGATATAAATTTGTTAAAATTGGGATTGATGTTAAATTTTTTTAAACCGCATAGTAAAAATTTTGTTTTTGTCAAACATTGTTGTTGTTGTCAAAATAAACGTGGCCGATAATAACACATTATATACTTATGAGGACTAGATGTCTATATATAGTTACTGATCTTGGATATAAATTTGTTAAAATTGGGATTGATGTTAAATTTTTTTAAACCGCATAGTAAAAATTTTGTTTTTGTCAAACATTGTTGTTGTTGTCAAAATAAACGTGGCCGATAATAACACATTATATACTTATGAGGACTAGATGTCTATATATAATTACTGAACTCGGATTTAAATTTGTTAAAATTGGGATTGATTTTGAATTTTATTTAAATCAGAGTCCAGATTTTGTTTTTGTCAAACATTGTTGTTGTTGTCAAAATAAACATGGCCGATTATAACACATTATATACTTATGAGGACTAGATGTCTATATATAGTTACTGATCTCGAATAGAAATTCGTTAAAATTGGGATTAGTGTTAAATTTTTTAAAACCGCAAAGTCAAAATTTTGTTTTTGTCAAACATTGTTGTTTTTGTTAAAATAAATATGGCCGATAATAACACATTATATACTTATGAGAACTAGATGTCCATATATAATTACTGATCGCGGATTTAAATTTGTTCAAATTGGGATTGATTTTGAATTTTATTTAAATCAGAGTCCAGATTTTGTTTTTGCCAAACATTGTTGTTGTTGTCAAAATAAATATAACCGACAATAATACATTATATACTAATGAGGACTAGATGTCTATATATAATTACTGATCTCGGATATAAATTTGTTAAAATTGGGATTGATTTTGAATTTTTTTAAACCGCATAGTCAAAATTTTGTTTTTGTCAAACATTGTTGTTGTTGTCAAAATAAACATGGCCGATAATAACACATTATATACTTATATGGACTAGATGTCTATATAAAATTACTGAACTCGGATTTAATTTAGTTCAAATTGGGATTGATTTTGAGTTTTTTTAAACCGCACAGTCAAAATTACGTTTTTGTCAAACATTGTTGTTGTTGTCAAAATAAACATGGCCGATAATAACACGTTATATATATATGCATCCACTTTATGGCAAATGCTCTGGGTGGTGTAAAAAAAGCCTCAAGAGGGCTTTCTCGAGATTTTTGCTAATAGGAACACGGCGTTTTGCGAAAGCGGCATAAAGAAATTGACAACAATTAATCGAGAAAAATGGCGCTTATTGGAGCCACAACAAATGATAGCAAAACCCATTAGGATTGGCATTGCAAAACCCATTATAATTGGATGTCAATCGCTATAACGGTAGAATATTGTGGAATCTATTTGAAAATGTGAGTGAGAACCTGTGGACATCTCTATGATAGTGAAGATCACAAAATTGTCAAGTTTGTAACATGCACAACATTCCAAGATAGTCCAATTGTATAATTTTCTTTTGAAAATAAATCCCAATAGAAAAATAAAATATTTAACAGTGTAATTGTTTAATAAATTTTACTATCATTAATATTCTGAACTTGTTTAATTCTTCAAAAGGAGCCTAGGAGCTTCTAGTAACACTGGACTGAAGAGAACTTACTGTAACTTATACATATTTTGAGTCTGTAAAAACTGTAATACCCGTATAAATATCCTAGAAAAATCGTTCGACATAAATTTCTCCATAAAGCCGCATCATTAATTTACGTATTTGATTAAAAGTGTAACCTGTATGTCATGCACGCAGAAAGATTTGTCTAAAAAGACAAACAAAATAAAGTTTGTTTGAGCTTGAAACATGGCGGATAAAATTGTGAACAAATTGAAGAGGGGTTTTTCTAGATAGCAAATACAATTTGGTTCGTTTCCCTTTTGCAAGGTTATATAATTTTTCATGTTTTTTTTTTCCTAAGTATTTCCTAATGAGCAACGGAATGTGGGTTTGTTTGATTTATATTTTGTAACGCTTTTCTGATTCGTTGTTGTTGTTGTTTTTGCTATCAACAGAATTCCTTTCATAATTCAACAAAGAAATAGCTAAATTTATGTAAGGGCGCAAAATTGGCATGTTAGACGATAAATTTTCATTTCTTCATTTGGCGCTCCCTCCCTTTGTTTATATGAGAGTTTGTGTGTATGTATCCATATTACAGCAATTAAGAATTGAATTTAAAAATAGGTTCTTCATTTTATATTATACTATATACATTATAGCATGTTAGGTTACCACCTTATATTTACCTGCTTATTATTTAATATATGTAATGTATTATTATTACCGTTATTATTAATATGAATCGATTAAAATCTAATAGCTATACGTATATTGCATACATAAAAATGGAATATTGCAACAATGAAAATTTATTATTATTTTTAATTAATTTATTATTAAATTGTATAAATGTAATAAAAGTAAAATAGAAAATTATTTAGAAAATTCTGTGTCAATTATTTACAAACTGAGGGGGTTGCTTAATTGCCATTAAATAATAAAAAATCGATAAAATTGTGTTGCTTGGTGCATACAGTGAGAGAAATATGGGAGTGGGAGATGTACAATTTAAAAATTCATGAAGCATTCTTAAAATTCAACTACACACAAAAGCAACTTTTTGGTAGCAATTTACAAGTTAAATTTTTGCATTGAATTTGAGTATTTTTCGGTTGTTTGTTATATCAACCTAAACATAATTTGTGACCCGAAAGTTCAAGGCTGTGTTACACGATTTTATTTTTGCCAAAATGTATTTTATTCGTCTATGTGTTTTATTTTCTGTTTGTGTTCAAGATGTACTTTATTTGATTACTGTTACTGAAGCTAAATGGAAATTTGTGATTTAGATTCGGATTTCTTTTATTGGATAAGTTTTTCGCGGAAAATCATTGAAAAAATATATTTTATGTATAGGTATATTTTATACGTTGTTCACGAATCAACGGTAACAGTTTCGATGGAGATTTGTCTTCAACAGTTAAATCGGATTTTGCTAATTTTGCTTCTAATTTTCGATGGGAAACCAAACTCCCAAATTCTTGGTAATATCTCAGCCCAAAAATACTCAATAGTGTTCATAATATTGAACATAGCATGAGCTTTGTAGGCTTTTTTTATTTGTTTTACAAAGTTTCAAAATTTAGCCATATGCTGAATGAAATTGGCCAATTTTTGCCACGTAGCTTTACATCACAGAATCATATTAATTTTTATTTTAGGGATACTCCATTTTTAAGATCATAGAGTAATGGTTAGAATTTACATAATTTCCAATTGTGACCATTTATTATCAATTGTCTGCATCCCGCTGTATCTTTTATAAGAAGTCGATCGCAAGTAAATAGTATTACCAACCGAGATTGAGGAATTTATTTTATTATCAAATTTTTTCATTTTTTTTCGTAATGAAATAAACAAATCCCAATTGATTGATTGATTGATTGATTGGACTGTAGAACCAAGTGCTAGCCAAGAGTCCCGGATAACGCCGGGCCTATTCCTACAGCCTGTTTACACATAACAATAGGAAGGATAGGAAAGGTTTTTTTTTTTTTTTTTTTTTTGGGGACGGAACGATCCGGTTGCAGACACCTAGCGATCGTACGGCACAACACAATTCTAATCTACTTTTAATCTACTAGGAAGGATAAAGGCTTAATAGGTTTAATGGATAACGATGTTATTGCTTTGATCTTCAACAATTGCCTCACTAAATCAGCAACCTGAGAAAAAATAATATTATTTCACGTGCATCTGGAAATTTCCTGTTATATAATTCTACATTAATACTTTTCAGCTATCTAAACAAAATTGATTAATTAGATCAGACCGGTTCCAAATACCTAGGTGAAGCCAATAATTAATAACATAATGAAAGCACAATTCTAATCTACACAACCAGCAATTAATATTTCAAAGTAATATTACTTCATAACATCTAAAGATTCCTGAAATTAATTCTTAATTAATCTACCCTACCGGTTTCCTAAATAATATAAATATTTATTAATCCTCTACAACTCCATAACTTACAATAAAATTTCCTGAATTCATAGTTATTTGAATTATATTAATAATAAATTGAATTATATTAACAATTAATATTAAATTATTAATAATTTCTCTAAAACCATTAGCATTTAATAAATTCACTGCAAACTGGCCGTTAAAATAACTCAGTGAACATATATTAATTATTAAACCTGAAAACAAACTGTATGCTTATTACTGAGTACTTAATTTATTTAATATATGCAACCTTATTACTTACACTTCACGATTCAAGTTATTAAGAAACATAAAAACAAGATACTAAAACATGATTATAACGCGCAAAATGAGAAGAAAAAAAAAGTTACCCATGCACAGTTGTTTTTCAATATTGAAGTTAAAGTTGGAAATATAATAAAATAAAAATTAAAATATGATATAATTAAAATATAATACAATATTGTATAAAAATAAAATAAAATAAACAAAATAAAATCTCACTATCCATTCAAAAAATTTACTCAAAAAAAAACTTGACTGTTCAGGAAATTATATTTCCCTGAAAAAACCAGTGGAAACTTGTAGTAAATTAATTTTGAACAAAAAAAAAAAAAAAAAAAAAAAAAAAAAAAAAAATTTAATGGATAGTTCGATATACAATCCACAAGTTATAAACTCATAACTAAACTGTCAATTATATTGATAATAAAACTAATCTAAAATCCTTATATTTACTTCTGTCTAACTTATAATAACTTATTATAACTAAATACTAAATTTAAATAGTTATTAACCCGGTCGCCTTCCGAAATATTTCCTGTAAATTAACTTAAGATTAATGACTACCATTTCACTTTACAATATTCGAAAGTGTAGCCAACAAAACTGCTTCCAAAACACCAATGTCCTACAATTTAAATTTGTTAGTAAATTGAGATGCATAGATACTATTAATTCCGGAATCCTTTCCTAAATCCGGATTAAATTAATTTTATTATTCCAATCCATTTTTAAAACATTATCACACCCGAATATTTGTCATTAATCAGCACGCATCATAAATTAGCTTAACTACTTTACCAAGTATAAATATACTTTCTATCATACAATAACATATTATAAACTTAATTCTAAATTTAATTTAATTTAAAAACTAGCATTAATATAATAGTGGTCGTTTGCTACAACTCAACATCAACTTGGAGGAGATTTGTAGATATAGTACACAACCTGGAATACTAATAATATAATTATTCAACATTCATATTAGATAATAGAGATTAAGAATAAGATTAAATTAGTTGACTTCCATTTTATTTGTATAATAATGTTTATTATAAATATTGTATATGAACTGTAATGTGATTAATCTAAACTATAATTATTTTGAAATTTCATTAGTATTAACAATGATTAAATATTATTCTACACCAAAGTAAATAGCCTTATTTGTTATGAGGCTTAAAAGACTCAGCTTCCACTTCCATCTATATCTGAACCTCCAGATTATTTTATTATATAAAATTATAGTTAATGAGTTAAATAATAGATGACTCTTTTTAATTAGTGGAAATTTTTCATCAATTTACCGTATATATCTTACCCTAAAATTCTAATTCCGCCCAGCTAAATTGACGATAAACTTTAACAAAAACATCCACAACATTTAGCAATAATTAACAATTATACCATATTCCCGCTGCCACTGTGTAAATTGATCACACATATTGCATCACTCGTTAACCCCCCCCCCCCCCTCAGTTCTCCACAATATAGAGAAGTGTACCCACTGCCAAATCGCTAAAAATGTAAATACAGGAAATAGAGATGCCCATCGCAATCTCATCATCACCCAAGCAAGATTCACATAACAAGCCGACGAAACTGAACAAATCCACATAAAACGTGCTACATGCAAGGTTATGAACATCAGCAATACCATGCGAAACAAAATAAAACATTACCATCATGAACCGAAAAACAATTAACATTATACAGAAAAGAAATAATAGCGTTCGCAGTCGAAAAGCATGCGTTAATTTTCCATTCAGCCATGCTAGACACGGTTTCGTAAGACCGGCTTCACCTTCCTTTCTTTCCCCTTTTACCCACAAAATCCGTTTTTACTGCGACATTAAATTTTAAAAATTAGAAACCATCAACAAAATCCATCACGACTTAATTTGAAACCAGAAGCTGAAATCGTGTGTAGCTTGGCTGATTAAAACAACAAAAAATCTAGCTCACGGAATTATACACGCGTATTGTAAAACATCTGCACACACAAGCACAAAACGTAAATATGTATACAACAAATATATAATTATGTAACAATGATGTAAAATAAATAATAATTATTATCTCATATGTTCCTTCGCACACCCATACATAGGACACAGCTAAACGCATATACGTATAACATGCTATATCAGAACCAAACACAATTACATTCTATAGAATATAATTGCGATCGGCTTCGAGTTATATATCGCAAAACCACATTTTCGATGGTTATTGAAATGCATTTCCCGCGCGCCAAACACCTCCAATACTAATATCCATGTAAAACATAATCACGTCGATTATAGAATCCCCGGGAGCGAATCGAATGCGGATTTGAAAATGCATACAAATAGAATGGAAAACAATTGCTCTCGATCAAAGTAGTCACGAAAATTTGTATTGATTTTCAAACAAATCATTTTTTATGATTCCCCGTCAAACGTAATAAAATCGTTGCGGATCTAAAACCAAATTTTACTTTACCAAATGTATGAAAATCCATAGGAACTTCTATGATACTATGATTTAAAATTTTGTTTTATGTTTTTTTTTTATATGCAGTTTTCAATCCGCAATCGATTCGCCCCCGCGAGTTCCATAATCGACGAGAATGTATGACTACGAGTAAATAAGTACACAAAACGAAAGATAGTATTTAAAATTACCAAAAGCAGAAAACAAACGAAAAATTCTCGTCGATCACCAAACATGCATACTCTCTTCCAAAAACAACAACAAAAATTGTTAGCTAGTCTACCAAAAACAGCAGAATTGAAAAAAACCCTTTCTCGCGCAAACTATATTCAGTCGGATAACAACCCATAACATGAGAATAATTCTACTCTACACCTTCATGGGTTATAAATATGTATTTATATGTGTACTTAAAAGTAAAATTTATTTAGGGAAAAAGTTATGTGTTATGTAATTTAGTATGTAAAACAATGAAAAAATGAAAAACACTTATCTTTCCATCCGTTGCAATCAAAAAGTCCTACATACACATTGAAAATTTGCATTACAATGCATGATGCATTCAAACAACGGTATCAAAATACATACATATAAACGAAAATTGTTATGTACATATCCTACACCATTGCAAGCGCACAACACACAAATTAATACAAATATGCAATATGTAACATTTTTCACTTATTAACTACTTTTAAAACACACAAATTATCATTAATATTATTATTATTATTATTTTTATATTTTTATATTCAGATATTATTAATTAATTATTGAATTTTGACATATTTAAATTAATTACTTATTTATATAGAGGAGAGACAAAAACACGTCTTTCCTCTACGACGTTCAATCGCCAACCAAGTAATGAAATAAACAAATCCCAATGTAAAAAAATCTCATCAGTTTCTTTCTTACTGGCCACAACAAATAATTTACACAAAAATAGTCTGTAAATATTTTTCACTATACTTCTACCATGGATAGTTGGCTTTTGTACCGGTGTGAAGTTTTTAACGAAAAGTGTACATAAAGCTACACAAATTAATGAAAAGTGTAACTTGTAAAAAGTGTATCAATTAAAAGTGTAAATAGCACACATTTACTAAAAAAATCGTCAAAAATGTATATTTCATATAAATATCGGAATCAAATTTTATAATAATAATTCTAGTTTAAAAGTTGGGATTATTTTGAGTAAAAAATGAATTCTTTAAATATTGGAAATGTTACACATAAGCGACATTATGGCTGGTTAAGAAAATCTCAGAGATGTTACCAAGTAAAGGCATATTATGCCATCTAATAGAAAACAATTTGAGCTGTTCAAAATAGTTAACTAAATTAAAGTAAATAGTTTTGTTTTGAGGAGGGGGGGGGGGGGGGGGGTTATTCCAGAAAACTCAGAGATGTTATGGATGAATATTCCTGTGTAAAAATTAACAGATTTGAGGTTGCTTTACGACTACTTATATATCGGTAAATTTAATGAATATTCTAATATTCGTCAACGCTGTTATCTACAACACTATATGGTTACATCTCTGAGTTTTCTAGAATCGGCCAAGCAGATATTTTGACGAATATTAGAATATTCATTTAAAAATTATTATGAAGCAACCCCAAGCCTGTTTTATTTTATATGGTTAACTGTTTTAATTTTAAACAGCACATTTCGTCTACTATCAGGAGATATGTATATGCCAACACTATGGTAACATTTCTTAGGGTACTGGAATCAGTAATAGTATTGACGAATATTTGAATTTTTTTAAAATTTTGTACATTAAAACTTTTGTGGAGCTTGGGGTTGCTCCCAGCGAATTATTGTGATGAGGAGCATCATTTATTTAAATCAAATTGAATTGTTATAAATAATTCCAACATCTCGGGCAAATAATGTGTAGGATTTGAGTTTAATTTTAATAATCTGATTCAATTACACACTAAATGTCGCAAAAAATTGAAAACCTGTGTTAAATTTCTATAAATAAATAAATAAAGTTATCTGGCACGCAATGGTCGATCGCCCATTTTTAAAAAACCCGTGTTAATTCCAGGTAATTCACATAAATTTGTAATTTAATATAGATATGCAATAACTCTTTCTCTATCGAGAACAGAAAGTCGCTTGACGATTTGGATGGGTGTGGGCTATTGTAATAAATTCAGGGATACCTAGTTCTTGCTAAGGAAGGAAGTTCGATGCATTTAGATCGATTTTCGTGGGTGTGGGCTGTTGTAATAAATTCATGGATACCTACACTGAGAAAAAAAACCAGTAAAAATAAAAAAATATATATATATAAAATCAAAAAAATATATATATTTTTTAGGCGAAAAGTCTGGTTTTAAAATCAAAAGGATAATCTTTTTCTTAAATTTTAAGAGATTGTTTTTTAAGAATAAAAAAACTATTGGTTAGTTTTAAAAGATTTATTTTAATTTTTAAATAATTATTTTTTAACAAATGTCACAATATTTTTAAATCAAAAAGTAATCAATGTTTGCGACTGCTCACTTCAAGTCAGCAAAACCAAAGAGTCATTAACTCATAAAAGAACATAACATATCTACCACGAAAAGTAGAAATTAACTCCCTCTCCCCAATTTTTAGCCCCCAGGGCCATTGTGTAAAAATACACACAACCCTTAAAAAAATATAATGAGAACCTCCTCAAATTCTTTTTTCGCAGTTTGGTTTCTTTTCGTACTGATAATAAGTCGTTCTACTCAGTCAGTCAGTACTCGTTAAGTTGCAACGACCAAGCTGCAAAAATTTAAACCTTCATACCTTTTGTATAACACAAAAACATATCGACTTGGCGAATTATATACATAGCCGAAAACACTTTAAAAAAAATATAGACGAATTTAAAAATAATACAACGGGATTTCTGGCGAAATAATATATATAAACATTTGCATAAATTGTCATTACTATCAAAAAAATATTTTTTAAATGCCAAAACATTTCTTTTGAAATAAATTATTATGTTTAAACAAATAAAATTTTAAATTTAAAAAACATTTTATAAATCATTTTACAAAATATGTTTTTAAAATAAAAAAGCTTTTTATTAGTTTGCAAAAATTTCATTTAATTTCAAAAAAATACTTTTGAAATTAAAAAAAAATTATTGAGAAATTGTTGAGAAATTACAAACTTTGAGAAATTAAAAATTTCGTTTTTTAATTTTACAAACAAAAATTTTTCTTAGTGTACTTATTGCATAGGCAGGAATTTCAATGAGTTTTGATTGATTTTTGTTCGTGTGGGCTGTTGTTATAAATTCAGGGATACCTATTTCTTGCATAGGAAGGATTTCATAAATACTTGACATCTATCCATTTTCTGGAAACAAATATCAGCTTTAAACACTCAGTGGAGGCTGCTTTCAGCAAAAGAAGAAGAACTTCTATTCGTACTGTGTTTCTGCAGGACAGATCCAGTTTGATCCGGCAAATTTAAATACGTGGATCCATTTATCACTCACAACATCCGTTTATCAACTATATTACTGTGTATTGTTTCATGTAGAAGTTGCCAGTTAAGAAGAAAACGTTAAGAATGTCGCATTTGAAAAGGTCCATACATCACGCTGTCAAATTTAATAACTGGAAGTGGTTTGATTAGGAGAAATAATCTTCGTAGGGCGTGAGGGCTCGGAAATGTAATTCTATTCCCCATTTCATCACATAAAACTAACCAAGACTTGCTTGTATAGGGTCCGTACACCTCTTTAATTTAATAACAAAACTTCCTTTAACCTTCCTCATTTCATTTTTAATAGTATTAAGATTCTCCTTGTACGAATTCCAAACCAGAGGCTTTATACTAGTTTTAGTTTTATTGTTGGTTTTTCAACCTCTATTTTCTGGTAGGTCTCAAGTTCCACCGACAACCATATTACTATTGCGTTGCTCTAAATTTTGTCTGGTTATATACGCTTTTATTAACAGCCAGATCTTGTAGTAACGATGCTTATCTCTAGACAAGTCACCATTATTTTGCCGTCAGTATATCGAGTAGAAGGTAGGATTCAAAGTTTTTAAATTATTTTTCAGAAGAATGCTTGATCTAATATTCCTAGGATTACCTGAGAATATAATTCAATACTCGTACGCTCTAAGGTCATAATTTATGTTAATTTTTAGTAGCGGTTATAAGAACTATGTTTTCTCTAGAGTTTGCTAGTTTGAGAGGAAGAACTACCAAAACAGCTTTGTTGTGGTTCAGAATGATCTAAATTAACTGTAGCATGTTTCAGGCAAAAATTGGTTTCTAATTTCTTCAGTTTGGCCTCCACTACATCCTTTCAATGTACTCCAAGAGTTATTGTTAAATTTTAGTTAAATTTGTAACACCTATTTGAAAGAGAGGCTAGCGATTGGTTATTTATATTCAGAGGAAAAATTTAACAGTATTTTTTTGTTTCCCCTGTATGACGGTTTTCTAATTGTTGGAAGATGGAGATCGCTTGGTTAAATAATGCCCTAGATTTTATCCAAATTTGACTGTGTTTAAAAAATAAAACCTGTTATTGATTTAATTGAAATTTTCTCATTGCTACCAAAGCAAGCTTGAACTTTTACGGCGATTGGGGCTTATAAAGAAAATGGTTATTTTGGAGCATCACTTGGCGAGAATATTCATATCTCGGCTCCTGCTTAAGAAATCGTCAAGCGGCTTTCTGTTCTCCATAGAGAAAGAGTTGTTGCATATCTATGTTAAACTACAAATTTATGTGAATTACCTGGAATTTATACTGATTTTTTTAAAAATTGGCGATTGCTTGCCAGATAAGTTGAATTTCTAAAAATTTAACACAGGTATTCAATTTTTTGCGACATTTAGTGTCTAATAAGTTTAAGATTCCGATTTTCAGATTTTGCTTCTGATTTAGCTTGATTCAAATAAATTATACACCTTAACTTAATAATCTTTTTCAAAATCAACATCGATATAAACCAACATCGATATAACTCAACATCGATATAATTTTATTTTGATGAATAATTGTAAAATCTTCATTTAGGAAATCTTATGTAAGTACTAATTTTCAACAGGAACTTTTGGTGAAAAATTTTGTTTCGATGAATTGTGTTTTCGATGAATTGTTTTTTCGAAAACTGTTTTCACGTACATTTGGTTATTGTAAAATTGTAGTTTTCATATCTGTTTTTCGATGAGTTGTTTGTCGCATAATTGATTATCGCAGAACTTTCGGGGAATCCTTGGTAAGACCTCTGAGATTTTTTTAATCGGCCATAGTGTCGAATATGTAATCAAATCATTTCCAACATTTTAAAGAATTCATTTTTTTTCTCGTAATAATCCAAACTTTTAGACTAGAATTATAATGAAAAAATTTGATTCCTATATATACATTTTTGTCAATCTTCTTTTAGTAAATATGTGCTATTTACACTTTTAATTGCAACACTTTTTATAAGTTACAGTTTTCATTAATTTGTGTAGCTAGACTTCTCGCTAAAAAAATCACTCCGGTTGCTTTTGTCCACCAATTTTAAATCGCAAAGCCACTGATTTACAAGTTTACGTATATTCAATCAAACAAAACTATTACGCTCGTCAATAAGAGAAACGAGCAACAAAGTACAAAACATTTTTCGAAAGCTTTGACATTGTTAGTCTGTTATGAATTCAATAATAATTTATGTTTATATTTTAGTGTATGGTCAAAAATTAAGTCATTTTGATTTCGAAAAAAATGTCGTTGCTCCCGAATTGATCGATTCTCTCGAGCAACAAAGTACTAATTTGTGCTCTACTCCTAGATGTTCAAATAGTTATGACCAATTCCTTATGCGCCTTAATTAGAATTTGACACTAGCCATAGAAAATTCAGGCGATAAATTACTTAAGTTAAATTTAGTTTTTCTGCTGGTAATCATGGTATCAACCAACAAACTTAAAAAATTTAACAATGTTTTTCGATGTAGTCCTTGCATCGGAACTTATACAAGGAAATCGTGTATCACGATCCAGTTGCGTATATCGAAAGAAAGTTTTGGAATAAGCTGTGGTTAACGGATGTGAATTTTTTAACAAAAAATCAAAATAATATTTGTGTTGGTCTTAATCCACATAAAGTTCTACTATTACTGAATCAAGTACATTTAAAAATTATAATTTTTAAATATAATTTATTGAAAAATACAACATAGTTTTTAAATGCTATATTTATTTAACGAGTAAGTAAATAATACAAACATAAATCAAACCGTTTTTTGCAATTTACCGCTAAAAATATTGAAACGTGGGCCAATAACAAGTTAATTCCAAAGAATAGGGCAAGGTGGTACACATATATTTTTAATTGAAATATGGTAAGACAATGTTTTCCGTTATTACGGTTTTTAGAGTGGAGAAAATCTAAGTGTGTTCAACTATTGTCAGTATTTTATGAAACTGGGCTGGCGGTCTCAGTTTTATCGACCTGGGCAAAAAATAAGCTAATTCCAGAGATTATTGCAAGGTTCCACTATAAACGTTGAGTTTTTGTACCCAATATTTTGAGTGTTTTATCAATCTGGGCCAATAATAAGGTATATTACCGGAGATTGGGGTACAATTCCATTACATAGATTTTTAAGTATTAGGTTACGAAGGAGAGGTTAAATTTTCTTCGCTATCTGGAAGAGGCTTGTTATTGGCCCATATTGACTAAACTCAAAACTTGTGGCGGAAAATTGCTATTAGCAATTATATTTTCAAAACTCGGATACCAACCCACAATCTCTGAAAGTGGCTTGTTATTGGCAAGATTGATAAAACGCTCAAAACATTAGATGGAAAATCGATTTTAACAATGTTGCATTTACTCCGCTCGTTAACTAACCTAGTACTGCAAATTGGTGCAAGATATGATGATAGGTCAATTTAACTTTTGTATTGGTTTGGCTTTCCTCAATCATCGGAAGTGGCTTGGATGGCCCGATTTGATAGATTACTCAAAATATTCTGTGGGAAGTTGATAATAACATGGTTACATTTTCGATGCGCGGATAACCCAATTCATTTGAATCCAATAAGAGTCATATTACTTTCATATTTTCTGATTGGAACCGTACAATACAAGTATATGTTCTCGATTCTGTTGATTCCTCGAGAATAGGGAATTGGAAAAACAATTCACATATAATTTCTATTTACGTTTTTTTTTCTGAGATACTACGGTAAAAAAACAATGGTAATTTTTTTAAAAACAAAATAATATTTGAAATTATTGGGCATATTCAGCACACGAGTGCTCACAAAAAATAAGAATGTTTCATATAAAATTTGGTGAGGCCTCTCTTAAAACCGTGAAAATCTCAGTGTGCTGGATACGCCCATTTACTCTGCCAATTTCGCTTAGGAAAACTAATTCACAATTTATAAATCTTTTCATCAAATATTTCTGCCCAGAAAGCCATTAATAACTGATGTGTAGATTCTTTCTACAGTTCCCTATTTCCAAATCGAATTCATTTAGGATTCATGATGCTGCATAATGTTGCACCATTGTGAGTAGTTGCATCAGGTTATTTTATATTGCACAATGTTGCGTGATTTTGAACCATGTTTCTTGATGTTGCATCTTGTTGATTGATTTTGTGGGTGTTCCACTATGTGGCGTTATATTAATGTTCGGTTTTCTTTTAACATTTTATTGGATTATAATTTGCGGGCCAGAATGTTCAATTGCATGGAGATGATTACAAGCTCGGATTTCTAGATAATTTATTTAGGAGTCCAGCGAATGGGCACTCGTGTTTCACAATGTTGTGTGATGCTTCACCTTGTTGTGCATAATGTTGCATGATCTTGAACAATGTTACGTGTTATTTCACCATATTGCATAATGTTGCATGATGTTGGTTCATGTTGCATGATGTTGCAAAATATTATTTAATGTCGCGTCATAATACACCTTGTTGCAGGATATTGTGAGAGTACCGAGTTATGTTGCTTCCGGTGGCATTTTAAATCGTATTGCGAAATAATGTGCCATATTATGTTGGTTGCGTTACAGTTACATTAGATGATTCCACTAATTGCTTATTTTTTAAATGTTGGTGGTTACCAGTATCAATACTGACTTGCAGCTTTTGTGATCAATGTTTTGACTTTGGTTCTTTACATTTTGTTATGCACTGGTAAAAATTTGAATTGATTGTATAAAACACAAAACAAAAACATTGGAGGTCATACTATGTTTAAAGTTAGTTTTGCAATTTAAAATATTAATTTGGGTGATTTATTTATAGTTTATTGGTAACTATACTTCTTATATTGGAATACTCGAGAAAATGTTTGGTTTGGATAGGAACTAATTTGTATAACTCCAGTTCCCATAAATTATTGGTATAAAAGCAAATTAATATTGGCGGCTCTGTATATTTTAAAAATCCATAAATGGTAATGGTGGATATACCTATATTTTTTGATTGAATGCCGCAAGAATATGAGAGCATTTAGTCCACTATTTTTTTAAGTGACGGTGATAATTAATAAATTAAATTTTGTTGTGAAATTCAAAATTTGTTTATTGTGAAGTATATTAGTGAATTGGTGTTAAACAAAATAAATTTAAAATGATAAGCACAATACTTAAACATTTTAAAATAAGTTGCGTAACAAATTTATGCAAGGATATATTTTTCATTTCGGATTACGCAAAATGTAGACTAAGGTGAATTGGTATCATTTTGTTTATATTAAATTGTTTAAGTTTGTTTAATTGTTCCCTAGGTAAACATTTCCCAAAGATGGTGCTGACTTAAACAAACGAGGCTAATTTGCCTGGTTTTGGATTATTATAAGTGTGCGAATAAATAGAGAGAATCATGTTTTGAAAGTTATTTACATGTTTACTGATTTCTTAAGAGAGACAACCCGAAAATAACTACAGTCATTATTTTAACATCATGCCGCTCCAAACTCACTATATATAATTTACATAATATGTTTTAGTTGGCAAGAAAAAAATTATTAAAAGTAGTGTAAATAAATATATATAAGTGATAAAATGTATGTATTCGACTAAAACTGTTTCATATATGCATGTCGTATTTGATATTAGATAAATTATTACAATAAAATACGCTAAGTGTGATGTGAATTCTGATTATTTTATTAGCAAAGTTGAAAATATCGACAAACTTGTGAGTAATTATAGGTAAATTTTCAAATTCAATTGCGAAGATATAGGTAAATTTTCAAAATGACTCAAAAAGAAAAGCTGGTTTACAAAAGAAAAGGGTTAGAATCCTATAATAATTGGAAAGCACCCTTCTTGCATTGTGGTTTTTCCTATTTTTCCTATCAAAATTGTACGATAGCTTAAAAATTCTAGAAGATTTAAAAATATAAATTGGAGCTGCTCAGTTTTACTGTACAATTTTCCTACTAAATTTGTATGAAATTCCAAATTGTATAGGCGTGATGTAACGAAAATAGAAGTTTTGATAATAATTTTTGTAGTAGTATGTATTAAATAGTGTAACTGGGACTAAAATATAGGAATTTTACCTTAAAGATTGATAACATAAGTCTAATGTATATTGCTTGATTGCCAATATTTACTGTTTAAATAGCTTAACGCCAAATAAAAAAAGTAGTTGCGCCTATTCAATTGGTAGTTAAAATATGGGATATTCAACAATTATTTATTGTTGTCCCAAAACAACCTATAACTATATACTTGTAGTTGGAAAATAAGTAAAACATCGGAAATTTTACCCATATTTTTTTCAGAGTGCCTCAAACGATTTTGTGGTCGCCTGGTGCGGCCGTGGCACCTTTATTTAAAGTTTTGCAACAAGGACGATTTTAATAAATATTGTTAAAGGAAATGCAAAAAATCAAATGAGCGAAATCGTTTTCGGTATGGGGGCTTATCTCGGGAAAATTCGTTTATGTGGTTCTTCGGTTAAGCCCGGGAATATTTTTTATTTTTTTTTTGGCTCAAACGATGTAGAAAAAAATTGTGTTGATAAAGGTTTTATAATGCCAGGAATGGATTGTGATAAGTTCTAATTCTAGGAAATTTCAATTGAGGTTTTTCGGGTCAAACGAATCTTTAAAAAAATGGATTTTCGAGTGCTAAGCATCGATTGTGAAGAGTTCTTAATTCGGGAAAATGTATTTAAGGGTTTTCAAATGGGATCCGAATCCTAGCAAAAATATCGGCTCGATCGTTTTTGATAACAAATTTGAGCGAGGATATTTTACAATGTCAGCAAATTATTGCAATGGATCATGATTTTTGGAAATTTTTATAGAAATGCTCCGGGTTAGTCGCTAAGTTGTGTCTGGTTCAACAATATGTCCACTATGTTCTCTCAACTAAAAGGAATGGAACGCAGATTAATGATAAAAATGGAAATCAAATAAAAAATTTCGAAAATGCGTCTGTGAAATTTTCAATTTAAATAAATCTAATCTGTCTATTTAATGATTTTAATAGATCTTCACACTTAAACTTTTACCATAAATTGAGAGGTCCCAATGAATATTGGCGGAAATCAGTTTACCGAAGATGCATATAGCACCTGCGAACAAATCAAATAAAAACTGGTTGAAATCATTTCTTCAAAATGTATACTTTTATTTAACCAAAATTTGATCACTCAACAGCCCAAACAGGTGACGTGAATGACGTAAAACTTCGTATTTAATGTTTTCTCATAAATTTGGCAGATCGAGAAAATGAATTTGGAAATGATACATTTTGATAAAATCGTTTTTATAAGAACATAATGTTTCTTTTATATTTTGAATAATATAGGATTTACGAAACAATTATTAAATCCAGAAAGATGTTAATTGAAATTGGCCACATAATTGGTCCACCTCATTTTACTAAAATTAAATCGAAATGACGATTTTTGAATAAAAAAACCGTATTTACCAACGTTCGGCTATGTTTTCGTTTTATTTTTAGAAAAATTTATTTTCGGACATATTTTGTGATGTTTTACACAAAATTTAACAACATTGGAGGTTATGAGATAACGAAACATACACACAGGTGGGTGTCATGCAACACATGACACATTAATTTGTCAATCAACTAACAGGAAGATGCTTACGAATTTTTTGTCCACAGCAACAGAGGTCAAAGAAAACTTCAAATTTTTGATATTTGATATCACCATACACCCCTCCATTTTTTTTATTTACTTCTGTTAAGAAAAATTATTTAGAATACGAGTACACCTCTGTGAGGCAATCGAGTGATTTTGATCAGGCAAACTATTTTCGTAGAAATAACGACTCAGTACAGCGAAGACAATGATGGTCAATGAAAATAAAAATAATAAGTTTACTTGTTTGGCGGTATAATAATTTTTTTTATTTTTTTTTTCGAACTAGACCACAGTGCACAGTGTTACTAACAAATTTTTCAAATTAAAAAATTGTAAATTTTTTGACGTAGTAATTATATATGTGTTTGTAAATGCAGTCTGTCTTGAAAATGAGAATGACGAAAGTCATTCAGGGAGCCCCAAAAATTCAGTTTTAATTTTGTAGTGTTTTTCATGTGTCAAATGTGTATATTTGGTGTTTTTCTTAATTGCGACACAATTTTGGATAAGGCATTTGCCATAACTCTTTGAATTTTAGAAGACGGGATTTGGAAACGATAGTTATAAATTGCTCAGTCAAGAAAAATTTTATAATTACTGTTTTAATACATATTAGGGACGATATTGCTAAGATATCACAAGTACTAAATTTTTAAGGAACAGAGTACTGAATCTAATTTGAAAGTACTTTTCGCAGATTTACCTACTTCACCAATAATTGGCTAACTTTAAATAAGCAAATTTCAAGACAAATTCAATTCAGTCTGTTTTGACGCACATCAAAATAGCATTTTGCAGGAGTTGAAAGAAAAAAATGTTTGCAATTCTTTCGTATTTGTGGGAATTTTGATTTCTACTGGTTTATTGCAATAAAAGCTATTAAGTTTTTATATACAAAAAGTTTAAAATGGTTCATTTTAAAAGAAGCCAATTTATTAATTTATTTATTTATTACGAGTAACTTATTTTGAACAGTAGTAGTTAACCAGCATTAATGACTGGGTGCCAGTCGTGGTCTTATTTATTTTCAACAAGAGCATTAAAATGGCACCAATCCTAGGGCTCAGTTTTATTTCAGAGTGTGAACTGCATTTGTTTATTAGATAGCAAGTAGAACTAAGCAGGTTGCTTCACGTCTAGGATAACTACCATTAACATCATTAATACTTTTAAGCATGGAACTTTGGATTGGAAAGAGGTGCGTTAAGTTCCACGTAGCTGTTGGATTTTTTTGATCACATTAAACTGTAACTTCTATAAATTTTACTAAGGTGCTTTTGAAATAGGAATTAAAAATGATTCTTCAGCAAGATTGTGTTTGAAACCGTTATGGCTGTCTCGAGTGATAAATTCAGTTGGTCATGGAAGTAACCATAATTCAAATATACGTGACACGGAAAACGTATTTTTCAGTTGAAAAATAGAAAAATTCTACTGCCAAAGGAATTAAAACATATGCAGATTTGTCGATTTTTATAAATTTTATCCTGTGACCAACCACCGTACAAATCTGATGCGATTAGCGATCGAATGTGGGTATGTAAGTTTGGGTGTCAGTTCCGCAGAAAACGGCGTCAAAGTTCATCAAAAAAGTTCTGCTGAATTGTTATTGCAAAAAGTTGCTGTACTCTTTTGGCCAATTTCTAATGAAACATGAAGTCCCACTGATTGTGAAAATTCCCGCTATTCAAATATACGTATAACAATGAAAACGTATTTGTTCCGTCAAAAAATAACAAAATTCTACTGCGCCCATGGGTTTAAACGGTCCGCAGATTTGTTGATTTATATAAGAGACTCTTTTAGTCATGTATAAAAACTGCCCATCTATCTACCCATCTAAAGGGTGTTTTTATAGAGTTACACAATTTTAAATTATAATAAAACAAAAAAATATATTTTTAATATCAATGAATGTTATGTGGCCGCCACAGCTGGCGCGTACAAGGCGCAATCTGGAACACCAATTTCCACAAACTTTTCGCAGCATTTGTGACCGTATTTTGCCAATAACTCTTCGAATGTTGATTTCCAGGTGTTCAATTGTCTCTGATTTATTGAAGTAGACAAGTGATTTTACATAACCCAAAAAAAAATAATCCAATGGGGTTAAATCACACGATCTTGATGGCCAAAACCAAAAGTTTATTTGAGTAAATCAATTGTAACGCGCACTGTGTGGCATGTGGCTCCGTCCTGTTGCAACCTCATGTCAGCAAGATTGATGCCAGCTAACCGAGGTACGAAAAAATTGCTAATCATTTCCCTATACCGTTCACCATTATAGACAGTAACATTCTGACCATCATCGTTTTTGAAGACATATGGGCCAATGACTCCGCCAGCCCATGAAGCGCACCAAACAGTAATTTTCTGTGGATGTAATGGTGTTTCGACAAAAGCTTGTGCATTATATTCACTTCAAATCCGAAAATTCAGTTAATTTACATAACAAGTCACCCAAAAATGGGCTTCATCGGAGAACAAAATTTTGAATGGAAATTCAACATCAATATCAATTTGTGCTTCAGCCTATTCGCCGAATTGGCGATACATACGTCTATACATAATGTAATATCAAACCAAACTAAACAAAAAGCAACTATCAGCTGCTAAATGGGTTGTCAAATAAAGCAGTGTTGCCAACTCAAAGTTGTGAACCTCTAAAAAAACACATTTTATATGGATCTGCTATCGAAATGATGAGCATTGTCATGGCACTGGTCGAAATGTTCGTATATCTCATTTTAAACGCTAGCAGGAATTGTAATAATGATAAAATGTAAATTTTTTGAGTTCAAATCGTTATGAATAGACCCGGTTATGGGTGATATAAATTGGCCAACCGAGTACATAAACTATTGGCAATGAATAATCGATGGAGGACTGCGAGGACTCCCCTGTTAAGCGAGTCCACATACTCACTCGTTTGAGGCGTCTATAACATACCTAAATTAACTAATTTACGGACCTACCTTATGGCTGGTTACGTGCATCAAAATTCTGATGCACGTACTATAAATTTGACTTTAGCGATAACTAAAAAATTTGTCGACATTACCATGTAATTTCGGCACGCTAGGGACTAAAATTATTAAAAGCTTAACCGTGAAAATTTGGTTAGAGCCGACCTTTAAGAATGCAAGCTATATGTCACAATAAGAATAACCGTAATCACTAAATTCGGTTATCGTACAGACGAAGGTACCGTGGCTTCTGCTTCAATTCAACAGACGATTCAAATGTGAATTTAAATAATTAATATTTCATGAAATAAGCATTTTTTGGCCCATTTTGGCAAATATCACCCCACCTTTTAGCGAAATGGCTTAAACAATCTATACTCACGTGATTTACGTGATCGGTTTCCCTTGAAACAAATTTACCGAGAGTAAATAAATTTCAATTTTTGATTTATCATTTAGATTTTCAATTTATAACTTCTTAAACCAATAACAAACTAGTTCATTGAACAGAGATCCATAAGAAAGAATTTCGTTTTCATGCGGCGCTTACAAAATTTCGCATTTAGCTCTAAATAATAAGATAAAGCTAGAACAGTGTGGCCCATCTAACGTTTACAATTTAATTTGGTTCTAATTCCTGGTAACGCTCCCCATTGACTGTAGGGGCGGCTCGTTTTTCAAACAGTTACTCGCGTCAAATGCGACATCTTCTTGCAAGCGTTCCGCAGCCCAATCAGCGAAACTCTCATCACAGAACTGAATGCTCAGACATATACTGAGAAACAGCTGCAATGTTCTCGGCTGTACGTGTTTATCGAATAAAATACTATAGTATCGGCAATATCATCCCTAATACATATATAGTGGCATATAATTTATAACATTTCATTTTCTCATTCTGTATTGAAATGTCTTTTTCTACTCTAAGGTTGGCGTAATAAATAAATGATAAACATTTAATTAATTTTAATGCATACAAATACAAATTTATAACAGCCCTTTTGGTACAACCCAATATTAAGGGAAACTATAACTTAATCAATGTACCAATTTACATTTATTGTTCATCACTGTGTATGCTTCCGGAACTTCTTTCACATACATACGCTATCAATGTGGCAAATTTGCTATATATAGTAAATTTCAAAATGTGGTTAGTAGTAAAATAAATTGTTTTATCACCATCATATCGTTATCTGCACTTTATTGTTTGTTTATATTTATTTCGCGCGCACATCATAAAAACTAGATGAAGGTTAACGACTTTTCCGTATGTGGAATAGCGCATTAAATTTTCATGCAACAGTCTAAGTGTATATGTCGAATTTTTTCCGTTAATTAACATTTCACCTTTTAAGTAGCTACATCATTAGTAATCATTATGTATGGTGTAATATGTATTACATAATTTATTCCAGGGGTTTTATCTCTTTCAAGGTTATTAAGAGCAAGAAAATTACTTAAAATTTCATTAATAATTAAACACCGGGATTATTACTCTATGAGAGTACACAGGAAGTTACATCCTTGTATGAAGCATACGTTATATAAAAATAACCATTACAGATACACATCGTTGGGTATTATAAAATCAGCGCACCCAACATAGTATGTTCTGGGGGGCGGACAGACGAAACACGAAAAACTAAAGCTAAATAAAACAAAGTTTGGTGAATAAAAGGCAAAACTTTCGTTGTAAATAAAACAAAATCTACTTAAATTAAATCAAAGTTATTTTAATTACAGAACAACAACAACAACATAAATTGTTATTATTATTATTATATAAAACATAAAACCGATAAACATAATTATGTTTCGTAATTTTTTATTTTATTTTATGTTTCACGATAAGAAAATTTTGTATACACATATACATACGAATTAATTTTCATTAGCATGAAAGCACATACACATATACATAAAAGTATTATGTATATACAAAAGAAAAATGTATTTTTACTGTGTGGAAATGGAACATTTTTAGAAAAATAAAAATCTGTCTGCGTGCGTGTATATATGTTGTGCGATTATGCAACATTAATTTTTACGTAAAACTATTGTTCATTTAATTGAAATTGACCATAAAATAAAAATTTCTAGAACAAATTATGTGACATGCGTTCAAATGTCGAACGCGGTCAAATGCCTTTCGTGCTAAAACCAATGACCAGTGTTAAGTATCTTTTCGAATTATTTCATGCTGCCATCCGTACAGACAAAAAAAAAAGGAAAAACAAACACTCATCAATCAAGACTAATCTCTTAAATTATTTCGAATCCTTTTTTATCCAAAAAAATAAACGAAGAAAATAGGAAAATAATCTTAGAGAAATAACAGTATAAAAAACCCTGGTATCGATTAATTCGTTAAAATAACTATAGAACGGAAATTAAAGAAGTCGAAAATGGATTGGTAGGTTGGTTTAGATTTTCTAATCTAAATATGAAAGTTAACGGTAGCCGAAGTGGAAAAGATTCTGATCGATTCAATATATTCACTATACATCTCAAAGCGCAAATAAGCGAAAAAACTATAAAAGCTAACAATCTGAATTGGTTCCTTTCACAATATTTACTCGTACTTGGTTGTTAAACTAATAATATACACTAAATTTCAAATGGCAATCGTGATTAAATTTTTAGGTTCGATAGATAATCTCGCTAAGAAAAATCTAAAAATGTAGCCTAATAATTCTGATTACGGTAGGAATTTGTAATTACAGCTAGGGAACATTACAATGATTAGCTAATCTGGCATGTGAAAATTGATGATCATATCTCGGAATTTTTCAGATTAAGTCAATTGATTTCTGAAGAAATATGTGTGGGAAGCATAAGTTTATTGAAAAATCATACCGATACGACAATTCTAAGTCTTCCCACCCAAAGCGAAATTATCATCCTCAACTCTCGTTTCAATAACCTGTACAGTCAAAATTGATTCATATAGCGCATTTTGTCACATGACGGATATATGCTAAATTTATCAACCTACCTATGATGGTCTAATGAAAATAAGTGGTTAAAAAAACGTCTACTCCAAACCCGACAGGAAGCAGTATTTCTTCTCAACCATTGTTATTTAAAACTGCAGTATTTTCTCAACAAATAAATATCGTAGTGTTCCTTTTTAGAAAAAAACGTCTGAAAAATGGAACAATTTTGACTTATTCTTTACAGGTAAAAATATCGAATAGTTGGAGTCAAGCATAACTATCAATAAACCACCATATGATACACGATTTCTAAGTACTATGTGAAATTTGTTAGAGTAAGCATGTTTCGTTTGAAAAAAAAAAAAAAACATTGCCGGAACAACACTGTACAAATTCAGACGAGGATGGTATACAAAGGAACTAGCACGTGGAATATTTTATTTATTTATTAGAGTTGGCTTTAAACCGAGGAGACTCTTCATTGAATGACATACTGAATCCAAGGTCCAAATCTATCTATATATTTTATGGTCCCCATAATGACATACACTTGTAACTGGTTTTTCTTCAAAACCAGAGCTTTTTTCTTTATTTAATACCTCTCGTACCATATACGTCAAATATGTACCATTTTGGTTAAGAACGTATAGCGCAAGGTAAAATTAGTTGTTCTTTCAGAATTTTCAGCCCGTTTCTAAAAATTATTAACAATTTTAATAATTTGTAATATTAAATTTGTCCATATATCTAAATTTTTGGCCAATTGATTGATTGATTCTGAATGCACGACCAAGTTCTTACACAGGAGCTCCCGGGTGACGCCGGGCCCACCGTACACTCTTTTTTTACATATAACAAAACCGAAGGATAGGATAGGTTAGTTAAGTGAGACAGAATCGGCCCGGTTACAGACACCTAGGTATAGCCGATAGTTGGGGAAGGATAAGGGTTTAACAGGTTAAATGGATAATGATGGTATTGGTCATCAACAACTGCTTCTTTAAATCTGCAACCTAAGAAAAAATGTTGTTATTTCACATGTATCTGGAAATCACCTGAAAATGAATACTACATTAATACTTTTCGACTTCCCAAACAAAACTGGTGTGGAAATATGGATTTATATAATCAATATATCTAAATTTTTGGCCAATGGAACAAAAATCTAATGTAAGAAATTTTTCATTCTTTATGGATATAAAAGAGAGTAAAAAATATTACCATTCTTCCATAATGTCACCAATGTTTGCAAAAAGCAGACATTTTGTAAACCTTTTAAAAAGTTTTTTAAAACTGAAACAAGGTTAAACACGAATTTTTTTTTAAACGATAATGAAAGGGATCACTTCTTAACAGAAGCAGCAGTCTTTCAAATGCCAAGACAGCTTCGAGAGACATTCGCTTATATTTGTTGCTTTTGTCAACCTTCAAAACCTGTTGATCTCTGGATGAAGTATGCATGTGACATGACTCTCGATTACAGTCCACACCATATTGAAAATATGTAGCAAAAAATTTGGCTCTCCACGATATCAACATAACTCTTATACAGTACAGACTTTCTTGCGCTAAGGTCGGCTTACAAACTCCATCGGGAAGTCTTGTAGAAGTCCAAGTCTTCGATCTAGTTCGAGAAGCCGAAGAAGCTGAATTACGAATTCAACTGCTAAACGAAAAGCATGCTGCAGTTGGATGCATTTCATAAAAAAACTGCTGCAATGTATAATGAAAATGTCTCCAGCCGAAGTTTCTAACTTGATGGACCAGGAGGATCTGGCAAAACGTTCCTATACGTAAAACTGATGGCCTTCATCTGGGGAACAGGAACAATTATGCTTCCATTTGCAACAGTGGGAATCACAGCTACTTTGCTGAAGGAAGGGTGGTCGAACAGTTCACATCGGATTAAAATTATCAGTACCGATGATTGACACTTCTGTCTCTGCTCTATTGACATGCGAAATGCCTTTCGGTGGAAAGGTTTTCGTTGTTGGTGGAGATTTCAACAGACACTTTCAGTTGTTGTGAGAGCAACGCAAGCTGACATCATTAAGTGCTATATAAAGTAAAATCGAGCAATCTGTAGAGACACTTTCTTCGATTGTCGCATCATATTCTTATCAGAGGTATCAACAATGACTGTACAGCTCAAATTCCACAACAAATGATCGAAACTGGAGATCTGGAGAGTTAGCAAAAGGCGTCATTGTTGCACCAACAAATCAACAGACTCTTAGGATGAATCGTAAGATCATCGACATGATGCCAGGATCAGCTGAAATTACAATGCTAATTTGGTGATCTCAAAAGATACAAATGATGTACAAAATTATCTAGCAGAGTTTCTCCATGATCAAACGCCATCAGGAACGCAATCTCATGTTTTACTTCTGAACCCTGGAGTAATTGTAATGCTGCTGAGGAATTTAAACCTAAAAAAAGGAATATGCAATGGCACTCGAATGATTGTTAAGAAGCTGCACCGAAACGTTGTAATAGCTAAAATTTTATCAGAGTGCAACCGTGGAGATATTGTCTTTATTCCTTGAATTGATTTTGCTCCAACAGATACTGCATTGCCATTCTATTGAAGCGATGACAATTCCCGATCACTCCTGCATACACCATCACAGAATTGATCTACCGACATCAGTTTTCTCGAATGGACAGCTGTACGTTGCATTGTCACGCTGCAGAAATCTTGCACAAACGAAAGTCTGCAGTATAATGGAAAATCCTCAACAAGAGAAGTTGCTGCGAGATGAACGTCAGTTCACTCGAAACATCGTTTTCCGCAAAGTCCTCCAAATGTAAAAATGTAAGCAATAAAAATTGATTTTAAATTTAGTCGAATAGTAGTCATTTAACTTTTTGTATATTTGACAGAATATTTCAAACCCAGCTTCATTCATTATTTTGCTGTGTACTTTCTTGCTGAGCGTTTCTATGCACCATACTAATATTCAGATGACTATACACAGATCTGCAGGAGCACCATAATCAAATGAATATTTCATTAGCTCATCGAGTTCATTTATCATTTGCATATCCAATTAACCACAACAGCCACCAGATTACTTCACTAACTGCTAAGTTCTCAAACCTGAAATTATGTGATTTACATAATTTTTTTATGTGGTTTAGTACTTCAAAATGAACCATATACACAACACATTTAGCATCCGTCAAGAATGCTTGAACCTGGTATAATGACTTTTCATAATAAAAATTTGAAATTTTATGGATCTCGCGAATCAGATTTTTATCTAAACAGTAACAGATTGAGTATAAATCGACTTGTCAATCTAATGATATTAAACGCCCGTAATAATTGAATTTAGTCTACATTGCTAAAATTTACCGCAGAATAAACAAAATTCATTACGCAAACTTGGCCTATATAACGTCATGAAAATTAATCAAAACACCCACTAGTTATGTACCAAAAACGAAAAAAAAACACTCATCATGATAATGATACGTAGGTGTTTGAATCACCTTGAATCACATACATATAGCTTTATTTTTAGACACGCTCGAGACATGCAAAATACAGAATTCAAACGTTTAAATCATACCAAACAAATAAAATGTTAGCCTAATACGCGCATATTTACAATACGTGTAAAGATGACTTTATAAAGTATGAAATCACGAAAGACACATTAACTCACGTATACTGCTTTGAATTCAATTGAATTGAAAATTCCGTATTTAATTTCCCTAACGACTAATATAACGAAAATAATAAAAAAAAAAATTAGATTGAGATAAATTTTATTTTATTTTCATTTGTTTTCTCTCCGTTTTCCTGAAATTCTTTTGTCCCTTATTTACCTCCCCTCGCCCCCCATTTATTGCATGATGTGCTATATCACATAGATATAAATATTTGTGAAAAATCTCAAGAGATTTACTATATACATAAAATTTTCCTATTTTTTATTTGACTTCATTCAATTTTCTATATTTGTGAAAATGAAACTCAATGTGTGTCCTCTAATTTAAAATTTCTAAACAAAAAATTTAATTAATTAATACAATTTCAAATTAATAAATTAGGGAATGTTCGAGGCACGGAAATAAATCGGTTTAAATTTATTTATTGTAGTTGTTTTAAGGAAAAGGGATATTACGCTCTCCTTGCGTATCCCGTACGCTATTTTTAAATATGGATCGTGATTTAGGTGCGCTTCCCAGCACGTTCGTTTAAAATTAATGTCAAGTTGATTTTGTAATCGCCAGGCAGGGAGGAATTTAGAAAAAAAAATTGGTATTGGGACGATGTTTAATTAAAATAAAATCGAAAAGCTTTCTTAAATCGCTGTTGTAATTCTTTGATTCAATTAAATCTTTAAACACTTCGTTTTTGAAGTGGAAATTAAACATGTTTTTTAAATTCTAAAACTTAAACTAAATGGGTTTGTATTTGTAGTGTTTTAGGGCCCGAGTGTTATTATAATAATCCTGAACCGAAATTTTTAAGCTGAAATGAAAATTAATGTTCATGATCGTCTTTAAATTTAAATCCGGTTCGAATTAATAACATTTGTGTTTTAATTTAATAACCTTTTTTATTAAAGTATTGTTTTTATTTTACAGGGTTCAAGCTTAACTCAGTTTTTATTATAAACTAATTAATAAAACCCCGATGTTTCGACGGTATATTCCGTCACTCTCAAGAGATACAATAATTTATGAAAAATTAACAAACAATTTTTATAAAAAAAAATTAGTTTCGACTTTACGTAGTTTTGAAATGTTCCCATTGAACCCATTTTCTTTACCGATTTGTTGACGGTATTATTACCGAAATTCCAGTTTCGGAAATGGAAATATTTTGGATGGACTGAACAATTTCAGTCGGCGTTTAAAATGTATAAGTGAACTTGATCGTTTAGCTTTTCTAGATGTTGCAATGATATGTAATCAAAATAAAAATTTGAGTACAGATTGGTATCATAAAGAAATTATGACTCTTGGCTTCCACAGTATGCGACTGAAATAATAAAATAAGTCTTAAAATTTTGTAGTCCAGGGAAGTTAGGCAAAATAGCGGAAATTTTTAGGGCCAGCAGATATTGAGATGCGGTTTTCTGCATTATGTTCAGGAAGGTCCCAGGAAAAAAGTCTATATCGTCTGGTTTAGGCATTTTTTGAAAACTGAAAAGAGTTGAACACCACTCAAACACCAAAAAAGGTCAAAAATCCAAGAAACTTGATTACTGTAGCATTGTATTTACATACTACGAAAAAGCAACGTGGTCCTAAACGACATTATGTAATACTAATGCCACACAGATGCCGACTGCGCGTGGGAACTGGACTAATATTTTTTCTCTTCAGTCGATACAGAATATTTCTGTTCGCGCCGGTCCTCGTGGTTACGATACTTTACTCTCTTTATAGCTTTGGCGCCTTTATCAAATCCAGTTTCGAGGCACAAAAGACTTCCAAAGCAATTGTTTTTATAATATGTGTAATAACTATTTATTTATTTAATATTCAAACAAAATTTGTATTATTCATACCCCCTGGGTAACTCTAATGCCAAAATTGAATTCAGCCTCCCCGGACCCCCCGAGTAACGATTTTTGAGTGATTTTCATGAACGTTGCTATTTCACCCCCATAACCCCTAGACAAACCCATAGAGCCTTCTCCGAGCGGCCCGGGGAAATCTAATGCTAGAATTGAATTCGGCATCTTCGAAAACCCCCGAGTAATGAGTTTGGAGCGCTTCCCATGGACTATGCAGTTCCCCCCTCCCCTCCCAGAATGATCAACCGGATATCCCCGCAGAGCCACCCCTAAGCGTATTCGGGTAATTCCAATGCCAGCATTGCATCCGGCATCCCCGAAAACCCCCGAGTAACGAGTTTGGAGCGGTTTTCATTTACTCAGCCATTTCTCCCCTAATTCACTTTTTTTCTGGGACCTTCCTGAACATAAGGCAGAAAACCGAATCTCAATATCTGCTGTCCCTAAAAATTTCCGGTATTCCGGTCGATTTTGATCAAAATGCCCTGGATTATTTGAGGTTGTCAGACGGTACATCTCATTCTAAAAATTTCAAAATTTTAACAATGGATTTAGTAAAAAACAATTACGCGGGAAACTTCTCCACTAGGAACATTAAAAAGGCTACTGATAATAAAACTTTTTGGAAATTAATTTGGATAATATGCGCGAACCTTAAAATTTAGCAGTTAAAACTAACAGTAAACGTTTTATTTCGATTCCATATTTGAAAATTCTATTTGAAAACCGTATAGAAATGTTAGAAAATTTGGATATAAACTCGTTGGTAGATGATTTAAAAGCACATTTAATATATAAAGTAAAATGTTCATGTACTAAAGAATCTGTTGGACCGGTATTTCGGTAAGAAAAATTTTGGATATGTTTTAATTCTAGCAGTTAATTAATTTTTTTTTATAAATTAACCAAAAAATCAAGCTTTTTTATTTAAATTTAATTCTGCAAAAAATTCTACGCCTCTGCTACAAATGTAAAATATCCATGTCCAAATTTTTAACGTATATTTACGAAATTACTCTTAGTCTTAGGGGCATATCATCTATCGATCCGGTCGCAAATTATTTAATTGCGATGCGAATGGTTACTATATTTATTTTGCCATGCCAATTGACACATTTTTTTTTAAATTTAAATTTGTTTTGCGATTGTAAAGTAGCAATACACAGAAAGACTGCTACGCATTTTCCGAGGTCGTAGTTTTTCATGTATTTCTACTTAACAATCGAAAAACAATTTTAAATTTAAAAAAGGGGTGACATGTTATAACATCACATTTTCGATATTTTATCGAAGTTTATTTCTCGTTTTACTAAACTGAAATGGGAAATAAAATATTTAGTTTCTATTGCTATCACAACCTACTAGTACAAATGCGAACAAGTTGTCGTTCTCTAATATCGTTCAAGTATCGAAAACAAACTATTTGGTGTTAGAAACCGAGTAGAATATCACAATTTTTCAATCTAGCAACCTGGTAAATGATATAAAATGTGAAATAGTGGCACATTTTGTTCTAAAGAAACGAGACGTAAATTTCGATAAAGTATCGAAAATGTGATGTAATAACATGCCTATAGTAACCATATTTCCCTCGCAATTAAATAATTTGCGATCGGGTAGCGGATATACCCCTGAATGTATGCTTAAGAGAGAATCGAAGAAATAACTACGGCCACTGTGATTCAATATGATGCGATTAGTCCTCTAATCGAAAAAATTAAAAAAACCGATGTGATGTTTCGTAAATCTCTTTATCTTTATCCCTTGTTCTTATGATGTCAATGACGGAAAATGTGCACCGAGCAATTGAGGATAAAATTAATAAATCTCTTTTAGAAACACATGCTCCAAATATTCCTAGAGGGTTAGTAAATGTGGAAAAAAGAGAGGTGGACGGACTTCTTTCAAGAACAGAGAATTACAAGTAAATTTTTAAACAAATTCTGACCATTCGTCCGACAAGTGTCGAATCGGAACGTGCCAGCATGGATACGAAGTGGTTTTTACGAGCCTGATTCAATACGCAAAAATAATTTTTAGAGAATTAAGGGAATTGGCATAGTAATGTTGACATTTTATTTGAAACAAATGAATATTTTTTTAGTTATTGATATTTATTTTAAATATTTTTTTTTTTGAATTGCTAGAATTGAAAAAATATGTATATATTTATATATATTATGAAATACAATATTATTGATTGTGTTATTACCACTAGTTTATAAAATTTTTTTATTTGTTTTATAAAAAATTAAATTCAATTTATAATTACCGGTAAAACCCGATTAATCGGATTTTTCAGAAACGTTTACTAAATTACCAGTAATTACAAAAGTCGGTAATTTTGCAAACTATACCCGTGACCATATTTCGTCAAATAGTGCGATGATCAATGGCTCCCCGAATTAAAAAAGGCGAACCTAAAAATGGTGTTTTTTCGGACTTAAAACCAACATTTTTATTTCATTTTAAAATTGACTTAAGATCTGCAATGGAAATGAAATATAAAAAACTGACTTTATCACATATCATAAGTCATTTTGAAAATGATTTAAGAAGTGTGTTTATAAATGACATAAAATGTGTCTTTTTAAGACATTTTGAAAATGAAATAAAATGTTTATTTAAAATCGAAATAAAACGTAAAAATGTACTACTACAGTAAAAGCCCGATTTTCCGGCATCCAATTAATCGAAACACTCAGTTAACCGGTATGTTAATTTTTAGTATTCTTTCTGATTTTTTCTCTTTTCCTCATTCATATGCATTTTTTAATTCATTTGAAATTTGCAATTGTTTTTTGCACATTTTCATTAATGAAAGTAATAGTTGAAAATTTTGAATAACTTTAATTTTCATATTACAGTAAAATCCCGATTATCCAGCATCCAATAAAGAGGAATTTTAATTTTTAGAATTTTTTTTTGCTTTTTTCTATTTCACAAGGGAAATGATTTTTTTATTATTCGGGGATTCACATAAAATATACTTTTCTCTACTTTTTTATACATTTTTCTATTTGAATTGAATATGTAAATTTGTATTACACAGTTAGGTTAGTGAAATAATAAATATACAATTTTTGTACTCGTATGGGTGTACTCGTATACATAATATGTAATCCTCGTAAAATTTATAGTTTTAATGAAACATTCAATTATCCAGAATTTTAGATTATCCGGAATGCATTCATCCCCAAGCATTCCAGATAACGCAGCTTTAACTTTAATATGAAAATTAACGCCATTAAACGTTTTCAACTATTGCTTTCATTAATGAAAATTTGCAAACATAATTGCAAATTTCAAAATGAATTAAAAAATGCATATGAAAGAGAAAAGTAAGAGTGTTCCGGTTAATTGGATGTCGGATAATCGAGCTTTTACTGTAATATGAAAACTAAAGCCATTCAAATGCATATTTTATTTCATAATTAATACACAAATAATAATTCACAAATAAAATTTATGAAATGCATAATTTTTACCTTTCTCTGCAATACAACAAAAAACTTTAAGAAAAACAAGGAAAATATTTCTTAAAAACATGAAATTAAGCATGCATTTCTATGTGTATTAAAAATAAATGAAAATTTTATGATTATAATGTGAAATAAAATATGCCTTTTAGAAGTCATTTTGAAGATGAATTAAAAAATATATTTAGAAAATGACGTGAAATATGCCTTTCTTATGCCATTTTGAAATAAAATTTGTTTTTCTAAAACACATTTGTTAAGTCAGAAAATTTGTTAAAATTATTACTTAAGAAGGTCCCATTTTTCCATATAAAACACCATTTTTAAGTCAACCTTTTTAATTTCAGCCGATTCAGGGAGCCGTGATCAATCATCTTCGAGAAACTAGGCATTCGATGTCTATAGTTTAAAGTTTATAATTTCCCGAAATTTATTAAACGTTGAAGAAGTTTCCAAAATTTTTTTTAATTACTACGAAAGCATTATATTATAGATTAAAAATTCTCGTTTTTAGTCTAAATTCTAAATTTTTTTTAAAGCTCCGATATTAAATACTTTTTATAATTTGAACTATGTTTTTGCGAAATTTGAATCAACTTTCAAATTTTCATTTCAAATCAAGTTTTCATAAATGTATTTTTTTTATAACAATTGTTTGTCAAATTTTCATAAATTATTGTATCTCTTGAGAATGCCGGAATATACCGTCGAAATGTGGGGGTTGTATTAATAGAAATATGTATAATAAAAACAGTGCTAAGCTTAAACCCAGTAAAATAATACCATTTGCATATGGAATTAATTCTGAAAATAGTGGTAGTATAAAAGTATTTGATCAAGTAGCTTAATACGGTGACTAGAAAATTCGTGTACATCAACAGGTTTAAAGAATAACCGCAAAAACACCATTTTTTCGTCCGTTTTTGCATAGTCTGTAGCAAGAACGGGGAAGGTCGTACAGAGGTCCCCGTGGGCTTAAATTGACCGTCATACAAAATGTATGTGAGCATAACTCGGTTTTTTTAATATTGAGTCAATTTAACCCTACTTGAGGGGTGGAAACCACCCCCAGAAGAAAGAAATTGGAAAACGGTCGGTAAGTTCTTGATAAAAATGCTTGGATTTTAATGGAAAGAGTGACATCAGAAATGGTCTCAAAATATCCTCAGGGTGAAACACACCCCCTGGGTGGGGGGAAACCACCCCTATTGCCGAAAACGGCAGGAAATGATATTCCCTTAATGCATAATTTGCTTTTCAGTTTCCACCCCACAGGTAGGGGTAAATTGACTCAATTTTGAAAAAATCGAGTTATGCTCACCCACATTTTTTATGACGGTCAATTTAAGCCCACGGGGACTTCTGTATGACTTTCCCCGTTCTTGCTACAGACTATGCAAAAACGGGCGAATTTTGCGGTCACTCTTTAAATTCAGCTTATTTTTTGCGGGATACTGATTAATTTATTTAATAATCTATAATTTAGAATATTCACTTAACGTTTTGAATATTAGTGAACTAAATGAGTTTTCACAGATTTACTATTATTTTATTTTCGGTTATTCAAAAATTGTGCATCTGGGCCCTAATTAAGAGTACGGTGTGGGGCGGGCTCGGTTCGTATGACTCTATTTTAAAATTTTGCAAACTCGTTATTTTCGTTTTCTGAAGGGAAGAATTTAAATAAAGTTTTCTATGAACTAGCAGAATACTGAAATAGCGACTGAACAGCAACTGTAAAAAAACTCTAAAAAATTATATTTTTGTGTTTAGGGTAAGATTTAAGCACAAATATTTATATCTATAAATTCCCTAATAAAATGGTAGCAATTAAGCGATTTCACTGGGTGATCTAACAACAATAATAAATAAATAAGTTTACTCAATATAGAAATGCTTTCTTCTTTGAAATTAAACTAAATCTAGCGGCCTTGCTTTTTCCAATTTCTAATACAAAAATTATTTTTTATATTAAAAAATAAAAAATTGTTTGTAAATATATTGCCTTATTTAGATAGATTGTATCTTCCAGAACTTTGGCCCATAAAAAGTTTCTTGGCTACTAAAATAAATAATTCTTTTAATTTAATGTTTTGAGTAAAGAATTATTTAAACTTATCAGCTTAAAGAATTCTTTCCTCAAAACCCTTAATTTTTTTACTGGCAAAGATCCGTTTTATGGGCCAAAGATCTAGAAGATACAAAAGAATTCTTAGGAGATGAATTCTTTCTAATACCAAAACTTGCGTTTATGTTTCATTTGCGAAGGATCGTTCCATTCTAGATAATTATTTAACAAAACGACGAACGTCTTGCATTAGTAATTTATTTGTAAAAAGCCATTGTCCAATTTAAAATTCAAATTTAACTAGAAAAAATTTGATCTGTCTGTATTGTTCAATTTTTTTTCCAAAAATGGAACAATTTTTAGAAAAAAGAGTTAAGCATTACATATGGAAAAACTATTGTACGCTTAACCCATTAAAACCCGAACTATGTTCTAATGGCCAATTTCTCTGAAAACAACAATTCACGCATAATTCAAGTCGAAAAATGTAATTGTAAGAAAAAATTCAAAAATTCATGTAAATGGCGCTCTGGAGCTGGTTATGATATATCATACCATGGGCAGAAACAGTATATTTTTTTATATTGTTTCACATTTTTTATTTATTTATTTCTGTTTCTAATGATAAATCTAACAAATAATAATATAAATAAAACATATTACAGTCCATTTAAAATTGAAAAAATAAGAAATTTTAACACAATAAGCTAGTATTTGATAAATCTCTTAAAAAATTTGGAACGGGGTTTATGTAGAAAATTCTCTGCAAGTATTAGGCGAACCAAATCTCTAGTAAATTATAAGACTGGGACCTTTGGATGTGCCTATCTGTAAAAAAAAAATTCTATTAGTAACGGCTTCATTTAACGAGAACGTCATAGCCCGTTGTATGATATACCATAAAACATCGAAAATATGTCACTATAATTCCTTTAATTACGAGTTATAATTTTTATAATATTTAAAATTAAATTAATTAGTATATCTTTTTTGTAAAAAAATTATATAATACACAATAAAAGTTAATGACACAACTAATTTTTTATAAAGTCTCTACTTTCGAACGACGAGCCATTTTGTCCTTAATGCACATCGATCAACATACAACTAAACGTTTTTTATCCGTTAGGTTTTAAATTATTTTACAAGTATACACCATCCTCAACAACTTAAGATAAGAAACAAAACAATTGTATGTATAGTATTCAAGAGAGAAGATGTTAAGAAAGTAGTGATTTGCGTATGATATATCATACATCGGCCATTAATGGGTTAATCGTAAGACCACTTAATCACAAGATCAGTTAATTGTAAAGCCAGTTAATTGTTAGACAATTTAATCACAATTCTAGTGATGCTTTAATCAGCGAACATATATAAAAGCTTAACCCTCATGTGAGTGAAGAAATAAATATCTTACTTTGAGTGGCTAAAGTACCCGGGTACCCTACATACAATTTTTCTTGAAACTAATTTTTTTTTAATATTTCTTTGGAATTATAAAATTATAATTCCAAAGAAATAACGTGTTTTGCTAAAACTACATAAATTGTAAATAATTTTGCATTAGCTGGAACATGTCAATTTTCCAAGAACATTTTGTAAAAAGCGTAAATAATCCAACATGTCACATCAGTGAAAAAAATGATCTATAGTAAAAAAAAAAATGTTGGTTAGGTAAAATATATAAAGGCATACGAGTACCTTTTGTTACAAAATTTCTCATTTTTAAGTGTGATCGTAATCTATCAATTGAACTAGAAGTTCTCATAAAATTAAAACTTTTTATTATGACTGGAACATACAAAGTCAGTTGTTTAAAAGTGGAAAAGAACCTTGGTACCCCGTCACTCACATAAGTGTTAAGTTACACGCTGTTTGTACGATTTCGGTTAGTACGACCACGAAAAATTTAAAGGATTTTCATCACAAATAAAAAACCAATAAAATTGTGGTGGTCATACCGCTCCTCTAAGCGATTCAACTGGGAAGTCGTAGGACTAATTAATCGTTAAACCAAGGGTAAATTCCGGTTTGACTGACAAAAAGTCGGAATGTTTTTAATTAAAAAGTGAATGTCATGTGAAATACGTTATGAATTTGATAACGTTTTTCAACAAATAGTACAAAGAAACAAAGCACTGAATAACACATGCAAGACCAATTATTTGAAGACATTGGAGGTCAAGCAGATTTATTGATAAATCACCTACAATTCGTAGAAGCAGACTACGAAACCACATGGAAAAAAAACAACGAACGGTACGACAATCGCAGAGCAAACCAAATTAAATAGTCGCAATCGACTATAAAATAATAAGGAATCCACATCAGCCATACAAAGTTTATTCGACATCTAGAGAGTGTATAATACATGCAATCAAACATCTTGGAAAGCATGATTATGGATTCTGGACTTGGCAAAAAAATAGACCACGATACTTTAAGGTTATACGAAATGTCGTTAATAAAAGCCAGAGAAATTGAACTACAAGATATAATTTCATGGAGTCTCTTAAATCATGCTTTATGGCAATAGAAGTGTAATTTAGAGAAAAAGTGCGATTTGGCACCAGAACAGCACTATTGATAACGAATCCAATAAAATCTTTTAATCTCTGATTAAATAAGTCGCACTCAATAAACAGCCGAATGATAAAAATCGTCGAGCAAATTGAAAAAATTTGAAGAAATTCTTGGAAGCCGAGGTAGTTCCTCTCCACGATGAAGATCTCTTATTCACTTCTGACGAATAATAGTGTGAACATCATTTTCAGAGTTCTGACGAACAAAAGAGAATCTGTTAGAAGATAAAACCTTAAAATTCCATTTTAAGACCAATCAAATCTAGGAAGTTCCAAAAAGATGACAACTGCAAGATCCTTCTAACTAGAGAAGCAAACTTAAGAGCAACGATAAACTGGCCCAACATTAAAAAGAATTTATGTGACAGTATGAAAGTCTCGTACATATGGAGAATGTTTACTCAACAAAGTTACACGATGGGAAGTTCTTCAAGCCTCATCACGCTGTCCTTAAGTCATGAAGTACTAATACAAAGTTAAGAATAATCTTTGACGCGTACGTTAATACTGTAAATGAAGTAATGTATGTTAATCCAAAAATAAAACTAGATTTTTGGCATATCGTAATAAAATGGCATAAGTACGTCATCATAGCCGACATAGAAAAATGTTTTGGCAGAATTTTATGGCGAAACTCGATTCCGGTAAAAATTCAAGAAAATTAAATAAAATCATTAACTAACGGAACAGTGTGGCAGCACCACATTCAAATCAACTAACTGAACTTCTTCAATTAGAAGATTTTAATTTTAGAAAATAAGGAAGCAACCAACCAGAGGTAGCAATTAACGTAGACGATAAAGAATTTAGATAGTCACATAAAATTGAAATCGACAAAAGCATAAAGGCTGTAGACTTTTTTCGAAGCCTCAAGCGGAATAATCTAGACCTGTTATTGCTCAGAAACCCGCTGGCGAAATATCCTTTCCACCAATACTAAAATATTTGATCTTCTGGAATAGCTAGTACCAGTAATTGTAACAGAACACCAAAGATAATGCTTCAGAAGATGTTGCTCATGGGGCTCAAACTATAATGAATAGTCCCGATGATTTAATTAAAAATTGGATAATATTTAAAGACAAATTAAACTTTCAACAAAAGTTGTGTAGTTATACACAATAAAGTAAAAAGTGTAGCTATACACAATAAAAAATATGACAGGGTTGAAATTTGAACTTTACATCTGGCCTCGTAGATGTTTGATGGCCATAAACACATGATGCTAGAGATATCTAGGCAAATCTACATTTTCGATACTTTCTACAATTTTAAGTGATTTGTGACGTACCGATGCGACCCACTAAAAATTCTCGAAAGGATCGAAAATGTAAATTTGCGTAGATATCTCTAGCATCATTTGTCAATGGCCATCAAACATCTACGAGACCGGGTGTAAAGGTTTATAATGTTCAATGAATAAAAACCAATTGTTTTTATTTTTTTAAAAATTTAACATTCAACCCTGTCATATTTTTCTACACTTTTTATTTTAATGTGTAACTATACTTTTTTATTTGTTCATTTGTGTAGTACACACTACTATACACTTTTGATAAATGTTAAATAGTTCATACCAGTCACATCGACAGAATACGGCCTTATTAATTAAGAAAATGGAACGGAGTGACGAAGGAACCTATCAGTCTATGGTTCTGGTTCATGAAAAGAACGGCACAACAATATTTTGTCTCAATTAAAGGAAATTCAACGAAGTGACGAAGAAGGAAACTTTACCTAGCCCACGTTGTCAGAGACCAAAATTTTTAGTACTTTGGTTCTTAAAAGCGAACACTGGCAATTAGCAATCCATCCTAATGGAAGAGACGTTAGTTTTAGCAGCAAACGGTATTTATCCAGCTTTCTTTTTAATGAAACTGTTCGACCCTTTTATGACAGCTGCTATACTAATGTGAAGATTGGGAAGTAAACGTTGACCATGTGGTAAATTTTTCAGAATGATGCATGCTTGTTGGATCTTGCTTTTAAGATTTTCTATCTTTCAGTTTACGAGGTTTTTAATTTGAGTCATTTCATATTCATAAGTTACTTGAGAATCACTGCCAAACTTATAAATCTTAATAAATCTTGGATCAATTTAGCTCGTCAGTATTACGTTAAATTGTTGAACGGTTGTATTGACATATTTTGATTGCAATTTCATTGTAGGCAGTGTTAGCAGTCACTGTAGAGCGCCTCTATGCTTCATAACACCAAATTATTAAAACCAGAAAGCTAGATGTAAAGGGTGTCCCAAAAATGTATGCAAGGTTTGAGTTGAATAGAAAATTAATTAATTTAGTGTTTGCAACCAAAAGAAGAAAATAGTTTTACAGCTGGCAGTTTAGGGTTGTAAACATAAGAAGAAAGAAAGAAGAACGCTTATACATTGTTGAGCAATATTTTAATAACAGTCAAAGTGTAAAAGCTAATTTTCGCCTTGACTGCCGCATTTGGGGTTCATAAATTCCACATGTGATTGTCAAAAAATAAATGCATCCACAATGTGTCACTGTTTGGTGCGGATTTTGGGCAAGTGGCGTCATTAGACCATAATTTTGTGAAAATGGGGCTGGTCAAGCAGTTACTGATATTGGTTTGCGGTATCAGAACATCATAGCCCAGTTCTTTTCGCCTGATTTCGCCATTGAATTTCGATCTATATGTCGTTATTTAAACTCAAAGGTTTATGTCAACAAACCGTCACTCACTCGTACATTGAACACATTTATGCAAAATGGTCATGGAAATAGTCAAAAGCGTGCATATGTGCCATGAAAGCCGTGAATGTGTGACAGAAAAAAACTGTATTTACTATGTAATTCAAATCTTGCGTAAATTTTAGAACCCATAAAATTTAATTCAGAAATGTTTGTACTCCTCGATATGAAAAGCAGTGCTGCAAGAGAATCGAAAGCTCATTCGTTTCAATACATCATATGAAAAGCTTAGAAATATTCAGGTGAATGAGATAAAAATACATTTAAAATTAAACCGGAATAAATAAGTGAACAGACAAAATATTTATATTTTTGATTAACCCAAGCTTAGAAACCCTATCAAATTTCGGTTCTATATACAAAAACAAATTAAATAAAAAATTAAGATCTTTAGAGAATTCAAAGTCACAAAACAAAAAAAAAATCTCAGCTTCCAATATCTTGTTTTGTATAAACTTTAATCTACCCCCTTATATACATATATATTTGTGACCCAAAAAGTTCAATCTTATCATAATAATCCGATCCAATCTATTTTTTGAATGTCTGTGGGTGAGTTTCTATACTGCTTCCTCCAATACATTCCTCGTATACGTATATAAAAAAAAATCAATGATGAAAAAATTTCAATAAAAGCATTTCGTAATTTCCCTATACCGTAATTTCCCTATATGTATGATTGATTGTCACATGGAAAATATTCTTATATACCGTGCCATTTCAAATAACCTAAAGCACCATGTTAAAATGAAAACACTGTACTCAGTTTTAGGTAACGTATACACGACACAAAAAAAAAAGCTCCATAATCCGTAAATTTTTATTTTTTGTGTATGTGTGTGTGTGTTTTATCAAAACTTTTTTTATTTTCTTCTTAAAGTTTACTTTGCCAGCTTTCTTATCATCTTTAAACATATATATCCATACAACTTTTATGTTGTTGTTGTTGTTGTTATTATTTTGGTTTAAACGCACCTTCATCGTACTATCTAGCGCTTTCAAATCTATTATTTATACGTTTATCTTTTTTGTCTGTCTGTTCGGTTATTTTATACGTACGTACATATCTTCTGTATTATAATACGGATTTCTTTCCGAAAAATTTCAATATCTACATAAAAAATTTAATTCAAATGTAAACAAAACAAAACAAAAAAATTACGCGCACCCTTATAAAATACGCAAAGCCAAAAATGGGGAGGTTAAGAAAAATCTCGACCTTATTTTATTTAACATTTTGGAGTTTTCCCCGTTTCTATATTTACATTATTGTGTGTGTCAGTATAAATTTGGTGCGGGTTATTTAAAGTATATATACTATTTTATGTAACTAATTCTATATACGACCCTGACGCTATACATAAATATTATGCTATACATATAACCCGAATTATATTTATATTTCATATTTTTGACTTGAGTTTAGCTTAAGTGAAGCTGCCGCGCGCCGTTTGCTCATATATCCACACACACAGTATATTTCTGTCATTTCTAAATGTAAAAAATTAAATTTTGTTTTATTTTCTAAATTTTCTAAAATAATTTTTTATATTTTTTTTTTTATTTTTCATGAAAAAATCGTGAAAAAAATGTAAATTATTTTTGGATTATGATTGAGACATACACGTACTCATATATGTATGTATGTTGTATAGAGGAAAATTATTTTTGCGTTTAACCTATTTGTGAAAAAAAAATTTTTTTGGTGAGATCATCATTTCACTTTAATTTAAAAAGAAAAATAATTTTGTAAAATTATTTAATGAAATTACATCAATTCTAATATAATATTTATACACACACGCCAACATGAAATGAAACTTCAGAAAGTTTTTTTTTTTCTTGATAATAATACGAACATGACAATTTTCATGTTATTCCAAATTTTTTTTTTCAATCAATTTTTATTTTTTGTAATATTCGTTGAAAATTTCTTCATTTGCTGACAGAACAGAATTTTTTTTTTCTTAAAAAAAATGTTTGCCATTCCAGTTTTCCGATTTTTCTCGCTTTGTGTTATTATTCTCGTGTATAAATCCAGCAGCACAGCACATAAAAAAGCGCTGGAAAATGGATTTTTTGTGCTTTAGTCTTGTATTCGTAAATATTATACGAGGAGGTATTATGTTTGTATGGATATGGTAAGCTTCCATAAAAACAGTATTGTAATTCTTTTTTTATTATTTTTGCTTTGGTTAAAATTGATATGTGTGTGTGTGTGTGTGTGCCGCCCGATAGCACAAAAGTTGATTGTAAAATTTGGGTCAAACCTTTATTTAGTTTGTGTGCATCAATTTTCATTAATTGGCAAAATGGACACAAAACAAAACAGACTATAGTTTGGTATTATGATCTATATGTTCAACCTTTTACTAATTGACCAAGCTGTTATCATAATTTGGTAACATAATATTTCATTAAATTGAGACATTTTGTTGGCTTTTTTGTTCCTTTTTAATCATTATACATATTTGTTGGGTGGAAAAATGTATCGTAAACTGACCGTGATTTGTTTCTTTAAGGATGGTTAAATTGAACAACTAACAGAATGACTAAGAAGCATATTTGGTATCGAAAATTGATCGACAAACGAAATTAATTTAGTAACTCATGCCATTCATTAATAGAAAGTGAATCATTAACTATTACGCGTTGAGCAAGTGAGAATATAAATAGTAGTCACAGATAGTGTCTGTGACTCAGTCGAATTCATTTATGTGATGTCCTTTATTCACAAACTTCAGCTCAAAGCGATATTCAATTTTCTAGCCAGTACTAAAATTAAAACACACAATTGATTATATTTAAATAATGGAAGCGTCTCTGGCCATATTCACTTAATTGGAACAATGAGTGTCGAGTGTCGAATATAATTGTTTCAACTTGGTTTGGTGTCTATGAAAATTGTACAAAAAATGTCAAGGCAATTTGCATGTTGTTATTAGCAATATGACACTATACACGTGGAAGCGTCTGTAATGCCCCATTAGTGCATAAGGCCCGTTTAATCGGACATCTGATTTTTAATTTTTTCCTGTGTACTCCCCTGCCGAATATAAATATTGCACCTGACTTCATGTTGTTAATTAACCGCATTTTCCATTTCTCATCATTTTGTCATTCGTAGCGGTATTTTTTATTAAAAAAATCAATTTTATTTGTGCAATGGGTCCAAAAAAATTTTACTCCGGCGGATTAAGGTAAATAAACTTAAAATTTAAGTATACAATAGCAATTTCTCAACAAGTTTAGTTTGTAATGTGATTGTGAAAATATCAATAATAAATTTGGGACAAATATATAAAAAATATATAACTTGGATTTTGATCACGATTGTGAATTTGTTTGTTGTCCTTTATAACGGACATTATGCATCAAAACATATTACTGAAAGAAAATTTTACATTTTAGTAAACTGCCGTTACACGAGCTACTTGATCTTCTTGAAGACAATAATACCGAGGGAAATGCATCAATCTACTTGATACCTCCAGAAGAGCAAAATATAGAAACCGATGAAGATAGTGACCGTTCAGATGATGAGCACGAAGGGGATATCAACCATCTTGGACACGGTCTATTGAAAACAGTTTGTGAACTGAGAATTCATGAGTCTGACTGGGAGGATGAAGATGATTTACCACTGTCATCATTCTTATCAAAACGACCTAAAACTTATGAAAAAACGAAATGGTTGGATGCTGAATTGCCTCTCAATTTAGTTACCAACTGTGAAGAAGTGAAACCTCCAGAAGACTTGTTAAATTGGTCAAACCCAATCGATTTTTTTAATTTGTTTTTCGATGAAAATGTTATAACTAACATAGTGACACAGACCAATTTATATAGTTATCAAAAAATGCTGCCACAAATGTGTCTCATGATGAAATAATGACATTCCTAGAAGGTTTAATGTTATCGGGTTACGCTAAATATCCAAATAAACGAATGTTTTGGTCAAAAGAACATGATGCACCTTTAATACTTGCCGATAGTATTCGGCTAAACAGATTTGAAATGATTTTACGTAACTTACACTTGAACGATAATTCAAAATATAACAAAAGTGACAAACTATACAAATTGCGTCCACTAATAAATTCGTTGAATTATAATTTTCGAAAATTTGGAGTGATGGATGAAAAACTTTCAATAGATGAAAGCATGATACCTTATTATGGGAAACATTATGCGAAGCAATATATAATAGGCAAGCCTATACGATTTGGCTACAAAAATTGGGCGATTTGTACCTCTAACGGATATATGTTAGGTTTTTATATATATACTGGAAAAACAGAAATATCACATTCGAGAGAGTTTGGATTAGGAGGAGAAGTCGTGCTTGAATTATTAAAAATGGCAGAAGTTCCAACGCAAAAAGGGTTTAAAATATTTGTTGATAAATTTTTACGAGTGTTAAATTATTGCGACATCTCGCAGATAAAAGGTACTGCGCAACTGGAACAGTTAGACAAAACCGAACTGATAGTTGTCCACTTCCAGATAAAAAATACTGGAATCGACAAACTCGAGGAACTATAGTTTTTAAATCAAGCGAGCAGGTCACGGTTGCACAATGGAAGGATAACAAAGCCGTTATTGCAGCTTCAAATTATGAAGCACAAGAAACTATCTACACCAGTCGATGGTGCCGAGTTGCAAAATCAAAGGTTCCTATTATTCAGCCACAACTTATTGCCAGCTACAACAAAGGAATGGGAGGTGTTGATAAAATTGACGGGTCAATAGCAGCCTACCGAACAAGAATGCGCCAAAGAAAATGGTGGTGGCCAATTTTTGTGTATTTGTTTGATACGTCCGTTGTCAATGCATGGCTGCTTATGCGTAAACTAAAGCCCAATGATGTGTGTTGTCAAAGTCTATTAGTGTTTAGAAGAAATTTGGCAACAACACTGCTAAAGTCATACGGTACAAAATCGTACAGTCATATGGTACCAGGCAAAGTTTCAGCTCAACCGAACTCTTTCACAAGATACGACGGAAAGAATCACTTAATCTCATACAGCGACACCGAAAGAAGATGTGCTTACTGCAAAAAAAAGCAAAATTTATTTGCCAGAAATGTCAGGTTGGGCTTCATCCCAAAGATTGCTTCATTAGATACCATGAAGTATAAATTATTCATATAAGGTATAATGCATACCGTCCGATATAACGGACATAGTCTAACACATGAAATAAATGTTTTGAAATATTGAATCGATGTTTTATATGTTATTTGAACAATTTTAAGCAGGCGGTAGATAGGATATCACTTTCCGCCAAAAATTACACTTTATGCACTAATGGGTTAAGACACCTAAATTGAGAACACTAAATGCCACACTCGGCACTCATTGTTTCGATGATTATTTGAATTAATAGAAGAACTAAGTGAATTTGGCCCACAATACGCTTCCACTTGTAGATAGGGATCCTCAAATAGCATCGATCTAGTATCGATACTTTGTTAGCGATACTAGTATTTTTGTACGTATTTATTTTTGGAGAGAAGTTTAGACAAACAAATTCAAAATCAAAGTACTACATAATATAAATTACACTGAGAGTGAGTGAGTCTCATATTATTTTGTAGGCCTGAAATATTATTTTACTTTTTTTTTAACATATTCAGGCATTTGATTATACAAAATATGCAAGAAATTAACTTTTAAATTGTACTTAGCCGAAAGTGTTAATATTCTTAATTTTCGTGTTCATAGGAAAGAGACCACTATTGTAAAATAGTATTGAATTTGAATTTATTAGATATATTATAAACGTTCATATTTCATATTTCATAAACGTTCATCATTAATTGATCTTGCATTGTTAGTTTGCTATTTTTTCGCGCTTTGGATAATAAAATAAATACATTAAATAATATAACACCACCGCGGAAGGAAGAAGTGATGTATGGAATTTTTTTTAAAAATTGATACATTATCTGCGTTTTGTAAAATATGTTTTGAAAAATTGAAAACAAGTGGGAACACATCAAATCTTAAAAAACATTTGAATTGTCATCCTAATAGGTAAGTTAAACTATTCTAAATATTCTAAATGAAATATTCTAAATGAGATTTTGCTGGAAAATTCAAATCCGTCAGATATATTGACAGGATTGGAATTTAATTTAAAATTTAATTCAAAACATAATTTTAATCTTGCATCCTTTCGAATATGTTACTAAAGATATTTGCGGTGAGAACTACGTGACTACCAACATTGTCTTCGGGAACAGATAAAATGCGTAAAAGGAAATAACGCTGAAAATTTGTTTGTTGAACCATTGAAAGAACGTGTTTTCAAAGAATTATATTTACTACCGATTTGGTCAAATCGAACACAACCCCGTTATGGCAAGTTCAACAACTCTCGATCCTCGGTTCAAAAATATAAATTTTCAACATGAAATGGCCTGTAATTGCGCTATTTCTTAACGGCAAATGGAAAATTTCAATACGGCAACTGGAAAATTTTCAACTGCGAATTAAATGAAGAAGATGAAGATGACCATCTGCGGCTACCTCCATCTCATACGATTTTTGGAGTCATAACAACCATGTAGAGGAAGATGAAATGAATCTTTATTTGGCTAATCCAGTTTACCCACTTAAGTCAAATTCACTAGTTCAACGGGAAAACATGAAAATAATTTTCCCATCATTATATGGTCTCGCAAAAAATGCGCCTCTACAGAATATAAATAAAACATGTCGTAACTCACTGAGTACTAATATCGATAATTTGGTGTCGATACCATATCGCTACTTTTAAAGCCATATCACCAATCAAAACAAGCAAATTGCCTTGAATTTTTGTTTGCCATCACAAATGGAGAACACTAAATTCCAAACTTGGTACTTGTGTTTTCGATAATTTTCTGAATTAAAAAGACTTGATGATGATGATTTTCCTACACGTAAGCATCCAACATATAATTGACTATGTAAGAAGCATGGATATATCAAAATTAAACAACAAGCTTGAAGTGACTGACTTTGTGATTTGTTAATGGTTATAGCAAAAGCTAGACATAATGGAAATTGTATTCTTTTAAAATTAAATGACATATCTGAATTTGCCAGCTAATATGGTTGCTCAAATTAAATTTTTCATTAATTTTTGAACAGCAAGTCGTTGATTTGTATGCAAATGTTCAACCGTTGATTTGTATGCAAATGTTTCACCAAAATTTTTATTTTATCGACAGTATCATTAACGTCCTTGTTTTTGCTTTAACCAATTAAAATTTTAGCTTTGTTGTACAATATTTGGGTATACGCTTTCAATTAATTCTTATTTCGATTGTTTTGCATTATCAATATGAATGACATTTCCAATGTCTAATAAATGTCTAGAAAATGTTACAGCTGATTACACGCATATTAGTTTTTAAATTTAATTTTTGAACGTTTCTCCGGATCAGCTGGAGTTGATCGTGGTATAACAGGTAATGTCTGTCTAAAACCACCTGATAATAATACTGTTGTACCAGTGAATATTTGTTGGGTATAGCGTAAATGCTTGAAGGGATTAGAACCCCGAAAATATCAATTTTCTACCTATAATCATCATCGTACCAAAAAACATCACCGGCTCAATAAAATAATCAATACTCCGAAAATGACCCCGATATCGACATAGATAGGTAACAAAAACCTTTTCTCCAGAGCCTTGAAAATGATACCCATTTCAGCAATATAGGCGTAGAGAGTAAAGGTTCCAAAATTTATACAACCTCCCTCCATCACACATTGTGAAAAACAAAAGTGAGTAAGGCAGTACCTCTGACATTGACACCCATGATGATAGAAAAGATGGGCGATGATAGTAAAGTTGGGCACCAAAAAGGACACCACCCCCATTACGAATTCAGAAAAAATAATCGGTGAAGTAATCAGTACCGTGAACATATTATGTCATTTTTGGACACTCCCTTATCGGTATTATGGGCGGATATATCAGTAGGTACCAAAAATGACACCACCGCCATCTCGCCTTGCATAAAATAAAATTTATTAATCTCAGATCTTAAACGGATGCCACATTCCTATAGTTAGCTCTTCCAAAAACTACGAAACTGAGATCATCAGAGAACCAAAATCACACAAAATCGAAAAAGGTCCTACGGAAGCTGGAACTTCCGGTACACTATTGTCTGCTAAAAACATTTCTCATGACCCATAGAACGTATACACAATTGTTTATCAAAATCGATAAAGCAGTTCTCGAGTTTTAACCCTCGCTTACTAATGCCTGGGTAAAATTTACCCGTAACGATCAAAAATTTAAAAAAACAAATTGCAACCAATTTCACATTTCATATAATCTAAACTCAATCCTAAAATGTCAACTTGAAAAATTAGTTAATTGAGTTTTGCAATCGAAAGGATATGGTGATATTCTAATAGTTGTCTGGATAAATTTTACCCGCGTTAGTAACAGTGATAAAAAGTGATAGTAATTGTAATAAAATAAATTGATTATAATAAAATGGATGAACGGGAGCAAAATCGGCTACGTGCAATATTACATGAGATGGACAGTGAAGAAGAAAACGAGGATGAGCTGGACTACAGTAGAAAAAGAATGACATAAAAATACTTAGCGAACATGATTCCGACACCGAGCAGGAATATAATGGGACTTCATTAGAAGAATACGAGAATTTTAATGGCAATTTGATGGGAAAAGTCGCAAAGTTATATGGAAAAAAGCTCCTTATTGAAAATATTTTACACCGCTTTTTACATTGACGCAATTTACTAAACAAGTAAAGACCCTTCTTGAGAGTTACGAAACATTTTTTGGCTTGCTGTCAGGATTACATAAATCGTCACATGTTCATTTTAGGGATTTGTGGAACGAGGCTAGGAATATTTCAAGCAACAATGAGTTACAATTGGTTTCAAATTTTAATGAGATGCCTACGATTTGATTGGTTTATAACGTTGCGCCCATACGAGATTTATTCGAATTATTTAATAAGAATTGTCAACAAAATTATAACGTAGGCTAATACGTTACCGTAGATGAGAAACTAGAAAATTTCAGGGGGCGATGTGCATTTAGACAGTATATTCCCAGTAAGCCAGCCAAGTACGAAATATTATCCGCTGTCGATTCCGTATACGGTTTTGTACTTCTAAACTGGAAGTTTATCGAGGAAAACAGCCACCGGGCGATCTAATGCATGTAACAAACCTGATCAGGTGGTACAACGAATAGCAAGCCATTTACAAAACGCGGGACGGAATATTACGGTAGATAATTGGTTTACCAGTTATCCTTTGGCCTAAACCTTTTTGTAAAAAACACTACCTTGTTTGGAACAATTAAAAAATTAAACGAGCGTTACCCACCAACATTTGCTAAGACGAAAAATCGTACAATTAAACCGAGCATATTTGGCTTTCAGAAACGGACTACAATTTTATCGTATGTTCCAAAAAAATGTGTTCTATTGCTGTCTATATACGGCTGCATCGGACTGGTGAAGTTTTGGAAGACCGAAATTCGTTACCAGAAACATAACATTTTATATTAGTACAAAGGGTGGTGTAGACCGGAATAAACGAGAGTGGGAGTGGAATAAACGAATTTGGCTGGAATAAACGAGAGAACTGTTTTACTTATAACCGAAAACGGTCCTGAAAAATATAAAAGTCAGAAATCATTTCTGAAAGAATTCGTTTTTAGTGGAATTCAGCCTAGTATCGACAGACGAAGTCTTATTCCAGGTTTAAACGAAACATTAGGGTTTGCTTGTAGAAAATTTGCAAAAAATTACAATGTCGTACCACAAGATCAGTGGCTTTAATTTGGAAGAGGACGGTTGACAAAATTTTGTATCATAAGTAATTTTGAAACTGATGATGATAGCTGTGTCAATCAAAATCGATATTTAATAAATAACAAATTAATTTCACTATAAGGACGACGAAAAATACTTAAAATTAAAAATAAAAATTAATGATCGGTTTTTAAAAAATAATTTTTAAAAACAAAATTTGTTAATATTTGTGTTATAAAAAGTGGTTTTTCTCTACAATATTGTTACGTGAAATAAGTGCACCGAAAAATGGAAACCAAACCTAAATTTATTATTTTCTGCTCAGTAGAATTTATACAAAAGCAATTTAGGCTACACAAACTTTTTTTAATTAAATATGTCCAAAATGTGTCGTAATTTATCATTATTTTTCTATTTCGTTTCAAATGAATTAAAATCTCAAATATGTGAATTTTTTATGTTAATGTACTTAATTCTTTATAAAATAAAATCTATTTTTGTTTACACGGCCTTTTTATTTCAACTTTCTATATAAGTAGTTCAAATTTGGGGTAATTTTACCCAGCGTTAGGAACTAGGTACGTTCAAAAGGCGTTAGTAAGATTTCTTTTTATTTTAATGCAACTGAATCACAAAAAATTTTAATTCAATCAACTCCACTACAGTCTACACACGCCGTAAATAACGCCTTTGAGTTTTATTCGAGAGTATTAGAAATTAGGAAATTTGAAACGTTCCTAATTTATTTCGATTTCAGCGCCCATAATAATTCAACACCTATAGATGCAATATTTCCATAAAAATAACAAAATGCTATATTTCAATTTTATTTTAAATTACTGACTACTTTTGAATTTCGAACTTTTGAATCTTAATTAATAATTGTTTTACATATATCTGATATTTTAATAATTAACGAATATTTAAAAAAATAATAATTTTATTAACAAGAAAATTAATAAGTTACCAAGTACCTAGTAGGTGGAATGCCACCTGATTTTGTATGTAATAAACGATAATGCCACATATTATATATAGTATTACTGAGCAGACTGGTAACATTTTTCTCGTACCAGTCAAATTTAATTCTTGGTCACTGATATAACAATTTGGTCAATGACAAAATAGTCTGAAGGCTAACCTAGTTTTGCTTTCTTCAAAACTGGAATACGAGCAGCTAAAAAAGCAACACATCCACCTGCTTCCGATAAGTTTACTTAAATCTTTTTGTACAATTTATTATGGATTTAGTAGAATATAACAATTCGATCCTATAAATTGTTCTGTCAGCTTAGATCTGTATAGAATTTCTAAATTTTCTTATTCATCCGCTTTGCCTGCAAATATTTTCGGTTAGAATATGTAACGCAGCTTCTGGCAATGTTAATACAAGTTGAAATAATCAAAGCTTTTTGTGTTAAATATTCATTGAGCGATATTCGAGATTATCGCACGATAATTTTTCAAAACATTTCTATTTTTAAACTGCCGAGTATGAACATTGGTACACCCACAAGTGATTCCATTCCTGTCGCTGAATGGTTATTATTTGGTTTTTAAAATTTAGGACGAATAAGTTCATTATAAGTTGGTAAAATGTTTCGGCAATATTTGGGTTAACATGCACATTTTGTGCAATCCATTTGATGTCAATTGTTGACAAATGGAAATATGAGCATCACTCAAGAATTTGTGTGCCTTTTGACGACTGCTCTACAGAAATCAGTCATTTCAATTTTAGGCAATCATTGACGCCGCACAACGCTAAATTCAAAAAATAAAATAATTTAATTACGAATCAGGTTAAGTTAATACCAAAATTTTAACTGAGTTTGACTCAACAAACACAATGTCCATTACGAGGGAAAAATTTGGGTAATAAAATAAAATCTGAATGGAGTTAGCAATGGGTAATATGGAAAATTTTAAATCATATTTCAATGAAGTCGTGTAATGTGAAAAACTACGGCGGTAATTTCAAAATGGGCGCAAAGTTCCATTGAATTTGTTTTATACGAAATGTAAGCGCTATGAGATGATAAAGGTTTGGAACCAACGATATCTTTTTATAGGTGTCCGTGTCATTGAAATTACAGAAAATTGACATGGTCAATCAATACGATTGGTACTCGTCAAACCAAAAATTTAACATACATTTAACATTAAAATGTAATCAGGTACAAGGTAGCGATGAAGTAGAGTGTAGTGTAGAATTTAATGGTTTCGGTGGCGGATCATGCTTAGTCTGTCACACAGGATCGATATACTTCTTATAAATAAAATGGTTTCATAAAATAAAAGTTGAAATGTTGGTTGGTTCAATCAAATGGTTCAAATGTTAATAGGTTCAATCATCTATAGATCAACCAAACAATAATAAGGTTAAAATAGATGAAATATTGAACGAGCCAATTAATATTGAAAATGGCAAACCAGAAAATTTAGAGATTGCAATTTGAAAAATTGAAATAGGCGGGGATCTGTTAGAGTTAATTGATAAATTTAGAAGTTGTTTTGCAGAATTCAGAAAGCAGGCACGGTTGTGATAGAAATGGAACTATTGAGTACAGATCCAGTATAGTCGATACAACGGTTGTGGTGTTTCAACGATTGTGGTGTGTAATTGTTTTATAGTTTTAGATTTGGTTTCGTCATATGTTTCATACCGTTGAAAGCTCTCATTAAGCCAGACGGCCATTATTAATTTATACGGATCATGCTCAACCTGGTGAATGCTCCAGCGGTATGGTAAATCTAAATTATCTAAATTGTATATTTGCGGTAAATTGTATATTTGCGGAATAAAATGTGTATCTTTGCGAAACACATTTTATTCCGCAAATATACAAATGTTGGTTGAAGTTAAAGGAGTTTGATTTCGGTGTAGACCATATATAGTAAAGTTAGTGGAACACCTGAACATGTAAAGAAGGTTTACAAACGGCAACTCAACGAAAATTTATTGATTGCTATTAACATTTTAAAATATAGATCTGGGATGGCTGATGAAAGACAAATTGGATGGGCTGTATGATGTACGATGATGTTGGACAAGTTGGAATAAATAAAGCTACATACTTCAGCATGTATCGAATGTAGTCCTACACAAATTATTAACGATCAAGCAAACAAGAAGAATTCCAATCCAAGATATAGCAATCCAATTCCATACCAAACAATGGGCAACCAATACTGAAAATAATGGGCAAGACGGTTAATTTTAGTATACCAACAAGAATTATAAGTGACAAGGGATCGGCTTAGACATTGAAATTTGCAAAATTTTGTAAAAAAAAATTCAATAGAACATATACAGAATGCAACAGAGATACCACGACCCAATGGCCCATGTACAAAATGTTAGAACGTCGGATATCAAATAAAACAACGTTCAATAGGCGATTATTAGTAATGTAAACGATGCAACAAAAGTATCTCATCCAAAATTAGTTTTATTTTATAATCAAAGAAATCGTCTGGCGAAAAGCTTGAGATTTGATAACGCGTCCACATGTTTGAAAAAGTTGTATTGGTATTCATAAAATGGCATGATGGACCAGCTACAGGAATATCTGGATAGTTAAACGTTCATTATTGAGGACCGTATTTGGTAAGGCGAATCTTGCGAAATGATTGTGGTTACGAAGGGGTACATGCGAGTGTTCAATTGAAACCCTGGTATGGTGCAGAATTTGAATTTTGACGGCTTTGATGAGGACATCCGTAAAATCTAGATGAGTGAATGTGATAAATATTCAACCCTGGGTGAGAACAATACAAATAGAGTTTCGAAAACAATAAAAAAGATCCAATTCAACCGACGAGACAGACTGACGATACGCCAAGACGATGAATAGTTAATCGGTTTGGTTTATAAAAAATTTAAATATTTTTAGCCCCACCATTGTTTTTGTAAATGTTTTTATAATTCAAACTAAATAAATAAATAATTTTTGTTAGTAATTATTGTTCCAGACTGGAGGTAAATCGTAAGATATTGGGTTTACAGTAAGGTTTTTACTTTTATTCTGATGGGTTCTTATTTTTTATCATTGCAAAAGGCTGGGATGTCAACTGTAAGAAAAAGAAGATAACATAATACTCGATACCAAATTCCCACAATCCATTTTTCACAAGAAAAATAATGTCAAAATTATAACGTTATTATTCTTGTTCATAAGAGTGATTGAGGCTGACAGTATCCTACAGGCTGCTATTGCTTAAACACTTTTATCTTTAAGTCGTATATCTTACTTAGATATTCGTATGTCACTACTTAGTTCGTATAAAAGCACTTTAACGAAATTTAATAAATTTGTAAGTTTTACACTTAACCTATGACATCTTCAGTTCAACCCATACATAAAACATTTTCTTCTTAGTTAAACACTGTTTAACTGAAGTGCTCATCAAAATTATAAATGTATATCCTGAAGAATCCAATTTTATTAAAATTTCAGCATTTCACTCATAAATTTCATCAAATCCATAAATAAAATTCCAACCTAGATTTTCATTTAAAGTCATTTATCGAAAATAGAATTGTGCATCTGCATTGCACTATTTTAGATATTTACGTAATATAAACGTCTAATTACGACTGTAATTAACAACAAGTAGAAAATAAACGGCGGAAAATAAATATAAAATTAAATTTAGAAATGCAGAACATTTAATGATATTTAGTCTATCTTTAGACTTGAAACCATAAATGAAAAATAAATAAATAAATAAGAAATTGACCCAAGTAATAAAAACACTTGTTGGAAAGTTATAAATAATTTCCAAATCTTATTTAAATAAAAAAAAATTCCTCATCACCCATATTTATAAAAAAAAATATTATTAGCATGTCCACACATAGAAACACAGATTCATATAAAATATAAACATAACTGTGCTTAAAAGCTTTTAATAAACGTACTAACGAAACAGATTACAAAAATGTAATTTAACTAGCGGCATTTCTGTATACAAAATTCGCCTAAGAAGATCAATCTTTTAACATGACAAAGTAAAAATATATAATATAAAATACAAAAAAAAAAAAAATAAACCGAAAGCTTTTAATTCCCAAAGCTCCAGTATTTGAGTATACACATGTGCTTAAATAATCGATACAACATTTTTTTTGTGTAACCCAATATTAATTCGCACACACGACATGCGGATCAAATTTCATTTACACAACAAAATTAACCCGTTCGTTTTATTAATCATTTCGAATTCGTAATCCAATTTAGTTTTTAAATATAAATTTTCCGTCTATTTTCCAATAATATAAATTATATAAAATACAATATTACCACACAATTCTATAAAATGTATCCAGTTAATCCAATAAACATCCTAATAAAAATCCAATTATCCGTATTTCTTCTGTTTATAATTTACTCTGTTTTCCCACTTTTCGTATATTTTCTTTTTGTACCAAACTAAAAACTTTTCACTAGTATTTTTCTTTTAAATTATATATTTAACTCTTTTTTTTTAATTTCATGTACTATATATATTATTTTTTAATAACAACAAAATTATTTAAAATTAATTTAATTTGCATTACAACACACTTTCACTCAAACACGCTTTTAGAGCTTTTCATAAATACATTTTCACTATTATAATATTATATACGCAATTTAGATCGGCAAAATAATAAACAAAATAATTTTCTTTAAAAATATATTTTAAATAAAATTTTGGAAAAATATAATAAAATTTTTAGGACTAACAACAAACAAACAAAAAAAATATTATTAAATATTAACAAATAAAATTTACTTTATATAATAAATATCTTCTTAAAGATGACCGAACTCATGAACAGTCGCGCGTTAACTAAAATATTTAGAACATTTCAACTCGGAAAAAAAATTTGTTAAAGAAAAAGAAATTGAATTTTTTTTGTAGTCTTGTGAATTAAAATTATTTTGTTATCGCATTGCGATGCGAATGAGTAAAATTTTTTATATTTTTTTTTATTATTAATTTCTATTTTGCTTTTCCGTCGACGTCTCTCCCTTAACACAAATTATTTTTGTTCCCCTATTTGGTTGAACATTTGTATTATATGTGCATACAAGAAAACAAAAAGTTAAATGAGTGAAAAAATTTCACTCAAAAAACGGTGCTTTGCTACTGATTTTTATGCTATGTGAATCAAGATGTCGTTTTAATCGTATAAAAGAACAAAATTATAATTTTACTACCCCTTTTATTCTTATACTCGTGCATATTTTTTGATCAAATTTTTATACAAAGTGTTGAATTAATCGAAACCCCGAATAACATGTGTTGCAATTTAGAAGATAACGGCACGTGCCGATTGTAATTAAATATACGTAGACATAATTAATGAAGGATATGTTGAAATAATAATAAACGAGTTGGACAAATTTTTGCTGTTATGTACGAGTAGGAAAAATAATTTGTTTAAAATGCAAATACAGTAAATTATTAAAACTGGTTTGTAAAATTTGCAACAAATACTACAAATTAACGAAACGTGAATGTATGCAGACCTGGGATATTAACAAAAAGGTTACGTTTGTGTTAAAACAGTCGCTAAAAGCAATGTGACATAATTTCAAAGAATGTTTTTTTTTTTATTAAATGATGTGCGTCTATGCGTATTTCCGAATTATCTACATGCTGGCGTCGAAAATAACATAGATTTTTGGTAGAGTATGTAGACAGTTCGTAGACAATGTATTTTTTTCGCATTATTTATTTATTTACTTATTTACCAAAAGAAATTCTACATGATCTTTATTTATTTCAAACATCAACGGAAATAGTAACAGTAAGTAACAATAATTTAGTTAAGCAGACCTTACAGCAATTTAGTATAGACGTTTAATAAAAATTTTTTATTTAATATAAATCGGTTGACTGATTATAAGTTTCAACAAAGTTCTTGTATAGGATCGTTCTTAAATAAGATTTGAACATTGAAATTTTGACATTTTTCTTGCTGTCTATTAAGTTATTAAATAAAGTGATCCCTTTGTAAAATATACTGTTTTGAGTCGTTTTGTATTTATAATTAGGAAGACGATAATTAGCACGGGTTAATTTGTACGTCACATAAAGGTTTGTAGATAACTCACTCACACTAACATTATTTGTCATAAGACCTTGTCTGATTTTATAAATCATGATAATATATTGGTATTCGACTAATGATGTTAGGGGAAGGATTTTTTCGTTATAAAGTAGTACACTTGAAGTCCGCAACGGAAAATTGTTAATAGCTTTTAATCCTTTATTTTGAAATATTTGAAGATCATTAAGGTAAATATCACTTGATGAACCCCATATTTGAATTAGATATGTTAGGTGGGAGTGGATAAAGCTGTAATATACGCTGTATCTCAGAGTACACGGCAAAAATTCGGACGTCTTGCCTATTTCGGGGGTTAAAATAAGGATAGTCAAACCATATGTAAAAAAAAAATTAGACGTTATTTTTAACATTCTTCTAGTATACGATACAATAATATTCTTTCTTAGTCAAATCGACAGGTTTTCAATTTTTTGCGACATTCAGTGTGTAATAAATTTTAGAATCAGATTTTCAGATTTTGCTTCTAAATCAATGGCATATTATCCCATAATCAGCTAATTTTTTGCAAGCTTTTTGTGTTTGCACATTTTTTTTCATCTAAATACTTGATTTAAATAAATAATACACTTCAACTTAAAAATCTTTTTCAAAATCTACTCAACACTGATATAATTTTATTTTGATGAATAATTGTAAAATCTTCATTTAGGAAATCTTATGTAAGTACTGATTTTCAACAGAAACTTTTAGGTGAAAAATTTTGTTTCGATAAATTGTGTTTTCGATGAATTGTGTTTTCGATGAATTGTTTTTTTCAAAATTGTTTTCACGCACATTTAGTTATTGTAAAATTGTAGTTTTCATATTTGTTTTTCGATGAATTGTTTTTCGATGAATTGTTTGTCGCATAATTGATTATCGCAGAATTTTCGGGGAATCAGAACAGGCATGTCAAACTCATTTCAGTGATCGGGCTAAATTCTTTAAAAATTGTATTCCAAATCCTTTTGCGGGCCACATCTACTTAGTTTTTTTAAAAATGCATATTTTGAGTGTAAATTGAATATAAATTTACCATAAAGAAAACAAACAAAATATTATAGAAATACATTTATTAATAAAAAGAATATAAATTATTTTTTGCTCGATATGATGCACCGCGATTTTTCAAATCATCAAAATCCGGTATTAAATTTTGGCTTGATGTATTTTTTTAATATCGAAGGTAAATGTTCTTAAGTTAATCTTCATATGTGAAAAAGCTGTTATCCACAAATATATGTGCTACAAAACATATTACAAAATATTTAATTCCTGGAAAACCATCTGAATGTAAGTAACCGTAAAATTCTTGAATTCCAATTTCCTTATATTTTTGTTTTAATAAGTTGTCACATCGTGGTTCTATAAACTCCATTTGCAAATTTTCATTAATATTTTCAATGTCAACCGACATCGGAGAGCAAAAAATATTTATATGAGGCTTGTATACTTTGAAAATCCGAAAACCTCTTTTCGAAATCTTCTTCCAACATCTTTAATTGTTTCTCATACTTTTAGAATTTAATTTCTCAATATTTAAGCAAAAGACTCTTACAAATAAAAAAATTTGATAAATTTTCTCTTTTTTTTTTCAACAGGTTAATATTGAGTTGACTGAGATGCCCAGTAATGTGAACTGAGAAAGCCAAATCTTGTATCCAATTAACATTTTTCAGTTCTGAGCACTCATAATCTTTAATTTCTAAAAAGAGTACGATTTCGTCCAACAGTTGTAAAAATCTTTTTAAATGATTCGAAAGCCGACGAACTTCAGTATAATATGGCAAATTTTCGAAATCAGACTCTACATCTTTCAGCAATAACGTAAACTCCCGATGGACGCGGATTAAGTGTTGGAACAAAATTAACAATTTTACCAACTTTCTTAAATACATTATCCATTTTAATTACTTTTGAAGATACGACTTGCTGGTGGATAATGCAATGGAAGTGTTGAACAGATTTATTATGTTTTGGTTTAACATAAGTTTTCATTCTACTAATGACACCATGTGTAGCTTTCGTAATAAAAGAGGCCCAATCAGTTGCCAAAGATACCAAGTTATCCATTGGAAGATCATAATATTTAAAAGCAATCATAAGTACATCGAAAATATCTTCTCCAGTTGTTGTACCATGCATTGAAATTATTTCTAATAGCTCTTCAGTTATTGTCATATTCCTGTCACGTCCACGAATACATACGGCTAACTGTACTGTATCTGTTAAATCAGTACTCTCACCGATTGCAATTGAAAACACTTCAAAATTGAATGCAACTGAGCGAAGTTGGCCTCTTAAATTTGAAGCAATGTCAATGACTCTATTTGCAACTGTATTTCGGGTTAAACTAATGCTTCTAAATTTATTTGTGATACCGGGGATTACTCTTCAGCTAATATTATTAAACATTCACTGTGGTTTTGATTTTTTTGCACTTACATGCGATAACCAATAGTTATTTATAGCTTTTATTTATAGCTTTTGTTGGAAGTAAAGAAATTGGCCTATATTAATTTTTGACATTCCGTGGTTTGTTGGGCTTATGTATTATGTTTACTACTTCTGTGACTTTCCATTGATTTGAATATATTGACAATTCACTATATTGTTTATTGTATTTTAGATATTTTTAAGGTGACTATCCCTCTCTCTCTTTTTTTTCTCTCTCTCTCTCTTGCTTCCTGACACTATATGAGGTTTCATAATTCATCCGGTCGCTGGAGCACAAGCATGCTAACTACTTTGCCACCGGGGCGGAAGGTGACTACTTGCAAAAAAACCCTGTTCAGTTTTAAGATCTATAAAGAGTTTAATCGACGATCCTTTTCTTGCTCTTCCTGCTGGTTGAATGGCGTGGTAAAAGCTCTCTTCATATATGTTAAGATATGAATTAAAGTAAAATGGGTTTCCGATACTATGGGCATTTATGTATTTTTTTAGTATTTAGGAAAATTTCTAATTCAGAAATATGTTGCATGAGCCTATTTGCATTCTATGTTACTATTCTTAATGTTTTATTGGTTGTTGTTCACATTATTTTAATAGAGAATAGATGTCATGTCGATTAGAGAGTCTTGCTTGTCTAACCTGCGATGCTTAGAGCTTCAAGGCATTTCTCTTGTTAGCTTCCATTGTTGGATATTGTTTGCTATCACCACTATGTGAGTGTTCCGAAGCATCAGCGAAACCATGAAGGTGTTATTTTAAAAAAAAAATGCAATACATCCATCGCACAATGGGAAACCTTTAAGTCGATATATATATTATCGCCAAAAATGCTTAATAATGAACGTAGCGTAAAACCGATTACAGATTCGGAATCAGCGTCGAATTTGCAAGCGGATTACATTAATATAAAATCGCATTTTGGTATTTTAAAAAAAAATGCGAGTCTTTTGTTGAGTTGAGGATGAAATTGAAAAATAATTCTGCCCTATATATTTTACTCATTTTGTGTTGATATTTTTTGGTAGCGATTCATCCCATTTTATTCCACTTAACCAGATTCCTTTCATTATAATTTTTGCTGAGATTGTTAATGGAGGTAGCGATCCAACTAGACCATATAGCTTTAATGAGTCGGATAATAAGGATAACTGCAGCTTTCCGACATCAAATTTAAATGTAGCTTTTTGTGGATCGTATAAAATGCCTAAGGGTTTATTACAATCGTTAGGTCGATTTGCTCATTACCCATGTGTAGTTTCTCTAGGAATATGTTATAATAATTCGCTTAAGCAAAAGATCATTTCTGTAAGTTAAATCCATCTCATTTTGATAGCATAATTCGTGAAGTAGCAGATCACCTATACGTAAAAATCAGTCAACATGATTTGTACTGCTACTGGATAAGATTTGGCGATACATTTTTCTATGTGAGCCGTCATTACGATTTTATGTTTTCACCATCGCACAATAGTATATCAGCTAGGTCCAGCATCAATTATAATCAAAAGACATAATGTTGGAAGACAACCGAACGAAGTAGAAATCTTAAATACAAAATGCCCTTCTAAAGTTACACCTTGCTCACACCAAAACGAAAACAACGTTAAGTAGAATTTTGAGAAGGTACACTTTTAATTAAATTATTCAAAATGTCGCACAAAATAATGTTTGTCGTTGTTCAAAATTATTCAAAATGTAATATTAAATTATTTACTAAATTTACATATGCTTATGGTAATTTAATATAAAATCCTGTATTTCTTATGTAAACATTACATTCTAGGGTTTATAAACCTAACCCTACAAAATGATATATACGAATATAATTGTGTTTGTATTGAAGAAGCCTTAAACGTATATATTTTTCCAATTTTTATTAATTTCCATATTTTAATGGAAGATTTTTTTATCAAATCCTATTAAAATTGATTAATTTATATCGAATTATATATATTTCGTAAATTAATTGAAAATTATAATCTGCACGGTTTTGGGTGGGGCGAATTGGTACAAAGTTTGTATATGTATGTATAATAGAAGGAATTAAAGCAAAAAATGTTAATTGGTTTTGACAGATCATTTAATTTTTGTTGGACTCAAGTTGGAACTCATTTTTCTTCTCAATCAATCAATTTATGCCAAATTAGGTTTTTTTTTTTTTTTATTGTACAATTTTTGTTGAACAAGCTAAAATTTCATGAATATTTTATGACCGAAACCCGATTTTTTTTTTATCACGAATGAATAAATAAATTGATCTCGAATACATCACACTTGGTTTCAAAAACGAAAAAAAAGAAAACCAAAAAGGTCAACAGTTGTTAAAAATTTAATCTTTAAATTTATTTGAAATTTGTAACTCTTCACATCGAGGAGCTTTTACGTAACTTCTTTTAATTCTTTACCTCGATGTTAAAAAAATATCTGGCTATCACTCAAAAGAACCCGAAGTTGCATATCGAACGTCAAATACAATAAAAATCGAGTTTACGAAGAGGCTGACAATTGGGTAGCTTAACATAATAATTCGCTACGGCATTATGATTAATTATACTTTGTATGTAAGATCAACGTATTTTCATTATTTTTGCAGTTTGTTTACTGCAGTCTGATACATGTCCACCAAATTTCGCAGAAATCTCCCAATTGATGGACACAATTTTAGTGTGAGGTTTGATTCCGAATAGTAAATCCGTCTGGGTTGTATATAGATGCCGAGTTTCGGTAAAATTCGAAAGCAGCAATCTTTTTATTTATTGTTAATCGTTTTTTTTGTAAATGTTTTATAAGGGGTTGTAAAAATGAGGCGCAGCAAAATAAAAATAATTTTTCAAATACGCCAGTTTTGTTTTCTGTCATTTGTGACGTGTAAAAGTTATTCGAGCACTGCAAAAACTATGAAAAAATAAAAACCTCGTTTCACGCAAATCGTGAATACTTTGGTCGTCATAACGGTCCAGTTCCAATCAGAACAACACAATGGTTGAACTACATAAGAGCAGATGAATGTGATAATTTTGGTAAAACTCGTCTTTAAGGGAAACTGCTTATGTTGCAGTTGTGTTGAGAGAGGTAACAATGAACGAGTTAAACTACATTTGATATTTGGGAACCAACACTAGAGATAAAACCGCATGAATGAAATTTTGTCGGTGGCTTTAGAAAATGAGGTAGCCAGAGCAAGCATGGCGACTGAGTGAGGAATGTTGCGCAAAATGCATAAGGATCATATCATTAAAATAAAGACACCAATAAAAGATGAGATAACGATGTGATGGCAAGGTTCTTGAATTATCTGAAAAAAAAACGATTGCCAATGTTAACCGATGCTAACAAGAATAACACTTCATAAAGGATTGTAAGTAGCCAAGTATACAGCACCCGAGAAGAACTCACATATTGAGAGAGAAACTTGATTAAATGAGGCAGTTATAGATATTGCAGTATACATAAGGTGAGAATTTCTTCAAGTACCAGTTTTGATAAAGAACATGTCCCAAAAACACCGTTAAATTCAAATAAATTGGGGCAGACCACTAGCTTGTAGCTGTTATTGGAGTATTGGCACACTGCTCCAAAATACATTCGTCCTATGCAAATGAAACTATAATAAGTGACTAAATCATACTATCAAATAATGATTTATTTGGACTTTACGAGTTGAGATTGTTCTATGAGTAATTTTGTATAAACAATAACATCCTCCCTGATGTTTAAATATAATAAAACATACTCTCATTTTATTTTCAAATGTATATTTCTTCAAAGTATAGTATGATTAAATACTTTAAAATATGTATTCTTGCATGGAATTATTATTTTTTGTTGCTACAGAAAGTCATTTATCATATACTATCAGTTGCATTCAAACTTTGTTATAGTTGCATAAAGTATTTTATAATGAACTTTTTAAACATTTTAAATATTATGTCAACTTTGTAATACTTCTTTTGGGCAGTCCTGATAATTTCACCAATTACAACAGATTTTATTATAATTCCAATTGGACAAAACTTGGAAAGATTTTTGGCGCCATATTTTAAGTCGGCTTTTTATTCTTATATGTTATTTTTCATTTGAGCTTCAAGCAAATCGCAAGCAAATAATCCAAAGTGTACAAAAATGTCATTAAGAGCTAAAAAATTTATAAAATTGGCACTGAATCAGATTAATAATGATAAAGGTAAAACTATGATAAGTGAATCATCCAAATACTAATTCTATTGAATAAACACATTTTATTATATTATAATTTTATTATAGGTTATGAAAATGTAATGGTGATGTGCAGTGAAAACACTACCGAGAATACTTCCCTAGGTAAATATTTTGGCTTAAAATAACTCAAACATCGAATTTATTTAAAATCTGTCTATTCTCCTTAGTGTCTGGCGAACATAACGGCGCGTGCGTTAATAAAACGAAAGATCCACTTGAAAAAAAATGATTCCAGTTTCTCTGGTAAGTAAAATATTATTTATCTTCGTTTACGTAAAAAACTAAATAATTAAAAATTATATTACCATCTGCAAGACTTTTCGAATAGCGGGAGTGAAAACAAACCGAGCAAGAGTGACCTAAATTCCTCAGAGGATGACACAAATTTAAGCTTTTCATGTGTGTGCATATTATATGAATTTATTTCCTTTATCCGGTTTTAACGGCGCAAAAATGTATTTAGGTAGAAAAATTTCCATTGTTGTTAATCTTACAACTCCATGCAATTCAGGAGCAGACACACCCGCATGGAGCCCAATTACACCTACATTGCAAAACAATAACAATCGTGCGGAAACCGAAAATACTCCAAAATCTCATAAACAAAACGTTAGAAAGCGTAAATTGAACAAACTTAATTGGATCTCCAAAATTTTAAAAAACTTGTACAATAAGGGTTTGTCCCATATGGATGAGAGAGGTCAACAAATAAAGGGGCGAGAGATGCGGCTGTCCTGCTCTTCATGTTATAACAAGTGTACCACAAAAATAACCACTAGCGATCGAGAGCTGTTTTTTAAGCAATTTTGGAGCATCGGTGAACGCTATCGCCACTGGAATTTTCTAACGGAGTATACCGAGGAAACAACAAAACTGCGTGAAAAATGTTCTTCGAGTCGCCAAAGAGGCGCAAACCGACAATATTTTATACTTATATCCAGCGGGACCGCAAAACCATGTTTTTGAATACATTAGACATAAACAGTCAGTGGATGTCAACTGCATATACCAAAAAAAAATGCTGCGGGAACGGCGTTTTAGATATTGATCGACACGGCAAATTTGAGAGATCTAGAGACCCGCAAAAACTGGCTATGTTTACTGAGATACGTGACCATATAAAATCTTTTCCAGTTGTCGATGCACATTACTGCAGAAAAACTAGTAACAAAAAGTATTTAGAGGGGAGCTTAAATATTGCGCAAATGTACCGTCTATTTGTGGAATTTATGAATGGAAAATCGGTCAAGCATAGTGTTACTGAGCGCCGTATACGTTTAACCAAAATTTCAATTTGGGTTTTTTTGTCCCGAAGAAAGATCAATGTGATCAGTGCATTACTTTTGAGAATACGACACGAGAAAATTAAAAGAAGCTGATAAATTGGATGCACAACAGAGTGACGGTAGCATTGTTATTGCCGTTTTTGATTTCCAAAAAATTTTAACGGTACCACAATCAAGAGCTTCAATTTTCTATTACAAACGAAAGTATTTCGTGTATAATTTTACGGTGTATTCTATGAACTCAAATACTGGTTTCTGTTTTGTATGGCATGAGAGTGTTAAAAACGAGGAGGGTCGGAAGTGGCCAGCTGCCTTAAACATTTTATTGAGCTCCATCCAACATGCAAAGAGCTTAGACTTTAGTCTGACAATTGTCCAGGCCAAAACAGGCTTCTCTTTACGCTTGGGCCCCCAAAAATTTTAATGTAAATATTCTGCATAAATATTTGGAAAAGCGGCACACCCAAAATGAGGGAGATAGCGTGCAATCGTGTATCGAACGAGTAGCAAAAACACAAGAAATTTTTGTACCGGAGCAATTGTATCAAATTATAAAATCGGCGAAAACCAAACCACCACCTTATAATGTAATTGAGATGAATCGCCATCTAATAAGATAAATTTTATCAAAAATCTAAGTGGTGAAAAGTTTTGCACCAACAAAATAAAACATATTTTGTGGATCAAACTGATCCTCAAAAGTTAAATTACAAATATGAATTTGAGGAACCCTTTAGAACAATTAGCCTAAATAAAGAGGTATTATTTAGAAAAATAAATTCGACCAAAGTGCAAAAACCCTTAACTTTGACATGAAACCAGTTTATAGCCATCCCCTATCCATAAGGGATGCAAAATATAAAGATTTAACAGATCTTTATGATAACAAATGTATAAATCTCGCATATCATAGTTTTCATAAGAACAGCGGATAACTTGTCAGGTTTGGACGACGAATGAATTTAAAAAAAACCCATTTTTCGTAGTTTGAATTGTTTATTTTATTTTTATTTTTTATTGCGCTTGTGATATTTTTAATAAATGGAGTATTATATTTTTTCAATAAACCTGGTACCTGAAAATGTATTACCAAAACCATTATAATGTGTTTTATTATAATAACTAAAATTACCTCTCCTACCTTAATTATAATTTCGTCGTTTAGCATTCAGGAATATTTCTATTTTCCGTTTAACACTATGATAAGTACAGTTTATCAGAGTTCATTGCAAACATATTTCAACTGAGACTATTATAAAATTTTTGAACCCGATTTTCTTTAGAAATAACTAATTAATCATAATTTCAATACTAAAGCCTTATAGAGCAAGTAAAACCACACAACTTTTAATTGATATCGTTATAAACTATTTTAAATCGAAAAAGTTGCTCTAAGTTTAACATGAAAACATTTTAAATGTCTCTCCTGAAAAATTTACATTTTACTTATCATATTCTCATTTGAATAGGACGTTACAATTGAGCTTCGAAATCATTTGTTCGTTCCGATATAATAAATCCAAAACCAAATTGATGATATTGCAGTTTATACTTTGTTAGTAAAATAACCCTTTTTTGGGTGCGGTTGATAATGTATGCAAACTCAACCGTCAGCAAAAAGGACGAATGCATCATTCAAATATATACACAAGTGATCAAAAAGAATTTCGAGTTATGATTGAGGACATGGTTGAGATGCTTTAGGTGTCAGAAAGTAGCATACTCAAAATAAGACCGTGACATTGGTAATACCATACTGGAAATTGCTCGTGTCGCAGACTCCTTATGTCAAAAACAATGTGTTCTTGTATGCTGTGACACAAAGCACCAACATCACAAGATATCATTATATTTAATTATAAATATTTACTGTAAATTTATCATGTAAATGTATATTGATATTTTTATGATCTTCAACCGATTTGTATAGAGAAAAATAAAATTGTAAAAGCAGAAAGTGCTAAGCGATCGCGGTATGAAGACCATACCAAATTTATTGAAATATAAAAAAAATTAAATAATAAATAAACTGAAAAAATAAAATCTTAAGTTAACGGTGTTGTTTTAATATTGTTGTTTGAATATCAAGTGAAGCTCCACAAGTGCCTAAATAATGCTAACCATTGGTATAAACTGCTCGGTACCACAACAATTGGTGGCAACGGTAAAGATTTTACCGGAATTTACAACATGTGCTAAAACAAGCTTATGATGCCGTTTGATAAACTGATATAAAAACTTTCGCTGATTTAGAGGCTCTTTTAACAGCGGAATTTTCCGAGACCCGTTCTATAGGCCAGATTTATGCCACTAGAGTTGAGATGCTTCTACATGATTTAAATGAAGCTTGTATCGCTTCGCAAGGTCAAGCATCAGCTAAAACAATACAAGATCTTAATGCGCACATTGCACTTCATTTATTCCAGGAAGGTCTAGACCAATCGATCAAAGTAATCATTAAGGCATGTAGATTTTCTAAGCTAAACGAAGCCATCAATCAGGCAATCCAGGAAGAAACCATTTTTAACAATTTTTCTAGAATTTGCACATCAGAGTCCCCTTCTTTTACTCCAAAAATTCAAACTAAAAAATTCTGTCAGTTGTGTCGTAAAGTGGGTCATGAAATTAATTAATGCTATTTGAATAAAAACACTCAGGTCAAACCAGTAAATTCATTTTCAGTAATATGTTGTGCTTATTGCAAACGTATATGGGCCATCATATGGTCACAAGAGTGTACTCTCAAGAAGGCAAGTGATGAGAGAAGAAATAAAACACTCTAAACTTCGAGAAACGTAAGCGGGTCTTCGAGGTCAACCAGGGACACTTCTTCGACGACTCCATAATAAAAGAGTGTTCTCAGTCCAATCAACCAATTGAAGATAAGAATTATCCACCGGAAAATGCTGTTTACCTTATAACTGAACTTACTAAAAATGTAAGCAAATGTCATTACCTTTAAATTAATCTTGACATAAGCAGATTTGAAACCATTCGTTTCCTCTTGGATACGGCCGCCGAAGTATTCCTTATTAAAAATGGTTTGTTGAATGATGCAGTCCAAATTAATAAAAATAATATTTGTAAATTAAAAGGTATTTCGTTTAATTTAATTCCAACTCTTGGCGAATGTCAAGCAAAGCTATTGCTTCCTGACGAAAATCAATTGGAGATCAACTTTCAAGTAGTACCTTATTCTTTCCCTATAACTTGTTCGGGTATTATTGGTCTAAGCTTTTTCAACAATTATAAATGCAATATAGATTTTTTTAAACAAATTGTGAATATCCCGTTAGAAAATTTCGTAATGTCCATAAGTTTGTCCCAAGAGTTTCAATTAAATTGTCCACAATGTATCAGAATTAACGATCAGAATATAACGATATTTTACATCTCGAATGCGACGTTTTGACTTCAACAAATTTCAGTACTCACCATATTCGTACACTATACCTAATAAAGAAGCTATACACGTAAGGCAATATCGACAGCCCCATTCTACAAAATTGGAAATTCAAAAGCAAATGCACCAAATGCTCGAAGATGAAATTATTGAAGATAGTGTAAGTCCTTGGAATTTTCCATTACTTGTTGTGCAAAAAAAACACCAACAATCAAAAGAAATGGCGCGTGGTTGTTGATTACCGTATAGGCTCAACAATGTAACCATTGATGACGTCTTCCCTTTGCCAAATATTGCGGATATTTCAGATAAAATTGTGGAAGTGCGCTATATCTCTCATCTCGTGATCTTTATAACGGCTATCACCAAATAAATCTGGTAAAATCGGATAGAGAAAAAACTGCTTTCAGCTCGGATGAGGCTCACTACCAATAATAAATAATGTCCTAAGTGGACTAAACAACATTAAATGTTGTTGTCTATTTTGATGATATTATAACTTTTGGATCTTCACTCGCGAAACATTTAATAAAATACTTAGAGAAGTTTTTGATCGAATTCGTAAATTCAACCTAAAACTTTGGAGAAATGTAAATTTCTAAGAAAAGAAATTACTTACCATGGGCACATAGTGACCCCCAAAGGCATTAGACAAGATCAAAATAAGCTTATAGTGGTCGAAAATTTTCCAATCCCTCAAAATACAATGGATATCAAATCTTTTTTAGGTTTAGTAGGTTATTACCGGAAATTTATTCCAAACTTCGGTGGTTTAGCGAGACCAATTACTTCGTTATTGAAGCAGAATCAAACTTTCATCTGGAATGCCCTGTGCCAGGATACGTTTAACAAATTAAAAAATTCCATCATTCATCCGCCTATATTGCAAATGCCAGATTTTGGCAAACCCTTTATATTAACTCGTATTGCAAACGGTTTTGCGATTGGTCCCGTTTTACCACAGCTTGTTGACTCTCATGATCTTCCTATTGCATTTGCAAGCCGTACCCTAAATAAGGCTGAACTAAACTACGCAACGATTGAAAAGGAGTTGCTTGCCATTGTGTAGTCCAGTAATTCATTTTCGACCATATTTGTATGGTAACAAATTTTCGATTGTTACAGTTCATAAACCCCTAATTTGGCTTTGCAATTTCAAAAACCCATCATCACGCTTGATGCGATGGAAAATTAAACTGGATGTCTATGATTATACAATTTTACATAAGCATGGTACACAGAGCAGAAACGTCGATGCACTTAGCAGGATCTCCATAAACGACCATTCTGAAATATCTTTTCAATGCAACGTCGTCACTCGCGCACAATCCCTTAATAATGAAATAAAACATACACACATGAATGACGACACTAAAACGAGAAGATCTTTGGCGTCTACATCGTTAGGCGATTCAAATATAAGTCAAACTTTTACATCAACCTTAAAATCCGGTTGTCCGGAGCCTTTTGATTTTCATTTAAATAATACAAATAGCGTAGAGAGCCTTTCTTTAATAATAAACAATAGCCTGGATAAACCAGAAGAGAATCAAACTCATACGCATGAAAAGGGTAATGTAAAATATTTAAATTACGAAACAGGAATAAACCAACTTGTACTAAAATTTCATAGATCTCCTTATGGAGGTCACCAGGGCCTGTTTAGAACTTTCAATCGCATGAAAGAATATTATATATTTCCTCATATGTCCTCGACAGTTAAAAATATAATATCCCTTTGCAAACTCTGTCAAGTAAATAAGCATTCTAGGTTCACTAAGGAACCAATAAAGATTACGACCACATATTCTCGTTCGTTCGAAAAGATATTCTTAGATATCATCGGACCAATGATCTCATCGCACAAAAGTAATCGTTACATAACGATGCAAGATGACATTTCAAAATACACCATCGCAAAAGTTATTCCCCCAATCAAGAGACAGAAACAGTAGCAAGAACATTCGTTGAATATTTTATATGTATTTTCGGTATCCCTGATGAAATTTTGAGTGATGCAGGTTCGAACTTCATGAGTGCGTTATTTACTGGAATTTGTTAACTCCTCAAAATTAAAAAACTCTGCACCACGGCTTATAATCCGCAAACCAATGGTTCTCTTGAAAGGTTCTATAAAACATTGGGCGAATATTTAAGAACCTTTTGTCAAAATGACCCTTTGAACCGGGATGAGTGGCTTCCATATTTACCTTTCTCGTATAGTTCGACGCCACACAGTTCCACGGGGTTAATGCCACATGAATTAGTTTTAGGCATGAAACCAAAAATTTCCATACCACTTATCAAAGATCCTGAACCCAAATATACTTATGATGATTACTGCGATGACTTGAAATGCCGGTTACAAAATTCTTTCCTAATGGCCAGGTAAAAATTATTAAAATCTAAAGAGACTTCAAAATTGAATTATGATCGATCGATAAATCTGGAAAAGTTTAACAAAGAGAATATGGTTCTTCTTAAAAATGAAGCTCACACTACTATAAGCTTTCTCCAATATGGTTGGGACCATACGTCATTCAAGATGTTTTGTCGGACGAAAACAGTATCATTAAAATCGGACGTTCAAATAAACTCGTACATAATAACAGGCTGAAACTTTTTAAAACATAAAGCTTAGTTCTTCAAACCATCCCCATAATATTAAAATGTCAGCTTTCCACTCACTCACAGATAGACTAATAAACATCCCTCTGTCAAATTCAAATTATAACACTGAGCTTAACATAATTCTTCAAATAGCAACGAATAACGGATATGCAACTAGGACTATATTAAAGTTATTAAATAAAAAGCTAAAGCGTAAAACTCTAACGGGTATTTATCCACCGGATAGTCCAACGCGGGAAAATTGGCGTCGCTTAGAGTATATAGGAAAAACGAGCTAACGGATTAGCAACATCGTGTTCAATTATACCAATATTAGTTTTGCTTTTTATAATAATATCACAATAAAGAAAATGATTTTTAACAATAAACCTAGAGTTGATCGCCTTTCCAAATCTGGTGTCTATAGGATCAATGGTAGTGATTGATCAATGATTGTAGTTTCTCCTATATTGGTCAGACTGGGCGCAATTTTGGAGTTAGAGCTAAAGAACATTTATCTGGTTGCAATCAATCAACTTTTCATAACCATTTAACTTCAGAAAATCATACAGATATCTTGAACAATTTAGACATATTACATATACAACCCAAAGGCAGACGTTTGGATACCTTTGAATCTTACGAAATTAGAAAATCAATATTTCTTAACACCGACCAAACGGCACAGTGGTTAAAACTTTGGCGTTTGGATCGGGAGGTACCGGGTTCGAATCCCGATAGGGGCAGGATGCAAAAGGGATTTTTCATCATTTGATTACGATCGATGTTGGAAATCAACACAACTATGACCCCCTGTCGGAGTGCACAACTCATGGGCCGACCCATCTTCCATGGCAGTACTATAGGCTGGCATGGAGCAATGCAATGTGCAGATGGTTCTACGTAAATCGGACCTATAGCCGTACGTCCTCGATTTGGCAAGCAATGCGTAAAGTAGGACGGTAAAAGTGAACTGCGAAAGAGTTGGGAGTGCTTCGGCCCCAGAACAGATTGCATAGATTAAAACATAAAAAAAAAAAAAAAAAAAAAAAAAAAAAATATTTCTTAACCAAAATATCCTTAACGAACAGAGAGAAATCCGGTTCTCACCAATTACAGACCCAGCCCTTTTTTATTCTCACGTACGCAATAACATACTTTGAATTTTGTTACTCAACCTATGACTCGTCGCATACCTGCGCGATCCGTAGATTAATTTTTATTGCTTATTTTTTGTCCTTCCTTCTTTTATTTATATTTTGCTTTTTTTTACTATATAACAAAATTTTTACTAATACAAATCAGTAGATATTCCTGATGATGACCTAACAAGTCGAAATCGATCGAGTGATTTTTAAACTTTTTGGAAAATATTCAAAATATTCTGCGAAACAAAAAACAATTGATTAATAAAAATGTGTTTATTAAGTATAAATTTAAAATCATATGTATTATAAACTTTTAATTATAATTCATAAAAACAAAATAATAATAATTTAATAAATTTTAATTTCCATTAAACTGTATATTGTATCGAAAAAAGACAAGAAAATAAAATTATTAACAAAAGAATGAAATTTATTATAAATAACTTAGTAAATAAACTAAAATTTTAAAAATCTTAAGTTAAGAGGTGTTGTTTTAATATTGTGTTGTTTGAATATCAAATGAAGCTCCACCAGTGAATAAATAATCCTAACCACTTGATACGATGAATTAGTTGCAAGGTTTAACCCATCTGAATTCATCGTTTCAGGGTTTTACTTCCCTGCATGTGCGGTTTTTCAAAATATATATATACAAACACAATTATTAATTATTTAAATCACGGGAAATGAACGAGAGACACAAAGGTTGTAAAAGGGGCGTGTTAAATGGGTTGTCTCATTCTAATAATTATTAAGTGGGGTGATCAATGTTGTTCCAAGCCTTGTTTCCTATCCCAACCATACATCCTTCCTTCTTTTATTTTTTTTTGTTCCTTATCCTGTGGTCTAGCACGATCCATACATGTTTCGGGAAATCCCACGCCAATCCACTGAGTTTTAGCCGGCCCTTGATGACCGCCCCGAAACCTCCGTATGGATAAAAATTTTTGCTAACCGATCAATAATCTCCTTGGTCCCGTTACACATTGGTACAGACCGCTAGGTACCACTACAGTGCGATAACATTACTAAAACTTCAGATGGGAGGATGAGTATTAAATGTTAACTCATCAACAAGAGCCACCACGAATGGCATGTTCACAGGAATAGCTAAATGAGTCAAGTAAATGGTGAACTGCCAGTCAAAACAATGCCGCTAATCACAAAACCATAAGCAGAAGATGATTTTTCGCTGACTATGTAGTCATTTTCCAGTAGAACCAATAAAATGATGGGTTATTCGATGTATTTGCTCATGATGATGATCTACGAAAAACTAAAATAGTGCAACATAGAATCGACATAGAATCGCTACTCCAATCCTCCAAGAACCAAAATAATGACCGCTCACGAAGAAGCATCAGGAAACAAATAAATTAATTAATGAGTGATAGATCAGTCTACCAGGCCAATTAGTCCGCCAATGGTTCATGCTCGGAAAAGTTCGGCATTAGAAGATTTGGTTAAAGTTTACTTTACGTATACATCGAGAAAATCAGATAAGGAGTATAAGTTTTTAAATTTTTTCAATGCAGGATTTTTTATCACTAGTTTTTAGGAGGAGGAACTTTAATTTTTCCGGAAAATTATCACATTCCGGGCAAATTTTTACTTAAAAAAAATAATAGTGCAAATAATAATGTTTTGATATTAGTATTGTATCTTAACAGTTTTTCGATAGTCCAAGTAATTTTTCCGGAAAAATTTTGCAATTTCTCCAGATTTTTCCAGGAAAATTTTAAAATTTTTTCAATTTTTTTTACTTAGTTTAAAAATATAAACAATTGAAGAATTGTATAAATTCTGGAAAAGCAGGGGTTTTGGCACCTCCATCTTCTAAGGTATACAACGAATTATAATTAAATTAAAAAATTTATATTCACAAAAGTTGATTTTTTAACATTTGTGGCACTGTCAGAAGAAGCGAAAGAAACCGTTTGATCTGTTTCTGCAAGGTAGACGAAGCAGCAAGGTTTTATTAATAAAAATAAAAATAAAAATATTAAAAAAATTAAAAAAGTGAAAATTTTTCCTGAAAATCTAAAAATTTTCCAAAAAAATTTTAGCAGCCCCTCCTAGGGGCAACAAACCTGCATTTAAAAATTTCAAAAATGTTTCTTACCTGATTTTCTCAATGTATACGTAGAGTAAGATTACGCCGAAAATTTTGTGTCCTTTACTGGAAAATAATGGAAATGACGGAAAAGGATGGTTACTCGTAATCTCAATAACGTTACCTTACAAGCGATTCCGTTAAGTATCATTCCACACTGAAGATATATAGAGAAAACGGCATTTTCCCCAAAAAATCTTTATCAATTTAAGGTAAGGCCGTTTTATTTATGCAATGCGCCTGCTGCATTTGAGAGATTAATGGAGCACGTTCTAAGAGGCCTTAAATAAATTATAATATTATGAAAAAGAAGTCTGGTAACTTTATACCAGTGCCCACCAGGCATTAAGACAGATTAATTCTGGTCGCACTTCAACTAAATCAACACATATAAAACATTGTGAAAATTGTTTTCTTATTATATCAGAGAGTTTCAAGTACAAACGCCGCAATAATATTTTTCGAAATGGTTTTGTTACCACATGGTGAAGCTCTCAACATCAAATGTAAGTACAATTTGTTGCTGTATACCACTTTGGTTCATCCTTTATAGAACAATCGCTGACTGTCTGTAGTACCAAAGATTATGTCGTCAATAAACTTGCCTGGTATTAGTAGTGGAATACTATCATAAATAACTAGCAGCAGCCTGCGGATGTATTGGGAGTGGGAAGAAGGGGGAGGGGTGCGTCATTTTTAATCACTGGTCTGATTTACTTTACAACAATTCAGATGTCTCTCCAGATCAGGACAATTTTGCATAAAATAAACATACTATACATTTTGTTAACAAACTGGTTCTACGAGTATAGTATACGAGTCACTTGAATCGGCAAACGACACGACTATAGCGAGGAATCTCATAGCTCTTATAAATAGGTGGCTGTGATAGAAGCGGTAAGCTATGTGTATGAACTTAGTTGTGTAGAATTTACTTCTACCGTTCTAAGTATCTTCTCGTATTATTTTTAATAACTTTAATTTTTCACATTAAAATTTCTTTGACGAACAACAACGTTTTGTGAAAATTGAATAAAAAATAAAAAAATTATAACTTTTCAGAAAAGTATGTAAATTTTATTTTTATTATGAACGAACATAAAATTTGTTGGATAAAAATATGAAAGAATATATTTCCTAAGAATAATTTAGAATAAGCAATTAAATTACATAAAATTAAAAAATTATATATTTTTAATTAATTGGAAAAGGAAATGAATTTGTTTTATGTTTATATTTTTGTGTATGACAGTAACGATGCGAGAAAATTTTAAGCCAATTTGTAGGATTTTCGGTTTTTAAATTTTATTTTTGTGGAATCGCGTTTATATGAAACGCAAATATTTAGTTTCGAAAATTTTCAAAAGGAAAACTGTTCAGAATATAATTTGTTTTCTAGTATTTGTAGGTGGTATCACTATTTAAACTAAATAATGTTGGTATCACTGATAATTATAAAGGCGTATTCGTTAACGTTGTTGATAGTTACCAAATTAAGGTATTTTCTTGGATAAATGAATTATACGTTTGTCGAAGAAGTACATCTGTGTAAGTCAAACTACACAAATCACGTGCTTGCTTATCAAAATTAAGTAATGAAGAAGTAAGTTTAAGGAACAGTTTAAGGAAGAGTTTAAGGGGGAGTATAAGTGTTTTTTTCAGTTATTTAAATCGTCTACTTAAAATATGAACACTGAAGTTGACAGGGTTGAATGATGATGGGGACTTCATAGCCAAAAATCTCTTGTGGGTACGGCCTGCGGCGGAACAGATATTTTTGTAAAACATTGCTGCGCTAAAACTCATTGATATAGAGAGAGGCATAAATTCTATTTCATTTTTAGATCGCAAAAACTTGGAAATACTAAGTGCGCATGGTCACTGCTTAGAGGTTTTTACTTAAGAATTTGGGAATTTACTTAACTCTGGGGTTAAAATGTATCCAGTTATTTACAGCTAATTAACTAACTTGGATATATTTATTAATGAGTTAGCAATTAAATATGCAACCCATTCTAGGAATTTAATTAACACAATAATATTTTTATCTGATTTACTTGTACGAGTATCACTTAAATATTTCTGACACCTGGCCAGACAGGACCTTGAAATTAATTTTACTATCAGTTAGCTCAACGCGAATTCTAAAGCTGTCCTAAAGTATTCCATCACAAATTCATAAATTTCAAAATAATCTTTTAAGGATCCGGTTTTGACACAATTTTAACAAGAGTGTGTATGTAATACATAATATAAAAAAAATCATTTAATATTTATTTATATATAAAATCCGATTTTTCTTTTAATTTATTTAAAATACAAATAGTTATCACGTTTATGACGATACCTCACCACGCTATAATCATATAAATTCTCAAAGTTCCCTGATTATGATCAACTGACTATGGGCTGATCTATCTTTACGCTTTGCAGTAAAATTTTGCGAAGACAGCTTTTGATGACTATGGCTTTCATCATTTGGTGTTTTTACTTCAAAATTAAGATTATCCAGTGCCTGTAAAAACAAATTATCACTAGATGTTAAGTCTTTCGGATTTTTAGCTGTGGTAGCCAAGCATCCATTTTATTTACCAATAATACACTCGATGATGATGCGACCGACGATAATGAAGATGATGATGACGGATTATGATTAAATTCGTGTAGTCGGGAGTTTAATGTTCGCGGTCGATAATTTTTCGCAAACGGATTTCTTTTTCCGCCATGTTGGTGCGACGTCGAGTTCATATTGGAATTGTACAGATGTTCACGCTCGTCTGTTTTTAGATCTTGTTCACTTTTTACCAACTCCATTCGTAACATTACCATTTCTCATCTTTGGTGGTTCTAATAAAGCCTCAAGTACACCGGCCGAAGTTACGGGTTGTCGATAAGATGATCTCGCCGAAGTATGGTTCGATGAACTTATATCCTGCAAAACCCCAGAGTTCGAAGGCGAATCATCAAATAGCGACAAAAGCATGAGCTCCTCATCGATTGAAGAACAATTTTGTGTCAAGGCACTAGTATAAGCCGATTTTGGACATAGTCGGTGGGTCATAGAGAATTCGGCATATTCGACATCATTTTCTCCCGAAATAGTATAGTATACAATCTCATTGTCTACAACCGAACTTGAATCATTCGGATTTCCTGCTTTACTCGTTGCAATGATGGCCAATTTATGATTCGTTGCATCATACACCTCGTCCTCCGAATCTAATCCTGACGTAAAACCATCCGTACATAGATTTGGTGAAGAAAGTGACATCGATAGAGCGTAGCTCTTTGAATCAGTATCCAAATTAGTTGCATTAGCATTGCCATTATTATTGTTGCAACCGAAAAAGAAGGACTTCGAATTTGTTTTAACTTAACTGCTGCCTTGATTAACACTACCGTTTCCAGCGGAATAGATCGTCTTTAATAAATTAGTAATGACACGATTTTCTCACTGCACTTCGCCTGGTTGTTTGGAATTAAATTAAACGAGTTAAACGTATCCTGGCCTAAATTATTATTGTTATTACTATTGCTATCATTTGCGGTATCACAAATTTCTGAAATCGCTTGTTTCGTATTAAATGGTTTTAGTTTATTTGAGGAATTCGAAACACTCGAACTGGACGATCGATCAGAACTAGCAGGTCTTTCTGATTTATTTCTTCCCGCTTCATGTTCTAGTCAATGTTTTTATTTGGGATGTATGGTGATGTTGTGTTACTATATAGCAATTGATTAATGTACCACTGTTGATTGCGACATCGTTGGAAAAATGAAGTACCTGAAAGCGAAGCTCAAATGTATCCTTCGCAACGTTTAAGTAACCTTCGCACGCTAATAAATGAAGTCGGAAAAATCGATTATAACCCCAGCATTCACCAACTTCGAAATCCGAGACAAATTCACATTGAATAATTTTCGAAGAACTGTGGTGGATCATTTGGATGCGGTTTTCATATTTACTGGTCTCCGGGTAACCATTTTTTAGTTCGAGAAAAACGCTTAAATATTCGCCAGTCACCGCACCATTCCCATATGAATAAACTTTTAGTTGCCAGCACAATCCATTTACATATAGTGGCAGGGGATATACTGGAATGCCCTAATGTTGAATACTAGTAAACTTTTCCATAAGAAATGTCCCGGTATCGTAGGCCGGAACAATCTCGCTTGTCCGCACCGAAGAGGTTACAAAGCTAGCCATTGGTTTAACGCGTACTTGATGAATTATCTTAAGTAAATCAGCTGATTTCATAATAAGCTGCGATACGGAACACGTATTCAATTGATGTTATATTTCTTGTAACAACTGCTCCAATTGTTCAGTCTCTTGGGTGAGTGAATTTTTTTGTCGCATTAAAGTCAAAAGTTTTACCTTCAGTTATGAATCCAGTCGACAAACCATTATTTCGACAGCATTTTTAATTTACCATACTTTCTCATCTTTTGCGTGCCGCAAAGCGACAACATTGAACAGTAGTAGCTTAATAAATTTAGTTAAACACCTGTCTGGTGTAATATGCCGAAACACGAAGACTACTAAAAGATGCTTATCAGCTAACTGCATTGCGGGTTGGCTAACGTGAAAAATCAAAAGTCGGAGGTATCCCTATGACAGTTACACAGCAGAGAGACATAAATCAATTTGTGCTTTAATAGTGAAAAAAAGAATTAAATTTATCAAAAAGTGCGAGGATTATAGAAAAAATATTAATAAGCCAAGAGAACTTTGAAAATATTTCAAACAAATATTATTTAAGATGCTCCAGACTAATAAAGCACAAGTTTATCTAGAAAATAATGCTGCATTAATTACTAATAAAAACGAAAAATTTGTTCGAGAACGAAATAGTCAAGGTCAATATATTATAAAAATTCAACAAAGCGAATCAGCGATTCAAAGACAAAGATGCATGGACTTCATGCCTTCCTACCTTATCATGGTGTACGTAAAACATCCAGTAGACGAAACTCTTTGACTAAAGGAGCAAGCCACAAGGATATTGCTAAAGTACGGCCGTCTTAGAAAATATAAATCCAACAGCAAAAAAATCGTAAGAACTACTTTTCAAGAGATTCAATAACTAAGCAAGAAGGAATTTCGCGACGATAGTGGAATAATAAGCGAATCAACGAAGACCTTAGAGATGGAGCTACTTTCACTTCACTATTGTCGAACTCCAAAAAATTACCAAACGATAAGTTCTTTCTGAAGATCATGTAACCCACTAGATCGGCTAACTTTCGTTGTCAAAATCATTAAAATATTCTTAGCTACTTTGGAAAGACAATCTTCAATGAAATGATCCATTGCCACCAAAGAAGCAAATCATGTGGCAAATATTAAGGAAACGGAAATTTCCATTCCTAGCTTTAAAAACAATGTTCCGGTATCAATTAATTATATATACACGGCTTTTGTGATGTCAGCCAAACTGCTTGCGTGGCAGTAGTCTATTTCAAAATGACTTCTTCTGATAGCAAAATTTCTGTGACACTTATATCTTCAAACAGCACCAGTCAAGCAACGAATGATATCACGATTCAAATTATGCGCAGTTTTACTATTAACAAGGCTCAGAGATGATGTTAAAGAGAAGTCGAATGTTAGCATAAGTGATTGACTTGCCGATAACCCGAGTCTTTAGAGCACGTTCGTGAGCCATCACTTCACTAAAATCCGCACCAATACACCGAGAGAACAATAGAGTGACGTCCCTTCGCCAACAACGTGTCTCCAGATACTTGTCTCTCTCTTAACTGAAGTCTCATTTGTTGTGGTGGAACGAGCAAAATTGGTTATTAGAAACGCCGAAATCAAAAATGGACACATTTTTCACTTTTATTAGTACAAGTTGGCTTGAAAACAGAATCTCACAACACAAAACTTTATGAAATACACGTAAAAAGGGATGAGCTTGCCCATATGAATTCGATGAACAATTTATAGGCAGTCTACCAAAATCACGAGTTGCGTTAAATAAACTTATAAAGTCTATATTTGTCTCCATGTATTATATGTATTAATACAAGAGCCGTCCATCTCGAACTAGTCACCAATTTATCAAGCGACGCATTTTTAAGAGCTTTGAAAAGATTTTAAATTTTTAAAATTACAGTAAAATTTCTAATCCAGAAATTTTCCTCAAATTATCGGTATAACATGGTTATTAGAAAAACAGTCGAAAGAATTTTTTACTAGTGAAGGTTTTTGTGATGTTGGCCAGAAACTGAGAAGAACTTATATACCTAGGCCACACAATATCAAAAAATTATAGTGAAAATAGAAAAATTTTGAGATATTGGCCAGAAACTAAGAAGAGCTTATTAGGCCACATAAAATCAAGAAATTATAACAAAAATTCTAATTCATAAATTTTCCCCAACAAATTTTTCATTTAGTCAGTCTCAGTATAACCTAAGCAATTAGAAAAACAACCGATAGTATTGGTTACTAAAGGAACATTTTAAGATATTGGTGAAAAACTGAGATGAATTTATTTGACCGTAGAAAACCAAAATGTTTTGTGAACATTCTTATACATTAATTTTCCCGAATTTTCAATGTGGTCTCAGTATGACTTTATAGCTATAAAAAAAATAACCGAAAGTATTGGTTACTATTAGAACATTGAGAGATATTAGGCAACAACGGAGAATAACTTATAAGGCCTCAGGAAATCAGAAAATTCCAATGAAAACTTTAATGAGTAACTTTCTTCCGAATTTTATTAATCCTAAATTTTACAATATAGCTATTAATTAAGAAATTGCCGAGTTCTCTTCCGCGCAAAACCATGTTAATCGTGTAGAATGGTTATGCAATGGCCAGGTTTAGTCCAGCATGAGCAGATCCTTGAGTTTTGCCTGAAACTAACTTTAAAATCCCTAACCAATACGACTTTCAAAATTTCTAGTAATTCGTTAAGAAATGGTGGAATGACGGAATATTGCTAAATTTCAAATTTCATGTACCGAGTTCCTTTACTTCAACGATCTATTTATCATTTTAAGACTCACTTTTATTATTTTATCCCGCTGGAACGTTTTATTTTTTGAAAAACAGACAAAACAAAGTTCTAAATAAAAAAAAATTAAATAAAAAACTATTTTGGTTTCCCGAATACAGTCTACATTTAATCGAAAATTACCATGAATTGGATTCTTCAAGAATTTTATTTGGCAATACTAATGTCATTCTTTCTTTGACAGAAACTAAGTATATTATTTCTAGTTGACGAAATGAGTCACTAAACGCTTCAACAAAAGTGGAGAATGTTAGAAATTTATTTCCACAACAAAGACAATTGGTTTGAAATCGCAAGAAAATGTCGTACAAAATTTGATCAAAACACGGCACTCACACCCTACGGTATCAGGAAGTCTAAGCACTAAGCGTGATACGGGCTACATAGTCGACAACCACACGCCCGTGCTCGTCGTGTTCGTTCAATCGAAAATATTACTGCGATGGCCGAAAATGTGCGCCAACGGTTGACATAATCAATTTGTCATCGTGTATCGGAAAATAACATCAGCCGGTCATCCATTCAACGAATTCTGCATAAAGATCTTCAGCAGTTCAGCTTCCATATCGATTCATTGGGTGGGCCTGCGACAAACGACGAGACGACTAAACCGGTTTTAGATGGATAACCGTACAAACTATTTTCAAGGCACCAATGCCAAAATTTGTGCAAACCCCGATAATCTTAGAAAACGAGACACTATAGCGAGTGCCTACAAAAAACTGCTTAATGTTAAACGATCTTTCGATCGTTGTAACAAGTTTATGTAGATCAGTTTGACGCGATTTCCTACTCTGTATAAGCATGCTTCATGTTGCAGACAGGGACATTAAAAAAGTGGTGGTCTCTGATAAATCTGCTGACAATTCCCTCACGAGTTTTGAGAAATGTTGAGGGGTGACAAACAAGCCTAAATGGTTCTGTAAAGATTGTGCGGTCGTCCCGAATCAGGACCTCTTGCCTTATAGGGTAGTAGATTGTAGATCCCGATAAAGTCGTCACTATACTACAAATTTTCCTACATATTTTCCTACATCCTATAAATCCACTAAAAAGCTCCTTTAGGCATGAGCGGTTGGTACCGCAAACTCATTCGAAGTTTTGCTCAGCTTACCTCTCCGCTTACTGATTTGTTTAAACTTAAAACTTAATTATAAATTGCCTTTTTTATACAAGTCGATGAATCGACTAAAGGAATTGGTGGTGTTTTATTTCACCCACCCAACGGAAATGAGCATCTCATTTGCATATTTTTCAAGAAAATTAAATTTGTCTCATTAAAAGAACACTGTAGGGATAAACACCGTATTATCGATCATGCCATATTATCGATCAGGTCGCTTTGATCTGATAGACCGTTTTGTCACAAGGAACAATACACACCGTTCCGGACAGGATACGTTACCAGAACCTTGGACGATACACATTGATCTCGATGCTCCATGATGAGTATGTCGCAAAACTGAGGGTCATTCAAAAACATCCAAATTTCAACTCATAGCATGAACCTTTCGGTGCAAAATGGGAAATTGCTGATTTAACCGATATTCCTCAAAAGAAACTTTATATTCCTGCTACATTAACTAATTCTCTTTTACTTCTAGCTCATGTCCCTCCATCTAGTGGACATATATGGGTTACCATAAAACATTAGGTCGAGTTCAGTGGTATTACTTTTGGCCAAGAATACTTATTGACAAACAAGTATTTCAAGTATACTCAGTACCTGAATCAATTTTTATCTACAACGGTAAGCAATTTAATTGCTTACCGTTGCTTACACAGCGCCTAGTTAACTTTGTATCCACCATATTACAATACTGAGTAATAGCCCGTAATCCATTTCGTCAGAATGAACGAACCGCAAAATTTTAGCTGGCATCAGATTCTAAATATAGGCAAAAATCATACGAGCTGGTACATTTATTTATCTCAAGCAGCTTGAACTCTTCGAAATGTATGCCACAGTTCAACATTTTATCTCCCATATTTCTGATTACCCCTTCCGACGTTTTTGGGATGCGATGAATCGGTTAAAGACCGAGTTCTTAAAATTTAAAACGAGCGCATGAAAAATGTCAGCGTACATACAACAGTCGAACTTAACCACGAGAATTTCAAATTGGTCAAAGGGTGTTTCTGTAAAGAATACACCGTGACATTATTCGGCTAAATTCTCATCTAGCTTTGTGCCGGCAATAATCGTTGCTCGAAAAGTAATGTGGCATTTTAATTACATGAGCCTGGTGGAAAATCGCTTGGTATCGATCATGGCAAAGATATAGAAAATGAAACTTTGAAATTTCGGATTCGCGTTGAATTGAATCATTCGATTACGAGTTCTTGTTGATAAGCCCGCGCTGACGATATATCTCAGTGGTATGAGAGTTGCGACCTCCTTTTTGTGCTCATACTTATATAGATGGATAAAGGTCAAACATAAACATAGTATCAAAAGTCAAATGGATGAATAACGGATATATTTTTGCATCCATTATTCTCCGTAAGAACAATGAATGGTGCACGACACCTGGATAAAATACACGCATATGATAAGTCGTCCAAAAGTACCATTTGATTTCGTAAACCACGAGTTGTCGATGCTTCGATTTTGAACAACAACACAGTAATGCGAGGGGCTATACTCGAATGTGTGCTTTGACGCAGCCCTAAAGACGCACGTTACTATCAACGAAAATCCAGGAGGAGAAAAAAAATCTGTTGCTGGAAGAAATGGTGCAGTAACCTAATAAAAAAATCGAGTCGAGAACGCATGTGGTGCTTACATTCCGGAAGATTAATCGGTGTCACTTGAGAATATCCTTTTCTTGATTACATTTCTATAAAAACTTTTTTTTGTAGATTAAATTTACTTTGTCTAAAATGTTGATTTAGTGATTGTTTTTGTGTACATATATTCTATACATCAAAAATAAGTCAGATAATACGTAACTATCCTTTGTAGAATCTGTGATTCTAGTTCCAGATATACTTATTTACAGATCCTATAGTTGGGTATGGTGAGCTTGCGATTACATAATAAGATTTATAGAGCTCAGTAGTTTTTTTCCTGGTTTTTAGCAGTGTGGCCAAATGTTGATGGCCAAAGATCATGATTTAATTCTAATTCGTTTCGAAAAATGAGTTTGTTATTGTTGGAGAGAAAAGAGCAGCGAGTGGTATTATGGTAAGTATTTGCAGCTTTCTCGACCTGTGATAAACCCTTGGTTGAAAATAATCTGTTTATACATGTCACTCATTTCATTTTCAGTGAGGCGGGAATAAACGTACTCTCAATGAAATTTTATTCGATAACAAAAGAATCCAGTATTATTTGCTCAACATCTTCAATGAATTTTCATATCTCACTACAGCTGTTCCCTATTGAATTGGCGTAAATTTTTGCATCGCCGAGGAATGCGGCTACCAAGCTTGTCACGGACTTATTTTGACAACCATTCCTGCCAATGAGGAGAAATTACCCAATATATGAAACTCTTATTTGAATTTACAAAATTGCCCCAAAGGTGGTTATCATTGCTAATAAGATGTTTTTTTATTTACCAACATATTGTATTTTCCACTCAAATTAAATGCAATGCCATCTGTGGCCTTATACATCGTTACAGCATAAGTGCGTGACATAATTACGAAACATTTGTGTCAGAGTTATCAACCACTCCAACAAAATCAAACGCGATATCGTCGACATGACAAAGGGCCACAGCTTCCAATTACTCGGCTAAAAATATGATATATTGACCAAGAAGCTAAACACTTTTATAAATTCCGAATCGTATGTTACGGCGGTTGCATCAGTAACAGAGATTTACAGTACAACCAATTTCATCGATTACTGTTATGAACTGTATACATCGTTTTTCCGATTTTTCTTCTACAATCACTTGTGAAACACACGCGACCGATATTTCGGACTATGAAATGCAAATTAGCAGTGAAACAAAACATATCGAAATATCTTCCCGAAACAACTTGTTGAGATTTCAACAACTGTTCTGAAAGAAATGTTCTTTTCAACGAAAATTGAAATTAAAAAACCTTGGAGTTTGCCCGGTTTTTCTCGCAACATTTTTCGCGCTGCATCGAAATTTCTCAACTTATTATTATCAATACTGTGCGGAAGTATAAGTAAAATGAAACGAAATGCATGTGCGTGGTACCCAAATTAAAAGGTTTTGCTCAAAACAGTTATGTTTGTTGAATATACCGCATTATGTTTCATATTAACTTTACTGTAATTTCTAACGTATTGAATATTTAAAAGTTAAAACTAAGGAGATAAACTAAGTGTTTTTACGCAATTCAAATTTGCAAAAAAAGAGAAAATTATTTATTTTCGAAATAATAATTTATGCGATGGCGGTCCGTGACTTTTATGCAAAATTTTAAGTTTATAACTCTCATATAAAATACCATTAAACCCGTTATTATTGAAACTTATAGCTTACCGGTAATGATGAAACACAAAAAACAATCCTGGATGTAGAACAAAATGTCATATCATAAAACACTAAAACACTAAACACTTTTTATTAATCACATTAAACTTAATTACGGTAGTAATAACAAAAGTTAAAACATTCAATGCACACAACTAACAAACACTGACTAACTGCAACTGGCAAAAATAAAAATTATTTAGCGTCGCTTACGGTAATCATCCAATTTAAAACCAGAAAAAAATATAGTGAGTTACATAAAAGTTGAAATAATGACTCAATTTTTACAGTGCGATACATTAGGCCCCTTTAAGGGTTGAAAGCCGCCTTAAAGAGGGTTCGATTATCATTTTCCTTCGGATTAGTATGTGATCAGATAATGAAGTTTTCAATCAGTCATTTAAGTTGTTTTCGTATTTAGCTATTCTAATTCCTCTATCGCTAACTTAAACGTGTTGCGATCTAAACATCTGCCGCAATTGTGTAAATTTTCAACTGGCAACTTGCAAATTATATGAATCGGTCGCTTTACTATGTTGCCGGTATTACCGAGTTTTACAGTAACAAGTCGTACGTTACCATCTAGTCCTGGATGTAGATTTATGATCTTTCCGAGTGCCCAATGAGTTGGTGGAAGATATTGCCCACCAATAAAACGAGATCATCGATGAGTACGTTATTGCGTTGAGAATGCCATTTCTGTGGTTAGATACGCGCGATTCCAGCGTTTCCAAAAATGTTGTTGCAATTGCTTAATTAAACGCCATCGTGCATTTGATGTTATAATTTGATCGGTGATATCAACTTCTGGGACGTCAGTGAGCGGTCGGCCGATTAAAAAATGCGCAGATGTGAGAACATCGATATCTTCAGAATTATTGGTGCAGATTGGCTTGGAGTTCATCATAGCTTCGATTTGGGTGATCAACGTGGAAAATTCTTCTAATATCGGAATGGATTCCCCCAACGTTTTCTTTAAGCATGTTTTAGCTATTTTTACCGCTGCACCCCAGATGTCACCCATGTGTGAAGCTGCTGGAGGATTAAGACACCACTAAATTTTACTTCTTAAAAGAAACGAAGAAATATTGTTAGAATTTATTTTAATAAAATTATACATATTTTGTAATTCAATTTTTGCACCGATGAAACTGTCAGTAGTGAGGTTCATAGCCACTTCGATGTGAACTGCCCTTGTGCTAAGACATATAAATATGCAAATATATGCCTTTGATCGAATTTGCCCTCGTTTTCAAATTGCATAGACCTTGAATGGCCCGCAGTAGTCAACGCCAACTTTGTCAAATGGATGGGAGTAAACGACTCTTGCTTCAGGAAGATTTCCCATCAATTATGATTCGGGTTTGGGGTGTTGTCTGAAGCACGATACACAATTGAGAACTATCTGTTTAGCCACCTGCTTCATCCTTTAAATCCAAAACTTGCGTCTTGCGATGCTGGCTAAAAACCCAATGCCTGCGTGACGATGAAAACAATGCAAGTCTCGTAATATTTATTTCGGCAAATTTCCGTGATTCGAGAGAATAATGGGATATTTTACTGAGAATGTGGCGACAGACTTCTGGATGCGATCTCGATGAATGGATTGAGGTTTTTCAATTTGCTTTTCTTTGGTAGAGGAGTGCCTTTGGAGATTTGGCTGATGTCGTTTGAAAACTCATTCATCTGCATGTAGTTGATAATTTTATGTTCTGCTTCAGACAATTCACATTTAGTAATGTTTCCGGATAATTTTGTCGTTGATCTTAGGTTCGTTATGTAACGCCGAATCATTGCAAGAATTTTGATTAATGTATGATAACTGGAACATCTTGCAATGAGTTAGTCATGTGCACCCATTAATTATAACCTAGGAAAACCTAGGAAATTCTGCAGTGCACCCATTAATTCTAACCTGGTCAAACTTTGTTGTTTCAACGGGGCGACCCTTGTTTTAGCAGCTATTAGAAAAGGTGTCTTGTTTTGAGTAACAGCATAGACAACAGCCGCGTATGCTTGCTCACTCGCATCACTGAAACCGTTAAGTGACACTTCCATTTTTGTACCTAACCACCGTGGAACTGTGAGTATATCGATTTTTCGTAGTTCTTCTCGTATTTCAGTCCATGATCTTAGAAACTGCGTGGGTAATTCGTCATCCCACATGAGAGGTTGTGGAGCCATAAGTAATATCATTTTGACTCGTATAGTCAACGGCGATAACCAGCCGAGGGGATCGAATATTTTTCCCGCGTCCGATAATAAGGTGCGCTTTGAAATTTCTTTATGCTCATCTATTTTTTTTTTCTTTATTATTAATTTTTATTGTTAGTAAAATTACATGTTTATTAATATAATACAAAATAAATCGCAAATAGTTTTTAATTAAACTAAACCGCGATCAAGCTTCAAAATAAATTTTAATTATTTAGTCTTTCTGAAGAAATAGAAGCAAATATATATAAAGTTTACAATTTTTACAAAAATTTCACAAAAAGGGTCTTATTAATATTAACTACAATACCAATTATAAATGCAATTGTACAACTTATAAAGAATCATCATATAAATAAAACCTAATGGTTAATTTCCATCTTACACATAATTATTGAAAATTGGATTATTTTATTTATTCGTTTTTGTTATTATAGTTGTGAATTTGTGATGTACTTTAATTTATTGATATAGAAATTCATTTAGTTTTCTTTTGAATTCAGAAATTTCTTTGGAATGTCTAATGCATCTAGGTAAGGCATTAAATTGAACCCACCCTTGGTACATAATACTCATTTGGCCTCTTGACGTTCTGCAAAATTTAACTTGCACATTACTTCTTCTACGAGTTGGATAATCATGCTGAGAACTTATAGGTGATATGTTAAATTTGTGATTAATAAAATTATTTTTTATTTTATATATAAATAGCAATAGTTCAAATTTATACATTTTCTCAATAGGAATTATTTTTTTATTGTATAGTTTCGCACTTGGAAATCTATGAGGTAGGCATTTCACATTTTTTTATGCCCTATTCATAATGCCTCAACCAGTCACGACTTAAGAGCTTAAGTTACACGCCTATTGCACCGCTTCGGTTAGTGCTACAATCACCAAAATTGTATAGGCTTCTCGTCACAAATAAATAAGTGACCACTGAAATTTTGGTGGTCGTACCGCTCTCCTAAGTGGTGCAATCGGCGTGTAACTTAAGCTCTTAAGTCGTCACTGGTTGAGGCATAAGAATTTGAATATCATGCAGTCTATTAGAGGTTGCAGCACCCCAAATAGGTAGAAGGTACCTAATATGACTTAAAAAATGAGAGTAATATATTAAATACTTAACTTTGGGTGGCAATGCATTTTTAGTTTTGCTTAATAAAAATGTTATGCATCTTAATTTATTACGCACAAAACAAATATGCTCAGCCCAATCGGGTTTGGAATCAATATATAGCCCTAAATATCGAACATTATTTACTTTTGAAATTTTAGATTGATTTATTTCTAAAGAAAAGTTTTCTATATTTATTAATAATTAATTTTTTGTTTCAAATATGATATATTTTGTTTTCAACTCATTTAGTTTTAAATTATTACATAAAGCCCAACTATTTATTATATGTAAATCATTTTTCATTTTTGCCTGCAATTCATCTAATGATTTTCCTGTGGCTACAAGAACCATGTCATCTGCATACATTACCAGTTCGGATTGTAAGTCCAAATGAAAAGCATCATTTACATACAAAACAAACAACAATGGCCCCAACAAAAAACCTTGTGGTACCCCATAATTTACACAAAGATTCGTACTATCATCTTCTGAGATATTTACTATTGTTCACGTTGTGATAAATAAGAAATTAATAAATTAAAATCTGCTTTATTAATAACAATAAGTTTCAATTTATCGACTAACATAAAATGCGCAACACTGTCAAAAGCTTTTGCAATATCTATGAAAGTTCCCCCAACAAACAATTTTTTGTCCAAAGATTCATAAATATTATCCAGTACACATGACGTAGCTGATAACGTTCCAGAATTTTTGCGAAACCCGAATTGATTGGAGTGGATAATATTATTTTTTTCACAAAAAGATTGCAATCTCTTGTAAACGACATTTTCAAATATCTTAGAAAACGTCGAGGGAATAGAAATAGGTCGAAAGTTCTCAACACAAAATCTGTCATTCGATTTAAAAATAGGAATAACTTTATTCAATTTCAATTCTGACGGAAAGATTTTTTGATTTAATGATTTGTTTATTAGATCGGTTAGTTTGTCTGCAAAAATATCTTTAAAGGAAATAACAAATTTTGCTGAAATATTATCGAAACCAACCGCTGATTTGTTGTTTAGATTTTCGATGATTTGTAAGATTTCTGTTTTTTGAACATTGTGAAAAATTGTCTGTATATTGGGATCATGGAATCATCACTGCGCACTAAAGGTTGATCTTCAATTAAAACCTCAACACAAGTAGTGAAATATTCATTAAATAAATTGCAGATTTCCGAGGTTCTAGTAACAATTCGATCTGATATTTTCAAACTTATATTTGCACGTTTTTTTTTCTTTGTTTAATATAAATTTATTTAAATTCGACCATAATTTGCGATCATCATTATTATTTAACAAGTTAGTGAAATAATGGGTCATTGACTTCGATAGACATTTATTAACTTTTTCTTTTAATTCTTTAAATTTAGATTTAAAAAACTCATTACGCATGTATTTTTTATGTAATCTATAATAGTGGTCACGGTGTTTTGTCATCTTCCGAATTTCTTTAGTTAACCATGGTTTTGTAGATTTAACTTTCATTTCATTCAGCACAACTTTTTTGTGCTTTTTTATGGTTTGATTACATGCTATAATAACATCTGATATATTACTACACGACAAAATCGTTTCTCTAAAAGAATCATGGCTAACCTTCTCATACTGTAACACAGTTTTATATCGAATAGACTCTTTTGGTCTATTAGCCCTACCTATATTTAGCAATAATAAACGGTGACCGCTTATTATTTCATCAAAATATGAGAGTCTCATTGGACTACATAGATTATTAGTCAATAAATGGTCTATAGAAGTTTTAATCGTATTGGAAATCTTAGTTGCATGATCTATAGATAAAGAATTCATGATAAGAAATCCATTGGAATTTGTTATATTTTAATATTGTTGAACATAAGAGTCATTTCTATCAAAAATATTAATATTGAAATCGCCAAAAATATATGATTTGTTATACCTTGAGAGTACAGAATCATGTATATCTAAAAACTCAGAAAATCTCGAGCTAGGAGACCGATAATAACCGATGATATTTAAATTTAAACTATTAATACGTATAACTAGAACTCCAATATTCGTACGAAATTTTTTTTCTAATACGCTGCACCTGTGTTGATTCAAGACATACATGATTACCCCTCCAGACCTTGAGTTATCGCGTGTCGCAGAATACATTTCATATCCATTAATGTTATAATCTATGATTTCATTATGATAAAGCCTCAGTTAAAATTAGTACATCAATCTGACATCGATATTTATATAACAAATCCTTTATACAATCAAACTTGTTTTCTGATCTCAAACTATTAGTGTTGATATACATAATGTTTAGAAAGCTTCCATTGTTCAATAATTCTGTGGATGGATTCACTTGATATGCAATTTCAATGTCTTTGAACAATTGATGATTCTCCATTACAATTTGATTAAACTAAAAAAGATTTTTAATTAATTATAAAATTCAAAATATTGAATAAGAGTACAAAAGAATAATAGTGATAATATAATAAATGTGTTGTGTTAGTAAATTGTAATTCAAACCAATTTCATTGCCATAAATTTATTGTGGTAATTTAATTGTGATGTCATCCAATGTTTTGATGAGAACTGATTTATCGTCTTTGGAATTAACCCTAACCCTAATTTCCCCATCACGATACCAGGGCAGCAACAATTTTTTGATTTCTTTTTAACTTCATAAGATTAGACATTATTTGCTGATTCGTTGGTGTGAGACGATCTCGAATTATAATAGTAGCATTCACGTTATTGTCTATTAATTCATGAGCTTCGGGTTTGATGAGACCTAATTCACGTACTTTTTCCATGAGATGATCTTTGTTTTCCTTTAATTTAAACTTGATTACAAACATGACATATTTCTTATTACCCCTGTTTGACTTTTCAATTTTGTAAATATCTTTTATTGAATCACATAATTGTACATTGTAAATTTTTTCGTCTGTAATTACAAGCTGACTTTGTGTGACAGTTATAGGAGCACCAGTTATTATGACATCATTATTCATTGTTAGTTGTTTTAGATATCAGATGTTATTGTATTGATGCCAACTGTGTGCAATTCAACATTTTGTTCAATGTCATTGACCTGTATTCTAAGATTTTCATATACATTTTTTATGTTCGCAATAGACTTTTTGATTTCCATCAACTCATTATTATTTTGTAACATGATTTTCATTAAATCTTTGTTTGTAGGTTCATCTCCATCTAAATTCAAACTCATACTTGGAGAATTCTGATTATACAACAATTGTTGCTGATCCATGAATTGCTGTTTTTGATTTTTGTTGCAAACTGTTTGTTGCATTAACGGTAGCCCTTGAGAAGTTGAAAATTGTTGCTGTTGCACTGCTACAGCTTTTTCATTTTGCAGTGGCTCATCTTCCGTTTTAGATGATCTCAATTTTCCTTTTACCATCAGTGAAAAACTTCTTTATTTTGGTCATTCACTTAAATAACGATATGTTAATATTAGATATTTAATGTTACATCCACGACGTACAATGTGCAACTTTTCACACAATTTAACAAATGGAGTATATAAAAGAATTTATATTTTGTAAAACTATGCACTAAATGTAGGTACTTCCACCTTAATCCACGTTTAGTATTTTATATAATTTGACCGCTAAACTGAAATGTGTCACGTGCCGAGTCCCAAAACAGGCCAAGAACCTTTGTCGATGTTGGATGGTTGACGATTGATTTTACGTTGCTAGCTTCCTTGCTCTCAATAACCTTTTGTATTACGCTGCTGTTAGATAGTAGTTTTTTTAGGTTGAAACCATTCTCGCTTAGTGTTTTATTTATGTTTTGCTGGCAACGGTCTACTTCTTTTACCCATACTTGACGGTACATTTTTTCTATGTATCCGGTCAGTGCGAACTTGTGCTGCCTAAACTTTATCAAAATTTGAATAAGGGAATCTTGAACGGTTGGTCCAACCATTAACACTTCATTGAGAGACACCATTGGTTGATTTAGCAGATCCATCGAAGACTATCCTTAACTTGGTGGTGTAGCTTATTTCCCGAAAAAAAACCATGATGGGGTAGATAATAACTTTCCTTTGAGGCTGGTCCCTTGATTCTGGTCATATGGCTGAATTGGATATATTCGTTTATAAATTAACATACATCTCTTTGAATTCCTTATTAATTCGAAACATCTTCCTCGTCAGTCAATTGTAGGGATTTCTTCGAGGTTGTGATTTCTTCGGTTTTCCAGATATTTTTTAATGTACGGCCAATATCAACTAACGTAGTAAAGGTTTCGATTTCTTGATTCGCGGTGTTATTGCTTCAAGCTATTACCCATCTGAAGACAGTGTTCATAGCGACGAGTCCACTAGTCAGTTAGTTTAGTTTACGTGACTGGCCCTGCACAGCTCTTGCAAAGATATCGACCCCAAGAAGAAGATCTATTGCATTCGATTCGTTGAAGGTGGGGTCTGCAACTTGTAACTCCTTTAATGCTATCGTTTCAGTCATGAATATGAATATTATGCATGAATATTATTATGAATAATAATATGAATATTATTATGAATATTATGCAGTATGAATATTATGCTGAATATTATGCTGATTTGGTGCGATCCACAGGTTTGTTACATCCCGTGTTTGACCAATTGTAGTCTCTCCAATTGCTAATTTCTGGACGCAAGCTAATTTCTGGACGCAAGATTCAGTTATAAGGGATGATTCGGACGCTGAATCTAAAAGCGCTTTAAATGATTGAAATTCTCCAAGCCGGTCTCTGGCATTCACCATGGCTGTTGGTAGTATGGTTGTAACTGTTTTTTATGAATGTGCTGGCACACGCGGTTGGTTGGCTTTGCTCGTTCGGAATTGATTCTTGTGCTGACTCCTTGGTGTTCTCCTTAGATGTGCTTGTGACTGTCTCATGAAGCATGGAATGATGCTTACGATGACACCTTTGACACCGTGATTTGGATTTACATTCGTAGACTCGATGATTCTTACTCAGACAATTGAAACAGCGAAACTTTGATTTTATTGTAGTGGATCTTTGATAGGGAGTCATATTCTTAAACCGATCACACTGATTTATTAGGTGTTCACCTTGGTTACATATCGAACACTGGGAAAATGTGGTTGTCGCAAATGATCTCAGCTTCGGTGACCGAATTGATTATGCTTTATGGCCTTGCATCTTTTCCCTGAAACCATTCTCTGCTTCAAGCGTATCTGTTCTTGAATTAATTTTTGATAAGCTTCGTGGTAATTTGCGTCGGTAACGGCGAGATGTCGAATTAAAGCAGCTGGCTCTCCATCGAGAAGGCCTTTCAAATATTGAAATTTTTGAGCCGCTGTTAAGTGTTCCTTGTCATGAATGGTAGACGAGTAAATATCATAAAATGATTGCCACTCCAAATAATTTCCCTTAAATGTGTGAATCATGATTTTTGGCAACCGAACCTCTCCTGCATGTGACTGCGACATATTCATCGTGGTATTATTTAATTGTTGCGCGTTGACTGGCGGGGTTAGGCTACGCTTTCTGATATGGGCATTTAGACTTGATAGCACTGCATAGTAGTTATCCTCAAATTCTGCCAAATCGGATTCAACTGTTGGATCTTCATTGAACATGTGTTTCTCAATTTCCGTAAATTCTGTTAATAATTGAGTTGCTCGGTTTAGTTTTACATAAATTTCGTCCACGTTTACCTTATCAAGAGAGCCTTTAGTGTAAACTATCAATCTCGTCATTGAGCCTTTCACCACGCCACGCTGCCTTTTTACCGACTCCATTTTCCCCTTGCTTATTAAGTGAATTATTACTTAATTACAGTTACGCACTACCAGGTATTTACTACGCATTTTCTCAGTAATTTACGTGCAAACGGTGCAACAAACCTTCTGACTACCGATCAGGATTTTAATTGTTAAATTCCTTTTCTTGGCAATTTAGGGTAATCGGGTTTAACAATTGTGGATAAAAGTTGTACTCACAGTTCTTGATGGTAGGTATTTGTCATGCATAACCACGGTATATGTTTACATCAAATAAAATAGAAAGCTACTAGGTGAGTTTAATTATTTTTTCTTAAATTTAACTTAATATTAATTCAAATTATTGTTTTCAGTAGTTTTTGTTCCGTAACACTGGCAGCTCATGATTGTAGAATGTTATCTTCTTTCAAAACGTAGGTCATTCGTACCATTTTTGGTCCAATTAAATTTGCGGAAAACGAGTGTCGGATTCGTATTAATCATGAGATTCTTGGAGATAAAGGGTGATTTTTTTGTGGTTAGGATTTTCATGCATTAGTATTTGACAGATCACGCGGGATTTCAGACAAGGTGTCAAAGAGAAAGATGCTCAGTATGCTTTGACATTTCATTTCACGATCTGCCACAACGTCGAATTTTCAGTGAATGGGCCCTAGAAAAGTTGGCAGAAAATCCGCTTTTTTATCGACAAATTTTGTTCAGCGATGAGGCTCATTTCTGGTTGAATGGCTACGTAAATAAGCAAAATTGCCGCATTTGGAGTGAAGAGCAACCAGAAGCCGTTCAAGAACTGCCCATGCATCCCGAAAAATGCACTGTTTGGTGTGGTTTGTACGCTGGTGGAATCATTGGACCGTATTTTTTCAAAGATGCTGTTGGACGCAACGTTACGGTGAATGGCGATCGCTATCGTTCGATGCTAACAAACTTTTTGTTGCCAAAAATGGAAGAACTGAACTTAGTTGACATGTGGTTTCAACAAGATGGCGCTACATGCCACACAGCTCGCGATTCTATGGCCATTTTGAGGGAAAACTTCGGAGAACAATTCATCTCAAGAAATGGCCCGGTAAGTTGGCCACCAAGATCATGCGATTTGACGCCTTTAGACTATTTTTTGTGGGGCTACGTCAAGTCTAAAGTCTACAGAAATAAGCCAGCAACTATTCCAGTTTTGGAAGACAACATTTCCGAAGAAATTCGGGCTATTCCGGCCGAAATGCTCGAAAAAATTGCCCAAAATTGGACTTTCCGAATGGACCACCTAAGACGCAGCCGCGGTCAACATTTAAATGAAATTATCTTCAAAAAGTAAATGTCATGGACCAATCTAACGTTTCAAATAAAGAACCGATGAGATTTTGCAAATTTTATGCGTTTTTTTTTAAAAAAAAGTTTTCAAGCTCTTAAAAAATCACCCGTTATAATTGGATTCATTAAATCCAACCGAATTAGATGACTGGGCCACGTTGCAACGTTTGATTATAAAATGCAGAAACAACTAGCCGGTATACGGCGTAGAGGAAGATCCCGACCGCGATGGTAAGACGATGGCGATCAAGACCTACGGATAATAGGATGTCGAAAGAGGAAAACGCGAGTGTTTGACTGAGGCGGATCGAGGGTTACCTTGCAGGTGGCCAAATCCAATTTTAAAGCAAATTATGTTCCGAATGCGGCTATTTCTACCGATTTCGAGGGCCCCTGGGCGTACGAGAAATATTAATTTGCCTATCAAGCGAACGCATATTTATAATAGGTTAATGAATAAAGTTATCACTTGGAATGGTTTATCCTCACATACTGGACTTTCTTTTATGACAAATGAATACACAGAGTGTCCCTAAATTAGCTGATACGAATAATACCATTGGATTCCATAATCAAGGAACCTTCCAACACAGCACCTTGTATTAGAGATACTTCAATATTTTGAGAAATAACCATACACCACACTATTTCTAAATCAAAAAATTTAACTTACCGGATTTTGGCGTATTTTTTGTTGTGAAAAATAGAATTTCATGCGATAGTTGGACATTAAACAGTTTATAATTATACACGATCGGACCCGGAGCATCTCATTTCATCGTAATACGAGAGAAGTCATATAATAAATCAATACCGAAAGATATAATACACCTGTAAATAAGCTGCAAAATTAATCATCAAACATTTAAACGCTGGAATACCATCGACACGCGGTGGCAACGTTGGATTAACTAACCATAGAAGATTTAACATTTACTTTTGATTAAATTCAAAGTCAGGTTAGTGTTGAACATTTGTATTTTATGCGTATTGTGTGCGTCGCGTTAATACTATATTAATATCGGATATTGTCAAGTGTACTTTATACCAATTATTGGATGAGTAAGTGGTAGATTTACATGATTTTGAATTGAAAATTCGTGGCAATATATGTAACATCTATTTTTGTTTAAATCTCGTTTCTTAACATGGAACTGACATTATTAAAAAAAAAACGAAACGGTCATAAGGGTCGGGTGACTTATTTTAAAAGTCAATTTATGCTTCATCGACTTCGAATTACGTACTCCATGTTTGACGATGTTCAGACAAATATTGAAAGTTTTGACGCCGAACCTAATGTTATAAATGAACGAGACCAATTTGATGACAGTTATGGTGCTCTTGAATCACAAATATTAAATGGAATAGACCAATAAGAGTGTAGGTCTAAATTATAATTTAAAGCAACGTCAGTTTTGATGGATGAACTATACGACAATGATGGCTCAGTGAATACTACGCAGGCTATTAAATTGCCAGAAATAACTTTACCGACGTTTGATGGTTCAGAATTAGGATGGTTGAAATTTCGTGACGTTTTCTTTGATTTAATTCATAATAAAATAAAGCTCGATTGTACTGCCAAATTTCATTATTTGATATCATATGTCTTCGTGATGGTAAAGCTTTTCATTTAATAGAAGCCCTTCCGGTAACAAGCCAAAATTACAATGTGGCATGGCAAACTGTGTTTGATCATTTTAATAATGAAGTATCGATACAGAAACTACATATGAAGAGTATTTACGATATTAAAAGGCCAGTCGAAGGGTCCGCACAGTCATTAAAATTGTTTATTGACACTGTGCTTAAACACATAAATGCATTAAAAAACATGGGTGTATAGCAATTGATCAATGAGAATTATTCCTTATTCATCACTTATCTTAAAAGTTGGGTTTTGCTTCACATACTCAAGTCATTAAAAGTACACAAGAAAATACTATTTTGCAACTCGACGAATTCATCGAGATTTAAAAAAGCTCAAATAATTGAATGTGTGAAACAAGTTAGTAATGTAGTCAATACGACCGCTAATGTTTATGATACGCGATAGAAACACTTCGTTAATTCGAAACTAAATCGTAGCTTTGTGTCCAAAGAAATAATGTGTACATTTTGTGGAGGCAATCATATGCTAACAAATTGCACATAATTTAGCGATTCCAATGTGGGTGCTGAAAGGCGCTTCGATTTTGTTAAAAACATCAACTTTGTACTAATTGTTATTATCTGAGAAACATCGTGTGTTTGAGTGTAAAAGTAATCCATGTGCTTTATGTGCTTTAAAACATACCATATTATTACATTTCGGTAAAAGAAATACTTCTTATACAAATTCGCCGAATTATACTTCGAGCGAACGTATTAAATCATTATCTTCAAACACTCTTGGAAATCAAAGGGTAAATCCATCTAGTATTGTTCAAAATGATGCGGTCACAACTCAATCACATTGCGTATTAGATGATAATTCGAGTTCCACACTAACAGTAACCGATAACTGCACAACAAACGAGCAGCTATTAAGTAGCAAAGTTTTATTAGCAACGGCTGTGGTTTTAATATCTGATCCAAACGGAAGTTTCATGCAATGTAGACCACTACTTGATAGTGGCTCCCAATCCGAACGAGTATGCCAAATGCAGGAAGTCGAAAACATAAAGTATCTATTCCAGTAACCGGGATAGAACAAAATAAAATATTTATTTGTCACAAGGTAAATCTTACAATTAAGTCTCCTGTGAGCAACTATGTAAACAATCTTGATTTCTTGGTTTTTCCGAAAATAACGTTGTATTTACCATCTGAACCAATAATAATTAAGTTAAATTCGATTCCGTCGTATATAGAATTGGCAGATGCGTATTTTTTTAATCCAGATAAAATCGATATTCTTCTTGGTGCAGAAATATATCATGAAATAATAAGAGGGGAAAAAATTGAAATAATCACGAATTTTCCTCCATTCATATCGACTGAATTTGGTTATATTGTATCAGGCCTGAGCAATGTTAGCCATGTGTATTTATGTAACGTCGAAAAATTAAACTCCAGCATCGAGAAATTTTGGAAATTAGAAGAGTTTGATCATACTAATAATTTCTCAATAGAGGAAAAAATGTGCGAAAGTCATTATATGGAACATGTAACTCGTGCGATAGTTCGGGAAGGTATAGTGTAGCATTTCCCTTGAAAACAAATATCAGCCAATAGTAATCCAAAATTGTATACAAAGTATTCTGATTTAATAACTGAATACCTGGAGCTTGGCCACATGCAAGAAGTTGAAAATGTAGAGCAAGTGAACAATCCGCATAATAAATCGTATTATTTCAGTGTTAAAGGAAACTAGCATACTACTACTAAATTGAGAGTGGTATTTAACCCATTCCCGCAAATGATAGCTATAGCTTTTAATAAAAAAGGAACATCATTCTTACGAAGTGTACAAATACATTTATTTGTTAATTATTCAGTAATACATCTAAGAAAAAAAGATGAAACATTCCAGGCAACATATCCATTGTTTTTTTGTACGATTTTTCATGATAAAAAAATCGATATATCGCCTTCAGAGACAAATGACGGCTATAGCCGTCGTATTTTTGGTGATATATATATATATATATATATATATATATATATATATATATATATATATATATATATATATATATATATATATATATATATATATATATATATGCAAATGACGTCTATAGCCGTCCTGCATATTTTATTTAACGAACAATTTTTTATTTTCTATTTTTCGGTTATCGATTATGATGGGATTGGGTATGTTGGATAGAAATCGGATTCTAAAATGATTTTGGGAAGAAATTCTAGAATATGGCCATCTGGGACGGAACTAGTTCAATTCTTAACCGATTATGATGGGATTGGGTATGCTGGATGGAAACAGTATTCTTAAATGATTTTTGGAAGAAATTCTGGAACAAGACCTCTTAGGACAGAAATTGGGCATTGTGGATGCAATGATATTATGAAATAATTTTTAGAAAAAGTTCTGGAATGTGGCCATTGGAATTCCCGTGAACTATTTCCTAAACTATCCTAAAAATTAAAATTAGGTAGGTTTAGGAAAAACTTCACGCTTGTGTACACAATGATGAATATTTTGTTAAATCCTAAATATCCTTATATGTATTAGTGAGTGTAATATACTTTATTCGTATTAAACGATAAAGATAAAATTTAACTTTGTTTTATAAGGGAAAGTTCGATAGTGTTTTATAGGGGAATGTTCGAATTTATTGTATATTAATTATATTATCCTTATACTGATCGATTTGATTCGGTCAATTATAATTTGCGTTAATCTTTCCCTGAAGGAATAACCACCATGTATCGGGTCATGTATCAGCTATGCACATCTATTGCAGCTGGGATAGATTAACGGGATAATTTATTGGTTTCGTTGTGTTTTATTATTATTATTATTATATGTCGTTGTTCGTTTTCTGTTGTGCTTACGGCGATTTAACACCTTGGTTAGTAAGTATAGGGTTTTCTTGAACTTGTTATGTCTGCTTCAACTCACTACCCTTGGCTTGGGTAAACGGACTTAAAGGTCTAGTCCGGCGAGTACAGACGTGTATGTGATAATATTATACTTACACTTATGTTGGATTTCCTTTTTTTTAAACACTTAGACTTTAGATTTAAAAATTTATTTAATAACTAAATATTTGTACAATAACTGTTACGGTTCTTAATTAATAACTGGTTCTTGATAAAACTTGTTCTTGATAATAACTCGTTCTTGATAATAACTTTAATAATTTCAATGACTTTGACAATAATGATTTTACACAACTACAACTGATTTAATAACTAGATAACAACTCTCTGACGACAACTTTCAACTAACAACTGATTTAATGTAATAATTTCGCGGTTTATATAGTATTTGATTTTCGTTAATAATTAGTTTTAATTTTATAAAAGGCGGGACTGAAAGATCCTTATTTTCTGTAATTCTAATTAAACTTATTTCTGATTGGCTCGATTTTGTGATCTCTATATTTTAATCGGGGCCTTCATTTATTACGAGACTATTTATTTTTTATGTGACAATGATATCTTGCATATGGGTTTCTAGTGGTCTCGTGGGTCTTTGTTTACATTCAAATTTTTTGTAAATCATTTCATGTGTTTATTTTAAGTCAAAATGTGTATCTTACTTTTTTATTGTTACAGTATTTATGTTTTGGGATCTTTGTAATGGTTTTTATTGCTATCTTTCATTCTGTATAATTTAAAAGTTGTAATACATTTTGTTTGTGTTTTTTATGCATAATATTTGTTGTTGTGTCGAAAATATGTTTTTATCTGAATTGAATGTTTAATTTTGCTATCTTATGTGCTATAACTTAACTATATAATTTATATGTAATCAATTTCTTATCTTTAATGATGAAATTAATGCTATTATTGTATTTTGTGTGACCTGGACGGTGCTTTAACGTGTTTTGTATACGGGACACTGTCCTGGAAACACAACAACTTGTTTATGTGAATTGGCTGACTCCTTACTTTATATTTGGATTTTGCTTTTAATCAATAACTTTAAAAAATGAAAATTATTACTTTTAAAAAATCTTATAATGCTAGTAGTACATAATAATATAAAATAATAAAACAAATCAATTAATCAGTATATGAATTTGGGGTAATATAGAACCAAATTATCAGAAAAAATAAATACCTAGAATAGGTGTAAGGACCAAGGTGGTTTAGTACGCACAATTTGTAACGAGATAATAAATTCTCGTTGTAAGCGATTTTCCATAAAATTGTCCATGTCCCAGGAAAACCCCCACCAAATACTAAGTGTACTTTCGGGTTAGTATAGATCCAATCTAACAGAAAATCATCATTTCTTGTAAAGTTATAGGGGCTAAGGGTGTTTAGGATGCTCAAATCGCAATACGATAAATTTACGTTGTAAACGAATTTCCATAAATTTTCCCATGTCCCAGGAAAACCCCCACTAAATACTAAGTGTACTTTCGGGTTAGTATAGATCCAATCTAACAGAAAATCATCATACCTTGAAAAGTTATAGGGGCTAAGGATGTTTAGTATGCTCAATTCACAATACGATAAATTTACGTTGTAACCGATTTTCCATAAATTTTCCCATGTCCCAGGAAAACCCCCACCAAATACTAAGTGTATTTTCAGGTTAATATAGATCCATTCTAACAGAACATCACCATTCCTTGAAAAGTTATAGGAGCACGTATGTGAAGTTATCCCAGGATTCTATCCCAGAAAATAATTTTTTTTAATCAGGCAACAATAACATATCAATAACCAATTTGCTCTTGTGTGAAGTTATCCCAGCCCAGGTTTTGATTCATTTCATTCAAATATACTATATTTGTGAAGTTAGCCCAGCCCAGAAATTTTATCAATTTTAATGAAAAAACGAAAAATTATCAAGTTTATTAAATTCGATTTGTTTTTAATATAATAAAAAAAATTTAAATATAACGTATAAAAAAACTGTAAAATTTTAAGTTGCATAAAATAATGGTAATATTCAGGCAATGTAAGAAAAAATTTGTTCCGTGGCAAGTTCCCGAAAATGAACTCTCGGCTGAGAATTTCATTGATTTTTATATAATTTTTCGTACCGCTCGATAAATTAAAAACTATTTCGCCAAAACTAAAAATGTCTCGGATCAGGGCAACATGATTTTGAAATGTATACACTAGTACCTAAATATCAGCTAAATAAGAAAAAAATCGTTCTGTGGCAAGTTCCCGAAAATCAACTCTGGGCTGGGAATTTTATTGATTTTAATACAATTTTTCACCCGCTCGATGAATTAAAAATTATTTCGCCAAAACTAAAAATGTCTCGGATCAGGGCAACATGATTTTGAAATGTATACACCACTAGCTAAATTTCAGCTAAATAAGAAAAAAATCGTTCTGTGGAAAGTTCCTGAAAATCAACTCTGGGCTGGGAATTTCATTGATTTTTCTATAATTTTTCGTCCCGCTCGATAAATTAAAAAATATTTTGCCAAAACTAAAAATGTCTCGGATCAGGGCAACATGGTTTTGAAATCTATACACCACTAGCTAAATTTCAGCTAAATTAAAAAAAATATCGTTCCGTGCCAAGTTCCCGAAAATCAACTCTGGGCTGGGAATTTCAATGATTTTTCTATAATTTTTCGAAACATAATTCTTAGCCCAGAGTTGATTTTCGGGAACTTGCCACAGAACGATTTTTTTCTAATTTTGCTGAAATTTAGCTATTGCTGTATACATTTCAAAATCATGTTGGCCTGATCCGAGACATTTTTAGTTTTGGCGAAATAATTTTTAATTTATCGAGCGGGACGAAAAATTATATAAAAATCAACATAATTCTCAGCCCAGAGTTGATTTTCGGAAAGTTGCCACGGAACGATTTTTTTCTAATTTTGCTGAAATTTAGCTACTGCTGTATACATTTCAAAATCATGTTGGCCTGATCCGAGACATTTTTAGTTTTTGCGAAATAATTTTTAATTTATCGAGCCGTGCGAAAAATTATAGAAAAATCATTGAAATTCCCAGCCCAGAGTTGATTTTCGGGAACTTGCCACGGAACGATATTTTTCTAATTTTGCTGAAATTCAGCTACTGCTGTATACATTTCAAAATCATGTTGCCCTGATCCGAGACATTTTTAGTTTTGGCAAAATAGTTTTTAATTTATCGAGCGGGACGAAAAATTATATAAAAATCAACATAATTCTCAGCCCAGAGTTGATTTTCGGGAAGTTGCCACGGAACGATTTTTTTCTAATTTTGCTGAAATTTAGCTACTGCTGTATACATTTCAAAATCATGTTGCCCTGATCCGAGACATTTTTAGTTTTGGCAAAATAATTTTTAATTTATCGAGCGGGACGAAAAATTATATAAAAATCAACATAATTCTCAGCCCAGAGTTGATTTTCAGGAAGTTGCCACAGAACGATTTTTTTCTTATTTTGCTGAAATTTAGCTACTGCTATATACATTTCAAAATCATGTTGCCCTGATCCGAGACATTTTTAGTTTTGGCGAAATAAATTTTAATTTATCGAGCGGGACGAAAAATTATATAAAAATCAATGAAATTCTCAGCGCAGAGTTCATTTTCGGGAACTTGCCACGGAACAAATTTTTTCTTACATTGTCTGAATATTAACATTATTTTATGCAACTTAAAATTTACAGTTTTTTTATACGTTATATTTAAATTTTTTTTATTATATTAAAAACAAATCGAATTTAATAAACTTGATAATTTTTCGTTTTTTCATTAAAATTGATAAAATTTATGGGCTGGGCTAACTTCACAAATATAGTATATTTGAATGAAATGAATCAAAACCTGGGCTGGGATAACTTCACACAAGAGCAAATTGGTTATTGATATGTTATTGTTGCCTGATTAAAAAAAAATATTTTCTGGGATAGAATCCTGGGATAACTTCACATACGTTATAGGAGCTAAGGGTGTTTAGTATGCTCAATTCGCAGTACGACAAAATCAAATTTATCGTATTGTGAATTGAGCATACTAAACACCCTTAGCCCCTATAACTATTCAAGGAATGATGATTTTCTGTTAGATTGGATCTATACTAACCCGAAAGTACACTTAGTATTTGGTGGGGGTTTTCCTGGGACATGGGAAAATTTATGGAAATTCGTTTACAACGTAAATTTATCGTATTGCGAATTGAGCATCCTAAACACCCTTAGCCCCTATAACTTTTCAAAGAATGATGGTTTTCTGATAGAATGGATCTATATTAACCTGAAAATACACTTAGTATTTGGTGGGGGTTTTCCTGGGACATAGGAAAATTTATGGAAAATCGGTTACAACGTAAATTTTGTCGTACTGCGAATTGAGCATACTAAATACCCTTAGCCCCTATAACTTTTCAAGGGATGATGATTTTCTGTTAGTATGGATCTATATTAACCCGAAAGTACACTTAGTATTTGGTGGGGGGTGTAACATTAAGATGTTCCAGCAAGCTAATAATAAGATCGTGAATCCTATGTTTCGTTAGTGTTTTTTTTTGTTGATTTTCTCACTCATATGATCGTAGAAAAGCACTCAATCTATCGCCCTTATTTTGATATTTTTTGGTATAATTGCATAATTTGAATATCGTAAGGTAGATGGTGATGATCTTGGTTTAGGGCGATATATTTTTTTTGTATATTGCTGATCAAAAATAAAAAGTATTAAAACAAAAAGAAAGAAGAAAGCTCGTAAAATGAATTGCCAATAATTTTTGTCATTCTCTTTGAAACCTTGCACATAACAATATTATTATACCATAACAGTGCAGTACAGTAGTGCAGTGACAAGGTAACATTAAAAATATTAAATATAAAGTGCCATTTGCGAAATTAAATTGCTAAAGTCTCGCGTTGTGTATATATATCATATAATTACGAGAGAGGTTTGCTGCTTATTGTTAACGATAATTAATCGTCGCGGAAGAACAGGTAATATATATATACCATTTTTTTTTTTATTGTGATACTTAGCTTTGTCATTTTGTTAACTTGTGTTCTAAACTTCTTGTAAATTCGATTAATGTTGGCTTAAGCCGTAATCAGTTTTTGAAAAAAAGTGCCAATTATTGTTCTCTTTTACTTTGTATAGTGCCAATAATAGCCAAGTTAAAGTGGAATATAATTTACCGGTTTGCTATCGCGACTTGCAAGCTGCCTTAAACGATCCTAGTTAATACTAACGGACTAGGATATTTACCACTGTGAGAGTATAAAAGCACGCATTTGTTTGCTTCAGTTGTGTTCAGCGGTATTTTATCAATATTTGCGTGGCATAAAATTGTGGCTCATACGTGACAAATAACGGAGCCTACCTTTGTCATCACTAATCGTACCAGATCATCATCATTACTAACGGATCTATATATGTATAATCAGCTAAGTGGATCAAAATTTATTACGTGGCTTATCCGTCACATAAAGTATTTATTTATATATATTATATTCATTATATATTTTCTTTGTTTTTTTTTTGCTATTATATTTATTTAAATTTATATATATAAACATATCAATAGACATAAGTATGTCTATTTCATTACTTCTATTTTAAGTCTGTATCAATGTTTTGCATGCTATTTATTATTTATATTATTTCTTATGTTTCATTATATATTTATACCATATATTAACTTACATATAGGCTTAATAAGACAATGGACCGCGGATCCTAATAAATTTCTTCTCTCTCTTTCTTAAGTACAATTTATCTCCATTATTGCTACTTCTATGTATTTATAAAAATAAACTACTGTATATGTAAAAATTTAATTGTAAAGCTGTTATACGAATAATTATTGATATAATGCTAAATTGTTGATTTTATTAGTGTATTTCTCGATCATCGGTTTAAAAATTTTGTCGGAATTCGATTTTATTGATGGTTCAGATTATGGACTTAGCTGGCTCGAATATCACGATGGGTAGATAAATATATTCTTTTTTTAGATAGTATGGAATTAAAGGATTTTTTGTATTAAAAAAATCATGTAAAGCATTAATGTAAACTTATTAACGCCATTTTATATAAATTATAATTTACTCGTTTATATGAAGTTTTACGCATACATTGAAACAAAAAATGGCTGATTTAAATTTTTAGGAATGTTTAGGAAATACTTCACTTTCATCCATTGGATTATGCGCTGTTATATTGCAAGTAGCTCAACAATGTAAATTGTCGCTTGGTTTTAAAGGTTATGAAGATCTCATGATCTTAGAAGACATTATATTCCATGTTCCCTTGAATAGTTTTCGAGGTCGTTGTTGATAAGAATAATATTAATTTATCAAAGCCCTTTGTGTAGGGTTCATAAAGTGATTTTTTGTGCGAGTAAGTAGTTGACCTACTGCTCAACCCACTAATCCCATGAGTGGGGCACGTACTGGTGATAAATGTTAAGGCATTTTGCTTTACTAGAAACATGTTAGCATCACGAGCCGCTTGCTGTAAGAAAACCGGCTGCTTATTATCGAGTTCCACCCTAGTTTAAATTACCGAGTTTCGTGGCGATATTCCAGAATTTCTTAAACAGAATTCCTTTTCCATACCCATTCCCATCATAATCGGTTAAGAAATGACCGCGAGTCCAGTCCAGGGTGGCTATATTCCAGAACTTCTTCCAAAAATCATTTAAGAATCTTATTTCAATCCAACATACCCAATTCCATCATAATCGGTTAAGAAACTACTGAGTTCCGTCCCAGATGGCCATATTCCAGAACTTCTTCCAAAGTTCATTTAATAATCTCGTTTCCATCCAGCATACCCAATCCCATCATAATCGGTTAAGAATCCCATTTCCATCCATACCCAGTCCCATCATAATCGATAACCGAAAAATGGAAAATAAAAAATTGTCCGTTAATTAAATAAAATATGCAGGATGGCTATAGCCGTCATTTGCATATATATCACCAAAAATACGATGGCTATAGCCGTCATTTGCTCTGCAGAGAAAAATGAAGTGATAAGCAAATGACGGCTATAACCGTCGAAAAAAACTGTGAGAAGATGTGATAATTTTCACTTCCAAACATATAGAGAATGCTCAATTTCATATGGCAGTCATAATCAATTGAAAAAAAAGTGTGTTTCTGAGCACGGTCATTGATATATAAAAGTGTGCGAGAGTGGGTTAATGCTTCCTCAAAAACATCGAGTAACCTTGCATTGAATGATTGTTTAATGGTAGGACTAACCATTCAACAAACGTTGTTGTTTGAAATAGTTATTAGGTTCCGCAAGCATCCGGTTGCATTCATTGGCGATATAGTAAAAATGTATCGTCAGATTCGCATGCATCAACATGAGTTTCTTCGCATTTAGTGGACCAAACCGTCAGAAACCGAAATAAAATATTTCCATCTACGTATACAATTACTTACGATACGGCGAGTGCTCCATTTTTGGCCATTCGCACTCTTAAACAGTTAGCCATCGATGAATCTGCTATATTTCCTAAAGCATTGACTACTTTATTTCTTGATTTTTATGTACATGATGTTTTATTATGATCTAATAATGATCAGTATAAATTACTCGTTTCAGTGCTAGGTTTGCAATAGGAAATAGACAGTGATATGTTCCACATGTATTTTGTGAAGTATACAAACGATACTGAATGTACCAAACGTTCGGTACTCTCAGAAATAGTGCAATTGTACGACCCTCTTGGATTATGTGCTCCAATGGTTTTAGTTGCAAAGCTATTTATGCAATCTTTATGGGCAGTTACAAATCTGTCATGGGATGATAAACTTCCTTCAAATATGGCTGATATTTGAAATAATTTTAAAATGCAAGTTATTCACCTCGAAACAATAAATGTTCCAAGGTGTGTAATATCACCATTAGCCAAAAGAATAGAACTTCTAGCATTTGGGAACGCATCGGAAAAGGGTTATGCAGCAATATTGACTGCGCAACTATATCACAAAATATAGTTGAAATAATCAATATTAATTTTAGTGCGGTCCCATATGTGGTCCGATTTGGAAATCACTCTCATTCGAATAAAATCACCACCGACAAAGTTTATTGCGTTTGTTCTGTTATCACGGGGTTTTTTTACAAAAAGAATTAAAAGAGAATTCTCTTTGGTGGAATGGTCCGGATTTTTTATATCATTTCGAAGAAAATTGGCCAATATCCCTTAATTCGTACGTTAGTCCCGATTTATTAGAACTTCCGAAGTCTGGAACAAATTTAGTCTGTGTGAAAATTGATTGGGATTTGTTTGATAAGTTTTCAAGTTTCACCAAGCTAATTCGTATAGTTGTGACATGCATACGATTTATTACCAACTGCAAGTTGACGAAAGAAAATCGAAAGTATGAATCATTTCAATGTGCAGATATTGGTTTAGCTGTAGTTTTACTTATTAAACATATACAGAGTCAGGAATATTCCAATGAGTTGCAAAATATTCGTAAGGCTAAAGTCGTACCGTTAAATAGTAAATTTAAATTTTGAGTTCATTTCAGGACGAGAACCAAATTATTCGGGTTGGTGGTCGTTTGAACAATGCTGACATATCTTATAATAGCAAACATCCAATTATACTCTTTTACTAATAATAAATATAATTAATATAATATATATAATTTTACTAAATTACTAGTAACTTAGAAACATAAAAGGCTTCTTTATGCGGCTTCAATATTGGATCATCGGAGGTAGAAAAATACCAGTGAAATCTAGCCTAAATTAATCCTAAATAGTAAAAATGGAGGTTAGTACTATTTTAGGAAAAACTTCAAACTTCTACTGAGAAGTATGAAGTTTATACTATAATTCAAAATAAAACAAATTGTGAGGTTGTATTAGTGATTTGCGAACATTTAGGCGATTTTACAAAATTGTTAGGGTTACAAATAAATAAATTAAATTCATAACGTGTTTTTAGGTTCAATTTGATTAAAATTCATTATTCCAATAATAGCAAAATTGTGGAGAAATTATTAATTATTATTGCTAAGTAACTGAATATCGTACCGGACAAGTGGTGCAGTGGTTAAAGCTTCGGCTCTTGGACCGGGAGGTACTGGGTTCGAATCCCATCAGAAGCTAGATGCAAATCGAATTTTCATCATCGATTACAATCGGTGATGTTAATAAACACAACTAAGATCCTCTGATGGAGTGCAGAATTCGGCGCCGACCCACCTTCCATGTCAATGTACTACAGGTTGACATGGAGCTTGCAATGTGCAGGTAGTATACTGTAGTTGTGTGAGTAGGTGAATAGGTGTATGGGTTAATGATGTGGCGTGAATGCGTGGTATCACAATGGGCCAAAATGGCCTAAGTGTCTCAACCACTGAAACCTGAAACCTGAACTGAATATCGTTCACAGATTTAAAAAAAATAATAATAATAGGGTCAAATAACAGTGGGAATTTTCGGAAAATAATAATCGTAAAGTCATTACGCATTTTATTCCTTTAAAGTTCTCAAAAAAAAGATAAGTGACTTAAATTCCTATACAGGTACTCTACTAGTGCGAACCAAAATAAAATTCTAATGAATGTTAAAAAGATAAAACCACATTCTTGTAAAACCTGGCAATTCCAAGAAATCTTAATTCTTAATAATTTCATATCTGCATATCTAAAACGACATTCAATTGAAGAGCGGAATTTCTTAGTAAATTTGATTCTAAAAAAATTCATATTTCAAGATTTTCATCGATCGGCAAACTTGCCACTATAATATTTCGTAGACCTATATGTGCACTTTACTTGGGTCAACCCGATTAAAATTTTAATGGGGCTCACATATCTAAAACGACATTCAATTGAAGAGCGGAATTTCTTAGTAAATTTGATTCTAAGAAAATTCATATCTCAAGATTTTAAGCGATCGGCAAACTTGCCACTATAATATTTTGGTACACCTATATGTGCAATCCTTCCATTCAACGAATTCTGTGTAAAGATCTTCGGCAGTTCAGCAGTTGAAGCCCCGTGACCATCCGGCTCGATATCGATTCATTGGGTGGGCCTGCGACAAACTCGAAATCGGTATGAGGATTTTGCTCAAAAAAATCATCTTTTCGGTCGAGGCGCATTCCCATCTCGGTGGGTTCGCAAACAAACAAAATTGTCGCATTTAGAGATTGCTTGTTAATGTTTGGTGCGGCTTGTGACGTGGCGGCATTATTGAGCTGTATTTCTTGAAAGATGATGCCGGTGCGATCGTTATAGTTAACGGAATCAACTACCACCAACTACCACCATCAACTGCCAACAACCTTTTGGTTTCAGCTAGATGGTGCGCCATGTCACATATTGGGCGTTACAATAGCTGAAATGTCTGGCGAATGGTCTGGCAAAGAGCTGTAGTTTGACGACTTTGGATTTCTATTAGTAGGGTGCCGTGAAGGACTAGTTATTTATACGGACAATCCACAAACAATTGAGCATTTGAAAGCCAATATTGAAGCAACCATTACCGCAATAGATCTGCACACAATCCAAAATATTCTCAGAAATTGGAACGATATCATTTTTCATAAACAACCAGGAGGATTGTACTTTCAAACAAAAAAATAAATTTGAAAGTGCTCTAAACTCGCACCGACCAAATTAGCCCGCCTCAATGAAACCTGTATTATAATTTGTTACACATTTATTACAATTTATTACAACAACTCCCGATTTTATTACAGTGACCGTTTTCGCGGAACAAGTGGTCGGTTCAGCTTTTAATTAAACCTACACCGCCAAAATTGTAACTTTTGATGTAGCTGTGATAGCGGGAAGGTTCTTGGACCAGAATTTATTACAAATTAATCACATTGATTAAACAGTTCAAGATGAACCGTATATCTTGACTAAGGATAAATTTCACCCCAAATGGTTATTTATGATAAAAACATCGATTTTGCCAATATTAATAAATTATTACAGAAGACCGTCACCAGATATACTCTTTCGACCTTGTGGAGGGCAGATCAACCTTATAAAGGTGTGTAATACATTATATATGTGTCAGGTTATGCGGAATTGGCTCCAAACCGTAAAGGCTTCAAACGTCTAATTTAAAGTTCGATTTTATCACTCTCAACAATTTATTACACCAGACTGCCACCAGATATTGAGTCAAATGTTACTCCTGGGACCTTGCGGAGGGCAGATCAACCTTATAAAGGTTTGTAATAAATTATCTTTGTGTCAGGTTATCTTTGTGTCAGGTTATAAATTGTTGAAGGTGATAAAATCGAACTATAAATTAGACGTTTGAACCCTTCACCGTTTGGAGAAAATTTATTACACACCTGTATAAGGTTGATTTGCCCTCCACAAGGTCCCAGGAGTAACATTTGACTCAATATCTGGTGGCGGTCTGGTGTAATAATTTATTAATATTGGTAAAATCGATGTTTTTGTTATAAATAACCGTTTGGGGAGAAATTTACCCTTAGTCAAGATATAGGGTTGATCTTGAACTATTTAACCAATGTAATTAATTTGTAATAAATTCTGGTCCAAGAACCATCCCGATATCACAGCTATATCAAAAGTTACAATTTTGACAGTGTAGGTTTAATTACAAGCTTAACCGACCACTCGTTCCTCGAAAACGGTCACTGTAATAAAATCAGGGTGGTCATTTTGTGGTGCTTTATCACATTTGGTGTTGAAAAGTATGATAAAAAGGAATTGTCGTAGTTTTCGCACAGATTATGGATGAATTATGTCACGTCGTATATTGATGTCTATGAAAAAGACCGCATTATCTTCTATATCATTCTCTCTCACACAAAAAAATATTGTTTTGACATTTGTACCAATCATTTGTGTTGCTATTACAAGTTTTTACTTCTATGTCAAACAATTTATATTGGCGGGATTGTTAATTTAAAATTGAAAAAGATTTAAAATAATAAAAAGAATAATTTAACAGTGAATATATTGTTCGATTTATTATCGTTGACGTTTTGGAATATTGTGAATTTTATGTTGTGTGGAAAAGTAGTGTAAGTGAACCATATATAATTTCTAGTTTCGTGTTTTTAATAATCTAAGTCGATTTTTTTTGTTTTTCCAAAACATAAAATATAATTATAAAACCACATCAATATCGTTTATTGCTTGATAATCATAAATTGTATGTATTCTATTAGATATTTATACTCTTTTATTGGCATATAGCCGACACCGTGTGAGATGTTTTTTATTTAATGTTTATATCCTTTTATTGCGTGTGACTCATATGTAATGTAATTAATGTTTAAATTTTGTTACTGGCGTATAGCAGGGCATATTTGATTATTGTAAACAAATCATTAAATAAACAAACTACATACATAAATTGTTACTTTTGTAGATTTTGGAGTCGCATAACCCCCATATCGCATATAAATACTGGCACGGACAACGAAAACATAATTATGAACATCGACGGGAGTTTAATCCCTTTCGGATGAAGGACGACGAATTTATAGGGGATATTTTCGGTTTCCTATGGTTCTTGCTGTAAAACTGATAGAAGAACTTCAAATTTTACAGGACGCAAAAGAATCACGGGCTTCGAGTGATATAACATTGGAGGACTCGGAGGATAAAGTACCTTTTGAAGTCAAATGTTTGGTGACGTATAATTTCTATGCTACCGGTTCGTACCAAAATAAAATATAAAGCATCGGTTATATGTCGCAAACAGCCATCAGCAAATCCATAGAGCAAATCACCGAACTTCTAAATTTGTTGATGGGCAAATACATAAAATTTCCACAAGGAGAGGAAGAACGGAACATAATAGCGCAAGAATTTGCTAAACTAGGGATTCCGGGGATAATAGGGTTGATAGATGGTACACAAATTGCTATAGCTGGATTGAACAAGGACGTTGAAATGGCATACGTCAATCGAAAGGGATTTCACAGCATTAATACACAAATTGTTGTGAATGATCGGAATGTAATCACCTACATAACTGCCCGTTATCCAGGTTCGGTCCACGACAGGTATGTTTGGGGAGCAAGCAAACTTTTGGCGATGTTTGAGAACGAGTACACCACTCCTGATGCTAAACGGTATTAGCTTCTTGGGGATCAATGATACCTTTTACTGCCATTCCTTATTACCGTGGGTGAAGAAGGTACAACCGCACGTGAAAGAGAGTTTTACCGCAGACATAAAATTATTCGCAGCCAAGTAGAAAGAGCCATTGGATTAATAAGAAAAAGATTTCAGTGTGTGCTTGGGGAAAGAAAACTGCACTACTCTCCCCTGAAATGCGCAAAAATTATAAATGCAGTGGCAGTGTGCCTTAATTTTTTAATCATGAATGGGTTTGAAGACGATGCTTTGGAGGAACAAATAGCCACGGCTTCCACAGAAAGTGTAGTTAGGCCTAGTGGAAGCAATCCCTATCTCAAAGCAGGCCGTCAAGTTCGCCAAAGAATTATGGATAGTATTATAATGACGAATTAATAAATAAAAACCAATTAAAATAATAAACCAAGCTGTTTCAATTATAATTACATTTATTAAATAATTCAAATATCACATTATATTTAAATAAAAAAAAAAAAATTAATTTGGTCTATCTCTTATTTCTTTTAAAAGAGACATCGACTCTTTATGCCGCCGTTCATTTTCGAGGCTTTCCCGTTTTAAAAATGGCAGTAACCCGTTCTCGCACGGCTTGTTTGAGTAGTAGAAGGTTGTGGGTTCCTGCCTGCTAAGATAGGATCTGTATAGTTGGTGTTGGTTCCAACTCAACTGCAGATGGTACTGCTTCGATCTCAACTGTATGAACGGACGGTGTTTGAGTGAGTGAAGCATGTGCTACTGGAGATGGTGAATTTATTCTTGTTGATTGTTCTGTAGACTAAAAATTAAATTTGTTCCTTTAAATAGTTCGAGAAATAGTAAACAATAGGGTTTACCGGAATAATTCCAAAGCCAGTAGATGTTCCCGGAATCTGACTCATCACCGAATGATCAAAACTCAATGAGTATGTTGGATGGTTTGTTATGGTTTCCATTGTAGACGACGTTTTGCTCAAACTATTCCGTAGTTCAACAATATTTTGAACCGTATTGATTCCAAATCCCCCTTCAATGCAATTCATTCCGTCAACATGTTCAACGGGTATGACACTTAGCAGCCGTTCCTCGATTAGGCCAAGTTCCATATTCAAGGGCTCACCACCTCCAGTTTTATAGGCATGGTTGCGGATTTTTTTCGCCTTTGCTCTCACAGCATTTCTTATATCATAAAGTGACTGTAACAAACCAAATTAATAATTACAACTTAATAATTTAAATGAAAACTACCTTTTGCCATCCGGTTAAATTTTTATCAGCTCCTTCCATGGCATTTAAATCGGCTGCTAATACCGCCCAAAAATTCTGTTTCTGGCGCTTCCCATCTGCAGATACAAATTGAGTAGCAGCAACTCCATATTCGGCAGCAACTCGTTCAACTAGCTCAATTTTTGGCTGATTGGTTATTCTTTGCCGTCGAGAACTCTGTAAAAAAATAAAATCTTTAAAATGATGTTATATATTAATTGGAATTAAAAGTAAAATTGAAATATTGCACAAATATTTTCTACCAAGATAAATTTAAGATTTTACTTCGATTTTTTCATACGAAAGTTAGACGTCAAAATCAAATTTTAAAAACGCGCCCGTTGTAATAAAACAATTAATTTGAATTTTTACGTTTTACTCCGCGATGTGAATAATTATGGGACACAATTTAAATAGTAATTGTAATATAATATTTCCATAAACACTATGTAATACCATTAAATTATTCACAATTATATTTATAAAACACAATTATATTTATTTATATTTAAGCTAACAACAATTCGAAATTTTCATCATAATATTTTAAAAGTAATAAAAATTTTTTTTATTCAATCATAAAATTTAACTTACCATATTGCTTTTAATTGAAAAACATTTTTTTTAAATAAGATAATTTCAAAATAATTTTATCACCAAATTTAATTTCGTTTATCACACGCATGAAAACCACTTCATAAATAATATTCATATAGAAGAAATAAAAATGTCAAATATTCACTAGTAGTTCATCATTTTCTCCAAAGAATTCATTTTGCAGATTTGTGTTTGTAGACTTTTTAGTTTTGAGTTTTATTGCCAAAAAACTCTCCATTATGGTTATAAATTGGTGATAAAGCATCACAAAATGACCCCCCAGGAGTTGTTGTAATAAACTGTAATAAATGTGTACCAAATTATAGTACAGATTTTATTGAGGCGGGCTAATTTGGTAGGTGCACCCGTTATTTGAATGATAAAGAAACTAACGTTTCATAATAATATGCATATACAAAATATTTGCTCGTGCAATGTATGCGTTTCACCCTCATTAATCACGTAAAAATAGTCACATTGAAAAAATTACGGGTTCCACCAACTAAACCGAGAATAAATTTTATGTTTGGAAAATCTCATTTTGGTTTATACTTTTTCATTTTAAATGATAACCCGTATTACAATATTTTATTAACATTTAAATTTATGCTTAACATTTTATTTTGTTTTAGTTGGGAAAAGTTTTCTTTATTTTATACACCCAAAAAACCACTTTAACTATTATAATACATAGCAATGTTTTATGCTAAATCGGGTAATTTTATTCGCGCCTTCCATTCCGCCCGGACTCTTCATCAAACAATATTATAATATGTGTATGTAATATAACATGGTTCAACAAAAAATTAGAAACATTTTCTAACTAAAATGTTTAAATAAGACAGCCGAAAATTTATGTTATAACTGTACACTGTTGTGTATACACAGTCGAATAGAACTTTTCTCAAATTCTCCCTAATTTTTATGCAAATATAAAATAAAATCAAAAAACTCCTCTTACGCTATGTCGTCTGTATATGTACATTTGTTTATTGTTTATTCTTATTAAGCTAAAACGATGGAGGAGAGTACAAGTACACAGTAGGAAAACCAAATTCGCAACAAAGTACCACACCAAATACAGAAAAAGGGAAAACAAATATAAATGCAGTCAACATTAAATCAACACGATGGAAAATAACAAGACAACATGATTGTTGTTGTTGTTATGATTTCCTTTTTCATTGTATTATCATACTTTTCTTGTATTTACGAGTACTTTAGCGATATACCTATTATATAGAATCGTATTTCTTGTTAACAAAATTATGTGTATATATTCATAAAATCGGAAAAACCCTCGGAATATATAACAACTGGAAAAATAAGGTGCAAAAATTTTACTTTCGTTTTGTTTATTTTATAGATTTTTGTTATTATTTCGCGGAAAACAGATAGACAAAAATATGGAAATTTTCGTTAATTTTATTATTGTATATAGTTTTTATTTAAATTTAAATAAACACGAAAAACTTTACTTCCAAAATAAAACACAACAAAAAAAGATAAAAACACTGTGCGACATTCAGGATGTGGTGTATATAAATATACTTAACTTGTTTTGGAAAAAAAAATCATCTGCTCAATGCACAGCTTACTTACGGCACTAAAACTAAATAGCAGACATTAAAATTTTATTTAAAATTGACTATACGTATGAATACTAAAACTGTAGTAGATAGCGCAACAATATATAGACAACATAATAACCTCACTAAACTTTGTAGCAATTTTTTAAATAGATAATTGTTTTTAAGTAACATACTCGGTATATCCATGAAATCTATTAACTCACTTATATATAGTTTAGTCGTTTACGTCAGGTGCTTATGTACTAAAATTGGTTATAGTTTATATTTAACACAATTATGCACTTCTCTAAATCATAAATCATTTTCCGTAGTACAGTTCGCCAGAAAGGTTATACCAGAGACAACCTAAAAGCGATAAATCATTCTATATAAACGTAAAAATTCAAACTGGGTATTGATTTTCTCTAAATAGCCGCACACAATCAAAAATATTTTGTTATTTTGCGTATACTTATGCACAGTTTGACGAAAAATCACAGATCAACGATGACATTGGAATTATCAGAATTAAATTTTGTTTTAATTTTTTAGAACCAATGAAAAATTTTCTTTGATTGTCTGTGGTTATACTATATAAATTATTTGGCATGACTTGGTTATGTCAAAAGAAAAAGTATAAAGATAGATTGAGAAGTTGGTGGTGGCTTATAATAATTTCCTCGAATATTTCTCGTAAGTTTTATTTTTGAAATATGGCTATTACCATTTTAGCAAGTAACAGATAATTTAAATTCACTTGTAACCAAATGTGATAACATGAGTAATTATAGCACAGATTATGTTGCAATTTCCTTTTAATTTTATTTAACAAAACTATAAATTATTAAATAAAGGTCAGAAGTTAAAAACATGAAAAAATATATAAAAAAAAAACTTTCTTAAAATACCACGTTTTTCTAATGCACTCAAAAGAAGACTTTTCTTTTCCTGGCATATAGAATTATCTGAGCATTTATACTTAAAACTAGCACCAATTTTCTACAACTAAAAACGTGGCGCGCATTTAAGAAACGAAAATTGATAAATGTGATTTGGATAACTTCTTATGGTATTTTTTTAGAACATTTTGTTAGCTTAGAACCTTCCTGTACCTAATTTATGATTAAGGTGTATGTGTCCCGAGTGAACACTGACGTATTTGTCTAATAAATATCTTGTTGTAGGGAAGACTATTGACATGCTTTACGTCTACATGTCATTAGTCATGCTTACAACTAGACATTTACTAAACAAATACATCCAGTGCCCACTCGGGTATGTGATAAAATAAATTAGGAAATTATAATTTTTTTTATTAACGTTTGCTTCAAAAAATTTTTCAGTCGTCTCGATATTCAATCTTGTACGAGATATGCAGGGTATACGAGAGATTTTGACGAGAATTGACAAACATAAGATGTTAGTATCAAAGCCCTAAATTTTCACATTAAGTACACCAAGAACTTATTTTTTTTTTATAAAGAATTGATTTACGGAACTTTTATTTTTTTAAATATTAGCAATTTCATATATGATATCAATTTTCTTTTCTAAAATGCGCCCCACGTTTTTAGTTGTAGAAAATTGGTGCTAGTTTTAAGTATAAATGCCCAGATAATTCTATATGCCAGAAAAAAAATATTTTCTTCTTTTTAGTGTATTAGGAGGTATATTAAAAAGTTTTTTTATATATTTTATTTTAGTCCTTTTAGTTTAACGAATTTTGAATCTTGTTATCAATTAACACAATTTTTTAATATAGATTTCATCTCTTTATTCAATTAAATTTATACAATAACATTATTCAACATGTGTGCAAATTCGTGTCATTATACCAATTGTCTGCTAAGAATTACATGCCTTCTTGGTTTTCAAATTTGGAGAGCTGATGCATACGGTGTCCAACACAAACACAAACAAACATTTATACAAACACCAACAAGGACAAAAACATAAATAAAACTGTAACGAAACTTAAAGTTAACCAAAAAAAATTAAGGGTCTTATGAAGGTCGATATTGTCATATTCTTTCCATTTCTCTGATTGCATTTTCGTTACAAGGCTTTTTTTCTGACAATTTGATACAGTCCAATTCCTCAATTTGCAGTCCATTTAAAGATCTCACTCTGCTTAATGCGACGTTAGCTTGATCGTCTTGAAAAAGTGATCTTCCTAAGTAAACGACTGTATGATAAACGGTACATCCCTGCATTTTGTAGACTGTACATGCCCAACACAAAATTATTGGTAATTGTCTACGCTCAATTGTTCCATAATTATATTTAGCAGGAAATTGTATAGCTTTCGGCTGGATAAGTTCAATATTCTCATTGCCAAAATCTATTATAACTGATAGAACGTCGGTATCGTACATTTGGTGTCTGCGGAAATGCGGCCAGAAAATCTCTGTGATATTTCCAACATCATTTTGGCACCAACAAATATTTTCAGCTCTTTGGACAATCCTCCAGTTTTATTTACATCTGCTGGTACGATATTAACCATGTTGACATTATCAACATTTCTTGTTGCATCAATAATTTGATCCTGTGCTCGAATTTGGAAAATACGCAATTGTTGAGCTCGATATTGCTCAAGTACAGCAAGATTATGGGCATCTACTTGGGCTCTAAAAGGATAATTTCGAATGGCTTTATCCAATGCAAAATTTCCAGTTGCCTCTGTCATTTGTTTTGACATAAGAAGCTCAAAATGCTGGCCATTTAATTTTCCAACTCTAATTTAGATCATTACAACTTAATGTCAAAAACCAAGTTGGTGGACCAAGGCCATCGAATCTGTGCAACTAATTCGCTGTTTGCACTCCGCCAATAAACTGTTGATCCTCTCAAATTTCTCATACAAATATGAAAATCTTCAACTACACCTTCTTGTCCTCTGACCTTCTTAACACAAGCGGAAATTGTAGATTTCACTCTATCATACTCAAACATTGCAAGCGCATAGAAAAGATAATGATTGCGTTGAAATCGTGTATCTCTTTTCAAGATTCGCGATTGAAAGTAATCCAATGGTGACATTTTAACATATAACGTTGCTCATTCAAACCATTGACTCCTTTTGGGAAAAGATAAAACCATGAAAATTCTTCTGCCTTCTTTTCATGATTATTATTAACGATGTTATCTCTTGTCTTTCGAACAATTTCATTGATATTGGAACTTTCAACAAGTTCATCATCAACATCTGGTTGAACAACATCAATTGGAGCCATGACAGATGTCTGAACATGGATATGTTCAGTCAATACTTAAGAACTTGGCTCTGGTGCAAATCCTGGAGCTTGCTGTGAGGGTGCATGCCGCCTTAAATATGCATCCATCTGCAGCATTAGTTTGATTTCTTGTTCGGTTCCAATTTTCGCATTCATATCGACAATGTAATGATGGAACTATTTTCGACATTTCAAGATATAATTTTTAGCGTTTTCACGAATCCTCAATTACTATGAATTGTAACTTTCTTATTCGGTTTCTCATTTGCTTTTGGGTTTCTCACCAATTACGAAGAATTATGTAGCGCGAGTTAAATCCTTCGCCAACTGTACTGGCTGCCACTTGACCAACTTTTGGTGCCTTGGTTGTTTTTCGTGTCGGGTTTAGTCTGCTCTAACTATAATTTTGTAGTCATCGTAGCTAGAATTTATTAAGGTTATTTATTATATTTGTAATGCAGCGCCAATTTCTCGTTTAGTACTCGTTTTGAATCGACAACGTCGATCGATTTGTTCATTTATGTTTCCCATGAAATAAATTTTAAGAAATTTGTAATCTTCATACGGTATAATGTTCCTATGTACCGAATAATGATAAATTTACCCTTGCACTTTGAATATTGGAATGTAATTCTGTTCTGACTATATGGCTCGGATGGTGAATCAAATTCTGGTAATTTAATTTTTTCAATAATTTCATTCTTAAATTTGAAGGCACTGCAAATTGCAATACACGCACAATTTAGCCATACTGTAATCATATTTAAAATCGTAATGAACTGTTTCAAAGTTTAAATCAGCTCGCTGATTTCGTCTAGATCGAGCAAGGCATATTCGGAAGATTTCCAGTCTTGCTTCCATTCTCGTCTGTCTCAGGCGAACGGGCTTGTGCAGTGCTCATTCGATTTGTTTCCAGTCTTTATTCCCGCTGCTCGTCTGTTTTTAAAGTTCGTGATGTCTTTTCCTTTCGTGCTTGTGGTGTATAACAACCACTTGTTGGTCGCTTAGATAGTATAATTGATTTAACAGCCAAAGTCATTGCTTGCTTTGTGACAACTATAAAAATTAAATATTTAAATTTGATTTAAAAATTAATTTGTTTCAGTAAAAAAGTTTTTTTTGTTATTAAGCTGGGTGGTTGGGGATTGAGGTGCTGCTCACAAAATTTCCAAAATATCGTACGATAATTTTTTTTATGTTTCTTTTGCTAGTAAAAAAAAATCTGATAAACAAAATCCAGATTTAATCAGTACTTTTTTTGTAAATATATTGCAATAAACAACTGCTTATGATAATATCAACATTAACAACTATACTCCAGCAATATTGTTAATATTGCTATTATCCTAAGCAGTCGATATATGCACTGATAATATCCTGTACAGATTCTTTTGATCGTTGTATTTGCGTTACGATCATCTTTAAAATTTCCATGGAACATGTTGAGATATGGGAGTAAGTTAACGGAGGAGGATCATTCAATATCTACATATATATTATCAATACCAAAATTGAATCCAGTATTGGGGTTGCTGCGAGAAAGAAATATCACTAACGTAAATCATGGATAATTGGCTCTTTTAAAACTTTTTCGTTACATGCAAAGTGGCAACAAATTGAACAAAGTAATTAAAACGACATTTTACCAAGCTCAGGGTGTATTGTCCTTATTAAGGTCTATATCCCTTTTTCTATCAAGAAAAAAAAATTGGTTCAACACAAATGTGTGAGTAGAAAAACATAGTATGTAATGGCGTTTTTGATAGAAAATTTCGCTTGATTTGAAGTATAACCAACACAATTTTGTGTATATAGTTATAATGTTTTTTTTAGACGCAAATAAGTTTAAAAAGAATACACAAATGTGTAAGTTGGTTCAAAACACATACAAAAATAAATTTTTGATATGATTCTTACCCACAGAATTATGTGGGCTGGCAGAAAATGGTTTATCAATTTCGCGCACAGTTTGTGGTAAGGCGTCACACGCCGCTTCACAGCGGTTTGGATTGATTTGGATCTATCCTGAATTAAACATTAAGAATATTCCGAAGCCTTTAGTAGAAAGATGTGTTCTTCCTACTTCCGGTTTCATGATTAAATCACGTCGGAGTATCCTGAACCTGAAAAATAACTTAATGTGGTTGGTTGGTGCACTTTCTTGACACATAATTGTTCTGTCCACATCGAAAAAATAATAGCTATAGGGTAATCTTTATCAAATTTGTTATAGGTTGATAAGATCGAAGGAACCATACTTTAAACATATGAAGCTCCTAAGACTCCTTATCCGACAACTTAACTTTAGGTGTCCGATGGAAGACTATTTCATCTAATGGCAGTGGATTAGCAATGTCCTTTTTTTAAAAAAACAGGAAGGACATAAATTGGCGCCGAAGCCTTTTACAAATTGTTCGCCTTTTTACGAAATTCAATGCATTCGCCTATACCTTCTAGAAATTTGTTAATTTCATAAAGCATTTAAATAAATTGGCGTCATTTAAATAAATTGGACAAAGTCACTTCATCAATGGATAATTTTTATACGAGTCAAGTAATTATGTATTAATACGGGTCATTGGAATTGAATGCCTAACTAGAGTTTAACCTCTCCAATGTTTGATTTAATAATTATGAGATTGTACGAAAATGGACACATCAGCAAACTACCGGTGATTTTCAGTCAGACGCAGACAGACACAAATAATTAAATGAACCCTTGGAACAGCCAATAAAAGAAATGAAATTAATTTTTTTATTTTGATTTGTCAACTGTACATATACAACAGGATAGAAACAGGATAAATATTATATTATTTAGTTTTTAAATTTCCTTTTAATTTATGTTCCTTAAAAAATAATGGAATTTAATTCCTCTGAAAGATTACATAAAATATGTAGGAGAATAATTCATCATCGTCATCGCACATTTAATTTCCATCTGTATTTTTTACACTCTTTCGATGAAAATCCTATTTTCTTAAGATAGCTGATGGCAAAATTATAAAAATAAGACAAGAAAATTTTAAGTAACGCAGCAACGAAAAAGGATACAAGTTTTGTGTTGTCACAAAATAAAAAAAAACGCTGTTGTTTCATGCCCCCACCGTGTATATCGCACCAGAAGTATATCAATCTGTATTTGGTGTATTCGAAATGTTAAATAAATATTTAGGGTGGATTCTGAGTTACTCACAGAAAGAGGGAACATGCATAGTGTGGCAAAAGAGATTAACCCATGAAAAAGCAGGATAATGATTATATGAAAAACACGGGAAATTTCTTATGTATTTTATCAATTGGCAAAAAGCATAAAATGGGTTTGGTGTTATACGGAAATGCGTCAATGTTTGTCAAATTTGTTGTTTGTCGAATTATGTAATGTTGTTAAGACGGTTAAAAAGAAAATTTCCGGATTTTTTTTTGTCTGTAAGAAATTGAAAATCAGTTTTTCGTAATTTTTTACAAATTTATGTGAAGGAAATTTAATTTTAGAAAATAAAAACTTGTAAGATTTGTGTGCGCCCTTCGCGCAATCTGATTGGTAGATTTTTAAATATGGTTTTAAACAGCCATAAGAAGAACTTGTGTTATAATTTAATTATCAACTACCAATTTAACAGTTTTCCTGATTAGACCTAGGCTGCTCAAGCCTGTTAAAAATAAAGAGAGAATTGAAGAAAGCGTAGATCGTTGTAGCCTCAAATTAATTTGATTATTTATTGGTGGGGTTGACTAATATCATTAGAACTTTTGTGTACAGACAATATACAAACCGGAATGTTTCATTTTATCGGAACTGGTTGATCGTAACTTGTGCGATGTATCAATAGTTAATGTGTTCATGGAATTTTCTAACTGGCAGGAACTAAGTTTTCATCATCATTTCTACAAAAACGCACAGTCTGACATTTCAGCCAACGTGTACGTTAAGCGAGGGTTTCGCAATTTTATTCCTAATTCGTATCTTTCTTGATATGCAATAGCATGTATATAAACAACTTTCGATCATTGACGTCGGTGATAATATATTTTAAAATAATAAATCTCATCAAAATAAATGGAACAAATATTGAACAACCACCATTCATGTTTGAATTGAGTTTAAGTAAGCATTAAAGCCAATTCGATCCGAATCCGTCAAATAACTTTAAACACATGTCGCTAAAGGGGTTCGCTAAGCTGCTTGAACGTCATTACGCCAAAAATATTATTGACGAACACGACGAATAGCAGCATAATATGTAAGAAGCACCGACGGCTCCTTTACATTTCCGTTTGCTAATTCTGTTAGAAGGCCAACAATGAAAATTAAGAACCGCCTCGCTGTCGTACTTCTACGATTGAGAGAACGATCTATTCGCATACTACGATCACTAAGGAATACTTAGTTAGGTAAGTTTAGTCAAGGCTCCCAATGCGCATGTGATTTTTGAATTGTGAATTGATTTTCAAATTGACTATTGAATTGTTCTTATTGCTCCAGCTGTACGTCATAACGAATGCTGCCTGGCATGAGTGCATCGGGATTCAACACTTATTAATTTTGAAATAAATCCTGGACCACGCCACCAATTAATTAGATTTAGCGAGAGCTAAAAAGGTTGTTCCAAGTGACGCTAGGTCTGCGGGATTCTCATTTAAAACGGCCTGATTCCCTTGTGACCTAACGTAGTAAAATGGTTGAGTCAGACCATGCATTAGTTTGATGTCAAATGCTTTATAAATTTTGCGAGTAGCAAGGCTGCATTAAGCTCTATAGGGGTGGGTATGGATAAATAAGTTTTGATAGGAGCGTTGGTCCCAACAAAAATTTATCGAGATTTAAATAAAATTCAATAACATCCCAACAATTTGAATTAATTTAATCCAATAAAAGAAATATTTTGAGGTTCCTACTCCTCGTAAGATAAATTCCGGGTTATTATTGGCCTTGTTTATTTTGACAACAACAACTATTTTGACAACAACAAAAAATTTACTGTGATTCACATAAAATTCAATAACAATCCTAACCAATTGAATTGATTTAATCCAACATGTAAATTTTTATAAAGTTTTCCACCCGTCGTTAGGTTAATTTCGTGTTAGTATCGGCCATGTTTATTTTGACAACAACAACTATTTTGACAACAACATAAAATGTATCGTGATTCACATCCAATTCAATAACAATCCCAACAATTTGAATTGATTTAATCCAATAAAAGAAATATTTTTGAAGTTCCTACTCCTCGTAAGGTAAATTCCGGGTTATTATCGGCCATGTTTATTTTGACAACAACAACTATTTTGACAAGAACCAATTTACTGGGATCACATAAAACTCAGTAACAATCCCAACCAATTGAATTGATTTAATACAACAAGTAAATTTTTATAAAGGTATCCTTTCGTCGTTAGATAAATTCCGTGTTAGTATTGGCCATGTTTATTATGACAACAACAATTATTTTGACAACAACAAAAGATTTACTGTGATTCAAATAAAATTCAATAACAATCCCAACAATTTGAATTTATTAATTCAATAAAAGAAATATTTTTGAGGTTCCTACTCCTCGTAAGGTAAATTCCGGGTTATTATCGGCCATGTTTATATTTTGACAACAAAAACTATTTTGAAAAAAAAAAAAACATTTACTGTAATTCACATAAAATTCAATATCAATCCCAACAATTTGAATTGATTTAATACAACAAGTAAATTTTTATAAAGGTATCCTTTCGTCGTTAGATAAATTCCGTGTTAGTATCGGCCATGTTTATTATGACAACAACAACTATTTTGTTAAAAAAAGAACAATTTACTGTGATTCACATAAAATTCAATAACAATACCAACAATTTGAATTGATTTAATCTTACAAGTTAATTTTGATAAAGGTTCCTACTCCTCGTAAGGTTAATTCTGTGTTATAATCGGCCATGTTTATTTTGACAACAACAACATTTTTGACAACAACAAAAAATTTCCCTTGATTAACATAAAATTCAATAACATCCCAACAATTTGAATTAATTTAATCCAATAAAAGAAATATTTTGAGGTTCCTACTCCTCGTAAGGTAGATTCCGGGTTATTATCGGCCATGTTTATTTTGACAACAACAACTATATTGACAACAACAAACCAAATTACTGTGATTCACATAAAATTCAATAAAAATCCCAACAATTGAATTGATTAATTCCAATAAAAGAAGTATTTTTGAGGTTCCTGGTATTATTAATTCATTCGTCATATTCTTCAATTCATATTCTTCGTCATGAAGAATGCAGCTTGCATGAGTGCATCGGGATTCAACACTTATTAATTTTGAAATAAAATCTGGACCATGCCACCATTAATCAGATTTAGCGAGAGCTAAAAAGGTTGTTCCAAGTGACGCTAGGTCTGTGGGATTCTCATTTAAAACGGCCTGATTCCCTTGTGATCTTATGTAGTGTAATGATTGAGTCAGACCATGCATAAGTTTGATGTCAAATGCTTTATGAGTTTTGCGAGTAGCAAGGCTGCGTTTTGCTCTGTAGAGGTGGGTATGGATAAATAAGTTTTGATAGGAGCGGTGGTCGGAATGTGGTCGGCAGTTCGTCAATGCATCACTATTTAGATGACAAGAAATTATTAACTGCTCCATTATAGACATTTGTACCTCACACTTCCTTTAGCATTCTGTGTATAACTGGTAGCCAATTATCCCATCATATTTCAATAGTCGATGCGTCTTAGTGAAAACCTATCTATGTTTAAATAATTTTGTGGGTTTGGTGGGACCTTAACTCCACAAAATTCACTGGTAATGTGGAGTAAAATATCCGCAAGTATCTTTTGCAGCTATATAGGCGAAACAAATTACACCAAGGTCACAGACATTCACTAATCTTGCTCTATCTAATGTTGACATTTTTCGGAATTGCTCTCATTATTTTAATCAGCACTCTACAAGCTTTAACCCAACATTAGGTGGTTACCGTTGGTGACGTCTTAGTTGTTGTAATGATTTTGAATCAACCTTCTGGTTCAAATAAACGTCATTTATAACTCGAACAGGGAGCTAATGCAGTCGCCCTGCCCGTTGGTGTGTAAAATTTCTTTGGCGGTATCGTGCAGATTGTCCCGGTAGGTGTAACTTCTATTGTTCGACGCGATAGCAATGAATTGAAATACTTAACAACCATTTTGAAGTTCCCCGACTATTGAAAGGTGGCTGATCAGCTGAGATGCATTTTTCTGAAAGTATACGACTTAAGATACGACATTTTTACTATAGAGTAAATGTTATTGTTCCGCTGAATAAGCTCAGTAAATATATCGTTGAATGAGTTCCAATTCTCGTGTACTGTCCAGAGAAAATGGGTATGTCCAATGTCGATAGCTTGATTTTTGGGTATTTCTCTCTGGCATTGTCTCAATATAATAATTGTTGCTGCTACCTAATGTTGCAAAGGTGCTCCGTTTGATATTTTTTTGCAGCTAGTTGGTGTTGAGTTGCAAATATTCCAATGAGCAATATACTAGGGGCTCGGGGAAGAGAGCGATAATGCAATAACATAATCTCCACCGATGTCAAGCAAGTGCTGCTTCAGTTTATACAACAATGGGTCACCGCATTGAATTGCAAAAATTGTAAAATGAACCGCCCGGCATGCCTGGCATGGCTAGGATTCAATGAACTTCACCCATAATCACTCATAAATCTGATGATAAATTTGATAATTTAACCTCATTGAAGCGGCCAAATCCCTACATATGGGAGGTAGCGCCAGCAAAATAAACAAAAATATTATGCTGGTATCTAGTGCATACGCTGCTGGTGGCTAGATGCAAATCGAATTTTCATCATCAATTACAATTGGTGATGTTAATAAACACAACTATGACCCTCTGATGGAGTGCAGAATTCAGCGCCGACCCACCGTCCATGTTAATGTACAGGTTGACATGGAGCTTGCAATGTGCAGGTGGTATACTGTAGTTGTGTGAGTAGGTGAATAGGTGAATGGGTTAATGATGTGGCGTGAATGCGTGGTATCACAATGGGCCAAACAAATGGCCTAAGTGTCAACCACTGAAACCTAGTGCATACTAGACAGCAATTTTTTGCTATAATTGGCGCATTAATACGCCTTGCTTTTTAAATACATTATAGCTGCCTTCCCGATGGTCCATTAAATCCAAATTCTGGCGAGGTATGGTTAAAGGTTGTCGATCACTACTTTAACCTGGTTTTGGTTTTGTTTCGTTGTCTGATAAAATACCAAAACCCTGACTGGACTGACGAGTGGCGATGGTGGTGACCGATCGGGTGTTGGTAACGTCGGAGATTGGATTGTCCTCTTTTAAGCCGTTGGCGCATCTGGCTTAAGTGGAGGTCGTATGTCTCAACTATTTGTCTTCTCTTACTGAGATATTGATGACTCTAATTGTTTTACCGACCAAGAAGCATATAACTAGATTTTTTTCGTAATTGCATGGTTCCAGTGGGTGATGTTTGTTCGTTTGTGCAAATGAATATGCGAAAGTATATCAATCGACATTGGCAGCTACCTAATTGCAAAGAGGAAGAACAAATTACCTCACAGCCAGCATGACAAGCTAATTAATACACGTCTAATCAGGCAGAACTGAACTTCTACTATTTGGTGGTGAGCCCAGAATGTGTATGCCTTTAATCTAGGATTGCACGATAACATCAGGCTGATATTGTTTCGTTGCATATGATAATTCGAAAATAGTTCGTAGCTCAGAATAATTACAAAAAGTCCAACCGATAGACGGAACTGTCACAATAATTTTTACCACAAATAGTGTGGATGGCAGTGATCAATTTAGTTCCCTATCCGTTGATATTTCGATTGCAGTTGACAAATTTCTTCTAATTAATATTCTTTCATTACACCTGGGATACAAAATTCGTGGCCCTGGTACAAGAAGGAAGATAAGGAACTTAAGGACTGACGCTGTCTTTGCAGAATTCATGACATCAATCAAAGAATCTGCATATGTTCCATCACACTCAAATATTTCACATTTTTCAATTCCAGCTTGCAGTGCGATTGGATCAGTACTACATGAAGGCATACTTCGATTTACTTATACATCTCTACTATGAACTTGTCAATGGCCTCCGCCGAACAGTAGAACTTTCGATTTTTTTCGGATCGCATAATTATGTTGGCTTCTCCAAAAGATGCAATAGCGTCAATCTTACAGGATGGCACACTTGATTTACTTGGACGTCTCTACGATGCCTTGTCAATTGGCTTTGAGTAATTGAATTTTTGATTTTTATGGATAAAAACATTAATAAATGTTTTTATATTTCTATTTCAATGACGTAAAATAATGTATTTTCATTTATTTTCTTTAATTTCTTTTTTTACTTAAAATGATTTTTCTGAAGTTAAGGGATTTGCCGAATTTATTTTATTTATTTGGTGACTTATTATCCGAAATGAAAGTATGATTATGAAAACTCATTTGAGGCAGCCAAATCCCTTGATGGGATGTATATTGCTAGAGAGAGAGCGAGAGAAAAGTAGAGTGCCCTTTTTGATTTGGATAGACTGAAAAAAAATCATAAAATTTAAAATTACCCGAAATTGAGAGTATATACTTCCTGCATGTAAATTGATTCACTTAAATGATGAAAATTATCAATCCAAAATTCAAATCAAGTTAAGTATTTTTTAAAAAGTTATTCTAAGAGGACATATGTGTTCTTTAAAGTGATTATTAGTGAGTTTAACAGTAAAAGTTTTAAAAGTGAATAAAATTGAACTGGTAATTTGGTTTACAAATTCGTATGCTGGAAATTTTATGTTTTGTGCTAGACAAACAGGACATTTCATGTTATCGAGGACTAAATAATACATTCGATTCGAGGTTTGGTTTGAAAGAAAGTATTTTACAGTACCAAATGTTCAATCAAAACTCAAATATTCCCCTAAGTTTTGAACGGTGTTAGATGCTCTCAACCACAATTTTCTACGCACACAAAACTCTGTGGAGCGAGAACTGGCTCCAAATAATTGTTGGAAAATTGCACATTGGACTTTATAGCATAAAAACTGAGTTGGGAAAAGAGCTGATTGTAACTATATAAAATATATTGCATTCAATATTTCGTTAAAGAAGTGATATTATGAAATATTTTCAATTCAGTTATTAATTTTAACGTGGAATTTATTCATTTTGAAATATTAACTAAGAATTTTCGTTTCGTTATCATTTATTTAAATCTATTTTGAATTATTAACCGTTCTTTTCACTCATTAACGATTTTATATCATTTATGCATAATTTCAAAAACCAAGATTTGTTCGAAAACCATAATCTCTTTTTTTTGTAGAAAAGCATGATTTTGAATGCCAAGATTTTGAAAACCAAATATTTTGCAATCAAGCTTCTGTAAAACAAAATAACAAAACCAAGACTTTTAAAACCAAGATTCTGGCAACAATCAGATTTTGTCAACCAAGATTTAGAAACGCTCCCGAATTTCACTTTTTCGAGTTCAGAAAATCTAATCTTGCATATCAGAAGTGGCTAACCCCATATGACATGACTGTGGTTGCATCGGGTACCACATACATAAAATGGTTGGTATAGTGTGAAGTTTGATCCAGTGATTAATACATTTTAATGCCCTAATGTTGTATACGGTACCTAGTCCATTCCTGCACTGGTGAATTGGTACATGGCATTGCGCTTGTTTGATTCGGGTGTTGATAATTAATGATATTTCACATTACAAGTGGACAGGCAGGAATGCTTAACATCAATTCACTTCTAATGTAAAGTGTTCACACCGATTGTCCATTGCTATATAATCAGTGAAACAAGTGAACAAAATTAAATTTGTTAAATTTTTCTGACTTACTTGGCTTTGAAATATGTGATTTAGGTTGAGAATATTGTTACCAAATAAAGTAATGGTAACATTCAAGAATTGTCGAATAAATTGTAATTCTTCTACTAGCTGACTTGGCGTGGGTATGGGTAGATGACGGTCATATTGATTGGCATCATAGAACACGTAAAATGAGCCTTATTGCGTATATTGACAGGAAGAAGCTGCTGCTGAACAACCACTGCTATCATCCTCCAGCCAGTTGTCAGTTAACTCTCTTACGACTAAGAAACTGACTGCTGTAATTTCATAAGTAACCGTATGCAATCTGTAGCCAGAGGTTTGGTGAGATTATTCCTTTACGTTATTTAACCATGAACGCTGTTAAATCATTACTCTTGACAACAATTGCACCAAGCTTGGTAGCAACCCTTATGTACTGTTATATTATTTTTACTTTCGCATGTACATAACAAATCGTATACGCGTTGGTGCACACACAAAACTCTTTAGAAACGTAAGAACATACAAAAACCATATTAATTTTCCTTAACGACATGTTAATTATAAATTTCCTTTTAATTTTGTTTGTTTATACAAGTATACAAAAGAAAAACAAAAAAAAATTTAATTTCCAATTAATAAAAATAAAAATTAACTTGCTAAATTGTTATTGTAACAAATTTTTTTTATAACAAACATAACCATTAATAATATTGTTATTATCACCCTCGGGGGTGACATAAATATTCTGTCAAAAATTCAAACTTTAATAATACGAGTGTATATATGAAAAGTATCAAACAAAAATAACAAACGATGAAGAAGAAGAACAAGTTGAACCCTTTTCGGTACTCTACCACCACTCTAGATCATTCTTGATAGATATGTATTCGTATACGAGTATCTATAGCTCTCTTGCTAGAAAGACACAAAATCAAAATAAAATTTCCTTAAACAATTTTGTAATCTTTGGAAAAGTTTTTGATTTAGGTGTTGTTTTTGTTGTTGTTTTAGAAAGGAACTCCTAATAAAATCAAATTTATTTCTCTGCTGTTAATATTTTACACAAAACTACTTTAAAAATGATAGATACTTCATATATCTATATAAAGATAGCAAATCTTAAAAATGGGTTTGTTACTTTAAAAAAAAATTTGGGGTTTCTTGGAGACACTGTGACTGCGGTATATACAAGTATGTATATATGTATACTGAAGAAAATTTGTCAATCTTAAATGAGGCATTAAAAGATAAAAATTTTAAATATTTTTTTTCCAGATAAATATTCAACCCTCGGAACAATTTTCTTTTTGGTTCAAGTGAAATTAAATTAATTTTAAACGAATCAAAAAATTTTATTTTTGGTTATTTTTATGTTTCGGGGTTTCCGGGGAATATTTCTGTAATTGGGTGGAACTATTTTACTTATCGTTTGGTTTTCCCTAAATATTTTTTATGTTTGCCTATTAAACGAACAAATATTATATTATGGGAAAAGGATAGCAAATTCCTGTTGAATTTCCCGTTCGACTATGTAGCAAAATGATTTATTTAAATAGGATATAAGAAAAAAAACCGCAAGCATTACATTTTATTTATTAAGAATAGAGTTTAGAGGAGGGGTGTTCATCTCACGTTTAAATTTAAAATAACTTATGTTCAAAATGTTCATAAACCGTTATATAGATTTTCGGAAAGTTCTACTTATCTTATAACACTCCCTATTTGTAAAATAATTATAACTAAAACTAATTTTAAAAATTTTTTTAAATTTGTGGCGAATGTTACAATTCGTTTTGTGAATATCACTAAGACCCTTCGTATACCGACAATCCCTTCTGCAATTCCGACATTTTATTTAGAATATTTTTTGTAGTTAATTTTATTGATTCACTAGCTGAGTTTGGTCCGCGTTGCATAAGTATAAGATTTTGTGTTGAACTGCCACTTGATTTGCGCGTGGTAGTACAAAATTTGGATGATATTAGCTTAAAATTACATGTTATTGAAAATGCACTAAATTTTCGCCGAAAAAATTTCGATTATCAAGAAAAATTTTAAAATGTACAAATTTTATGTAGCATCATAGTGAAATAAATTAAAAGCAGGACGCATGTTTAGTGATAATTTGGACTGGGTGAAGTTAGACCGATACGCAAATAACTGGATTTTGTGCAGTTTATCGTGTAGGAGGGCTATTTGAGTTTTGGGACTAACAGTGAACGGTGGTATTAAAAAAAACCTCTTCGAGGCCAAAGTTTATGTGGGATAATAGTTAGATATCCGAAAATCCTTAACCGTGTCTGAATTCTCAACAATCTACGAATTGGTCTAATTTCACTCAGTCCAAATTACTACTAAACATGCGTTCAGGTTTTATTTATTTCACTATGATGCTTTATCAATAATGGCCTGATTTTTGGCACAAGTGCTCACTAACACGAGGAACAAATTTTTATTGATAATCCAAATTTTTTGGATTGGATCATGTAATTTTTGACTAATATCATCCGAATTTTGTACTACCACCTGATATAAAATATGTCTAGATAGTGCAGTTTTTGCTGAAATTTTCGCTAAGTATCAGCTATTTGGGACAATGTCTCTACTGTTATATCTCCGAGAGATGTTCACGACGTCTCACCTATACATGTTCACATACATCAGTCATAATCATATAAGAGTGCTGAACGGGACCTATAGTTATGATAATTTTTATCTTGTGTAGTCATTTTTGCGTTCACGGTTATATCGCCTATATAAAAAGTGTGCACGGGATCTCTTTCAATTCAAATAGGCCAGAATATTGACAATCAATAAATTGAAAACGCGACACCATTATTCGTCATTTTCATCATGTTTTCCAAAATTTAAAACTTTTTCATTATCAATTTTATTTTCAATTTACTGAGTCCGATTTACTGTAAAAACAATTGAATTACGGTAACCCTAGAGATGTCAACCTAGGGTCACGTTTATAAGTACAGAACTATGTTTATACCGCCTACTAGCGCTTAGTCTTTTATATCGCGTTTTGGACTAGCTTCATCCTTATATTTAGATTCCGTGATATCTAAATGTGACAAAACACGAAAATAGGCACAAAAACTGAATAATTTTGGGATGTCAATTGGCCAAACTTCTCTAAGTCGTCGTGTATATGGCACAGTAAATATCATCATATTCATATTCGAACCACATCCAGAACTATTGAACGTCGAAACAGAGTACTATTGAAAAGTTTAAGCGTGACCCTGTGAACGTAATAGTATTTCAGTTATTTGCATAGTATAAGTATTTGTTATAGTATTTTTCTAGCAGTTCAGTTACTTGATTCTTTTTACAATAAATTGGTATCGCAGCTTATTTGGGAATGTCATTTGGGTAGAATTTCAATTGGGCATAAAATTGAAAAGTAGGAAGTTTTTTGGAGACGATGCAAAATCATCATAAGTGTCCCGTTTTCAAAATATTGATAGACCGAATAGGTCAGAATTTTCTGACCTATTCGACTATATAAAATAGATCCCGTGAACAATTTTGGGATAAGTGATATAATCGTGAACGTAAAAATGTCACTAAACAAGATACAAATCATTATAATTGGTTCTCATTCACCATCCTCATAGGGTTTTCACTGATCTCTCTGACTATGTAAGTGAGACACCATTTTGTATAGCTGTGCTATGTTCGGAAACACACTTTCAATCAGTCCTTCTTTGGATTGTGTAGTACAACAAAAAGTGTCAGAAGGTCTAATGAAGCCATTTAAATTATCGATTATAGCATTTTTCTATTTTCTAAGTTTAACATTTGTTTTGAAAACTCATCTGATGCTTACAATATCGTGGCACCACGAGAACTGTGATTTCCTAGTAGATGTTGCATGTAGGGTTTCGATCTGAGTATGCACATTGGTATTTTTTACTGCTAGAGAGTGCTATTTTGCGATCGTATTGCTCCTACACTCAGGAAAAAAATATGGTTGAGCTGATCATAAAAGTGACCATCATGGCAATGATTAATTATTTTTGTTGAATACGTTGAAGTTCATCGTTCCCGCGTTGATTTATACAATAAAGCGTGAATAAAATTCTTCTCAAACAATGACTGTTGCTACATCGTCAATTGTCGGAGCATTGATTCTCCGTGCGAGAACACACAAGCGGTTGACTGACGGCATTCGATCAAGTGCTGTTTGAAACAATCCAATCAATTCGTTTTGCATATTAATAAAGTTTTGGGGTTGTTTATGTCTTTCACTTCCTGTATTGGAATCAATTGTATAACGTTGATTCACTTGATCATTTGAAAAGGTAATGATGTATATTTGCAGAAACCGATAGTATACATCGGCAATTGGCAACAATACACCTTTTTTAATTAAAAAAAAATTAACAAATTGGTTCGTACAAAGGAAGCAACTCAGTTAACAAGACAGTTCGCGTATTAGCGATGCTCTATCGCTACCATTTATATACACGGAAACTAATTATGCTCCATTCAAACAATAATCTACAGAGAGCCGAAGTAAAATTTTGAATCTTTTAAAATTATGCGGCGGCAAGGCTCCATTTCGATGGATTGTAAGAGGCACCTCTAAAATCAGAAAATATCATCTAAAAATAATTTTAGGTGAAGCTTAATTGAGATGCGAAGAAATATGAACAGTGTTAAGCCATAAAGAAGCATGTCTTAATTTTAGACCACTGTCCTCCACAGCTTGAAAGTGTCGATGTTGAGACCGTAAATTGATTTAATTGTATAGTTTAATATTTACATGGTATCGGCGATAAGTTGACACATTAACATTAAACGATCGATCCGAAAGCTTTTGTTTTGAGAAACCATGTTTGGTTTTTATCAAAATGATCTTTTTATTATCTCGTATTTCTGAAGTCATTCCTGGCCAGAAAAGGTTTTGTTTTATCAAATTTACGGTTGCCTCGATACCATGATTAAGGACATGTACATTTTTAATCTTTAATTTATGAAGATTGTACGGAATCTTTATACTTTATCGTTTCTAAATATCAATCCGTTTTCCATAGAAAGCTCTTGTTTGTTTTTTTTTTTGCGATCTGTTCTGGGGCCTGTTCAGCTCTCCTGGCTCTTTCGCGGGTTGCTTATTTCCGTCCTTACTTTACGTCAGTCAGCCAACTCGAGGACGTACGGCTATAGGACCGATTTAAGACCATCTGCACATTGCAAGCTCCATGCCAGCCTATACTGACATGGTTGATGGGTCGGTCCATGAGATTTGCACTCCGACAGGGGGTCATAGATGTGTTACATTTCATCCCAGATCGTAATCTGTTATGAAATTTCACTTTTGCATCCTGCTCCTATCGGGATTCGAACCCGGTACCTCCCGATCCAAATACCAAAGCTTTAACCACTGTGCCATTTTATCGGTCTTGTTTGAATTTATGGTACACTTTTATATAATACTTTAATAATCAAGTATATTTCTTGACCAGTATAATTCTCATCGAACAATTTTTTGAAAACTTAAATTTTTTAAAGTTTCTTCACGAGTGCTGTTGAGACGTTCATTATAGATAGAAAGTTAATTATTTTGACTTCAGAAACAAAATCCCCAAATTTTGGTACCAGCATTCAATATCTTTCTAGATTGAACTGAACTTCAAACACAGCATTGCCGAAACTTTGTGTTTACTGGATGATGTCTTAATTTCATTAATTTGTACAACTTTGTCATCGGAATAGGATTGTCTTTCCTCTTTCGGGGTTTTTTCGATCAATTTTGTTGACTTTATGTTTGGATTCATGGCTTGCCGATTTCAGTTTTGTATTTACAAATATTTCATATATGACCCAGAGCCGCACACCATCCTTTTTCGAACACATGTTTTGTAACACAAACCCGACATTTTCTCAAACTCTTGCTTAGCACTTTCTTTTCTGTGTTTAAAATTTTATTCACAGCAATATTATTCTGACGATTCTTTTCAACTCCTATATTTTTGGCTCTGCTTTTCGTAGCTTCATTAATACTGCAGTAGTAATGGTTTATTTCAAATTACTGTTTTCCATTACATTTTTCTAGACAGAACTATTTCTAATGCCGACAACAATTGTATCTCTCAGTAACTCATCTGACATATTCACTTGTTAATCACACAATTTAAAGAATCTTATTATTCGGGTAAAGTGGGTATCGAAGCTTTCCTTCTCAATTTGATTACACTGGTAATATTATATCTATCGTATACACTGTCAGAATGGCCAACCAAATACATTTGTGTTGTTGTATTCGGCTTTTACTTCAATCGGCTTTTACTTTCTCTCGGCTTTTACTTCAATTGCGGAAAGTTTAATGATAATTTTTCCATACTGACCGGAGATTCATGCCGGTGGCTATGATATAGTCATTCCACTTTGACTTGAATGACTCAAAATTTTCGAAATTGTTTCGATTATCTCGTAAAATTACTGGTGGCCAAAAGCAAAGTACCACCGATAAAGTAAATTTATATTTCCTGGCAAGAGCTTCGCGGTGCCCTTACTTTTAAATTTACTTCTATTATTTGTAAAAAGGATTACAAAAGTCGAAATTGTGGGAGTTATAGCATGAACGGACTTCACATTGTGCTAGACTAGCTCTCGCAGTATAGATTCTTTCAAATATAGGCAATCGAACAGAAAAAAGGAAATCCATATTACCGTATTTAACCAGTTCAGATTTAAAATAACCATATCAGCACATCCTTGGTTACGTCCAGTTCATTTCTATATTGAAGTCAGGCAGTCCAAACTACAAAAAAATTTCAATTATCAAGCTAACTAAAAATACTTAAATCCTCTTCTCGACGAATTTGTACTATTACGAGTGGGTGGCAGAATAACCAATGAATCCATTACATATAGGATTTATAACATCTGTTGGTTATGCCAGCTAAGACAAAATAACAGAATTAGTTGTAAGAGACTATCATATGTTGTCGTCTTTGAATTTTTCCAGTTTATGAAACAAAATGCTAATGTTTGATCAACATTTATTTTTGCAGATCGGATCTCATTTAAATTTATACCACCAAGCTCACCACATTTTGGTGGATTATGGGAGGCCTTAGTTAAGAACATGAAGCACCACTACGACCATTAACAGATGCACAGACGCTCTCGATAGAATAATTCCCCTCATTTTAGCCGAGATGGCTAACACCGGCACACTTTTTGACAGGCAAGTTGACGACCCAATTACCAACTGAAGATATCACAGATGGCAGATGATCCAGCAAAATAACCAGCACATTTGGCAGAGATGGTCGAAATTGAATTTTGAATATATTACAAATCTATCTAATTAATTAATTTTTTTTTTTAGTTTCAGCCCATGTCCTAAATAAAGTTTGTTAGATAAATATCAGCAACAATGAGGACCAAAAATATACATGCATCAATGCTCATACGAATCTAACGTAATTTAAGATTATAACCATAAACCAGCAACCACTGTACACAATTGATATAGGTTCTAAGATAATTTATATCAAATAAAAATCCTCTTAACGAGGTAAATGTTCGAGTGACGAAAGCCGAATTCAATTAACAAAATTTCTGATATCAAATTTGTGCCGAAAAAATCAATTGCGTTCGATTTGTCAACGATTTTTCGGAATGTTAGTGCATTCAGCGCGTTGTTGTTGAACATTCCGAAAAATTGTTGACAAGTTGTTGTTTTTGACAGCTAGAAAGAAAAATTTAAACAAACGCGCCAAAAGCACTAACATTCCGAAAAATCGTTGACAAATCGAACGCAATTGTTTTTTCGGCACAAATTTGATATCACAAATTTTGTGAATTGAATTCGGCTTTCGTCACTCGAACATTTACCTCGTTCAGAGGTTTTTTATTTGATATCAAGGATTTTGGCACGGCAAATTAAAATGAATTGAATTCCGATTCGTTTTGTTGTTGTCAATCAAAACAGTTCACACACACTCGATAGCACCAAAGCAATCTTAATAAATCAAGAATGCCTATGAAATAACACTTTCAAATACGGGATATAAAACATAATCAAAAAACTAACTTTTCATAGGTTTTGTATGGGGGTTAGCATTACGTGTGATAAATAAAACATGAATTAAAAATATTGAAAAATTGATTTTTTTTACATAAATCGATCACATATATAATAGATTTCAACTCATTCGATTGATGCAATCAGTAGGCTTCTCGTTTTCTTCAAATTAATAAAGAAAATATAAGGGATTTTCGCTGTACAACAACAACAATTAAAAAATACGGGAAATTGATGACGTCATAATATCGTCATTTTAAACTAATTATTAGAGAGAAATAGTAAATTAAAATTTGTAAGAAAATAAGAAAGAAAACAATTTGTTTTAAAAAAGAGAAATCAAATAGAAACGACAATTCAAATCAAAAACAATGAAGAGTGCAATCATCGTAATTCAATGGTGAAGATAAAGTAAACCGTATAATATACGAAATAAAATCCGAAGCTAAAATCCGAAAATAAAATAGTTACCAATTTGCTATTTGTGTAGTTTAATCTAAAATATTAAATAGTATCCGTATGCAGTTTGTCATGAATGCATGTCGTTTTGACACGATTTCAGATACGAATAAAAATCGTTAATATTTGAATCATAATATTATTCTTTATGGATTGATTAAAGTTTTTATAATGTGTAAGTGGTTTATTAACTTTTATGGAACAATCCTTTAATTTTCAATTGTGCTTCCATATCATTCTACTAGAAACAATTAAAGGATTAAAAAAATATTTGTTACATACTTTTGTGTATGTTCGGTTGTTGAAAAAGTATGTATGTTCGATTTTCGGTTCTGAGTAGTTTTGTTCTTCTATTTCGATATGAGCATGTATGTATCAATATCTTCTAGATTCCAAAACGTATTGAATTTTGTTCTTGGTCTTGGTGCCTATTGTAACAATTTGCTTTCATAATCTTGGATTTGTCATTTCCATTTAATGCAATGTTTGAGTTTGAACTTACTCGCATTAAAGATTATTTTTCTCCTAGAACGGACCAAAAACCGATATTACCCGATATTTTTAATGAATTTAAAACCAAAATGGTAACGATTAATCTTCTATTTCATTTCGATTCCGTCTTTAAATTTCTGTTATAACACTTAAATCGCCTAACAATTATGTTTTAAAATATTTAAAATGAAAATGTTATATCATTTCAAAATTGGCAGAGATTGATTATGAATTGGTATTAATCACTCCATCCGTAATCAAATTATAAATTACCATACGATAAAACTATTATGTTATATGGATCTTCTAAAGGATCCGTCAAAGGTTCACTAGATTCCATTCTATCAAAATCGTCATAGAAAGTGTTATTGCAATCATTCAAATATGCAGGATGAAGTCTCGCTATATTTTTAGTTGTGGATCATTCTGCTGATATAAGTTTGCAAAAAAATCTAATTTTATAATCTAAATTGCATAACTTATAATTTGTAATTTTATTTCATAAACGCCATAATGAACGATGTGCACGTTGAATATGGACTAGTATAACCATAATGCGAATCGTTTAAATGATCCAATAACGTTTCAAGATTGTCGAAAGTATTTTAGATACATATATTTTATCGTAAAGCAAAATTGTATATGGGGTTAGGCATTTATAATAAATTTCAACACAAGTAAACATATAGTTAGACCATGTTTTGACACATTTGATAAATACTTGACCAAATCAGATGTTTTTAGGATAACCTTTATACTTTTTACACTATTTGCCGTAGGTACTTTTCGACACACACTTACACTTAATAAACATATATTGTTAAACACCTGTTTTTCTATTTCGCAAAAAATTTAGATTTTTGAATATTTTAATTAAATAATTTGTTCAAAAAGTTTAAAAAAACATTCGATCGATTTCGACTTCAATCTTTATCTTGCACTTCAACTCTAAGGATACTATTTTTATCATCAACCACTCTCAATTAATTTTTATTTAAGCTCCAATGAGTTTTTTTTATGTAATTATTTAATTTATTATATCATTAATATAATTATTATTATTATATAAAGCTTTATAAGTTTAACTTTATCGAACACTTTTCGTATCACTCACCACTTAGTAAGAGATGCCATTTCTGGGAAGATCTTGATGACAGCTTCAAGAGCCGATCTTTTGAACGATTGTTGCACTAATCTTCAGCGAAAATCTGTTCTAAAAATATCGAAAGACTCCGTTGCAAACAGTCGTTTCAAAATTACTCCCCCAAATATTTAGTTTTAAAATTCAATGTCCCCACAGAAGCATTGATTATAATACATATTAGCAAGATAATAATATAACAAATTTTATCTTCCACCTAGCCTTTATTTAGACATGGTTTAGTTATACCTACCGTGGTTGAGTTATACCTATAAGTCTTTTGTTTGTTCGTTCATCGTTTTTTGCTTCGCTAACATATAACCCCAGCAAACAAATGTTGATGTATGAAACAGATTGAACCATTTGCAAACGTTGAAGTGAGAAAACAAATAAATTTACTTCGGTTTCTTTTATAAACCATACAGATACACTGCATATTTACCCCCACTTAATTTCTTGTTTATCAATTTCATTTAGAAAAATTTCTATTTCATTTTTATCAGTCTCGAGATTTCATTTGAGGTATTAGTTGATGCAGAATCTACTTAAATATATATTTAAGTAGATTCTGGTTGATGTGCAAAACATTCATTGTACATGGTATGATGTTTATTTTACAAGTGTATTCAGATGGAGAATACATGGACAACATCTAAAATTAGTATACAGAATTAAAAATATGTAGTTGTATCTGCTAGTGTATACACTTAAGTACCAATTGGTATATACAACAAAACATAAAAATAAAAAATATTGTTTCTAGTTCAACCGTTAAGTTAACGTAGGGGAAACAAACCCGATTTTTCGGTCGGCAAAAATACGAAAAGCATGGAATTAGGTGCATCAATTTGAAGTTAAAATTGAGCGCTCTAATTATATGCTGTTTATGCGCTCATTGTGCGCTGATTTGTATTACTGGGACGTTAAGCGCCTCACTGGGCTAAACATATTTGAAATCTTCATTTTGCCATCAAATCATCAAATTTTACAGTGCAAAAAGCAACATAAAAGGAACGATGTATGGCTACGATCATTCGCCGATCCGCACTACTGAGCCCGAATACGGTCACTATTAAAATCGAAAACAATTTATTACGCTTCGAAACAAATCCAATCGAGTTTTGGAGGTCAAAAATAGTTTAATGTACAAAAAACGTTAATACTGGTTATCGTTAATACTACATTATCACTTTGGTTCATTGCTTGTACATGTATATTATTTACACATTCGTTCACACTAATTAAATATTGGAATCAGGTACGCAACGTGGCGTATATAACGCCGAATAGTTACGAAATTTGTGAAAAGTTGATTCGAGATTTAGTTGAATGGAAGTACACAGATAAATAGAACATTCAATTGAAATCGTTTTAAAATGCATTGCAATGAATGATACTCGAGGAGGAATGATAAATGACCATCGACATTGATTCGAAAATAAAGGAGAGTCCTGAATGAGCTTTTGTATTCGACGCGTACATAACACACATGAACCGAAGAAAATCAATGTTTGACACTTTTGGTGAAAGAATGGCTTACAACATTAAGAGACGTCGCGTCTCACACATACGTGGGACAAATACGCAAGCATTTAACGTTCATTGCTTGTATACTTTTGAAAATATTGTTGCTACTTTAAACAAGTTATAATTCCTCAACTGAATGAGACACCAAATCAACCCGTTTGGTAGTACAAAATACATAACTTATCGAAGAGCTGCTATTGAAACGGCCACTATCTGAGTTTTTTTATCATTTGTCACCGCTGAAAATATCACCGCGCGAAATAATCACCGCAAAGAAAAAATTATTTTGGAAAATAACTAAGAAAATCTTTACTCTGCGTAATTTTCTTAAGAATAAAATATTTTTAAATTGCATACAAGTATTATGTCTTTTCGGTGGCAGTTATGGTGTTCGAACGATGTTACAAAATCAAGTACATACTGTAAAAGAAAATTGTATAGGTTTTATTTCGCGCTAACAAGGAAAGATTGTTTTATAATTTTTTAATCACGTATTTTTACATATTTGTGATTCAAAAACATTCACACTCGCATGCTTTCACAACCACATTGTAGTGGTGAGTGGCTGCATGTCTTTATTTATAAATAATACAAATAAAAAAATCCTGTACACAAATAAGCTTTTTGTTTCCATGACAATCGTGTTTTTAGAAAGAGAATGGAAAGAGACCATATTGTGATAAGAAATGATGGCGCCATACAACAACAACATTAATAAAAGCTCATTATTTATTTATTTTCCAAGCCAATTTTCACACAGTTTAAAGGGTTTTCTTGAATCCTTTTTTAAACTGATTAAAGTTTGAACTTTTCTGCATTTACCCGTACAAAAGTATTATAAAAGCTTATAGTTTAAATATACTTAAAAAGAAAAAGAAAATTATTCGTTTTCGATACATTCCTATAGGAAACTAACATTTATTATATCCCATATTTTAACTTTGTTTAGTGAAAAAAGCTCGGATAGCGAGGCTCTATTTATCTAGTCGGCTCTGATAGCACACAAGTGGAAAATGTAATTTATCCAATTTGATTATTTTTAATTTTGGTAGATGGGTGGGAAACAGGCGCGTACGCAGGATGAAGCCGGGGGGGGGGGGGGGGGGGTTGCAGAAAACATATTTTATAAAAAAAAAAATTTCACGTAACAGAACTATAGCTATAATAGTATATTATATTTTATTTTATTTCACTATAAAAACATAAGCTATACAAGAAAGAACTTAACTATTAAAGAAAAATTAATATATTAAAAATTATATAACATAAATTAATAAAAAATTCATCAAGAAAAGTTAATAAATATATTAAAAATTGTATATTTTTCTTATAAAATAGAATGAAAATGGCAGATTCAGTAAAAGACAATTTTCTGAAACAATTAAAGAGCGATAGAAGTTAAGACTGAAGTTCAAAGATTTTTTCTTTTCATAATAACCTACTACAAGCGAATTTCTAATTTACGTGAACTTTTTGCTAGTTCATTTAGAACTGCGTCAACAAAAACCGCGACATTACGACGAATATTAAGTAACGCTAATCCATTGAGCCTATCTTCATTCGTTGTGTTGCGTATATACGTTTCGAGTCGTCTCAATGTTGAAAAAAATCGTTCACTGCTTGATGTTGCAACCGGTAGTGTTACACATATTTGAAGTAATTTTCGAACAGTTGGGAAAATTGATTCGTCGCATGATAAAATTGCAATACGAACATTTTTTGGTGTATTCGGAGAATTTATAGCATGGCGCCACCATAGCTTCAGTTCACCAATGCCCTCAACTATGCTGCAGTTCGTAATACTTTTATGTTTTTCAAAAAGGAATTTTGCAGATTTTTCGTGCTCCAATGAAAATTATTGTTCATTTGGCAAAAGACACATAAAACTTTGCAATTTATTTTTATGTTTCAGAAACCGATCAAAAGTTGCAACTTTGTAGAATCTAGAAAAGGTATAAAGATGGCAATACGATAATACTCTTCAGGATTTTCAACTGCAATGTTGCAGCGATGAATTTGTCTTCCGGCTAGACCAGGAATTCGTATTTCTACATTAAGCTGGTCACATATTTTTTGACGTTACTGAAAATTCTATTAAATTGCATTTCTGTTTCGCATCGTATTTCATCTAGCACATCTTCAACATCCTTTGCCAGTTCGATTGCAGCGGCCAGATCCAGATTTATTGTTTGTAGTGAACGACTTAGTGGCAGGATTATACCAAAAACCTTGGTAAGCACATGTAGAGATACTTGAAATTCAGTTCTCCTATAACAGATAGAAGCTGAATCGCAGAAGAAGAAGTTGTTTTGTCATCCCAATCAGAAATTATTTCTATCGCAAAGATTGCAGCTTTTTGAAGCTCCAGAACTACTAGGACAGACTCGTAGCGTTGAATCCATCGTGTGGGACATATTTCTTTGAGCCGCGTTGCTGTTGATTCAGGTGCCGTTTCGTCTATATAATTTTTTAGCACGGCTTGGCGCTTTGGGGTGTTAAAGAAATTGTATACACTTCCGAGTGATCCTATACAATTTCGTACGAAATTTCACAAGCATCACAAATAGCGAGGTTGAGATGCACAGTGTACATATAAAGCTAGCACATATTTTTGTGCACCATGAAATCCTATACGCATTGCTGAAGCTCCATCATAACCTTGTCCAATCATGAATTTTAAATTTATTTCCAGATTACGCATAGCTTGCATTAACACATTTGCTAGACCCTTGTTGATACATTTATTAATTAATGTTTTCTATTGTTGAATCATGGGGGGGGGGCACCTAGTAACCTCCCCCCCCCTGCGTACGCGCCTGGTGGGAAATGATGATAGTTCTTGCGATAAGTGCAAAAATTTACTGAAAAGTGTTAACTTGAGAATACGCGTCGCGTTCTCATATTTTCACTTGTCATTGCCGATCAATACTATACGTGGAATTTATAAGTCTACAACTTTCTTCTGTACCTCAGACAGAATTAAGCTTTGGAAATAAAAAATATGTTTTATCAAGTGCCATTTTCCATCATGGCACAGAATTAAAAGAAAGCCATTACACAGTAATTTTGAGAAAGAATGGAAACGAGCAGATGATGGCGTCATCTCTCCATGCTCTTGACCTGGAAATAGTAAAGACTTATATTATCTTTTTTATGTTGAAAAGTAGGGTCAGGTCTCATCATTAGGTTCAGCTAGGTAGTGTTTTTATGATGTTCAGCACGATAGCCTACGTTCTGGTGTACTGTTTTTGGTGTGTGGTAGACGATTCTATTTCTTTATTTTGCATGCAATTTTTCAATCTTCATTTTATAGTATTTTATTTCAGAATCCTTTACCACATGCCACTAACAGGTCATGCCGGGTGTGATCTTATTACACACCCGGTTCTCGTAGGCTATCGGCTAAACATTTGTAGTTTAGTTTTTAGTGCATGTAACAGAGTAGTAAAAATTTAGATCAGATGCATATGTTTTTGGTAGAAATTCGTTTGAGTAATTCAACAATTTTTTGCATGTTTCTTGCAGTTTTGTTACTAACCGCATGCGGCTTCCATTGATTTTTGATCCCTTAAACAAAACAATAAACTATACATATTTTAGTGTGTTAGTATGAAACAAAAACTAATGGTATAGCTACCCTCTCGCTGATATTCCATTTTCATGCGATGGGATGGGAGATAAGATCTATTTTTTAAAGAAATCATCATAAAGTGATGTTTTCGTTCACATCAATTTGTCAGTTTTTACATTATTTTTGTTATGAAAACAGGGTCACTGGTAAAAATTGTCTTAGCAATGATAATAATATAATGTATTTATATTTGTTTTATTATAATACGTTGATTCACTATCATTATGAACCGCAACGGACCGATATTAGGGTGCATTTGAGTCAAAAAATGAAATTTTGAAAAAATAGGGCGGCTTTTAAGTTATGGAGGTCAATATCTAAAATATACGAGTTTTCTGGGACAAACGGTTGATGGCATATTGTAGGTGAGGTTTATGGCTAATAATCCTGAAAATATGAACCAAAAGTTTTGGGCTAATTTTTCAGCAATTTCGCCGAATGTGGCCGGCCGATTTAGCATTTTTCAGTTTTTTGGCAAAAATGACCTTCCACCTTAATTTTTTGAATTTTTTTATATGCTATTTGATAGCTGGCGTCAATACCTTTCCAAAGATATGCATATGTATGGAGTATGTTAAATAGGTTCAGCGCTGCGGGCGTGGCCAAAATGGCCAAAAACTGCCGTTTAGAGGCCGGCCGTAGCCAACATGGCGGCTAAATCAAAAAGTTGTAGAATAAAAGTTGCTTAGTTTTTTAAGTACTACAAACCCTAAAAATATGAAATCAAATTAAAAAAATACGGACAAATAAACAAACAAACATATATACCAAAGCAAGATTATATGGTGACGTCTAGAAAAATTTCCTAATGTCATAACTTTGGTCATATCATCCGTTTTGGACGTTTGAGGTGTCGTTGAATTGGTATTGACGTCTACAATCATAATTTTTAAAAAAATAATTGGGGCACTTTTTGGGGCAGTTATACCCGAAAAACCGATTTTTTGGGGCAATTTTCGGAGGGTCATATCTCCACTCAATGTTGGTAGAGATTCATGATTTTATACATTATTTGGGTTTACTTTTCAAGACCTTTCAAATGGTATATAACATCCTGGCGGCCTCAAAGAGAAAAAGTTCGAATCTAGCTGTATATATATGAGTTCAACTTCCAGCACAGCAGGTGCTTTCGTCACTCGTTTGGACTGCCGTCCAAAGTGATAATCTATAAGTATTTTTTTCATAACCAGTTCCAGACATTTTGGTGCCCGGTGCAGTTGATAATTTCAACCTAATGTCAAGTCACTTCCACATCACCCAAGAGGTAGACTTGCAATGGTTTTTTTTTTAATAAGGTTTCTCCGTTAGGCCTATTCCTCTAATGATTTAGTATTAAATTATTATAAATCGTGAAATTTAAAAATCAAGCTTTCATGATTTTATATTTGCAAATTAAACAATCAAGTCACCGTAATTCAGCTCATTGACTTACTCTTTTTCTATAGAAATTATAGCTAAGCCAAGTATAATGTTTCCTGCGTCACAGAGGTTCTTAAATAATTTTTAATAATTTTCAACTTCGAGAAACTGCGCTCACCTGATGCTACTGTAACTGGCAAAGTTAATAAAATTTTAAGCGCTACTACTGCATTTGAGTACAAAGTACTCAAGTTTTGTTGTATTATACAATCTAGTGCTTGTTTGGTAGACATTTTTGGATTGATTAACTTGGATAACATTTTTAATTCAATTTCCAGCTCAATTCCATTTAAATCGATTTCGTTTTTGTTATAGTAAGAGCTATCTCTAAACTCGTGCATTTTAATTTTAAAATATTTGGTTCTAGTTTTGACACTGTTTTGACACAATGTTTTACTAGCAATATTTATATTTTGTAATATGTCATGCCAAACGAAAAGAATGAGAATAACTTAAATTGAAATATCTTATGTCCTAATCCAGTTGATATGGTCTTTGTACTTGAGTCGCCTTCTTCTTCTTTACCTTCCATCGTTTCGTAGATACGGAAAAAATACGTATACACATTAAACATCGTCAAAAACGCTTCAAAAGACCATTTTGAATCAGCAGAGTCATTAACGACCAAATTAAGCCAATGGGCAGAACATGGCACAAAAAGGTCTGCGCTCTACGTTTTTGATTCGAGCTTGCATTTCCGAATGTCTTCCTTCCATATTTGCAACATTATCATACCTTTGACCTCTACAGTTTTTTAGACAAAGACCTATCTTTTTCAATACATTTAAAATAGTTTCATAGAATCCTTCTCTAGATTTATCTTTTCCTTCTATGAACCCCAAAAATTATCTCGTTTTTAAAATTGATTCGAGTTTTCGTTGCTATAAACAAAACGTATTATTAATGAAATTTACACAGTTCGACCTGCATCCGGAATTGAATCAATAATAATTGAATAGTATATGGCTTTTTTAATCATTTGAATCAACTTATTTTGCACAGCTGTACTCATAATCTGTATTATCTTATTCTGTATATTTTTGCTCAAATAATGGTATCTTCTTTATTTTGTATGCGTCGAATACATTCAGAAAGTACTGGATCTATTTTGCTTATAGCCTCAACTAACTGTAAAAAATTTCCATTATTTGAAGTGAAAATAACATCGGATGATCCACGAAAAGCTAAACATTGACAACCCAAAAATTGCAGAAATATAAACAATCGTTTTAAAACTTCTTTGCAGTGGTTAATTTCTTGATTAAACTGCTTTTGCGCCAGACAAGCTATAGTTTTATTTTGTCGTAAACCTAACTCTAACAATTTCCAGTCCGTAAACGATTTCTAATGCATTAAACTTGTTTCATGTTCTTTCAAAAGTCTTAGTATATGGTTCCAATCAGAATATTATTATTATTATTATTCTCTTTATTTAGAAAAACAGGTTACATACATTAATACAAATCATAAACTATTTCTAATAAAGTTAGAGCTCCTAATAGGTTTTTAGAACCTGTGGGGGAGCAAGAAAGAAAAAAATCATGAAATTTAGGTTGCCAAAAGTGTACAAATAAAAATAATAAATTAAAAACTATCATAAAAGAATAAATAAATAATACATACAATAAAATTAAAATTCCAGCTCATATTAAGTGAATACAATACAAAAAAGAAAAATTAGAAGTAGGTTTCAATGTTGTCTATATTAATCAGCCAATGTCGAATCATTTTATCAAAATAGTGTTTGCGGCCAATCGGAATCAATTTCAACGCTATTGGTAATTTGTGAAACCAATACAATCCCATATAAAAGTAAGACCTTCTGAACCTTTCATTATTACAACGTTAACCGGCAAAGTTGTTCGGATTCCTTAAAGTATACGTGTGATGAATACGACTATGGAAACTGGAACTCCGAACAAAAAACATCTTTAATACCTTATAAACATAGAGATATCTTAAAGGTAATAATTTCAAATCTCGAAATAAGGGAATTGTTGGAGTTGTTAAAGGCCGACAATAAATCAATTTAATAATCCGTTTTTGTGAAATGTATAGGTCCTCTATATTGGAAAAATAAATCCCACCCCAGCTTGATATACCATACATAATAATAGATTCAACTAGTGCATGATATAGAACTCGCAGTGTTGACGGTGGGCATAATTGCTTCAGATGGTAGAATTTATAAGCCGCAGTAATAACATTTTTTCTGACAATGGTGAGATGAGAATTCCTTTTCAACTGCGAATCGATGGTAACTCCTAAGTACTTAAACTCATTTACGAGGGAAATTTCAAAGCACTGCGATGAACACAGTGTTGTGCCTGTTTTTTACGTTACGTAATATACTCGGTTTTTTACATGTAAAATACGTATTTTACACATAACAATTTTTTACAAAATGTAAAATACAAAAACTATTCGTAACTAATTCAAAATTACTTATAGTTCATAATCTAAATTCTTACGTATCTATATAAAGAAAATTGGATATAGGTATGATGTAAAATGAGAATTGAACTTTAAATAATTGAATTGAATTGAATTTATTTATAATTCTTCTAATTTATTAATTATAATTAAAAGTAAAATATTTGTAGAAAAATATAAATAAAATTATTTTTTTTTCAAAGAAAATATGGTTTGTTTCTCAGCTACTAACTTATTTTTTAGAATAGAAAAACAAAATCCACAACACTATGGGATTGAAGTGTAAAACGATTAATCATCGAACTCATTCAATGTTAATACTATAACATTTTAATGTTATCGGTTACAAAAATTGTTTAGATGATTACGAGAAATCATTACCATCTTTCGACAAGATTATTTAACTTAACACAGCCAGAGACATCTGTAGTGCAATTTGTTCTCTATCGATTATTGCTTAAAATAAGAATTACATTGCTTAAAATAAACAACTTCATACTGCTCTAATATTGTAGCAAAACGAAATAAAAAAATTGTTGCGCTATGTGACGTGAGGCGAAAAAATCCAAAAATTTAGGTGTCATTTGTTATTGTCAAATGTCAACACAAAAAAACAAAAATAAAAATCGAAAAATAAAATCAGGTATATAAAAATTTAAATATTATATTATATCAAAATAATATAATTATATCCACCAGCTCCAAATACACCAGCTCCAAATACACCAGCTCCAAAACTAGAGGACTTTATTACGGCCAAAGGAATCAAGGATAGTGCAAATTTGCTTAAAAACGATATTTCGTATGAATGAGTTGGAGTTCAAAACTATGCTTGTTCGATGTATCGCTCATCTTAGCCTTAGCTATAAGAATACGGCAAATCAAAATTTGGCCCGAGATATTAAAATTTTACTAACCGTTCTCGAGTGAGTTTTCTATTACTTATTAAATTACAAGTCAAATGAAACTATACCAATGGCTCTTTGGCTCGAGTATTTTAATTTTCTTAACTAAGTAGAATTTTGACTGAAAAATAAATATTTTGTTTACTTATGCTTATAATAATTATTAATAAAAAACAAATATGTTGTTGTAACAGTAGTCTGTTACAATTTGCTAAAGTCATACTAAAAAAAAAAAAAAAAAAAAAATACAATCGCACTATTTCTTCTTTTGCATCGCGTAGGTGACAGACACTTTGTTGGTGTACTGTACATCATTTAAATTTCAACGACGCACAACTCCCTATAAAAAGAGACATCTAGAATTGGGTAGATTAGACATGTTGAAAAACAACAAAAAAAAAAAAATAAAAATAAAATAACCGAAAAGTTAAATAAAATCTTTGATCGATTCATTAGCCGGTTTACCTTCGTACAAACATCAGCAAGCGGCTCATCTCGTAAGTGTACCACAATTCTAAACAATAAAGTTCTCAATAATAAAACAATATAGGTCATAAAGACCAAACGAGTGTTCGCAATATTATTTAAGTGCCGGCAAACGTAAAAGTCGTAGCCACGTAATATAGTTACTAGTGGTACGAGGACGCGCAACTAGCTGAAATTGGATAGAAGATTTTGTTTAATTCTCTAAAGCTTATCAAGGTAAATTTCTCGGTGTTTTCTTACGTAAATATTATATAGATGTACTGATATGTTTTGGTATGTTCTCGAAAATTTTTAGAAACGGTGTAAGGAACCTAAAAACTAAGATCGAGTCGCGGTACGTGTAATCCGTTTCTTTGGTAAGCGTGTTGTTTTATATTTTCAATATATATCTTTATATATATACACATATACGAATTTGGTATTTGTTAAACTATATTGAGTGCAAATTGTGTGCAAGTACATTTAAACGGTTATCCAAAAGTCCGTGTGCATCTAATAAACGACCTCAACTTTGGAAATTTTCGTATGCAAAAATATCAGGTTGGCACAGAAAATATGACAAAATGCGTTGTCGTGAATGAAAGTTATGTTCATAAGAATAACTAAGCAATCCTACTTACAATTATAAATAATTGAAATTAATATTATTGCATGCCTTATTTATTCAGAATATATATATTTATAAAATTTTTATTATTATTCATATTAGTTTCTCAATAAATTAAAATCCCGTATGCCTAAAATAAAAGTTAACCCTATATGAGCTATGGTTCAAATTTTGCACGTGTTATATTGCACCTTAAACATTATTTATTCATTTACTAATTTATTAATTATTTATTATATTTAGTTATATTTATTATATTTACATATTTATATTACATTTATATATACATTATATTAAAATTTAGCATTATAGTTACATGTGTATCTACACATTATTATACAGCTACGCATATTATCATATTTATTTATCTACTTGGACGTGTTCGTTTCCTTATTATATTTCGATTATAGTATGTACAATTGCAAACAATTTATTTAAAAATTAAAATCTTTAAACAAACTAAATATATTTATCTTATATTTCCTTTCTCCACCAATTTTCTATGTGCTCATTAAAAAGGTTAAGAAGTTGTGCTTTAAGTTCGAATCGTTTCCCTGCCTTTACGAGTAAACTTAGTTGTGTGTGATATTGGTGAATAAATTTAGAGTAAAATCACATGAATTTTAGTATGAACAATTAAAGTTAAAAATATTATGGTGAAGTAAGCTTAACCACACTGTACTAGCGGGGATTTCCTATCAGGGAAAGCAAACGTTAAGGAGGTGTGGGTTAAGACAGTGATCAAAATACCGAAGGTCACAACCTAGTTACCTTGAACAATGAAATATAGTGTATAGTGTTATAATGAGTGTTCATAACAGTGAAATATTTCATGCAGCATATCTAGCTCTTGATAAATGGTGGAAAGAACTCCCCCGTACGACTGCCACCTAGCCGGCAATGTGCTGCACCACCAAAACAGTATCAAGAGTTTGTTAACGGTTACGACGTGTGATTTTTTTTTTGTTTTCGCAAGACCACGAAGAACCGTTACATTGTATTTCAAAAAAATTGTTTATTTATTTATTATAAATTCAGTTTTACTCTTAAAAGTAACATTAATGAAATTTTGTTTATCGCAAATCTTCATTATCATCACTATCCACAAATCGAATTAGAATTTCTTTATTATTTAAAGAATAATATTAATAAATATGAATTAATTTTTTAGACCTATTAAATGTCATGCTATTTCGAATTAGGCATTAATTTGACCCCGATTTGAAAATATCCGTTCAATCTGCGCTGTCGATGCTGGAAGATTTAATAATTTCAGTGCTAAGTTGGATACGTTTGGGTGGCTTCGCTGCAGTGCTCCAAAAAATGTCTGGAATCTTTTGAGTATAGTTTGGAAAATTCCACTTTATTTTTGTAAATGAGCCAATCCACAATCCTCAAATTTCCGTGGCCAATTAAATTTGTCAGACATAAAAAATAGTTATGGCAAATATATCAAAATTTATTTTTGATAAAGATTTTATCGAAAACGTACAAAACTCAAAAGAATTGTTTGATCCCATATGTAATCTTATAAACTTTTTCCAACGTGGAAAAACTACTTTAGCGAATGCTGGTTTTATGTGGCTATCATTTAACGTGCAGGTAAGATTTAGAGATAAACTACAAATATTTTTCGAAAAACGCCAGCTTATTGTGTGCATCCTTATTACGATATCGACCTTTTAATTGATAGTCAAATGGATAAAATCAATCAGTTTTAACAAATTTAAATGGCCAAGGAAATGAGGATTGGCTCATTTACAAAAACGAAAGTGGAATATCCCATACTTTATACTCAAAAGAAATAAGAAATCACAAGATTTTTGGAGCATTGCAGCGATAAGCCACCCAAACTTATCCAACTTTGCACTGAAATGATTAAATCTTCGATCACATTCGAAACATGTCTCTCCCTAGTCGAAAATTTTTATCAAACAGACTCTTAGGGATTAACTACGATAGCTGTCTTAAAGAAATTCGTGCAAACCTATCTGAAAACTCCGTAATATTAATCGATATTACTATTTCGATTTTTATTTATTTTTTATATTTGACATTTGACAAGAACAAATGACACCTAAATTTTTGGATTTTTTTCTCCTCGCGTCACATAGCGCAACAATTTTTTTATTTCGTTCTGCTACAATATTAGAGCAGTATGAAGTTGTTTATTTTAAGCAATGTAATTCTTATTTTAACCAATAATCGATAGAGAACAAATTGCACTACAGATGTCTCTGTCTGTGTCAAGTTAAATAATCTTGTCGAAAGATGGTAATGATTTCTCGTAATCATCTAAACAATTTTTGTAACCGATAACATTAAAATGTTATAGTATTAACATTGAATGAGTTCGATGATTAATCGTTTTACACTTCAATCCCATAGTGTTGTGGATTTTGTTTTTCTATTCTAAAAAATAAGTTAGCAGCTGAGAAACAAACCATATTTTCTTTGAAAAAAAAAAATAATTTTATTTATATTTTTCTACAAATAATTTACTTTTAATTTTAATTAATAAATTAGAAGTAATATAAATAAATTCAAAAATTTCAAATCCATTCCTCATTTCACATCATATACCTAAATTTATTTTTCATATACGTAAGAATTGATGTTTTTGAATTAGTTACGAATATTTTACGCAGGGTTCCTCGCAGTAATTGCATTTGCGAAGTGTAAATTTGAATAACGACTTCTGTAGTTATGCTTATGTCGTATTTTATATTAATTTAATTAGCATCTTTTATTAATATAGTTTTTATCGAATAAAATTAAATGTATTAATATGATACAAATTTACGTTTCGTATATTAAGGTTTGCGGTTTTACTAAGGTTTTTAAATACGCATTTGATTTTATACAATATTATACGTTTTATACAGTAATTTAAGTATATTACCATTTTTTACGTAAAAAATGTATAAAACAGTTTTTTACATACAATTGCACAACACTGGATGAACATGAGTGTCCAGAGCAAAATGGAACATGATACAAAACCTTAGAATTAGGAGATGCGGCCTGACCAAAAAACATTACTCTGAATTTATTACTAAGAGCCAGGCGATGGTAGTAAAACCAATTACCAAGATTCACTAAGTCTGTGCAAACTAGGTTCTGTAATTCCGAAGGGTTTGCTGAAGTGTTACTTAATGCTAAATCGTCCGCAAATGCAGTGGTGTGCCCCAGAAGATCAATGTCGAATATAGAATTTATGTAGATTAAGAATAGAATAGGTCCTAATACTGATCCCTGCGGAACGCCGCAATTTAAGTAACCAGGTTCACTAAATTTATCATTTATTTTAACAATTTGGCTACGATTGTTGAAATAAGTAACAAACCAGTCAAAAACTTTACCTCTGATACCTATATTTAATAATTTGTTTGCAAGAACCTCGTGATCCACCGTGTCAAACGCTTTTGCAATGTCTAAAAATAACGAAGCGGATTTTTGCGAATTGTTGAAAGCCGAGTAAACATAACTGAGGTGATGTAGTAGTGCTTCTTCAGAGGATCTTCCTGCTAAGAAACCAAATTGACTACGGCTAAAAAAATTGATTTTCTCCAGATAACCGAGCAATCTACGTTTTATTATTTTCTCAAATAGTTTGGAGAAGGAACTTAGCAACGAAATAGGTCGATAATTATTTAGTAATAGCACATCACCTTTCTTATGAATTGGAATTACAAGGGCTCATTTGAAAACATCTGGAAATACACCACTTTCTAGGCTGAAATTGAAGAGGTAAGCTAAAACATCTACTAGATACCACACGCAATTTTTTAAGATTAGGTTGTCGATACCGTCAATTCCACAAGAGTGTTTATTTTTCAAACTACTAATCTCATTTATAATCTCTCTGGCGCTAATCGAATCAAACACACAAGACATACTAGGTGAAGTGGTCGAGCCTAAAACATATCTGCTATAGCCTTGAGAATTAGGCGAAAAGTTAGTGTTGTTCAAATTATTTGTTATCTCCGATGGAACGTTGAGGAAATAAGTATTGAATTCATTACTTATAGATTGATAATTTGAAATAAGAACATCAGATTGGTATTTGTAAATTTTGGTGATTCGGTTTTTGTCTTTATTTGTTCCCAAAACTTCATCAATAGCCTTCCATGTGAGTTTAGAACTATTTTTAACATACTCAAATTTCTTCTTGTAAAATGAATTTTTGACAAATTTAATTCTAGCATTTACTTCCTTGGAGAGTTTCTTGACAAATTTTTCCAAACGTGCATTAGTGGGATTATGGCGTAATTTTCTAGAGAATTTTTTTAATTTATGAACCTTCAAAAGGAGATATGAATTCATCCACGGTTTCAGTTTTTTTAATGTAGGGGCAGAAGATTCGACCTTAGATTCACGAATGTGCGATTTCAGAATAAATAAAAACCTATCAAAAGCGATATTGCAGTTATTCTCACCATAAACAGTCGCTCAACTTTCAGATTGTAGTTGAGCATTCAGATGGCTATAGTCAACTCTCGAAAAATTAACAGCTACACTATTTTGAAGCACAGGGATCTGAGATGCAAAAATGTTTAGCTTTATTAAGTTGTGGTCAGATAGATGAATCGGTGTGTTTTCCACAGTAAAAATAAACGAATTTGTTGATTTGATGAACACATGATCAAGACGAGATGAATGTTTAGTAGCTTCATTTAAAAGACTTAGAAATCCGTAGGAGGCTAACATGGTAAGATAACTATAGCATTCATTGATATTAAGTAAATTTATGTTGATGTCTCCCAGAATAACTATGTTATTATTATTAATTGATAGAAGTAACTCCTCAATATCGACACAAAACGCGTTTACCGGTTTATTACAAAATCTATAAATGCAGATAAAGGTCCAATCATGACGCCCCAAGGTAACATTTAAAATTAAAACATCAGCTGTGGTCCAGTTGTAACAATTAAAAGAAGATACAGTTAAATTTTGATTGATAAACACACCAACACCACCAGACCTATAATCATCATTACAGCAAGCAATGAAATTATAATTTGGCAGTCTGTAATATGAAGATTCGTGTGAGTAAATCCAGATTTCCGAAACAAATATTAATAGTGGTTGCACTTTTAAACTAGATAAATAAGCATTGAAAATGTCGAAGTTTGCTCTCAAACTTTGAATGTTTTGGTGAATTACACTACTCATAATATAAGACTAACAATTCAATATGCATACAACAAATACCGAAAAACAAATTTTGAAGAGTGAGAGCAAAGTACAACATTTTCAATACCGCCAGATAAATCACAACAACGAACAATCTATTCCAAGTAAATTTCAAAATATTCCGACTAATTATAAATAAATTTGAAAATGTTAAAAAAATAAGTTTTAAGTTTTTTGAGTAAATCACTAAAAAATAACTCAAACAGTGTTTAAACATCATCCAAATCATAACAAACACTACCACTATAAAAAATAATTACCGGAATCAAAACAGCTGACTGATTAATATAAACAAATATTATTTTTGACAACAAAATGTATAAAGAGTTAAGCTGGAATATGGAAAAAATATATAAAAAACAAATATGAGCTAATAAAGGTAAGATAAAAAAACTACTTAACGTTACATTATTTAATTCTAGATACCGAAGCAGCAACCGCTTTATCCAATTGCTAGTGTATGATGTTCTGGATACGAAAAATATCGTTCATGAGTGAATACGATAGACGTCAGAATCATCCGATTTCTTTAGGTAAATTTGTCCGGCATTGCACCATAAATATTTAAAGTTTGATGACAGTTTTATGTTTTTAGCCTTATGATACAGCTGTGATTGGAATTTTGAAAGGCGGTGCATTATATGGATTTGATGCTCCCGGTGGTTTTGCGGCAAGATGATATTCAGATCTTTAGTGTAAAGTGTTTTAATTTTGCGCATTTGCGTAAAAACTTTTTGTTGTAGATCGATGGATTTTAGTTTTACAATAAAGAAGTTGTGACGAGTTACATAATTGTTGGTTTTATTCAGTGTGGTTTTGCTAACGTTTCTACGAATGGGTTCGATCGATAAAATATCATCCGGTTGAATGGAATTTTCGACTTTACTAATAGTGTTGAAAATCATTCCACTAATGTCAACATGTTCCATCGGCAAGCCACTGATTGTAATGCTTGAAGCGTTTAGCATTTGAGCTGGTTTGTCATAATCAGCCTCTATTTGATGTAATTTTGCAGAGTGGATACTAAACTGGTCTTCTAGATGTTTAAGTTTCGAAGTGAGAGCATCGTTCGCAGCTTGGAGAGTATGTACTGCGTCTTTATTTTTGTCCAGAGCAGATAGTTTCTTTTCCATTCGTTTTAATTGAATTATAATATCGGCTAGACTCACGTTCACATCACATTCAGAGTCCGAGATTTCGTTGTCAATCACAGATTGACTGGATTGTAGACGACAGCTTTCACATAACCAATTGACAGTTCGATTATTAATATCACTTAACAATTCCTGTGAGATACAAGCGCACTTAACATGGTAGAAATTTTCACAAGGACCGCTACATTTAATACCAGGAAGTCGTCCTTTTTTGTGATATTGGCACTACACGAGCGGCAGGTTTCGGTCATTGTTTTACAAAGGCGCGAAATTGATTGACAATAAAATGGTTGACGATGTTGTACTTTGCTATGAAGATGTGAATCACGCACGAATAAATTAACAAATCCCTTATATTTTTGGTGAACTATATTTTAAATATGACTTAATGATTTTATTAATATAAAAATTAAAGCAAAAATTAGGTAAATTTAATTATTTTATTTATTTTTATTATTTTATTATTTTAGACGTATTTTAGATGTTTACACTTTGACAACTGTTTGCTGAATGACCGAAATACATAGGCTATGATTGCTAGTTGTGGCGAATAATTTTCAACAGAAACAAAAACTGAATTTTTCGACACAGAATAAATCAACCAACTTCTCAAATGTTATCACCATTCGACATGTTTCGAAAATAATATTTGGGATTAAATTTTCGTTTATTTGTTGTTTGAAATTTTAAATCAATTAATTGAACCGGCCCCTTTCGAATTATCATTTGGCGAAAATTATTGGTGAGTGGCGGCCATAAAGCAGGGTCATTCATTTCAAATGTGCTGACGTTTTCTGTGTTACCCCTAGCAGGCATAGGCTGCTCAATATTGCACTGTATTGAGGAAGCCCTCTCAAGTAATTCATTAATTTCAATATTATTGAACGATAATTAGTTGCTTTCCAATCGACCACCGCAAGTACTTGTAAGTGTGAAAACTGTGTATTGGCTAAAGTGTCGATTGGAAAGCACAAAAATTAAAAATTTACAAAAGCAGAACATAACCTACAAATGTGTAGTTTATTTGTGATAACATTTTAATAAAAAAATATCTATACCGGAATTTGATTAGCGCTTTACATACGACATTGAAATATTTTTTTGACAGAAAAATACTACACACAATCACCTAACGGACAAATTTATCGTTACTGCTTTCAACTACTCATAAAAAAGGTAGAACAGTTGTGAGTAGTTAATTTAGCAAAGACAAAAACCTTAAGTACTTTATAAGTACTTGCGGTGGTCGATTGGAAAGCAACTATTGTGATTCACATTGCGACGGCCTTTTTAAAACAGTACTATTTTGATTGTTAGTTAGGCACAGTGAATTCTCAGGGTTTAAATTAGATGGACTATTATTTTTTAATGACGGAATACTTATATTGCATGCTAAATCGTCAGAAACAGAAGCTACTAAATCACATATTTCCAAATTGTTATTATCTGATGTATTAGGCTGTTAAAATATATGATAAAATATATATATCTAGGCTGTTAAAATATGGTATATTTTGAACTAACTTAACTTTTTCACTAACCCCATTTGAAAATCGTGCTTCAAAATATTCACCTCCTTTTAAATATTTCTCAAGTTGATCACTTTGAGCAGCATCCTCTTGCTTCTGTTTCGCTTTTTTTACGACAATGACTGCCGGAATTTTTTGTTTTATCCAAAAACAAAATTTTATTGTTTTATTGGCTGAATGTGTCGAAGGGCCGCATGTCGAAGGGCCGAATGTGTCGAAGGGCCGAATGTGCCAAGGGCCGAGAGGTTGTAGGGCCGATTTTTTTGTAATTTTTTTTTAAAGAAATATATTTTTTAGTTTTTTTTATTTAATTTAATTATTTTTATTATTTTTTGTACCATATACCTATTATCAAAATTTCATGAATTAGTAAAAAAAATAGTAAAATACATAAATTCATAAGAAAATCATTTACGTTTAATATAATTTTTTTTACTAAATATTCCATAAAACAACAAATTTAAAAAATTATATTTCTAAAAACAAAAATGTAAATTCGGTCCTTCGACCCATTTGGCCCTTCGACATTCGGCCCTTTGGTACATTCGGTCCTTTGACACATTCGGCTTTTCGACATTCCGCCCTTTGTACCTGTTCCATCCTACTAATTTTGCTTTGCCTTTATTGTTTTTGTTGTTGTACGATGAGGAGAAATAAAATTAAATCTCTTGGAAAATCGCGGCACCTATGTTATTTTTTATTCCTATTCAGCCAAAGTACACACGATTTCGGCTTTTGGTTTCAAACTAAGTCGATTTTAATTGTTAATCTTAGCCCTCATTTTATTTTAAAACACTAAATTTTTTGTATTGTTTTATTCTGTTCTCTCGAAAATAAAATTTAAGCAAAAATCTACATCTCAAAAATGGCCATACATTTTTTATTTTCATTTCTATTTTTCATTTCGGATTTATCAAAAAATTTAATTTCGCAGTTAAAACGAATTTTGTAAGTAAAAGGGGAAGAAAGGAAGGTGAAGCCGTTCTTATGAAAGCGTGTCTAGCATGGCTCATTAACAAAAATATAGTACACGCAAAGCAAAAATAGTGGGATATAATTGTTGTTGTACTGTACATAAACTGAGAGAAATGTACACTACCGCTCAAAAGTGTTTAGGTACTGTCTAAAACAGCATACAACATATAAAAACTCAGTAATAATGTGATATTAATTATTTTGGTACATACACACACATAATAATGGCAATATACTAAATAAATCCCGATCCAGTTCTTCGCACAGTAACTCAATAAGCTTCAAGTAAGTGCTCTGGGGAGGCCATTCCATAATTTTAATCGGTCCTTCATTCTCTAAATGGCGAAGATAGTCTTTACATAATTTACATTAATGTTTTGGAACATTATCTTGTTGAAAGATAAAATGTTGACCCAAAAGTTGAATTCCTGAAGGTATTGAGTGGTTCTCCGAAATTTGTCGGTACCCTTCTTTTCTTAATATTTCGCAAATTTTCACAACATCGCCTAGAGCAGGACCAGCAAAATAATCCTAAATCATCACTGAAACACCTCCATGCTTTACGGTAGTGGAAAAACACTCTTTACTGGCACGTTCACCTACAGATCTTCTCACGAATATTCGTCTTCAGGTACCGAAAATTCCAATTTGGACTCATCCGTTCATAAAACCAAAGAGTATGAAAATGTACACAGAGTAACGAAGCAGAGGAAAAAATTTCATCAAAATATGCATGGGTTACGCAATTTAAATCGATTATACAATATACTTACGCAACAATTTTTTATTTTTTGTGTATTGAATATTGTCATACTCGTGACTATTTATAGAAAACGACAAAAATTACTTTAAATAAAAATGTGTAAATGTGTTTTTAACGCAACTAAATTGCATAACCCGCATGCATTTTTTTTTGATGAAATTTTTTCCTCTTCTTCGTTACTCTGTGTAAAATTTCATACTCTTTGATAAAACCTTGTTACAATCTAGTATCGTCCAATGATGCTGTTCATGGGCCTATTTAAGTCGCTTTTGCTTGTTTTCTTTACGTAGTAGTGGTTTTTAATAGCAACATGGCCATGGAGTACGGCTTGCTGTAGACGATGTTTAACCGTAGAAATACTAACTGGTTTTGGTTGACCAACATTTAATTTTGCGGTTATTTTCGAGGTGTTTTTAGTCTATTCATCTTGCTGGTAATCACTATTCTATGATCATCTACAGACGTTGTTCTTGGGCTTCCACTATGTTTTTTTATTAAAAAAACTGCCACTTTCCCGATATTTTCATAATAATAATAATAATCATAATAATCGACCGTAGCAGGGTTTAATTTAATTTTTTTGGCAATCTGTCAATTGCTTATGCCAGCTGTATGGTAAGCTATTATAAGCGTGCCTGTTTCAGTACTAAGTTCTCGTCTTGGAGGCATTTTAAATAATTGTCGCTCGATATTTCGCTTACGATGTTAACAGTGTAAATATGAGACTATAAATGATCGTATTTGACGCATTTCACTGAAATCTTTCCAAAAAAACAATTTAAACATCATTACCTAAAATAAACCCGACTTATAAATTTTTCTGGAAATTGCTACAGACTATTATTGTAATTGTACCGTAATAAACAGTTTACGACAATCCGACCAAGCGCAGGTAGAGAGTAGCAAAATTAACTCTATATTATTGTTGGTTATATAATGAAACTGCGTTTCAGATAAGTATTTCATTCTATTGAAATGTTACAATTCCCCCCTCCCCCTCCCCTCATTTACAATTTCTATATTTTCCACCCGGTTACAGTGCACCAATTTGCACCTATGAAGGGCCGGCCCTGATGTTTTCTTCCTATAAGCCATTATTTGCAAGTCCTGATGTATCGTCAATGGCTTCAATATGAGGCAAACGAACTATTCCTTAATCAAACTTTAAAAACTAAAAATTATTAGAAATCCCTAATCACTTATTTCGACGAGTTTTGACTGACGGTATGCGGAAAAGAGGCAAAACAACGTTCAATAAACATCAATATGGAAAAATTTCAATATACATCTAGGTTGAACCATTCAACATACATCTAAGTTTAATCACTGGTATTCCAAATGCGGACTAATTCTTTAATTAAGTTAATGGAATTACAATAGAATGAATTGCATTTTGTAGTGAAGTTATAGAAAAGCTTCACAGCATTTATTTTTGTTAAAAAAATGAGAGCAAATTACATAGCTTGAAGATATTGAATTAGTAGCTCTACGAAGGAACTTGTAAAAATTAATCTTCCAGAACTGAAAACTTTGAAAACTTCCATTAACACTGCAGTATACATAAAATTATTTCTTATCGATGTATTATGATAATATCATTGCTAATTGTACTTCCCAACTTGTAAAACTCATTAAAATTTTCCATTTAGAAAATGATATCAATTACCAAATCATATCTATATACTTGCCAACAAGTAACATAAAATTTATCACCCTAAACAAATTTTAAGGATTTTTCTCGGTTTCCATTTATAGATAAAGGTAAATTATCTAACCTACATACACCTATTTCTCTATACTGGTACTTAAACACCCAGTGTAGATGAGCTTTTACATTTTTGTCACTCACAATGTTCATTTCAATTATGTATTCGAAATTTTTCCAACAAACATTTTCGATTGGAAAAAATTAAATTAAAATTGTAAACAAACTCTTGAAATGTTTTCATGTGGAAAATTAAAAAAAAAATTGTGTATGAATAATAAAACAATTTTTAATTTTATTTTATTTTGCAAAATAAAAATAACATATATAAACAGAAAATTAAAAATCATTATATATTTTCTAAAAATAATTTTATCTCGGTACCCAAAACAACGCACAGTATATCAATTACATGTGCGTCTTTTTTGTTCGAAGTCCCCCCCCTAAATATATAGTATACGAACGTAGTAATATATACCTTTTCCAGATGGAAAATTGTGAGAATTTCATAATGATTTCGGGGTGCTTATAGGGAATATGACGTGATTATTCTCTTTGGTAGCACAACACTCAATGCTTTTAGTATCGAAAAACTCATTAAAATCCATTTAACACTGTCAGTAAGTTTTTTTTTATCGTAAAACTCAAATACACGTGTCGTATTTTAGGCTGATATCTACTCATTACGCCTGAAATGTTTTAATTCAATTAGGAACAATAATAAATATAAGTTTATTGCATTCAAAATCATTATTTCAATGAAATTTGAGACTAATTTAATATTCATATAAAGATGAGGGCCTCCTTGCCCCCCGGTATTTTGGCATATAATGAACTATAACAAAATTAATTTATTGTGCTGTTGATGTGTTTTTGTGTGAAAAATAATGGTTCTGTTCGTGAAACCCAACACACGCTACATCAAATGGACGGTCCATATACTCATCCATCAGAACAGTTCATTCGATTAATGGATCACTTTTGCACCACGTTTACTCTTAATGATAATACGCGCACCGAGCAAGCGGTTGCAGATGTAGTGCGTATAGTATTGAAAAGAATCCAAATAAATTGGAACTTGATCCAACATCTTTATGGAGGATTTTGCATAAGGAGGGTTTACATGCTTACAAGAATGAACATCAGGAATTAAATTTATTCAATCCACTGGCCAAAGCCAGAATTGACATCGATGCAAACTTCCTATACACAATTTTCTTCAGCGTTGTACCTTATTTTTTACCACATGTGAACAAGCAGGATTATGGAGTTTTGAGTAACGAGAATTCGCGTGTCACATTTTAAAAACGATTACATCCGCACAAAAAGTTACTGTTTGGTGTGCTTTATGAGCCAATTGAATCATCGGGCCTATATGTGTTCGAAATTGATACTGGTGAAAACGTTACAGTGAAAGGAGACCGGTATAGAGACCGGAAGGTCCTATGGTATTGACATCAGAGACATGTGATTCCACAAAATGGAGTGACATGCCATGCAGTGCGCGATACAATTAATTTATTGAAAGAAACATTTAATGAACGATTAATATCGAGAAAGGTCCTGTCAATCGACCACCGCGTTCGTGTGATTTAACACCGCTGGACTATTTTCTTTGGAGTATGTGAAATCGTTTGTCTACGCCGATAAGCCAGATAAAATTGAACACTTGCCAACACTGGATGCGTTTTTTGCCGAAATACGAATAGAAATGCTGGGAAGAGTGATTGAAAACTGGACTCCAATTGGAAATTATATTCAAATATTAATGGTGTAAAATTTCTTTTAAAGAAAGTCACATTCGTGGCCATTAAAATTATTTTTCTATGTTTTATTTAAATTCAAAGTTCTAAACCTCGACATGAAGCACCCAAATTTTGAAATTCATTGAACTAAATTACGCCAAAATTGCAAAAGGTACCGTTAAATATTGTCAGATAATATAGGGTGGGCCATCTGTTGGTCCATCTTTCAGTCGATGAATTTTAGTACCTAATGTTATTAGCGATTGGGATTTCCCGATAAAATTTATTTCTCGGGAAATTGAGAAATTTTTTTAACGGTTCCCGGGATTATCGAGAATTCTCGAGAAATTTGTAAAATTAAAGAAAACGACAGATTAAGTATAATAATATCACATTTTGTATTGATACTATTAATATGCTTTTATAAACAAATATTTCATTAATACAAAATCAAATTTTCAAATTCAATTTAAAAGGAAACACCAATATAAAAGTTAGTTTAATTTTTTGTTTTTTATAAAATGCAATTTTAAAAAACAGAACACGTCCACTGTTTTATCAGATAATATTGTTCTATTTTTGGTAACTAGGTTGCCTCCTATAGAAAAGATGCGCTCATTTTGGGTTGATGTTGGTTTTATGGTAAATAAAGGTGCTTTCAGCATCTTTAAATTTGGCGTTAATTACCCTGTTAATTTATACAAATTAATTTCCTTATCAACCGTCTGGGGCTCGATTTTTTGTTTTGCTTTGGGACCCGTGGACGTAGATCTTAAATAACGTATTTCGAATAATAATAAATTTGATAATACTGTATTTCGGATGCTAACAATTTTCTTGATTGGTTTTAATTGGAACAATAATTAGTTTTTAGACAAACACCATTTTCTTAATTTTTATAATTTATAATTTTGTGCGTGTACTGCTGACTGCTTGTCTTGGTCTTTTCGTTCCCTTTTTCACACTAACACCACTCTGTCATTCTTCTTTTACGTAATGTCGTATTTTTGTGCTAAAGTACTAAAATTACCCAGCTTCAAATTTATGGACGCATACAAATGGTGTGGAATATAACCGCAACCAAACCTTCTGTTACATTTTTCGTTGTGCGTTTGAGATAAATATGACATTTGACGGAAAAATGTCAGAGTGTTTACATTTTATCTAAAAAAAAGTAAGTATAACTTAAATTACTACAAAATATAATTAATGCTATTGATGAAACATTTAATATAATTCTAGGTTACTGTTGGATTGTGTACAAAAATAATATAGACAACTCGTAAGAAAAATATTACAGCACCGAAATAATAAAGAATTAATTCCTATTTATAAATATTCTAGGCAGATGGCCTTTATGATTAAATTAATATAATTAGTATGTTATAAAGTTTCCTCTTAGGTTATGTTGGCTGATGAAATGTTTTGTAGGTTGAGAAACGTCAAGATTCCGGTAAGTATAAGAGTTAATCACGAACAGATCTTTTTATTGCTTCCTCCAGTTTTTCTTTTAGGTTCTGGCTTTTATTGTTTTCATTATCCTTACTATTGTCATCACTAACGATGTTATATTGTTATATTTTTTCATAAATTGTTTAGCGGTTTTAACAATTTCGTTTATTATGATGTAGATTGAAAGAAGTCGTCAGCACTTCTAAAAGAACAATGATTTGGTTTTACATTAGTGTGGTTATTCAGAAATTTTAGTAGAGAAATTAGTGGGGAATTTCGATTTTCGCAATTTATATTTTTAATTCGAGTTATAGTTCATGGCTAATACAAGAACTATTTTCTTGGAGCGTTTTAAAAAATTACTCTAGTATTCCTTCGCTAGAAAATAAGTTTGCATCAAGGCGTGATAGAGCTTACAAGGCAATTTGAATATCATTTTTAACTTCTAAAATGTTTTTGGCAATGGTCGAGTTGTCGCTATACCACATATCTAATAAATTTAGCTCTTCTAACGGAAAAATTTTAGAACCGGATCTAGTATTCTTAAAAACTGTTCACCATTTTTGCCATACTATTCCAATGAGTTTTACAATCAAATATTAAATTCCGTTCAAATTTTTCAATTTGTCTTACGTTTTGTAAAACAGAATTTTCACAGGGGGCCTTTTATAAATAATCACAATTTTTTTCATCTTCATTATTGTTCTATTTATGTTATGTGTGTTAACTAATTCGAAATTATTACGTACAATATATTCTTCGTTGGATTCATTTCCATGTTGAACACAGTTTTGATCGTCATTTTCTGTTTAAGATTCTAAAGAGCTTTCAGATTCAATAAAAGGCATTTTCCGATTTTTTCAAATGAATTTAATTTTTGATTGATTAATTCCAATATTTTTTCCGCTGAGCAACTATCGTGCATTCTAATTAGTCCAAGGTTATCTGATTTATAATTTTCGTAGTATATTTGAATATTCAAATAACGCCGATTGCAAAAACTAGTCCACTCATCTATGGACAACGAAACTTTACCATCATCGTTATAACATTGATTTCATTATAGTTTCATCTTTAATTTTATTGTAAAATTTATAAACTAGATTCATTATATTGGTTGAATATTTAGAGAGTTGATAGCCTTGTAGTTTCAAGCTGCTTCGTATGAAAGCACAAGTGAAAATTTTGTAAATAGGGATGTTGTTATCCGCAGCTAGTTCTGGCACTATTTCTTCTAATGGTGTCTTTTTTTCGAAACAAAATTGTCTTTTTGCGTGTTCCTGCTCATGCTTCGGACGATTTAAAGATAAATTACTTGGCACAAGCTGCATTCGAGTAAATATTTTCTTCATGCCGCGTGCTTGCCATCTAAGAGCCGATGCAAACCCGTCGTTGATGATCCTTTGCATGACGTATTTTTTTACATACATATAATTCATTCGGCTGCAATATTATCTGAATCTGGTTTAAAATATTTCCAGCAATCTTTATATGTGTTTTCGGTTATTTTGTATATTGGGGCTATGAACGAATTGTTTGTTAATTTTGAAGAATCATGTTAAACGTAATTTAACTTACTGACTCAGATCAAAAAACAAGAAATGTTGAAATTAAAACTGAAACAGACGTAATTTAATTTGTTTAATTTGCACCATGCAAAATTTAAGTTTAACAATTACTTTACGAAGTCGATTATAATTTATTTTGTTTTTTTATTTTCAAAAACTATTAAAATATTTACTTTTATGAATTTATTTTAATATCCGAAACTATCAAGTCAGTTTTCTAATTTAAATGGAATATTTGACGGAAAGTAAATGTGGCGAACTTGAGAGTTAGTTTAATGAAAAATGTGGCGAATTTGACGGATTGTTTTATGAAAAATATGGTAAATTTAGTCAAACTATAAGACAATTTTTTGTTCAACATTTCTCGAATTACCCGAGAAAAATAAGTGAACTTCCCGGGAAATGTGGAATGCAAAAGTTGAAAAATTTACCGAGATTTCTCGATCCGAGAATTCTCGATCCCAATCGCTAAATGTTATCTGTTCTAAAAAATTTTTTGGCATAGGAAAATTCAATAATTTGCTATTGCCGTGATGATACGGAGTCGCTTACAACACAACAACGCATTTTGATTGTCCAAATTTATTATGAAAATAATTGTTCAAAAACAACAACATTTTACAAATCACTTGAGAATTTTGGTTGACATGGACGTTCATGGACTGAACGTGCAATTGGCAAAATTATTAATTGATTTTGGAGAAACTGGTTTAGTGGAAGGTCGTGAATTGACCCATAACCTGTTGCTGAGCCTCAGCCCGAATTAAGAATCTTTAGGCGATGATGCTCACAAGTAGCTTCGGTTCACTATGAACGTGCTTATGCAGTTCTTTCACCATTTGCATAACTATTGGATAATCTGCTGGCAATCTATTGGAAAGCTTAATATCATATGCTAAGTTTGCATGCTCCATTCTTTATCCAACTCGCATTAGCTCGTGGAAGTCCAAAAATGGAAAAAAAGAAATCAAATTAGAATTTATTGGAAGTGGTATTGAATTTTTTATGGATTTAATCTCATTAATATATTATATCTTTTCCTGGATATCTCGAAATATTACAAGCTCCGCCTCTTGTATCTCAGACACTCTCAATGAGTTTAACAAGGGCCTATTAAGTTCCAATTTCGAGTTTCGGCAAAATCTTAACAGAAATGCTATTATTCGTGTCAATTTTCGGTATGTTGCACCCTTTTCCAATATTTCCTCAGCGACGGATCCACGTATCCGTATTGTAATTCTTTCAGCAAAATGCTCCTCGTGGCACAATCTGCTTGATTTTCTTTTGAAGAAACATGACGCAACTACGATTTGTACATGTAAAAATCTTGGACGGTTTGCTATGTATGTTTTCCATGCATTGGGTGGTTTAGAAAACCATAATCTAGCTTGATGGTTGAATCTGTATACAGATAAATTTTGGCATGACTTGATAGGCATAATGATTGTTGGACTAATTCTAAAAGCTTAACCAGAAAGGTCACAGCATTTAGTTCTAAACTCGAGATCGAGACTACCTTGACGGGAGCCACCATAGTTTTGGCTGCAATTAGGTTGGTATGTACTATCGAACCTTCTACCACATCGAGCGTATATTACCGCTGCGTATGCCTCTTTGAATGCGTCAGCAAATCCATGAAATTTTAGCGTTTTAGTTGCATATATCCATCGTGTGATGTTTAAATTGGTTAAATCGTTAAGATGATTACAAATGAGATACCATTTTTCAGCAATATCTCGAAGGAGCTCATCATCCCAGCCAATGCCTTTAATCCAAAGCGACTTGAACATAATTTGTAAACAAATAGTTACCGGTGACAATACGCCTAGAGAGTCAAAAATTAGGGAGGTCACGGATAAAAATGATCGCTTTGTGAATTTGGTTGTCATTGGTAAAGAAAGACAAAAGAAAAAATTATCTTGGATCGGGTCATATTTTATGTCTAGAGCAGATATTGATTTGGAATCATCGGTTATTCCCCAAGAGGATAGTTTTCTGTTTTCAATTGGAATATTATCTATTAATGCGGGGTGATTGCAGATCACTTACGTATAGGTTAAAACCTCCTTGATTGAGCAAACATATGATTTAATGTTGCAGCTGTAAAGCAGCTTCCAACGTTTCTCTACCTGACATCAGGTCATCCATGTATAAAAGTCCCGTTTTAGGATCTCGAAGCCAATTAGATATTCACTCGCAAGCTTATCTGCAAGGTAATGGAGTGAGTGCGTAGGCAGAAACGGTGCGGGGTTAGTACCATAGGTGACTGTGGTTAAGTGGAAGTGCTGGATTTTGGAGCTTGGGTTTTCACGCCAAATGATCCTCTGGTATTCTCGATCATTTTCGTTGTCCGCCGATAGAACAAATCTATGCTTGCGTAATCGGATTAGGATGTCAATTAGATTATCTTCTCCGGACGTAGACTTAGCGGACGCATCGAACATCACTCGCACCTTGGTAGTGCTACTGGATGTTTTGAAAACTTAATGGTATGTAAGATAAAATAATTGGTTGGAATGTTTCACGATTTTTCGGTTAGGAATAATTTTCATATGCCCTAACGTTAGGTATTCATTCATAAAATGGGTATAGGATTCTCTGAGCTCAGAATCTGATATCAATCTTTCTCCAAGCAAATAAATCTTTCGGAGTGCTTGCGGAAAGCTGTCATCAAGGTTTGGTGGGCGCTGGATGAATGTAAACGACAATGATATACGTTTATTTATATTTATTTTCATTGAATAATTTAACGGACTTCATTTCCTCATCATTCGTAGTTGGCTTGATGGGTAGTTTCTCAGTTTCCCAAAACCTCTGAAGCAAGTTCTCTATTTTAGACCATTCTAACGAGTCGTTCTTTAACTGAACATACAATGATAATTTAAATGATTATTGGTAAGGGTGGTTGAATCAGACAATTTAAAGCTTCCCTCAATAATCCAGCCAAATCGGCTGTTTTGCGCGATAAGAGTATTCTCGATATGTGCTACTTTACCGTCAGTCAATGCCTGGAATAGGTGTTTGCACCATGTAAGATATCGATATGGGACGGCGTGTTTAAGTTGAGATCCACTAAGGGTTTAAGAGAATTGAAGTATGACTTACCATCATCAATAAATTCCATTGCCAATTTAGAGCAACTGGTAGGAAGGATATATGCTCTCGTATACTGATATCATAGTCATGATCTAAACAAGAACGAATTTTCAAATTTGATTTCCCTTTGGCAATCCAGCAAAAGCATTATTCAATGTTTCAACTGAAATGTTAGCTTTTGATATTGGAATTTTTAAAGGGTTGATGCACATTTCTATGGCAAATGAATGTATTGACCCTGAGTCGAGTAAGGCTCGAAATTTCGTTCAATTCCCAAAACCATCTACAATCTCAATTTCGGCTGTAGAGAGGACGGCTATCATACATCACTTTGGTTATGTGGTTGCCTTTTGCAATATTTTTTGATAAGACGTTTCAAGGCGGATTCATTGTTGTAGTTCGTTGTGTTCGTTCCGTTCCTTTCGTTCGGTATTTTATGCAGTATTATTTTTTGGGTTCATTGTTGATGAAAAAATAAAACATCAAAACACAAAATGAACAACGTACTTAACTACAAAATAATAATATCGAAAATGTGTCCGTTTGTTTCTACTAGTATACTATATATCATGTCGTTTCTTTCTTGCCATGTTCCTTCGGTAAAAAAGTTGAAAATAGATCAACATGATGAAAAAAATACCGAAGAAATAAAACGTCATTTGCGACAAATCCTATTGGTTTACAAAAAAGCATAACGAGCGGAATGAACGGAATGAACACAACGAGCTACAACAATGAATCCGCCTTCAATGTTTCGACATAATTCGCGTCATCTACGCGAAAGTGACATACGGACAAGTATGCTGGACCACGTAGCTGTCCCAACAGATATTTAAATTTCTGAGCGGGTGACAGTGATTTGTTCTCGTGAACGGTCGAAATGAAAATATCATAAAAGGATTGCCAATTCTTGTAATTACTGTTGAAAGTACGAAGCATTAGTCTTGGTAATTTAAAATCTGATTTGAAATTGATAAGCACAGAGTGATCCATGCTTTTATCCAATTTGATAGTTGGTTGAAGACTGAATTTCCGAATTAATGATTTAATTTTCGTAACCAGTGGGAAGTATTGGTCATCAAGATCTTCCATTTCGAATACCGCTTAGGAATCTAATTGGAACAGTTTATCTTCGGTGGCGATAAACTGATTATACATTTAGTGCACTTTAGACAAACGAGATTACAAACCGTCAATATCACAATCCCTTTCATTAACGAAATTAGCTGTTTTGGTTAACTGACTTTTAATCACAGCCTTACGTTTTACAAGCAAACCAGGGTGATCGATAGTGGGTTCTAGAGGCATTTTAATGAAATTCGGGAAAAACGGAAAAAATTAATAAAAACGGTTACCTCGATTTTGGGTGGATGGTTTCTCTTTGGTTGGTAAATTGATAGAAGTCCAATAACTGCTTATTTCGATCCCATATTTCTAGGTTAAGTGCGTCACGTGTCGCCGATCCAGGTGGCCAGATGGCCAAAACTTTACACAACAATATAAATTTAGAAGTTACAATTGTTAAATGGCAGATGGCGATATGTACACAATTAACATTATGAAAGTAAGTAGACAAATATAATGTTATTAAGGTTGATCAATATCAAATTGGGAATTTATAATGAATTATATAATAAAAATAAATGAATTATTAAAAATTATTCGTGTTGTTTGTGTTATTTGAACAACGTGTCAACGACCTTTGGGTGCAACAAGACGGAGCGACATGCCACGCAAAAAACAATCCATTTATTGTCAACAAAATTTGTGGATCGACTTATTTCCAGAAATTGTGAAGTTCCTTGGTCACCAAGAAGCCTGGATATAAAATCTCTTGATTATTTGTTGTGGTTTTATTTGAAAGGTAAGGTGTGAACTAATCACCCACAAACAATTCATCAACTTAAAAAGATCATTTGATCTAACATTGAGGTTCATTCATCTGCTTTTATTGGAAAAAGTTATCAAAAATTTTGATAGTCGGGTGCAAGCCTTTAGACGAAGCCTTGGTGAGCATATGAACGATATTTTTTCCATGCACAAATGGCATAAAACCGCCTTTCCTTGTCAGTAAAAAATTTTGACTTTTGATACCAAAATGTATGTTTTATTTACAGCTGACCTACCTTGAATTTATACGGCAAATCCTATAAAAAAATCAGCAAATTCCAGTTTTTCGTTTTTAACATGTATTTTGAAAATAATGATATTAACAAGAAAAACAATTATAAACTAACAAATTCTAAAATAATTTTACAAAATGACAAAAAAAAATTCTGTCAAACTTTAGTCCCTGTACTGATTGAGTGATTGGGATAATTTTTTTTTTCTATAAATTGGAAGATCGCCGTGATTTTAGGACAAAATCGGTTCATTAGGAAGTGGTCGCTTCTATAGGAGAATTTTACTTTTAGTAAATATTTTGAAAAGTATTTCAAAAATGAGAAATTCGACTATGTACTGGAAGATTCAAAATTAAATTTGCACGATTTCTAGTTTAAACTATTGGCTCAGATCTATTTTTGAAAATTAAAGAGGAAGTGAAATTTTTTGAGAAAAAGCTTTTTTTTTGTATTCTAATCAAGAGTTATTTGTGGCCAAAGGTCAATATACTTTCTGCAGCTCCGGCGAAGTAACAGGTCAGGGTAAAATTTCACAATTAGGCTTTTTCAAAAATCGAGAGATCACAGTGATTTTGGGTTCTGAAATTTCATATATTTATGTTTTTCATAAATTTGGAGATCCCAGTACTAAATTGTAATTTACTTCCCGGAAGTAGCACCTTCCATAAGAGCTTTTCCGATTTTTTGCAAATATTTTGAAAAGTATATGCATTAACGAAAAACGGCTAAAACAAAGAGATTGTTTGTTAATTTTCAAACAAAATTAATTCTGATATTTTTGTCTTGATAAAATTTTTTTTTTTTTTACCAAAATTCGACATCCCTCCGACCAGGGAATTGTTTGCACAATGAAAAGTAGTGCTGAATATAATGCAGAATACATTTTTTTCATTATTTTTTATATTTTTTGTTTATTGGGTCCATTATTCTGTCAGAAATTTTGTGTTTTCTAACGAAAAGACCTTTTTTGTATTATGAAAATTTTTTAATTGTATTTTAAAAAATTCCTTAGCAAAAAAACTATTAATTAACCATTTGATTTATTCAAATTAAATTTATATTTAATAATAAATATAAATGTAGCGAACCGTATAATTGTGGATAATTAGATTTTTTGGAATTGGGGATAATTTGATTTTATAAAATGGACAACATGCGTATAACAATTATCGAAGGATGTAGATGAAATCGGCAAAGGCTTGTTTACTTACATAATATAAATTATGTTTATAATTTTCTGCTTAAAATTAATTCTTGTCTTCGCAGAAACAACATCCATATTTCACGAACTGTGGTTGTTGGGTGATAATAGATATGCGTTTCAGCCATGGCTGATGATCCCCATATTAACCCCAATTTCCAAAAGGGAATGGAAATATAATTTGGCCCATCAAAAACGAGGTCCATTGTCGAGAGATGTATTGGCATGTTGAAAAGCCGATTGAGGGCCTGTCTAACAAAAGAATATTATATAACTCTTTTGCAAAAGTAGGACAAATAATAGATGATTGTCCGGTTCTCCACAACATTTTAATAAGAGCGCGAGTTTCTGTGCCAGATAATGATGCAGAAAAAGAAGATGGAGCGGAAGACGAATTAATTTCACTGTCGATTGATGACTCAAATCTTCTGTGCATTAACAGAGAATGCAATCGAATGTTTAATGCTCGAACTTCGTAATTGTTATTATTTTAAATAAATAAAATTATAATTATAAAATAAACTCTAATTTTTCTACTTTTATTTCTAATTTTTTTCTTCGATTTTCAAACATTTAACTATTTTTTCGTCAACTTGTTGAATTAATACTCGTTTTCGCTTTCTGGTTATGACCGAGTGGTGTGATTGTAAATCACGAATCAAAATAATAAATAAAGGCGCGATATATAAATGAATAATGAGATAAACCCTTTTTCCATGTGAGGTGAGAAATATTCAGGTCGATTCAATATAGATCTTCTATTCTCAATATCTTCTATTCTTCTATATTTGTATATGAAAATTATTAAATGTTGAAATAGAAGGAAAAATAGAAGAATTGCTATTCATATTAAAAATAAACAAATTTTTTGATTTTTTTCGCTTAGAAGGTTTTTACTACAAATAATGCGACCATACGAAATAAATAAATTTTTGACTGTTGTAATGTTCTTTTCAAACATTTGTTTTGTTTTATAAGTTATCTAACCGTATCTTGATTTGAATTTCAAATAACTACCGACTCCGAATATTTTTCAATATGATTTTGAGGGCTATGTGTGATTCTAGATGGCTTTGATTTATATGCAACAATTTACGTTTCTAGCAATTATATTTTTTGAGTTGTTAAGGATAAAAAATAATTAAAATTTCGTTTTGACGTTTAATGTTCACGTCGATACAATGAATTCTTCTATTCTTCTTGAAAAATCTTCTTCACTAAAACAGAAGAAATCAAAAATAGAAGAATCTTCTATTTTGCTATTCAGTGTAGCAGTGGGATTGTAATCTTCTATTTTTATTATTGAAAGTTCCAAATCGAATTGTTTTCTTCTATTTTTATTTTCATAAAGTATGCCGTGCTAAAATTTCATGGAAAAAAACTCAATGTGCATATCCATACTACGGTAACTTGAATCCGGTAACTACTTCGTTTCTTTCCTCTTTATCTATAAATGTTTTTTATTTTATAGGGAAAGGGGAAAGAAACGAAGTAGTTACCGGATTCAAGTTACCGTAGTATGGATATGCACAATGAGCTTATTTTTAATGCGCTAGTAGATGTCACATCCCCAACTTTACCAGCGCATTTATGCTGTGATATTCTTTTCTGCAAATGTATAAATTGCCAGGTGTCTCAACAGAATTTTCTGGTGAGGCGATGGTTATTTGGACACCGTCAATAGCACTGATTATATTCCTCATTCCATATTTATCCTGAAACCTGTTAATGGAACATTACGAAATTTTATAAATTAATAAATATGATACATTTTTTTCATACCTTGATTTGTTTCTAGTTTTTTCTAAAATAGTTGTAGGCAATGTTCTGTGCTTTGGCACCAAATATTTGTTTATAAGGCAAGTTACATTGTGAAAACATTTTGACACACTAGGTTGTTACAGGCCCAACACATTGTTGCTACCAACGGAAGCTTGATAGCTTCCTTGCCCACAAAAAATGCAGAGTAGCAAGCACCTAAGTAATAAGACTCATTTATGTACCCTAATTGCATTTCCAAATAATTAATACATACTTGTAATTTAAATGGTATTGAGTTGAAGCTGGATTTTGCTACTAAATCGGTTACAAATATCACAACAATTCCTTTTTGCAATCAAAAGTACTTGTGGAATACACTATCAATAAGCTGAAACGGATCCTTGTTTATTCTTATATCCTTCAATCTCATTTTTGGTTTTTGTCTACAAAAATTTATTTGATTAATTTTTATTAAATAATTAATAAATTTACTTACGAACCAATACGCTTTTGGCGGATTGTTTCACTTCGCATTAAACAAAAATTCATTTTTAAATTGTGAAGATTTAATCAGAACACAACCCGCTTTTGATAACAATCGAAAAAAATCTATTTCTTCTTGTCATAAAAGTCTCATTTTTATATCTTCTATTTTTAGTCAAAACCTTCAAACGAAAAAATCAAAATAATTGTTTATTTTTAATATGGAATAGCAATTCTTCTATTTTTTCCTTCTATTTCGACATTTAATAATTTTCATACACAAGTATAGAAGAATAGAAGATATTGAGAATAGAAGATCTATATTGAATCAAATTAAATATTTTGTATAAAATTTGTACCTTTAAAATTACCCTTACCACAACCCATAACAAGTTGAAATATAGTTTGGGAACAGATGCTATTTAGAATAACTTATATTCATAAGATTAATGTTGAAATTTAAATGGGAACACAAGATATGGGCCATCAAAGTCTAAATATGAACCCACGAAGAGTGTGAAGTTTTGACATTTATTTATCGTAACCGTTTTAAATTTTATCTTGGAGTGCAATTAGAGAATGCGATTATTGCAAAAAAAAGGCAAGATAAATTATCGTTTACACGTTTACAAATTATCTTACTGTTTAGAGAATTAGGGCACAGTTTTGGTTTTGTGTAATAATACATTTTTGACATTATAGCAAGAGCAAATAGAAGAAAAAAAAATCGATTTGGAACTTTCAATAATAAAAATAGAAGATTAGGATCCCACTGCTACACTGAATAGCAAAATAGAAGATTCTTCTATTATTGATTTCTTCTGTTTGAGTGAAGAAGATTTTTCAAGAAGAATAGAAGAATTCATTGAATCGACATGATTATCGCGATATTTGGTGGAACGGAATACGATGCTTTGATCCGTCTTTGTTGGCGCCCTTAATACGTTTAGTTCAGTGGTTAAAGCGTTCCATGAACTGTCTCTTATCTATGCCCTTGTCCACCGCCGTAAATCATCAGAAATCGAGCATGTTTACTATTGTAGAAACGGCGGCCATTGATATATGTTAAGCTAGTTTGCCACAGCAACTATATGATATACAATGTTAATATGCGAGTTTTGGTGGAACAATTGTTTATTAAAATGTTCTGCTTCAAGCTCTCAGTATGAATTATTTGTAAACAAGCTTGATGTCAAATTATGGCGTTACTCTAAGGTATTTGTAATTATAACGAAATTTCAGTAGTACCAATTTTATGTAAACATGATTTATATATCATGATCGATACAAACGTTCATTAAACCCATTTAATTTGGTTTGAATATCGGGTTTGTACCTATCATGGATTTTGTGCAAATATTATATTTTGTTGCCCTGTTAATTTTATGATCATTTAATGCACATAATAAAATTATTGATTATTGCTTTAGCCATATGATTTATCCAAATAACGAAATTAATTGCATTTTTCTAAATTATAATTAAGGGGTAAGCAATCATGTTCTCTCGTATATTGCCAGACTGAAATCTCGGACGACAACATTACCTTATTGGTATAATTTATGTCTTAAGCCATTTTTTAACGTTGATAATATTTTGAGGAAACTTGAAAATCATTTTGCGCGTTTTAATTCAATTGCGATTTGTCAGTCTAACAAAGTTATCTTAAAAATATAAAGCTAAAATCCAAACAAATTAAGTTTTAAAAAAGTGTTTAGGTCCAGCGCACTATATAGTCCCACTAAACTTGGAAAATCAGTAAATCAGTTGCTAGTATTTAATGAAATATTCGACGGCAAGTGGTTCGCTCCAACAACTACAGCCCAACTATTGACCCCCATACAAACCCCAGTTTCCGAGGGGGGGGGGGGGGGGAGTTCACTTTACCACTAGATATATCATCGAAAGTTGCATTGGAATATTAAAAGGCCGGTTAAGATCTCTGTCAAAGGAGAGAGTCCTGAAAAGGCAGTAAAATTATAAATGCCTGTGTAGTATTACATAATATTTTAATAAGGGCGAAGATTACATTGCCATAGATAATATAGAAGAAGAAGATGATGATTTAATTCCTCGTTGGATAAATGAAGCGAATCGAATAAAGGAACCAAAGTTTCAGATTTTTTAAATAAATTAACTATAATCTGTTTCTTATTACATTTAACGTATTAGAAATACATAGCTGACCTGTGACTGAATAATCAGTCACTTCAATACATTTTTTTGAATTTTTGGTTAAGAAATGATTAAGAAAATTTTTTAAGATGTAAATTTGATGCACTTATCAAAAATAAAGTAAATTCTTATACGTGGTTAATTTTTAAATCTTAAACGGCAAGCACTCGCTCAAATGTACACAGCATTATGACTTACGTGTCAAGTCAAATATTCATATCTCAAACAGGAAGCGCGCGCTTGGGATCACATGATCACTTACGCACCCAAACTAAATATTAAAATCTCAAACGGGAAAAGCACACAATTGCTGAGGCAAACTTTAGTCTAAATATTTCATAAGAAATGTACAAAAGGATAATAAAATAGTAGTAGAAGGTAGATAACTACATAAATACATTCTTTGTTGTGATGTGCCCATCCCGATCAGCTGATTGATCGCTTGTCTCAACGATAAAAACCTGGAGTCCGTCAAATGAGCGGCATCGTGAAAAGGCCACATATATCTGATCATGCGTAAATACGGGGGCTGGCAAGTACACTCCTACCTTCTTCAAGCTTTAACCCTGACTCTTGTTGATGGTTATGGCGAACGCGAGCTGAACCGGAAATTGAGAGCGTAATGCGTGGGATGAGAACACGCTCGTCTTTTGAGAAGCCAGCCAGCACCTCACATTCCATGTTCCTGGTGCGTGTAAACTTATTTATCAGTTTCCAAGCGGATGAGGATGATTTTCTCAGCTAATGGAACACCCACTACCCGTCTATGATTATGAGCTCTGCTCATGACATGATTAACTTTGAATTTAAATCGCGCGTCAACCATTAAGCAACTTTGAAATTGATTCGCGCGCCGACAGTGTTGCATTTCGAATCTGAATCGCATACCAACTGTTTTACAACTTTGAATTTGAATCGCGTGCCACTAATTAGAACAAAAAAATTTGCTTTTTAGTCGACCCATAAAATTCTCAAATGTTGCAAGATTTTACGCGCACAAAAACTTGGAAATTTTCTGAAACCACCTGAGGTACCCATTTCGGGTACTTTCCGGTGGAATTTTTCCGATTTTTCTAGCCCACGCACAGCGCAATATTTTTATGTCGATCTACCCTGAAAAAATCTAACGGATCGGATTATGTTTAGGACTCATTTTAGGGTTGAGTATGAAAAAATTAAGAATATTAATATAATAGATAGTTAGAAGATAGATAGAAGCTGACATTCTACTGAATAATCAGTCACGTGAATAAATTTTATTGAATTTTTGGTTAAGAAATAATTAAGAAGATTTTTTAAGATGTTAATTTGATGCACTTTTATCGAAAATAAAGTAAATTCATATAGGGGGAGGTGGGGCTAAAGTAAGCATTTTTCATAATTTCCATAACAAAGGCTTAACAGATTCAATATTACGTATATTGCAATAAACGTACTATTTGTTACACTTTTGCCTATGGAATAAGCCAATAGTCGCAAACAAAATGCTTTTGATGTACTCAAAGAACTGATTACCAAAAAAACCTATAGTGGGGTAAGTGTAAGCATAAGCACTTTTTCTATGGGGTAAAAATAAACAGGCTAAAAAATTGAGGTTTTTCTTAATGCAAACCAATTTATTCATAAAATTAATGTCACAAATAAAAAATACAACAGTTTCAGTGCAAAATATAAAAAAAAAAATTTAATATTCCATTGGTTATGCTACCTAATCTTATAAATTAGCGTATTTATCTAATGCTGTATTCATTTAGATTGATATTAAAGTTGTAGTATCCCTTAGTTCATAGAGTCCCAGGTTTATTGAATTGGCACGGGTAATTTTGCGACAGTATCACTTCTATTGATCTGCGATATGTCATCAATTATTGGAAAAACATAATAATTATTTGCTTTCTTAAAAATTTATCAACAAAATCGTAAATATTGAATACACGTTCCATTTTAGCAATATAAAAACTGGCTTTCTTTAGGCTGCTCAGAATTAACTAATACAAAATCTTCAGTTTCAATACCGTCATTATCGACTAAAAGGTCTGAGGAGTTGAGGAATATCGTAGATCGTTATTAATTTTCCTGGATGTGTTAGCAAATAATCGTTGAATGCAACTTTAAGAGCGCTTTTAAAGGGCCCGAAAATTTGATTTACGAAATTTTCCGGAACCTGTTGATTTATTTATGGAACCTGTCTTTTTACCTGTTTGTGATGGGCCGACTTTGGATTCGTTAAATTAGCTTCACTCTCATTTCCCAAATCCTCTTGTTGCATCAGTGGATAATTTTTTGGTCAACTTTATCCACTTTGTTATGTTACCCGCAGAGCGTTATATGATTAATTAAATATTTTAAAGTAATTCCCCGAATCGACTGTTTCCTTATTAAAAAATCTCTCAAAGATGTTTAATTCAAGTTTAGTTATTCACATAAATTATAGTGTTTGTATATACAATTTAATTATAATGTCTGGGGATTAAAATAAGCATGTTTATTTGTTACCCCATGCTAAATGCTTAATTTAGCCCCGTGTCATTTTTTTTATTGGCAATCAAAAAATATGTGTAATGCATATCATAATTACAACTATAATTCGTAACAAAACAGTAAATTTTATATAGATAATAATGCCATAAACAATTAAATACCTGTAACAGATATAAATCGACAAATAAAAATTTTTGAAACACCAAAAAAATTACTTTTGTTTGTCAAAAACATATTTACACCTGTAAATCCAAACTGAAACTGAATATCGAAATCATTTTTTTAGCATAAAGATTTTTTTTTTATAACAACTTTATTGATATGGCTACTACAATCTTAAACATTATTAATTCATTAGTAAGGTTCACATTAGTACTTATGAGATAAGCATAAACTTGTGTGGATCTGCTGGACCAGTGTCCAGTTCCCTTGGTTTATAATTTCCATACGGTTAGCTCATGTGGTTTGATTCGTTTGAGCCGCCTTACTTCGTCTGTACTGTCCAGTAGTTGTACGGCCTCAAGATTGGTGTGGGTAAGAAGTCTCTTTTCATGTTTTATGGCACATTTCCGGATAACGTCGTCTATCAATTGTATTTCTAAATCATTGTGGATTTCCTTGTTAGTCACAAATCGGTAGGCGTTGGTGACCATTCGAAGAAATTTATTTTGGCTTCGTTGTATAATGTCTCTATTGGATTTATGTGTACAACCCCATAGCTGCGCACCATACATCCATATTGGTTTGAAGATAGTCTGGTATACCAGTCTTTTGCAATACAGGTTCATTTTGGAATGATGTCCAATTAACCAGTACATTTGACGTTGTTTCAATCGTATCTGTTCAGCTTTTTGTCTCACGTGATGTTTCCAGTTGAGCCTTGAATCTAAATGCAGACCAAGGTATTTTGCCGATTCAGCCTGCGGCACTTGCACCCCATTGAGGTATATATGAAGAGTGTTATTTTTATGTCGAAGCGTAAATGTCACATAGGTTGATTTGAGCTCATTCAGTGCGATTTTCCAGTCAATTGTCCATTTAGTAACGTTGTCCATTGCTCGTTGAAGATTTTCCACTGCTCTTGGTTGAGATTCGTCTACTGACATAATTACAGTGTCGTCAGCGAACGTGCCGATGAATGTTTTATTCGTCGTAGGTATGTCCGCAGTATAAAGAAGATAGAGGAGGGGACCCAATACGCTTCCCTGCGGAACTCCCGCAATCGCTGGATAAAAGTCCGAACTTGTTTCTTCATGAATGACTCTGAATTGGCGATCAGAGAGGTATGATTCAAGCAGCTTGCAATAGTTTTGTGGTAGCATTTTGCTCATCTTGAATGTCAATCCCTCATGCCAAACCCTATCAAAGGCCTGGGATACATCTAAAAATACGGCGGGACAATATTTCTTTTCTTCTAACGCTTGCTCTATTACCGCAGTTATTCGATGGACTTGATCTATTGTGGAGTGGTTATTCCTGAATCCAAATTGAAAATCAGGAACGTTTACCATTGGCTTTAGACGTTTTAGTAGCAGTTTCTCGAACAGCTTTGACAAGACCGTAAGCAGTGAGATTGGTCTGTATGATTATACTTCTTCATCTGATTTACCTGGTTTCTTTAGCATAATTATTTGGGCCATTTTGAAGCATTTGGGTACATACTTCAATCTCATACAGGCATTAAATAAGTATGTGATCAAGATGATTGCTTTACGTGGAAGTTCCTTGAATAGACCCGGTAATATTTCATCAATTCCTGGTGCTTTTTTATGATTAAGATTTTTGTCGATTTCTTCAGCAATTTCCATTGGCGTAACCCTTTTAAAGTCCTGCTTTGGTTGATAAACAGGTGTTACATCAATGTTGGATTGAATGTCATGGGGTTGGAATACTGCTGCTAGGTGTTGAGCAAAGAGTTCCGCTTTTTCTTTGTCTTGTCGAACCCAACTGCCTTGAGCATTCCTTAAAGGTGGTACTCGAACTACAGGTCGTTTAAATCTTCTGGTTGCTTTCCATAACGAGTAGTCCTTATCCATTTCTGGACCTAGCCCGCTTAAGTAGTTATCGAGCCAATTCTGTTTGAAATTTTTGATTAGCCTATTGACTTTGTTACTTATTCGATTAAAAGTTGTCTTGTCAGCGGGATTTCTGGTGAGATGCCATATTCACCTCGCCCTTCTTCTTGCCTTGATTTGTTCCCTGATTTCAGCCGGGTATTTGACTTCAATCTCCGCTTTGTCCTTTAATTCAGGAGTAGCTAATCTGGCAGCCATTCGAGTGTATTCAATGAAATTGTTTGTTTGTTGTTCCAATTCTTCGTTGCTTTTAATGCTAACTTTTAATTCAACTAGCTCTTCCAATTTTTCTCTGAAGATGTCCCAATCCGTGAATCTATTAGTAAGGTTTTGCTTTTTCTGTTTCTTTATTACTATAGCGCTTACTGACAACAGTACAGGAATGTGGTCAGATGTTAGGTCGTTAATTCCTTCGACTCTAGTGTAACTTAGAGGAATACCTTTTATGATGAAGAAATCCAGTAGATCTGGTATTTTTCCTGTATCCGTTGGCCAATACGTTGGCCCCCCTGGGGACAGATATTCGCATTTGTTTTCATGAATGGCATTGAACAAGTTGTTTCCTTTCCCAGGAGAAATAAGCCTGGAACCCCAAGCTGTATGTTTTATATTGTAGTCCCCACCAATAATAAATCTTGGACCGAGCTTATTGAAGACGTTATTAAATTGTAACTTCGTTGGTGTATGCCGTGGAGGACAGTACGCTGCTGCAATATTCAGATCTGCGCCATTATATTGGATTGAGATAACAGTTGCTTGCAAATAGTTTTCACGAATATCCTCTTGTTGATTATGTTTGATATTATTTTTAATTAGTACAGCTGAACCACCTCTGGCTCTTTCACTAGGATGGGTTGTCCAGTAGGAATTAAAACCCATTATTCTGATAAAGCTTTTGTTGGAGAAGTGCGTCTCTGAAATCAGCGCAATATCAATGTTGTTTGTATGGAGAAATATTTCCAGTTCTTGGGCTCGTTGGTTGAGCCCATTAGCGTTCCAAGCTACAATGCGCAGGAACGAGTTAATCATTTGTGAGTATGTTGACTTTTTCGCTTGGTGGATAGATACAGATTTCCAGTTTTGCCACCCTCTCTGCTAAATGACCAAGTAACTGTTGAATTTGACTAAGCATTTTAATAATTTCAATGTTATTAGACTCTTTGGTGATTTGCGCATAGGATAATCCAACTGTGGATGGTGTGATTGCTGCTGTTTGTGGTTTAGCAACTTTGGTTTGTAATCGCTGCACTGCGCTTGTTCTATTATTCTGTTGACTTTTAATTTTGTTCTGATATACTCTGCATCCTTTATAATTTGCAGTATGCCCTTGTTCTTGACAAAGAGCACAAGAAGGCGCGATATCTGGTGTTTTCTTGCATGTTGTCGTGTGGTGATTTTCCGCGCATTTAACGCATTTGGTTTGACGATAGCAAAAGCTCTTGGTATGTCCAAGTTGTTGACAATTCGTACACTGTGGAATTCCCCTTGTCTTGTTAGGTGGCTCAATTTTAACTATACAGTACGCAAGTTTCTTGATATTGTATACTTCTTTATTGTTGTCTTTTTGTTTTAAGTCGATGTAAAACAATGGAAAGTGTTTCCTGACTTTTACACCATCAATTGTGACCATTTTGTATATGTTGGTAATACCTGCGACTTCATGTCCCATTTTTTCTAAGTCTGCTTTAATTTCATCGTGACTAATAGAAGAAGGTTAGCCTCTGATAACCACTCTATAGGCCTTTTCACTCTTCAGCTGGTAGGTGTGATATTGAATATTTTCTAGTTGGTTGCTAGATTCATTTTTTAATTCTTCCAGTAATTTTTTGACATTTCTGTAATCATTTTCATTTTCAAAGGTAATTCTAATGTCACTATTTGAGAGCGCCTTAAAATTAGTTGATTCACTAGTGTTTTTTATTATATTTTGTCGAAAAAGTTCGAAATTATTGATATTGCTCACATTAATGGGTGGAGGCAATGGTATTTTTGGGTTTTTCTGTTCAGTGTTACTGTTCACACTTTGTGTATTATTTTTTGGGGGAGTTTTCGTTTTTGTACGCCTACGTTTCTTAGGGTTTCTGTTATTAGCTCTGGAAACTTCTGCTTCCAGTTCGTCCTCATCTGTGAAATAATCCTCTACACTCAGAGCATTAAATCTATTTTGTTGAGAGACTGGAAATTGCTGCAGCAGCCAGTTGGAGTTATTTGAATGATGTTGACTGGTTGATGGCTGAATATGGTTGACAGGCAGGTTGTTAGCTCGTGCTGAAACCTCAGCTTTACTATTTTTAACCTTGTTTTTATTTTTTAGTGTAGAGTTTTCTCTCTTCAGTTCAGCAACTTCATTACTCAGCTGCGCGATTAGTTTCTCCATTTTCTGAAACTTGGTTAACAGATCCTCGCTGTTTATAATGTTTGTTGATGCACTCGGCATTTGTAATAAAGTTCCTTTTTCAATGGAGACTGCGTCTTTTGCAGTTACTGTGGAGGCAGTCGCTGTTGGCACAATTGTCTCTAATTGTAGTGTACGTCTAGTTACATGTGGAGGTGGTGATCTCAACATTTTCATGCTCTTAGGAAAGTTGTTCCCTTTATTTGCCAAGGGTTGGTTCCCCCCAGAATCTATGGTACTAACATCCGAAGAAGGTATGGAGCGGCCCGGTTGATTTGATGCTTCTATAGACGCATCCGTCTCGTTTCCTAATATTATTAGGCTATTATTTTCATTATTATTTTTCATATTAAATTTTTATTTTATTCCCACGAGTGGCACGAGAAATTAACGGTCGCCTATGACAGAGCTCTGCGTTATCATAGGAAGGCTATGGGTTTAAACCGAATGACGCCAAATTCGGAGTTCACATACTTACGACTAAGCACCCTCTTAGCCACGCAGCCATCGGCGTATGTAGTACCACCTTAGCTTTGGTGTGCTAGTTTTTGGTCCGCCCCGAGTATTTAATTTCCCCGGTACCTACCATATCTGGCAAGCGTTCCCCTATCCGCCACCCGGGGAGGCGCCTGATGGGGGTACTAGCAAACCCCACACAGCAGCATAAAGATAATATTATTATTACCGTTATTCCTTGTTTTGTCTCTCTCTCTCCTCTCATACGGTTAGATCGAGAGATATTTGTCTGTTTATTTTTACCCCGCGCTTAAAATAGCCCCACTTCCTCCTACGCGGTTAATTTTTAAATTTTAAATAGATAGAGTGTCATAACAAAATTGTATTTTTACACTCACAACTATAAACACCAAAATGTATGTAAAATCATTTTATGTTCTCTGTTTTGTTTACTTGAGATTCAATTACAAATTTTCTACTCATTTTGTCATCACAGTGTGCCATCACAAAAACATCGGCAATTTTAATAAATTTTGTCATTATCACGGTGTAATGCGCATGATCATAGATTCAATATAAACATCTTTTGTCATGGCATTCTGGCGTCGTGACAAAATTTTGCTGAAAACACCTGAGGTACCCGTTTCAGGTACTTCCCGGTGGAATTTTTCCGATTTTTCTAGCAAAGGCACACCGCTATATTTATGTCGACCTACCATGAAAAATTTAAACGGATCGGATCATGTTTAGGGATCATTTTAGGGTTGAGTTTGAAAAAATTAAGCGTATTAATATAATAGATTGTGAGATTTCATTTTTTTTTCATATTGAACTTTTTCAGTCTCCAAATTAACTTTAGTTTCTTCTACCTTTATCAATTTTTCGATGTTTTCTTCATCATGTTGTATTGAAACTCCCATTCGTTTTCTGGCTGTGGTACATAAGTAGGCCAATTAAGTTATGATGGCTGAGTGTTGACCAGTGTTGTTTGTAGAGATGAATCTTGTGGGTCGTTTGTAACTACTACTAAAGGCGGAGGACGTGAAGAATTCGGTGCATTGCAGTTGGTTTCTAACTCGACCTAAAAACAAATAAGTTTATGAATTATTATTAATTTTATTCATGTTGGGGATTCATAATCCTACCATTTCACCCAATTCGAGCCTAGGTTCAAATTTTGCTTTAGAAATTGGGTGTGCTATATTCGAGATCTACATACACTAGTCGTTAAGTAAAGTCGGGTGTTGGCCACAGCAATTCCACTCTTCCATTTTTTAATATGAATTACTAAGCTTATTTTAGTTAGAAAAGTTTCTGTTGTCAAATATTTGTTGTTGTCAATAATTAAGAATCGATATTACGCGTGAAGCTTTACTAACATTGTTGTTTTATTACTCATAATTATACTGAATTGAATACAAATATGTATTTAAAAAAAATATAACATTGTCTAATAGGCTATAAATCAAAATCATGGTCATGTCAAAATTATAATATTTTCCACAAACATTATTTATTTTCATCGGATAGTTTAAAACTAACACTGTAGTATATACCATAGCCATAAATTTTTAAACATCCTTGTGCGTAATTTTTTTTTTATTACAATCTTCAGTGTAAAAGTAAACTTCTTCAGAAAATAGTTAAATTTTGTACTTCAAAATTGTTTAAGATTTTGTGGATATTAAATTAAACAACCTTCGGAGCTTTTAATAAAATAATTGGCAAGCGTGAAATGTTTATCCTAAAAGTGCAAATAGCATCCCACTTCATTTTTGTAATATGGTCTCGTGCCATCTAACGTGACATCTAATTTTTGCGAATTCATAGTGTCTAACAACTTTTTTCACAACAACTCAGCAGAGTAACAAATAGATTTTATTACTATAGATAAACTATTTTAATTCAATAGGTGGGTTTTATACACAAAAAAACTGTTTTAGCAATATACAGGAAATTAAGTTAACCGAAAATATATTTTAAATAATTTTATTAAGACGGAGTGATTTTTATTTTTAATTCTAAATATTTTTATCCGAAAAGAGTAAATGACCATCAACATAAATATTCCGTCCGGATACAAAAAATTAATTTTAATAATAGTGCTACAATTCTTTTTTAACTCCTTCAGAGACATCTACCTACGAAGAGAATAAACATTTTGAGTGAATTTAGCCTTATTACGAGGAGAAACTTCACTCAAAAATAATTTTCTCAAATATTAATTTCTCCGGTTGGTCCCAGCCGAATGAAATCCGAAATACACGAAAAAGAAACCAAAAAACAAAATTAAACGCATGTTATGGGCTCATCACTAGAACCAAAGAGCGATATAATTTTATTCTCTCTCGTTTTTTACAAGAAATTTATCCTTTTTTATTTTATCCATCGTTTTCGTTTTATTATTGTTGTCGTTTTTACTTTTACATATCATTCGTTCGTCCTTTTTCTCATCATGTGCTGTAAATTTTATGTTAAAATTTTTTGCCTTTATATTCGTGTTCAGTCAACGCGCGACTATTCGTGTGGATAGAGTATTGATTTTTCTATTAAATTAACGTATCATTTTTTATTTGGGGTTTTGGGATTTTTTTTGGTTCATTTCGGATTTGTTATTTATGATTTGATTTTTCATTCAATAAATTTTAACAACAAAACGGAATAAGGATTTTTTTCGTTTATGTTTTATATTATGTATACTAAAGTGAAACGTAAAAATAAATAACAAAATGTATACACAAGGATTTCTAGTTGAGGAAAAGCTTGATAAACTTTGAACTTTTTTTGATTTTCGTTTTTTTTTTGCTTTTCGTTTTCTGTTGATGATGATTAAAAGTTGGAAAAATAGAAATTTGTAGAAAGTTATGGCATTCAAGTTTATCATTGATAATATGAATTGCGTACAAGTATTTTGCACGTTGACTGATGATCAGTGAAATTTGGTTATGCTTATATTTATCTTAATCGGTACATGTACTAGACAGTGTTTTTATTTAATAAATTTTCTAATTACGAGGTTTGTTTACGAGATACTGGATGTTAAAAGTGATGTGTTAAAAATGTAAACTTTGATTTCAAGCGCTTCTTTTATATTTGATTTTCAATGATAAATAGGGCCAGTTAGTTCATTAAATGTTTATTGCCAATACTTTTATTTGGTCCTTTTAATTGGTAACAGGCTACATGAGAATACAAGTAAACCGGGAGTCGATTTCCTTTGTTATTCGACGATCGCTGGCCACAATCAGATTTGTGATTAAATTCTTCTTCACAAAGTAAAATATTTTGACAGCCCAGTTTTTTCATTTACCATGGACAATCGCAACATATTTCAGTCCTATCTGCGGTGTTATTAGAAGATAAATAAATAACAGGCATAGCCGGTGGGTCGGTGTGGCTTCAATCATTCAAATCTAAAAGCCCTTATTCATAATTACCGGTTACCGGCAATTGGTTTACAGTAGGCAACAAATGTTAAGTGTAAATTCCCGAAAAAACATTATGTAGTTCTTGGAAAAAATAATATGACTATTTTCATTACAAAAATTGAAAAAGCTCTTACGGAAGCTGCCATTTTTACAAAAGCTGGAACGCAGATTTTGCATTGATCTCCCAATTTATTTTTAAAGTTTTAGTATAAAGGTTTCCGTCCAGGTTTGTATAGATGCTGAATTTTGGTGAAATAAAGCTTTTTTTATTAAAACTCGTCATACCTGGAAAATTTTAAAAACTTTTCAATATATTTGCAAAACGAAAAAGTTCCTGTGGAAATTGCCACTCAAATGGAACTATTTTACCCAAAAAAGTTGGTTTTAAGTTAATTCGTATGAACTGTAGAAAGGACACACATATTATGTGAAAAAACTCGAGGGCAAAAATGTTCATTTTTAAAATACAAAAAAAAATTTTTTTTTGTCAAAACTTGACCTTCTCGCTTAAATTTTGGAAAATTGATTTGTAACGATATGCGCAGAAATGATTTCCTCCTAACTTACTGACTTTTCAAAATACTTGCAAAAAACGAAAAAGCTCCTATGGAAAGTGTTTCTTCCGGTGGAACGATATTGTTCAAATATCACTGGGATTTTCAAACTAATGAAGCAAAATTTAAGATGAAGCTTCATTCAATGAATGAACCAATCTGGGTTCTACAGGGGTCAAATTTTAGTTCGTAAAAACCCGAATATTTTGCAAAAACTGATAACTCTCCTATTGAAGCTTTAACTGCCGGTGGACTGTTTCAACCACAATTTGCTGGGATCTCCCAATTTATGGAAAAGCTTAAATGTTAAGTTTCATCCAAATCTGCATAGAGCCATAATTTTTTTGGTCAAAAAACGTCATTTCAGCATAAATTTTTAAAAAATGACTGAATCGTTATTTTTAAAAATTTTAATTTTTTAAGTTTATAATATAAATGCTATAAAATGAAAGAATGAATTGAAAATTTTTATGATTACCTACTATACTCTCTTTACCTTTCGCTATATCGCCGAAGTCAAAAATATTTGATTTTTAAAAGTTAATGTGTTTATGTATGTGAGTGAGTCTGAGAAAATTTTACTAATTACTTTACGAACTGTTTAGCAAAATTTCTAGTACAAATTTCTCGAATTGGCTGGATCACGAGAAGTATTCACTAAGACACATTTTCGTTTATATGTATTAGTTAGTTAACCCTGTATAAAGCGAAACTACAAGGTTCTCATTATAAGTTTTATTAAATTTCAAAAGACCGTTAAATATGATTTTAAAAATCCAATAAACTTATGAGCCGCTTATTTTGAATATGGTTATGCCACTAAAATCATGTTAAGGATGAAATTAGTTACAATTTAATTGTATCTCTTCATTTTAAAAAAAATCCAATCAATATGACAGTTATATTAATTGAAAATATTTTTAAAATGACGGGATAAATGAAAAAGTGAGTTATGCCACTTTCAAAATAAAAGGCTCATATATCAAAGATTAGAAATGTAAAAAGCAAATTTTAAAGATTTTAAGTGTTCGTCGTTATTAAACACATTAAATTTTCAAACCCACAGTACTAAAACCCATCAAAACTACCGTGTTCTACTCTTAAAATATATGCCAACAGACCACTCGACAGTGGAAATATTTTTTCACTATTGAATAAAACAAACCTACAACTTAAGAGCCTTATTTTGACCTACGTATTCATCAGCATAGTGCAATCGACGAAAGCTTTCTTATTTCTACAAGAGACCGAAATACATATAAGGATCAACAGGACCATTGACCACTCGATTAATTTTAATTATAACGAAATTTCCAATTACATACAGAAAAGCCTCGATTTAACGGACGCTCGATTTAACGGACCATTTTTTATTTTATTTTTTCGGATAATGCCACGTTTTGGTATTAAATGCTTGTTGGAAATGGAATTCCTAAATTGTTTTTGGAAGAAGTTCTGGAATATGACCACTGGACGGAAATCAATCAATTCTTAACCGATTTTAATGGGATTGGGTATGTGGGATGAAAATGGGATTCTTATATGATTTTGGGAATAAATTCTGGACTATTCCTGGAGATTTTGCCACATTGACTTTTGAGCCAAATTCTTATTATTTCATATATTTTTTTTTCTTTATCTTGTACCACCTTACTACGAGCATTGTTGGTCATATTAGTTAAAAATAGCACCAATTTTTTTTTTTTTTTTAATTTCTTGAGTATAACTCAAATTTCGTCTTGTATAGGTAATAACACTAATACATATGCAATTGAAACAAGTCGTAAACGATTCGTAAAATTTCCAATACGTGTGTGTGCGTGGTTTCGTGTAGACTAAATGTATATGTTCTCTCTATAGGTCATACGGTTTGCCCGGTTGGGATGAAACTTTTTATTTAAACTAATGTAGCTGTATTTTGTTGAGAAATAAAATATTAAAGTCCAGTTTTGGAATAAGCATTGTTTGTATTCTAATTTATCATAGTAAACGGAAATTGTTCATCATAGTTGGCGAATTTATTAGAAGTAATAAAATTCGGTATAGGAACCATGCGCAAATTTTAGCGAAAAAAAAATTCGATATAATTTCTTGTAGTTGCTAGAAAAACGCACGTTCAATTTTGAATATTTCATTTTTTGAAGCAGACGTGTATGCAACGTATGTTCATTTTGTTTATGTTTACATAATTCAATTTGACGTTTCGCACTGGCGGTTAAATTTTTTGTTGTGTTTTAAATTTAATTCATCTTAACACACTTAAATAATTAAAAAAGTATATAAGTTATTATTTTATAAACTAATATATTTAAAGCCTATACTTTTAATTTAATCAACAAAATTAGTGTGGTCCATTTCGAGTGCCATAAATATTGAAATATATCGCATGATATATTGAATAATTTTACGAGAAAGGATGTGAGCTAGATTAAACTTTTTCGATATACTGATAAAAAGTAAGATGATTCTAATTTTCATTTCAATAAATTTATCTGAATATGATTTCCATTTTTTATTAGTTTTGAAGAGATGTACCCATTCAGTTAAATGTGACTGAAAATGTATATTATCATGCACACGATTTTCAAATGTCATTTTGTTTCTCGAAAAAATAAAACTAAATTGAAAAAATTGTGTATTTTTAAATAAAGTTTATATTACTTAACGTATCGAGTTTTTATTTTTTTTATCAACCAAAATAATTTTTGCTTTGAAAATAACAAAAACAAATTTATCTGTACCTCCATATGTACTGATAAAATTGTTGTCTAAATTTATTGAGTTTTATGTTGGTTGCATACACAAAATTTGTATAGCAGTTTGGCTGCAATCGTTTATTTTTATTTAATCGAAAAAAAATTATATCTAGTTTTTTTTTTCGCTAAAATCTGCGCATGGTTCCTAACCGGGTTTGCTTTATACAAATCAAAAAAATTAAAGGTTTAGAGAAGAATCATAATTACTACTGATAAAGAAGCTAACTATGATGAAGGTTCTGTTTCCGTTATGACAAATTTAGAAACCAGCATGGCTAATTCCAAAACTGGCCTCTAATATTATAATTCTCAACATAATACAGCTTGTGATTGAATCGGATGTCCCAGCGAATACCGAAATCAATCCACCTGAAGTGACAGCCCAGACAGATTAATTAATTGGGATGAACCTTCTTTCTTAAGTTTCACACGGGCCTGTCGGAAGTGACAGCTTTCATAAGAGCTTTTTTGAATTATGGAAGTTTTTTGAGAAGTATATCAATTACGATCAAATGGCATTAAGATGAAATTTCTAGAATTTAAGCGGAAATGACGATCGTAAGTGTTTTTCGTATGGTAATCATGAAAATTGTCTACTTCGACTTTGGCTAAATGTCTCAGTGCTTTACAGCTCAGACGGACTGACTGATTAAAGTAAAACTTCTTCCATAAATTAGGAGGTCCCAGTGATTTGTGGCAAAATTCGGTACGACGAAAGTAGCAACTTCCATAGGAGCCTTTCCTTTTTTAGAAACACATATTTAGAAGAGTATATAAATTTTTCGAAAGACGATTAAAACAAAACATTTTTAGGTTAAGCTTTATACAAAATAAAGAATTATTCTTGTTATAAAACAGTTAACAGTGTTAATATATTCAATATTTCGAGCCAAATGCTTATTATCAAGAGTAAACTAAAAATAAAAAATTTACAAGATTGATATAAATGAGGTATTAAAAACAGGTGAATTGTTAAGTATAGAAAACTTACTAACATAACATTAAAAATTAATAATATAATATTTATATGTAGTTTAAATCTTCTTATTTTAATTAAAAGTTAAACATAAAAGTTTTAAATAAATATACTACAAGTATATTCATAAAAATTATTTTCACTTTACAAACAAACACTGAGTTATGCCCTGATACAGTGCAACGACAGTCAAATGGTTATTACCACCGTTGCAAATTAGGGTTAACCTTTTAATAATTAAATATGCAATAGCAAAACAAAATTTGTGGCGCGATTTTTTTTGATAGGTCTGTAGATCGACCGTTCGATTTTTTTTGATACCGGTTGGAAAAAAAATATTAAGTTTTCTAGTTGGGTTGAGGTGAACGTAAAAGTCAGTCAAGATTTGGTTTCGAAACAAAACACTTAGATAATAAAACAAAAATAAAAAAAAATAAAATTGTTTGTGAGTGCATTATTAGTAATCGTTTGTGACATGGTTCAATTTTTTTTTTTTTCTGATAAATAACTTTGTGACGTGATTTTTAGTAAAACGGAACATAAAACTGAAAAAAACAGATATTGAAAACATATTGGTAGTGAGTAAATGTAGTTTTAATTAGAAGTACCAATATGAACGGATATGGTGTGTACATGGAAGAACTTTCCGATGGTACCTATTAAAAACAACGATTAAAATTGTAAAAAAAATAAAAAAAGAAAAATAATAATAATAATAATAATAATTGCGGTGTTGTTATTTCTTACCCTGCCAGTGACTGGGGTTTTATTTCATTGAATGATTGAATGTGGTTGCTAATTGCTACTTTTAAATTGTCGATGATACAAAGTACTTTTGGAATCAGTGTGAAAAAAATAAATAATAATAAACATCAACAACAAATATCAAACTAAAATGATAAACTAAGCACCCGTACGGCCGATAAATACTCGTACTCTATTGTCGAATAAATCACATGGTGTGCATGGTGGTAAAAATTGTACCGGTGAGTAAAGAGATAAATCTCCGGAAAGCAATTTAGCAAATGAATTTGACAACCGTTTGAAAACGCTTATTGAAATCTGGTGTGCACGAGCAACTGCGGTTTGCGGCGAAGCGGTAGTTCCGGAACAAGGACGTAGCGGAATATTGGGACACTATCCTGTATAAGTTGGACTCATCGGCAAGTTATTCATATCATTTTTAACACCTATTATTTTATATTGGTACATTTCTTTTATATTTTCTTCCAATTTTCCATTTGATTTGTAAGCCGTTATGTTTTCTTCATGTTTGATCAAAATTTAGTCATGGGTCGTTAAATTTAAAAAAATAGGGAATGAAATTAGAACGTTTTGAGTGATTTGCATGTGGTGTGATAACTTTAAATAAAATAAAGGACATAGTTAGTGTTAAGAACTGCGGTTATTTCTAGATTACTGTAGCCTTGGACCACCCACGCCGTACCCGAAGAGTCATAGCCGGCAAAAAAAGTTGACCGCACCAAGGTAACGCTACAGCAGTAATTCTGATAACAACCTTTATCATACGTAATGTAACGAGCAATATTGCTATGATAAGGGCTGTTACAACAGGTTGTCATAATTTCTTTCTGACTCCCAAATCCAATAGAACAGAATACAAAATTATAATTAATTGCTATTAAGCTGCTGTTCAAAAAAGACACTAGTTCAGATAGAGTTTTAAATTTCATCTCCTCACACCCGAATAATATGAAATCCAACCTGGCTGTCTCATTTGCAAAAAGAGTACTATTGTTATCGAATAGTGAATTCCACAACGATAACATCAATACCATAACTGACATTCTACATAAAAATAATTACCCAAAGAAAATCATTAGAAAAGCAATAGCAAAAGCAAAACAACCGAATAATAATTCACAACCACAAACCCATACTAGTGATTCGGATTCCACCGTTAAATTTAATAGTATGACCTATGTCAACAATTTAACACAGCAGATTGTAAAAATAGTCAAACCTAATGAAGCCCACAAAAATATTAAAATTGGTTTTGAAATTCCGAATAAATTAAAAAAATCGTTTACTAAATTAAAGGACAAAATACCAACTGATCAACAACATAATGTAGTATATGAAGTTCCATGTGAATGAGGTAAGGCATACATTGGTCAAACTAGCAATAAATTACGTAGTCGGTTACAAAAACACCAAAGTGATGTAAGATGTAGAAATCGTGGTACAGCATTAACATCCCATGCACTCGATAATAATTATGTTTTCCATTTCGATCAAGCCAAAATTCTACACAAAGAAAAAAATCAAAATAATAGACTAATCATAGAATCAGCATCATATGTGAAGACTTCAAAAAAACGATTAAGACTTATAATAATCAGCGAAAATCTAAATTTAAAAATTAAAATTCCTAATCAGCACCATCTAACCTACGTCATGTTTATCAACCATCCTATGTTCCGAACTTTCCTATCATATATCCAAGACGCATTTTTCATCGTTGGTATATACATTTTTTAATTGGTATTTTCTTTTTTTTTAAATAATATTACAATACCGAATTACACAGCTCATCATTAATACAACCATGTTCTTGTTTGTAGCGTCATTGCGATTATTTATCGATTTATATAACGATACTATTTCGTCTAATGCCCTAGTAGATAAGTATGTAATATCTATGTACTTATGCAGTTGTGGATGCCGTGATGTGTACCGAAATATTCAATATACAATTTTTGGGTAGTTGTATATATATTGGTACATCGCTACATACAAAACTGCATAATAGCAATTAATTATAATTTTGTATTGTGTTCTGTTGGATTTGGGAGTCAAAAAGAAATTATGACAACCTGTATCAGGGCATAACTCAGTGTTTGTTTGTAAAGTGAAAATAATTTTTATGAATATACTTGTAGTATATTTATTTAAAAATTTTATGTTTAACTTTTAATTAAAATAAGAAGATTTAAACTACATATAAATATTATATTATTAATTTTTAATGTTATGTAAGTAAGTTTTCTATACTTAACAATTCACCTGTTTTTAATACGTCATTTATATCAATCTTGTAATTTTTTTATTTTTAGTTAACTCTTGATAATGAGCATTTGGCTCGAAATATTGAATATATTAAAAAAAATTTAAAATTCAAGAACGAATTTTAATTAATGCTAAAGAATATAAGGCTGAAAACACGTTAAATGATCGACAAATATTTATTTACTTTATGCAAAATGTTAAAATGTTTTTTTCTTCAAATTTTACCGGAAATGACGAGTTTTGATAGAAAAAGCTTTATTTCATCAAAGTTCGGCATCTCTAGAGTCCAGGCGGATTGACTATTCCGAATCAAAATTCATACTTAAGCTTTTTCCATTAATTTGGTTTGAACATATGTGTGCCGAAGGTGGCAGGAGCTTTTTCACGTTTTGGTTTTTGCAATGAAAATTTAATTTTCCCCAAAGGTTGGCCATGTCAAGAAATAATGATTTTTGATTATAAAAATCCTGTTGGTTCAATTTTTCAAATTAAACCGCTTTATTATTTTTATGAATTATATGATGTATCGCGACCTAAGAATAAAAGGGTTTTAAGTTCATTGTTCATAGTTTCGAGAAAACAGCTGAAACTGAATATCCAAATTGGTATTTCTTATTTTTCACTTAATTGATTTTATTCGACCTTTTGAATAAAGATGCAGCCTATATTGAATTGTTGATTATATTTTCGAAGTTTTCTTCATTTTCCCAAAAATTTGAATAATTTGTTGAGAAATAGTAAAAATAATATTGCACTTACAACCTTTTCTAAATTTTGGAATAGATATTGAAAGTTAAAAAAAATCTATATGGGCACATACACCTTTGTTATATAATCTATGAAATATTATGAGTTCGTTATTTGAAATTGAAGATTTTCTTTTTATACTTGTATATGTAGTTAACAGAAAATAAAACCGGATTTAATTTCAAAAATTATTAGTATTTTTCGGAAAACGATTATCACATTTCAACATAAATTATAATATAATGTTTTTAAATAAAATAATAATAAATAAAATATTTCATTCAAAATATAATTAGATAACATCACATAGTTCTGGTAGTCCTTAAGTTCTATTGCTGTTTCCTCAAAAATTATGTATAAGTATAGATTAAAATAGACGATCAGTTTTAATTTTTTGGTAATAAAATAGTTTTATAATAATCCATGTCTTGTCGTGGCATATATTTGAACATTTTTTCTAAATGTTGCTTCTTATGATTTGGTATAGGTTTGTAGTTACCACTTATTATATGATCTGTTACTGCTACACTTCTTTAGTAGGATTTTTGGTTGTTTTCGTCGTAGGCCTTACTGTGGTTCTAATATAATCCTCAGAGTTATAACCATTACAATAATTGACTTCAAAAGTATTTTGTGTAAACCGAACCATCTTTAACGAACTGAAGGGGACCACTTTATAGTAAACGCTTTAGCACATTGTTCAAAATTTTTAAAATTATTCGGTTTCATTTGTATCACCTGATATGGTCGTTTTCTGTTAATACTTTTTAACAACGGAATAAGACCAATAGGAGAAACAAACTCATATTTTGTAAATGTTCTTTCTATTTGGCTGTGTGCATTATTAACGCAAGTAACGCATTTCAATAGATTCTACTTCTGGGTGCTGGGAAATAAAATACTGTATAGCATACGTCATGTGTGAATTTTTATTCTGGGACACACACGAGTCACTCAATGTAATTAGTTTTGTTATACCATTCTCATTAAACACCCGGCCTCATTCCATATTGCACAGTATACAGTTTTAGTAGTAGATAAATGCGCCGTTAGGTTGTATACATTAAGCTTTGAGTAATAATACGTCAATATTACTTTTTCGACATGTTATTACTTTTTGCATATCAAAGCCAAAAATTGTCCACTCTGTTTAACAATTTCCTTCAACTGGCGGAGGATCGATATTGTTTAACTCACAAAGCCAACATTTATCCGATTTTGGCTTGAAAAAATCTAAATTAAACCGTGTGCTAAAATGTATCGGTAGTAGCCCTCTTTTTACTGCTTGTATATTTGATTCCAAACATTTTTTACTGTATAAATCGTACAACTTTCTTATATTTAAATTCGCATCCAATATTTTTTTTTTGTGTTTTATCCCTGCAGTAGTACGATTCAACACATGGAAACCTGTTTTATATGATTATTATGAAGTTCTGCCTTTCTTTTGCAATTGCTTTGGAGGTTTTCGTGTCTCTCGCGATTTTTGGAACTGTTCCAGTCATGCTCATTTTCTGATGAACAGTATGAACTGGTTTTTGAGAAATGGATAGGGTTCCTGAATAAAATATTTTGCAGACCGAAATTCTGTTAGCGTGAAGATTCAAATAATAATAAAATGAAAATTTTCGTCGTGAAACCTTGTCAGATTTTTGTTTTCTACGTATCTCAATACGCTCCGTTGTCTTCGAAATAAAATTATATTTTCCTGCTTGATCTAGGAAATAATAATTTCCGAAAATATTTTTGCGTATAGTTGCAGATATTTGCACGGAACAACGCATTTTGCAATTTGACATGCAATTTTTGTGAGCCATAAAAGGCGGTTATTCATGTATAAATTTTATCTGACAGACATAAATAATAATTGCTGTGATTGGTTTAATATCGGTCATATTTTTTAATCGTACGACAAAAATTAAAAATTGAACATTACTCAATTTTGTATAAGATTTGACGGCAGTGAGAACAAAAGAATACATATTTTAAAATATATAAAACAAATAAAAACACTTTAAGGTAGGTTGCTTTATAAAATGCCAAAAAATATCCATACGACAAAATTTTTACATGACATCGCTTAAGTGCGGATTTAATTTTTGACGTATAACTATTGGTTCTCATCTGAATGCATTGCAATTATTTGCAAAGGGAAATTTTTAGCTTGTGCGACTGTGTTAGTTATTTCTTATTCGGTAGTGTAAAATTTTGACATTTTAAGACAAAAAAATATTCATTTTTAAATTCGTGTTTCTAAAAAAATCAAACAATTAAATTAAAATATACATTTATTAATTACAATAATTATGAATTCCGACCCAAGTGAAATATGTCCCAAAAAAAAATCCCAAATTTGTTGCATGCAATAAACGTTTTAAAATCAATAGGTTTTAGCAACAAATTTCATTTAACAAACATATTCAACAAATTTCAAAAGATTGACATGTGAGTAGGTTTTCTAGAACGACCATGAAACGTTCTGTTAGCGGGACAAACGAATCGAACGATCCCTGGGGTCGGCGATATAAATAACGGGTCTTTTACAAAGGGGTTGTTGCAACAAATTTCAACAAACAAATTTGTTCAACAAATTTCAAAAGATTGACATGTGAGTAGGTTTTCTAGAACGATCATGATACGTTCTGTTAGCGGGACAAACGAATCAAACGATTCCTGGGGTCGGCGATATAAATAACGGGTCTTTTACAAAGGGGTTGTTGCAACAAATTTCAACAAACAAATTTGTTCAACAAATTTCAAAAGATTGACATGTGAGTAGGTTTTCTAGAACAATCATGATACGTTCTGTTAGCGGGACAAACGTTCTGTTAGCGGGACAAACGAATCAAACGATTCCTGGGGTCGGCGATATAAATAACGGGTCTTTTATAAAGGGGTTGTTGCAACAAATTTCAACTAACAAATTTGTTCAACAAATATCAAAAGATTGACATATGAGTAGGTTTTCTAGAACGATCATGATACGTTCTGTTAGCGGGACAAACGAATCGAACGATTCGTGGGGTCGGCGATATAAATAACGGGTTTTTTATAAAGGGGTTGTTGCAACAAATTTCAACTAACAAATTTGTTCAACAAATTTCAAAAGATTGACATGTGAGTAGGTTTTCTAGAACGATCATGATACGTTCTGTTAGCGGGACAAACGAATCGAACGATTCGTGGGGTCGGCGATATAAATAATGGGTCTTTTATAAAGGGGTTGTTGCAACAAATTTCAACTAACAAATTTGTTCAACAAATTTCAAAAGATTGACATGTGAGTAGGTTTTCTAGAACGATCATGGTACGTTCTGTAAGCGGGACAAACGAATCGAACGATTCGTGGGGTCGGCGATATAAATAACGGGTCTTTTATAAAGGGGTTGTTGCAACAAATTTCAACTAACAAATTTGTTCAACAAATTTCAAAAGATTGACATGTGAGTAGGTTTTCTAGAACGATCATGATACGTTCTGTTAGCGGGACAAACGAATCGAACGATTCGTGGGGTCGGCGATATAAATAATGGGTCTTTTATAAAGGGGTTGTTGCAACAAATTTCAACTAACAAATTTGTTCAACAAATTTCAAAAGATTGACATGTGAGTAGGTTTTCTAGAACGATCATGATACGTTCTGTTAGCGGGACAAACGAATCGAACGATTCGTGGGGTGGCGATATAAATAACGGGTTTTTTATAAAGGGGTTGTTGCAACAAATTTCAACTAACAAATTTGTTCAACAAATTTCAAAAGATTGACATGTGAGTAGGTTTTCTAGAACGATCATGATACGTTCTGTTAGCGGGACAAACGATTCAAACGATTCGTGGGGTCGGCGATATAAATAATGTGTCTTTTATAAAGGGGTTGTTGCAACAAATTTCAACTAACAAATTTGTTCAACAAATTTCAAAAGATTGACATGTGAGTAGGTTTTCTAGAACGATCATGATACGTTCTGTTAGCGGGACAAACGAATCGAACGATTCGTGGGGTCGGCGATATAAATAACGGGTCTTTTATAAAGGGGTTGTTGCAACAACCCCTTTATAAAAGAGCCGTTATTTATATCGCCGACCCCAGGAATCGTTCGATTCATTTGTCCCGCTAACAGAACATATCTAGATCGTTCTAGAAAACCTACTCACATGTCAATCTTTTGAATTTTGTAGAACTGATTTCTAATTTTAATCTTGTGGGAATAAACCATTTGTATTTGTCTCTTAGAAGATAAATTTTGTTATTAGCATGTTGGAAATTTACTTGTTTATACACTTTTTTATTATAGTTTGTTAGTATGATTTTTTTTATTTTCTAATAAATAAGTTTTGTGATTTGATCTGTTATTTAGATTTCCAACGCGCTGACAATCTATCATTTATTTTTATTCCAAATCAGTCATTATATTTTTGAGATTTCTGTGCAACAAATTGTTTGCATGCAATAAATTTGGGATGTATTTTGGGACGTATTTCACACGTGCAACATTTGTTGCATGCATCAAATTTGGGATTTTTTTTTTTGGGACGTATTTCACACGCATGAATTCCGAGTGTATTGAAAACGTGAGAATGGCAGCTATAGCAATTATAATTTGTAAGCAGGTCAGTGAATTGCTAAAGCCTGAAAAAAGTGTGTTCGAAAGATGTGGGTACGGCCAATTTTTCATCAAAATGAACGAGACTCATTTGGACATCACAATTTGGTGGCAAAAATGAAACTCAATGATCACGAATCATTTTTTAATTTTACACGATTGACGCCAGAATCATTTAATAAATTATTATCTATAGTGGGTCGTCGAATTTCTAAACAAAACACAAAGTTTAGAATATTTATAAAGCCATCTACGATTGACAAAACACATATTATTTTATTATAGGCACCACCAGATTCGGGATCAGAATTCTTTAATTACAAAAACTATTTTTCTATAATATTAATGGCAACATGCGATTACCACTACCGATTTTTAGCTTTTGATATCGGTGCTCAAGAACGTCAAAGTGACGGAGGGGTTTTCCAAAGTTCGAAAGTGGGAGAAAATTTTCAAATAATTCGATGATGGTAACGGATAAAAATGAAATTTTTGAAGGTGGCCCAGTTTTGCCCTATTATCTCGTTGGTGACAAGGCTTTTGGCCTTAAACCGTGGTTGATCACGCCATATCCTGGTAAGTCCACTGGAAAACTGGATTGCGAAAAATTGGTTTTCAATTATCGCCAATCGAGAGCAAGACTAGTGATAGAGAACACTTTTGGGATATACACGGCAAGATGGCGAATTTTGCGAAAGTGTTTAGACACCTCTGTAGAGACAGCTGACAAAATTGTATAGGCTACCATATGTTTACACAATTTCTGTATGATGGAAGACGAGAGCAGTATACACCAAAAGAAGTATTGTCCATGAACTCTCGTCGATTGTGACACTATAGATAAAACCATGTAACGGAATTTTATTCTGTTCCGTTATAAATCCATTCACAATAATCTTTACGGTTATCAGAGTAATTTCACCATGACCTTGAAGTAATTTCACCATGACCTCCAATCAGGAGCATAACACCTGTTCCAAAGTTAAAATTTCTATACGAGCTTCACTAATTTAAGTGGAGTTCTATACAATTAATTTATATTATGTGTTCTATAATTGAACATGAAAAAGTGGAGAAACTTTTTCGCCGTGAGTGTGGCAGCGGTCATGCCTTAGGGCATGCCTGACCAGATACGTTGTTGGGTCACACACACGCGGAAAAGGTTTTATAATCGTCGAGTTCCGGTGCTGGATCCTCGTCTTATTAATTCATTTGTGGCATTGTCCCAACTCGCACTCCGAGGAATGAACTGATATTCGTGGTAGCATCTGGGATTTGGTGAGCCATTTTGTCGATGTTTAATTTCAGAATGCTTATTAATTATCAGGTTGTACGGTTTTCGGTACCGTGTACAACCAACAGTTTATGCTTTGCGTTACCAGTAAGGGAGAATGATGCTGTCCCTGAGGTAATGGGCATATCCCTTTCCTGCCGAGCGGTTATCGGGTGGTATAAAGGGCTGCTCATTTCTCAGACCGGTCATTCCGTATCCTGGCTCGTAAAGCTGAACTGCACCCACATTTTATTTTTCCTCTGTAACATGCTTATGGCTATCGGTAAGAAATTACCACGAGCCGTAGGATAAGTTTATTTATTTTAAAATATGGATTTCTAAGTCAGTGTATCGTTAGGTTATTGCGTAAATTCCACTTCGCTGTTTTATTAAAAAAAAAAAAATGTTCATCCTCCGGGATGGGGTGGCCAGTCCTCTCATTGTTAGTTTAAGGTGCGTTCAGGGCATAATATGTTTAGCTGTCCAATCCGGTTTTCTATCAGTGAATGGATATTGATGAGGGTTTCGGACATAAGCTAAACACTATTATACTACACACTGCCGAAATTCTTGGTGATAACCGGCGTGTTATCATCCCCAACTAAGAAAAAAAATAAAAAAAAATAAAAATTATAAAAAAGGGAGAAGGAAACTTGTGAATATTAAGATTAAACCTAGTGTTGTAATAATTGAGACAATAACCTATACAATTTAATGTAACTAGTTTCAATTAGTTTAATAAGTATTGGATTGCACGGCTAGCTCAGTCGGTAGAGCAGGAGACCAGCTCTGTGAGTAATTATCTCAGGGTGTGGGGGTTCCCCACGTTGGGCTGCCAAGACTGAATACCTTATTCCATCATCCTTTCCTAATGAAGCAGGAGATCTCTTTTCATCTCAGGGTTTGGGTTTTCCCCACGCTGTAACGGAATTTTATTCTATTCCGTTATAAATCCATTCCCAATAATCTTTACGGTTATCAGAGTAATTTCACCATGACCTTGAAGATACCATCTTCACAAAAATTCATTAACCACTAAGTCATGCTGGAATTATCGACTCTTCTTTATGTTTGTTGTTGAATCCATATACATGAAGATGGTATAAGATGCAATACAACAAACATAAAATTATCTCTTATTATTATTTATTATTTAATAAATAATAATAATAATAAGAGATAATTTAAGATATGTTCGTTATTTTCAGCTAAGATTTAGAAAAAAAACGTGTATTTGGAACTATATAATAGTGATTGTGAAAGTACTCACTCATTATGTATCCCACTATTTCAATTCAAATTGAAATAATAAAATCAATGTATAAAAATATGAGAAATAATTATACGCGGTATAACACCAATAAAGACATGGTAACTCCCAGCAGTTCAGCAGCAAAAGTTGTAACAGAACCAAAACATTTGGAGCAACTCAGAAGATTGGACGGTGTTATACTCAAGCGCAAGTAAGAATTTGTTGTAGTGGTTTTATAATAAATATATCGTGTTTTAATTTAATTATTTAAAGTTAATAGACAAAAAAGCAGTTTAGATAGTAATATCCAAGAGATGTTCCCAACGACGCCGTCTCCAATATCTATGGATAGTGCAAATTTAGGTAAAAAATAAAGCAGTTTATTTTTAATATCGTACTCTCAAACCATATTTTGTTTTTTAGATGGTGAAACTATGTTCCCTCCAAGATAGCGAGCAAGAACGTTAAGCGGGCGCTCTTCTACCTCTAAATCAACAGCATTGGCTGCAGATTTCTTGGAGCTGCTAAATCAACTTGTAGCCAACACAAATAAAGTAGCACTGGATCCAACACCACCAGTTGACATGGATCAGCTATCTGGCAACCAAGTCACTTTATTTTTAAGAGAATTAAACCTCAAAGAAAAATATGCTGTCCAATTATATTTTGTATCGTATATGAACGAAATTATTGAAAATAAAACAAATTCATAATTAAATCTTTTACTATATTTATTTTTTCTAAACACAATTCCACTGCCATTGTACTGACCCATCGGTCATAAAATGTTCAGCCAAAGTGTTTCGTACTGCGGTCACAGCGAAGCTAGCATTATAGCTGCCTAGTTTAGAAATCCTAAGCAAAACTTCAGCGTTTTTCCTCTAGTCACCGGGTATAATATTGGTTGAAACAGAATTAGCTTCTATCTCGTAGAAGCAGATCTGCTTCACAGAATTGCTGTTACCCTCTGGTACCCCATGCGGCTTAGATTCCCGCAACTCAGTCGGCAGAGGAAAATGGTGTGGGTTTTGGAGTACCCAGGTAACAGCCTAGAGTACCGCATATGTTATAAAAAGAAGATGAGACGGCATGAATTATGCCGTCAAACAGGGGCTTAACAAAAAAAATTAGGGATTGGGAAATGACCGGATTTGTGGGATTCACGCCTCATGTTACCGGTATGCCCACCGTGGTTGTATAAATGGTAAACTTAGGGTAACATATCTACCCTATGTTACCCATAAAAAAAATGAAGTATTTATTTTGGGCTTAAGGCCCTATGGTTAATACTTTATTAATTTGGTAAAGTGTTACCAGCAGAAGAAAACCCGCGTGCTAACGCACATGCGAGATTTCCGCTTCTAATGAAGCAGCTGGTGGACCCTTTACCAAATGGGCCCGATTATTTAGTAGGTAGTATTTTTTTATTTATTAAGCATACTTACCGACAAGTTTTGCTCCCTTTTTTCGTTTTTTTTTTTTTTTTATAAGACAGCGAAGTAAAAGAAAACAATAATTTATGTGTACTATTACTTTTAAAAATTTATTTGATTAAAAAAAAAAAAAAAATAATAAAGACAAACTAAGCTAAACAAAATTTGCAACACTTAATTATCACGGCTTGAGCTCTGTGAATAATCAAGTTGCTTTCCAAAACTGAATCCCTGAACGAAAAATGTTGCGCAGTATTTATACAAAAATCAACTGACTGCGAGAGAAGGGAGGGGGAAAATTTAGTACTGAAAATATACTTCTCTCTCAACCAGTTAATCTAATTTTGCCGAAATCAGCAAAATTTCTGTACAAACACCACACCACAAACAACGTGACATAAATCAAATTTCCGTACACTTGTCGGAATTATATTATATGTGCCACGAAAATTGCAACGTTTTAAAATTTCCACATAGGTCTCTTATACGTTTATGTAAAACGTTTGCTTTTTTCGTATGCACAACACAAAACATATATATATATACATTACCTAATTACAAGTCTAGCATTTATGTTTACTCATTTGTATTTATAATAACTACATTATAAAAACCTTGAGCGACACAAAATTGCAACTAGATAACGTAAATAAGAGATAATTTTATGTTTGTTGTATTGCATCTTATACCATCTTCATGTATATGGATTCAACAACAATCATTTTCGTCCGATTTCAGGTAAAAGTCATTGGATCTCTTAATTTATGCGAAAGGTTAAGTGGGGAGTTTCGTCCCGATATGCAGTTGATTTGTGTCCCAGTATATTTCGTAACTGGATAATTTATTAAGCTCTTAATTAAAGCTCATGCTTGAACTAGCGTGACGTGTTTCTGCTTTTTGTGTGGTGGTTAATCGACTATCGACTATATAATCTACATAAGTACATTAGTTTAGTACGTCACAATTATTCATATACAAATGAAAATAACACACAATTACAGCGGTCCATTTGTACATTTCTTATTAAATATTTAGATTAAAGTTGCGGGCTACGGCAATTGTGTGCTTTTCCTTCTTGAGATTTTAATATTTGGAAATGGCGCGTTTAGACAACATGTATGCGAGTGCAAATGAAGACCTGTCAGCAAAGGTCTTTTACGTTGACGCTTAGGACGGGTGTGGTAAGACATTTGTATTGCAATCACTCATTGCATTTGCCAAGGGGCGTGGCTTGGAGTCCATTTGCTCCGTCTTCACAGGATTCGCCACGAGCTTGATGGGAGGTGGACGTACGCTATATAACATTTTGAAACTGCCGGTTCCAATATTTCCAACATTTTCAAACTGCCGGTTCATCAATGAAGCCAAAGTCCTCTCACGCTACCAAGTTGAAAAGCGCGCGAATCATCATGATAGATGAGGCCAGCATCATGCTAGGGGCCGCGCTCATAATCAAAGACAGACGTGTAATCGATTTCGTGTATGGTGACATCAACACAACACTAGCCGAGGGCACCATAGAGGAGCGCGCCACCCTTGCACCCAAGAATGATCATTGTGCGCTTATCAATCAGCAGGTGCTTGACCTCCTGCCCGGCGGACAAGAAATCAAACTTAGTGTTGATAAAGTTGAGAGTGACGACATGAATGAGGAACTTGGCCTACATGTCGAGGTTCTCAACAAGAAAGGATTCGAACTTCCGCGCCAAGCCATCCCGCTAAAGGTAAACGAGTTCGTTCTTTTGATGAGTAATTTAAACACTAGCAAAGGTCTTATTAATGGAACAAGCATGCGAGTCGCAAAAATAAACCGTTACAGTCTGGAATGTGATTTGCTGACTGGTTTCTCAAAAGGCGAGCGCGTTCTCTTGCCACGCATAAAGCTCTCACCCTCGGAAGGCACCTTCTCATTTAAAATGTCTCGCCTCCAATTTCCCGTCCAGCTCGCGTTCGCCATAACCATCAACAAGAGTTATAGCCAAAGCTTGAAGAAGGTAGAAGTGTACTTTCCGACCTCCGTATTTACACACTGTATGTGGCCTTTTCACGATGCCGCTCATTTGACGGACTCAAGGTGTTTATGGTTGAGACAAGCGATCAATCAGCTGATCGGGACGGGCGCATGACAACAAAGAATGTTGTGTTGTAGAGATTCTACGCATGTAAATTCATATTTTATTATCCTTTTGTACATTTCTTATTAAATATTTAATAGCGTATATGAATTTACTTTATTGTTAATAAAAGTGCACCAAATTTACATCTTAATAAATCTTCTTAATCATTTCTTAATCAAAAATATAATAAAATGTAATCACGTGACTGATTATTCAGTCACAGGCCCGCTAGTTTATATTAACACAAACGAATTTATAAAAAATATTATGATTCCCGTGTAAATTTAACAACTCATAAAAATTTCGCAAGAGCGTTAAGAATAAAATAGTTCTAGCAGATCAAAAAAATAGAAAAAGTTGTATCTGAATTAAAAATAAGAAATTTTTGAAGAAAAATGGTGTATGTGATTTTTTTTCTTTTTCTTCAAATTATTGATAAATGTCGTAGCAGTTACAACCTTCTTAAATCATTATCTTTAAATTGGTCCACTTGTCCGTAAATCGGACAACAACAATCGAAAGATTGAGCTAATATTAGTGGGAATGTATGTATAACTCATTTTTTTTTTAAATGTCACATAGAACCTTTTTATTCTAAGGTCGCGGTGAGTACTTTGATTCCAAATATAAAACAGACAGTCACTGATATAAAGCACGTGGATGAGCAGCTTTACGTTTTGTAGACAGACGTTGTATTCTATTTTTTTAGGTTCGCAAAGAAATTATTTTTATTGGTTTTCAAATTGAATTAATTTTTCCACCATATTTATCAACAAACTTTAATATTTATTTATGTATGAGAAATTTGAAAATCCCCATTAATGAAATAGAATAACTGTAAATTTATACTATATACATAAAAACCGAACCATTTACATTTCTTTGTTGTCTAAATACAAAAATATTATTAGATTTTTCATTAAAAAATTACGAAAGCTCGAACGAAAACGATTTTTTTACGTCTGCTTATTAAAAATTCATTAAATTTTAAATTCCCAAGATGACATAATCTATGAATCTACGTATACGTATCCAAATATTTTGTACCCTCTTGTCACTTCAGAAAGGTGTATGTGATAGCCACAACCTAAATATCACAACTCAACCAATATGCAAACATAATAATCTTATAATGGTGTAGAAAGGACGAAAAGAAATCAAACAAATATTGAAGTTGTCATCATGACCTAATACTTTAAAGGTTTTAAACCCTTTATTTTTCTCTCATTTCTGTTTCTCTCAGCCTATTTCCAACACCTACATTAAGGATTTTATTTTACCTCATTCTTACTATATTCCTAACCTATCGTACAAAAATCATTTTATGCTGACGTCGTCATCACATATACATACGAGTATATAGTATACAATATCAATCAAATTATTATAAAACAATTTTCATGTAAATCTTGACAAAAAATAATGAATAAAATGAAAATCTAAAATAAAATTATCGACCAATTTTTTTACGTACTAATAGTTTTTTTTATTAGCTTCTCACTTAAAATTAAAAATAAAAATTTATAAACAATAAAAAAATAATATTGAAAATAAATTTAATAATATTAATAATGGTATTTGTTGTATATAGTTACAGTCAGACAGACTGTCATCAACATTTTAACTTCACAAAATTTATCGTAATTTTTCAATAAATGCAGCAACAACAATTTGTTGATATCTGATAGATTTTCGATTTATTCGTTACTTATTTATTTATTGGTTTGGTTTATTTATGGTTTGATTGTTTTTTGTTTGTTGTTGTTGTTGTACACGCGAGTACTACATCACTGTAAAATGTATAACAAATATATTTAATAGGATTGATAAATTATTTATGTATGCCTCGGAATAATAACTATGATTATATTATAACGTATTAGTGAATCAGAATTAGTGACATAAAAAATTTAGATTAGGATTTTTTTTTGGATTTACTAAAAGCTTTATTACACTTTAATTATTCAGGTAATAAATAGCACAAATTTCGACGGAAAAAAACTTATTAAGCTCTAGATGACACAAAATAGTTCCTTTCACTTCTGACCAAAATATTTAACCAACTACCACAACTTAGGTGATTTAATTGGATTTCATTTAAAAGTGAAATTTTTTGGAAAATATTGTGCCCTCAGGGTAAATACGTTAGATATAAACGAAAACCCAACCAGCACTTATCTGTAGTTATAATTTTTTTTTTTTTTTTAAATTTTGTGGTCAATACCCGACTGTATTTTACAGGAGTTTTGGTAAAACTGTTTTGAGATCATAAACAATTATTCCTAGTTTTTAAAAAATTTGATTGTATACATCTCTAACATACATGTGTGTGTGTGTGTGTGTGTCTGTATATATGTGCGGTCACATACTAAAACTTTCAACTAAACTTCAACTAAAAGATTTTAAATTACGTTTGCAAAAATATTGATCCAAATCAGTTTTCCAACTGTTTTTGAACCAAAATACTGCCCCTGTACACCCCTTACTGATGTACTGATCGAGGTTAATCTTTAGACTAAAGCTTTTTCCATAAATTGCAATACATTCAACAACGAAATCAGTTCACCGCAATTGGCAAGTTACATCGTATCGTCAACGAGAAAAATGACTATAAAAATTTAAATATTCTAAGTTAAATTTTTAAGAATAAAGGTCTACATCAGAATTTCAAAATTTAATTTAAAAATACGATTTTCGACAAGAAACTGTTTTACTGAAAAAGTTTTTTAACAATTTCGGAGATCCGAATAATTTTTGGCAGAAATTGATCCACTGAAAGTGACAGCTTTTCTAGCGCCGTTCTGGTTATATATTACAAACATTTTGAGGTACCTAGATAAATTGAACAGAACAGAATAACATTTAATTCTTAAGCTTTTTTCATTCATTTGGAGATGCTAGGTGATATTTGGCTAATATAAGCTCACCGGAAGCACCCTCAGTAGGAAATTAATCGTTTTTGCAAATATTTTAAAAGTATAAAGCGTTTACTAAAAATTGGACCAAAAAATTCTAAATTAAATTTTAAACAAAGTTAGTCAAAAAAGACTAGTTTTTATAAAAAAAAAAAAATTGATTTCTCTAAAACTTGGAATCTCGGCAGTCCAACCAAGTCCAGTCAAGTAGTTGTGTGTATTAAAAGCCAAACATGCTCTAATCTTAGAAAATCTATAGGTTTTATAAATTTTAATAATTAAGAACTGTAAATTAAAGTTAAAAAATTATGCCTCAGATATTTAAAATTAATTATTTCCGAGAAAAAATCTAATTAAAAATGGATAAGGATGCTTTTGCTATTTACCATCGGTTAAGGTAGGCTTTGCAACCTACCAACATGGATAACGTTTTTCGTGATTCGTTTGAATATGCTTTGAATAATTAAACAGCTTAAAAACGATATTTTTTGAACATATTTTAATTCAGTTATAAAAAAGTATTCAACATACGAGTACATATAACATTTTGTAATAAAAAATAAAAATTATTTTTAACTTAAAATAAAGTGAAAGACTCCATTGCACTTTTGAATATCTCGCTGCTTCATATATTTCTGCCTCCATCGGCCGTAAGGCAGTTTCTTTTAGCACATGCTGGTAAAAAGCAAGATCTACATTTGATTGCCAATTTCCACTCAAGTGTTTTTTAAGTAATTGATCAATATTCTTAAGTTTTCCACTTTTACAGGCACATTGAGAGGGAGAATACTAACTATCATATTTCGTAAATATTTTCCTTTCTCTAAAACCGATTTGGCCTTACCTACATCCGACAGGTAAGCTATTTCCCCACGAATAGTTACCAGGTTCCCCACGGATAGTTACCACTCTATCCGGAGGGATGAACGAGTATCCAGTGGCCCTATTCTGTCTTTCGCTGGGAATAAGGAATTGGGAAAAATATTTTCATAGCAATTTTGTATAAATTGTATTTTTCTGGCCTACTGAGGGAACAAGTTTGGTATTAATATTTTTGAAACAAAGTGAAATGGGAAAATATTTTCCGCAATAAAAATTTTGTGGAACAAAAGTTTCCCAATTCACTTTGTTTTGAAAATTTTTGCACTAAACTTTTTCTTTCAGTAGGCTAGAAAAATACAATTTAGACAAAAATGCTATGAAAAATGCTATGCTAATCCCTATTCTCAGAGAAAGACAGAATTAGGCCACAGGGATAGGGAAAATAATCTCGTTTTCCATTATGTAACGAAGAGCCTTTAAAGCTTAGCCAATATGAGCACATAGCCATCATAGCGGTATTTTTATTTGGGTTTTCGAAGTATTGCTGCTAAATGTAGAATTTTGATGTATGTGATAAAGAGCTGAAGTAATTTCGTTAGACACTTTGGACCACTCGTCTTCAGCCCTAAGATAAAGAAATACATTTTATCTTTAATCTATATCAAAGTTCGTTGAACAACTCCAAGATTGTACAAGTACAGCTGTCTGCTATAACAGGCAGCTTGGTCAACCACTTTCGGCAATAACATATTTTCTTTGCCAATCAAAATAGATAGTTTCAATATTTTTATTTTTCTCTTTCGCACACCCGTAAAATGCTTTTGCTCGTAGCTTGTGCATCCATAAAGTCGTCATTGGGATTTTTTTCTGCGGATTTGTTTCAGCTTTTAGTTATTCCGTTGTGGATTAGCAAGTACTGCATATATCAGACGACAGGGGGTTTAAAACCAATATTAAAATTTCGGTTAAATATATAGCGAAAATAACTTTTTTTTACTGCTAGATATGGAAAATCAAACATTCGGTAGAGTCTATTATTATACAGTTTCCGACACATGTGCTGTCTTTGTGTTCGTCATTGACAATAATAATTTTCTAAAATAATAAAATAAAATTGAAAACCTACAGAAAATTCGACTATCTGAAATCTTTTAATAAATCCGATAATATTTAGCTTCTCGTTTTTCGAGGAATTTATTAGAGATACGATCGCCTCCAAGACTTTCTTCTGGTGCTGTATTTTGTTCGAAATGTCTTTCGGTTACCCCATTTATTTGCACCTTTGTTATCCTCAAAATATTTGCAAAGCTGGTTTAACATATTATAACCAATTTTGAATTTTGTTTTCCCATTAGATATTGCACACTAAATTTTTTTGAGGGCCCACCTACACCTCGTCGTTGTTTTGGCACGTTTTTTTTGTATGTATAAGAATGAAAGCATCTTGGGATACTTTATTTGTTCATTTGTTTGTAGAATGTGTCGGAAAAACTTAAACATTTATTAATCTGCAATGGAACAGAAATTCACTATGGGAACATTTTGGCATTTTCAGCAGTGATTTTCGAATATACCTAAAATACATTTGACTTAATTTAGCTTTTAAGAATGTGTCCAAGTAAAGTCTTTGTGCTTTTTTCTGTTTTGCTGTTCCCTCTTCCACCGCTTGTAATAGGTTTTATTTACAAAACTATTATCACTCATCTTAACCCAAATTTAACCGAATATTTGCTTCAAATTTAGTACACAAACATTTCAATACTAAAAAACGTTGCAGTGATTTAATCTTTTTATCCCTTTCCCTGCCTGTCTTCACAATTGTGTGAGTATGGAGAATGAATCGTGCTAAAATTTTATTTTTGTATGCGTTTTGAACCAACATACATATTTGTGGATTTCACTTAATTCATTTTCGTCCAAAAAATAACACTATAACTATAATAATAGCAAAATAATTAATATGTTATATAATTTATATGTAATCAAATTATAACGTTTTATTCAAAAATAGTTCCGATTTAACTAATAATTCGGAAGATATTACAGCCTGTCATTTTTTTACTCACACATTTGTGTGGGTTGGACTTAAATCGAAGCAAAAAAATAGGATAAGATAATGTTTTGATGCCAATAGCAATTTTGAATGCTACTTTTCAAAGTGATAAGACATATTTTATAATATATATTGGTTTTTAGATGATAGTATTCAACATTCTGAATCGCTTCTGAAAAAAAAATTGGTGGAAGAGTATGTTTTGCTTCCAATAGACACGTTGACTATTCGGAATGAATCTTTATACTTAAACAATTTTCAATGTAAGATCTTTTCGAAATTTGGTGGAAATCTGTGTACCGTGAGTGGCAGCTTCTATGGGGACCTTTTCAATTTTTGGTTGATAATGGAAATTTTGAGCCTTTAATTTAATATAGAATCTTTTAATTTTTAGTCGTCTTCTTCGTATATCCTTTAATTTTTAAGAAATATAGTTGGTGTTCTTTACAGCCCAGACGGATTGACTAATCGAGATCATACATCAGATTTAAGATTTTTGGAAACATTTAAAAATACCATTTATTTTTGCCCTAAATCAGTGCACCGGAAGTCCCATAGAAGCTTTTTCGTTTTTTGAAAATATATATTTTGAATAGTAAAGAATGGGCTAGTTAAAAGTTTGGTTTTAAAAACGCTATGAGTCTACATCTTTATTTTGTAGAAACTGTTTTTTATTTTGTAGGTGGGAGTCTCTGATTTAAGAATTAAAAACAATTTCGTTCACACGGCTCCTTCTGCCGGCCTTACAGTAAGCCATCATGTGATTCCAGTTTTTAAGAACTTTCTCGATGGTTTCGGCTCTCAGTTCTCGAATATCTATTGCAATGTTATATTTTAAAGCTGGAATTTTCTTCGAATTATCCACATAAAATCTATCCTTAACAAAACTCTATAAAAAAGTCCAATGGCGTCAAATTTCAGCTCCGTAGGCCAAAGATGAGAGCCAAAAAGTCTGATTATTCATAAATAAAAGTTGGTCAGAAAACTGATATCGAAGCGGATGGTTATTCGATTTAGACTGCTGGGTCATCTAGGTCTTGTATATGTGAATAAACTGAGGTTCTTGTGCAGTATTCTACCTAATTTGATGCGAATAATGGCCAGTTGGTGCGATCGAAGTCGAGTTGTAGTCTATAGATTATGTCATTAACTATGGATCACAGCCGCAATATTCTCGGGCGTACGCGCATTGTCTGAGCTCAAGGATCACTTCTGTCATCCGATAGCAAGCCTTTCTTTACAAAACTTTCGTAACCAATTTCACTACGGTGGTTTCGCTTGACGATTTGGACAAGCTATTTCAACTTTGAAATATTTCTTTACAAAGTTCAAAACGCTCCTGAAGCGAAAACATCTGGCTGACAAGTTGTCAAAATTTCAAGCAAATCGTTTATAATAGCCTTTGATCTACAAACAAACAATTGACTGTAGAAAGAAATTGTAGATTAACCCTCGATTCTGACGATAAAACTACTAAGACCATCTTAGCTAAGACTTTCTGAATACTTTTTTTTTAAAACTAAAGTCTTCATTGAAATTCTGAAGTGTAGTCTTAAATAGTATATTAGAAACTCTCCAAAAACTTTTGTAGAGCTCTCCTTGTTCAATTTGGCATAGATAATGTTTCTTATTTTGATATTGATTTATACTTAGTATAAACACACGGGTGTGAAGTTTTCAACATTTATCAAAAGTGTAGATACACAATCCAACAAAAAGTGTAGAGCTACATACATAAAAAAATTGTGGGAGGGTTAAATTTGTTATTTATTCCACTAGAATTTCTTTTTACAAGAAAAATGGAAATTCGGGGATTTTTTTTTTCTTTAGTGTAAATGAAAGTAATAATGAAAAAGTGTAAGTGCGTATGATGTGCATGGAGTAACGTATACTACCAGAGCAAATCGTGTACTTGTTGGTCTGAGAGAGATATTTTATTTTCTCCTACCCTTTGGTTGTGGCCGATGAGCTTTCCCCTATCCGCCACCTGGGGCGCGCCCGATGAGGTAAGAAGTTCCCCGCACGGGTTAATTATTATTAATTAGTTAATTGCGCACACCATTCCAACTCACCTTTACGTCACTAGTAGTCCAATTCATTCAATTGAGAATTCGTTGAAAGAGATCCATTCACACTGGAGAGCCCGTTTATAGGAATCCTCATTTATACCTCAGTCAACATTCATATGGAGAGCCCGTATCAAGGCGGTCCATTTCACAAAACGGAGAGCTCGTTTATCGAGATCCAATTTACACTGGACAGCCCAGTGCTAATGATCCCATTTACACTGGATAATTTACACTTGACAGCCGGTTCATATTGATCCTCAATCATTTCGACGAAGTGACGCGAAGAGAACACATGTTGCGTTGCACTCGGTGTGGTAATTATTAATTAATATTTAGTAATTAATATTTAGTAATAAGTAATTAGTAATTAATAATTAGTAATGATATGTAGTAATTAATAATTCATAACACTTAATTAGTATAGTTAGCGATTAGTAATTACTAAATAATAAATAGTATTTAGTGATTAATAGTTAGTAGTTGGTAATTGGAAATTAATAATTAGTAATTAATAATTACTAATTAATGATTAGTAATTAGTAATTAATAATTGGTAATTAATAATTAGTAATTAGAAAATAGTTATTAGTAATTAATAATTAGAAATTACTAATTAGTAATAAGAAAATATCTATTAGTAATTAATAATTAGTAATAAGTAATAAGTATTTAGTAAAAAGTAATTAGTAATTAATAACTAGTAATTTGTAATAAATAATTAGTAATTAGTAATTATTATTTAGTAATAAATAATTACTAATTACAAGTAAAAATAATAATTACTAAATAACAATTAGTGATTAGTAATTATTAGTTGATAATTTTAAATTAATAATTAATAATTAGTAATTACTGATTAGTAATTAGTATCTAATAATTAGTAATTAATAAGTAGTAATTAGAAAATAGTTATTAGTAATTAATAATTAATAATTACTAATAAGTAATATGTATTTAGTAATAAGTGATTAGTAGTTAATAACTAGTAATTATTTATTAATAATTAGTAATTAATAACTTTAAATTAGTAATTAAAAATGTATAATTAGTAATTAGTATTAAGTAATTATTATTAAGTAATTAATAATTACTATTATTAATTACAAGTAAATAGTAATTACTAAATAATAATAAGTAATTACTAAATACTAATTAGTAATTACTTAATAATAATAATGGTAAGTAATTAGTGATTAGTAATTAGCAGTAGTCATTAATAATTAGTGATTAAAAATTAGTAATTAGTTATCAGTAATTAGTAATTAATAATTACTAATAAGTAATTAATACTTAGTAAATAGTAATTAATAACTAGTAATTAATAATTAGTAATTAGTAACAAGTAATTAGTATTTAATAATTTTTGGTCAGTAGAGTAACAAGTAATTAGTAATTACTAAGTAATGATTAGTAATTATTGATTCGTAATTAGTAGTTAGTAATTAAAAATTAGTAATTAGTTATCAGTTATTAGTAATTAATAATTAGTAATAAGTAATTAGTAATTAAAAATCAAAAATTAAAAATTAGTAATTAGTAGTATTATAAAAATTTTCGATTTTTGTTTTCGTTTTAGTATATAAAGAGAATCTTTTTGTATATCGTTTTCATTATTCTTGCAGATTTTGAGCTGTTTGCATCGAATGATTTCTTTTTGTGATTTTTGTTGTGTTTAACCCTTTGCACTCGTATGTCACTCTGGAAATGACTACAAGAATTTACTCTTAAACTCGTATATCAGCCTGTAGACCAAAAACAAAGTACCATACTGTAAAAGATTACAAATAAAAAAATCCCCGAAGGTCGCAGTGATATGCCGTTTATCACTAAAAATTCTCGAAAATGTCAACGAAATGCCAGTACAAGCACATTTGTACTATCATCTCTCTCTCATCACTTTACACTTTTTCATAAGTATTTTCATTTACACTAAAGAAAAAAATTAACCCGAAGTCGCAGTGATATGCCGCTTATCAATAAAAATTCTCGAAAGTGTCCTCGAAATGCCAGTATATACGCAGATTTGTGCTATCATCTCTAGAATTAAGTGTTACTGACCCTTATTATATATTCAGGTCCCTTAATTATATATTCAGGTTCAAAATTTTAATTGAACTTTAGGTCAGCAAATTTTAGAAGAATGGACGGAAAGAAAAATCGAACTTGCACACGGAATCGACACCAATATTTCTGTAATATTTTCTAATTTGAAATTTTTCTCTAGCGAGTTTCCATTTTTCTTGTAAAAACAAATTCTAGTATTATAAATAACAAATTCAACCCTGCCACAATTTTTTTATGTGGCTCTACACTTTTTGTTGAATTTTGTATCTACACTTTTGAAGAAATGTAGAAAAATTCAAACGGGTAGTTTTAACTTTTTAAATGATTTGAGTAAAATATATTTGAAATGTATTTGTACAGTTTTAGTAGTGAATGTATACGTAATTTGTAGTTGTTGTTTCAATTTCAGATGGAAATTCCACGACGAGTATGAGCAACAAGTACAGAGTCTGCCAGCAACTGGAATACTTGGAATATCAATTTAAATTGCCACAAAAGACGTTATATAATGTGTATTGAAAATATTGTAATGCACCCAATTTCTTTAATGTAATAAATTCACCAAAATATTCATATTTCCGTTTTTGTTATCTCTGTAGAAAGAACATCACTTTGTAAGCGAAATGTCAAAATATTATTTGGTAAGACTACCACCTACGAATTAAAAGTCTACAGTCTTAAGACAAAAGTTTTCGCTAGGACAGAAAATACGTCTGTGCCTGTATGTCAGAATTGGAGGGTAAGTTTTAAACAATATTTGTTTAGATCATTTTTTTAATTCTACCAAAGAATTTTTTTTTCACCAAAACTCGAGCTCTATACAGTCCAGGCGGATTGACTATTCGGAATCAGACTTCATATTTAAGCTTTTTTTATAAATTGGGTCATGTTAAAGGTGGTGTACATCTGTGTACTGAAAGTAGTAGGTTCCGTAGAAGATTTTTCAATTTTTGCAGTGTAAATTAAATTTTCAACCGGGGTTGACCTTGTTGGTTTTCTGTAGTTTTAACAGGAATTATGAATTTTATTACACCAGAAAGCTTTTATAAAAAATCCGATAGATTCAATTTTTCGATTTAGAAATTAGGCATGGTGTATTCGAGATCTCTATATGAACACTTACGTAAATAAATGCGGTGTTGGCCTCGCTTTTTAAAATATACGTAATTCAACATTATGGCTGCGGGCCAATAGTCGGGTAAAAGTCAATTTTAAGTAAACTTTTCGGTAAATTGATTTATTTTTCAAAAACTCTATGGCAAACTGATCGAAAAATCTGTTCTTAATCCGTTTTTTACGTTAATAAACGATTTACCCTTCTATTGGCTCGCAGCCTATGTTGTGTTTTTGGAATTTTCCGAGAAAATTTAAAACCTTTTATGTGCGATCTTTAGTACACTAAAGCGTTTTTTTTAAATAAGATTGTACTTAGTAGCACACGCTCACTATACGTCATTTTGCATACTGGTTTATAGGAGATTTTCAGAAAAATTCAGAAAATTTTGCATTGGATTTATAGTACATCAAGGCAAATTTAGTTGTCCGAATCATCTAAACTACAAATTTGGTAAAAATTAAGCCGATTTCTATTTGATTAAACCTAACAGTATCTCAATAAAAACGTCACTTAGCATGTGGAATTTTTGGAAATCCTTGGAAACATTCAAAACATTTTACGTTCGACTTATAGCACACAAAGAGAATTTTGTTGTCCTTAACTCCGTTAATAGCATCTCAGTATAAACGTCGCTTAGCATGCTGGTTTTTAGAAATTTCCCTGAAAAATTGTGCTAAATGTTTGTTCGTTCTTCTCAGTTCAGACGGATTGTCTGCTCGGCTTGAAAATTCATAGTTAGGCTTGTTTCAAAAGTTTAGAGATTCCATTAATTTTTAGTTTAATAATAGCCAGAGACATCGAGTAGAGAAGAAAAAAAGGAGTCATCATTATTTGGAAAGGAAGTGGAAACATTAGCAAGCGCTACAGATTTCGATGCGTGACATTGTTACCCTGATGCAAATTATTAACGGTATTGCTTTATATTTGCAGTTCTAAAAGCTACAAAAATATACTTTATGAAGCGGGCTACTTGAGGTTTTCGGTTTTTTAAATTCGAATGTTAATTTTAGCAAAAAATAAAAATAAAACTTGTGCTGATAAATTCCTCGCCGTTTAAGACATACTAGCTCCAACTTCAGCAAAAAAAATAAATCCAAGCTAAATCACAACCGAATCTCTCTTTCAACACATTTTTTGTTCTACAAAATTGCATGCAAAATCATGATGATAACCATTGATACTTGAGTAAAGTTAGAGTAACATAGTTATAGTTCAAAAATGTGAACCAACTCGGAGTTGCTTGAGGAAACTTCTGTATTCTTAAGAACAGTTACTGGAAATGTAGCATCAGCTTTGGAAAAAAAGTGACTGGATATCCATAATGATCATATAAAATATATTTACGTCCCCTAATTGTGGCAGAAATGAGGAGCATGACTGTATAATGTTTTTTGGAGGAGGATGACTGTATAATCAAACTTGGCAGTGCCGATTAAATATTGGCGCGATATCCCAATGTGGATATCTCAATGAGATGTTCGTTAGACAAATGCGTCTGAAAGCTGTCTTGAGAACGATTTGCTATTTCACAAATTCAGCTGAATAATAAGCAAATTATCAATTGCCAAACATGCCAGAATTTTTGTGAAACGGAATGTATTTCCATCTTACAACATAAAAATTTAGTTATGAGTATTTCATGTGTGCAAGCCAATTCTGTGTAAACAACCCCGTATTATCTTCAGACCATCTACAAATTTGAACAATAATTTGGCCTACCAAATGGCTATAATGGCATTAATGTGACAGGTCGTGTTAATTTTCAATATATTGAAATTTTGAATATTTGCTAAAAATCTACTCCGCATGTAAATCACAAATTTTCGACCATTTTGGACTAGAGTTGATTAATAATATGGTTATTGTGAAATTAATGTGGTAGATCGGTATAATTTTCAGCTTCTGAATTAGTTTGGATAAAATACTTATTTTGTTTATATATATATTTTTTGTTATATCAACACTCGAAATTTTACCAATTAAAAATGCTGCTAATTTCTAGTTTTTTATTTCAAAACTTCAGTATACGTAAAAACTATTTAAATTTAACAAAAAATGTGTTATTGTTGTAAAGAAATGTGAGCGCCCCGAGTCTGGTTGAAACGTCCAATGGTTTCTATCAAATTTTTAACGTGCCAAGGTAACAAAGATATGTAGATTTACCTTTACGTCCTACTACCGCGACCCAGACCGTCACCGTTTAAATTGTCTTTTGATTTGCATTCTTACCAAACACAATCGTTCTATTTGTTTAAAATACAAGAATGTGTAAAGAATGTAAATAAATAAAATTAGAAACTTTATTCAATCTGTTATTGTTGGAAAAATCTACAATTAATCCTATCGAACGCCTGAAAGTTCGGGAATTTAATGGGCTCAAAATAATAGAGTAAATATACAACTTTTGAAATAACATTGAGTACAACATCGGTACCTAGTAACAATTTTACAATCGAAAAAATGTGTTTTAGATACAAATAGCAGCAAAGCTGGAATGGGATCAGTTTTAACACAAACCCTCAGAGAATTGGAATGACTTAGTGTTTACTACAGTAAAACACTGGTTGAATCAGAACCGAATTAATGTACGAAAGATCTTCTTCGTGCGTCGATAGGTCCTCTTGAGTGTTGATAGAGCAGCTCTTCACTTGCTGATGTCTTATGAATATTCGGTATGTCAGATAATATAATGGCTAGACAGATTGCAGAAATACAACTTGATGGTACAACATAAACCAGGTCGACATTAGGTAAGAAGATGTTCTTTATGCTACAATCGAAGAGAAAGAATTCAAATTAGAAATACAAGGGATTGAAAAAAATATGAATGGATCCTAGTGGACAAATGGCACCAATGGACAATTAGGAATACCTAATTTATTGCTTAAAAGCCACGTTGTTCTCAGTTTTATACTACCTGTATACAAGAATAAAGTATTCAGAATTGACAACAAACAATTACGAAATACCCACCAAGCAAATTACGTTCACTACATTAGTTAACAAATCACGTGTCCTTAATTTATATATACGCATCCTTACCCAGGAAAAAGCAAACAAAATACTTAACTGTAATTGTAATCATAATAATTATGTAAATCAATGTTACAGAAATTTAATTAACACAACCCAGCATCCTATAATAGCCTGAATGCGATCCGTATCCCTTAGGGCATTTAATATTCCCTTGTTAAACACAAAAATTAAACTTTAAAGTAAATTAAAGCACTTAACACGGAATTTCCTTTTTTTTATTTTTATTTTTTTTTTTTTTTGCTGTTATGTAAATAAATTTTCTCGTATCATTGACAGACTTATGTAGGCTCAGTTTAACACTGACCTTATTTATTGGCAGAAATTAGGTAAAAAAAAAATAAGTTTTTCTTTAACAACTTTTCATTTTTCAATTTATGCAAAGTGTATGTCTGTCTGTGTTTTGAATTTTGTATATCGTTTGTACTTAGGTGTATAGGGATGAATATACAAAACTATTGAGTATTCTTTTTCAAAAAAAAAAATAATAATAATAAGTTCGAGGAAAAGAGCTTTTAAAAATTCATAAGGAATATTCAAAATATGTTTGTACAAAATAAAAAAAAAATTTCTTAGTTTTCCCATCCGCATCCATATCTACACGAGGTATGATTTTTTCCAAAAAGGTTTTCTTATTATTCTAATAGTATCATAAATTCACATTAACGTTTATATATATATTTTCGTGTATTTTGGAAACGTAACGAGTGCTTTGTGTATGTATTAGTTGAGTACATATGTATACTTCTAATATATTTAGACAAATTTACATCTCTTTTTGAATGAAAATGAGAAAATATTTGTTTGTATCGCAAACGTAAGTTAAATTAATATGAAATTTAAATATATTGATTGATTTGCTTTTTAGTGTATACACGAATGCGTGTATATATATATATGTTGTGTAACACACATTGACGAAGGTACTGGAGGCAGGCATATTTAAAGGAGAGGCATTTTTTCATAAACGATAAAAGGGTTCTTATATTGAAATTATAAGGTATAATTTAAAATCGAAGTTTTAAAATGGGTGATGGGATCAACAATATATATTATTAGTATGGGGATGTTTAATTGGCATAATAATTATACTTGGTCCTCGATTTGTGAACAAATTCAACATCAATTTCCGTTCCCACAAACCGATAAAATTGAAATTGTTAAGTTTTTATGTATTCTAGAAATCAAATGTGAAGTTTAATTTTACGTCGTAAGATGACTTTAACTTTATCACTACCCCGAACCAACCAGTCGATGGATTACTAAAGCTTAGTCAATCGAATGGATTTCAATGCAACTGTTTAATTGAAAATTATAACCTCTTGGAAGGAAATATTTGAAAAATTTATGTGCCTGCACAACACTGATTTCTGAACATTGATTTCGGAAGAATTTACATGCTAATGTCGAAAATATTACAGACAATCGATTTTTGCGCAGGTAATGTCAAATTGGTAAAGTAACGCAGACAATTCGTAGTAATTGTAGACTATTATTTCGATTTTTTAGTAAGAGGATGCCATTTTATAGTTTTTCAAATTTAAATTCAAGATATTTTTATATTCGCCTTTTAACTGCCGCTAGGTGCGCTGCGATACGTAAATGGCAAAAGTGATAAAAAAACATTTATCTGTCAAATAGAATATAAAATGGTGCAATGTAAGTTTATTTATTAATTTATTATTATATCACAACAATTTTACCTAAAAAAATGAAAATTTTAGGTATGTTAAAACTCGTGATAAACATTTTTAAATTAATTTCAGGAAAATCTAACGAACATAAATAGTAATCGACGGTTGTCGGTAAAAATATTTTATCCATACATATTATTCATTATAATGGAGGAACATATTTTGGTAAGTTTGATTCTTGTGATTGACAATTGTGGGGGCCATAGGAAAAGGTGTTTTGTGGAAGGCGAGAAGGTACACATGGCAAAAAATATTATAAAATGTCGAATCGAAAGTAATATTGGCGGAGTTTTTAAAAATGTTAGCGTTTACTTACAAGCGAAAATAAACCTTGGGAAATACACATGCTGTGTTTTAATATTGGAGCACTATCCGGCGCCGAAGGGAAATTTGCTACTGAAACTGCTGCAGCCATTATTCACTGGTGTCGCTACTAATAAAAAAATAAATTGTACTTAACTTCATGCAGTAGAATGACAGTTCTTCTTTTGTAAACATTTTCAAAACAAACAAATTACGAAATAAATAATAAATCAGATAAATTTAACAAAAATATTTTATTAATATTCAGTTGTACACAGTAATAAATAAAGTGAATAAGTGTTTAAGTTTTAAATTTGAGTGCTGTGCCTGTGTGATTTTTATTTTATTTTTTTTTTTTTATTTTTTTTTTTTATTTTAGTGAATTAATTCGTAATATAAATTACAGTACAATTTTGGCAATAAAAATATATCAAATGAAATACATAATTCTGGTTATTATAATAAATTATTTAAAATGGTTTTCCTTTAAAGATAGTCTGATTCCAGATTTCGTCATATTAAAATCACAAAACATACTTAATTGATTATAAAACTTCGACATTAAATTCAAAGGTTCGTCTTATCCATAATTAGTTTTATGAAAATCTAATTTCAGAAGGGTTCGAGTACGTAGATTCCTCACAGGGGCATACAAGTTAAGGTTAAATAATAAATACGGGCTGACTATTTCGCCATTTAGTAAATTGGAAATGAAAATAGCCCCAGCATGCTGCCGACGAATATCAAGTGGCTCAAGTTTTAGAGATTTACATCGCTCGGTATATGGAGGGAGGCCTAAAACATTCTCCCACCACATTCTACGATTATCAAACCCAATAGTTTTCCAGGCATAGAAAATTAAGAATGATTTCTGAACCGCCTCAATTCTCTTGACATGGTTACTGTAACTTGGACACCAAACACATGACGCATATTCAAGTTGTGAACGGACAAGAGATTGATATAGCGAGATCAAAGCTTTCGGGTTATTAAACTCTTTCATAATTCGTTTAAGAAATCCTAACATAGAACAAGCCTTTGCAATTATCAAATCAATATGCCGATTCACTGATAAGGTTTGTGTAAACATAACCCCAAGATCTCTTACTTCAGTTATTCTTGATAACTTATCATTATTAATACAATAATCATGTATTACATATGACGATGAGCGGGTAAATGACATAATTTTACATTTCTTGGTATTCAAAAATAATAAATTATTTTCACACCAATGGCTAATTGCATCAATGTCCTTCTGCAGATTAAATGAGTCTTGCGTATTATTTATAGGGGAAAATATTTTTAGATCATCAGCATAAATTAGACAACGAGCGAATTTGACACATTTGGTGATATCGTTCAAGAATAAAATGAAGATAAGGGGTCCAAGATGGGAACCCTGTGGAACTCCCGAATGCACTTTTATCGGATTAGAAAATCTGTCATTTATTTTTACAAACTGTATGCGTTCAGTAAGGTATGATTCAATCCATTTTAACAAATTATTAGAAATGCCAAAAGATTTTAATTTTTCCATTTTACTTATGAATATGTATAATGGTTACTCTAACGAAAGCCTCAACGTCATTTATATTCAAACGTCATTAATATTCAAAATACGGTTGCCCACAGTTGTAAACGAGCTAGATTTGATCGTGAATTTCATTAAATATCCTAATTTGTTTTGTGTTTCTTTTGTAGAATGACGATGAAGATGAAAGACGACGAAGTAGATCAGTGACCAATAGTACGAGTAGTGTAATTGTTTCAGTACTGGAAGATAATGAAGGGTTGAAAGTTTTTTTTGCAACAGTTCATGAACAATGTAAGTCGTGATGTTTGAAGATCGATTGGCCAATCTATCAAATTAATCTGTGTTTCATATATCCGTAGAATATCAACACAAATAATGCATTTCAAACGTAAGCGTTACATTGATCAATTCGGTTACTGGTCATCGTAAATATGCCAACAATTTTAATTTTCAAGTAGTTGGTGCCTCATTGGAAGCATCGTGTAAAATTTATGGTTACCGGGCCGATATCGTGCACAACGAAGTGATTTGAATGTCTGGTGGTTTATCTCGTAAGAATGTCGTTGGTAAAGGAACAGAGAATGAAGGGGAACCGAAAAGGATAGTTCTATTGCTGAGGGTAGTAATGATGTGCAGGATGCAAACACAAAGGCCAAGGCTAAAGCAAAAAGTCTACAAAGTTGAACCATAAGAAAATGTAAAGGAACGATAAATGGTAAATTAGATAGGGTACCTTTAATGGATCCCGTATTTGCCGATCCGTACTGGGATAATACACCAAATGAATTTTTACTCATTGAGGACACCCGTTGAAAAAGAAATTTTATTTTATGAATTTCAAAAAGCTGGATGGCCCGTTAAAATTATCACAATATTTACGGAATACAGTATTAGTTATAAGCAATGCAACATGAATAAGTACATATTTGGCTGGAAACATCCAAGTAAGGAATCGCTCTATAACGATCTTTTTAATTTCAGAATGCTGCAATCAACCGCAGGTGATAGTAACATAAATATAGATGACAACGATAGTGATAATGGATTTATGGGTGTGAAAATGTCAAAACGGTGTTGCGCCCATTCATGCTATAATTCGCAACCTAAAAACCGTATGGTCCATTATTTCGCATTTCCAAAGAATGAGGATTATTAAGAAACTAAACTAAACAGTCGAGAGATGTTGAATCTCCACTTTTAACGTCCGAACCGGATGACGAACTTGAAGAGCGCCCTGAAGAAGATGACGATACACCAAATGAAAAACTCACATGCTTTGATAAGTATTTTATAAAAGATGAAGATTCCCAAACTTCGACCCAAGTCGAATATTTTCTAGATGAACAAGACGAAATTGATCAGTTTCCATGTCGTCTGCGTGCAAATGAGTTTTTCGGGGAGCAATTACTATTTTTCCACGAAGATGCTCACCTGATCGAACTAATAAATAGTGTTACCACGATCCGCAATCCAGTCCGTCGATTACTTACCACAACAAATATGTATACCATGCCTAAAAAGGGTTCATCAATGCGCGAAATGAACAATTTCGACGTGATTCAGGAAAAACTAATTAACAGTTGAAATCGTGTTTTTTAATTTAATAATTTTCTTATCAATATTCAAAATATTTTTGATTTGTAAACACAATTTATTAAAGCTTTCCTTATTTTCACGATTTTATTATGTATTTTAAATTCATATAAATTTTACAGTGAAATAAATTTAAATTAAAATATGCAATTAAAATTGATTTTTTATAGGGAAAATTATTTATCCTTTTTCTTCCACCGAAAAATTTTCTGTGATAGTTTTTACTAAAACTAAGACCCAAACTCTTCTTTTGCTCCACTGATTAGCCCAAACTCATAATCGCAACGTTCATCGAACTGTAAAAAGTAATCATGTTGTTTCCATAGTGATTTACACTGAGAGGCTATAAAGAAGAATAATTAATTTAAAATATAATTTATATTTAATTTGAAATATAATTTAAAATAAAATATATTAAAACTTAAATTTAAATGTTTGCAATATACAATTGTTTGATCCCAATTTTTTAATTTATGTAGTAGGAATTGGAAATAAAAAATAATTTAATTCAAGTATAAATATATAGAATATATACATACAAAACTAATCATCAAATGACATAACTAAGCAAACAACTAGATGCGCATTAATATCGCCTTGCTGATTACAAACTGGACACATTGTTTCCATATCTGTATTACTCGATCTACTGGCAGCCGGTTGATTTATTGGCTCTTGATCATCGATCATAATTTGATTCGTAGTTTTCTTATTTTTATAAAACAGCAATTTACTTGGTACTTTATATTTAACATGTTTTACCTCGAATGTAACGCCCAACCAACCCTCGAGATGATTTTCCAATTCATTACGGATCATTCGAGTTTGACACAGGGGGCATTGAATCGTATTATTTTCCGTTACGCATATAACATCACTGTTCCGGGATGTTGATGTTGTTTGATACCGACGTAAAAGCGTATCCTCGCCAAATAAATCATCCATAACAGTTTTATCGATTAATTCGTGTGTATCTCCTGTAATCGTGTCATCGAAATCACCGTCGATTAAATCAATTACATCGTCATCTGTTTCTTCATCTTCACAATAATCATTGGTGCTATGTTTAATTTCCTTCAGTAGATCATTTTTCATTTGCAAACGATTCAAGGTTTGATTTCCAAAATCTCTTGTGCTGCGCGTTCTCTCTTGTTTATCATCACTATCCAACAAATCGACAACCTGATATACTTCCTCGATTAAAATTAAATCATCATCGTCATTTTCTTCAACTAATTTTGGTCGCTCGTGGTCGGAATCTGGTGTAGTTTGCGGAATTTTATCGTCAAATCGTTTCGACCACAAGTCGCGAACTGTGTGATTGACATTATCATCTGGTTTAGCGACAGGTGAATCAGAAAGACTTCTACCTTTCCCAAAAAAGGTTGAGTTGCTGGGGATGATTTAGTAGAATGTGGAGTATCTTCGCTAGTCGGCAAATCTGTAATACGAACTACATTGGTTAAGTTGCCACCCGGTTGATCAGAATAATTGGGATGTTAAGTTTTTGTACTAGTTTGGTAATTTTGGGTCGCGCTAACTTAATTTGTCTGAAAAAATTTTCGTGTCTCGCACATTATTTGCTTTAACTTCGCGCTGTGATAAAGCGGGAGTTGGTTGTGGAGCTTTTCGTTTTAATGAATTTTGAGGTTCTTTAATTTTTTTAAAAGTTCCGCTGCACGAATCAACATGTGCTCTCCACCAAGTATCGTGTGGCCCAGGAGCTCGTTAATGAACCCGCTTAACATATCCATAAAATTGTTTACGATCCTGACAAATACCATTATAACGCCACCACCCAACTAACATTTTGCCTTATAAATTGTCTTTTAAGAATATTTTTCACTTAAAAGAGCCCTAGAATAACATTCTCCAAGAATGTTTAAACTGAATACTTATTAGCTTCTTGTCAAAGAAATGTCGATTTATAAACTATATTATATTCTTACATGTCATTTTTACACCTTGACAGATTCTGTTGTAATGCTGTTTCTTACATCTCACTTAGTATACTCTTATTGTTTTTAGTGGAAAAGTTTTCTTAGCCAAGACATATTTAGTCTTACAGAGCTCCTAATTTCTTTCTTTATGAGTGTTCTTTAGGATTTCTATTGAACAAGAGTTTTGTAAGATTAAAACATAAACAAATTTTTATAGAGAACGCTATAAGATTCCATATTGTTTAAACTCTTTAACAAGAGCCTTTAAAGTGTGTTTCTTTTAGAAAATATGACATTTGTTTGAGTACCGCAGAAAACAAAACTTAGTGATCGACGTAACTCTAAAACTAATTAATGTTAAAAATCGAGTATTAGATATATTACTGTTTAATTCAGTTTTTTTATTTAAAATAATATAGTAAAATATAAGCCAGTGGCAAAATATTCTCTTAATAATATTCTTGGATAAGTTCTCTTTAAGAAAAACTCATACCTCTCCCTTATTACATACTTACTTAATTTTTACATAGGATAAAGATAAAAATATTCTTTAAATACTCTTAGATGTTTTGTATAAGAAAAACTCATACTTTTCCCTTATTAGATATTTACTATATTCTTTCATAAGAAAATAATTAAAAATATTATTTTAGGTGACATTTCTATCAGTGGCGGGCTCAGGGTAAACTCATTTAACTATTTGATGACAAAGTATACAAATACATAGTATAGCAACAGTATAACCGAGTTGTTGTATCAGGTGAATCAGGCCAAGTCCAGGAAATGGTGTAGAATTCTTTGCATATTTTGCTGATTAATTTATATTTATTTCTTCAGTTTTACCGAAGTATATAAACTCAAGCCGACCCTGGAAACTAATTTAAACGTTTTCTTATAAGTCACTTATAAGATATTTCACATAGAACGTCATTTCGTCCATATTGGTTTATGAATTTCCAAAGCATCCATTTTCTAATTTTTTAGAAAAGTTTTTTTCAAATGGAATATTTTGGTATATTTTGGCAATTTTAGGAATTTAGTAAGTGCTTTTATAGAGTTTCCTCTCATAACAAGTGCTATATACTATTTTAATTAGTTCATTTTATGATATTTGTTTTTTTTATAATTTTTATTTTTTTAAATAATAATAATTCTTTGTTTTATTATTCGAATTTTTAAGAGCGCAAAAAAATTAGATCAGGTAGCTATTATATTTAATTGAAAAATTTGAATTCGCAGCTAAATTCTATGATAATTTCAATGTAAATTTTAATTATATAAAAAGCAATTAGTTTTTCAAGCATTATCTGTTTTAATTTAATTTATCTGTTTTAATTGTCAATGATAATACCAAGTTTGTTATAAAACCGAATTAAGAGTCATTAAAGTTGTATAATCCTATAACATAATTTTCAAAGATTATAACGATGAATTATATAGGAAGGAATACAACGTAAGTCTTAAAACGCTTTTACATAAGAATTTATATTCTGATAATAACCTCACGAAAGACTACTGTACGACTATTCTTATAACTTATATCATTCTTTCTCAAGAAAGATGAGCCTTATATGATACTTATATACACCTTACACGTCACTTATTTTAACCTTATATGCTCAAAAAGTTCGCCAGAAGACTCTTAAAAGTTTAATATAAGATGCATTTTAACTCTTATATGATGCTTATAAATTTCAAAATTGTTAGTTGGGCAGCGAGTTTTGCAATTATTTACTTCATCAGGCGTAGCGTTCATCGAAGTAAAAGTACTTTTAATATTAAAATGCATATAAATTATTTGAAATATTATTAAAACTATATATTATTTTTTTTTTCTTTTTTTATAATTATTTTTTTTAATACAAAATCATTTTTTCTAAAACAATTTTGTATATTTTGCTCACTACAAAACAAAACAAAAAATTGACATACGTCAAAAATTGTAGAATGAATGAAGTTTGCTTTGATTTACGGGGTTGTACAAAACAAGGGAAATTTAAAGTTTCCCCCTGAAATGGATAGTGCTCCCGATAGCGGCTCCCGATAAATAAGTGAGGAAAAATATTTTTTTATTAATTTTTACCTAAAAAGTTGAATGAAAATTCTTAGTTTAGAGTTAAATGAATTAATTATATGCAATAATAGCGCGCTAAATATAAGTTTTGACATAGAAAATTGGCTGCTCCAGATACAGCTATCGGGCGCTAATAAAAGAACACAGCAACATACTAATCCCACAAAATTGCGAAATAATTAAAAGGGCTACGTGTACGTGTCCAGCTGGCCAAGGAAGAAAATGTAAGCACATAATTGCTACACTGTTGTACATAAACCAGTAAGTTATTACTTGTAACAATATAATGCATTAAAAAGAAACCCTAATTAAGGAACGTACATTTGAGAAATTTGACATTAAGTAGACTTACCTCAACCGAATTGAGACAAAACTGGGGTAGAGTGGCAAAAAAGACGGCTGAAGAAATATATGTACCTCGTGTACTAGGTGAAAATAATTGCTGCAAGCGCACTAAAGACAAGTCGGTTGCAATACAATCAAACTTGTTAGCAGATAAAGAAAACTTTGCTATGATTGTGAATGATAATGTATTTTTCAAAGTAGTGTTATTATTAAACATGTATTCACATATGATTTACATGGCTATATAATAAAATATAATCTTTATATCTTTTTTTAATGATGTCTTTTGTCTTCGGTGGCCCAACATACATTTGGTAGATCATCTAATGTTTTGCTGCGGAAAGAACTTTTAAGAAATTTAATTGACGCAGAAAGAACTGTAGAAGTCGATATGTTAAAGGACATTTTTCAGAACAACACGTTGATATCAAGTTTAAAATTGAACATTTACTGTTTAGACTCCGAGCTGGAAGCGTTTTTTAATGATAATATCTCTCTAAGTCATCTCAATCGGGCCACACCTGGCTTTACGAGAGATTGAAAAGGATCACAGGTACTACTTGTTATGGGTTGTATACTTATTCTAAGAATAAATCTCTGGATTAGCATCGGAAACTTCAGCTACACGTAACACCAAAAGGAGATAATAAAAATTTTAAATATGGAAGGGACACAGAGAAACTGGCATTAAAAAAATATATTAACGTTTTCAAAGAAAGAGTTAGTAACTTCGGATTAGTAGTAGAACCTCGGGCGGCTTGGTTGGGTTGCAGTCCAGATGGTTACATTTCAAGTAAAAACAAAATATTAGAAATTAAATGCCCTATGAGTGGTGCCGATAATAGCATAGTGGAGCTTATTCCAATGCTAAGTTATATTGCGAATATAAACAATAATTTAGAATTGCGGCAAAATCCTTACTATGGACAAATTCAATTAAATATGTTCATATTAGATTGCAGGTCAGCAGACTTGGTCATTTATTCAAAAAAAAAATGACGAAATTTTAGTTATCGACGTACCTTTTAATAAACCATTTATGCTAGATATGGTGGCAACTTTAAAAGAAATTTATTTCGAAAAAATGTTGCCTTATTTTTTCCAAAATAGTATTTTCAATACAAATGTAAAGAAGTGAATTAATCGTTGTGATAAATTGTGATAAGAAAGCTGTTATGAAATGAATTGTGATACATTACCTTATAAATATATACATCTATATTTTAATCATATTTATATGTATAGTAATTGAACTATTGATAATTATTTATTATTTATAAATAAAACGAAGTATTTTAACGGATTCAAAATGTTTTATTTCAAGTTTGACTAAAATTTATTTTCATTAAAAATTGAATTGCTTAAGTTGACTAGACTACATGCAATAGTAAATATATCGTCGATTGCTGGAAATAAACAGTGGTCGATTCTATTAGTTAACACTTTATAAATTTTTATTCTTTGAGTATTGTAGATTGTTTCATCTTTACTAAACTGTTGCTTCGAATCCATAAATGATGGTCTATACAATTTTAAGCCCTTCATTTTAAGTTCATTTTCAATGGCAAAACCTTTGTCGACCGTTATCGCATCGTTTTGTTCAAATAAGTTTATTAAATTATCTCGATTGAAAATAAATTTGTCTGATGATTTCCCAGTGTAACCCAGTGGTAATTAATCCAGCTGGACTGACGGCAACTAGAAATTACACCGTATTTCTCCCCTTACAGTGGGAGTATGTTACCACTTTACATTGAAGACAGTTAGACTGACTTATTGCAATTTCAGTGCAATCTAAAACAGCACGTACATCCGTAAAATTGTTAAAACGTTGAGGAGTATTCATTTCGATTTCCTCTTTTGAAGGTCAATAAATTAATGATATTAAACTTGCTTATAAGGTCGGCAGCTCGAAAATATTTTATGCTCGTTGGAATAGATATTCCAAACAATACCGCTAGTGCCGAGAAATCAAAATTTTGCTTTAGTTTGATTAGCACTAATAAAATTCTTAGTTTAATTGATAACTCAGAATGAAAAATACTGTTGTATATGTCAGGTTCAAGCCCCAAATTCACAATGCTATTCTCTATTAGTTGAATTCTGTTAGAATCACATAAAGGAGTCATTATATTTAACTGAGGTCCAGTTGTTATTAAATCATCTATTGTTAGACGTGAATTTCGTTCAACATCCTTTGCAATTACTTAATCAAGAACAATGTTTACTTGAATTCCAGTATCTACTGGGCCTGTGTGTTCTCTATCGATCTCAGATGATTCTCTCTCATCCGGTATTCCTAAATTATTTTCATTCTGATCAGCGGGAGCAGGATTTAACTCAATATTTGTGCATTTTGTTGTCAATATTTGCAACCGTGCGCTTCTGGGTTTCGGTGGAGGTTTATCGAATTTTCTTTTCGGTAAATTCTTTGTCGGAACTGCGGTTTTAATTAAATATCGTTTATCAGCACCTGTTAAATCACAATATAATAATTAAAATACAATTAATATGAAAACAAAAAACTAACTTTTATAATCGGTATCCTCAAAGTGTATTGAGCAAACATAATCATTTTTTGTTAATTTCGATACTGGTTTGTAAATTCTTGTAACAAAATGCCATCTTTTCTTCAACAATTTACCGTCTGGAAAATGGTGTAAGGCAACATTATATTCTTTAGTATATCGCGTATTACAATTTGGCACTGTACAAATTTTATTACTTGTGTGTAGTCGCATGATTTAAACAAATAGTTTCGAATGAAATTTTATTTTATTTGTATTAATAAGCACACACAAAAAACGTCAAAATTACAATGATCACCTTTCGCTCTAATTCAAAAATGAATCGCTAGATGTCAGCCACTTTGCGTTAAAAGGCGAATATTCAAATATTCTTAAAAAAAAATTTGGCACTGCCATCAGTTTTAGATAAATATTCAAACTTTGCTAAACCATTAAAAAGTTTAATTTTGAAATTGTCGAAGTATAGCACCTGCCACACAAAAACATATTCTTACAGATAAAAACTACCAGCTCCATCTACTTCAAATAATTGAAATTAAATGTATATTTAGCAGGATATAACAACTTAAGCCTATAACTACTACTACTACAACTAGTTTTGTTCGTATGACGCCACATTCAGCTATTATAGACATTCGATATCGAGCACCTGAACGCGATAATATATGAAAGGATGCAGGAAGAAAATACTTTTCCTGTTACATGCAACCGAATGAATATAGTTTGCTATTTAAATATTAATATTGTGTTAATTGATGCTATATGCGCGAAGTGAAGTTGAGTAAAATAACCACAAAGAAGTTTATTTTGCATTATTTTCAGGTTTTGCTAAAAACTGTTCATTTTATTACCAATACTATTCCAACAGTATTACATGCAGGAAGTGAAAATTTTTCTTGTTACTGATTAATAAATACGTTTTAAGTCAAACATAAAATACGACGTTCGACGTCGTTTAAAAAAACACATACAACGATGTCATATTTTGGTAAACAATATATATTTCGTAATCTTAATATTTAATATTGTCTTAAATAAAGTCATAATTAGATGCACGAAGTGAACATTGGTATTCGTTTAGCAAGGCTAATTGTAAAATAAACAGAAACTACAATCTGAGTTAATCGATATTTATATGTAAATTGTTCAATTTAGAATAATTTATAATAAAGAATTTTAATTATAAAGTTTACATGCAGGAAGTGATTTTACAATTTTATTTAGCAAAATTTATTAAAATAAGATAAATTATATGTTTTTTAAGTTTTGCTTAAATTGTTAAATTTATTACAATTTTTTAATAGATATTTTAATTATAATATTATTACATGCAGGAAGAATAATTTTTTCTGCTACATGCCACTGAATACGTTTTTAAATTTTAATTTTAATAGAATATGTACAGTGTTTGTTTTAAAATAAAAATGCTTTAATGTAATATAGTGGTATGCTGAATATAGGCTGTAATTTAAATATTAATATTGTTTTAAGTAATGTAATTATTATGCGCAAAGTGAATAATAATATTCATTTAGTAAAGTTTAGTAAAATAACCACAAAGAAGTTTATTTTCCATAATTGCCAGGTTTTCTTAAAATTTGTTCATTTTATTACAATTTTTAAATAAAATAGACTATTACAACATTTTACATGCAGGAAGTGAATACTTCTCTTGTTACGGACTAAAAAATACGTTTCTGAGTTAAAACCAAATAGATGGTCACTTGTGTTTTAAAATACAAATACAACAATATGATATTTTGGTAAAATAAATAAATTTAATAATATAACTATTTAAAATTGTTTCAAATAAACTTATAATTAAATGTACGAAATAAACTTTGGTATTCGTTTAGCAAAATTATTTGAAAAATAAACATAAACAATAATACGAGCAACTATAAATGCATATGTTTTAGTGCAATAGTTCAATTAAGAAGAATTTTTAAATAAACATTATATTTACAAAATTTTACATGCAGAAAGTTTTAACTTTACCTTGTTAATGAAAATATATACATTTTTAAGTTAAATTAAACGTTTCCGTTGTGATTTATAATACAAAAGTACCAGCGTGATAATAAAAGGCTAAACTTAGCTTGTTAACTAAATATTTAATATTGTGTCAAATAAAGTTATTATTACAAGCACGAAGTGACTATATGTATTTATTTAGCAAAATTGGGTAAAATTATCTTGAATAAAATGAGAAAAATTGTTAAATTGTTAAATTTATTACAAATTTTGAATAAACATTATATATACAATATTATTACATACAGGAAGAAAACACGTTTCCTGTTACATGCCACTGAATATGATGTAAAGTTAAAACTGTAACAGAAAATGTACCATGTCCGTTTTGAAGTTAAATCGCCTCGAAGTATTATAAAAGCAGGCTGAATATAGCCTGTAATTTAATTATTAATATTGAGTTAAGTAATGTAATTATTATTTGCGCGAAGTGAATAATAATATTCATTTAGTAAAGTTGAGCAAAATAACCACAAGGAAGTTTAAATTGCATAGTTTTCAGGTTTTGCTAAAAATTGTTTATTTTATTACAATTTTTAAATAAACAATACTATTCTAATAGTATTACATGCAGGAAGTGAAAACTTTTCTTGTTACGGATTAAAAAATATGTTTCTAAGTCAAACATAAAATGTACGTTCGCTTGCGTTTTAAAATACAAATACAACGACGTCAAATGTTGGTAAACAATATTATAATTTGTAATCTGAATATTTAATATTGTGTTAAAAAAAGTCATATTAGATGCACGAGGTGCACATTGGTATTCGTTTAGCAAGACTTATTGCAAAATAAACAGAAACTACAAACTGAATAAATCGATATTTATATGTTTCTGTTAAATAGTTCAATTTAGAAAAATTTGGAATCTACAATTTTAATTATAAAAGTTTACATGCAAGAAGTGTAAACTTTATCTTGTTAATGAAAATATATATGTAAATGTAAAAATCTAAATTATATCAGAAAACGTTTTCGTTGGGATTTATTATTCAAAAGCATCGATTTGATATAGTGGACGGTTAAATTTAGCTTGCAATCTACGTATTAATAATTGTATCATATAAAGCTCTTATTACATGCACGAAGTGAATATAGAAATTCAATTAGTAAAATTTATTAAAATAACCTCAAACAAGATGAGAAATTTTATGTTTTTTAAGTTTTGCTTAAAACATTTTAATTGCAATATTATTATATGCAGGAAGAAAATACATTTATTGCTACATGCAACTGAATACATTTTAAAATTAAAATTTGTATAGAAAATGTACCTTGTTTGTTTTAAAATAATAATGCTTCGATGTAATATAGTGACACGCTGAAAAAGTGGCAGACCTGTAATTGAAATATTAATATTATACTTAATATACAACTTATTATAATAATATTCATTTTATAAATTTGAGTAAAATAACCAAAAAGTTGTAGATTTTAGGTTTAACTAAAAATTGTTCATTTGATTTCAATTTTTAAATAAACTATACTATTACAAAAGTTTACATGCAGGACGTGAATACTTTTCTTACAGACGTTTCTAAGCTTAAACTAAATAGCACTTCGCTTTCGTTTTAAAATAAAAATACAACTAATCTAAATAATTAGTATTGTGTTAAAACAAGTTATAATAAATGTACGAAGTAAACATTGGTTAACCGAATACCAAAATCGATTGCCAAATAACCAGAAATAACAATCTGAGCAAAAATGTACTCATATGTTTCATTAATAGTTCAATTAAGAAAAAAAAAATTAACATTTTTATTACAATATTTTGCTGCAGGAAGTGTAAACTTTATGTTGTTGAAGAAAATATATAAATTTAAAAGTTAAAATTAACCAGAAATCGTTTCCGTAACGATTTATAATACAAACGCATCGGTGCGATTTAACGGAAACCTAAATTAAGCTTACAATATTATTATTTAAGATTTTGTTATACAACGTTATTTTACATGCACGAAGTGAATATAGGTATAAATTTAGCAAATTTGAACATCAAATAAGATAATAAATTATATATTTTTTAAAATTTGCTTATATTGTTAAATTTATTACAATTTTTGACTTAACATTATAATTACAATATTATTTGCAGGAAGAAAATACTTTTACTGTTACATGCAATTGATAATATTGTAAAGTTAAAATTGTAATAGAAATTTGTACCGTTTTAAGTACTTCATGTAATATGGTGGCAGGATGAATATAGCCTGTAATTTAAATAGTAATATTGTGTTAAATAATGTAATTATTATATGCACCAAGTGAATAATAATATTAATTTAGTAAAGTTGAGTAAAATAACAACCAGAATTTGAAAAATTTGCATATTTATTAGGTTTTGCTAAAAATTGTTAATTTTATTACATTTTTATTACAAAAGTATTAGATGCAGAAATTGAATAATACGAATAATAATAAATTGAATACGTTTCTAAGTTAAAACAAAGTAGCAGGTAGCTTGCGTTCTAAAATACAAATACAACCATGTGATATTTTGGTGAACTAAATATATTTCGTAATCTGAATATTTAATATTATGTTAGTTATTGTAAAATAATAATTAGATACACGAAGTGGACATTGGTATTCGTTTAGCAAAAATTGTTTGTAAAATAACCAGAATCATCTATCAGAGAAAATATGTATTCATATATTTCAGTTAAATAATTCATTTAGACGAATTTAAAAAAAAAATAAACATTAGAATGGATGGATTTTTCTTTAGCTTGCCATTTTGTTAAAGAAAGTTATTATTACATGCACGAAGTGAACATTGGTATTTTTATATCAAAATTGAGTAAAATAACCTCGATCATGTTGAGAAATTGTATATTTTTAAAGATTTGCTTAAATTGTTAAATTTATTACAATTTTTAAATAGACAATATTATTACAAAAGTATTACATGCAGGAAGTGAATAATTTTCTTGTTACGGTCTAATAAATACGTTTTTAAGTTAAAACATAGTAGCAGTTCACTTGCGTTCTAAAATACAAGTGAAACGATGTTGTATTTCATCTGGTTGCATTAACCACAATATCATCGATTGACTAAATAATGTACAACAATGGCTGTGTCCGAATAGTCGGGTAAATGGTATTTTTTACTATTTTTTAACAGTGTATAGGGTAAATTCAAATACTGTACTAAATAGTTGAATAATTGAGTTTTCTGGTTGTGCGTTTGACGTTTACTTGTTTTTATACGTATAGCTGTTTTCGATTCCGCAATAGTAAGTCTAAAAAATAATACAGATTATTATTTTTATAAAATATTATATCTATTTATGTATTATTATTATAAATTATTCTATTAAAAATATCCTTTTTGTTGTAGAGTGCCTACAAATAAATATATTAGCATGGAACAAAGCACCAAAAAATTATACACGCCAAGATGTAAGTGAGATATATTTTTTAATATATTCGAAAAATTTATTACATATTATGTTACAGGGACATTAGAGGATGAAAAAAAATTAATACAAACACGGATTATGCTGGATCATGAATTCCAATCCACGAACACCATTCCACGTCAGTGTTGGGAGTAAGTAATCTATTTTACAGATTTCCAAATATGATCTGAAGATTTTTTAATTTTATTTTACTGTTTTTTTAGGAAAGTTATAAAAGAAGCAGGGTTCGCTAAATCAGTGAAAAACGTCACACAAAAGTGGCAAAATATTTTGAAAAAATATAAGGTAACATAATAAATTAAAATATATTTTCTAAAATTAATTTAAATTTGGTTATACTCTTTATATGTGTCTTATTACAGAAAATGATACAACCACAGTCAGGAGTATCCACTGAAAGCGGGGAAATGCTACCCACTCAGTGGGAACTTTTTGATGAGCTTCACAGTTTTTTAAAAACGAAGCATGGACTGCATCCTTCATATATAATTGATGACGATGACGAAGATACCACAGAGACAGGGCCGTCCACAAGTACCGGCAGTATTTCTTCGCTGGACGTACTCCACCTAATCTCGGAATCGGAAATGGCTGAATCTGAACCAGTTCCAAAAAAAAAATTAAACGAAACGATGGTTTAGTGAACCAAATTAGAGAAACGTCTGTTGAAGTCCTCAATAGCGTCAAATGAATTGAACGAATTATGAGATTCGTTACAAAACGAATTTTTCCCAACCAAGAGCTTTCAGAGTCTTATTGAAAATTTTAATGTGATAAATATCTGTGATAATTTTTTAAAATGAAATAAATGAAATACGTATGAAATAATTTAAATAATAATTATATATTTTTTTAATTTTTTTTACATATTGTTGCTTAGCCTATCTCGGAATTCTATAGCATCTGCGTAATCCCTGATGTTTGGTCGATATTCATTAATATGAATATTCCCAAAGTCCATTACATCATTTGACGATACACAAATATTATGCATGACGCAACATGCACAAACCACCTGGACACACCTTTTAATTTCCAATTCCAATGTTTTTAAAAAAATTGTTCGCCATCTGGTTTTCATCATCCCAAAAACTTGTTCGATCGTTATACGAGCTTTCGAATCAGCTTCGTTGAAACGTGTCTCCCGTTCATTTAAATTTGCACCTTTATACGGTGTCACGATTGCTATTGGAAGCATCATTGATTTATAGCCTGCATCACCCAATAAAAAGTAGCCGTCCGGTGGGAACGTTGCTTTTCGGTAAAGGCTGCTGTTGATAAGCACTCGTTGGTCATTCACAGACCCCGGAAATCCAACACACATATTTGTTATTTTGAAATTAGAATCGCATACCGCCTGTAATTGTATGGAATAATCCATTTTGCGATTTATATATTGATCCTTTTGATTAGAAGGACATTTCACTTTAATATGGCACCCGTCAATTGCACCAACTGCTTTGTTGAAAACATGGGAACGTGCCTTGAATAAATAAATAATATTTGCAGTAATAAAACAGAATTATGTATATAATTATTATTATTGTAAACCATACTTTTACAGTTTTTTAATACTTGCCTTATTGCCAAATTGTCTACCAATATCAGCCAATGTTAAAACTGGAGGTGGCCGTTGTACTATTTTCGGTGACAGCTCCTCAATAATTTTTAAATATTTGTGGATAACATCACTTACGGTCGATCTTGGCATAAGCATTACCTTTGAAACCACTCGATAGCTAGTTCCACAAGCTAACCAGAACAGGAATGTTATTGTTTCCACCTCAGTGGAAACCCAACCATGCGTCTTTTTAGGGATGTATTCTACTATCTCCTTAAAAGAATCGGGTGTCACTCTAAGGTTAGATTTCGTTTCATTGAGATCTCCATTCAAAATCTTAACTTTTATCGGTGGTTGGTCACTTAAACAGTATTTAATTCTGGTCTAAAAATTCAAATAAAATTTAAAATTCAAAGTTAATAAGAAAAGTACAAGAAGATTACCTCTCGTGATTCACAATGGTGGTTCAGAATTTCTTCTAGTATTTCTAAATATTTTTTTGCCAATTTAGCAATTTCTCCACTCATTTTTATTAATAATGCTAAATCTCGATTTTGTTGACACGATATTTCACAAACATTATTATTTTCCATTTTTTTTCTTGTATCTTCTGATAATAAAAATTATTTGACGTTTACCAATGATATACCAGTGAAATTACCCCTTTAAACCAATGTATTGTACCCTTCGAGCCGCTTTTGACAAATTTATTTACCCAAGAATTCGGACACTACTGGAGGTAAATATGTACTAAAATTTACAATTTACTGTACTAAACAATTTACCTGACTATTCGGACACAGCCAATGTCGGTCAGCGCATCGAATAATAAGGTACCTTAATTTTTTATTATGCTTTTTCTATTTAAATAATTGTATTTTTTTAATACATTTTATTTGCTTTAAATCGATTATTACATAGCTCTTTTAAATTGTAAACGACACAGGATCATAATGCGTCTTGGTTGTTTTGTTTTTCAGAATCAAATAGCTGAAGTGAGCCGAGGATGTGATCATGATAAATTAAATCCCTCGTAGGTATGTCATGTCCGTGCTTATTGTAGTTCTTTAGAATTCACCAGTCAGCGGTAACTACAGATTTTTTTGCAAGTTTCAATGTTTACCGCCTTGGAAGCCTCTCAAATTAATTAAATTAAAACTTTGCGAACGATCTGGACAGTAACCAGTTCAGGACTGGAAATTTTCTAGCCTTGGCCACCTCGACCGACTTGCGGATCGTTACACATTTATAAAAAACAACATTAATTTTGTTTTACTGTATTTGTTAAACTGCTTAATAACGAATATTAATAATAAATTATAAATATATAAATATTATTCAGCTAATTATAATTTAGATCATTTCTAAGTTACATAGAGTCTAATTGCCTAACTGGGTAAATGGGAGTTTCGGTAAATTTTTTAGTAAATTAAAATACTGTACTAAAAAGTGGGTAAATATAAAAAGAAAGGTAATTGATTGTTGTTGCTGTTTTTTTACATTAGTCAAAGTTGTATCGTTCGGCGCTCAAAAAGTTTAGAGCAAGTTTGATAAATTATAATTGATTGAAATAGAAAAACATAATATTCGGAAAGATGTAAAGCGTTTCTTTCTATATTAATAGGTACCTAAATATATATTTTTTTTAGGGACATTGGAACTCCAAAAACTGCAACTTACGGCAGTGTTGGGAGTAAGTACATCAGCAATTGTTACAGGTTATTTATTTACATACAAATGTTTATTTTCTTACAGAAACGTTATCAAAGCGGCAAAATTGGGAAAAGGATTTAGATATTTAACAAAAATGTTCCAAAATATTTTAAAGAAATATAAGTTACATTTTGGTGTAACCATTCTAAATAATCCACGACACATAAATTGATCTCATTTCATAGAATAATACAACCACAATCGGGAGTTTTGACGGAAGAGGGGCTGTTACTTACCACACAATAGGAGCTTTTTGATGAGCTACATGATTTTTTGACAACGAAACATGTTCTTCATCCAACGTACATTATTGATGTAGAAGTAAATGATAGTAGCCGATGTAGAAGTAAATGATAGTGGCCAATAGCCAGTGTAAACATTCAATCTCCAGGACTTTGTAGCAAAGCTCCCGTTATGTGACTATTATTTCACTGGTAAATGGTATGGAGTCTTTCGAGTCGGATAGAACTGCTCTTACCGGAAAAATCTAAAAAAAAAATACTAAAAAACAAATGATCGAAATAATTAAAGTAACATCGGAGGAAGTTCGTAAAAGTGTTCAAAATAACGCAAAATCAACGGAAAATTTTAAGTTTGAAAATGTGATAAATGAATTCACAAATGCGTTTTATTTAATTTTTTTATTTTAATAAATGAATTATTTTTTATTATTTTTTAAAATTTTTGTGTTTAAATTTTCGAGCATAATTCATTCCGAAACTCTATTGCATCTCAATAGTCTATTATGGAATGCTTGCAAAATTTTCTGTTGTCGCGACTAGCTCAAAATCAGGGAAGTCGCTGGATGCCAAGCACACTCAGAAAAAAGATTACTACCAAATACTTAGTTAAATTAATTTGGTTGTTTTAACACCAAATTCTGAGCTAAATAAACCAAATCTCTTGTTTAAATTAGAAAGTTGGTATTTCCTTACTTGGTTACTACAAAAAGTGAGTAAAATTTGAGTTACCAGGATGTTGGTACGTAGTTTTGTTTAATTTAACCAAAAAAAAAATTGTTAGGTGAACAATATTCTTGTTATAACTAACCAAATATTTTGGTTTATCTTAATTAGTTATTTTGACCTATAAGTTTTGTCATATAAAGATATACTTAAATTCTAGCGAATCAATAAAATTCGCTAAATTATTGTGATTATACGAGGGTATATCAAAAAGTCTTGCAATATCATATGAAAAAAACGAGTGAGTGAGACAACAATATATTTTTCAAAACCATTTTTTGTCACGATGAAACTTCTAGAAGAACATTTCGATGTAAATTTTACGGTTCGTTTGTTTTTGTCAATTTAGTAACATGTGTTTTGAATTTTTCTTAAAATGAATGAAATTGAATATCGCGCCATTACTAAATTTTTCTATAAAGATGGACGAAATGCAATTTATATATTCAACTATATATCAAAAGTTTACGGCGAATCTGCACCATCATATGCCACAGTAACAAAGTGGGTAAAATTATTCAAAAGTGGTTGGGAGTCATTATAAGACGATAACCGCTCGGGTCGGCCAGCAGATGCTATTAGCCATGAAAACGTAATTTTGGCTGATTCTATTGTATTGGAGGACCGGCGTATTTCTGTTCCGCGGTTAGCGTGGAGACTTTCTCTTTCATACGGTACCACATATACTATATTACATGACCACCTTCACATGTCGAAAGTAAGTGCGCGATGGGTTCCCCGTTTGTTGAATGCTGAACAAAAAAAAATGCGTGTTTAAACTTCAAAGGCGATTTTAGATATGTACAAAGCAGATCCAGAAAATTTCTTGGGTAACATAATAACAGGCGATGAAACATGGCTTCATCACTGGGATCTGGAATCCAAACAAGAATCGATGCAATGGATTAAACGTAGTGAACCACCACCAAAGAAATTCAAAACTCAACCGTCTGCTGGTAAGGTTTTGGCAACAATTTTTTGGGATGCTGAAGGAATTTTGATAATCGATTATATGCCACCGAAAACCACAATCACAGGCATATATTACGCAGAGGTTTTGCGAAAATTGAAAAAAGCGATCCGGGAAAAACGGCCAAGGAAAGTTAGGAAAAAAATCTTGCTTCTTCACGACAATACACCAGTGCGCAAGGCTAATATTGCTCAAGCTGCATTAAAGGACTGCGGCTTCGTGGAAATTCCGCATCCACCGTACAGTCTAGACTTGGCACCCAGTGACTACTTCTCTTTCCCAATTTGAAAAAAACACTAAGGGGCCGGAAATTTTCCAGTGACTATGAAGTACAGTCTGTTGTAAATGAATATTTTATGGAGCAAAAGAAATCTTTTTTTTTAGAGGGTTTAGGTAAGTTAATTGATCGATGTGACAAATGTATAAACCTTAAAGGAGATTATGTCGAAAAATAAAAATATTGCTGTCTCTCTCACTCTTTTTTTTCATATGATATTGCAAGACTTTTTGATTTGCCCTCGTACTTTGAATGTAAGTTCAAAGTATTTTCATTATTTTTGTAGTTTGATCACTGCATTCTGATGAGACGCTGATATTTTTAATATAAAGAATTGCTATAAATGCTAAAAAGTCAAAATAACGTCAAAATGACTGATAAAAACGTGTCATGCTGATCAAAGTGGGGAATTTAGCTTTCTCAAATGCTAAATTTTTAGGCTATATTGCTGTGTACTCATCAAAATTACTATAAATAATAGGTTTTATAGCTTATTTGAAATTATCAAAACAAAATAACATTAATAACGTTTCAAGTAGCCATTAAGTCAAACAAGCATTTAAGCATTTTACATGGCTAAGAATCTAACATGACTATATGGCAGTAAAAAAATTAAATTGTTTATAAAAATTACAAAATAACTTTAGTAAAAGCATATTTTTTATAGAATATCTAGTTATTTTGTATTTGTATTGACACTTTACATCACTTTTAACACTGTTGAAAATACTGATGATAACGGAGGCATTATGCGTAATGAAATAATAATGAAAGTACATATCTTCTAATAAATATGCGCATCTATCGACCTAAAATTAGTTGGGAAGAAAGTTTCAACAGGTAGTTTTTAAAAGTAGCTCTAAAATGCATAACGCCCCTCAGAAATACGTCTTACTTATTGTATACAGCAAATAGATTTTTTGAACAAATTCCAAAATGTGGAGTAATTACGGATAATTTTTAAAGACAATCGATGCGAAATTGAAAAATAGAATGAAAACGTATTTCTTTTTTATGAACGACATCGAAAAACGAAGAAAATTAAGAAAATAAATAATGCAAAAATGGGGAAAAATGACGGCCGGGGCATAATAGCAGAAAAAATGACAGCCATGACATAATAGCTTTAGCAGAAGCAATAATGTCAATATGTTATAATATACACGTGGATTGCTAAATTTTTATTCTACATTTAGTTATTTATTCTGGGGACAAAAAAGCAATGAAGAAATGCTATTTTGCCACCAAAGATTACCAATAGCATGTTTAGTAAATTAGTCGTCGGAAAAGGAAAATAGCTTTTCCCTCTAGCTAAATGGCTATATCCATACCACAAAATTGTCATTAAACAATTAATTTTTCAAAATACGCATAGCATAGTAGCTATAATAGAGGCGGTAAAGACAATATGACAAAATGGTCCCATATAATGCTGCATTATATAGTTAATTAGCTATTTTGATGACAAAAATGCTAAAAAAATTGCTTGTCACGATTTTGTCACGAAATTTGCCGATTACCTTTTCATCTCTTCCACATCTCGTACTGTCAGTATTTATATTTCCTAATATTAAAAATGTTAAAATAGAACTTGCAATTGATGTCAACAAACAGCTAATTTGGTAAAATAACCATTTAATTTTGATCAACGTTATATATAGTCATTTTTTGCTATTTAGCTGCCACTGCCAAATCAATAATATAGCGTAAAATCTTTTGAGATGACTATTTTGCTGTTAATACTAACGTTTTACTGTGGTGAGTGTTGCGCTATTTTATTTTCTTGTTAATTTGCTCGCATGTAATGCAAATTAGCAACAATATAGCATATTACCTTTAACGATGACTTATTTGCTATTAAGCCAAATGGCTGCCGTAGTGGCTGCATTGCTTTTTTTTGTGAGTAAAATGCCTGCCTATAAATACTTTTTAGTCATATCCCAAAATTAGCTATATTGTTGATCAAAAAAATGATTTCCTGACTTATGAATTATGCTAAATTGCTATTAACTATTTAGTCATAGAACCTGGTCACTGTGACCAAAAATGTGACAAAATATTGCTATAAAAGCTAAACTAAAGTTAATTGTTACTTGGGATGTGTTTAATCTTAAATGTTTGCAACATTTACCGCCATTTTTATTACAATTACTAAGAAAATTTGGTAGAATTAAACTAGTAAAATAATAATAACTAATTATTAGTAAAATAATTTTTTCCGTTGGTTAATTTAACAAAATAGTTAGTCACTGTTACCAATTATTTTCCATTTCTATCCATTAAATTAACCATATGTTTTTGGTTATATTAACTAAGTTATAAATTAAATAAGCATGATTTGGTTATTTTAAATTAAAATTTTATTCAACTAAGATCTTGTTCGTTTTTTAACTAACAAATTTGGTTGATCGAAAATCACCAAGATTTTGGCAAAATAGACTCAGATTTTTGTTTCTTTTGACCCAAGTTTTTCTCTGAGTGCACATGAACACTTCTTCTTACCTCTAACTCTATGGTCTTGAAATAGATCGGTCGTCATCTTGGCTTTAGCATACCAAATGTTTGCTCTGTTACAGGATTCACCATGCATTTTTACGCTACATCATCCAACAAAAAGTAACGCTCAGGTGGAAACGCAGCAGTTCTGTATAAGTGGCTGTTTAATAATACTCGTTGGTCATGTATTGAAAACCCAGATAACCAACACAGATGTTTATTATTGTATAGTCTGCATAGCAAACCGCTTGCAGTTGAATAGAATAGTACAAAAAATTGAACTATTATAATTGATATAGTTTAAATGTTTGCGCACGTGCTTTATTCGCAAATTTAAAGCCAATTGCATCCAATGAATACTATTTTTATGTTACTTCTACTCATTTTCATCGCTATAACTTCGATCTCTATGCTCCTGCCGTATACAGCTTTTCTGGGATTAATTCCAACAATTTTCGAACTGATTCTTGAATTTTTCTTATATTTTCCTTTGTTTCTTTATATTCTCGGTTTATTATTGCTTCAATTAAACTTTATTAGGACATAAAATACTTACTTCTCGCGTTTTACAAATTTGTTGCAAAACGTATTCTTGCAGTACCAGGTATTTTTCAAGAAGTTTTACTAACAAGCCACATATTAAAATGATCATTGTTAATTTTTTATTTCATTTCTAATCCTTTCTAATCTTTCTAATCTACTAATTTGTTTTATTGTTGAAACGTTTTTATTCAAGTTTTGACATAATAAAACAAAATTTTATTTTACCATCTTTATTTTATCATCTATTAACCGATGAATTTAACCCTTCAAACCGGTATATTTTTCCTTAAAGCGAATTTTTGCTTAAATGATTTCTCCGAATTTGGCACGATATGAAAGGTAAATTTGTATACTAAAATTGAGATTTACTCAATTTCACAATTCACGAACGGAATCTAAGCAGCTTAAAATGCAAAAATTCGAAGAACATTAATAAATTATACATCATGGAGATCCTGGTGGTTTAAGTATAGGTAAAGAGTTAAATATTAAGTATATTTACCTCTTTACCTATACTTGTACCTTTACTATATAGGTAAATTTTATTTATTTTTAGGTCACAAATTAAACACCCATTTCAAAAAAGTGAGGACACAAATTCTGGTTTATCAACCCATCAAAGATTTGGTTGCCTTTAGCCTCATCTAAACTGATTTGGATCAGCTGACACGCACGAAACTTTGTTTCGGCGTATTTGCAGTAGTTTAATATTGACTGGTTTAGCGTCCAAATTCAAAAAAATAAAATTTAGCAATTTTTTTTGATTCTGCGATTCATATTTTTTTTCACTGACGTGATATTGCCAGAAATATGTACTTATTTCAAGCAAGTTTTCTAAAATTATTATGTTTTATTTGGGGTTCAGAAATTTGCCTGTGTGAACCAGCCCTATCAGTATTTCAGTTGACTTGAGCACCGACTATCAAGTTGTTACACTCATAATTATAAAAAATGCTTAATTTATTTACAATCAATATACAGTATTGCATTTCATTATCATAATGGATACGTATATTACAATATTTTTGTAATTGTCATAGTTAAAAATTTCTTATAATTTCATTACGTTATTTAATTAATTCGATTATGGCATGCAGAAAAATGCAAAATCTGAATATATCGAAAATAAAATATATTCAGACATAATTGCATTTAAACATTTTAATTGAATACCGGTTGATGCAATGATTTCCGAAGCGAACGAGGGATAAGTTACTAGTATAATATTGCGCACACCACAAGAAAATAAAAACTACCAACGATGACGATATCAACTATCATGAGAGTTTCGAAATCGACTTAAATTTTTTTATTATATATTTCTACCACTGTTAAGATTGATATAAAAATGTAGAATTAAATTTGTCTCAATTCCAATAAAAAATATTTTCTTTTTTCTTTTTCAATTACATTTTTATGTTGTCGGTAATCTCTTCTGGGAAATACGTATTAAACCCGTATATGTAGTGTATATAGTTGTAATTATATATAGACATGTTTATAGACGATGCATATAGAAAATAAAACTCGATATTATGTGAACCAAGGTTACTGGAAAATCTCAGTAGATTTTTCCACGAATTATCTTGTGTTTGAATTTAATTATCAGTTTTGTAATATAATCGCGACATTTGTATGTAGTAAGAAGTTATTCAGTGCACAATGATATGTATATACGATAAAATCAATGTTTCTTGCGCCATGTGTATATCAAAAATATTTTATATGGGGCACGAAGGATTGACCTAAAAACCCGTAAATTTTTACGTAAATTATATCGACCCCACCTTAAAATAATATTTTTCATTAAAAACGCTCTTTATACAATAATAGGTAAATATATAATTTTTGTGTTCTACTGATTTAAATCAGCATGCCTGTCTGTCAATCGATATTCACGATATTCTTTTAACCGTATAAAAGAAAATGGAAATTCATTTGAAAAGTGGAAAATCATGTTATTCAAATTGTTTCCTTTTGAATTTGGTTATAAAGTACCTATACAAATGAACGATTTAGAGGTATAGATTGTGTAAAATGCGAGAGTATAGCAATTTCTATTATTTAATTTTCAGCAATTTTTAGTATATAATTTTGTATTTATGGAATATTACGTTCCAGTATGTGCCTGTTAAAATGATCGGAAAAGAATTGATTAATAAGTAATTGTGGCCAGAATAATTGAGGCACGCAACGGAATCCTTTTGAAGCGAAGAAAAAGTACTAAATAAACAATTTATATTATAATATTGACTGACACTACTGCCTGTGTGCCTGATAGAGAATTTGTTGACTATAGTGCAAATTTAATTTATTATTATATTTTAATTTAATTATATTCTGTTAAAATAGAGAAGAACTTCTAATTTATTCATTTTTAACAGGACAAATACACAATTAAAATTTTTTTTTGTTTCAAATTATGAAGTGTCGCACCAATTATGAAAGGTAATTTAATTTTGAATAATACTAGTTTAAAATGTTGCCGAAACAATGCCCAGTTTTCGCGTAATCGGCCTTAAATGATCGTCTCAATTTTACCAGGACAGATGCACAATTAAAAAAATGTTTGTTTCAAAATATGGAATGTTGCACCAATTATGAAAGGTAATTTAATTTTGAATAATAATCCGTTAAAATTTTCCCGAAACGACGCCCAGTTTTCGAGTAATCGGTTTAAAATGATCGGCTCATTTTTACCAGGACAAATGCACAATTAAAAAATTTTTTGTTTCAAAATATGGAATGTTGCACCAATTATGAAAGGTAATTTGATTTTCAATAATAATCCGCTAAAATTTTGCCGAAACAACGCCCAGTTTTCGCGTAATCGGCTTAAAATGATCGGGTCATTTTTACCAGGACAAATGCACAATTAAAAAATTTTTTGTTTCAAAATATGGAATGTTGCACCAATTATGAAAGGTTATTTAATTTTGAATAATAATCCGTTAAAATTTTGCCAAGACAAAGCCCAGTTTTCGCGTAATCAGCTTAAAATGATATCGGCTCATTTTTACCAAGACAAATGCACAATTAAAAAATTTTTTGTTTCAAAATATGGAATGTTGCACCAATTCTGAAAGGTAATTTAATTTTGAATAATAATCCGTTAAAATTTTGCCGAAACAACGTTCAGTTTTCGCGTAATCGGCTTAAAATTATCGGCTCATTTTTACCAGGACAAATGCACAATTAAAAACTTTTTTGTTTCAATATATGGAATGTTGCACCAATTATGAAAGTTAATTTAATTTTGAATAATAATCCGTTAAAATTTTCCCGAAACAACGCTCAGTTTTCGCGTAATCGGCTTAAAATGATCGGCTCATTTTTACCAGGACAAATGCACAATTAAAAAATTTTTTGTTTCAAAATATGGAATGTTGCACCAATTATGAAAGGTTATTTAATTTTGAATAATAATCCGTTAAAATTTTGCCGAAACAAGGTCCAATTTTCGCGTAATCGGCTTAAAATGATCGGCTCAATTTTACCAGGAAAAATGCACAATTAAAAAATTTTTTGTTTCAAAATATGGAATGTTGCACCAATTATGAAAGGTAATTTAATTTTGAATAATAATCCGTTAAAATTTTCCCGAAACAACGCCCAGTTTTCGAGTAATCGGTTTAAAATGATCGGCTCATTTTTACCAGGACAAATGCACAATTAAAAAATTTTTTGTTTCAAAATATGGAATGTTGCACCAATTATGAAAGGTTATTTAATTTTGTATAATAATCCGTTAAAATTTTGCGAAACAACGCCCAGTTTTCGAGTAATCGGTTTAAAATGATCGGCTCATTTTTACCAGGACAAATGCACAATTAAAAACTTTTTTGTTTCAAAATATGGAATGTTGCACCAATTATGAAAGGTAATTTAATTTTAAATAATAATTCGTTAACATTTTACCTAAACAACGTTCAGTTTTCGCGTAATCGGTTTAAAACGATCGGCTCATTTTTACCAGGACAAATGCACAATTAATAAATTTTTTGTTTCAAAATATGGAATGTTGCACCAATTATGAAAGGTAATTTAATTTTGAATAATAATCCGTTAAAATTTTCCCGAAACAACATCCAGTTTTCGCGTAATCGGCTTAAAATGATCGGCTCATTTTTTACAAGGACAAATGCACAATTAAAAAATTTTTTGTTTCAAAATATGGAATGTTGCACCAATTATGAAATGCAATTTTATTTTGAATAATAATCCGTTAAAATTTTGCCGAAACAACGCCCAGTTTTCGCGTAATCGGCTTAAAATGATCGGCTCATTTTTACCAGGACAAATGCACAATTAAAAAATTTTTTGTTTCAAAATATGGAATGTTGCACCAATTATGAAATGTAATTTAATTTTGAATAATAATCCGTTAAAATTTTGCCGAAACAACGCTCAGTTTTCGCGTAATCGGCTTAAAATGATTGGCTCAATTTTACCAGGACAAATGCACAATTAAAAAATTTTTTATTTCAAAATATTGAATGTTGCCACCAATTATGAAAGGTAATTTAATTTTGAAGAATATTCCGTTAAAATTTTGCCGAGACAACGCCCAGTTTTCGCGTAATCGGCTTAAAATGATCGGCTCATTTTTACCAGGACAAATGCACAATTAAAAAATTTTTTGTTTCAAAATATGGAATGTTGCACCAATTATGAAAGGTAATTTAATTTTGAATAATAATCCGTTAAAATTTTGCCGAAACAACGCCCAGTTTTCGCGTAATCGGCTTAAAATGATCGGCTCATTTTTACCAGGACAAATGCACAATTAAAAAATTTTTTGTTTCAAAATATGGAATGTTGCACCAATTATGAAAGGTAATTTAATTTTGAATAATAATCCGTTAATATTTTGCCGAAACAACGCCAAGTTTTCGCGTAATCGGTTTAAAATGATCGGTTCGATATGTATTCTGTGAGTGGATAAAGTAAAAACTTTATTAAGCCAATCGTACGAAGGGCTGTGCAAAGTAGTCAGGAGATTTCGTTAACACTTTGTTATAAATATAAATGGAAAACCGGTATCTCGTTTCCATTGATCGATGTAAACCAGTGTATTTGGCCAAACAACTGAACCTTGGTGAAACTTAGGCAGATTCAACATATCTATATTCTAAACCGTTTGAAAGCTAATAGTTTTTGCTTCTTCTAATTAAATTTTTTGCAAAGCGTTACTGACCTAAGAAATGGAATATCTCAAGTTCTAATATGTTTATCAAAAATGTTATTGTGGCTTGTTGTTATTGTATGATTATTTTAATAGGTTTGGAATACTTATACCAAGTCGTAATCTAAACTTTCACAAAATCATAATATATTTCTTGATAAAAAAATTAGGTCTTGAGATATTTAATTTTTTAAGAAAATCCTAAAATCTTAGATCGCTCTCTAATGATTGTTGTACTGCTAGTTATTTATTATAAAATGAAATTGTATTTGTTGGTTCCTGATTAAGTAAGTTTTAACTCAAAAGCATTTTTAGGGCTATATCTAAAAATGTTCTTCCGAATAATTTGAAATGTATGCCCCTCGTTGATTTACATTAAGAAACTAGAAGTTCAATATTCCAGCCCGTACATTTCAAAGATTCTAATCCAATCCAACAACTAAAAATTAATTTCAATTACAGATCACTTGTATTCAATCGATTCTAATTTATTCTTAACACCATTCTTCGGTGTATATCTCTTTATGATAAATAGGTTGCCATCACCCTCTCGTTTTCCAAAAGGCACACGAACAATACAAAATACGTTTACTGTATTATCCGCATATATCTATAGAGACATAAGCTGTGTAAACAACTGCCTGGTATATGCGAAAGCGAGGAACCGGCAGAAGGAAAATAAATTTGTCAAGTGTCAATCTCTTTTGTTGATAAATCAAATCACATTGAGAAAGATGGTAACAAAGCAGCGTCGCCTGGAAAGGGTGTTAGCGCAAACGAAATGAAAATCTACTTTGTAATTTCAGTTATGTTGAATATTGTAAAAGTGGGGATTTTCATCTTGAAATAAATAAATAAAAAAAAAGAAATTGTTTTTGTGATGCGAATATACGGAGACGATGTGTAACGTTTGTTTGTTGTTCTGTATGATTTAATGATGTGAAGTGGATATTTTTGATACTTGAAACGTATGTATAATATATGAGTTTATAAATACGATACATAAAATCTTTGAATGCTGCATATAAATATCACAACAATAAAAAAAATCGGTGACAATGTTGTGATGACAATAAATACAAGAAGTATATATAGGAAAAAACAATTATTCAGGATTGATTTTTTAGGTGCAGATAGGCACGAGTGAAAGATATCCCTCCCGTTATCGATTTCAATAAATTTTATCGTATCCGTGTGTGCGGTACCGATATATACGATTACGCTGCCCAACGATAAATTCACCAAAATACCGAAAACATCTGGATGATAAATGGTGTTTTAATACATTTTACTTCTTGTATTTCGTTGGTTTTTTTTTTATTATGAATAACAAAAAAATTGTTGTTGTCCCTTTTCCGATTTTCATTTTATATATGAATCAAACCATTAACACTAATAATTGTTTTTGTCACCTTATTGTTACGCTATTATATCACAACACAGAGTTAGATATACAGAGACATATACTAAACATAAATAAAAATTTTATATATCCTTGCCGTTATGGTGTAACGATTTAACGAACTCTATATAGTGATAAAAATATATCAGGTTACCACAAGACTAATGGGTTAATTTTTTTGTGTTATTATGTCGTTTTTTGGTATACGAAACAACAACAAAAATATTAATTTAGAAGGAAATATGTTTTATTACTTCTAAAATTGGTTTCTTGTACCTCTGCCTATTATTTACCGTATACGACATATACAAAACATAAAAGGAAAATTCCTTTTTTCGTATTTTCTTGTCGAATTACAGCCCAACAGGTGTTGTAACGTCAAGAAAACAACTTGGAATTCAATTAATTTTTTTTTAAATTTTAAATAGCTATGTGCTATAAACACAAAACATAATAACAATGAAAATATGAATATAACACAACAATATAAAAATAATAACAGGTATATACAACAACAACAAAATCGTTTTTCTATATAGGTTGGGAAATTTATGATTTATTACAAAAGAATTTCGTTACGACATATTTTTGAAGAAATGTATTATATGACGGGCGTGAATTAAAATAAATCGAATTTAAATTGGTCGTAATTAATTTCATGTTTAGCGCAATGTTCTGTATTGTTTCATTGTTATAGAGATTAAGATGATTCCCCGAACAAGTTTTATGGTGTGAAGATTCTTTATTTTAAATCTGTCACCAAAATTCACTGTATATAGAGACAATTGAAGCAATTTTTTCAGCCTTATGGCACTACAGCCAATGTTCCATTGTGGACCAGTTTCTTAAATTTGATTGGTCAAACGCTGCAATGCTTGTTCAGTTGTTGTCACATAGCCAATGAATCGGCGATAAAATGATTGTTTAGTTAAAATCGAGTTAAATGGTTCAATTCTCGTCTATATGTCTTCTTCGTCCGTTTAAAACCATTAAAATTGTACCTGGATTTATCTTTAAAGTCATTGGACTATTGAAACTATTCACTGGTGCGAAGAAACAAAATCACCAACATTTGCAATTAAGTTAAAAAATTAAGACATCATCGATGATATCCGACATATAGATTATTACTATTGTTATGCTGTTGAAAACACAATCATCTGGATTATCTTCCGTGATCCCATTACCTCGACCATATGACGTAACATTACTTAGTCTATGTTGATAACCTGTATTAGTGGTTGAACGTATCAGTTAAATATTACTGGGCCACATAGTCCTAGACGAAAAATGTTAACTATTATGATTTCATCTTGGATTTCGTGGTCAAGTGACGATTACATAACCTGTGGTGATAATTTTGCTATAAACTACAGCTGCCAAAACACAGAACCACTGTTGATTTCTTCCATTTTTGAAATCATAAGATACTGGTCTGCCGCTTGATCAGAGTAAGTTAGATCAATTATGTGAGACCTTCGTAGTTGGTACAACGTTTTACCACGGCTGTCTGAAATAATGTGAATATCGGATTGTGAATATAATTTTTTAACAATTGACGGTGTACATAACTCTTTATAGACGGAAAGTTCTCGATATAAAGGATTATACTATAAAGCATACAACAATCTTGGATATACGAAAATAATCTGTCACTAAATTTGTGTATTTGAAAAATATATTTTGGCTATACAAAAATTTCATGATGATACCTCTACAATCAAATACAATCAAATCATTTGAGAGGCGGCTGAATTTCTTATCTGGCGGTAGGTATAACATGCTAGGGGAAGGGCAACCTAATTAACAAACCATCATGTCTCAAGAAGGGGGAAACATTTCTAGGGAGCAGGGAGTCGGAAACCCAGTACCGGCGGAATTGTTGAGTGAGCAAGCGGGCTCAACACTGTCGAAATCCAGCGACCACAATGCTTCTGCAGTTGGGAACTCGGCTGTTGTTGCAGATATAACTACAAGTTTTTCTACCACCTCAGTGAACATTAATCCGTTTGAGCAGAGGAGTAGGCTACTCCGATCGCCTTAGTCCGGTTCAATAACTCACAACTACACTAGTTCAACATCGGACATCAAGGATTCTGATGCTCTTCAGCTGGGATGGAAGATTGATTCAATGGAGCGCTTGGGTATATGCAAATCGAGGAGCTGGCAGTGTTCATAAAAGGGAAAAGCAACGTCCACCACGAAATAAGAAGGATCGTTGGTCTTTTAAGATCATACGTGGTCCAAGACGAAACGGCTAAAGAATTGAACCAGGGTACTCTAGCCAAAAAGAATATGAGGCAAATAAATTGCTTTTTGCGTCTGTATACAGCTGATAGCCCTCAGAGAACGGGAAAGAAGGTAAAGAAAATGCAGATTTCAAAGCCCGTGGAAGACCACGGAAGCCGAAGCATGGGTACATATTCTACACTGGGCACACACAAAAGTTCTGAAGAGATTCGTGGGAGGCAAGTAACAAGTGAGTGTCAGGTGGCAGGGAGAAAACCGAGGAGGCGCCACGAAAGGCCTCCGAGACCCGCTGCACTGATGATCAAAACAATTAGTCCAGCTTCGTTCGCGGGGGTTTTGAAAGGCATAGAAATAGATCCTGCCTTGGAGAGTGTCGGAAATAGTGTGGCCAGAGTCCATAAACTCGAGAAGGGTCCGACCTTGATACGATGCGCGATAAAATTGAAACGTACCTTGACGGTAAACTAGAGGTTGCGACGTTTGCCGATTCCGATGAGCGCACACTGGTGATATGGGATATTGACGAGGTAACAACAAAGAGAAAGGCGTTTAACGCAATAACTATGTACTTCGATGACGAAAAAATCCTCAACGAGAATATTGTGACTAGTCTTAGAATTGCACACAGAGGTACGCAGATAGCGGTTGTCAAAATACCAACGGCTATAGCTCGTAAAATGGTTGAGATTGGCAGAATCCGTATAGGCTGGGTTAGGTGCCGTATACGTGAAGTAGTTAGTCCAGGAAGATGCTTTAAATGCTGGAGACCAGGTCACAGAGCGGCCACATGCAAGAGCGAAGTTGACTGTGAAAAAACTGTGAACAAGAACCGCAGTGTGCATTCTGCCGTTCAGGGAATGGAAATGCTATCGTTACTCACATCACCGGCAGGGGTAATTGCCTAGCACGAATGTTGGTGATGGGAAACAACCGTAGAAGGTTAAGCTACTTCAGCTAAACTTAAACGACTGTGAGGCTGCCCAGGACCTCCTGTGGCAGACTATACATGAAGTGAAGCCAGACGTCGCAATACTATGTGAACAGTACACAAATTTGGATAATGCTGCATGAGTAAGGAACCATAGTGGCAAGGCAGCAATCCAGGCATGCTCTGGCTTGGCCATTCAAGAAAGCCAGCAAGGTTTCTTCGAATATGTTCGAGCAAAAATTAATGGCATACATATCTTCAGTTATTATGCCCCTTCAAATGAGCCAATCGAGCAATTCATCCACTTGTTAGATTGCTTGGTTCTGGATGTAAGAGATCATAGTCCCGTAGTAATTTCGGGAGACTTCAACGCGTGGCCTATGGAGTGGGGTAGCACTCAAACAAATAGAAGAGGTCAAGCTCTTCTGTAGGCTTTTTCAGTTCTTAATATTGTCCTGTGCAACACCGACTTCGCATATACATTCAGCAGGGGTAATGCTGGTTCTATTATAGACCTAACGTTTGCTAGCGAATCTCTCTGAAGGAGAGGAATAACTTGGGTGTTTGCGACTTTCACACGCACAGTTACCACCAGGCCATCCTGTGTGAACTACATGGAATACACCCAAGTAATAGTATATAAATTGAGGGATGGAAGACAAACGCTTTCGATGATGACATCTTCAGGTTTATGCTCCGCGGCTATAGCTTGATGGGTACCGCTAACACCAAGGCGTCTCAGTCAATAGGCAGCATTACCAGTGCATGTAACGCTACAATGCCCAAAAGAAGGTTAAACCCAATACGCCCTCCGCCCTACTGGTGGAATGAGGAAATTGCATTGATCCGGCGAAAGTGCAATCGTGCAAGGCGCATTTGTCTGTGGCGTAGAAACACCAGCTCTTCCTTCAGCTTATAACAAATAAACAGGGTAGCGCGGAGTGCACTACTTAAGGTGGCCTTTAAACAACGCAAGCGGCGAGGCTGGAAGTCCCTCAGTGACTAGGTTGCACCAACTTGCCATATACTGATGAATAATATAGTATCTTGTTGTTTCCTCGCAAACCAGTGACTATTCACTCGAGTGTCATTGTAGTGGACGACGTTCCGCTATTCACGATTGATGAACTATATCTAGGAGAATACCCAATAAGAAAGCGCCAGGACCGTACTATGTACCAAATGTTGCCTTAAAGGCTGCGGTTCTAGAAAAACCCGAAAAGTTCCTGGAGGTGTATAAGTCTTCCCTAAGAGAAGGAACATTACCAGATATTTGGAAGAAGCAGATGCTGATCCCAAAGGGTAAAGTACATTCGGAAGATCCATCATCATTTCACCCAATCTGTCTGTTAGATGGAGCGGAGAAATTATTTGAAAGGCTGCATGGTAATCGGTTAGAAGAAGCTATTGTATCATCTGGTGACCTTGCCCATAACCAATATTGGTTCCGCAAAGTGCGCTCAACTATTGATACTATTCAGCTCGTTACCAGGCTGGCTAAAGACGCCATCAGCGGCAGCAGATGGAAAGGAGGCCGTAAAAAATACTGCGCTATTTAGACGCTAGATATTAAAAATGCGTTTAACAGAGCAAGATGGGAACATATTATGAACGCCCTTAATATAAGTGATGTGCCTTGTTACATCAAGCGGGTAATCTCAAGCTATTTTAGAGACCGCACTTTGCAGTACCGCACGAATTAAGGGTGCAAGTAGTACACAGTTACATGCGGGGTCCCCCAAGGATCTGTACTCGGTAAATGCTCTGGAATATTATGTATGACGACGTGTTCACACTCCAGGTCACTGAGGAGGCGACAGTAGTTGGGTTTGCCAATGATATCGCTATTGTAGCAGTTTTAAAGTACAAGGAGGAGCTGGAAAACATTTGTAGGGATACGGTGGATATAATCCAACAATGGCTTGACTCACTTAGGTTGCAGCTGGCGGAACAAAAAAAAGGAAGCGGTGCTTATAACTAGCAGAGAATTTCTGGAGACTATCTCTATTACAATCGGAGCACATACGATTTTATCGCAACCCTCGATAAGGTACCTAGGGGTACAAATCGATGCAAGGTTGGCTTTCGAGGAGCACATAAAGTACGTCAGTGAGAAACCAGCCAGAGCTAGCAAGGCTCTCTCCGTATAATGCCGAATGTCGGCAGACCGAGCCAAGGACGACGAAGATTATTAGTTGGTGTCGTAACATATATATATATATATATATATATATGCGTCCCCTATATGGGCTCTAGCGCTGCAGGTGTCATTCTATCGTCGTAGTTCTAACTCTGTATATCGCAGCTGCGCACTTAGAGTGATTAGTGCGTTCAGAACTCTTTCTGACGAAGCAGCCTGCGTCATTGCGGGAATGTACCCATTTGATCTGCTGGCAGCGGAACGGCAAAAGTCGTATTTGAATATCCATGGAGGAGCACCGGATAGACCAATGGTGCAAGTGAACAACACAAGAACATACAGTGGAGATACTCTTCTTGATTGGCAACTGCGTTGGAACCGTTCGGAGAAGGGACATTGGACTCGACAACTAACTCCTAAAACAGGTCCGTAGATAAAACGGAAGCATCGCGAGGTTGGCTTTTACCTAGCATAACTCTTAACAGGTCACGGATGGTTTCGATCGGCATGATGATTCACCGTATTGTCCATACTGTAGAGATTCCATAGAAGATGCTGAAAACGCGTTTTTTGTATGTACACTGTTCCAGGGAAATAAAGAAGTGCTTGCTGGGGTCCTCGATCAATTTGATATTACCCCGGAGAACATAGTTGAAATGATCATCCCCAGAAGCATGGAATGCTGTAGCAAATTTTGCAACAGCAACGATTAAGGAGTTGCGATGTTTGGAACGCTAACGTCGCCAAGCAAGGTAGCTCGTACCCTTAGTTGCGAGGGAGATATGATCGTACAATTAGAACAGGCTCCTTCCCTTTAGAAGTAATACCTAGCAGTCGTTCCGGGGAGAACGGGAAGGATGCAGGAGGTGGTTTTAGTGAGTAGGAGTCTCACACCGTTGTGGTGGACAGCTATGTTATCCCCTACATCGTCCATGATGGATTTCCACCTTCTTTAAAAAAAAAGAAAAAAAACATACATACATACAAACATACTTACATACATAACCACATACATACATCCATACATATATACATACATACATACATGTATAAAATGGTATCAACTAATATTCCACTTTGGGATTTATGAATTGTCATCCTGATACTAAAGGAAAATAATTTCGTTTTGCGTTTGTTTCGTTCGCATCGTTCGATCACCAATTTTCGTTACACATTCACCAGCTTAGTCCCCAAGTCAAGCGTGCCTAAAGAAGTTTTACTTCAAAAAGTTCGCTTGATTTGAAGTTCAACCAACACAAATGTGTGAATAGTAGTTATAATGGTTTTTTCGAACGAGAAGAAGTTTGAACTGAATGCATATAAGTGTAAGTTGGTTCAAAACACATACAAATATTAATTTTTGACATGGTACTTTTGCTGTGCCCACACAATCGTGTTACCGGGCAGCAAAAGGGATATATGAAATCGTATTGACTTTGCAAAACCAAAATAATGTAAAACGTACGTCCATTGTACAATAGATGGTATGACAACCAATTATGTTGGGCCATCATATTTGGCAGCGGGTGCACCAAAAACGCTTAGGTACACAATATTAGAAACTAGAAAATCAAGTTTTCATTTTTGGTGTTCTTTCTATTTTTTTTGGACCGAACAAAATGTGAGAAATAACGAATGAAAAAAACTTCCTATATTTAATATTGGGATTTCGCCGGAGCACAATATTGCCGCAGCTTACCACTCACCAGCAACTAATATAAAATTGCTTTGGCTAAATAAAAATACTTTTCTTTAAAATTGAAAATAAATTTAAAGGGGTGTTTTCTTTTATCATATAAGTAATTTTATTAAAGTGCTTCGTAGCCCAATAACAATTACATTAAAAAATATTTATCGAGAAATATTGGTGAAATTTTGAAAATGGTGTCACCAGTTGGCCAGATATTTTTATTCATTACAATGCCTGCGTGAAGGTTTTTGGACCTAGGGTTCTTATAGCCTTTCTCCATGCTGAGAAACACCTTTCGCTTAGCACGCATTTGCAAATTTTTTCGGGCACTGGAAGCCTGTTCCATGTATTTCTTTTTAAAGGCTATCAAACATTTAGTCTTTTAAGCGTGGTTTGAATGACTATAAAATAACCTGATAAGAATAAGATATAAAAAAAAAATTAAGTACTGTTGATTGAAAAGGCCAGAACAAACACGATTTATAAACGAACAAACACAGTTTTATAGGCGCTTCATTATAAAGAATAGGATACTTCAATCTTAATGTATTAAAATAAAAAGTGTTTCACATCACTGGCTTTCCTTACTTTTGAAATTTAATAAATTCACAAAATATATTTTTTTAAATATTTTATACAAACTCAAAAAGCTATCAGAGTTGTCCGCTCATGAATTTGCTTCTTGGCATCTCTGGAAAAGTAATTTATTCTTTCTAATTCTAATTATATTTACACGGTATTTTGCGAACCACACTACCGTGTAAATCGAAGGATGGGTGTATTTTAAAGAGATTTTATCGGTTTTGTTCCGACAACAAAAATTGTGTGTATAATTTGGCCAACGCCGGCTCAAAGAAACCTCATAATAACTTTAATCACAAAAATATGTAAAAAAAACTTACCTTAGCGAGCTTAGTCCAGTCGTCCTTTTCATTACGGTAAACTTTCATTACACTATACTCTAAAGCTTCACTACACTTAATTTAACAATTTATAAATTTCACCACTTAAAAGCTACATAAAACACTAAACACACTTCACCACTTAAAACACTAAACACTAATTGCACATTTTATATGTCGAAACACTCGATTACGCGTACTCTGATTATATTTCACGTCACTTTTAACAAATCTAATAAAAAATTAAATTAAATTTCTTCAAAAACTGTTCGCCAGACTTGTGTTGCACAACTACTCAAAATATTAATGTTTGCTGTAAAATGTAAATTTTAACCTGTTATTTCAAAAAATGCAAACGGAAGTATGAACAAAATTTAGTAGGTTTGCAAAGTAAATATGAAAATGAGTTTTTAGTGTATTGTATAAATTAAACATATTTTAAAGGATATGGGACCGCATGCAAACCTCTCAGCGTTTTGAAGGTCCAGGATTCCGAAAATATTTAATTGATAAAGTTGGGAAGTGCTACAAGGAAAGCTGCCGGAATATTAGAAGATAGCGGATAAATGACCGCTGCACAAAAAGGCAACCGTATTAAATGTAAAAATTATCGATGCTTAGCTCTATTGAAAACTGCTTAAATATAGGGTTGATAAACTTTGAACTTACCAGACATATAAATCTCTCCGAAAATTGGTGAATGTCAATGTGGTTTTTATCCCAACCAGCGTTTCATATATCGACTTCCGACAGACATTTGATAATATCAACCATTAGAACCTATGTCTCGTACCGATGTGTCTATAAAGATTCCATAAAAGCTCGTTTCTCTGTGTAAATTAACAACGTATATGGGTCTACAAGTAGGTTAGGTAAGGTTAGGTTAAGTTAGAGTGACATCTATCGCACACTAACGCCAGTAGTGGTCCATTGTGATACCACAGGATCCTATCTCCCGTTTTCTCCCGCTGAAACCAGCAAGAGCTACTTATATGTAGCGTAAAATATTTCGCACTCCACAGCCCGCGAGTTCTGAAAGGCTGTCCGTACCGTACACATCTAATTACATATGCCTTCTGTATGATAGTGCTGGACACGAGCATAAGAAGTGATCTAACGTCTCTTGCTCCTCTTCGTCTAAACAACTTCTACAAAAGTCATTCGTCTCTAGACCCAACCTTCTCGCATGTTCCTCAAAAAGGCAGTGTCCTGTCAGTATCCTTACGACTAATCCTAACTCTCGTTTGCCCAGGGATACTAGTGCTTTGGAGCGCCACAGGTCCAGTTTTGGCCAAACCTGTTTTGCTACCCTGCATGTGAGGGTGTTGGTCCACCTTTAGTTTATCAAGGCGATTGCTTTTTTACTGAGCACCGATGTAAGCGCTGCTATAGGCTTCCCCGGACCTGCCCTTTCCGGCTGCATCTGGAGAGTCGTACCGTACCTAGGTAGTTCGTCCGTCCTGCAGTTCGAGTAACAAGATAGCCAGATTATCTGGATGCTGAAATACTCGCTCATCTCATAAAAAGTTGATCGGCAATCCAGCGCCACCCGTGACTTCAGACAAACCGCCTCTAGCGACCTGACCGCCGCCTGACGGTCTACATAAATTGCGATATCCCTAACGGATATCATGTTATGCTTCAACCATGTCCCGGCTTCGCCTATCGCCACCACTTCAGCCTGGTACACGCTGCAGTAGTCAGGGAGACACGGAAATATTAATATTAAGCTTCTCACAGAAGACTCCGGCTCCTATCTTGCCCTCTACCTAAGAACAGTCAGTGAAGAATTGCAGTGCCTCGTTTTCCAGTATTGATCCGTTCCTCCAGGATTCTCTCGAAGGACAGAATATCCCGAAAACTTTATCGAAGCAAGACGTTGGTTAAATATAATCTAGATTCACCAGTTCATCCCTTAGCGTTCTAACTATCGTCGAGTGTCCTGCTTGAAGACACTTCCACTGAAAGACAGCCGAGAGTCTCGTAGCCACATTAGCTGCCATCTGTTTACCAAAAAATCGATTGGAATAAGGTGGAACATAACCTCTGAAGCGCGTGTAGGTGTTGTCCTAAGCACCCCGCGTATAAGCATACAGGCCATTCTTTGCATCTTCTCCAACATCTTCAAACAGTACCAGCTCCGTTTTGGAAGGGTTGATCCCTAAACCACATTTGCTGGCCCAGGGGGACATTACACCTCCTTGCGGGGTTCCTCTAACCACCCACCTTCTAATGGTGGCATCCTCCAGTTTCGCGATAATAATCCTGCTTACCAGCATCTGATTTATCAACCTACTTATGGGGTGGTCCACGTTCAAAAGTAGCAATCCTTCCATGATCGCCGCCATTTTAACATAATTAAAGGCACCCTCAATGTCGAGAAATGCTACCATACCATAGGCGACTCGTGAACTGGAGAATAGAGGAAGCTGCGTTAAAAAATGGAGTTTTAATTTTCTTGGAATTTAGAATAAAAAGTATTGTTGAGCCAAATTATCAGGCAAATTGATGAAATAATCTCATTTTTTTATACTTACATCAAAATATCAAAAATAGACCTAAAATACACAATAACTAGGAAAATTAAATTAAGCCTTATTTTTATTGACAACATAAAAATGTGTTATTTACAAGATTTATTTAAAATATAATTCAATTCGACGATTCTTTTTAAAAACAAAAATTTTCATTACAAATTAATTTATAGAAATCTGGTGACATTTTAATCTGAGACAATAGTTTCTTTTCAATAGAAATTAACGAAATATGAGAAAGTCGTTCATCTCCAATAGTACTTCTTAAATAAGTTTTAATTCTACGTAAAGCAGAAAAGTTTCTTTCAGATGATACACTTGTAGATGGAATCGTTAAGAATAGTCGACATAAGGGTGATACTTCATTGAATGAACTTATTAAATCATTGCCTTTAGAAATTCTAACATCTCTAATATTGATTTGTCCAAAAAGTTCTCATCGCTATACACAACAATTAATTCACTTCTGAATTTTGCAAAATCGAATCGTTTGCCATAAAAATCTTGGAGATTTTTAAATTGTTGCTCCGGAAAATTCAATTTAAATTTAGAATTTTTTTTTGAATTTATAAGTTCCAACAACGTGAACTCAGCAATATTTTGAAATCTAGTACTTAATTCTGTTGAAATATGATCAATTATTTCAAAAAATAATTTTCTATAAGAAGTTTTTAAATCTTTGATGATTTCGAGTGTGATTCTCACTCGCACCACTCGAGTGAGAATCGCGTTTCATCAATTTCCACGACAGCTTTAGTTTTTCCTAAAAACTCTAAAATTTATCCCTAATCACATCTTTATTACCTTTTTTAATAAATTTTTCAATAAACCGATCACTTGTCGCTTCACGAGAACATGAGAAGTTAATTTGTGCAAAATTGAAAACAAATAATTCATTTCAGTATTTTCTTAATAAGCTGCTAAAGTTGCAGCGTATTCTGAGAGTAACAAGTGAGAGTATAAACAAATCTATGAATAGATAAAACACATATACATCGATAATTAATTTTGTTTATATTATCACGGTGAAGGGAAATAAGGTAAAGCTAAACTAAAAGCAGCTTCCATCAGAGAGAATATTTTTTGTTATTCTGTTTTGTTGCGTTGGATGCAACACGCATGCTATAAATCAACGAGAGTATTCGTATTTATTTTGGTTCTATGTATGCATAATATGCAATATGAAGGTGGATGATGTGTATAAATTATAATGAGAGATCAAAGTAGGAAAGAAATATACAAAATAGTTTTAAAGTTAATTGCATTAAACTAGATATCTATATGTGCAGACCTGTAAGGCATATTAGTGCATATTATTATGAAAAAAATATTTTTAATCAAACGTGTTATACATAAAATAAATCAAATTTTAAAGATAGTGATTTTTGAAAGGGATGCAGTGCTTCCCTAGCTTCTATGGACCCTTCGCCCCTGTACCATACAGAACTCTTGTGAGTAAATTGATTTCTCAATCATGCGTACCAGATCGTGCAGAGCTGTGTCTCCCGACTTTCCTTTATAGTACGCATGCTTGCCCAACTCCTGGGCTCAATTTTTGATCGAATACCTATATCTACCAACCTTTCCAAGGTTTTCAACAGAAAGGATGATAGAGTTATAGTTCTCAGATCCTTTTGATAGGCATGTTCCAGCATGAAAGCTTTCGTAAATCAAATGTCGAAAAGTTCTTTCAAAACTAGAAAGAAGAACGATGGTGAGGATGGCGTTAACCGTAAGCGCTTTTGGCAACAGTCTACCACCATTTTTTCTTTTAACGAAAAAAAATCAGATCATATTGGATATGCACAACAGTGTGTGCTTTATGCACCATTTTATAAATTCCACAAAGCTTTCGTTAGCTTCCTCAGTGGTGTTGCTTTTCGACAACCATGCTTAAGACCTATCAATTAAAGCCATCGATATCGCCTTTGCCAATGGAGTGTAACATTGTTTCTTTGCGGCCGCCGCAACTACAACCACTGGATGTGACTATTTTCGGACCGATAATGACCTATTACAACTCACAGTATTCTGCTTGGCCATAAAATAATGCAAACTACTCTGTAAGACCATTGATCTGGTATTGACGCGAAAAACCATCAAATCAGGCTTCAAAGCATCCGGAATTCATCCACACCAGCCAGACATCTACTGTGATGTTAATTTTATTAAAGTTAAGAATGTGAAAGAAGCTGGCTCTTATGATCGCATTGGTGGTTACTACACCAAAACCTTCCACATCTATACAGCATCCTCAACGTGCTGCCTATCAGTTTTAAACGAAATTGGTCTTCAGGTAGAAGCTCCACCAAAAAGTCACTAAATCGCGGTCGTCTACCTTTCGAAGAAGAAGAAAAAAAGGAAGCAACTGCGCCTAGCAAAAAGCAGTGACTCACACAATAAACCATCTGGTGCAATAAAAATTGTTATTTTTCCATTTTTGTATTTATTCATCTGTTCGCTACTTTCGCTTCGAGAGAAGCTTTAAGAAATAGGGAAAAATACTTATTCTAAACTCGCTGCTAAATTGTCAGTAGAAATTAAGAAACCAATCTCTTTTCGCACCGCTCGCAGAAGACTTTATAGGAAGCTGGTTTGAAAGACTGTAAAGCCAGGAAAAAACCCTGGCTAATTGAGCCTTAAAATATCAAAGTTTCACCGAAAAAGATTGATCAAATATCGTGTGATCAAACGAATCAAACTTTGAAGTAATTTGACAATTCTTCACCAATATGATTTTAAAATAAAATTAATCCATATAAATATTTTAGTTTTCCGAAGTCTCTACATTTTCTTTGTTTCAGATTTTTGGTATCCCTAGTGTGCCTTTTGTGCGTCGCCGGGTAGGCGAAGCATTCAGTCCAGAGTGTGTGTGCAACCAACCGTAAAACACGGCGAGACAACTTAATGGTCTGGGGCTGCATAACTAGTTTTGGAGTTGGCGAAATGTTCGTGTGTGAAGGCCACATGAACTCTACAAAACAAACATGGATAGCGTTAAATTCTAGCAGGATAACATGCCATATCATAAATCACGATGGTTCTGGAGTGGCCTGCCCAGTCCTCGGACCTGAACCCCATAGAACCTTAATGGAGTTTATTAAAACGCAGAGCCAGCGATACTTCAATTAGATCATATGGAATGGATGAACTTCATTTCCAAAGTAGAAAACAATCTAAAATCTCTCGTTTCCGAAAGCCAGCCTAGGTCTCATGAGTGCTTTAAAGCGCGAGCATACACGATTGTAATATCTATTAAGATCGCAAAACCTTGATTGGGCGCTGAAAACTTGTTGCCTGGTAGAGATTCGGGAATTTAATTATGGCTGTATGTTCCCGGGGTTTGCTAAAAATTTGATTTTGTTACTATATTCACCTATAAATCAAGTTTTTTGAGTAGCGATCGAGTGGTATGAAACTTTCCTTGATATCGCTAGATCTTCGGCCAAGAATCATGAATGCATATCCAAAAATTTGGTATAATTTATTAAATATACAGCTCGGTTTGCATGCAGTACCAAATCCTTTAAAATATATTTAATTTATACAATACACCAAAAGCTCAATTTCATATTTACTTTGTAAACCTACTAAATTTTGTTCATACTTCCGTTTGCATTTTTTGAAATAACGGGTTAAAATTTACATTTTACAGCAAATATTAATATTTTGAGTAGTTGTTCAACACAAGTCTGGTTAACAGTTTTTGAAGAAATTTAATTTTATTTTTTATTAGATTTGTTAAAAGCGACGTGAAATATAATCAGAGTGCGCGTACTTGAGTGTTTTATCGTATAAAATGTGCAATTAGTGTTTAGTGTTTATGCTATGTGGTGAAATTGGTGGTGAAATATATAAATTGTTAAAATTAGTGTAGTGAAGCTTTAGTGTAGTGAAATTTTACTGTATAATAAAAAGGGCAACAGGACTAAGCTCGCTAAGGTAAGCTTTTTTACATATTTTTGTGATTAAAGTTATTACGAGGTTTATTTGAGTCGGCATTGACTAAATTAAAATTATATAAAATGTTTGCAGACGGAACCAACTTGGTTAAATCTCATTAAAATACACCCATTTCCCGATTTACAAGGTAGACTGGTTCGCATTATACCGTTTAAATATAATAATCGAATTAGAAAAAATAATTTAAATTAGAAATAACAAATAAAAACTTAAAATTTGTTTTGTTTTTTCAAACCGTGTATCGGGGGTGGGTGTATTTAAACTATACCAATCGTTCTGGTTGTTGTGTTAACAAATTATCATCTGATGAAGCCTCGGCTTCCTTGATTGATCGAAGTAGGAAGATAAAATAAGACAAGGTTAGTTCCAGCGGTCAGTAATGTTTTTAAATCTGTGACATTACAAAATTTATTACCAGAATTGAAACATGGTACAGTTTAATGTAACTTGGCGTTATTTTACTTTACGTATACATCGAGAAAATCAGATAGGGAGTATAAATTTTGAAAATTTTTAAATGCAGGATTGTTTATCAACAGTTTTTAGGAGGGGGAAGCTAAATTTTTTCGGAAAATTTTCTGAGTTTCCGGAAAATTTTTCACTTTTTTATTTTTTCAACTAAGGTAAGATGTTAATTTTTAGATAATTTTGGCGTTAGGATTGTGTATCTAAAATTTATAGAAAGTACAAGCCAAATTTTCCAAGAAAATGCATTTATTTTATTAATAATAATTGCTTCGTCAACCTTGCAGACACAGATCAAAGAGTTTTTATCGCTTCTTCTGATAGTGCCACAAATATTTAAAAAAATCAACTTTTGTAAATAAAAAATGTTTCTAATGTAATTTTAATTCGTTGTATACCTTAGAAGATAAACCCCCGCTTTTCCGAAATTTACACAATTCTTCAAGTTTTAAATTCTATTTATAATTTTAAACTTGTTAAAAAAAAAATTGAAAAAATTTCAAAATTTTCCCGGAAAAATCACTTGTACTGTCGAAAAACTCTTAAGATGCAACTCTAATATCAAATTTTTTTTTAAAAATTATACATTTGTACGTTTTTTAAGTAAAATAAAACGCAATTTTTTGTTTTTTAAAGTGAAAATTTTCCCGGAAAATGGGGTAACTTTCCGGAAAAAATTAGCTTCCCCCTCCTAAAAACTGGTAATAAACAATCCTGCATTTAAAAATTTTCAAAATTTATACTCCTTACTTGATTTTCTCGATGTATACGTAAAGTAAACTTTAGCCTGTAACTTAATTAGAATATCATTCACCGCATGTGCCACTTGGCCACAAGCACCATACTTCAACTTTAAATCTGGTTTCCATGTTCTATTCTATTTCGTATGGTGGTTTTTGGTATATATATATATATATATATATATATATATATATATATATATATATATATATATATATATATATATATATAACTATATATATATAGAAGTGTAGAGTACTCTGTGTACTTATATTGTACAGTACCTATTACGTAATAATATATTTTGTGTACAGTTCACTAATAATTTTTTTTTATTTCTTTGCTACAATTTCAATAAAAAGTTTTTCTGCTTATTTCTTCTATTGGGAAACTTTTCTTATTTTATTCTCGCTTTCAAGTACAACATGAGTAGCAAACATATAGTACAGTTAAATAAAATTGTTTCGTCCTTTTTAATAACATTTTTTTTTTATTTTTAAATTGAAAACTTTAAAAATTATTTATTTTTTTTGTTAAAGAATTTTGCAATTTTGTATTTTGGTTCTCGCTCGACCAATTTTCTTGTGGCAAAAGTTTTGAAATCGTGGGAATGTGTTCTAGGCTGACCTGTTTTACTTTCGCCTGTTTCTTCTTATCAATATTAGATATTTTGATCACTCAGTAAGTACACTTTTATACTTAAGTACACGTAAAAGTACACTTTTACTTGGATCTTTAATTAAGGATGGATCGTTTATCGATTTTGCTCGCATTTGACGCCCCCATAATAACCATTTTGAACAATTCGTTATTCATTTATAACCCAAAACTGTTTCAACTTTAGATTTTGAGATGTGAGGGGGAAATAACAGGCATAAAGGTATAATTGCAGTCGCCGGCGAAAAATTAACTAAATGTTAAAGGTTTTAATATTCCAATAATCATTTTTCATTTGTGATTTGATAGTTTCCAGCTACTCAAAATAAAAATTTAAATGTAAAAAGACGAAAAGAACTATACCGATGAAAATAATTCGTGTGGAAAACTCTTCATTGTACTTTTTAGGGGTTTTCCATACAGTTTTTTGTGCCAGGCTAAAATCAAAACCTAAACAAAAGCAAAAAACGACACACCGGATAATTTTTCCTTCATGGTTGATTTTAGTTAAAAAAAAATTGTTTTTGTTGTATTTCGATGAATGAAAATTTATCTGATTTTTACATTTTAAAATTCATTTATTTGAATTTGATGAGGTTTTTGAGAAATCTATGTATAGGTACAAGCACACGATTCGAAACAATAACGTTTTATTTAACTTTTTGCTTGTTCGTATATATAGTTGGTTTGAAAATAAGCAGAAAAAATTAACAAAACAAAAAAGGATTTTGACCGTAAATTAAATTCGTATGTTGTAATTTGAAAAGGATTCATTTTTTGTGTTAGTGTGCCCGGTTAAAGTTTCTACAATCCCCAATTAATTTTGAACTGTATATAAAAATAAAAATAAAATGCTGGTTTGATAAAAGGTTTTATACATTTGAATAGCTTAACATCAATTCACGTGTGTATGAACAATATAATCATTGGGAAATGTATCTGGTTTTCCACCAACTTTTAAGAGGAGAATCATATACGTAACGATTAAAGTGATAACGTTGTTCAATTTATTTTAAAGTCTAGACTCGATATGAAATTATTTTATACGTTAATAAAATTTTATCTGACTTACAGATTCCGAGATAAACTTATAAAGAGATTTATGGTTCTTTTGAACTTCAAGCCAATCCAATTTATTTTAGTGATTTGGACGGGTGATTGATTATGTTTTGATGTTGATAACTCTTCGTTTTGTATTTTGTATAAAATAAGCTCCATGGTTATGTAATCCACTTGAAACCTTGTTAAGGTGTAATTTAAAATACAATTTCTTGTTACGTTTTGAAAAGCTTAAAACTTAGTATATTTTCGTCTCATCACCAATTTAGGGATATATTTGTTTTAAATTTTCTATTTGGAAACTATAATTAACTTGGTTCTATATTTCATAAAAAGATCACAGTTAAGCTAAATATGTAGTTGATTTTGTTTTAGGGTTTTCCTTGCTATGTTAGATATTGCCCTATTTAAATCATCTTATCACAGTTGAATTTTTTTTTTGTTATGCGATGCTATTAACATCACATATACAACCGACATAAGCTTGTTTCGCTTTTCAAAGTAATCATTGCATCGATTATTACTTCGATCCAGCTTACGTTGAAATTGCAAATAAAATACAATTTACATCAATTTCTTGCAAATGCAGTTTGCATCGAAGTGCATGAAAAAACAATAAATGGAGCAAAATAGCATCGAAAATAAGAGATGTTAATTACACTAAAATCAATAGTTTAATGAAAAATGCATCATAAAAAATTTCGTTACTAGGAGCACTAATGTGACACTTAAGATGCGCATTACAACGAAAAGTTTTTCTTAATCTAAATATTATGAATATTATAACTTAAAATATATGAATTATTCGTATTATGGCAGAAATGTTCTTCATAGCTCTTTTTGTATTTTAAGTTTCTAAATAATATGTACTCACATGGGCTCGCCCGTTTTTTCCATAAGCATAAAACTACAATGAAATATATCGAAAACTCCAAAATATTCACTAATTTGAAAATAAATTTCATTTCGGTTTTCCAAAATTTCCACTATTTTATAAAACTGTATTGTTTCATTATTTCTTAACCTTACTTTAAGGATGTAGAAGCCCTTTTTGTAGTGAAACTCCTTTTCTAAATAATCTAACTTAAATACTGGTGCTTCAAACTGTATGTGATTAGAGGCTGGTAAACTCATACTAACAGGTTTCTTTCTTCATTTGTTGATGTCTAAGAGCGAAAGTATGACAAATATTTATAAAATTTTCATTAACAATTTTTGTGAAATATCGATGCTGGCCTCGTAACGCATGGTCCACATGTGAATTATAGGCCCCATTTGTCTTATAATTCTAGGATAGTGTATTAAAAAGTGCTGCTTCGGAGTTAATGGTTTATTAAAAACATTTAAAATGATCGTTAAATGGCGAAATATAAGATCTTGTAAAACAATAGCATCATTTTCAATAATTTCATACGAAAATAAAATATTTAAAATTTGAAGCATTGTAAAAACACTTTACCAATATTCATTAGAATCTGAATGATAAAATCTGTCAAATATGAAAGGAAAATGTACCACCAAACATAATACTTGCGAAGCATTTTGTCCTAAATTGTTTCTGGCCAAATTTATATTGGATGGTTTTGATTTTCGATCAATGAAACCGAAATTATACGACGATATGCAATTATTTAAATGCTGAATGTTCGTAAAAATTTTCTTACTTAATAAAAATTCAAATAGATACTTCAAGGAAAGAGAAATAAACGCTGTAATAACCAACGTTGTAATTTTTGAAAGTATTAAAAAATAAAAGTTCGTTTAGAACTGACCTTCGTTGTATACCTTTAATTTCAATCAAATTTATTTCATTTTCTAGTCGCAGGTCATTTAAAATATCGTAACAGTCTGAAGCACGTAACAAGTCTGGATCTTCTTCTGGTGTGATTTTTGTTATATTACAGGGCATTGAGCATATGCGGCAAAAGTATTTAGCGGAAAATGATTTTGTAAATCCGAGCATATCGTTAACTACAAGATTATCGTGGGCTAAAGATATTAGGGCGCAATTTGTTAGACCAATATTTTCAATATTTATACCATTGGTTTCAAAATTGAGTTTAAATCGAAATTTCCGTGTAAATCATTAACAAAAAAAAGTGAAACTAAAAAAATGTAATGTAATTTAGATTTTTGGTGTAATGGACAATTTACTATGGTAAAATAAATAGCTCCAATTATGTGAATTAATATTTTGCTACCGAGAACTTCAGTCACCTCAAAATCATCATACGAGGGCAAATCAATATATTCGTAGCATCGATACAAAAGAGCTATGTATATATTTAGAGAAATTTTATTTTTATTTTTCCACGTAATCTCCTCCAACATTAATGCATTTATCACATCTTTCAAATCATTTATTTAAGCCGTCGAAAGAAAAGTTGTGTTAGGTCTTCAAAATAACCTTCAGTAGCGAACATGACTTTATCATTATTTGAAAAATTTCGGCCCCTTTATTTTTTTAAATTTGGAAACAGAAAAAAATCACTAGGGGCCAAATCTGGACTTTAGGCTGAGTGAGAAATTTCTTCAAAGCCGCATTCGCGCAGAACAGTTTGTGCAATTTTAGCCTTATGAACAGGCGTGTTGTCGCGGAGAAGTAAAATCTTACTTCGAACTTTACCATGCCGTTTCTCCCGGATGGCAGCCTTCAATTTGTATAAAATTTCCGCATTATAGTTGCCTGTGATAGTGGTCTTTTGTTGCATATAATCTATTAATAAAATTCCTTCTGCGTCCCAGAAAATTGTGGCCATAACCTTTCCAGATGACTGTGAAGTCTTAAACTTCTTAGGGCGAGGTTTATCACATTTTTTCCATTGCATAGATTCTTCTTTGGATTCCGGATCCCAATGATGAATCGATGTTTCATCGCCCGTCACGAAACTATTTATGAAATTATCAGGGTCATTTTCTATCATATTTAAAATATTGCTTGAAGTTTTGACACGAATTTTTTTCTGTTTCGGGGTTAGCAAACGAGGAACCCACCTTGCACTAACTTCTGAACGATGAAGATGGTCATGTAGAATTGTAAATTTGGTACCAAAAGAAAGACTAAGAATTCTCGATAATTCTGCAACATTTACACGGTGGTCCTCTAATACAAAATTGTCTGCTAAAATAAAGTTTTCATGCGTGATGTCATCCTGGAATTACGACGTTTCGCAATTTCTATTTTTAATTCGAGTTATAGTTCATGGCTAATACAAGAATTATTTTCTTGGAGCGTTTCAAAAAATGACTCTAGTATTTCCTCGCTAGATAATAAGTTTGCATCAAGGCGTGATAGAGCTTCCACGGCAATTTAAATAGGATTTTTAATTTCTAAAATATTTTTGGTAATGGTCGTGTTTGTCGCTATTCCACATATCTAATAAATTAGCTCTTCTAACGGAAAATTTTTAGAACCGGGTCTAGTATTCTTAAAAACCGTTCGACCATTTTTGCCATACTATTCCAATGAGTTTTACAATCAAATATTAAATTCCGTTCAAATTTTTCAATTTGTTTTACGTTTTGTAAAACAGAATTTTTCACAGGGTGCCTTTTATAAATGATCACAATTTTTTTCTAATTTTCATTATTGTTCTATTTATGTTATGTGTGTTAACTAATTCGAAATTAATACGTACAATATATTCTTCGTCGGATTCATTTCCATGTTGAACAGTTTTGATCGTCATTTTCTGTTTAAGATTCTAAAGAGCTTTCAGATTCAATAAAAGGCATTTTCCGATTTTTTGAAATGAATTTAATTTTTGATTGATTAATTCCAATAATTTTTCCGCTGAGCAACTGTCGTGTATTCTAATTAGTCCAAGGTTATCTGATTTATAATTTTCGTAGTATATATTTTGAATATTCAAATACCGCCGATTGCAAAAACTAGTCCACTCATCTATGGACAACGAAACTTTACCATCATCGTTATAACATTGATTTTGTTATAGTTTCTTCTTTAATTTTATTGTAAAATTTATAAACTAGATTCATTATATCGGTTGAATATTTAGAAAGTTGTTGGCCTTGTAGTTTCAAGCTGCTTCGTATGAAAGCACAAGTGAAAATTTTGTAAATAGGGATGTTGTTATTGGCAGCTAGTTCTGGCACTATTTCTTCTAAAGGTGTCTTTTTTCGAAACAAAATTGTCTTTTTGCGTGTTCCTGCTCATGCTTCGGACGATTTAAAGATAAATTACTTGGCACAAGCTGCATTCGAGTAAATATTTTCTTCATGCCGCGTGCTTGCCATCTAAGAGCCGATGCAAACCCGTTGTTGATGATCCTTTGCATGACGTATTTTTTTTTACATACATATAATGCATTCGGCTGCATTTTTATCTGCATCTGGTTTAAAATATTTCCAGCAATCTTTATATGTGTTTTCGGTTATTTTGTGTATTGGGGCTATGAACGAATTGTTTGGTAATTTTGAAGAATCATTTTAAACGTAATTTAACTTACTGACTCAGATCAAAAAACAAGAAATGTTGAAGTTAGAACTGAAACAGACGTAATTTAATTTGTTCCACGAAAACTTTGTTTATATTAAATTGCACCATGCAAAATTTAAGTTTAACATTAGTTTACGAAGTCGATTATAATTTATTTTGTTTTTTTATTTTCAAAAACTATTAAAATTTTTTACTTTTATGATTTTATTTTAATATCCGAAATTATCAAGTCAGTTTTCTAATTTAAATGGAATATTTGACAGAAAGTAAATGTGGCGAACTTGAGAGTTAGTTTAATGAAAAATGTGACGAATTTGACGGATTGTTTTATGAAAAATATGGTAAATTTAGTGAAATTATAAGACAATTTTTTGTCAACATTTCTCGAATTTCCCGAGAAAAATAAGTGAACTTCCCGGGAAATGTGGAATGCAAAAGTTGAAAAAATTACCGAGATTTCTCGATCCGAGAATTCTCGATCCTAATCGCTAATTGTAATTAACATATTATGCACACTCATTCCGAATTTTTCTAAATCAAATTTTTGTACAGAAGTAGAATTATTATTGTCATAACAAATATTATTACTAATGGTATTAAAAGAGTTCAGGGATAAAACCAAGTAACACGTTTTCAAAATTTCTATGTTTATTAATGTGCGTTCCTATATATTTTTTTAAAGATTGAAATCTGTCAAATGAGCATTTGCAGTATTTATTAACAACACATTTTAATTGCAGTGATGAATTTTCTTTTAAAAATTCAATGAACTTCAAGTGAGTTTCTAAATTCTTATAACAATTAAACTGTTTACTACAAACGAAACAAAATAAGTTCATCTTTTAAGTGTTTAATTTCATTTATATTAGAAATAAGCAAAATTTTAATACAAGTTTAAATAAATAAATTTATACATTTCATTGTATACTAAAATAATTCAAACCTGATTCATATCTTAATGATAAAATAATTCAACTTAAAATTAATTATTATTTACTTATTCAAAATTAAGATTGCGAATTAGAAATTTCTATGTCCAGTTTACTAGCAATTTTTTTAATTCGGACAACTTTTGATTCTGTCGTTTCTAATTTATAAAAATATTTAACCACAAAATCCCAAATAGTTCTTGTTGACTAATGAAAATCTCCGTTAAACACGTAGGTAATGTGTTTTAAAAAAGTAATCAAACGCGTCAACTCCCGAAAAATTTGAAGTAAGAATTATTATTCACTCCTTCGGCACACAAATAGTATGAAGAAATCGCTAATTTGCTATCACCGACACAATGAGCTTTTAATATTATATTTTGAAATTTTTTTATTTGTTTTTGTTACCTTTCTAAACAAAAATTTTTTCTTAATTACGGCATTGAAGAAATTCTCTGGTTTTTTTGGAAGAAGAAATTCCTGCTATGTTTTGCGGGAGTAAATTTAATAAATATAGGATAGGCTTCAATGTCTCGGTCCGCTCTAGAAATTTAGAAATAAACAGAATATAAAAGATTACGGTTGGTTTTACGGAGCAAGCTAAAGCTCTTGTTATTTTGTTAGTTCAGTTGATAACGAAACGAACCAAAATACTAATTTGTAAATGAGACTTCTCGTTTTAATAATTATATTGTTGAGCAGAAACATTCTGTTCAATTTGAGAACTGTGGTAAATACTTTCTATTGCAGGAATTTTCTGAAAAGTTCCTCCTTTTAGTCCAAATATACTTTAAATATGTATTTGGGGACGAACAATATAACCACTTATAATTAAAATGTATTTGTATTTGTTCTTGTTTAACATTTAAAAATATATTTACCAGATTAGGAGAAGTAATAAAAAATGGAAAGCTTCTGGAATAATTAATATGTTTGTCAAATTGTAATTTGCTTTTTCTTCTTGACAATGTAGTTAGAAGTTTGGTTTTAATTAACTCGTTTTGAGTTCAACGTGAAAACTTCAGTATTAAAAAATCCTCGTTGTCTTCAAATTTGTCGGTGCTACACAGATCTTGGTCTGGTTCATCACAAACAAGTGTTTTTTCGATTTTCGTTTTCTTGTGGTGTTTTTCTGATCTTCCTCTAAGGAGTAAATTTTTTGACGAATACGCTGCAGTCTTGATAATATATATATAGCCCCGGTTTTCTTTTATATTGTAGAGTAGCACCTAAATTAAAAGATCAACGAAAAAAACAAATCATGTGATTATTAATTAGAATATAAAATATATTATTGTAATTTTAAAAAATCTTAAAAATCACTTCTGAAAATTTTAAAATAAATTTAAAGTTTTTGTTTGTTTTCTTACAGTTTCATTATCTTCGGTAGATTTCAATTGTGGGAACAATTCGATTGTAGCATACGCTAATGCTTCAATATGGTTTGTCTCGGGGTGGTGTCCAAACTGTTTGACCAGTAGGTCAACACTTTCTCTGATGATTGATCTTCATTCCATGTCATAAAGCCCTGGCCAATTGTCTGGTGTACACTTTTTTTTGCGCAACGTAAATGCACTTTTCGAGTCCAAGATGAACTCTTCGAGATCCTGCAGAATTTAGTCGGGATTAATATGTATTTTGCTAACGTTTAGGTATTTGTACGTACTTATTTAATTGGTAAGTCCGAAATGAACTTCTTAATACAAATTATGCAGTTGTAATCAGGGGAAAATCATAAAACCGTTTCAGAAATAATGTGTATTCTGTTATTTATGTTGTTTTACAATCTCACCTAATTATTTCTTTGGTAATTAAACAAAATTGAAACTGTCTTTGAGTATATATCAAAAACAAATAATTAATATGTTATATAATTTATATGTTATCAAATTATAATGTTTTTCTTCAAAAAAATTTCGATTTAATCCGTTAAATTCCGGAAGACATTACAACCTGTCATTATTATACACACAATTGTGTGGGTTTGGCTTGAATTGAAGCAAAACAAGTTTTCTCTGGTAGAAAAAGGGATATGCAACGAAATAAATAAAAGTTTTATGCTCTCTCTATACACCTATTTCTCATCTACGATATCAATTAGTGAGCGTAATATACAAATAAAACTAAAAATTCAACAAAAAATACACTTGAATCTCGATTATCCGGGATCCGATTATCTGTGAACCTCGATTATCTGGGATTATCCGGGATTTTTTATTCTCTTGGTTAATTTGAATTTCATCTGATTAACCGGGGATTTTTTTTAATTCGAATAAAAATCATTCGATTACCCGGGATTTTCGATTATCCGGGAAGTCCCATTCATCCCGGATAATCAAGGTTCAAGTGTAAAGTAAATACGAGAGAACTAAAACACGCTGGTGCGCCGAAAATCAATTTTTGGGCTCAAAATTTTTATTTTTAGGTCTATATAGATACAAGTACTATAGCCCAAAGCAAATCAGTAGGCTTAAGCTTTATTATTAAGGCATTGAAGTACAATTTCAAGCCCCATCTTCGATGTTAAAATTTTTAAGGCTCAAACTTAAAATAATTTTGGTTTGTTTTCAACTAGCTATATTTATCATGTAACATAAACTAGAAACTGATAACACAGACTATTGCATCGATTTTAGATGTAATAATATCGTGAATTCAAGCGATGTAAGCCTTGTATCTAAATTCGATCTAACATTAAATCGTATGTTCATCGATGCAAGCCTTATATCGAAAATTGAAGCAAAAATTTTAAGTGTGATACCATTTCAGAAGAAATATTGGAACATTGCAATCTTTCTTTGAAAATTTTCAAGAGTTTTTAATGAAAATATTGTTAAATATAAATTAAAAACCCAATTGAAATGATTGACATTTCAATGATTTAGTATCAAATAAGATACATTGTTGACCGTTCCATTGCCATCGGTGCGAAGGTACTGCCACAATAATAAAATATACACTGCGTCACATAAATGTGAATTAAAATTAAAAATATCCAACATGGCCGTGTTGACTTTAGTAACAAAATTTTAATTAAAATTAGAAAATTATGACCGAACAGCGAACGGTAAATCCTATCCAAATTATGTATCCACTATTATGTGGATTGGATTATGTATCCACTATTTAGATATATCGATACTAGTGCCATATCTCGAAAACTTTGAGATTTCACTAAATCAATGTAACTAATTCGCTTAATTCTTCTATTAATTCAAAAAAATCATCGGAACAATGAGTGCAGAGTGTGGAATTTAGTGTGCTCTTCTTAGGATGATGTCTAGAATTAGTAGAAAAAATTCTAAAACAATTTGCATGTTACGATTGGCGGTCCTACATATGTGAAAGCATCTTTGGCCATATCACGAATCACAACATGCAAATTGTTTTAGAATTTTTTCTACTAATTCTAGACATCACCATAAGAAGAAAACATTAAATTCCACACTTGATACATATGGTTCTATAGATTTTCTGAACTAAAATACTTTGAATTTTTTTTTTTTTTTTCATAGAGAAAATATATAAACTTTTTTTGTAATACTATGGTTCTCAATATTTAGGGGAGAATCTCCGGTTGTGGGCACTCCCCGCATAACGTTTGACAAAATGCATATACGACCGATCTGCATACTATCGGCGGTCTCTAACTTTAATTTTATTTTGGCTCATTGAAGTTTTCGATTTGCCGGGAATCGATTGCGATGAGTGCTACTCTCTGGAAAACCCATCTATAGAATCGTTTGGGTGGCCCTGGTCCCTTTCTATATTTTTCTTTCATCTAGCATTAATTTTATAAAAATTCCTGCAGGAGCATTTTCGAGTACCAAAAACCAAAATTGTGATGGATATGGATTTCGGAACAATTTATTTAGGGGGTTCTGGGGGAGGTGGGGGCAGGGCCTTGTACTTTTTCGTTAAAATTTTATTTGGCTCTTGCAATTATGATAAAATTTAGGGGGATTGTCTTTCCGAATGAAAGGAAACGATTTCAAGGAGTTCATTTAAAATTCCTCCTTATCGTGATAATATTGATTTACAGCGATCGCTATCTAATTAATATTTTCATTTTGACCTTACTTTCGTTTTCAAACCATATTCCGCCTCCAACGATATTACTGTTGACTGGCTCGGGTCTCTTTATTTAATTTTTTGGCTAGCACGAAATGAATGAAAAAGAAATAAATGCCAGGATAGAATTCGATGGGTGCTACTTTCGGAAAAATACTTTTAAGGGGCCCTTTTGTAAGGCCCGGGACCCTTTTCCTAAATGGTTGTTGCCTCGAGCAATTAAGATAAAAATAGTAATAATATGTGTTTTCTAAAGCCAATAATGAATTGCGATTAGTGTCAATTTTGGGAAAATTAATTTAGAAGTTTTCAGGCCAGATGATGTTTAACTAAAATTAGTTAGTAGTTTCAAGCGCTAATAATCGATTGTGATGAATTCTAGTTTTGGGGATATATGATAAATGGAATGTGGATTTACATAAAAATAAAATCGTCACTACAATGGATCATGATTTTTAAATCAGAGGATGGCAATCAGATTAGTGATGCCAATGGAAATCTAATATAAATTTTGGAGTTTTGGACATGCCTCTAGAAAATAATTTGTTTACCGATTGGCATACAACTTTCTTTGTATGGTAAAAATAGGATAGGATTCCAAAATGAGTACCGGGCGTTTATTATTGAACTCGATAAAAACCGCGTGTTCTTTAAATTAAAAAAACTTAACTAACTATTGCTTAACCAAGTGTAGTGGTTGTTTTTTTTAAGTAAAAGTAGTTTTTTTTAAATAAAATTAGAAAAATTTGCAGATTCACTATATACTGCCGAAGTCCGAAAATATGGTTTTAGGGTAGCGTTTTTCTGTCTGTGTTCTTTCTACAGCCAAAACGAATTTACTGATTTCAATGAACATTCATACTTAAAGTTTAAGACCCCTTAATCACCGGAACTGGAGCTTTTTCAATTTTTGATGATTTTTTTTTCAAATATTTCAGACAGCATAGCATCTGCGAAAAAATTGATTGATCTTTTTTAATTTATTTTATACCATGAAATTATGCTACGGTCTAATATACACTCCCCGACAATGAAATACGTTCATTTTAAATTATCAGTTTATTTGATAGTGGCAACAGTAAACATATTTTGACTGTATAATTACGGTAGTTTAACTAAACACAATTATGTGTAGCACCGCGAACATTCGTTTTGAAAACGAAATTGGGAAGAAAACAAAAAAATAGAAATAGTTAACGAAAAGAGCGCGACAATAGAATACGTTCGGTAATCTTTTGTTATTTTATTTATTGAAATTAATCGTCTTATTTCAAAGTTAATTTTATTATTATTTTTGTAAGTATTTTAGATACGTTTTTTTATCTGCATTACATAATATTAATTCAACCTTAGGAAATGGGTCGTGGAAAAAAAATTGAATATCACGAAGTTCAGACGGTGTTGGCTTTGCATCGAAATGGACTAAGCAATAGAAAAATTGCATCACAAGTTAACCGTAGCTTAGATGTGATCAATAAAATTGTAAAACACCCCGACTATGGAGTAAAATCTAATTATAAAAGTCGAAAATGTGAATTAACTGAGCGAAAAAAAACGCAAAATTGTACGGATTGCTAGAAATCCCAGCAAAACGGCACACCAGATAGCAGCTACAGCCAGTGTCACGTCATCAATGCGAACAGTACAACGGTATTTACAAAAAAAAATTTGCGTTCCTCAAACGAAGCAAAATGTAGCGTAAACCTTCGTTAAGTAAAGGCAACATTCAAGACAGAAAGGCATTTGCTGAGAAGCACACGAGCTGAAAAAATGACTGGAACAATATTTTATTTTCTGCTAAAAAATGGTTTTGTCTCGATGGCCCGGATTGTTATAACTACTATTTTCACGATATTAGAACTCCTGAATTAACACAAATAAGACGGCAACAAGGTGGGAGTGGCGTTATGGTTTGGGGTATTATTTCTAATTCGGCAAGTGGAAATTTGAATTTGTTGCGGGATCGCTAACTAGTGAAAGACATAAAGAGTTGTTAAATAATAAGTTTTTACCATTCTATAAGCAATTACGTCGAAGAAATTTGCTTTTTCAACAGGATAATGCACCAGCGCATAGATCCAGCATAGTACCAAAGTGGTTTGAAGCAAATAAAATCAAAGTTATGCAATGGCCTAGAAAGTCGCCGGATCTTAACATCATAGAAAATTGTTGGGCAGAACTTTCGAGAAGGGTATACGGTCAAGATATAGGCAATATGATTCATTAAATGACTTGAAGATGCAAGCCTCCAACTTAACCCCAGCTACCTTAAAAACCTGTATAATTCTGTACCAAAGCGAGTTTTTCAAACCTATTATTAAAATAAGTAAAATTAGTTTTATTTGAAATTTTCGTAAATGAACGTATTTCATTGACGTACCTCGAAAATCATAATCTACAGTAACACGAGGTAAACAAAGAGATGGTACCAATATCCATCTAGAATTATTTAACAATTTGTATATATAAATAACCGTTGTAGAAATTTTAGCAATATTTGATTATTTTCAGTAAAACCTAAAAAACATTGGTGAACGTGTTTCATTGTCGGGGAATGTATTGGATGTGAAACTTTATTTATGCTTTCGAGGAAAATAAAATGCCTTATTTTCAATTAATTTATTACTCGAAATGAAAAACTCCAGAAAAATCTATACCTGTACTTCGTAGAAGCCGCTCTGAATCATAGAATTGCTGTTTTCCTCTGGTACCCCGTAAACAAAAAAATTATGGGATTGGGAAATGACCGAATCCGTGGGGTACATGCTTCACTTTACCACCATGCACACCGTGGTTGTTTAATGATAAACTTAGTGTAACATATCTATCCTATGTCCCTATGTTACCCATAAAAAAATTGAACTATTTATTTTGGGCTTAAGGCCCTATGGTTAGCAAGTTATTAATTTGGTAAAGTGTTACCAGCAGAAGGAAACCCACGAGCTGACGTACTTGCAAGATTTCCGCTTCTAATAAAGCAGCTAGTGAACCCTTTACCAAATGGGCCAGATTAATTAGTAGTTGATAATAAATATTTCTTTTATTTATTAACCATACTTATCAAGACAAGTTTCGCTCTTTTTTTTTGAACAAAATAAAAAAATAATAATTTATTTTTAAAAGTAATAATTAATTATTTACTTATAGAAAAAAAAAGACAAACTAAACAAACTAAATAAAATTTGCAACACTTAATTATCACGGCTTGAGCTCTGTGAGTAATTAAGTTGCTTTCCAAAACTTGAATCCTCGAACCAAAAATGTTGCGCGGTATTTATACAAAATTCAACGGACTGCCAGAGAAGTGAGGTTTAAAATTTAGTACTGGCAATTCATTTCTCTCTCAACCGCAGTTAATTTCATTTTGCCGAAATCAGCAAAATTTCGGTACAAACACCACACATTAAACAACGTGACATAAATCTAATTTACGTACACTTGTGGGAATTATATTATATGTGCCACGAAATTTGCAACGTTTTAAAATGTCCACGTAGGTCTCCTAATTACCTTTTTGCTTTTTTTCGTATGCACAACACATAACATATGAATACATCACCTAATTACAAGTCTAGTATTTATGTTTACTCATTATTTGTATTTATAATAACTACATTATAAAAACCATGAGCGACATAAAATTGCAACTAGATAACGTAAATAAGAGATAATTTTATGTTTGTTCTATTGCATCTTATACCATTTTCATGTATATGGATGCAACAAGAAACATAAAGAAGAGTAGATAATTGCAGCATAACTTTATGGTTAATGAATTTTTGTGAAGATGATATCTTCAATTTCATGGTGAAATTACTCTGATAAACTTAAAGATTATTGGGAATTGATTGATAACGGAATATGATAAAATTCCGTAACAGCGTGGGGAAAGCCCAAACCCTGAGATGAAAAGAGATCTCCTGCGCCATTATGAAAGGACGATAGAATAAGGTGTTCAGACTTAGCAGCTCAACGTGGGGAACCCCCACACCCTAAGATGATTACTCACAGAGCTGGTCTCCTGCTCTACCGACTGAGCTAGCCGTTCAATACAATACTTATTAAACTAATTAAAACTAGTCACATTAAATTTTATAGGTTATTGTCTAAATTATTACAATACTAAGTTTAATCTTGATACTCACAAATTTCCTTTTCACTTTTTTTCTTTTTTCTTTTTTTTTTCTTAGGTACTCGGCAAACTTGTGGCTAACTAAATTATTACTATACTTGCTAACCTACTACTATCCTATCTTCATGATTACATACAATTTGGTATCTTCTTAATTATAAACTAAGTTTTCCCGATGAGGCCTGGGTTGAGTACTTAATGTGTTTGGGTGCTGCGCTACTCTCAGGTTTGCGAGCTGGTCCCGCTGCCATTTTCGGAGTCTGCACCCCAATAGTAAAACCACCACGATTAGCAACAGAACCGTGGATGTAACTGTATAATTTCCCAGATGATGCAGGTTGACATGCGACTAAGGTTCGTCCTGTTTTAAGTCAGTAATGGTTTGCTGCAACTCCGGAATTTCTGCATCCAAACTTTCAGCGCTGAGTACCAAAGAGCGGTTCTTGGTTTCATGTGAAAGATTGAACCATGGTTATATCGGAATATCCGCTTGTACTGTATCTTATTTGAGCCGTTATACTTCATGATAAGCTCAGCCTGGCATTAAGTTTAGTATCCCACTGCCTCGTAGAGTGATTGTTTTGGTCTGCGATTGGCATAACAGATCGTACGCGGATTCCTGTGGTAACACCATCAACCAACGATTGTTCTTCAACGGATGGATTAATGTAGCAGGCATCATTGCTATCACCTGGCATTGATTTGATGGCTTTTCAGCATGCACCAATAAAGACATTTCGCAGGGCTCTTCTCGTGAAGGCATCTTATGTACTGGCCTTTCTTACTGGCAAATAACGGTCTCCTTTACCCAAGACTTGCATGCTCTCAAACCTTCTGCCGATATCGGAGGATATCGAGCTCTGGTGTTACTGACTAGTGGAGCTGTGGTTCAATGTAAATAAATCTATCTTTATGTTCAGTGGGTGCTGGCATAAGGTTGTATATTTGGAATTCTTCTTGGATCATCGGGATTCAGACTTGAAAGATTAACTGATTGTTGACGATTGCCGCTCTGGTTTCTAGTAGCTTGTAGATGTGTACCTGGTGCGGTTCAGTACGCCACTAGGGACATGCCGGCTTATCTCCTATAGCTGTTTCGCTAATTGGGCGGGTGGCAGAAAACGCGTGGTTGCCCGACCATGATGTACGTCCGATAACATGTCGGTTAAATCTCCCTGGGTGTCTTTGAACAAGAGCGATGTCGCGGATAATTAGAATACCACATCTAGGTATTCCGCATGCAGTATTACTGCTTGAATTTCATTTTGCAGTAACCGATAATGTTTCGCGATTAGTGCCCGTTCCTTTTGGGGGATGTTACTTGTGAACTCTAGGGCATGTGTTTGTTGTTGCAGCATGGCTTGTGCCTTCAGAGTTACCGCATTTAACTGTTCGATCTACTCATTGTACTCATTGTACTTGTGTAAATCACCGAAAATGTTGCCAATGAAATCCAGCGGTGCCCGCCGCACCCTGCCTGACGATGTCTTTAACAAGTTATTACTGTCTTCTAATTGGGCCATCAGGTATGATATTGGCCCTAATAGTGCCTCACAATGCCTAATATAGTAAGAAGCATTTGGATTAGTCCCATATGTTTCTCGGAGGTGGTCGTGTGTTTGTTTCAGGCACTCCCACTGTTGCCAGTAGCTAGAAAGGTTACAGAAAAGTACCATTTTCCAGTCACTTGTTGACACGACCGCTTTTTCCATTTCCGCGAAATAAATCCCCGGCTCTGTTTTAAAATTTTCCGAAGTACAGACTCTGAATCATCTGCTCCCCATGTTGATCCACCACTCTGGAGTTGGGCCAACCTCACCCTCAGTCTAAACCCTAATGTTTAATCTATGCATTTAACATTTACATCTTCATATTTATTTTATTTTTTATTTTTTCATTTTTATTCAATTTGCTTAATTCTAGTAATCCTTAAATTCTTAGCCTAACCTACCACTACATATTATTGTAAATGGCTCTAGCTCAATCCCATTTTACTAAATTTTCTGAGCAGGGTTGAGCTAACCTCATCTTCTATTTAAATTAATATTATACTTTCCTAATTACTATTGCCTTAACTAACTGATGTCGGTGGTAACTCATAACATCGCGCGTGGTTACCAAGCCTTCACTTTCCCATTACATCACCTATTTAAATGCTCGGATATACATCGAATGTCTAATGGGGATAAAATTCCGTTACAGTATGCAAATCAAATTTTTTATATTTTAATTGCAAATCATACAGTAACAAAAATCATTTTATACACCACTCTGTATATAGTGTCGGCTCAGGCACTACATTAAAAAAGAATAAAAGTTTATCGTCATTATAAGACGCTCATATACTTGTACCGAAAAGAAAAGCAAACTTGTAATTCGCCTTATAATTTCATTAAACATAAAAAAATTTGTTTGCATAACTTAAAAATAAAAAAACTTGCAAAATCACTTAACATAATTTTTCTTATTTCATTGCGTTTTGTTGTTTCAACACCTAAATTTGTATAAATTAATTTGAAAAGCTCCAAAAAGCTCAAGTAATTTATTCCATTGTACACAGGTATAACATACACGCACTAATAATGAATAATCCACAAACGAATCGTATAAATTAGCTAATAATGAGCAACAAGGAACCGAATAATCGTCAGCTTGGTATTTATTATGTAGTTTTGGAATATAATTTCGAATTATAACCAGGTAGTGTAGACGGACGACGAGAAAACTATAAAAATCATAAAAATTGAATTGGAGACTGTGTATATTTGCCATTATTATAATGAAAAACGCTACAGGGAAAATGCTACCCATTGAACATGTACCCTGCGAGATATATACGTATAGTAAAATGCTATTGACCATTATAATAAACGTAATACAATGAATAAAAACCAATTATTATATTTTTTCAATAATATTGACTTTCATATCCACGGTTTATTGTGCTTTTTCGTTTTATTACTTTATTGTGTCGAAGTGTTCGACCCCGCATTTTATTGGATTAAGTCGAAATAATGACGAAATAATTTCAAATAAATAAATTTCGATAGATTTTCGGCAATGATTATTATGTTTAATACTGACTGATATAGTTTTCTATAAACGGTAAACCATTTCCTTATGTATCAGAATGGAATTTTGTATATGATGGATAGGAATTTCAGGCAGATTATACCAACAAGACATCCAAAGTCCTATATAGGCAATATACAACCCAATTTCGTTTTAACGGTACATAGTATACGTAAACAAATTTATTAAGAATTATCATGGGAAATCTCCATTTTCTCGTAAATTGAAAATCAATCAATTTTGATATTTAAACAGACCCATCAACAAAAAGAGTTTGTACCAACTTTTTTGTTATTCCACATTTAACAATTGATAAGTATAATCAACAAGCAAAAAATTAAAACGAAATTCAAACTTCTTCAGAAGAAGAACAACAAAAATTCGGTTGTTTGGGGATGTAAAATAATTGATCTACTTCAATAGCTAGAAAATGAATTCAAGTGAAATTGATTTAAATTTAAATGAAAAAATATTTTGATTTGTTTCCTCTGTGTATAAACATTTGTGTATCAATAATTACTAACCGATCGCAAATTAAAATAAAAATTAAAATCGAACTTAAAAGCACAATTTATATGTTGAAACTTTTTAATTTCGTTTTTGTTGTGTAAATGGTTACCTGCAGATTTTTATCCAAATATTTTTTAATCAACATCCTTTTTAGAAGTTATTATTACGTGTTCTGTAATTATATATCAACTTCGAATGGGTGGTTTTGTTCTAAAATTAAAACCACATATGTAAATACTTTCTGTATATAGGTAAACTTTAACCGTTGTGAACTATTTAACATTTATCAAAAGTGTATAGCTAACGTATGTGAATTTATCCCACGATTCTATCCCAGAAAAAAAAAATCATCAGACAACCCTAATCAGAATTTGTTAAAAATGATTCATAAAAGAAATTGGTGAAGTTAGCCCAGCCCAGAATTTAATAAAAATCAAGTTAAAAACAAAAATAAAATTCGTTACTTTGAAATTATGCGAATTTTAGCCAGTTTTAAACGTTATATCAATAAAACATGTATATGTACAAAATAAAATTAAATTAGACATGATAAAGGTGCTAAGCACGTTTAAAGTATAAATTTGTCGGATTGGGGCTATGTGGTTGGATTGTATATATTGGATTATAGGCGTACCTATATATTTGATTTAATTTGTATTATGGTGTCGTGTACAAATCGAACAACCATCATTTATCAATATTTTGAAACAGATTTCATACTGCTTGATAATTCGTATGATAAACAAAAAGTATTATTACTCGAAAATTCTAGTGTTAAAGTACTGAACTAGAAGTCAATTAAGGCGGTTATAGGCGTTTTTAAAGTTTAAAAAATTCATGTCTATTTAGCCTGGAAGATAGGAAGCACCTTGAGCAGATACTATCTAACCACTCTTAAATTCTTAGAACCTAAACGTATGAAATTTCGGGTCAACATTCGTTCAGTGACCTATTACTTGTACATAGTCTAAAGTTGTAATAATCCAGTTTTACGAATCAGGTACTTTTAAAAAACCGTTGCGTCTATAAGTTCCATTTAGTTATTTCAATGCCCTAAATTTACGAGTTGTATGAAAATATCTGGCCAAGGGCCCAATTTCACAAAGTGGCCACGGAACGATTTTTTTTTAACTTTTCTCAAAGTAAGGCAGGAGTGTGACGATCTCAGAACCACATAGCCCTAATCCGACAAATTTATACTTTTAACATGCTTAGTACATTTATCATGTGTAATTTAATTTTATTTTGTACAAATACATGTTCTATTGATATAACGTTTAAAACTGGCTAAAATTCGCATAATTTCAAAGTAACGAATTTTATTTTTGTTTATAACTTGATTTTTATTAAATTCTGGGCTGGGCTAACTTCACCAATTTCTTTTTATTATGAATCAATTTTAACAAATTCTGGGCTGGGCTAACTTAACACAAGACCAAATGGGGTTTTCATTGATTAGGGTTGCCTGATGATTTTTTTTTTATTTTCTGGGATAGAATCGTGGGATAACTTCACATACGTGTATAGCTACACAAATTAACAAATAACAAAAGTGTAATTACAAAATAAAATAAAAAGTGTATTTACACCAAAATATGGCAGGGTTTGATTCACTAAACATTATAACTTTACACCCAGTCTCGTAGATATTTGATGGCCATTAACACGAAATGCTAAAGATATCTACGCAAATTTAAACTTTTGATTAGTTTTTAGTAATTTGCGGTGAATCGATGTGACCCTCGGGAAATAATTTATCGAATTTATAGGAAAATAAAATTATGTAATGTGTACGTACAGTCTTATAGATGTGTGACGACTAGGCTTCGGATTTTAATGTAAATACATTTTTTTTTTTGGGTTAAGATTAAGTAAAATAAATAATAGAGTTTTGCGAATCATAAATATTCAATTTCGGTAAATGTTAAATAGTTCACATCGGTTAAACTTCATGTAGTTCCTGCACACATATTGTTGTATACCGGAAATAAATAGAAAACCTTACAAAATTGTATGTGAAGGGTAAACGGAAATGAGCAAATGATGTTCTGTCCACGGCCCCACTGGTTCAACAACCAGCCGTTAAAGCAATATTTTACAATACAACGAAAAGTAATTTTTAACCAAGGTGGTATCCGAACAACTCAGTTGGTTAAGCCACCCTCTAACGAGGCCAGCTCAAAGCATTCTGGGGTGAGCTAGCCAATGCAACGTCCACTTAGACAAACACAGTTCGCGACTCAGCTGGAAATCGAAAATGTTGAACTACACAAAAGACTGAGTGAAATACCCATAGCGGAGAGCAAAAAAAGAGAATATTTCTCTAAAATAAAGAGAACATTTTTTAAATAGTAAAATATGGTTGTTTTAGAGTTAATAACAAAAAAATGTATTCACATTATAAATTTTTTAATTGAAATATAGGTTTTTCAGATTAAATGAAACCCTTTGCAAATTAAGTGCAACCTTTTGAAACAAAATAATTAAGTGAAACATTTTACAACTTTTTACTAAATTAAATGAAACAATTTGATTGCTTGATTGGACTGTAAGACCAAGTTAGACCTATTCCTACAGCCTGTTTATACATAACAATAAGAAGGATAGTGTTGTTGAAGCCTAAAAAAAGTGAAGTCGTTGTGAGATGGCATTTATCATCATTTTATAGTAAACTTATTTAAATGTTCGTCGTGAGATGGTGCTTTCGTTAAAACTTATTTTGTAAGAAATATTTTTTTTTTTTTATTATATTGTCATTGTAGAATTTGTTGTATGAAAATATATTTCAAGTGAAATTGTTCTTGAGTCTTAAAAATAACAGCGACTAATAAAAAATAAATAATAATAAGTGATCTACTATATAAGAATAAAATAAAAACTTTAATTATATTTTGTGTTCGCAATTTATTGGCGTGTTTTACAACCGGTTGAGAGATTTGGATATCAACAGGGTTCGTATTTTGCACTTGGAGTTTGGACGGCGCATTATAACTGAATCGAGGCACAGGCGAAGCGAGCCAGCGTGAACCCAAACCAAACTAAGTAGGCTACAACTGTACAGATAGGAAGGTTTTTTTTTTGGGGGGGACGGAACGATCCGGTTTCAGACACCTAGCGATCGTACGGCACAACACAATTCTTATCTACTTCTAATCTACTAGAGTAAGGATAAAGGATTACGAGGTTGACTGGATAACGATGGTATTAGTCTTCAACAATTGCTTCTCTAAATCAACAATCTGAGAAAAAGATTTTATTATTTCACGTATATTTGGAAATTTCCTGAAATCTAATTCTAAATTAATGCTCTGCGGCTTCCTAAACAAAATTGATTGATTCAATTAGCCCAGTTACAGACACATCGATAAAGTCGATAGTTAGTAACAATGACAACGCAATTCTAATCTACACAATTGGATGCTTCAATTGCCAAAACGATTAACTCCATAAATCAAGAAGTTGAAATAAATGAAGAAACACAATTTTTCTTTTAAATCCTTGAAAACTGAACCTTTAGTTCCTTTAATTTTGTCATCTAGTGGTGTTAATAATTATTACAGAAATTTGTTTTCAATATATGTATATAGTTAGGAGCCAATCAAGTGCGTTAATATTAAAATTTTAAAAAAATCCATAAAATGGAGTTAATCGGTTGATCCAATTAATATTTCAAAGAAATAATATTTCACCACCATCTGTAGATTTCCTGAAATTTAATTCTTAATTAATATTTTTCCAGCTTCTTAAACAATATAAACATTTATTAATTTAATCCTAATGCAACTCCACAACTTACAGTAGAATTTCCTGAAACCATTATTATTTAAATAAGAATCAAAATTAGTCTAAAATTCATCAGTATTTAACAAAAAAATATTTGAGGCATCCCAAAGGCAATGGTTCCCGGACAAATATTAATAATATTCAATGCCAGATTAATTATCGGATTGGATATTTCAAATAATTTAGCTTATTTCGCAAAAATTTCAAATGTTTTATTAATTTGGATCAGCAAAGAATATTTGATTAGTTACCAAGTCCTGCACAGGACATATTAAGCCATGTTCAATGGAACTTATTATATTCCACGACCAATTACTTTCAAATATGGTATGCAGAATTGGAATGGCACTCTAACATTATGCTCAATGGAACTAGACCCTCTCTCAAAAAAAGATGATCAAATTCGGTGTGCAAAGCTGAATTTGACGAAATTTTTGGATTCAGATATAATGATCGTCTTCTTCCAGGTCGTCTTCTAACCGGAAACTTGAAAATTTATTTTGCAGAGCTGGTTTAGGGTTCTAATAAGGAAGGTCAGCTTATATTTGGGATTTTAACGTGTCTATTTGATGTTCTACAATTCGACTATTCTGAATAGAACTAGGGAACCATATCCCTAAAAATATATATATTGTCAAATCAGATATTCAGAATTGGGTGGGGATTTAAAAATGGACTTTAGTGAAGTTCTGGAGTTCTCGCTGTGCTAGGCACTTTCTTAATCAATCATTTTCGAATCTGGTATGGTGAGTTAAATCGAGACTCCAACAAAAATCCCGGATTTTTTTTCACCCGGAACCTTATAAATATAGCCGGAACCTTAGAAAGTAGCTGAAACATACCCTCTACAGTCAAACTAACTACGGCACAAGAAGTACAATGGATTGTACATACATCATATAGTCATTGCCAATCCATTGTGATTTTGTGCCGTAGTCAGTTTGATTGTAGATGGTATGGTTCCAGAATTCTTTATAAGGTTGGATTTATAAGGTTTCGGCTAAAAAATTTGTACACAATGGCTTCTGATGAAATAGTTGGTTTAGCTGTAGTACGGTTCTGGCTGACTTCATTAGGTTTCGGCTAGAATTATGAGGTTTCGGTTGCAAAATCATGTGGTGCACAATGATACACAATCCACTGTGCCTTAAATTTTTTTTGGCTGAAGAGGGTCTGGTTCCGGCTGGCTTTATAAGGTTCCGGTTGGCTGTTTAACGTCCGTACTGGATTTATAGGGTTCCGGCTTAAAAACAATTAACGCACAATGAGCTACTTGCGCCATAGTTAGTTTGGCCCCCTCTGATAAGGTTCCAGCTGGCGTGACTGATACGTAAAATAGATAATTTTTATTAAATGATTTTTTTAATTTAACGAATGTTAGAAATTGCGTTTATTTACTGTTTTACAAATACCTTTTCATTTTTTTTTGTTAATTAGCAAATTTTTAGTACATACATGTTTTGTTAGTTTTTCGAATTTGTTAAAATCTTCATATTCCTTAAAAATATAAATTCTAAATTGGATCGTGCGACTTGACTGTTTTTTCTTGTGAAAATTTGTAAAGTGACTTTAAAAAATGATTGATTAAAGGCCGGTTGCACAGATAAATGACTAATGGCTGGTTAGTTGTGTGCCAGTTAAATATTTCCATGGAATAAAATATATTTTAATAAGTTTTCATTAAATTTTTTTCTGACATTTAACTGACGCACTACTAACCGGCCGTTAGTCATTCTGTGTAACCGAGCAAGAGAAAATTATTTTTGAGATCGGGTAATAGAACCGTCTGCAAATTCGGGGGTTTCATATTTTTGAAGGGACGTGAATTCTTTTCTTGTTTATATGGACTAACGAGTTTTGAGTGTAAAAGTGGTGCCAAATTTACTTCCATTCTTCGAGGATTTAAAAATATTTACTTCGGTGAACTTACACTTGGAAGAAAATATGAAACCTCTTAAAACACGCAACTACAGTCATTGGTAATGGAACATACCATTAACGTATATAACTATTATGATTATTATTGTGAATCGCAGGTGATAAAATAGAATTAAAATTTATTATTCAAACATGAAAATCATAATTAATGACATGAATTTTTTTTCCGATTTTCGTTTTCCTTAACCATTTTCACGATTTGAGCTTTTTCATTGTACGATTCGTTCGTTTTTTTAATATTATATTTACCTCGCACATCCATACATTATGTAGTGGTTTGATGTTCGTTTTGGTTAAGGTCCGATGGTGATGGTGCGGTGGCAGTGGTTGAATTGTCTTATTAGTTTTTGACTTTTATTTATACAGAGCTACATATGGTTGAATACTCGTGTATACTAAATTGTGGACGGGGTGGGGCAATGGTTATTTACGGATGGAATGAATGAGCGAAATAGTTCCTTTTCTTGAATACAAATTATATTTGAACCAAATCGATATTTTCCTACTTTTACGTTTCATTCATTTTTAATCAAGACATTTTACTTATACTTAGCTGTATATTGTATTATTTCGTTCGACGATGGATGATGATGAAATATACAATTTACGATTTGGTTTTGTTGCTTTATGGATTTTTATGGTATATTTTTATAATATGTGAGGAAATCACGAATTCGTTCCGTTCGAAGATTATTAGGTGTGAATGATAATAATTATTTCTATTTTGTATTAACTTACTTTACAGGTCTTTTATAACGTCGTGTGACGGGTGGCTTGAATGAAAATGAAGTGAAATTAGTTTATATTAGTATAGAAGTTTTGTCGATTACACATAATAGAAAATTATATAGGTGCTAATCTAGTATTTTATGCTTATATAGATAACTATATAATAATAATAATGATATCTAGCCAGTATACCTACATCAAATTTGATTTGACAACCATACAAAAAGCTTAATTATTTTATTCCATTGATGTGGATATTTTATCGTCGTTTTTATCTGGATAACGCCTTTAAACAACCATATAATTATCGTACAAAATTACTTAACAGAATAAACTTTTCGTAAGTATAGATTACATGAAAATTATCGTGGTGTTTTATTGTCATATTACATAATTTAATGAAAAAACTCGACATACCTAATTATACCGCCCCTAGTCATGCGTAACTGTTTTCTCAAAATTCTTGCTGAGCTTAGAAACACAGTTGATAATGATTGTTTTTAAACAGAATTATTTCACCTCAATTTCTCACATTACTAAATAGAACAGCTTACATTTTTCTAATTTTTGTTAAGTCACCAACAAACTTTAGACAATTGTTGTTTGGAAGTTTAATCCATTTTATTGATTCACATGACAAACGCTACATAGCAAAATCATTACAGTAAAAGCTTTAAAGATATTTCAAAATTTTCCAAGAAAGAATTAACTATTTAAAGAATTTAATTCGGATCATTTTATGTTTACTTTTCTAAAAAATTGGAATTACCAATTTTTTTTGTAGCGTTATGATTCCCATTATAAGTTTGAAATTGGCATTTTTATACGGTGGTGCTTCCAAATCCGGTATTTGAGTGCATCGGTACGATCTTGCATCCCGTGAAATTGCACAGTTAGACATACAAGGAATGCAGTAACAACCTGTTGGATTATAAATTGTCTCAAATTTTGTTCGGTTGGATGGCGGTATGTGCTTATTGATTTATTCCTTGTTAATGGTGCACCAGAGTAAAAACAATGGTCTGCATGCCGCCCAACACAGCTCAGGTGCGGATAATTGAGCAATTGATGTCTAATTCAGTATCATAACTTATTTGTTGCGGTGACCTTTGAGCTACCGTAAGTTGTGGCATGGTTTCGACCACTGGAAATTTTTTTTTTTGGTAGATTTCTTGGATAAGTCTAACCATCCCGAAAAAGTGTAAATACATTAAAAAATGTAGCACCATCCCGAAAAAATATTTATGAGAAAAAATAATAAAATACAAAAATAAATTTAATGTAAAAAAATTACTGGTAAAACTTTTTTTTTTTATATATTTAACACGAATAGCGATAATTTGTGTAGTTACTATATGGGTCCACATTAAATTCTATATCGCAATACCTGGAGATTAAGCCACCATGTGGCATATACGGCCAGACAGGTCAAGATACTAGCAAAGAAGAGGAATTGGCCCCAAGTCCTTATCAGGTGGAAATAACTTTTTTTTAAGTTTATTTATTGGGTTTTGGTATATGTCTCAGCTCTTTTTTATTAAACCAGAAAATATATTTGCTTGCTTAGAAAATGAAAGAATTATTTATTGAAAGTATGCCTTATCTGCAGCGTACTGCATTATCTTTTAACGTACTGCATATCCAAAAATTTGGCTTGATTTATCACTTAGGACGGCAGTCCAAACGAGTGACGAAAGCACCTACTGTGCTGGAAGTCGGACCAAGTATATATACAGCAAGTTTTGAACTTTTTCCCTTTGAGGCCACCAGGGTCATGTTATATACCATTGGAAAGGTCTTAAAAAATAAACCCAAATAATGTATAAAAACATATATTTCTTCCAACATTGAGTGGAGATATGACCTTCCGAAAATTGCCCCAAAAAATCAGTTTTTCGGGTATAACTGCCCCAAAAAGTGCCCCAATTATTTTTTAACTAGAAAGTTATGATTGTAGACGTCAATACCAATTCAACGACTTCTCAAACGTCGTAAACGGATGATTTTAACCAAAGTTATGACATTTTTAAATTTTTCTATGACGTCACCATTTAATCTTGCTTTGGAATATATGTTTGCTTGTCCGTACCTCTTTCATTTTATCTCATATTTTCAGGGTTTGTAGTACTTGAAAAAATAAGCAACTTTTGTTCTACAACTTTTTGAATTGACCGCCATGTTGGCCGCTGCCAGCCTCTGAACGGCCATTTTTGGCCATTTTGTCACGCCCACAGCGCTGAACCGATTCGACATACCCTGGACATATGCATATCGTTGGAAAGGTATTGACGCCAGCTATCAAATAGCATAAAAAAAATTCAAAAAATTAGGGTGCAGGGTCATTTTGGCCAAAAAACTGAAAAATGCGAAATCAGCCGGCCGCATTCGGCCAAATTGCTAAAAAATGAGCCCAAGACTTTTGGTTCATATTTTCAGGATTATTAGCCACATACCTCACCTACAATATGACATCAACCGTTTGTCCCAGAAAACTCGTATATTTTAGATATTGACCTCCATAACTTAAAGCCACCCTAATTTTTTGCAAAATTTCATTTTTTGGCTCAAATGCACCCTAATATCGGTCCGTTGCGGTTCATAATGATAGTGGATCAACGTATTACAATGAAACAAATATAAATACATCATATTATTATCGTTGCTAAGAGAATTTTTACCAGTGACCCTGTTTTCATAACAAAAAAAATTAAAAAACTGACAAATTGATGTGATCAAAAAAATCACTAAAAACATTGAACATTTGACAGTCTCCTTGCATTAAATCGATACTTTTATAATCTTTATGATGATTTCTTTAAAAAAACAGATCTTATCTCCCCTCCCATCGCATGAAGATGGAATATCAGCGAGAGGGTAGCTACCATTAAATTTTGTTTCCAACTAACACACTAAAATATGTATATTTTATTGTATTGTTTAAGGAATCAAAAATGAATGGTAGCCGCATGCGGTTAGTGACAAAACAGCAAGACACTTGCAAAAAAATTACTCAATCGAATTTCTACCAAAAACACATGCATCTGATCTAAATTTTTACTACTCTGTAACATGCACTAAAAACTAAACTACAAATGTTCAGCCGATAGTCTACGAGAATCGGGTGTGTAATAAGATCACACCCGGCATGACCTGTTTGGGGCATGTGGTAAAGGATTCTGAAATAAAATCTACTAAAATACTACAAAATAAAGATTAAAAAATTGCATGCAAAATGAAGAAATAGAATCGTCTACCACACACCAGAAACAGTACACCAGAACGTAGGCTATCGTCCTGAACATAATGAAAAAAATACCTATCTGAACCTAATGATGAGACCTGACCCTACTACTTTTCAACATGGGTAGTGCGGTGTAAGGTGGGGCGGGTGAGATGGGTTTTGAGTGTTTAAATTAGATAGTGGGTCGGGAAGGTAGTAATGTTTAGGAGGCGTGGTTTGCGATTGATTGGGGTCGGTTGGGCTAGGTATAGATGGAGTTAGGTGGGTGTGGGTGGATGTGGGTGTTTGTGATATTTGAAATACACAAACCACACTGCACAGAACCTCTTTTTCTTAGACACGGAATAATAATCCTGTTAATACTATATAGGCAGCAAAAATGCTGACAAAGTCGGGTTCCGAACCTTTCCCGTCTTTTTTATTTCATTGATGTTTGTGTGAGTGTGATTTCACTGAAAATTTGTTTCAGTCGCAATTAAAACCAGTATCATAGGTAAACGGGGAAAGAATAGAAGAAAGTTATAATTTCTGTGAGATCAAGTGTGGAATAGAGCATTGTGCTTCATACACAGACGCACGCCACTGGAGTGACGAATATCGAGAGAAGAAGAACGAATCATGCACACTCCGTAACATACAGCCGACAGCTGTGTGAAAGTATGCGTAATTCGTTCTTCGCCTCTGGCTATTCGTAATTTCAATGCCGCGCGTCTGTGTATGAAGTCGTATTCATACGACGGATAAAAATCTCAGATTTTTCTATCCCAGATTTTTTTTCAACTCTTTGTTTGAAAAAAGCGTGTCTGTTGTATAATTTACGTGATGTAATTGGTTAAAACGATGGAATAGAAAACTCGATAATTTTTATCTGTCGTATGAATACGACTTAAGCCACAATAACACGTAGCAGCCAATTGTGTGCTATCGAGTGTGTGTGTGAACTGTTTTGACTGACAACAATAAAACGAATCGCCATGCAATTCATTTTCAATTTGCCGTGCCAAAATCATTGACATCAAATAAAAAACTTCTTAACGAGGTAAATGTTTGAGTGACGAAAGCCGAATTCAATTCCCAAAATTTCTGATATCAAATTTGTGCCGAAAAAAAAACAATTGCATTCGATTTGTCAACGATTTTTCGAAATGTTAGTGCATTCGGCGCGTTTGTTTACATTTTTCTGTCTAGCTGTCAAAAACAACAACTTGCCAACGATTTTTCGGAATGTTCAACAACAACGGGCTGAATGCACTAACATTCCGAAAAATCGTTGACAAATCGAATGCAATTCTTTTTTTTTCGGCACAAATTTGATTTCAGAAATTTTGTGAATTGAATTTGGCTTTCGTCACTCAAACATTCACCTCGTTAAGAGGTTTTTTATTTGTTAAATATACAACGAGAAGTTTCGATGTTGATTTTCCTCAATACGTACTCAAGCGCCAAATTGAATAGCACAGGCGAGAGTGCATCTCCCTGTCGAATACCAGATTTTAATCCAAAGGAAACAGACACAGTTCCTTCGATTACAATTCTATATACAGACCCGGACGTTGATAACTTCACCAGATAAACGAGTTTATTTCTCACTGAGGTTCCACCAATGTTATTTCCACCTGATATGGACTTGGGGCCAATTGTATATCTTAGCTAGTATCCTGACCTATCTGGCCATATATGCCGCTTGGTGGCTTTATCTCCAGGTATTGCGGTATAGAATTTAATGTGAACCCATAGTGGTGGAGCACAGTCGGATTGGAATATAAAATCCACGGAATTTGTGGCCTCTGATGACGATGCTGTTGGTTCCACGTTGCCGTATAGTGGACTGTATCTTCCTACACCGGTTGTTCTTGGCGTTTATTTATGTTCCGCAATTCAACGCACTCGTGATAAATGTTAGACACAGATTTTATTTATTTTAGAATATTTATTTTATTTAATAATTTATTTTGCTTGTTGAGTTTGCAAAGATTTTTCTTATAATGAATTAATTTTTTGGAACATGAATAAATTTGACAATTTTACTTCCAAAACGATTTGAAATGTAAGTTCAGTGCGTTACTCTGATGGTAACGCAGTTTTTGTTTCCATATTATACCTCTACTACAATTTTTTGTTCTTGTTAATACACATAGACGTCAAAATGGAAATTGTAAACAAAACAATTTCTGCATAATTATGGATGTGAGCTAAGTATTTATGATTTATCTTATTAAACTAATTACTAATTAAATACAATATATTTTCAGGTTTGCCCGAATTAATAATATATTATATGATAATGGAATTGTAAGTAATTTTAAACGTATTATAAATTTATATTTACTAATAGAATTTTTCTTCCAGATGTAGAAGTATGTCATCAATTTTTATGTGTTCCAGGTTTTTATGTAATTTTAGGTTGAGAAGGGATATTATGTGTTAGGCACCAACACATAGTAACTATACAAATTATTGCTATTCGGGCTAAACAAATAAATTTAAAAAAAGGTTATTTCCACCTAATATGGACTTGGGGCCAGTTCTATATCTTAGCTAGTATCCTGACCTGTCTGTCCCTATATGCCGCTTGGTGGCTTTATCTCCAGGTATTGCAGTATAGAATTTAATGTGGACCCATAGTAACTACACAAATTATCGCGATTCGGGTTAAATATATATAAAAAAAAAAGTTTTACCAGTAATTTGTTTACATTAAATTTATTTTTGTATTTTATTATTATTTCTCATGTATAAATAGTTTTTCGGGATAGTGCTACATTTTTTAATGTATTTACACTTTTTCGGGATGGCTAGACTTATCCAAGAAATCCACCAAAAAATTCGGGCTCGGGCTAACTTCACCGACTTATATATACATATTTTTGTGAATCGTTGCCGCGAAAGAGTTTCACCCGGTTTTAAGATGACGATTGACGGTGAGTTGTTTATTGTTATTTCAGTAGAACCGCAACAATGGCAGGTATTGTGTTCTCCATCTCATTTCAGTTTGGTGTATTGTCAATTAAATATGCCATTATCTTATTTTTTATTGATTTCAAATTTTACTTGAGATATTCTGTCCAAATGAATTAACCCACTCTAGTTGGGGAGGGTAAAATTTACAATTCAACTTTAAACCCCTTAAAACATTTTTTTAAATTTCTCATTCAGCATAATAATTATCTATTTATTTCAATACCTATGTTCTTTAATTATACCTCGTAAGTTTTTTGAATATATTTATTTCCTTTTATACAGAAGCGGTCTCGCAAAACTTATGTAACCCTTAAAAACCCCATCTATAATTTTCAAGGAGAACCCTCAGGAAAGTGATAAGCAACTGGCCATGTAATTACACCGATGTTTACGGGTCCTTTCCAGGCTCTTGATTGTCAGCCACTATTTCAGTCTATTCAAAGTGACAATATGCTATAATTATCACTAAGGCTTCATCGTGTGACATAACTTCTTCAAACGGGGAATCAAAATTTTTCCACTAGTAGAACCTACATAAGTTCGAACCCTGGACGTAACTAAAAGCCTAATTTTGGCGGGCTTGAAAGTCTCATGTAAATTTAAAATAATTAACAACGCGGAAATTATGCTACCCTAACTATACATTGTGTTTTGGAAACCCGTGTTTTATTACGAATAAAAGATTCATCTTACGGCTCGTGGTAATTTCTTATCCACAGCCTTATGAGTTAAACTGAAGAAAAATAAAATGCCAATTTCCTCAGAGATCGCATCATTCTCCCTGAGATACAACTGAGAGTAAGTAAATGCTCTAGATTTAAACATGTGATTCAAGCTCATTCACCGGCGTGTGAGTTGGGACAATGTCACAAATAAACTGATAAGACAATTCGATTCAGCACTGAGGAAAATTTCAAAATTTGTGGGAGTGCTCTAAATTAAACTTAGGATTCACTACGTGATTCCATAATATTTTTGGTAATGTATACCAAATTTTCGGGTCAAAGTGGGGCCCCAACTTGAGCGCCACTGAGAAGCAGCCCCATACGTTTTTATATGCGACTCGTGTCTTAATAAATGCGATTTTATGTTATACAGGACATAGTAGTCTATATAAACGTCAATTAGAGACGCGGATTATAGTATTTTCTTGCGAAATTTTGGAGGAACGTACATGTGATTTATAGATCAATGCAAATTTACTCGTCCTCAAAAATTCATTATAACGAGACAGTTTATCTAATACTTTTTATCGAGACATTCTTGAAACACATATACATCTTTTTTTTTTGTTATGGCTTTTTGGGACAGGTTTAGGACAAATTTCTCTAATGTTGCTGAACTGAAGACGGATTCAGTGTTACGTTCGTTCGTTCCTGCCTGCCTTCTGAAATTTTTTTAGAGACACAGAACTTACCAGATTTATACGTATAAATTTTAACCGAAGAACTCTTTGACCGTACACTAAACTTTAATGTAATAATTTACCTTTTTTATAACCCCAACTCGTTGAAGTAGGATGGATATTTTTTTAAATACTGTAAACTTTCATTGTTATAATGAATTCTTTTGTATTGGTGAGAAGTACGGGTTTTCGTCAATAAACTTTGACGTTGGAAAATATCTGTCAATCTATTAATGGCAGATGTATACTAACAAAAGATTAAAAAAACCGGCAATCTAGTTGAAAAAAATAATGCAAATTTTTATGAAATATATCAGCTACGGTTTGTTGTCAGCGGTCGCCCTCGAAAGCAGGGTAAATAGAGCGTTTGGTCTGATATTTTGGAGCTTTCCGAGATTAATTCACCGTGGTGACCAGACAAAAAGTTACGAATGGGTATTTTTATTGTGCAATGTGTCATATGTATATACATTTTCTAATTATTACAAGCCATATAGTTGTAGGCTTTTTTTCAAAAATATTTTTGCCTCGCCACATCCGAGAAAAAAATACAGATGATTTTTACAACAACAATTTTTTATATTTTGTTTTGAGCTGAATGTTTATACAGCCATTTCTATTCATTTTAAAATTAAATAAGTTTACCATACCCTATTCATGATGGATGAGCTTCTTATAAATGCGATGTCACATACACATATCTGCGGACGACTTCTAAAAACAAGTTTGACATTTACGAATTAATTAGAGCATATTTTTGACTTAAGTTAATGAGATAATATATAGAATTTTAAACTAGTAGCCAAAACAATAAAATTGCAATTATTTAATAATTTTAATTGAAAAATAATCATTTTTCTAATTAGCCGTTTCTAGAAACGATTTTTGCACTGGATGTTATAATTTTAGACGTGAACGAACGCACAAAAATCTAAAAACGATTTTCGAACTCATCAAAAAATTGTAAACGATTTTTTTCTCTGTTGTCGATTTCTTTGATTACTTCAAAACAATTTCAAAAATTTCAAATACAAATTTCTTTTTCATTAATTTAATATTTTTATTAAAAGCTCATCATGAATATGGTATGGTAAACTTATTTAATTTTAAAATGAATAGAAATGGCTGTATAAACATTCAGCTCAAAACAAAATATAAAGAATTGTTGTTGTAAAAATGGTCTGTATTATTTCTTGTATATGGCAAGGCAAAATAAATTTACGGACGATTCGTCTGTAATTAGATGTGTATGTGACAACGCTATAAGAAAAACACAATAGAGAACAAAACCGTTTAAAATTTTTTGATGCGTTCGGAAATCGTTTTTAGATTTTTGTGCGATCGTTCACGTGTCAAGTTGTACCATTCAGAGCAAAAATCGTTTCTAGAAACGGCTAAATATAAAATTGATTATTTTTCAATTAAAATTATTAAATAATTACAAATGTATTATTTTATCTATAATTTGAGATATTTTAAATATTATCTCATTAATTTGAGTCAAAAATATGCTCTAACTAATTCGTAAATGCCAATTATGTTTTTAGAAATCGTTCGTAGAAATGTGTATGTGACATCGCTTTAAAAGTCCTAAATTGCGTACTAAATTATTACTTATTGTGCGCATATCAACAATACGGTAGCTTGAATCCGGTACCTTCTTCGTTTCATTCCTCTTTGCCTATAAAACAAATAAATTTTATAGATAAAGGCGAAAGAAACGAAGAAGTTACCGGATTCAAGTTACTGCAGTGTGGATATGCACATTCAGCATCTATAATAAAATACAGAAGTTTAAAATTTTTTTCAAAAGTGTTGTAACAAGCCCAAAATGGGCTAAGTGGGCCAAAATGATTTCTGATGTTTTCTAGAAATCGGGTTTTATTCGGGTTCGAAAAAAAACAATTATTTTTGACAAATACAACAAATTTACTGTGATTCATATAAAATCTCTAGTACAAACTGAAAACACCTACTCTGGAAGTTGTAAGCTCTTAGAAGTGTATAAGGATTGAAGGTTTTTACTTTGATTTTTACCTATACAACTTTTGAATATTAAACCAAGTGTTCCCCTAATTTTTCCGAAAAACTCATGTTTTGTAGTTTGACTGGGTCTAGTACAAACTGAAAACACCTACTCTGGAGGTTGTTAGCTCTTAGAATTGTCTTAGGATTGAGGGTTTTTACTTCGATTTTAAACTGTTCAACTTATAAATATTAAACCCAGTGTTCCTCTAATTTTTCCAGAAAACTCATGTTTTCTAGTTCGATTGGGTCTAGTTCAAACTGAAAACACCTACTCTGAAAGTTGTAAGCTCTTAGAAGTGTCTTAGGCTTGAGGAATTTTACTTTGATTTTTACCTATACAACTTTTGAATATTAAACCCAGTGTTCCCCTATTTTTTCCGGAAAACTCATGTTTTCTAGTTTGACTGGGTCTAGTACAAACTGAAAACACCTACTCTGGAGGTTGTTAGCTCTTAGAATTGTCTTAGGATTGAGGGTTTTTACTTCGATTTTAAACTGTTCAACTTATAAATATTAAACCCAGTGTTCCTCTAATTTTTCCAGAAAACTCATGTTTTCTAGTTCGATTGGGTCTAGTTCAAACTGAAAACACCTACTCTGAAAGTTGTAAGCTCTTAGAAGTGTCTTAGGCTTGAGGAATTTTACTTTGATTTTTACCTATACAACTTTTGAATATTAAACCCAGTGTTCCCCTATTTTTTCCGGAAAACTCATGTTTTCTAGTTTGACTGGGTCTAGTACAAACTGAAAACACCTACTCTGGATGTTAGCTCTAAGAAGCGTCTTAATATATAGGGTATATACTTCAATTTTTACCTATATAACTTTTGAATATTTAACCCAGTGTTCCCTAAATTTTTCCGGAAAGCTCATGTTTTCTAGTTCGATTGGGTCTAGTACAAACTGACAACACCTACTCTGGAAGTTGTAACCTCTTAGAAGTGTCTTAGGATTGAGGGTTTTTACATTGATTTTTACCTATACCACTTTTGAATATTAAACCCAGTGTTCCCCTAATTTTTCCGGAAAACTTATGTTTTCTAGTTTTATTGAGTCTAGTACAAACTCAAAACACCTACTCGGGAAATTGTAAGCTCTTAGAACTGTCTTAGGATTAAGGCTTTTTACTTCGATTTTTACCTATTCACTTTTTGAATATTAAACCCAGTGTTCCTCTAATTTTTCCGGAAAACGTATGTTTTCTAGTTTGACTGGGTCTAGTACAAACTGAAAACACCTACTCTGGATGTTAGCTCTAAGAAGCGTCTTAATATATAGGGTATATACTTCAATTTTTACCTATATAACTTTTGAATATTTAACCCAGTGTTCCCTAAATTTTTCCGGAAAGCTCATGTTTTCTAGTTCGATTGGGTCTAGTACAAACTGACAACACCTACTCTGGAAGTTGTAACCTCTTAGAAGTGTCTTAGGATTGAGGGTTTTTACATTGATTTTTACCTATACCACTTTTGAATATTAAACCCAGTGTTCCCCTAATTTTTCCGGAAAACTTATGTTTTCTAGTTTTATTGAGTCTAGTACAAACTCAAAACACCTACTCGGGAAATTGTAAGCTCTTAGAACTGTCTTAGGATTAAGGCTTTTTACTTCGATTTTTACCTATTCACTTTTTGAATATTAAACCCAGTGTTCCTCTAATTTTTCCGGAAAACGTATGTTTTCTAGTTTGACTGGGTCTAGTACAAACTTAAAACACCTACTCTGGAGGTTGTTAGCTCTTAGAAGTATCCTTAGAACTGTCTTAGTATTAAGGCTTTTTACTTCGATTTTTACCTATTCAACTTTTGAATATTAAACCCAGTGTTCCCCTAATTTTTCCGGAAAACTCATGTTTTCTAGTTTGACTGGGTCTAATAAAAACTGAAAACACCTACTCTGGAGGTGGTTAGCTCTTAGAAGTATCTTAGGATTGAGGGTTTTTACTCCGATTTTTACCTATACAACTTTTAAATATTAAACCCAGTATTCCCCTAATTTTTCCAGAAAACTCATGTTTTCTAGTTCGATTGGGTCCATTTCAAACTGAGAACACCTACTCTGGAAGTTGTAAGCTCTTAGAAGTGTCTTAGGATGGAGGCTTTTTACTTCGGCTTTTACCTATACCACTTTTGAATATTAAACTCAGTGTTCCCCTAGTTTTCCGGATAACTCATGTTTTCTAGTTTAACTGGGTCTAGTACAAACTGAAAAAACTTACTCTGGAGGTTGTTAGCTCTTAGAAGTGTCTTAGGATTGAAGGTTTTTACTTCGATTTTCACCTATTCAACTTTTGAATATTAAACCCAGTATTTCCTAAATTTTTCCTGAATATTAAACCCAGTGTTCCCCTAATTTTTTCGGAAAACTCATGTTTTGTAGTTCGATTGGGTCTAGTACAAACTAAGAACACCTACTCTGGAAGTTGTAAGCTCTTAGAAGTGTCTTAGTATATCCCTCTAATGCATGAATTTTTTTACGAGGTGGTAAATTCATACTAGGTTGAAATTGTGTTGAATAGGACAAATTTAAAGTGAAAAATTATTTTTGAGGCCAATCCATTCAGCCACATGTGGAATTTCAAAGTCCGCCTTTAGGCGGGGTAATGCAGTACGACGAAATAAACAAAATTTTCAAATTAATATCTTTTATTCACAAGACATTGCAAAATAAATATAGGAACAGAATTCATTGCAAAACAAATATAGGATGATTAGCGATTCAAATTGTGATTTATCATATTTTTATTTATTTATTGTGGAACTCATAAAAACATGTTTTATTCGGTGAGTTACATAAACTAATATTGCATTTCACGCAAAATGCTTGTGTTTCTGAATTACATTTTGGAAACTTGCATTGCCGTTTACCTGATCGGCCACGAAAAATGCAACAATGAACTACTTGATCGTAACGGACATCTACAGTGGGGAGATATGCAATCTTGGCTGGTTTTGGAGAAGGTGTTTGAGATGCATTAGATGGTCGCCCAACGTTTCTCTTCTCTGCCGTCATTCCGCTGGAACAGAGTGATTCAGCCACTTTAGTCCGAAATGCTCAATTTTTTCATGTTTTGGATTTATTCTGTGGTACAAAATATAAGCTTTCACAACTGCTACGTCAATAAGATGATAAAATATACGGTTCGACCATTTTCGGGTTTTCATCCGTATATGGTAACGGCCTAATAATCCACCCATTAGATCGACACCCCCCATATGCCGGTTGTACTCTTTTATTATGTATGGACAATCGATTTCATACTGCTTTCTTTCTTTTTTATCCCATCTGGCAGCTTTCTGTGGTTGCAAGTTGTCTTCGCTGGGAACAAATGGTTTCGTGCCAACATACGTCGACAGAAGCCGTACTGTTTTTGTATCTTTCCATAAAACTGACGAGATGTCGACTCCATAAGCATTGCCCACATACTCCTCAGAGTATCCACGTTCAACTTTCTCCCCACTTAAGACCGCATCACTCGACAGCTTACAATTTGGCACACGATTTGAACGGACAGTTTCCAAGCTAAATATCCCTCTGCTACGTAGGTATGTTAACAGGCCCATGGACGTGTAAAAATTATCGAAATATAGTATATGGTTAACGAAATTCGGTATATTTTTTGAAAGGCGAACAACTACGTTCGACGATGCCCCAAGATCAGGTGCGCCTTCGGGAGTTTTATTATCCCCAGCACCGCAATAAATTTCGAATGCGTACGAGAAGCCACTGGAATCGCAAAGTGAGAACAGTTTAAAACCCCATTTGTGTGGCTTGTTCGGCATATATTGACGCAACACAGTCCCTACCATTTTAGTTGTCCACATTTGCTCATCTACGCAAAGTCTTGGTAGCATTGGCACTGAACAGAAAATTTCGTTAAAGTGTACTGTTAGTGGTCGAACCTTGAACAACCTATCAAAATCTGGATGATCTTTATCGACTGCAAGAGAATTATCGTTGAAGTGAAGATATCGACGAATTTCTTCAAACCTAAGTACAGGCATCACTTGTCGGATCGCTTCAAATGAATGTCTTCCCCAGAATGATCTTGTATTGGGGTAGCGATACACAGACGTAAAGACCCCTATAAATTTCCGTATGTCGTTGGAGTCGACTTTGAATTTTGTCCCAATATTCTTTTGGCAGGCATATAGATTTGATTATTCTGTAATGTGCTTAACAAGATCATCATTCACAAAATATTTGAAGCAATCATATGGGATTTTAAGTTCTTTCAACTTTGGAGGTAATTCTTTGTCGCCTCGAAATACTATATCGTTAATATGCAACGTTAAGTTTTGTTATTTCCAAATTATAGATTGGAATTCACGACTGTCATTTTTTATTTTCAGTACATCTCCAGAAAATTTAATGCTGTGGAAATAATTGGTCCGTTTGGTTCTTCTACCAATTCTGGTGATCGGATACGCTTTCTCCGACTATATTTTTTACTGGTTCGACTTGTATGTTTACTTTGAGCAAGTGTTGATGGCTCATTCTCAGATTGTTCGTGGGCATCTCTCAATGTACCTATAGTGACCTCAGTAATTTCACTGGTTATACCACATCGGTTGATGAATTTTCAATTACACCATCTTCAGTAACCACAGTATGTATTGATGAAATTTGATCATCGTTCAAATTACAGTCATCCTCATCGTCACTTGTTTCTACATTAGATTGTATTGAATTCATAAGTTCTTCGATTTCCGCATCGGTCATTTCAGAAACATTAAGTCCGAAGTCGAGAGGCCATATCTAAATAAAATACAGATGTATTGAATGAAACATAGCGAGGAGTTATGTTTACACACATATTTCTAAACAGACAACACAATATATTTCATTTTTTACCCGAAATTTCAGTAAACATTTATTCAGAATAGTTGACAATTTTTATTTTTATTTTGTTGTAATGCATAAGTCCGCCTATAGGCAGGTATTACAAAATGCAATCGCAGCGGTGTCCCATAATAATTTTTATTATGCCAACACCAAAAACGGAGATAATAAACACAAAACAACTTACCAATAATTTTTTTAGTGTTATAAAATTGCAGAAAATATGTTTTATAATTAATTAAAATATGCGAACTAAAATAAAACATTAAAACTTCTCTTTCAATCAAAACGCTGAACTTAACTGTTATTTTTGGTCCGAATGTACATATTATAACAACAAACACTATACTATTGTGATGAGAGAAGTATAAAAGAGAATAACAAATTTAAAATATAAAGAAAAAATTAGATGCGTTTGCGCAATTCTTGATAATGTAAAGTCAGCCTTAAGGCGGGTACATGCATTGCAGGGATATAGGGTTTTTACTTCGATTTTTACCTATACAACTTTTGAATATTAAACCCAGTGTTCAACCAATTTTTCCAGAAAATTCATGTTTTCTAGTTCGATTGGGTTTAGTACAAACTGAAAACACCTACTCTGGAAGTTGTTAGCTCTTAGAAGTGTCTTAGGATTGGGGGTATTTACTTCGATTTTTACCTATAAAACTTTTGAATATTAAACCCAGTTTTCCTCTAATTTTTCCAAAAAACTCATGTTTTCTAGTTCGATTGGGTCTAGTACAAACTGAAAACACCTACTCGGGAAATTGTAAGCTCTTAGAAGTGTCTTAGGATTCAGGCTTTTTACTTCGATTTTTACATATTCAACTTTTGAATATTAAACCCAGTGTTCCCCAAATATTTCCAGAGAATTCTTGTTTTTTAGTTTGTTTGGGTCTAGTACAAACTGAAAACACCTACTCTGGAAGTAGTTAGATTTTAGAAGTGTCTTAGTATATAGGGTTTTTACTTCGATTTTTACCTATACAACTTTTGAATATTAAATCCAGTGTTCCTTTAATTTTTCCGGAAAATTCATGGGTTATAGTTTGTTTGTGTATTGCCATGGGCATAGTCAATTAATAGATCTAATATTAAAGCATAGTAAGATTGATGACCACCTCCTTAAATCTAGACTTATATTCTTTTGGATTCTAAGTAGGTTTAATAATATTTATATTTTAGGCTTATGCTTGTTTTATACCGATATAACCATATTTTTTTTTGTTTTTAAATATAATTGTAATGATTTTTAATAAGTTAAATCTATCGGTAAGACCAAGTCACAAATGCATATATAACTTTACAAATATTTATATTTTTTGTTGTGAAAAAAAATGTTTAAGCTCTTGCTATGTATAATATAGTTTCGCCTAAATGTTGTTTTTTGATGTATTTTACTAGTACATATACAGATTTTTTTACTTAGGATTAATTTAGGAAATATTTCACTCTGTCCTTCAGGCCCCCATACACGGTCAGTTTTAACTGGCAATCAACGTGATTGACATTCACGACTGATAATTGATTACTTCCATATTTGGTCAATCAAGAAGGTCATTCGTTCTTCATTCGTTCATTTATTTTGCCAATCAAAAAAACTGATGTTCACTGTACTCTTCTGCGCGTTCGACTGACATTCATGTACATACACGATTCAAATATTGAATTCCATCAATCATAAAATTTGATTGTCAATCATTATCAGTCATACACATACACGCGATCAGTCATGACTTTCAGTCACGTTGATTGCCATTCAAAACTGACTGTGTATGGGGGGCTTTACGTTATTTATTATTGTAAAAGCTAAGGATAAAAAAGAAAATCTAAACGTTGAGCAAGCACTTCGATTTATGGGGCCAAATAAATGGAAGCTCACGATTCACCTGGTTACCAAGAAGCATGATTACCAAGATTCGTTGTTCGTTAGAAATAATCTACCTTTATTTAACGATTTGTAAGTTACATTGAACTAAATACATGCTTATGATTTCAATAAATGTGAATTTAAAAAAAATGATTAGTTTTATGTTTTTTTTTCGGATAAACAGGGTACCCGCGTATTTCACTTAATAACTAACCAATGAGCGGGTATTTAGTGTTCGGGTATTTTACGAACCCTAGATATGTGAAATTTGGTAGAAATCTGTGAATCGGAAGTAGCAACTTCCCTGTCCCAATATTTTAATATATTTTATATAGGTCGGGCTGACCTTTTTGGTTTACTTTCCAAAACTTTCAAAAAAAAAAATTACCAAAAATCCGTTAAATTCAATATTTCACTTTAAAATCAAGTGTTGTGTATTCGAGAACTATACGTATGTTTACATTCGTCTCAAAATAAAGTCGTGTGTTGGACACAATTTTTTCAAATTTTTTCTAAGGATGGTTAAGCAGCGAATCCAGACATTTTAATGTATAAAAGCACAAATAATGAAATTCCTATTAAAATCCCATGACTGATTTGTTATTTCTAAATAATCAGAAAACTAACAACCAATTAAATTATTGGTTGATTACCATATTCTCAATTATTATGACTGATATGTAAATAAGCATATACCCAAACAGTTTTGATTTTGATTTTATGTCGTTCAAATGTATACACAAAAAGGTATAAACATTGTCAAGCATGAATATCGTTGAACGAAGGACAATTAAATCGATAACATCGCATATAAAAAGACTGCTTTTTGTAAATACCTCGTGTGTGTGAATAGAAAATATATATTCAGGTGCGGTCCCCAACAAAATTTACATATTTAATAATTTAGCTGTTAGATTTTTGGTTCTAGATTATCAACAAAAAAAAAAAATTATTGTAATAATTATAAATTCTACAAATCCGATTAAAAGGTTGACGATTTTAGGTAATTATGATAATATTGAGAGTGGAATTTGCTGTAATCGTAAAGTCATTCCACATCTGCCAACAGAATATTTTAATCAAATAGGCATTCCCAGATCAACAAAATCGTATATAGTCTGTTGCAGACATAGTATGTAAAAGTAGATAATTCCGTCTCTTTGTATATTGCAAATCCGTACCGTGTAATATTATCTTCATATTCCAATTGCATGTTACACCAAAATTATATAGCTATTTTGATACTAATATAGATGTGATATTTTAACAAGGCAACATGAATTTTTAACATACATGTATGTAAATACATAAAATTTGTATTATTTTCAACATAGCACTTGTCATTTTTATATCTAGACATGGAAATCTAGAGTACAGCAAAATCATAATATACTCCATACTCGTGTACATCGTATATAACAAATCATGTTAAATATATATGGTCGTCACTAACTCAATCATGTTGCTGTAAAAAAAAACTATTTTTGGGTGTGTTCTGTTTTAATAAGTATGGGGCTATATGATAAATATATTTGCTTCTGGTGATGAATGTGCCTTTTTATTGACCTGAGTAACCTATTTAAGCCAAGCTGATATTTTGTGTTTCTGCTATTTATTAAATAATATTCAAAATTTTCGGTCAAACAATTTTATTTTTATTATTTAGCAAATTATCAAATTATAATCGAACGCAGCATTCTATCCCTGAAAAAAAAATGTTTATTTACATTAATTGGCAATAACACATATTAGCACAAGTTGACTTCTTTCAAAATCGAGATTTAACGATCACTTAGTAGAACACATCGTTAAATCCTTAATCTGCTATATTACAGTACAAAATGTCACAAGGTCATACCATGTTTTTTACAATTTACTGTCATTTTGTCGTGAACAATCAATTGCTTTTTAGATGGAAATGGGATTCTTAAATGATTTTTGGAAGAAGTTCGGGAGTATGGCCACCTGAGACGGAACTCAGCCATTTTTTAACCGACTCTGATGACGCGGGAAAAGTCTTTTAAACCCTTCTTTTAAACCCTAAAGCTAAAGAATTTTTCTTCTTTTCAACGAAATTATTACTTTTCCCGTGTCATGTATATTCGAATAACAGGAATTCCCACGATCAGCGGGTCATCATACTCGATCGGTAGATAGACGTAGAAATCCAGATCTTGTATAAATCAATAAATTGCTGGACCTTTTAATTTCTAATGCTGAAGATTTTTTCTACTTTCTACATCTAATTTATTATTAAAACAGTTCTTGTGCTTATGTGAATGCATTTTGATAGTAGACAATTGAAATTTACTCGAATTTCGGCCGAAAATATGCTTACATAAACAAAATTGAGTAAATTTTCTACGACTATTTTAAATACGTCAATAATTCAGTTTTTCTACAGAAAACGTTCAAAAACAACAAAAAATTTCTGCTGAATTTTTCTACCAATGTATATAATTTTTTTGCTATCTTCAGTAGCATAACATATCCTTATTTTTGCCTTTGTCTTTGGATCCATCATCTGCTGCGTCTATGGCTGTCCATCATTTATCTATAGTTGCTGATACTGATCGTTCTGCACTGATCGTACTATAGTTGCTGATACTAATCTGATCGTTCAAGTTATGTTACGTCTGTTATTATACCTACAAGTCTTGGCTTTAGTTCCACATCTGGTGTATTAAACAAATCATTTTGTGGAACTAAAGCTGTGTCCCAAACACCGACTTATTTCAGACTTATTTGCTTATTTGACGCCATCTTGAATAAGTCGCTCAATTCGTTCCAATTCATTATTTATACCGACTTATTTATGACGTAATATCAAAAAAAAAACAAAATGCAATTTCTGTTATATGGAAGAACAGATTTCCTTGACATGTTGGTCATTGCCGCTAGATTTGAAATAAAAAAACTTCATGATTACATTTACCGTGCGATTCTGATGAAACAGAAAGACTTCTATTTGCGTAGAAACAATTCTGATTCATAGAATTTTGCCGTCGTCCGATACATACCCCATGCGGCGTCGGTTCCCGCAGCTCCAGCCGGCAGAGGGGAACGGTGTGGGTTTCGGGGTACTCAGACTACGGCCTAGATTACCGCATTTTTTTGAATATTAAAAGGGGGAAAAGAAACAACATAATGCATGTCATCAAATTGTGGATATATGGAAGAGGTATTGGGACCCGGACCCAATAGGTGTTGAAGTATACTCCACGATGTTTAAGGCTATTAAACCGTGATTGTTAAATTAATTTAGGGTAGCATTATTACCCAATAAATTTTTTTAGAGATTTTTAACTTATTTTGGCCTACGGCCCTAGTGGTTAGTAAGTATTTAGATCCACAAAACGTTGTTGGTAGAAGGGTGTGCAATGCCTGAGGCACTGTTGCTTAAGAACCACCCGTCCCTTTTTCCAGAGGGACAACCAACGTACGCTTTGCGGATCGGTACCGCTTGGATTAGTATGTTGTGAGATTATTTTTTTTTTTTTTTACTTACCAAATAGCCGGGCTGCTACAGCTGACTTCTAATAGTTCAAATAATCGAATAACAATCTCGGCTAGTCAGCTTACAAACACTCAAAACTAATTAAATCGCAACTAACACAAAATTTCTTCACAATTACGTTTATTGTTCTTAAAATACAATTAATTTTTTTTCAAAGTAAGAAATTCGCTTAATTTATTTTATCAAAAAAAAACCCGAAAATAGAAGTTTATTTTAAACTAAGCACTCAACTAAACTCAAAACTCAAAACCACTATTAAAACTCTGACTGACTTATAAAAACTCTAGACTGACTTATAAAAACTGACCACTAAAACTGGCCAAAACTAACAAAAAAACTGACCCTTTACCAAAATTTTGGTACGGTATTTATACATATTACTTGGTTGAGGCAGGAGGGGAAAATTTTTAGTACAAAATGTACTACTCTCTCACCCAAATATAATAATTTCTGCCATATTGGCAAAATGTATAAATACCGCCCATTTAAAAGTGTTATAAAATAATCACTTGGGGAGTTTATGTATGCCGTGAAAACTGCAACGTTTTAAATTCCTACTTAGGTCGTTCGATAACTTTTAAGTAGGAAAGTAGAACATTTGCTTTTATCGCGGACATAAACAACATATGGATACGTAGTCTAATTACAAAACATTTATTTGCAATTAGATCGCGTAAACAAGAAATATTTTTATGTTTGCTGTATTGCAACTTATACCAATTTTTAGGTATATGAATGCAACAACAAACACAGAGAAGCATTTGTAATTTCGGCATGACTAGATATTTGATGAATTTTAGTGAAGATGATCTCTTCAAGGTTATGGCGAAATTACTTCAAAAATTATTATTATAATTATATGAAAATTGTGTGGGTTGAGTTTTTTAGAATTGATAACGGAATAGATTCCGTTACACTGATGTTAAGACTATTAAGAGGCTAACAGTAAAGAGGTTTTTTGTTAATAGGTTTTTTAAGAGAATCTCTTAATTGGTATTCTATTAGTAATACTCTTAAAATTTATATTAAAAACTCTCCAAATATTTTTGGAGACCTGTCAAATGTGATTTTTATTAATGCGAGCCTTTGAAATTGTATTTTATTGTTAAATAACGATAAAATACGACATATTTTTGTGAAAACTAATGTTTTACAATTCATATTTTTGTAATAAATTAGAGAATGTATTGTAGAAAATTTGTAATAAATTGCCGAGAATAAACAACAACAAAATATTTACTTCTGCTCAAAATGACAATGTCAAAATAATTTTTCTTTTAAAAATATTACATCTACACCCTTTTTATGAATTGTAAAATATAATTTAATAAATTATTTATTTACACAATCGTCATTTTTTATTAGTTTTAGTGCAACATAACAAAAATTCTAGCATTTATGATGTTTAAGACCACCTAATTGGTAGGTATTAGGCTAAGAGGTTTTTAAGAGAACCTCTTAACTGATCAGTATGTGCAGAATCGCAAAATAGTCTTAAGTAAGAGAAATCTCTTAGTTATGAGAAATATTGTAGTTAAGACCTCTGTGACTATACGCCAGAATCGCACGGTTAGTCAAGGCACATTTTTGTGTAGACATACTTATTCAAATAAGTCTGCTCGCAAGGTGACTTATTTGAATAACTCAGTGTCCACAAATAAGTTGGTGTTTGGGACACAGTATCAATAATTTTAATATTATTCGTTTTGACCGAATTAATAATACGCGATGGGGTGGTGTTGCTATTTATTATCGATCTGCAATAAATATCAAAAAAATATCTTGCGGTGCCTTAGGTAAACTAGAAATTTTAGTGTTGGACCTTACGGGATGTATTTGTAAAATCCTTATTATTATTATTATTTATAATCCTCCACCTGCTTGTGCTGATGATGTTAATAATATTGAGTCGATTTTTTTAGAAAACCTATCACTATATGGGAAAGTTATTTGTTGTGGAGATTTTAAGTTTAACATGTTGATAATAATAATAAGTTAAGTAATTACTTGAGGTTACATAGCTTGTGCTACTTACCTTATAATCCAACTAGATTAGATAGCAGTTTATTAGATTTAATAGTTTAATATGTGCCCGATAAATGCAATATAATTTCTTTTGGTCATTTAGTATTGTTTCTGCCATATCGGAACATGATTTGATTTATGCTTGCTACAACTTCTGTCGTACTATAGAGATAAATTTTATTATTCCATAGTTCGTGATTATAACGCTGTTAGCTATGAACTTTTTATAGATCAATTCTTTTCTTTAGGTTGGAGTTGAATTTATTTTTTAATGACATCAACGATATTGTTCATGTATTTAATTCATATATGTTACAGCTAGATTCTGCATGTGTCCCTGCAAGCGAAAAATAAATTTTACTTTGGGAATATGCATAATCCTAAGCTTACATGGAACAATTTAAAATTGCTTGGTATTTTATGTTCGTCTACTGAAGAATCATTACTTTTTCTGCTAATGACATTTTAGATGGTATAAGTAATGTTAGTGAATCTTTAGGCGTTTTGCCTTTGCCGAATTTTAATTATTGTAGTTCTGATTGTTATACATTTTCTTTTGATTGTGTTGATGAGCTTATGGTACTGAATGCTACTAAAGCTATTAAATCTGATTCAATGGCATATCATATGGTTGATTTCAAAATATTAAAATTATTTATTGATTTGTTTTTGCCACATATCACATTCGTTGTGAATCAGTGTTTAACGAAATCAGTATTTCCTGAGTTGTGGAAAGTGGCTTCGATTATTGCTCTTCCTAAGAAGGATGTTATTTCTACTGTTTCTGACATTCGTCCGATAAGCATTTTGCCTGCCCTTTCTAAGGTTTTGGAAACATTATGCAAATACAAATGCTTGACCACCTTAATTGTTTTGATTTTCTTTGTAAATTGCAATCGAGTTTCAATTCTAGACATAGTACTACAATAGCTCTTATTCATATACATAGTTGATGATATTTCTGCTACTTTGGATAAAAATGTAACTCGTTTGTGATTTTAGTACTTTTGGATTTCTCTAAAGCGCCCCATACACGTTCAGTTTTGAATGGCAATCAACGTGATTGATATTCACGACTGACCGTGTATGTGTATGACTGATAATGATTGACAATCAAATTTTATGATTGATGAAATTCAAACAAGTTTAAATTTTTATCATCAGTCACAATGTTTGACATTTATGATCTCGTGTATGTACATGAATGTCAGTCGAACGAGCAGAAAAGTACAGTGAACATTAGCCCACGTGTAAATAATAAATAAGTACCTATATTATTTATTGAAGTACATATACTATATTTTAGAAGACATCAGTTAAGATTTTTTTATTCAATTTAAACTTCATTTATAATGAATAAATTGGATAATGAAGAATTTTGGCGTGGCTTTATTAAATTATAACGTAATTTACCGGCCACATGAAAGTGAAATGTATAAAAATCGAGTTTTGAAGCAAGAAAGTTACTTAAAATTAGCTGAAAACTTAAAGGAAATTGATCCGACTGCTAACGTTAATAGTACCAAAAAGAAAATAAATACATTGAGATCAAATTATCGTCGGGAACTGAAAAAAGTTTCAGCGAGCGAAAAGTCGGGTGCAGGTACTGATGATATTTACGTGCCTTCAGTGTGGTATTTTAACGAGCTAGAATTTTTACGCGATCATGAAATTCAAGTAAGTGGAACTTCAACAATGGACGAAAAGAATGAAGAAACTTGTTTGATCGACAATAGTAATACAGTACGTATAAATAATATATTATGTTTTTGTTTTTTTCACTTATTCTAGGTGTTTTTATTTACATACTAAATATCATTTACATTATCGATTACATTTTGCCAATTGACTGCCCCAGCATTGTTGAAATAATAACAAAACTTATCTCTTATTTCTTTAGTCGTCATAGGTGTATTTCTTCCCTGGCAAGGTTGTAATTGACTTATTCGTTGATTTACACTTTTCCAACTTCCTGGTTCTATTTATAATTCCTGTATTCATATTTTCAGTATCAAAACTTTCATTTAAAAACATATCCATTTTATTTTTTCTTAGAAAATTATGTAAATGGCAGCAAGTACGAACAGTTATTGCGGTTTTTTCAGGACTTAAATTAATTGTTCTTAGCAGTATAAAAAACCGCGATGCTAATATCCTAAATGTATTTTCTATGATTCTACGTGCCCTAGACAATCTATAGTTAAAAATACGCTTATCTCTACTTAAATTCCTTTGTGGATAAGGTTTCATCAAATTGTTAGAAAGCGGAAATGCGTCATCCGCCACAAAAACATATGGCATTTTGCCAGTGATTTCTGGTAAGTAATCAGGCTCTGGAATCTTGATTTTGTTTTCTTGAAAATTATTATAAAAAGTTGAATTTGAAATACTCCTCCATCTGACACTCGTCCATTGGCACCAATATCTACCATAATAAATTCGTAGTTTGCGTTGGCAACAGCCATTAGAACAATACTGAAAGTGTGTTTGTAGTTGAAATAATACGAGCCAGATTCCTGTGGTTTAATTATTTCGATATGTTTACCGTCGATCGCTCCCAGGCAATGATCATAATTCCATTTTGTACCGAATTCATCAGATACAACTTTCCATTCTTTTTCTGAAGCAGGAACCTAAACATAAAATTAATGAATTCAATATTGTTTTATTATTATTATTAATAGTATCACTTTTTTATTATAACAAATATTTATTTTTAAGGAAGACATTGGATGGAACTACGTCATGTGAACCATTAAAAAAGAAAAGGAAAATAGTAAACTGTGAAGAAAAAAGAAACGAATTGCTAGAACTAGCTTGTATGCAACTACAAAAATCTTCATCGAACAACGAAATTTTAGCTAAGACTTGGGCTATTGAATTAGATAAGCTTGACCCAGAACAGCATCTATTTGCTCAAAAGGCAATTAACGACATAATTTTGAGGCTCGCTTAAAAAAACTACATCGTAATTCGATAAAAATAAATCATATATGCACCGACCAAATGGCACAGTGGTTAAAGCTTTGGCGTTTGGATCGGGAGGTACCGGGTTCGAATCCCGATAGGGGCAGGATGCAAAGTGAAATTTCATCAACAGATTTCGATCTGTGGTGAAATGTAACACATCTATGACCCCCTGCCGGTGTGCAAAACCCATGGGCCGACCCACCTTCCATGCCGGTATAGGCTGGCATGGAGCTTGCAAGGTGCAGATGGTCTTAAATCGGTCCTATAGCCGTACGTCCTCGAGTTGGTCGGAAGGCGTAAAGTAAGGACGTATAAAGCATAACCGCGGAAGAGCAGGATGAGCCTTGAGCCCCAAAACAGATCGCATAGTTACCAATAAAAAAAAAAAAAAAAAAAAAAAAAAAAAATCATATATGCATGTGTTCACCAAATTATTTCACTGAAAATTCCAATTCATCGCAAACCCTTTTCGCAGCAGCTCCACAGATAACTCCAAACATTAAAACCTTCGGAGGCACATACACAACATGCAATGAACTACAATCAGACCCTCAGTATACAAGTTAAAACTACGTATACCAATTGAACAGCAAATACCAAAAATTTAATGTTTTTTTTAGAGTTTCTAGATTCTTGAATTATAATAAAAAATAATTAATATAAACTTAATTGTTAAATAAGATTAATATTTTCTACTACATACTATTAAAATTTGTTTGGATACATTTTTCTATGAATTAAAAAAAAAATACTTACTTTTATATTGTCTTTTAGTACAGTCGTTATAGCTTGACAGGTTTCTATTATAATTTTCCCAAGTGTTTTTTGGTGCTATTGCAGTAATAAACTTCAATTCTTCGAAATTAACTGCAGTTGCTAAATACCGTAGCGTGCATGATAAACGCTGGGCTGGTGATATCGGTTCTCTCATATTAGTATACTGCTTTTGTATATATGGTGTAACTAACTCCAACAATTTTGAAAATGTCATATGGTCCATACGAAGATAGTTCTTGTAATCAGAAGGGGATGTCAGCTGAAGTTCTTGTATGAGGTTTTGATCGGAGAATGTTTTTCTTTTTTTAACCATTCTTTAACCCAGATTTTTTTCTTTCTCTTCTTGGGTTTCTTTGCATCATCACACGCGAGATAAATGGCAATACCAATTAGAGAATTTTTATCCATTTCAATAAATTGACGAACTCAAAAAATACTGTTATATGTAAAAATGTTAATTGAATTTACCCAGGACGAAAAAGCTTTACTGACTGACAAAATAAATGGATGAATGAAGGTTGACCGTCTTGATTGACCGAATATGGAAGTTATCAATCATCACTCATGAATGTCGATCAGGTTGATTGCCATTCAAAACTGACCCCTTGTATGGGGGGCTTAAGGCCTTTGACTGTGTCAATCATACACAGTTGCTTCAAAAGCTTAACTTGTATTATAAGTTTTCTAATTCTGCTATTTTATTGTTACATCGTATTTTGATAATCGTAAGCAATTTGTAAAGCACTGTGATGATATTTCCGTCCTACGGGATGTTTTTGTTGGTGTTCCCCAAGGTTCAATTTTAGGTCTTTTATGATCTACCCTGGTTTATTTTAAACTGTCGTTATCATTTTTATGCTGATGATTTGCAATTGTATATTGATGGGGACTTATCGAATTTAGATAAAATTGTGAGATTTCTGAATTATGATCTTAACATTGTTTTGCTCACCATAGATCCTTCTAAAAGTAAAGCATTATTTTTCTCCAAAAATAGCTCCCATGGTATTGTACCTGAACTCTTCTTAAACGCGGGTTCACGTACGTGATCAAAAAAATTTGATCACAATATGAAGTTAGAAACAAAAGCTATTGCTCTAAATATTAAGCTATTTTACTTGACGTTTCATTTGTCATTTTCAACCATTTTAATTTGTGTGGTATGTGTGACTGTGGTGACGACTGACAATTAAATAAAATAAAAAACATTCATTTCATTTTCATCAACATTCGTTCAAGGTTGAGTTTGCTAAATCACAAATCGAGTGAATGAGTGATAAATTGATGAAAAGTTTTGAAGATGCCCGTAACAATCCGTTTCAATTTCGGCATTTGCAGTTGTGTCACAATTTGGCGGATTTAAGTAAAGTTCCGAGCCCAAAGATCGTGTTAGTTTCTACTTCCGATATTGAATGTGGATAAGCACGTGATTTGTTTGTACATTGAGCTTCAAATTCTAACAACAGCATTATTCTAACGAATCGTACCTCGCCTGGGAGTTTTGCTCGCGATTTAATAGAAAATGGTTTGAATGGGCGTAAAATTATTATACGAACAATATGCGATAGTATAAATATAAAATAAAATATGTATTTCATTTTTCATAAAATAAAGACAAAAGTGGAAAAAAAATTGATTTAATTCAGTCTTGTCCGATCTAGCCAATCTAATTATTTATTACTCTACCCTTCACTATTCTGCTTATTGTGGTAAGGGATTACAATTGGCGCCGTGCATCGGTGTGATCATTTTATGGTGGCTAGTTAAATTCATTTGTACCAGCTGGTCGCCTATATCTGCACCTTTCGAATCCTTCGTAGTACGTCCAAATCGCTTAAATTATTGCTGTAATATTCATTCAAAAGTTAAATGGAGATAATTTAATGATTTAAACAAACGATCTACTCACATGACTACAGCCGTCAAACGCTTATTTAAAATTAAGTTTTCAAGCACATCTAATTTACGTTTATGATTATCCTATATATTTTACTGTAATATTATCGATGTGGCACAGAATCGCTTGAAATGGTAAGTGATCGCATCGGCTGTCCTATTTCCAAATTTTATTCAATGTAATAATTCCGCAATTACACAACATTTTAGTACACAAGATATTTTGAAAATACGTCGCACAATATTACAAATTGTTTTCACAATTTTAATACATCTATTAATATTAAAATTAAAATTAAATTAAAATTAAACAAACACCAAATGCCGACAATGAAAATGGCGTGTGTTTTGTTTTTGAAATGGATGTGAGTCATATAGAAATGTCAGAAAAATAGCAAAATTATTTATCCCTTTCCACTTACCCACACAATTGTGTGGGTAAGACCAAATCATCATGTTTTGTATGTGTTTTGAACCAACTTACACATTTGTGCCTTCCTTTCACACAATTGTGTTGATTGTACTTCAAATCAACCGAAATTTTTTATCAAAAAGCCATTACGTAGTTTTTTTACTTACACATTTGTGGGGTTTAGACTTAAATTTAAGCGTATTTTTTTTTTTTTTTTTGTAGAAAAAGGGATATAATGAGCGTCATTTTTGCTCATAATTTATTTTTTGTTTTTTCTATGTTGGATGCTTGCGATCAAAAATTTGCCCAAAGATAAAAATATTTCATCTCAGGCGGGGAAATTCCAACGATTTGATTGGCTTGATTCGCGAATCATTTTTTGATCACGTACGTGAACCCGCGTTAAATAATGATATTATTTTATTTGTTCCAATTGTTAATAATCTAGGGCCAATCATGTATTCTAAGCTGGAATAGAGTGATCATATAAGTTTACTGTATCAGCGACTTAATTGTTTGTACTCGTTGTGGCTAATAAAAAAAATTTGTCCAGTTGACTTACGGATATACTTGGTGAAAAGTTTGGTTATACCAATTTTCTCATATTGTGATGTGATATTTTCAAATTGTGATAGTTCGTCAAAACGTTTGCTTCAGATTACTTTTAATAATTGTGTACGTTATGTTTACGACCTAAAGAAATTTGATCACGTTTCTGATTTTAAACATTCGGTTCTTGGTTGTGACTTGTTTTTGTTTTCTCGTTTCAGGACTGCTCTTTTTATTTTTCGTGTTATTAAATCAGGTAACCTGTCAACAGAACTAATATTTATAATAATTCGGGTTTAACAAGTGCGATTGTCGCTTGGAACAGCTTGCCACCTGCGGTAAAAAATTTAACCTCTGTTGATAATTTTAAAAACGTTATATTTAATTTAATTATGGATAATTAATTTTTGTTATTGTTATTGCACATATTTGTAAATATTTCATATCATTTTTTGTTGTTTTTATTTCTGTATATGTATTATTTCCATAGTTTTTAAGATGTTGCATAATTGTTTATATTATTATTAATATTAAAAAACAAACATCTTCTGTCATAGAAGTATGAGCAAAATCGGTTGATCGACTGGGCCCACAGGAAATACCATCCATTTCAGCCTAGTAAAGTGCATCATTAATTTTTTTCTCGTCTTGAATAGTTGTTGTATGCAAGATAGATTTTTTAATTTATTTGCCCACGTCCATAACATAAAATGGATCATTGTCTTCCGTGCCATTTTTAAGATAGACACAAGTAGTGACAACAGTTTCTCTTGCATCGATGACTTAGATATTTTGGCTGGTGGCGAGATTACCATTTCATTTTCAATATTCTGTAGAGGTAATGGATTAGATGTTACTTCAATTTAACCGGACAAGTGGTGCAGTAGTGAAAGCTTCGGCACTTGGACCGGGTGGTACTGGGTTCGAATCCCATCAGAGGCTATAGATGCAAATCGAATTTTAATCATCGATTACGATCGATGATGTTAATAAACACAACTAAGACCCTCTGATGGAGTGCAGAATTCGCGACGACCCACCGTCCATGTCAATGTACAGACATAGAGCTTGCAATGTGCCGGTGTTATACTGTAATTGTGTGAGTAGGTGAATAAGTTAATGGGTTAATGATGTGGCGTGAATGCATGGTATCACAATGGGCCAAAAATGGCCTAAGTGTCAACCACTAAAACCTACCAAAACCTACTTACCTATTTCAATTTAATTTTATTCAAATTGTGTTTATATACTCAAAAAAAACTAATGATTCCTTTAGTGTATCATTATCGATTGTTGACATAGAGGCAACTGGTTTTTTCAAATGCTCAATGAACTTTAATAAATCATAACATCGATGGCACATAAACGTTGTCGATTTCTGCCCCGAAACATTCTGATTTTTTCACTTGTTTTAGCTCTTTTCTAAATGCACTACGCAGTGTGTTAATTTTCCCTTTCACATCTTCGACAGATGCATTAACTTTAGTTTTTTTTTTTACATGTCTAACAGTTTGGCCAAATATAGTTGTGTCTCTTAAATTTTGATTTGTTTTATAGCACTCAATAAAATCTGCCAAATTTCTATAAAATCGTTAAATTAAATCATTAACGAACGCTATATCTTATTTTTATATAAATATAATAATTACACTGAAAATTTTTTAGCCTTTATTTGATATTTTTGTAATTAATTCATATGAATTTATGACTTGGTTTTGACCTTTTGTTTTTATGCATTAAAGGAATGACAAGTAGAACAAAAACATTGTTAAAAAAATAAACATTAATATAAATTAATTTTGCATGGAATCAAAACTTCACCATACTTAAAATCATTGGCGTTATGAATAAATTACATTTATCAGTGTCCATCGTGAATTAAATTTTGGATAGAGTTTCTTCCAATCAATGTTTGTCTCGTTGATTTTACGTCTAATATTCCGCAATGTTATGCTAGTTTGAATAAATCTAAGTGCAACAATACTTAATTTTATGGCGATAAACACAAACATTTGTATACAATAATCCATAATTAAATGATAATATTCTTAAAATTATGTTGCACAAAACATGAAAATTAAGTTTTACTAACCATACGCTGATGTTGATGTACGTAAGACATATGTTAAATTAACATTGATTTGAGAATTTCGTACCTTATTTCTGTTATATACATTCTAAATATTAAGAAATTAATGACTCATTTAAATGTACATAAACATTAATACGTGGAAAATCATTCCATAGAATTGTTTGAAATTCAAAATTAAAAAACAAAAAATGAATTAATTTCAGTTTGATTTATTACAGTAAAAAATAAATAATATTTCAATACATATTAGTTCATTGAATGTATTACTAATTATGAAAATATATAACTATAATTACAATAAATCGGGTTTAAAACAAACTTTAGAGTTAGACAGAGTATATAAAAGAAATGGTTTCAAATATGTTTAACTTAGTTTAATAATCTCATAGTTTAATTCTAAGTTTCCAACAATAAACGCCCGAAAATGTTGGTCGTAAAATTCAACAGTACGGTGATGTGTAATCAAGTAAATTTCATTATTTTTTAAAAAATGTCAATTATTTTCATTAATTTATTTGTGGTTTTGTCATAAATATAAAAATTTACTTTATATAATGTATTGCGATAGGTGATAGATGATGCTAATTGAAAATTACTACTGGAACTCAAACAAAGTTTCTTTTCAATTGAAGCAAAATACGGTTTCTCAGATATTTGTAGAATATTCTCTAATTCATTTATTATTAAAGATTGTTTAAAGCCAACAATTTGTAAAATAGTGTAAGCAAATTTTGACATACACTTTTTTCCTATTGAAACTGGAAGGTTTTTTCTTGATGTTGTCGCATTTGTATAAAATTTAATCTCTCGGTGTTTAGATTCGAATCTCATACACCAATAATGACCAGAGTTTCTAATAATAGTAGGATAATGCGTAAGGAATTATTATATAGCTCGTTATGTAGGGCTATTTTATCTGCCAATAACTTTAGATTGCTATCATTAAAGGAGTTATACAATAAAATACTAACCATCTCTTCGAGCAAGCAAACATATTTCCAAACCCGATCATGTCTTGGTACTTTATCACCAATAAAAAGAGTAAACAAATTTAAAAGTTTAACGGATTATCGGGCTGATAATTGAAGTTTACGATTTTTTATATGATCCAGCTTTATTACAGGTACATGGTTATTATTTGCTAATTCGCCATAATCAAAGTATTTGATACGATGATTTATTTCATCTAATGTAAAATTTTCTTTTCTAAAATATAATAATACAAAGAATTAGATAGGCCATATTTAATTACAACTTTGAAGCAGTCGTGCATAACATCCGCACAAAAATTTTCAGTAACATGAAAACTTTTAATTGTATTGAATTCAGAATTAAATTTTATCCCCGATTGATGATAATCATCCAAACTTAAATCATGATTATAATTTTGTTTATTTCTAAGTTTAGTTGTATCTTCATAATTATTCTTGGCTATATCATTTTTATTAATTTTGCAAAACCTACAAAAAAATTTGTGACTAAATGATGCGCTTAATCCCAACATGGTATTCAATGCCAAATTATCACCAACTATATTACCCAGAACAAAATATACTTGAAATTTAGAGCTATTCACATTAATTGTTATTCCATTACTTTCGAGATTGTTTAACACTTTTATCAGTGGCTTAATACATCAATTAAATCCGTAAGTTTTTATCACGGAAGATTTTATAAACATGGCGGAAAATATAGTTGACAAGGATGAATATTCTAGTGGAAGTGCTGGATAATTAAAGTAAAATGCTGCTATAGATTGGCCCCCTGCATGGCTACCCAGCGAATCTCCTGCTTCAAAATCGTCGTAATATAAGTTAATGGGTATGACGTGCTTATCTGCAAACTTTTCTATTTTCTCCTTCCAATGGTTTCCTTGAACTAAACTAGAAATATTAGAAGAACAATTTTTTTGAAAAGTTTTAACATTTTCCAAAGTTTTTACTAATATTCCAGGCATTTCAAAAAATTTCCGAATTTGGAATTCAATGGGCATTAAAACTCCTATTGAGACTTTGTTATTTAATTGAGTTATACCTTTTTTTACTACTTCTGAAATTTCCGTGTGAATAACGAAAGATTTTATGGTTTTGTATAAATCTAGTTCCTTCAGATTTTTTAAAAGTAGAAACTCACTGTGAATTTCTTTAAAGGGTCTCTCACATACATCGAATAACAACTCGCACTTACTTCGTTTTTCCTCATCAGGTATACATGGTAGTATTTGTTGTTTCAGCTCGGTGACAACTTTCTTTATAACTAAATTTGTAACGTCTGTTACTATAGTGTTTAACAATGCGGTCGTTACGTTATTCATACTATTTAGTTTACACACAAATAGTAGCATGAAATCAAATATTTGTTTCTGGAAAATAGAAGGACTAATAATTTTAAAATGGTTATTGGATTTATCTATTTGCTTATTACCAGAAATATCGTTTTGAGTTTTATCGGGACCTATCGAATTTAAGAAATTTAACGAATTATTTTGAATTTCAGCGTTTACGTTGCATATTTTTTGTTTTTTTATATTAGTGGTTACTTCTACATTATATTTTTTACAGTTATTGTAGTGACGTTTTAGTCTACTTGATCTATTAAATGTTGAAATATATTTTTTATTTGGGCATTTAAAACTGCTGGAATTCGGTTTAAATCCATGGGCTAATTTTAAATGTTCCGTATACATATCTATATTGGCACAAAGAAAATTACATTTTTCGCAATCCATTTTGTTTGTGATATTTAATATTTCAAAATAAATTTAATAATAAAATTATATATACTCGTACTTCAAATTATTGATATGAAGTAATAATTAATTATACATATAACATTTAGTTTGTGTTTAATTCAGTAATTAGATGTGAAATATCAATGTCCGGTCTGTCGAATGTAGTCTGAATACTAAAAAAATATTTTTGTATGAATAACCAAACCTTATATGATTCTAATGAATAATTCAAATTTAGTGCAAAATGAATTTAAAAGGTAGTTGATAAACAATCCGAAATATTATTAAATTTGTAGAATATCTCATCATAACACGTCGAGTATTCGTTATTTTCCAATAAAATTATGATTGGTTGAAGGGTCAATCCATATTCAGAATATGTTTCCTTTTTCTCATTTAGCATTTGGCGTAAATTATTTAAGGGTGGACCGACTTGCATGAAAAGGGATTCGATCAAATTTTGGATTGATATCTTCCAAATTTTTTTGTCCGATCGTCAATCCGATCGTATCCACCAGCTTTCAACAGTATCACATATAAAATAAATATTTATAAATTCGATGTCAGAAACTTTTTGTGCCATTATATTTAAAACAAAATGTATATGCTACCTGCAAATTTCTCTTTTAAATGTAAAAGACCCCATTCATTTAATACTTCTTCTAAGTTATTTTGCGATTCGTATATGAACGATTCTCCTCCCGTATTTTGGAATGGAATTTGTATAAGCCGATCAACTGAGTTAGCCATGGTTGAATTTTCAGTGCTGCTGTTTACTTCTTGAGAGCTTGGAATATGCATCACAAGATTGTTGTTGGTATAAAAATCCTTGAGACTAATAATTTGGCATTCTATCGGGGAAGTTTCTATACATTAACAGTTAAAATAACACCAAATTTGAGAATAATTGAAAACCAATATAATTACACTGTATTAATTCCGATTAAAAAAATAATAATATTGTTTTACCTTGGTATTCACTCATATTAAAGTAATATTATCAACTTATGAAATAATAAACAATAATAAATAATAAGTTAAACTAAAAGCAACTTCTAAATTTATTAATACATAACATGTCATTATAATATACTCGTATCTGTACAAACATAAGCACAAAAACTACAAAATATTCACCGTTAGGCTTGTCCAATGATTACACTGTGCTAGTTCAAAAATGTGACAAGCTGGGCATCCGCGGGGTAAACCTAATTCGAGTACACTGAATTCAATGGTGCTAGTCTCATTTCAAAGTTAGTCCCCATTTTTGAGATATCGCTTTCGACAAAAACGATTGCAATTGCAATTGTTTTTGCTCTGATACCCTCATTTTCACGTTAATAGCTCCTAAACCATTAAGATTTTCGTTATGCTTTCTTCAGCAAAGTTGTTGCACAGGTCAAGACCAACAACTTTGCCGAACATATCAAGACCGAAAAACCACATCTTATTTTTTTTTGCTTTTCATTTCGACGAAAACCACTGTTTTTATCAATTTTTATCATTTTGTTGAATTTAAATCGAGTAGAATCGATCGAATAAACATCGCATCGACAAATATAGATACAATAGAAACTATGTAAAAGAAAGCTAAATCGATTCAGTTGATTTTATGGTGATTTTTGCTAAAAAAAAATTCCTAAAAAATTAACATTTTTCTTCTCTTTGACAAAACAATGGCGTGCCGCTGCGATAGTGGATAAAAATCCTGGATTTTTCCATCCCATCGTTTTAACCAATTACATCACGTAAATTATCACTTTAGGCCGCAGTCCAAACGAGTGACGTAAGCACCTACTGTGCTGGAAGTCGAACTCGTATATATACAGTACTGGGAAAAAAAATTGGGCAAACGTATTTTATTGCAAATTGGAGTCTTTTTTGCTAAAATTACAAAACTTTTGAACGCAATTGGCTTATTATTTCATTTTAAATACATATATGACGTAATTTGTTGAAAAAAATGTACCTGCAATTTAGGGGAAAAACCCCGAAGAAAGAAGCATCGATGTGTTGAGCTGGCCCCCGTATACTATATATAGTCCAGACTTAATCCCATTGAAAATATTTGGTCTATAATGAAGCTAGAAGTAGCAAGAATGCGCCCAGAATCGATTCAATCTTTAAAAAGTTTGTTGATGACGATTTGGGAATCCATACCGTTTACGACTTTGAAAAATTTATCAAATTCAATGAATCGGAGGTGTATCGCTGTAATAATAGCAAATGGCGGTGCACCAAAATATTAATATTAAAGATAGAACTTCTATAAATCAATAAAAAACAAAAAAAAATTAAAAAGTAAGTGTTTAATTTATTCCATTACTTTAACTCCAATCACCGTATTGTGAATATTTTGGCATTTTTCAGGGTTTTTCCCTCTAAATTGCAGGTACACTTTTTTTTCAACAAATTACGTCATACATGTATTTAAAATGAAATAATAAGCCAATTGCGTTTAAAAGTTTTGTAATTTTAGCAAAAAAGACTCCAATTTGCAATAAAATACGTTTGCCCAATTTTTTTTTCCCAGTACTGTATATATACGAGTTCGACTTCCAGCACAGTAGGTGCTTACGTCACTCGTTTGGACTGCGGCCTAAAGTGATAATTTACGTGATGTAATTGGTTAAAACGGAAAATCCAGGATTTTTATCCACTATCGCAGCGGCACGCCATTGTTTTGTCAAAGAGAAGAAAAATGTTAATTTTTTAGGAATTTTTTTTTAGCAAAAATCACCATAAAATCAACTGAATCGATTTACCTTTCTTTTAAATAGTTTCTATTGTATTTATATTTGCCGATGCGATGTTTATTCGATCGATTCTACTCGATTTAAATTCAACAAAATGATAAAAATTGATAAAAACAGTGTTCTTCGTCGAAATGAAAAGCAAAAAAAAAATTAGATGTGGTTTTTCGGTCTTGATATGTTCAGCAAAGTTGTTGGTCTTGACCTGCGCAACAACTTTGCTGAAGAAAGTATAACGATAAACTTAATGGTTCAAGAGTTATCAACGTGAAAATGAGGGTATATTTTGACTCAGAGCCAAAACATGTCGAATGCGATATCTCAAAAATGGGAACTAACTTTAAAATGGGACTAGCACCGTTGAATTCAGCATACTCGAATTAGGTTTACCCCCCGGGTGCCTCGCTTGTTCCGAAAAAAAAGTTTGCAATTCAAGCACAGTGTTATTATTATCAGCAAACACCAGGATTATTCACTTTTCATTCTAAAATATACACTTTTCACAATGTACCCAAAATATGTGTTTTTGGTTTGAGCAATTATGTTCACTTTATTAATTAACTAAAAAATTTATCCAATTTAAATATTTTTTAATTTTATATTTAATTTTTCACTGATTTTGGTTTTGGATATGCTGCCAATTATACGCATGAAAAGGAAATGACGACGCCTAAAAATTGGTCTAGATTTATAGAATAAACCGTTATAATTAATATTTATGCAGAAAATCATTAAATGCAGGTTTTTTACTCTTTTTTATGTATCGGTGCATTGAAATGATGTTTATATTTGTATAATTAAGGAATACGTACAAAAATAATTCAATATGGAAACATTATTGAATGTATAATAGTTTTTTCTTAATTATACCATCAGTAAATTTGTCACTAAAGAGAAAAATATTCTTTAGCCACTTCTAATATTATTACGCACCGTATTTTTATAAATAATTTCAAAAAATTTCAAACCAATTTATAGAATTTACATATTTTAGTTTACAATATAAAAAATATTATAAACAATTTGCCTAGAAATTAGGTTTATTAGATGATGGTTTTAGAAGATAATGAATAATAGTAATAAATAGGCTTCGGATTTTTATGTAAATAAATCTTTTTTTTTGGATTAAGATAAAACAAAATAAGTAACAGAGTTTTGCGAATCATAAATATTCGAACACATTTAGCCATATTTGTTACCACATATTTTCACATTTTTCTGAATAAATACATATTTTTAAATATTTTCCAATTGTAGCACATATTTTCTCCATAAATACATATTGTACTAAATATTTTAACAATTACCTATATGCAGATCACAGAAAATCATTGAAAGTTTTACATACGAAATACAGCTGTATATTTCCGATGTGTCTATGCTTTACTATTGTTTTCATTAGATGCCAGTATGCCACTAATACTTCTTTGAAGTAAAAATTTAACTGCGAATCAGATACCTCTATGGTATATTTTATTATTTCCTCTATTGCGGAAGATGTCACCATAACAATTTTTATTTATTTTTGGTGTTTCATCGCAGATCACTTCAAGTATATACATAGTTAGAAAATTTGACAATTCACTTTGCTGCATGATCCAGACGCCTTGTGTTTTATGTACGGATTATTCTTTAAAAATAGCCTTGAATATTTTTAAAAATGCCGAATATTAAACAAAATTTCAGTGGTAAAGCTAAAAATATGCTACAAGAATACGGTGATGTATTTAAGACAGACGGGGCAGTTTTATACTGTAAAGTATGTGAATAAACCGTAAGGATGAACCAAAAATCTCTTGTAGACCAACACGTGAAGAGTAAAAACATAAAAAACTGGAAGAAAAACAAACGAAAAAATATTCTCTGCCATTTTTTCAAGAAACAGTGGCTGGCTCGAGTTATTCGATATTCAACGAAGAGCTGTGTATGGCAATGGTAGCTGCCGATATCCGTTTGGCGAAATTGAACAACACTGTATTTTCTACGTTTCTAAAAAAATATACCAACCACATTACACCGGATGCATCAACTTTACGAAACCGGTATATTATACGATGAAACTACTGATCGTACTGGACGTTATATTGCCAATGTGATAGTTGGAATATTAAACATCGACGAAAATACAGCCAAGCAAAAATTCTTATTGGATATAGCGGCCCTCGACAAAACTAACCATTCAACAATTGCCCGTTTATTCGACGACTCTAAGAAATTATTAGGAGAAAGCTTCGAGCGGAAAATTTGTTTACTATTTATTTCCGATGCGGCGCCTTATATGATAAAAGCCGCACAATCCATTCAGGTATTTTACCCCAAAATTTTGCATGTGACCTGTGTAGTTTATGGATTACACAGAGTTTGCAAAACACTTCGATCAAATTTTAGCGATGTCAATCAACTGGTTTCGACGGTTAAAAATATTTTTTTGAAAGCACCATCTCTTACAGCGCTTTTTAAAAACAAATTTCCTAATCTTTCGCTGCCGCCTCAACCAATAGTTTCTCGCTGGGGAACCTGGCTAAATGCGGTGACATATTATAACGACAATTTTGAAAAAATAAAAGAAATTTTAATTTTCGAACTAAACGATGACGAATCTATGTACTTTAACATTGCTAAGACAATATTAGAAAAGGTCACTTTAAAAAATGATTTGGATTATATAACTAGCAATTATAGCCATCTAACAACGACAATAGAAAGACTCGAGTCTTCAAATAAAAGTTTAGTAGAACAAATGAACCTATTTCTGGAAATAAGCAAGTTGAAGCAGTAAGTGGAGCTGTCGGTGAACTTATTAAAAATAAATTGAAAAGTGTCGTGTCCAAAAATAATGGATTGAATATTTTACGAAACATTAAAACTATGTTTGAAGGTCCTGGAAGTTCGAATCAAATTGAACAATTCACAGTATCGGAAATATCAGCATTTAAATATGCCCCAATCACATCAGTTGACTTAATTCTAAGTCTATTATATTTAATTATATGTTTATTTCCATAAATTAATGAAATTTTTACAAAATGATTCCTTGTTTTGAAGAAAACTGTATACATCATATTATGGATTTTCTCAACTGAATTTTATTTTGACGCGTACATAGTTTTAAGGGTATTTTTCATTTAGTTTAAGTTAATTCATTACTTTTTGACTCCATTTGAGGAAAAATTAGATTCATTGAAACAAAAATGATGTACGAGTATCATCAAAATTATGTTCAAAATTTTTTTCAGTGTATAAGTAGTTATATATTATTACCTTTAGATTCGGGCATTTTTTGGATTGAAACGTTTTTGAACAATAATCGTTAAGATATTTTCACAAATTTAAATGACAAATAATGAATTCAGCTATACATTATCGGTTTAAATGACAGTAAAACCAAAGATTACAAATTTTTTTCGATGTTCTTCATTTCGTGCATCATTTAAATGATCATTTTATCATTTAAGTCGATAAACTATCATTTAAGATGTCATTTAGGCCGGAATTACACTATAAAAGATCTTTGACAAAGGTGTTTTATAAAATAATTGTATCAATTTCTTTTTAAAACAACGTTGATCAAATAATTTATGTGAAAATTACACTATATAAAAATTTTTATCAAAGTTTTCCTCAAACTTCAGTAAAAATGGAACAACACCGAACTTTCATTATTAAATCGTAATAAAAATAAAAAAGAAACAGTAAAATTTAATCTGGGTGAAAGCCAAATAAAATTTTATTAAAGGAATTGCGTACTAGAGGACGTGACCTGCTACATAAAATATTTAAAGATGGACAACAATTCATTTAATTTTATTGTCCACAAAAACGACAGAAAACGCACTTACGAAATTCAGTAAGTGTGTAGGACAGACTAATGGCCACACTTCGCTTTCTAGCAAAGTTAATTCGCTTTGTATTCTTAATTCGTCTTGTATTTTTGTGGTTTTTGCCGTCCAAATGTATTTAGTCGCCATTTTCAATAAGCAATATGTCAAAAATAGTTTATCAAATTTGCCCGCATGAAGCTAAATTTGATAAAAACATTTTATAAAAGAGATGGTTTTATAAAATATGCATATTACACTATCAAATAAAATTGATAAAAATGTTTTATAAAACGCCTTTGTCAAGTATATTTTATAGTGTAATTCCGGCCTTACAAAAAAATTGTCATTTAAAATGACAATGAATATGCTGCTTTAAATGGATCGGAAATGAACTTTTTAAGAAGCATTTTAACAAAAACTTGATATTTAGTGCTACAAACATAGGAAACAACGTTAATTGGAAATAGCATAGTCGATTAAAACCGTCGCAATGGAACACACTTTGTGGAAGTAATAAATCAACAAGCTCGAATTTGGAGTCGGCTTACTAATCGATATCGTCGACTTGTCATTATCTTCAGGCCTAGCGGCCATCGTATTTGCGTACTTAAGATTCATGGGCGTCACTTTAATATTTCGTTCTGCAGTATCCAAGCCCTAATACCGTAGACGGACACAAAATTTATCATGATATTTATTTATCTAGATTGAAAATTAAATTATAATAATCGTAATACTGAAATTGTGGTGAAGAAAAAAACCTGAATTTTGTGAGTGTGCCTAATTTATCAGGATAGATTGCATTTATCTAGTTATGAAAACTTAATAATTCTAATTTGAAAAAAAAATCGTGTACAGGCCGAAATAACTTAATAATCTAAAGGAGGATCTTATCTATTTTGTGTCTGAAATCGTCTTGAGCAAAATTTTACAATACGATGTCAAATTATTAGAGGGTATTTTAAATACTCAGATCAGAGACGTTCACGTGGTACATCGTGGCACCAAGAGTACGAACTCCGTACGTTCTGTTAAAGTCCGAAATTTTTATTTTTTAATTTCGTTTACATGATTAAAAACCAGTTGTATACAAACATTCGATGCAAACGAAATGTTCGCTGGCCCTTACTAATGCTGCATGACTGCGAGAAAATGTTCCAACCGATTGTGCAGGGCAAAAAATGTAAATGTTACAAGCGCTTAACATCAAAAAGGCAAACACATTTGTTTATATTTAAATAGTCAGTTATTAGCTGACATTGAGGATATATTTATAATTATTTGTAATACTTTTTCTCATCAAAATAGTTCTTCTTTCATTCAACATATTTGGGCTTCAGATCAAGGAAGCAAAAACCAAATATATATGGTTACTACAAGGTGGCAAAAGGCAGAGATTTGCGGTCCGCTTTAGAGTATTAAAGCCTCGCCAAATGTCGCTTAAAATTAATTTTGAAATTTGTAAGGCGCTTATAGGACAGTCATTAATTTGGGTTTAAAGCCTTAGATGCTCATAACCCGTGGCTTCTGATCATAAATTGTAGTATACGTTTAACAATTTTACTTTTAGAGTCGAATATTGATAATCCTTTTTCACGAACGAATTTCGAACCACATATGAAGCAATACAGTAGTAATATCGATCCAATAATGGCCTCAAATATTGACGGAATCTCAAATAATCCATGATAATTCAGACTGACAGATTGAAGAAAACAATATTGTTCAGGGAATAGGTAATAGAAATTAAAGCAACTGAAAATTTACAAAGCGCCATGCAGAGATAAATGTATGGTAAAAATTAATTATGTAACACAAAAACAATCTTTTCATGAGTGGGAGGAGTAATAACAATTAGAGTAGACCAAAATATTTGTAAAATTTCACCCACTTAATCGAAAAGTCATTAGGGCGCAAGCATCCTTTAAGTATAAAGGTTTCAGAAGAAAAATTTTTTATAATCAAAGCTCACATTAAAATATTTCTGACATATCAAAGTTGGGTTTGAAGTTATAACTTCACGGAAACTCATAAAACTGAATTATAAAATATTTTCATAACTTGCAAGCAAACCCGACACTTGGATTATGAAGTCAGATAATTAGCAAATTTAAATCAATGCAACCATTTAAAAAAAATAATAATTAACATTTAACAGCTACCGGCTACCCAAAGTCCCCTAAAAATGAAGAGACAGAAAAGGTAATGCGGTCTTTAAAATTTGTCTAAAAATCTGTAAAATATTTATTTTTGAAAATAAAAGAAATTCTGAGATTTTTGAGAAATTTTTATCAAGGGGAACGTACTCGTAAATTTAAGAATTTTTTCATTAAATAACTCGAAATTTTAATGTTTAGCTGTAAATGCATATTTGCACTCGTTTCAACAGCACTAAGACAGCAATAAGATTTTCGAGAAAAGACTCAACGAGATAAGGCCACTTGCTGTAAATTACGTAAATCAAATATGCTATTAACAAATTTTTCAAAACCCCCTCCTCGAGTAATTTCTGGCTCCCAATCAAGATAAACTAAGTACAGCTAGTTTAACAAAATGTTTTTGTCGAAGTATTTTAATTTTCGTAATCTCGTTATAAAATCAATAAATAATATTTTTAATTAGAGGTATGAAAGTTATATGCACGCAGTGTATAGTCGAAGTAAATTTAATTTTATTCGTTCTATTCCGTATTCAGTAAACAAGCGAAGTGAAGTGATAATCCATTATGTCAAAAATACTAATTTTTGGAATTATTCTCGAATTTTATTTAATTCTGCATATTCATTGTTTTGTAAGAGCTAACTACGGTTGAATAAAATATTTTAAACAAATTTAATTTTTTTGCAGATAAACACTAATATCGAGCTAGAACAATTTTTTATTCATCAAATAAATAACCGTTTTGTTGAAGATTATTGGGGCCGAGTAGTACGATACAATAAAACTGCGTATGCTTTAAATTATAATTTTACACTCGTTTTACCATTCGACAATAAAATAAAATGTGAATTTACGGTGTCAGCACGCCAAGGTAATGAATACCGCAAAATATTTGCAGTTCCTGGTGACGACTGTTGCAATTATATAACCCAATCACCATTTTATGACATGGCGTTAAAAGCATCAAACCTTCCCCAAGACAGAACTTGTCCCGTTCCAACAGGTGTCTACTACATAAAAAATTTATTAGTTGATGCCAAACCACCGCCAATATTATTGTCAAATGAATACTGGAAATTGGATGCGATATTGCAAAACAAAGCCAATGAAGTAGTGCTTACAAATAACAGCCTTCTTTTTAAGATTGTAAAATCATATTTTTAATAATTACTTGGAAATCTTATTGTAATTAATAACAGAGTTCTAATAAAGAGTTATTTGCTTGATTCGAAATTGAATTATATCTACAAAATGTCTACAATATAATTCTATTTGAAATAAAATTCTTTAATTTGGTTCTGATAGAAACCATCAACATTTTAACATCTAATTCAATTAAGTAATTATGCTTAATCGGTAAAAATAATAATAATAATCACGAAAAGCACCTTACTGAAAAAAATTATATTGCGTTCATCAAAATTAGTTAGATAGTCGTTAGCTGAAGTTTGTCCGCCTCATTTTATCATTAGACCATAGCTATATGCATAACTTTTCATTGCGAAAAAAACAAAATTAAAAGTTAACAACTAACACAATCCGAATGTAATATTCCATTCGGATTAAAAACGATTGCAAATGTTTTTTTCTCATGATTGCATCAAAAATATTATTTAATTATTGGTCAACTGAGTCAATTAAATCAAAATATTATATACGTAACTCGGTAATGTTTAATTGTAAAATATAATTTAGATAATTATGTTGTTCTGCAATATGGGAAAAGCTTGGTCAACCCTAACATTTTCCCGAATTTGTTGATCTGAACTGTTTGATCCTCTATTACCAAGGATTGGTCTCTAGGTGTTTTCGTTCTGTTCACATTTTTACCTATGAGATAGTGTCTCGTAGCACACACCAACATGCTGTCACAGGCCTAGCCTGCAGCGATACTAGCTTTTCGATCTTGAAATTTGCTTTTGGATCTGTCTAGTTATTACGCATTATTTCCTGTTGACGTGCTCACATCGGAAAAAGGGAGGCAATTTTATAGTAATTTCGTCATAATAAAATATGATTTAAGTATGTTAATTGAAGACAGACTGCCCGTAAATGGTGAATATCTACCAATCTAGAGTCACCCTTATCACAATTAGTTCAATTTGAAAAGCGCTGCATCAATCAGGGAGAAGAAAATAGAGGTATTTAAATCTTCACAGAAAACCCTACCATCGAAAATTACATCCATCTTTGAACTTCCAATAGACAATTTAACACCTTTTGTATTCTCTCAATCAGTCAGTCCTCTCTCTGTAAAGTAAAAATATCAGTAATTAACTTTCGATCAAAATATGATGATCCTTTCAGCAACGATTTAAGAATATTTAAAGCAGCGACCATACGGTTAGGGTTGTGCTGGTTACACAAGCTCCATTTGTCTAAAAATGTCCGTATAAAAACATAATTTTGAAATAGTCAAAGAAGGACGAAGCTGGCATGGCCATTTCACATTTAATTTGTCAACCTATAAGCTTTTTTAATTTTCTAGGCCCGACCATTACCGCAATATCCACAAATATTTTCAGGATTTGCCTATGACTGCGAATGGTAAACGTGCTTCCCACATGATTATATCTATACAAATCACTTCCCTTGATTAATTTGATGGGCGGTGGGTGAAGAAATGATGCTCGGGTAATTCAACAGTTATTTCGCCAAAACCAAAATGTATTTCGTTGTGCAGGCCAGACCGTTACCAACCACCACAAATATTTTCAGAATTTGTTTAAGACTCATTCGCGATTCATTAAGACGGTACATCTGAGTGAATCAAAGAAGTATAGTGATTTGTAGGTAGGCATATGGAAATATACAGGGTATCATTAAATTATAAAAATGTGTGTGCAACTTTGGAATACTTAACATTATCTTATATTTTAATATGAATATACATTTTTCGCATCTTTTAATATGAACAGAGGTGCAGTCTAACAATTTGAGTTCTTTATATTCATTCTAGGTACTTACTTAATAATTCGATTAATTCTATTTATTTTGCGTTTTATCAGTGAGTATTGCTGTTTCAATTTTTAGAAATAATTAATTTGACTGTGGAATCTTGTTTTACTTTTTATCTTAGATAAGATTTATTTAAAATAAAATTTTGGCAATAACAATACGTTTAGAGTGGAAATATTTCTAAAGCTGACAAATCTAAAGATCTGAAGAAATTGGTAAAGGTCAGAGAAATTATTATTTATTGTAAGTAACATTCGATAATAACAATTTTTTATTATTGCCTTGTTCATTTTGACAACAACAACTATTATTTTAAAAAACAACAAATTTAATTTGACTCCCAAAAATCTCAATAACAATCTCAAAAATTTGAATTGATTAATTCCAATAAAAGAAATATTTTTGAAGTTTCTACCCCTCGCAATGTAAATTCCGTGTTATTACCGGCCATGTTTATTGTGACAACAACAACTATTTTGACAAAAAATCCAATTTATTGTGATTCAATAACAATCCCAACCAATTGAATTGATTTAATCCAACAAGAACATTTTTATAAAGGTTTTCACTCGTCGTTAGGTAAATTCTGTGTTATTGTCGGCCATGTTTATTTTGACAACAACAACTTTTTTGACAAAAAAAACAATTTATTGTGATTCAATACGATCCCAACCAATTGAATTGATTTAATCCCACAAGAACATTTTTATAACGGTTTTCACTCGTCGTAAGGTAAATTCTGTGTTATTGTCGGCCATGTTTATTTTGACAACAACTACTATTTTCACAAAAAAAAACAATTTACTGGGATTACATAAATTCAATAACAATCCCAACATATTTAATTAGTTTAATCTGACAAGTAAACTTTTATAAAGGTTTCCACTCGTCGTTACGTAAATTCCGTGTTATTGTCAGCCATGTTTATTTTGACAACAACAACTATTTTGACAAAAAAACCAATTTACTGGGATCACATAAAATTCAATTACAATCCCAACAAATTGAATAGATTTAATATAACAAATAAATTTCTATAAAGGTTTCCACTCGTCGGTAGGTAAATTCCGTGTCATTGTTGGCCATGTTTATTTTGACAACAACTATTTCCACAAAAAAAAAAAAAAACAATTTACTGGGATCACATAAAATTCAATAACAATCCCAACAATTTTAATTGATTTAATCTGACAAGTAAACTTTTATAAAGATTTCCACTCGTCGTTTGGTAAATTCCGTGTTATTGTCGGCCATGTTTATTTTGACAACAACAACTATTTTGAGAAAAAAACCAATTTACTGTGATTCACATAAAATTCAATAACAATCCCAACCAATTGAACTTATTTAATCCAACAAGTAAATTATTATAAAGCTTTCCGCTCGTCGTTAGGTAAATTCCGTGTGGATATCGGCCATGTTTATTTTGACAACAACAACTATTTTGACAATAACAAAAAATTGACTTTGATTCACATAAAATTCAATAACAATCCCAACCAATTGAATTGATTTAATCCAACAAGTAAATTTTTATAAAGGTTTCCACTCGTCGTTAGGTAAATTCTATGTGTTATTGTCGGCCATGTTTATTTTGACAACAACAACTATTTTCACAAAAAGAAACCAATTTGCTGTGATTCACATAAAATTCAATAAAAATCTCAACCAATTGAATTGATTTAATCCAACAAGTAAATTTTTTTAAAGATATCCACTCATCGTTAGGTAAATTCCGTGTTGGTTTCGGCCATGTTTATTTTGACAACAACAACTATTTTGACAAAAAAACAATTTACTGTGATTCATATAAAATTCAATAACAATCCCAACCAATTGAATTGATTAAATCCAACAAGTAAATTTTATAAAGCTTTCCACTCGTCGTTAGGTAAATTCTGTGTGGGTATCGGCCATGTTTATTTTGACAACAACAACTATTTTGACAATAACAAAAAATTGACTTTGATTCACATAAAATTCAATAACAATCCCAACCAACTGAATTGATTTAATCCAACAAGTTAATTTGTATAAAGGTTTCCACTCGTCGTTAGGTAAATTCTATGTGTTATATTGTCGGCCATGTTTATTTTGACAACAACAACTATTTTGACAAAAAAACCAATTTATTGTGATTCACATAAAATTCAATAAAAATCCCAACCAATTGAACTAATTTAATCCAACAAGTAAATTTTTATAAAGCTTTCCACTCGTCGTTAGGTTAATTCCGTGTTGGTATCGACCATGTTTATTTTGACAACAACAACTATTTTGATAAAAAAACAATTTACTGTGATTCACAGAAAATTCAATAACAATCCCAACAATTTTGATTGATTTAATCAAACAAGTAAACTTTTATAATGGTTTCCACTCGTTGTTAGGTAAATTCCGTGTTAGTATCGGACATGTTTATTTTGACATCAACAATTTTTTTGACAAAAAAACCAATTTACTATAATTCACATAAAATTCAATAACAATCCCAACCAATTGAATTGATTTAATCCAACAAGTAAATTTTTATATTTAGGGTTCTACTCGTCGTTAGGTAAATTCCGTGTTACTGTCGGCCATGTTTATTTTGACAACAACAACTATTTTGACAACAAAAAAAAAACCAATTTACTGGGACCACATAAAATTCAATAACAATCCCAACAATTTTAATTGATTTAATCTAACAAGTAAACTTTTATAAAGGTTTCCACTCGTTGTAGGTAAATTCCGTGTTAGTATCGGTCATGTTTATTTTGACAACAACAACTATTTTGACAACAAATAAAATTTATCGTGATTCACATAAAATTCAATAACAATCCCAACCAATTAAATTGATTTAATCCAATAAGTAAATTTTTGTAATTTAAATTTACTTACCATTTCGAGTACTGTCATTACACATTTAGTATTAGACAGCTGATTTCTTGTTTGTTTATATTTTATTATTTTGAATTTGATTGTAAACCGGTTTTACCGATCTTTACAAATCGTAATGCCATCTATGTTTGGATTATATAATTAACATTAATTTTCCTTAATAAACTAAATTCTATAAAATTTATGGCTGATACGGTTTATTGGATTGATAGAATTTTTAGTATTAAGAATAACCAAAATTTTTAATAGCTCATTCAATTTTACCTTGGCAAGAGAGCTGGTAACAACAAATTTTGGACAACACAAATTTATAATCAAAATCAATAAAACAAAAAGGAAGTTTATAACGTATTAAGAAAAAAAAAATCAATTTGTTTAATTATTCATTTAATTAATAATATGGAGACACATCCGCACACCCTTCTTGAAAAATTTCTGGCTCCCAATCAAGATAAACTATGTGCATGAAGTTTAATTATAATGTTTATTTTTATCAATATTATAATTTTCGTAAATCTCATTATAAAATCAATAAATAATATTTTTAATTGGAGGTATGAAAGTTATATGCACGCAGTGTGCAGTAGAATAAAGTTTAATTTGATTCATTCTATTCCGTATTCAGTAAACGAGCGAAGTGAATGTGATAAACCATTATGACGTCAAAAATACTAATTTTTGGAATTATTCTCCAATTTTATGTAATTCTGCATATTAATTGTTTTGTAAGGGCTAACTATGGTTGAATAAAATAATTTAAACAAACTTATTTTTTTTGCAGGTATACACTAATATCGAGCTAGAACAGTTTTTTATTCATCAAATAAATAACCGTATTGCTAACGATTATTCGGGCAGAGTAGTACGATACAATAGAACTATGTATGCTTTAAATTATAATTTTACATTCGTTTTACCATTCGACAATACAATAACATGAGAATTTACGGTGTCAGCACGCCAAGGTAATGAATACCGTAAAATATTTGCAGTTCCTCGCGAAGACTGTTGCAATTATATAACCCAATCATCATTTTATGACATGGTGCTAGAAGCCTCAAACCTTCCGCAGGACAGAACTTGTCCCTCTCCAACAGGTGTCTACTACGTAAAAAATTTATTAGTTGATGCCAAACCACCGCCAATATTATTGTCAAATGTATACTGGAAATTGGATGTGATATCGCAAAACAAAGCCGATGAAGTGGTGTTTTCAAATTTCAGCCTGGTTTTTAAGATTGCAAAATCATATTCTTAATATTAACTTGGAGGTTTTATTTTAAATAATAACAGAGTTCTAATAAAGAGTAATTTGTTTGATTCCAAATTGATTTATATCTACAAAATTTCTACAATATAATGCAATTTGATATAAAAAAAAATAGTTAAAAAAAACAATTAATAATCACTATAGAAGCACTTTACTGAAAAAAATTATATCGTTTTTATTAAAATTAGTTAGATAGTCGTTAGCTGAGGTTTGGCCGCCTCATCTTATCATTAGACAACTAACAACTAACACAGTTCGAATGGAATATTCCATTCAGAATAAAAACGATTGCAAATTTTTTTTTCTCATGATTGCATCAAAAATATTATTTAATTGATGGTCAAATGAGCCAATTAAATACTATTCGTAACTCGATAATGTTTGATTGTAAAATATAATATAGGTAATTATGTTGTTTGCAATATGGGAAAGGCTTGGTCAACCCTAACATATCCCCGAATTTGTCGATCTCAACTGTTTTATCCTCTGATCTCACATTCTTACCTATGAGATAGTATCTCGTAGCACACACCAACATATTGACACAGGCCTAGCCCGCAGCGATGCTACTACTAAGCCAAACCGTTACCAATCACCACAAATAGTTACTAATCACAACAAATATTTTCATGAATTGTCTATGTTCCATTCGCAATCCATTGGTATACCTATGAGCGAGAATCACAGAAGTGTAGTGATTTGTAGGTACCATCATTCGGAAACCACGTTTACTTGCGAATGGAGCATAGGCAAATTCTCAAAATACTTATGGTGATTACTAGTCTTTTGACCTACTTATTAAAATATGATATGGGGTTGACTTAATATAAGTTAAGTGTATTGTTGTTAATATGAGTTACGACAGCTCTCTGTTTTAGTACCTTACACATTTATACAAGGTACCTCAAAATTCAAAAATGTATGTATGTGGAACTTTGTAATACTCAAGTCAACTATCTTTGCATATTTTGTTTTGAAATGAGGTACAGTTTAACAATTTTGGTTCTTGGTACTTACCTATAATAATTCGTTAAATTCTATTGAATTTGCCTAGAAGTTTTTTTCATTGAGTTTTGCTGTTTCCTTTTATAAGAATAATTAAATTAACTATGCCGAAACTTGCTTTACTCTTTAGGGATCATAGAGAAAAATTTGACAATAAAAATACTATTTGAGTAGAATTATTTCTGAAGCTGACCAATTTAAAGAGCTGAAAGTCTTGGAAAAGGCAAGAGGAATTATTCTTTAACATTTTGTTTTAATTAAATTTTGATCAAATTTTTCCCTTACATTTAAATTTGTCACTCAACTCTAATTCTCAAACCGCTATTACACTACCTTATCTTCTCAGAACATTTTTAAATTAGGTGTTTTAATTTATGCATTTATTTTATAATCATGATTGGATTAATAATGGGGTAGATACTCGATAGGGTAGCAAGCAAGCAATTTGCTAGCCGAAATCCTGGCAACTTAATCCATTTTATCAAGGAAATTTGATTTTCAAATTACGAGTATGTCTTTCAAAAACTTTTTGTTTTTTTTTCATGCGATTGCACAGTAAATTTTGCGGCTTCAAAAAATAAACCGCAAATTTTTGTGGTGTTTTACTGTGCAGTTGCGCAAAGAAACAAAAATTTTATAAAACCTTCAAACTTCCATGGTGAAATTGATTGAGCAGCCAGGATTTTGGTTAGCAAATTGCTTGCTTGCTAGGCTATCGAGTATATCTACCCCAATGTCTTATTATTTAATTAACATGCCGTGTTTATTTTGCCAATAACAATAATTTTTGACAACATCAGGAAATTTACTATGACTAGCATAAAATTCAATAACAATTCCAACAAATTGAAATTTAATCCAATAACTAAAACTTTACAACAACTATTTTTACAAAAAACAATTTACTGGGATCACATGAAATTCAATAAGATTCTCAACAATTTGAATTTATTAAATCCAACAAGTAAATTTTTATAAATGTTTCTACTCGTTGTTAGGTAAATTCCGGGTTATTAACGGCCATGTTTTTGACAACAACAACTTTTTTGACAACAACAATAATTTACTTTGATTCACATAAAATTCAATAACAATCTCAACAATTTGATTTAATTTAATCCAATAAAAGAAATGTTTTTAAGGTTCCTACTCCTCGTAAGGTAAATTTCGGGTTATTGTCGGCCATGTTTATTTCGACAACAACAACAACTTTGACAAAAAAACCTGGGATCACATAAAATTCAATAACGATCTCAACAATTTGAATTGATTAAATCCAACAAGTAAATTTTTATAAAGGTTTCCACTCGTTGTAAGGTAAATTCCGGGTTATTATCGGCCGTGTATATTTTGACAACAACAATTATTTTGACAACAACCAAAATTTACTTTGATTCACATAAAATTCAATAACGATCTCAACAAATTGATTTAATTTAATCCAATAAAAGAAATGTTTTTAAGGTTCCTACTCCTCGTAAGGTAAACTTCGGGTTATTGTCGGCCATGTTTATTTCGACATCAACAACAACTTTGACAAAAAAAAAAACAATTTACTGGGATCACATAAAATTCAATAACGATCTCAACAATTTGAATTGATTAAATCCAACAAGTAAATTTTTATAAAGGTTTCCACTCGTCGTTAGGTAAATTCCGGGTTATTATCGGCCAAGTTTATTTTGACAAAAACAACTATTTTGACAACAACAAAAAAATTACTGTGATTCACATAAAATTCAATAACAATCTCAACAATTTGATTTAATTTAATCCAATAACAGAAATATTTTTGAGGTTAAAGATCTTCGTATATAAAATAAGAAAATAAAATAAGTTTTCCAACAAAGAACTCCAAAATTTAATGAAAATTTAATAATAATTAAAATTTAATCTCAAGTGTTACTTGCGGAACACGATTTTCGAATAAGTACTATACTAAATACTTCAGGAAAACTGCGTTATCACCAAAAAACGACGCAATTAATAAATTGCTTTAAGTGTCGTCAATAAATATGCCAATAATAAATGTTCCCTCACAACCACCTCTTGAGAAATGTCTGGCTACGCCGCTGACTAGATATATACTTACTAGGCTAACTAAATACATGATTCCCAATCTAGATAAACTAAGTGCATAAAGTAAACAAATGTTTTGGGTGATGTATTTTAATTTTCATAAATCTCATTATAAAATCAAACAATTATAGTTTTAATTACAGGTATGTAGATTAAGCACGCAGTGTATAGTTGAAGTTAACTAAATTTGTTTATAATATTCCGTATTCAGTAACTACGAGTGGAGTGAAAGTGGTAAACCATTATGTCAAAAATACTGAATTTTGGAATTATAATCGAATTTTATGTTATTGGGAATATTCATTGTTTGGTAAAAGAGCTAACTAAGGTTGAATAAACACAATGAAATAATTAAAACAAATTAAACATGTTTGCAGGTGAACACTAATATCGAGTTAGATCAGCCTTTTATTAATCAGATAAACACCCGTTTTGCTAAGGACTGTTGGGGCCGAGTAGAGCGATACAATAAAAATGCGTAAGCTTTCAATTATAATTTCACAACCGTTTTACCATTCGACAATAAAATAAAATGTGAAGTAAGGTTCTTAGCACGCCAAGGTAATGAATACCGTAAAATATTTTCAATTCCGGCTGACAGCTGTTGCGATTTTTTTATGCAATCAATACTTTATGACACTATAATAAAACACTCGAACTTGCCCCAGAACAGAACTTGCCAAATTCCACCAGGTGTCTATTACTTAAAAAACTTATTAAATGGTGACAAATCACCGCCAATGTTATTGACAAATGAATATTGGAGATTATTGAATAATTGATATTTGAAGATGACCCGCGGCATATAAGCAGCCGTGCAATTGAAAAAGAACTAAATATTGATCTAGAACCAGTTCTAAACCATTTTAAAATGGCTGGATACAAAAAAAAATATTGATGTTTGGTTACCCCATGAAAAATTTAATGCAGCGGGTTTCTATCTGCGAAACGCAGCTAAAAAGGGACGAAATCGAGCCAGTTTTAAAGCGAATAATTACTGGTGCAAAAAAGATCATAAACGAAACGAGGTGAAGCTACTCAAACGGTATCAAAGACAGGATTGACACCATAAAAGGTAATGCTAAGTGTTTTGTGGGATGGAAAAGTAATCGAGCATTATAAGATGCTGCCACCAGACAAAACGATTGATTTTAATCTTTACTGTCGGCAACTAACCCGTTTAAGACAAGTAATTTAGTTAAAACGTCCAGAATTGATCAGCAGAAAGGGAGTGGTGTTCCATCATGATAACGCTAGACCACACACATCACTGATGACCCAACAGAAACTGAAAGAGCTTGGTTGGAAAGTTTTAATACACCCACCATATAGTCTATGACCTTGCATCATCGGACTACCATTGGTTCCGGCCCATGCAGAACCATCTTATTGGTTTTACATTAAATTCAGAAGAAGCTGCGAAAATGAGTTGTCTTTTTCGCCTCTTAACCACAAAAGTTCTACTGCAGTGATGGGATCATGACTCTACCAGCAAAGTGGCAAAATGTCATCGATCAAAATGGCACATATTTGGTTTAATAAAGTTTGTTTAAAATAAGAAAATTCTTTGTTTCATGTCACCCAAAAAAGGCCACGAACTCTTGCCTAACCCTATCGTTTCACTCACTTTCATAAGTGTTTCAGTTAAGTTATTGTATCGGTATCATTATTTAATTGGCAAAATTATCTCACAGTGGATCCTCCAAAAATTAAAAGATTATAAATTTTCTCATCACACAAACTAAATAAAGAAACCACGAAACTTCAAGCAAACAATTAGTTTGGCGAAATCCTGACTACTCAATCAATTTTTGCAAGGAAATGTAAGTTAACATCGCATAAATTAATGTAAATTTTAATGTAACATTTAATGTGATGTAATTGACAAAACACCTTATAACAGTCAAAAAGTGTAAAAGAAAATGTTACATTTTAAAGTAAGAATGGTATATTTTTTAAACCTAATTTGTAATTAAGAACAACAAGATAATTAAAGAAAATATTGGAAAATATATTTATTAAATTTTAATACAAAAATAAAAAAAATATATAATTATATGTTTTGAATTATAAAAAATCGAAAATTTACCCATTCGAAGACCATTGACAAGGCACCGTAGAGATGTCTAAGTAAATTGAAGTATGCTATTGTGTAGTACTGACCCCACTGCATCTTTTTAGAAGCCAACATTATGTGCTATCAAAGCATAAATCTTCTATGTTGCAATCATTAAAATCGAAAATTCAACCAATCGAAGGCCATTGACAAGGCATCATAGAGATGTCTAAGTAAACCAAACTATGCTATCATGTAGTACTGACCTTACTGCATTTTTCAATTTACTCCTGATAAAGAGTCCACGTGGTTGAATAATTCACTGTGCTAGTTGAAAAATGTGACAAGCTGGGCACCCGGGGGTAAACCTAATTCGACTATGCTGAATTCATTGGTGCTAGTCCCATTTCAAAGTTAGTCCCCATTTTTGAAATATCGCTTTCGACATATTTTGCCTCTGAGACAAATATTTATCAAAATATACACTCATATTCACGTTGATAGCTCCTGAACCATTAAGATTTTCGTTATGTTTTTTTCAGCAAAGTTGTTGCGCAAGCCAAGACCAACAACTTTGCTGAACGTATCAAGACCGAAAAACGACATCTACAATCACATTTTTGTATTATTTTATTTTTTTGCGTTTCAAAAAATAAAATAACACAAAAATGTGATTGTAGATGTCGTTTTTCGGCCTTGATATGTTCAGCAAAGTTGTTGGTCTTGGCTTGCGCAATAACTTTGCTGAAGAAAGCATAACGAAAATCTTAATGGTTCAGGAGCTATAAACGTGAATATGAGTGTATATTTTGGCAAATATTTGTCTCAGAGGTAAAATATGTCGAAAGCGATATTTCAAAAATGGGGACTAAATTTGAAATGGGACTAGGACCAATGAATTCACCATAGTTGAATTAGGTTTACCCCCCGGGTGCCCAGCTTGTCACGCAAAAAAAGTTTGAAATTCAAGCACAGTGGAATTCACATGGTTGAATATGCGGCCATAATTTCGGCAGCATTTGAATTTACCACCAAAAATAAATTGAGTTGACTAAATCATAAACTCAAACGCTTCCATATTCATTGAAGTTTTGTCGGTTTCTTTTATTTTTATTGTTAAATAGACATGGTGTGTTTATTGTTTTTTCTATATATAGCATTTCCCGATCCATTTCATATGTTTCTACTTTGAAATTATCCTTTTCTAGTTGAGAATTATATTTTTCAAATTACAATTTTACTTTTCAATTTTGATTTTAAGTTTTTCGATTTTCGAAACATAAATTTCAATTTTCGGATTACACTATTCTAATTTTAACTCATATTTCTCAATTTAAAGATTTTTATTTTTCAATTTATGTAATTACATATTTCAATTTACATTTTATAAATTTCAAATTTCATTTTATAATTTTCAAAATTATTTAATAATCTAAGTTTTTATATTATATAAAATATGTAGAATATAAAATACCTAAAAAACAAGGTTTTTATTGAAATTGGTTTCGATTCATCACCAATGAACAATTCCTGCGCATTAAAATTGCCATTTAAATTTTCAGAAGTAATGGATTGAACAGCCGAGTCGATTATTTCTGGTAAATGACGTTCTAGTTCCTAGGATATAACGGCAGTTTTTATTTTGGAAAAGGCAAACTCTAACTGTTTATAAGGTGACAAGAAATACGCTTTATTCGTTAATAAATTAAAAGAATTAGTAACTGCGACTGAGCGGTGTGGCGTTGTGTTGTTCATGATATTCCATCCGTTTGAAATTCTGTGTTTGCCCTGTTAATTTTTCATCTAACTCTTTAAAGAATGTAATCATTTTATCACAGTTACAACCTCTTGTGAATTCAGCGTGATGTATGACGCTGAAATTATTTATCGCTAAGATAAGGATCACATTTCTACCTCTAATAATCGGAACAATCACGTTAACCCTAGAACCACTCTTCGATCGTAATTACGCCGCATGTGTAAATTGAATCCAGATGCGCCTACAAATATATTTTTTCTGTCATCCTGAGATCCGTTGATCATAAAGTTGGTGGTATATTCTTTCCGCAAATTTAGTCTTTGAGTCTTTAGGTCTTTTAGTCTAATAAAAATCTGGTCTAGAAAACGGTATTATTAAGTTAACCGAGGTTACATTATTGAGAGTTTAAGTTATTATTGTGAATTCTAAACTGAAATTAGACATTTATAAAGTGCAAATTGAAATATATACATAATTACAAAAATTGAAAAATATAAATCTTTAAATTGAGAAATATGAATTAAAATTAGAATAGTTTAATCCGAAAATTGAAATTTATGTTTCAAAAATCGAAAAATTTAAAACCAAAAGTGAAAAGTAATAATTGTAATTTTATAAATATAATTCTCAACTAGAAAAGGATAATTTCAAAGTAGAAACATATGAAATGGACCGGGAAATGCAATAAATTGGATATAAAGGATTTATTGTGCTTTGCCCTGTCGTGTCCAATTTAATGAGTTAGAAAGCATTCATATATTTCCCAACATTTTTCTCTTTTTATGTATGATACGTAATGGCCAGAGCTTGAATGTTTCCGCACAAAAAATATGTTTAACCTTAATAAAGTTCTGGCGTAATATCATTAACTTTGACATTGTAGTATATTTTAATGGTAATTTGTTGCACATCCATAACAACTAATCCATCATGCGACTTAATCTGCAAGAAGGTTATTTTTTTAAACCATTAACTATAGTTGGTACAAGTTGCCCCTTGAAATTGTAGAGCTTCCTATAAGTTTAAAAGGCTTCTTTCTGAAAATGTTTTAAAACGAAATATTATAACAAACACGACATGTCGCATCGATAGAAATTGACAGTTTGAAAAAAAATTTAGTTATTTTTGAAATATTGCAACCCATGTTCGTATCAATGTCAAACGTAATGTCATTAATGTTAAAAAAATCGAAGTATGTATGTGTTTTTCTCCATTACTCCATTTACTACATGCATGTGAAGATACTGCTAAAGTTTTACTAGTAAATAAATTAGCAAAAACGTCACATGTTTATATAGCTGTGTGAAGTTTTTACTAAATCTATACTAAATATTTATATGTGTTGGTGCATATAAAAATGAAACCCGTATAAAACGGAATTTAACGTATATTTTAATTTATTAACTATATTTTGGCAATTATCTTTTAAAAATCGGAAGAAATTATAATATATATTGTATTTCCCATTTCATTAATCAATATTCTCTACTAAGAATATTGCGGTTAATTAAAGTTTAAAAAAATAACCAGAAAATCGCGGTATCCGAGGCAGATTAGTAACAAACACTACACACTGAACTACTGAATAGAGTGTTAGTTGAGGGTCATTTCAGTAACAAAATATATTCAGATGCTCCCAATTCAGGGGAGGGGCAAGTTAATAAAATTTATTATTATGACCAAATATAATAAAAATGTTCAGGCCAACTGAGATATTCCTAGAAATCTAAACACAACTTCAAGTATATGGGGTGTTAGTTTGGGGACCATATCAATTAGAAAATATATTCAGATGCTCCCCATCCAAGGGAGGGGCAGGTAATAAAATTTAGTATTATGACGAAATATAATAAACATCCTCAGGCTGATTGAGATTTCCTTAGAGATCTAAACACAACTTCAGGTAAATTGGGTGTTAGTTGGGGACCATATCAATAAGAAAATATATTTAGATGCTCCCCATCCAGGGGAGGGGCAAGTTAATAAAATTTAGTATTATGGCCAAATATAATAAAAATCCTCAAGCTGACTGAGATATCCCTAGAGATCTAAACACAACCTCAGGTATATGGGGTGTTAGTTGGGGACCATATCAATAAGAAAATATATTTAGATGCTCCCCATCCAGGGGAGGGGCAAGTTAATAAAATTTAGTATTATGACGAAATATAATAAATATCCTCAGGCTGACTGAAATATCCCTAGAGATCTAAACACATTTTCAGGTAAATGGGGTATTAGTTGGGGACCATATCAATTAGAAAATATATTCAGATGCTCCCCATTCAGGGGAGGGGCAAGTTAATAAAATTTAGTATAATGACGAAATATAATAAACATCCTCAGGCTGACTGAGATATCCCTAGAGATCTAAACACAACTTCAGGTATATTGGGTGTTAGTTGAGGACCATATCAATGAGAAAATATATTCAGATGCTCCCCATCCAGTAGAGGAGCAATAATTAAAATTTAGTATTATGACGAAATATAATAAACATCCTCAGGCTGATTGAGATATCCCTAGAGATCTAAACACAACCTCAGGTACATGGGGAGTTAGTTGGGGACCATATCAATTAGAAAATACATTCAGATGCTCCCCATCCAGGGGAGGGGGCACATAATAAAATTTAGTATTTTGACCAAATATAATAAAAATGTTCAGGCTAACTGAGATACTCCTAAAGATCTAAACACAACTTCAGGTACATGAGGAGTCATTTGGGGACCATTTTAGTTCGAAAATATATGCAGATGCTCCCCATCCAGGGAAATGGCCAGATAATAAAATTTTTTTCACACTCGTGAATATCTCAGTTAGCCGGAACATTTTTATTAAATTTGGTCATAATACAAAATTTTATTAACTGGCCCTTCCCCTGGATGGGGAGCATCTGAATATATTTTCTAATTGATATGGTCCCCAACTAATACCCCATATACCTGAAATTGTGTTTAGATCTCTAGGGATATCTCAGTCAGCCTGAAGATATTTATTATATTTCGTCATAATACTAAATTTTATTACCTGCCCTTTCCCCTGGATGGGGAGCATTTGATTATATTTTCTTATTGATATGGTCCCCAACTAACACCCCATATACCTGAAGTTGTGTTTAGATCTCTAGGGATATCTCAGTCAGCTTGAGGATTTTTATTATATTTGGCCATAATACTAAATTTTGTTAACTTGCCCCTCCCCTGGATGGGGAGCATCTGAATATATTTTCTAATTGATATCGTCCCCAACTAATACTCCATATACCTGAGGTTGTGTAACTCTAATTTTCGATACTCTTCCGTCTTACCCAGGTAATATCACTTACACAAACACAATTAATGAAACTAGCAAAAGTTTAGCATTTTCTTCACACTTGTATTTACTACAAAATAAGATATAAAAACGGAAAAATCAGTATTAGTGGCAACGCTCTTATTATATTGGCCCATATGCATCAAAAGTGCATTTGCTATAAATGTTGTGTCAATTATGTTGGCTTCTACAAAGATTTACTACGATCAAAGTGCCATTACACTTTCTACAATAGCAAAACTTTAAAATTAAAAAAAATCTATAATTGCTCCACCACATAAATATGTTGGCTTCTAGAAAACATAAAGAATGGTTATGTCATTTGGTTATGGCTTAATTAGCTTAATATTGTGAACTTATTTTTTTAACAATTATTTATTTCGTTTTGCTAAACACCTTTTTTTAAAGTGTAGATTTACACTTTTTGGGCTGTAGTAAAATTTTTGGCATTTTTAGTTCGAAATAGTTCGACAACATCTAATTTTGAATAATTTCCATCAATAAAATTGTTTGTTATTTCGTGTTGGGGTACTTCTTCAATTACAAGTCTAATATTATAATAGTAGAGTAGATCAGCGGTTAAAAATTATTTTATCAAATAAACACCCCAGAACGGATTTTAATACAAACATTGATCCAAATTATTTTCAAACACCGCTTTAATTATTTTATTTAACATTTAGTTCAACACGTTTGATAAAATCCAATTATTATAATATACAACATCGGTAAACAATACATATTCGTTTGCATCACATAACCCATTTTCCGAATATCCAATGGACACAATTCCTTTGATAAACCATCTTGTTGGGAATTCTACGACTAATCCGCCACCACTATCACCAGAGCAAACAGTTGTTCCTTAAATCAAAAATAAAATTTAGTTTAATAATTTTTGCTTAAAATCGGTCGACGCACGTACCATTTCGATATCCACCACAAAACTTCCCGTCCGTTAAAAATGCTTGAAAAAAATCACGTTTACTTGTACGACATACATTGTTACTCACAATTGGTAGAGATGCCTCCGATAAAATATTTTCTCGCTGCTCCAGTTCGTTTTTACCCCAACCTGGTACGTAGCCTACACCATTCTCAAAATGTTCTGCGTTTGACGTTAAGCAAATTGGTTGCACAAAATCATTAAATTCGATATAAAGTTTTGATTTCAAGATGGCAATATCATTTTCAAAATATTCCACATCATATTCCGCATGTGGAATAACCTTTATTACATCGTACTCTTTGGTATACTTAGATTCGTATTGTAGATCAAACCGTCCAACTTCGAACACTAAATTAACAGGACTAAGCTGACGTGTATTGCGTATAACACAGTGAGCTGCCGTAAGCACGGCATTCTTACCGATTATGGAGCCACCACAAAGATACCGTTTCTCGGACAAATGGATAATTTCATATATAGCAACGTGCCATGGATACTGGCCCGGATATGTCGGCAATCCGTACGCTATAAATGAACGATGCTTTATTTTGCGTACACCACAAACACTATTCTGCAGCAACAAACCACACGATTCTACTTCATTAACTTTTAATGATTTAATAATACTAACTTCGGACGATTCCCGTTTAGGTTCAATCGACATCAAAATTTGATAGTCCACCTCAAAAACGAATACAGTGTCTGTATTGTTTTTAATCGTGTTCGATTTATTGTACCAACGAATAAAATGATGCTGTGCGCCCACATCAATTTCAACAATTATCGGTCTCGAATCGTTTTCGTATTTTGAAGGCGCTAATGTTTTGTTCACCGTTACACACCAAAATCCAGACTCTCCATTTAAAATTAGCCAACGTACATTAACTTCGGGTAAATTTTCGCAGTAACTGGGTTCTGGTTCAGCGCGCACCATATTCACTTTGCGACATGCATCGTAGTACTTTAGCGGATTAATATTTCGCTGATTATCTACAGTTGGATCAGGGGTACGTGCCAAAAATGAATCACAAGCTTCAGATCCATTTATTTTAACTGAGATGGGTGACTGAATGTGTAAATTTTTGGTTTGACTTGGATGTGATGCTAGGTCAACTAAAGGCCCTTGATAAATAATCATTTCGGCAATATTAGTATTAGGTAACGTTGTGATATTGACAAGTAGAGGACACGTTACATTGTTTTCCATCTCATAAACTATGGTAAACGAACGTTTAATATCGGCTTTTCGTTTCGTCACGAACGAAATTTTAAAAATACTCCATTTTTCTAGTTTGAGGAAATGATTATTTAACATTGATTTCTGAATATCATCACATGTTATGCCGGCATTATCAAAAATTTCAATCAAACTGTTCTCCAAGAATGTTGATTTATAAGTATTCTCAACCCTGTTAAATTTAAATTTATTGCAATTTGTGAAATTCGCATCCAAATCTAGTAAATGTTGCGGATCATATAGATTACGATTTATAATTGTTTTTATTAAACGTACTCTTTCATGTAATTCTGGACCAAGTTCGACCGGTTTATGATAATGGTTTTTCTAAAATAGATTTATTACTTATTAAATTACGACTCATCTTTTTCACGATCACGAATAATATTTACCTTGTACTCGTCATCTATCGTTATGTTGTAATTGCGCTGGTCATGACGTTCAACAACTATACACCAGTGATATTGATGATCATAATAACGTTTTTCCACCAACACATTGGGGATTTGTTGACATCTGGCTACACAATTAGTTTGCTGCTGTACGCGCACTTTATCAAAGTAGCAAAAATCATGAAAATCCTGCCAAATTATTTGTTTGTTATTTATCGAATAATTGACATTGAACTCGAGCACAAATAACACTAAAGACATCACATTGTAAAATGCGCGCATGTTTACCCGCCAAATGATTAATCGACACTGAGTTGCTAACCTTGGAGCAAATGAAAACTAATCTTAAATATATATACGCTTTTAATGCTAATCGCGTTTGTAAATAAAAGAAAAAAATTTATAAATGTCATATTCAGTGAAATAGATTCCAATAGTACGTCCATGTCACAGATTTGATTGGTTTCGGCTTTCGGTAAACAAAAAACTACTTTTTGTCGTTTTTGTGGAGATAATATGCAAATATACAGCACATACACCAAATGATGAAGAATTAATTATTTTCATATCCAATGTGCTCTAACATTTGGTGTTCAATTTGAGGTATGTTCAGTGTTGTGCCGTGTTGTTTGCACCGCGTAGTTAACTAATATACAATAATAAAATTTCGGTGACCGTTTCGAGAATATAATCTATGTCGAAAGTTATAATTTATGTTAGCAATCAGCAAAATTATGATAAATAAGCACATTTATGTATATGTTGAGTAACGCTTATACCATTGGCCAACAAATTTTAACAGCTGGCACAAAATACACCGATATTGACTTCATATCTTTATAATTGTAACCTACGATTTTGATCGTCACCGATTTTGAAGCATTCATGCGAAAAATTTGCTAATAATAGTGCTATCCACTCCGATTCAAAAGTGGAATCTTAAATTTGATGGTGCCTTTTCTGGGAAGTCTATAGAAAAATTTATGTTTAAAATCGAACATTTAGCTAATTCCACTAGAATTGCTCTATTACAATTAGTGAATATCATAAATTATCTGCTAGACGGTTTCGCTAAAGAACACTATCGACTTCAAAGAAATCTGAATCTTGGCTGGTTAGTGTTTCAAAACCAAATGTTAACCGATTCAAAGGGAGGCGTTCGGGTTTGGATATAAAAAAGAAATTTGAAAGTAAAAACAGAAAATTAATGAATCTCTCATAGATTTCTAGTATGAATTGTTGAATTTGGCTGCGCCACTAAAGTCTGATTTGCCTGATTACGAATTGATTATGAACTGATTTCGAAAAACGTGAAAGCGGGTAAAGTTCAGCGTAAATTTGTTAAATAAGTTTCTAATTAAAAAAAATATGCAAAGAAACGTGAAAACTCCAAAAAATAACTGAACATATTATGTAACATTTCTCAAAGTAGGGTGTGAGGTTAGATCGGGCAATGAACGATTGGATCTGAACCCTGTTTTCACTATATTTTTTTATTATTTAAGGTTACTATCTTTCGCGCTAACCTATACATGCTTATTTAATCACATGAAAGCTCCTTGCAGCTTGCTCTCTCAAATTTATTAAAAGGACCGAGCATCATATCTAAGCAGTATATAACACTGGATGTATTTACACATAAGTGAATGTCGATTTGCACAGTAGGATGCCAAGCATGCTTGGGCTGAAGTTGTGAAGCTTATCAAAGTTAAAAATCCTCTCAATATTTTTGTGTCTGGCAGCGGCACACAATTTGGTGGTGTTAATCAACGTAAAATATTTACGTCCTGCTTAATACCTGCCAACATTATAGGATACGAAATCCGGCAACTTTCTCCAGTATGGTATCCGAACTTGAAAGTATTGCAAGCTACACCAGGGTAGTGCATTAAATGCTAGATAATAATTTTTGTGTTGGGAAGGGGATGTACCATTTCAGTGGCAAAAAATTGTATTAAATCCAAATTATATATGCATTTGAAATTTTTGATTTGAATTTGAGCTTAAATTAAAATTTACGTCTTGTTATTTCACCTGGAATTTTTATTTGTAACCACGGAATAATTTTATTGTATTTTCAGTATTAAAAACTAACATTTTGAATAAGACAGGCTGTTAACAAATAAATATATCTGCAATTTATGTCGACTCTCATCTTAAAAATGTACTTTAATTCAACATTTCGTAAAAATATCATGATAATTTTTTTCATGAAATAGCCTCCTGATAATTTGCTGAGAGTGTCAAAATTTACACTTCATAAAATTAAAGTCATGAAAGAAAAATGGAAAAATTTGGAGCCGAACTCTATAAGCATTTTTGTTGCCAATAAAGAACTAAGTGGATATAATATTAAGAGAAATTAAATTATCTTGATACTAGTTAAAACTATTTAATTTGTTTTGTATATTTAATATCACAACACCCACACCCACCTAACCCCATAAACACCCAGCCCAACGGACCCCAATTCACCATAATACAGCTGGCCCTAATCAACCGCAAACCACCACACCTAAACATTATTACCATCCCCACCCTCACTATCCAATTCAAACCCCCAAAACCCATATCACCTGCACTACCCGGTTCGATGGGTTTTGGGGTTTGAATTGGATCACACAAACCCATTATCCACCAAATCTCAAATTCCCACACCAAACCCAAAACACCTCATCCCACCCCTTCCATTTCCCATACCATGACTCCTACCTCTCCCCAAACTACACCACCTACAGAAAACCCACATACACACGAGATATATTTTTACTCCACATTCACATGCGCTATGAAACCAAAATAGAATAGAAAATAAAAAAAATCCTATCAATTTTAAGAAGGGGGGGGGGGGGGGGGGAGGGCCTAACAAAATCCTACATATCTCCGTACACCCTAAACAAATCAATAGAGCTTTATCCCATGAATTGTTTCAACTTTTAGTGAAAAAATTAGGTTGATATCTCCATACGTTCTCAAGTTATATTGGACACAGACGGACTTTTTTTTAACAAGAATGCTTAAAAATCTCAGTAATCAACACAACAGAAAAATTATTACATAGGAAATATGCAATGTTTACTACATACTTTTATGCACTATTAAGGTCGATTTATATTATCGGCGCGGCACAGCACAGTCATGCATCGTCTCATGCCTCAACGATTTATATTATCAGCTCGGTTCAAATCTTTTTGATCTAAATCAAATCTTTTTGTTGGAAAGAACGTCACAAGATTTTATCTTTTTTCGATTTGATCTACTTTTTGGCTGGAAAAAACTCGCCATTAGTATGTTTTCTTTAATCGTCGAATATACATCTGTAAATGCGATTAAAACACGTGGAAATTTTAATATTTTTTGTGTAAAGTTCATCATCATTCATATTATATATATTATAAGTGTTATTTAAAACATCAATAAACGAAAAATGTTTTCTAACTTCCTTATAAAAGATGTCTGTATGATGGCTCTTTTGCTGGATGAAGAAGAGGAAGAGCAGAATCGTCATTGCCGTCATCGTCGTTTCGCGGCACACAAAATGTTAAAGATAAGGCAGACCGAGAGCGAATTTTGGACGATATTTCCACAATTGATGGACGATGAACAAAAGTTTTATCAGTATTTTAGAATACCGCAGTACGATTTCCATGTGTTGTTAGAAAAAATAGAAAATTCAATACGAAAGCAGGATACAACATTTAAAAAGGCTATAGGTCCAAAAGAAAAATTGGCAGTATGTTTAAGGTAATAATATTCTTTTATTTTATGATTAACGTTACTTCTAAAAAAACAATTCATGAATGTCATCATAAAACGATTTTTGATTATTTTGAATCATTATCACTTAAACTGGATGAGAACTCTGTATAAAATTCAGTTATTTCATTGTACGCCTCATTATTTATATGCAAATGTGGTGGTGACGGTGTTGGCTGCAGATGAGAAATTATTTGTGGCGACACTTCCGGAGTTCCAAAACTAGAAATTGATGAAAAAAATCGCTGATTTGCCGATGATGCTAATGTTGTCGGTACTGTATAAAATAAAGGTGATGACGACACCATAGTATGAGTACCAATATTAGGTGAACGTTTTGGCCCTTCAACAGATGATGGTGGCTGCATTATAAAATTATCAGAGGAGCTGTTATTTGTGGTTACATGTGGCACTGTCAGCGATTTAAACGAAAAAGGTTTAAATATCTGTTGAGATATATCCTCCAATACCGTTCGCTTGAGTGATGATGATGGTTTCATTATTTTGGATGACCCGAGTACGGGACATGAAGATGACGCCTTAAAATTAATCTTTCTGCAATTCAAAAATATAAATTCTTAAAAACGAACGGCACTTTATATACTCTAGGAAGTTAGCGCGAAAAATTATCCCGAAAAACCATTATAGTTAAATATGGTAAGACTATTATATATTCACAGAATATTTTAATACTCTCCTGATAGTCAAGTATATATAATTAAAATTGCTGCATATAAATCAAATATATCACGAGATTAGCTATAATGTATAGTAAATTATTATATAGTTTTGTAATATTAAATTAGTATCACAAAATTTTCAATTACAATTATATGTACAAAATATATTATTGTTTAACATTTCGTGATAAATTTTTATATCACCTCGAAAAAAATACACTAAAATAATCTACATCAATATAATCAAAATTAATAAAATATAAAAAAAAATTTAATTCAAATATTTAATATTAGAAAAACAACAATTCTCTGAACTAAAATAGAATTATTTTATTTTTTTAAAATGGTAAGAAGATATAACAAGTTAAACTTTAGATATAGCTGTGCCAAAGAATCTATTAAAAAAAATAACGATAATTTTACTATATCTAAAATTTGACTAATAGACTTGATTTAAATATTTGGGCATTTGAAAGGTGGATCCTTCCTCTACAAACTCCATACCAACCTTGCTCTATTAAGTGTTATCTACTACGACTTCACACGACTATATCTAAAATCTGACGAAGAGACTTGATTTAGATTTTTGGGCATTTGAAAGGTGGATCCTTCCTCTACAAATTCCATACCAACCTTGCTCTGTTAATTGATATCTACTACGACTTCAAACGACTTTATCTAAAATTTGACTAATAGACTTGATTTAAATTTTTGAGCATTTGGAAGGTGGATCCTTCCTCTACAAATTCCATACCAACCTTGCTCTGTTAATTGATATCTACTACGACTTCACACGACTATATCTAAAATTTGACTAATAGACTTGATTTAAATTTTTGGGCATTTGAAAGGTGGATTGTTCCTCTACAAACTCCATACCAACCTTGCTCTATTAAGTGTTATCTACTACGACTTCACACGACTATATCTAAAATCTGACGAAAAGACTTGATTTAGATTTTTGGGCATTTGAAAGGTGGATCCTTCCTCTACAAATTCCATACCAACCTTGCTCTGTTAATTGATATCTACTACGACTTCAAACGACTTTATCTAAAATTTGACTAATAGACTTGATTAAAATTTTTGAGCATTTGGAAGGTGGATCCTTCCTCTACAAATTCCATACCAACCTTGCTCTGTTAATTGATATCTACTACGACTTCACACGACTTAATCTAAAATTTGACTAATAGACTTGATTTAAATTTTTGGGCATTTGAAAGGTGGATTGTTCCTCTACAAACTCCATACCAACCTTGCTCTATTAAGTGTTATCTACTATGACTTCACACGACTATATCTAAAATCTGACTAATCGACTTGATTTAGATTTTTGGGCATTTGAAAGGTGGATCCTTCCTCTACAAATTCCATACCAACCTTGCTCTGTTAATTTATATCTACTACGACTGCACACGACTATATCTAGAATTTGACTAATAGACTTGATTTAAATTTTTGGGCATTTGAAAGGTGGATCCTTCCTCTACAAATTCCATACCAACCTTGCTCTATTAATTGATATCTACTACGACTTCAAACGACTTTATCTAAAATTTGACTAATAGACTTGATTTAAATTTTTGAGCATTTGGAAGGTGGATCCTTCCTCTACAAATTCCATACCAACCTTGCTCTGTTAATTGATATCTACTACGACTTCACACGACTATATCTAAAATTTGACTAATAGACTTGATTTAAATTTTTGGGCATTTGAAAGGTGGATTGTTCCTCTACAAACTCCATACCAACCTTGCTCTATTAAGTGTTATCTACTACGACTTCACACGACTATATCTAAAATCTGACGAAGAGACTTGATTTAGATTTTTGGGCATTTGAAAGGTGGATCCTTCCTCTACAAATTCCATACCAACCTTGCTCTGTTAATTGATATCTACTACGACTTCAAACGACTTTATCTAAAATTTGACTAATAGACTTGATTTAAATTTTTGAGCATTTGGAAGGTGGATCCTTCCTCTACAAATTTCATACCAACCTTGCTCTGTTAATTGATATCTACTACGACTTCACACGACTTAATCTAAAATTTGACTAATAGACTTGATTTAAATTTTTGGGCATTTGAAAGGTGGATTGTTCCTCTACAAACTCCATACCAACCTTGCTCTATTAAGTGTTATCTACTATGACTTCACACGACTATATCTAAAATCTGACTAATCGACTTGATTTAGATTTTTGGGCATTTGAAAGGTGGATCCTTCCTCTACAAATTCCATACCAACCTTGCTCTGTTAATTTATATCTACTACGACTGCACACGACTATATCTAGAATTTGACTAATAGACTTGATTTAAATTTTTGGGCATTTGAAAGGTGGATCCTTCCTCTACAAATTCCATACCAACCTTGCTCTATTAAGTGATATCTACTACGACTTCACACGACTATATCTAAAATCTGACTCATAGACTTGATCCACAATATTTGTTTTCTTACTAATAACCAGAGTAATTTGTTTAGCGTTTTTGGACTAACAACGCTAGTAAATTGTTGGTTATTGAATTAATTTCTCGTGGTATAAATTTCTGCGCTTCAATATTTTTTTTGGTTTCGGGATGGTTCGAACACCTGTCGCTATTTGTTTACTGAAATTTTCTGTATAGCAATTCTTTTCGGGATAACAAAAAAAAAAAAAAAATATCATGATAGTAAAAATGTCATGATAGTAAAAAAAATTTCGGGATGACATTCAAAACTAGCGTGATATAGAAAATTTTTCGGGAAGACACTGAAAAATGTCGTGATATTTGTTTTATAGTGTTGCCATCGCATTTCTTCGGGATATTTTTCGGGCTAACTTCACAGACATACTTTATATTACAGTTTTGATTAAAAAAAACACTTTTTTTGGAGGTATTTTCAAATGCACAAAAAAAATCCATATATAATGAAAGTGGGTAAAATCGTTGATAATACTAATAGCAATGAAGATCTTAATAAAGAAAAAATAAAAGCAACGGTTTATTTAAAAAAAAGGGAAACCACAAATTAAGTGAAAAAACTCATGATCGAATAATTCGATGAAAGGATATTAATTTTAAGTGAAATTTGCCAACACAATTTGTTGCCAATTTGGATAGAGTACGAGACGCTCTTTCACATGGTGGAAACCAGAAAGTCATATTTTGTGGAAAAGTTTACTAAAAATGAGACGAAAGCAGAGTAAACACAGAAACAATTAAATTAACGTGTTAACAAAATAGTCGGCCGGTGCACGAGCACTTGTTTAAAATTTTCAAAAAATATTATAAAACTCTTCTTTCATGTACAATATTTAAATGGACCGTTTTTTAATACAAGAATGGAAAATATATATTAAAATATCTGCTCAGCTATCTGTTTGCTGGATATACCGTTAAAAACGAAACAGTTATGTATATTTCAAATAAAGAGTAAAATATCTAATATCTCAAGTTTCTAGTAAAGGAAAATTCCAATATACATACATGCGGTAAACAACCGCAAAATATTGACCTATTTACACCTCGTACGTACTCGTATACAATTTTGAAAACTTGGAAAAAATTTCCTATAGATATATAATATTACCATTTTTATTGTTTTTCCTCATTTTCATTTGTTTTGTGTTTTATTATTTTTTTAATTCTAATTCCGCATATAAAATAACTAAAACAAAACTAGAAAATTCGGAAAAGTTAAAAATAAACAATACAGCAAAATTAAAAGTTTAATGAATTGTTCTTTTGTATAGCAAAATTATATATCTGCAAAAATGGTATATACTATGTATGTACTTGCTCTATAAAGTTATATATACTCGTATGTACTTAACGTATATATAGGGATATTAATAATAGTTAGAACTTTATGTAACTAAATAAATATAACTGAAAATTGGGAGGTATTATTTTCTAATTTTTCCTTCGTTTTAATTTGGTTTAGATTTTTTTTTTAAAATAATACTAATATTCTAATATTTTTCCAATTTTTCTGGGTACTTTTCAATTGTTTTAAAATTTAAATATTTTGTAATATGAATTGAACTGAGAAATAATATTGTGAAATTTTTTTCAATTTTAGTATAGCTATTGTGAACTTTATTTTTATTTTTGTTATTATTATTTGTGTGATACGAAGTGTACAATTTTAATATCCACGTGAATTACCAATCCTATCAATATGAAGTTTTACAAAATTTCACGAGTACCAATCTTTTTCAAAAGAAGTTTCTGGGGTGGCATGTTGTAACATCACTTTTTTCGATATTTATCGAACATTATATCTCTTTTTCCTAAAATAAAATTGCTTGCTACTTCGCTTTTCAATTTTGCTTTCTATATTGCGATCGCACGCTACTAGAATAAATTGTTTATTTATCTCTTTTTTGTTTTTCGATAAAGTATCACTCATAAAAACCGTAGGTGATGGAATAAGAGTAATGCGATATAATGTTTTATTCGAATAAATAGAGATCGCAATAGAAACAACGCAATTGATAAATTAAAAAACCATAAAATTTTATTCGTGATGAAAGAGATGTAAATTTCGATAGTATCGAAAAAAGTGATGTTACAACATCCCACCCCTGATTTTTTGTTAAAGAAAAGTGACTGGGATTACAATATACCATTCCATGTAAATGTGGCTGGGTAACCTCGAATTTTTAATTATTTTTTAATTGACTGATTGATTTTATTTTAATTGATTTATATTTTTTTTTGTCTTAAAGGTTTTTTTTGAATATTTCATATTTACATGTAAATCACGGGTTTTTTCTTCGGTCGAACACTTCCATCAGCAGTGAATTGTTTGATAGTCCAGTAAAATGAATCACGTGACCGAATCCTATCTGGAAAACGCAAAGCGTGGAGATTGACCGCATTATCAAGACTACGGCCAGCTTCTCCAAAAACCAGGACCATTTAAATGTTTTCTTGTACAGTTAAATACTCCATTTTGAATTGTAATAGTCTTACGTAAACAGGTCTTATTATTTTCGAAATAATCTTGGAACTGAATAAATATTTTTAGAACAAAAAATATCATTTATTTGAAAACAAATTTAGTCGCATGTTCCTATGCAAAATCATCGCCGTCGTTGTTCCTGGGTTATGCTAAAAGTAGTTTTTTTTTAATTTAAGAAATACAATTTGTTTAAAACTAATTTCAAGTATTAACATTGAAAACTTGTTAATTTTAATGCAAACATTTTGTAGAATCGTATGCATAATGTTCTCAGTAGGAGAAATCGAAAAAAAAATTAATATCGCCTATTACAGCGCCATCTATCATGAATCGAAAAAATGTTTCAAGAAAATCCTACGTACTTTTGGGCGTAAAAACCGATTCTGCATTAAAAAAGGGGTTCCTATCTTAGGTTCCAAGTTGCCCCCACCCCCTTAAAAACAGGGGCGGGGGGAGTACTAATTTTAGCACTAATGTATTTCTCCTCCAGAATGATTTAATTTTGATGATAGTCATTTTTATCGTAGAGGGCTTATTTTCCGAAATATTTGAAAGTTTCAGCTTAAAAAACTCACCCGGTATATGAAGTTTTAGTGTCAAAAAAAATGTCAACAAACCATTGCCAATTTGTGTGCCGTTCACAATATTTGTATGCAATAATACTATTACCTTTTTTATTATCCAATTGCAGTGGAGCAGGCAGATATAGGAGAACAGGTTTGTTCAGTTTGATGAAAAAAGCTCGCTCGCCCACCAAAAGACGTATATTGTAAGAACTAGAAACACTGCGGACCCCGAGGTTTATTCTGCAATCAGCATAAACAAGTTGGATACCACGGTTTTTGTGATGCGAGCTTGCTTACCTCTGCGGCTGTTATACTATATATATTGTCGATCCTGTCGAGCTGATGGTTGTAACGAACTCTTTTATTAGGGTTCATTTACAGAAATTACCTGGTCAGAGGTTTCAATGAATGTTACGGTCGTTATGTCGGCTACACTCAGGGCTGGGGTGGGTTTCTTATTAAAACATGACCAAGTCGTGAAAAACCGTATGAAATTCTAAAAAAAATTATCTAAATGAAACGCGAACTCAAGCTACAATAAAACTGGACCCAACTTACTCACCCATAATGCATCCTCAAGTAATAGTGCTTATCTCATGACGCGAAATAATTTAAAAAGAGAAGAAAACCCAAAACTAACATTTTGAAAGAACCATTTGTAATTTGTATTGAATTCATTGGAATTTCACTGTTTGATTACAAATGATTACAAAAGTAAAATTTTATAAACTAAGCCCTAAACTACCCTATTCTTATTCTAATAAATACTTATGTATATGAATTATAATAAAAATAAAATAAAATAAACGTGTCATACTAGAAAATTAATAACACGGAAAATCAAAATTGTTTTACCACCTGATTACGTAGTTGAATGTTGTGAAGACCTGATGAAGAAGTGTGTTGCATGCTGCATGGATGTTGATTGTAGTTGCGTGCGACTTTTATTTTGTATATAAGTTTGTTTTGTAACTCGAATGATTTGTGTATCGGTATTTGAGATGATTAGCATTACACTTTTAGTTATTTATTGGATGGTTTTTATTATTTATTTTAGTATATTATTATTATATTATGTATATTATATTATATTATATTATTGCTTAGTAGCATGTATTATATTATTATATTATGTATTATATTATAGTGTTATTATAGTTTTTTTTGTAATCTTATATTTATTCAACCATCTGCATTCAAAATGCCCGTGTACATCAATTTACAAAAACAACTGTAACTCAAACGGTCGTAGTTTTTCACTCATTTTTTTTATATGGCACTTTTTATTTCGGCATAACATCCATTCACTCCAAACCAACAATTCGATTCACGATTGCGAGTACGTATCGATTCAATTAAACAAAAAAAATGTTTAATTTTTAAATCACCCGAAGGTCATTTTCAGTTGAACATTTTTTTTTGTTTACTTTGGATAACGTAAAAATTACTAGCCTGTACGGTGGCCTTTATTATTAACATACGAGTTTATCTCATGGTTTTTATTGTATAACTTTTAATTTTTGGTTACTTTCATTTATCAAACAGTCTAATTTCATTTACAAAACAAAAAAAAACTCAAGTCACTAATTATCCAAACAAACTATGGTGTAGGGTTTCTTCTACTTTTTTTTTGGTTATCACTTGATTAAACGCTATTTGCACCACACTTTTAATCGATATCAAAATAAGAAATATTCTTCTTTTTCGTTCGATAAATCGATTGAATTCTAATTGTTGACCAACTAATGACTGACTTTTTCGACCGAAGAGCCCGTCTTCTCCACCTTTTCGTCTCCTTCTCGTTTTTTCTTCCTCGTTATTCATTATTATTTTTTTTTTATTTTTTTTAGTACAAATGATCAAAGAACAAAAAAAAAGTAACTGAACGTAAATTAATAAAACAAAAATTGAATGTTAATAACCCTTGATTGTAGCGTAAACTATTCGCTACATGGTAGTATTGCAGTCAACTTACGAACTACGAGAACCGAGGTGGCTCCGATGAAGCAAGTTTCCATTCCAATCGCTTACCTGTCATCGTCCCTCCATTTCATCTCCACTTTTTATTATAAACTTTTCCGTATAAACAACAGATGGTTGGAACTATGTATTATTATATTAAATTTTATTTCCTATTTTTTGTCTCTTCTTCTTGTATTTCTTTTTCGCCTATTTTCTAAATCTAATAAATACATTAACTGCATTTAATACATTTAATACATTTAATACTTTAAATACAATAAATACATTAAATACATTAAATACATTAAATACATTAAATACATTAAATACATTAAATACATTAAATACATTAAATACATTAAATACATTAAATACATTAAATACATTAAATACATTAAATACATTAAATACATTAAATACGTTAAATACATTAAATACATTAAATACATTAAATACATTAAATACATTAAATACATTAAATACATTAAATACATTAAATACATTAAATACATTAAATACATTAAATACATTAAATACATTAAATACATTAAATACATTAAATACATTAAATACATTAAATACATTAAATACATTAAATACATTAAATACATTAAATACATTAAATACATTAAATTCATTAAATACATTAAATACATTAAATACATTTAATACATTAAATACATTAAATACATTAAATATATTAAATACATTTAATACATTAAATAAATTTAATACATTTAATACATTTAATACATTAAATACATTAAATACAATAAATACATTGAATATATTAAATACATTAAATTCATTAAACACATTTAATACATTAAATACATTAAATACGTTAAATACATTAAATACATTAAATACATTAAATACATTAAATACATTAAATACATTAAATACATTAAATACATTAAATACATTAAATACATTAAATACATTAAATACATTAAATACATTAAATACATTAAATACATTAAATACATTAAATACATTAAATACATTAAATACATTAAATACATTAAATACATTAAATACATTAAATACATTAAATACATTAAATACATTAAATACATTAAATACATTAAATACATTAAATACATTAAATACATTAAATAAATTAAATAAATTAAATACATTAAATACATTAAATACATTAAATACATTAAATACATTAAATACATTAAATACATTAAATACATTAAATACATTAAATACATTAAATACATTAAATACATTAAATACATTAAATACATTAAATACATTAAATACATTAAATACATTAAATAAATTAAATAAATTAAATACATTAAATACGTTAAATACATTAAATACATTAAATACATTAAATACATTAAATACATTAAATACATTAAATACATTAAATACATTAAATACATTAAATACATTAAATACATTAAATACATTAAATACATTAAATACATTAAGGACTGCGCACCTTGTTGAAGGAAATACCAAACCAGCCATGTTGGTTTTCGGCATTTTTTACCTTCTCACACTTCACATTCTGAAGAGTGCAGCATCAATTCAAAATATCGTAATAGTATAAATAAAATTAAATAGTATGCAATTATGGGCTATCTTCACAAAGGTCAGCTAAAATTGACTAATACTGTTTAGGAAATAATTAAATTTTCACATTGCATGTAACTCTTGTCAAGATTGATAATATTAATGAAATTATAAATAAAAGCGAATTTATTTTTAACTTATTATAGCAAGTAATAAAACATTTACATCGTAAAATTCCATTATTAATTGGAAGATACGTAATTCAAAAATAAATTTCTTGGTCGGTAGATGGTATAAAATAATAAAACTAATCTATGGTGACAACACGAATTTTTATTAGATGTGAACATTAGCATATCACCAGAGGAGAATGAAGGAAGAAGTAACACAATCCAATGATTTTATTGCAATACCAGAATTCCATTGTGCGGTATAAATGACAAAGATAATTTACGTGTTAATGTCTTTTAAAAGTTATTTTCAATAAAATATTAAATCGTAATAAACCATCGAATATAAAATTCTTTTAAATTCCTCCACAAACCAAAAATCATCCAGAAAAAATTCTTGCACACAACACAAATTTAAAATCAATTATATATAAAAAAAAATAAAAGGATCAACAAAAGTTTATTTTTATTTTCTTGTACTTTTTTGCGATTCAGAAATAAAATTTTATTTCAAATTAATGTAAAAACAATAAACAATATAACATTTAAAACTTTATGTTATATAACAATTTAAAAATAAAAAAATAAAAATCCGCCGTATACACGAACTTTGGTAATTTGATATTTCAGTTCATATAACAAATAATAATATGTATATTTTATAAATTTGTTTAAAATTTAGCAGAAATTCAATCATATACTTTACGGTAAACTTTGCAAAGTCGAAAACTTTTTTTCCATATTGTTGTTTACTTTGGCACACAACAAAAACATATCAGCTTTCCATTGATAATTTTATTTTCGATTTATGGTGCTGTTTTTGGTTGTTTAAAATTTAGCGATTAATATTTTAGTTTAATGAGTATTGCTTTTGTCGTTGGGAAATTAACAATCAATCGTCTCGTATACACAAATACACGATGCAGTGCTCAAAAATCAACTTGACCGCAGACGACATGAAACTTTTTCAATACAAAATAAAAGTTGGACGACAAAAATTTCAAATCTATAATAAAAATCTCAATTGGTTGCGGGGAGATATGGGTTACGGCTGATTTTGCCAAAAAAATAAAATATACATTAAGCTCAATTTTTCATACAATTTTATTATTAAGCGCTGTATAAACGCCAATTTAATGGTTGTTTTACTACATAGCAACCTCATAAATTTTATATTTTGCAATTTGAGATTAAATTAAGTTTATCTTGTGCCTGCGATATTTTTTTTTTTGTGGGTTGGAAAGTGCCACAACAAATATAAAATAAAAATGTTAAAACCACTGTATCGTATATTCATTTCTATATTATAAATTATTACGTTACGTATCCAACTATACTTATTTAGAACTATTTGACTAATTGACCTCGTAAAATATTTCCAAATTTCGAACGAAAATAAAATATTTAGAGACTCCATTAAATTTATTGACAAAGAATATTTTAATAGAGATAAATTTAGTGGACGTAGAGCAGCAGATGCCCCATATAAATGAGGGCAGTACATAACACCACTAAATATAGGTAGAAATTGTTTCTTTTTACCTTATAGCAAAAACTAAAATGAACACAACCACCAAATAAACATAAAATAAAAATAAAAATCTCCGAGCCAAACGACAAGAAAAGCGGTAATAAAATTATCACTGTAGGATATAATACATAGATATGTACATACCATATATATGTAAACATGAAACGAAGGTAGAGCCACTATAGTGCATAAATTTTTAAAATCGATTTGTCGAAATAATAAATTTGGAATAATAAACGTTTTTCCAGTTTAATATTCCACATAATGCAAACGCCGGTAAATCTACTGTATTTGTACGTTTTAATTGTTTAGAATTTTGTTGTACCGAAAAATACGGACGAATATATTTAGCAGTTTAGTATAGTGCTTAAGCGTATTAAGAAGAAGCGAATTACATTAAATTTTTTGAATTATTCATCCTTATCTCGGGTTGATAAATGAATTTGGCCTCGTTAACTTTCAAAAACTCTTCGTATTTGTGAATTTTTCGGTTAGCCTATCAATCGTGACGTGAGTATTTATTGTTTTATTTTTTTCAATAAGCTGTTAGTACTACCTAATTTACCTCGGCGTCGCACCTCAGTAAGAATAATATATAAAATGAATCCATGAAGCCTAGATACTTCATGACGATTTCATTGAAAATGTTCAAGAAATATTAGGATTGTGCAATGAAATTAACGGGGAACCACGTTCAAAAATATTTTTAAGAGCTATTAGAAATCAAATAGTGGGTGAATCCAACGAAATACTCAACATGTTTTGCACATCACTCGAATGGAAAGCTATTCGAGATAATTTAACAACTCATTACGCGGATAAACGTAATGAAACAAATCTAATAAAAGACTTACACAACACTAGCCAAAGTAGTGATAATGTGGAAAAATATTTTGCAAAAATCATAGACATTCAGAATACAATCATTTATCATATAAAATTAAACGAAACAAATAATGTAGTCATTAGAGCAAAGAAAGATTTATATGAGGAAATGAGTCTGAACACATTTCTCTCAGGTTTGAAACAACCATTAGGATCTATGGCAAGAGCAATGCAACCTGAGAGTTTAAATGAAGCATTTACAAACTGTATTAAGGAACAAAACATGTCATATTTAAAATATAAAAATTCTAATCAAATAATGAATTTAAGGAAACCATTTCCTAATAAACCAAATTTCAAATCAAATTTCAATCGACATTTTAAACAGAATTGCAATCCCTTTAATTCAAATTTTAACCCTCAAACAACTTTAATAACAGGTTTCAACCTCAATTATATCAAACACCATATTTTAATAAACCTCAAAATTATAATAATCAAAATCCATTTTCAAATGGAAATTATCCACCAAGAAATCCTAATAACTTTGATTATGACCAACGTTCGAAATTTAATAATAACTATAATAAACCACAAAATAACAATGTTACAAAACCAGAACCTATGGATGTAGAATCTAATTTAAATAAATTCAAACAACCTACATGGTTTCCTCAACAAAATTCACACAGACCTCAATATCAGTTCCAAGCTTTTGGGGCTCCTAAATTCCAATCTTAGGAATTATTCCATGCAGAAATCACTGAAGAATATTTCAATGAAGAAGAAACCATTTATCTTAATTTGTATCAAGAGGATGAAAATTATTACCCCAGTGGCACTATTCTGGTTTTCCCTGGGAATAGGGAATTGGGAAAAATATTTTCATAGCATTTTTGTCTAAATTATATTTTTCTGGCCTACTGTTGGAATTAGTTTGGTGTAAATATTTTCGAAACAAAGTTGATTGGGAAACTTTTGTTCCACAAAATTTGTATAGGGAAAAATAATTCCCAATATATCTTTGTTTCAAAAATCTTTACACCCAACTAATTCCAACAGTAGGCCAGGAAAATACAATTTAGACAAAAATGCTATGAAAATATTTTTCCCAATTCCCTATTCCCAGGGAAAACCAGAATAGTGCCACAGTTTGGATAATCAAGAATTACATGAAATCGACGATGAGGATTTTCAGCAGGAAGCCTCGGAAACCCGATTGAATATATAAATCTTAATACACACCAATCTTTTCTTTTACCTTATATAAGCATTAAAATTAATCCCAAGACCAAACTTAAAATGTTAATCGATACAGGATCAAATAACTCCTTTCTTGATCCGAAATTATCTTTAAATTTCACAATTATTTCGACGGATGGGTAGGTCTAGCAATGATGCAGCAGTTAAATATTAAAATAGACTTACAAAAATCGATTCTACAAACCAATAAGGTTAATATTCCTTTAATATTTAAACCTAATTGTATATCAAAAAATTATGAACTGCAACCTCGTATATAGTAAATCAATAACCTCTTTACTTGTAGACATAGAAAATGGAGATATATATCTAACTCCTGTAAAAATCTCAGAACACCTAACTATACCCGACGGTATATACCATAGGAAAGATTGGTATGCAATAATTGAAGTAATCAGTTTTTTCGATCAAGTTCAAAAGTTCATAACTGAACAAGCCTTAAAAACTCAACATTTTCAAAATAATTTTTATTCAAACTTCAACTATTATTCTGTAGAATCTAATCATGAAAAACCCAACCAAGATATAACTAATTTAATTCGAATTCAACATTTGAACCCAGAAGAACAAAAAGCTTGTATATTTTTCAATAGTTTTTATTTCAATGGTCAAAATGGAAAAAACAAATATTTTGGACTGGCCTTTTAGCAGTTCTATTGGAAGTCGTTCCTGTAAATCGGAATCGTAAATCGGAAATTGTATGTTTTGTTGCTGGAGGGCAATACTGCCCCCCCCCCCCCCCCCAGTGGAACGTTAAAGTACCCCAACCATGAATTTGAAGAAAGGAAATATTGCGCTTGGCTTCGTAGCTTTTGGCATAAATTCGATGTATTTATTGCTGCTTGTCTGGTTATCATACAATGGCTATATGCATGTCGATCGTGCATGATTTTGGTGCAATTCAGAACAACACAACCTTTTGAAGAAGATAGTGAATGGGGCACATGAGTTACATCCATTTTATAAATGACCTTACAAATTCCACATAAAACTTTTGGAGGAAACTATAAACTGCACCCTTGTTATAAATGAGCTTTGATGCTCAAAATGGGGTGTGCGGTTTTGAAAAATTGTATACTGTATAAAAATAAATAAATAAATAAACTATATTTTAAACTTGTGTAAAAAATATGAAGAAGTATTTTTTAAGGAAACAGAAAAACTTACATTCACAAATGAAATCAGACATGAGATCAATTTGAAGGATGAAATACTAACCTTCACCAAAAGTTATAGATACCCATATATACACAAAGAAAAAGTTAAAACTCCAATAAATAAAATGCTGGAACAAGGTATAATTAGACCCCGTTATTCACCTTGGTCATCTCCAATTTGGATAGTCCCAAAAAAGGCTGATTCCAGTGGGAAAACTAAATGGAGACTAGTAGTGGATTACAGAAAACTTAACGAGAACACTATCGATTATAGGTATCTACTTCCCAACATAACTAAAATACGTGACAAACTAGGTAAATGCATGTATTTCACAACCCTTGATTTAGCTTCTGGTTTCCACCAAATTGAAATTAGGAAAAATAAAATTCCCAAAACTGCATTTGAGCCTAAAGAACGCCCCTTCAACTTTTCAAAGAATAATGGATAACGTACTCAAGGATCTTCAACGAAAAATTTGTCTATACTTCATGGACAACATTTTTATCTTCTCCACTTCTTTACAAGAACATATTGAAAGTCTCAACTTGTATTTAATAAATTAAAACAAGCTAATTTTAAAGTCCAATAGGGCAAATCAGAATTTCTACATAAACAAATTTCATTTTTAGGACACATATAGTTACTTCACAGGGTGTCAAACCAAATCCGGGCAAGATTAAGGCAATTTTAAATTTCCCCATACCTAGGACCGATAAACAAATCAAATCATTTTTAGGACTACTTGGTTATTACCGAAAATTCATTAAGGTCTTCTCACAATTGAAAAAAACCCTTCACGGAATGTCTTAGAAAAGACAGAAAAATCATATTGGATCAAAAATACTTAAATTGTTTCGTAAAATGTAAACAACTTCGATGTAACGGCCCAATTCTTCAGTACCCAGATTTTAATCAATCCTTTATATTAACCACTGACGCAATCAATGTAGCATTAGGTGCCTTATTATCTCAAGGACCAATAGGTTCAGGCAAAAACCTATATGTTATGCTTCGAGAACATTAATTCAAACCGAGCAGAATTATGCAACCATCGAAAAAGAACTCTTAGCAATTATTTGGTTAACCAAATATTTCAGACAATACCTCTTTTGGAGGAAATTTAAAATAATTACTGATCACAAACCATTCACTTGGTTATTCTCATTAGAGGAGCCAGATTCAAAATTGGTCAGATGGAGACTCAAATTGGAAGAATTTGACTACGAGATAATTTATAAAAAAGGAGCGCAAAATACAAATGCAGACAACTACAAATCCTCGAAATAAATCTAACACCGAATCATCATCAGACTCAATTAAATCCAGTGACGTCGTTAGTGAAATAAATAAAGTGGAAAAAGGTACAATTCTCACTACCGAAACAGTATTAAATGAATTTAACAACAAGTAATAATAGAAATAGCTTCAAAATTAAATAAAACAGAAATAAATTTCACGTTTTTTATGAAAAAAAGACATCATATAAAATTGAAACACTTAACAGAATTAGAAATAGTCTCAATATTTAAAGAGTTTATCAACCCAAACCAATTAACTGGAATATTGTGCAACGAAAGTACATTTAAATTAATAAATATAGTATATAAAAAACATTTCCAAAATTGTAATTTAAAATTTATTAGAAGTACAAAATTAGTTATAGATTTAGAAGAAGTAGAAGAACAGGAAAAGGTATTTAGAGAAAATCTATTCATTGAGAAATCACGGAAACATACGAAAAATTAAAAAGAGACTATTATTTCCCTAACATGAAAAAGTTTATAAAAAACAAAATTAATAAATGTGAAACTTGCCAAACAAACAAGTATAATAGGAACCAAATACCCATCAAATTCGAAATAAGTGAAACTCCTAAAAAACCTCTGGAAATAATCCATATTGACATAAACTTTGTAAACAAAACCAGTTTCTTAACCATAGACGATACATTTTCTAAATTTGGTGCTGCATACTTAATAAATATCCAAAACAGTAAAGAAGTAATCACACATATGCAAACGTAATTCGCGTTATTATTCCGCTGCAAAAAATTATTTACACTTTTAAATTAATTTAGAGCTTATTTAAAACAAAAACAGATGGCGTTGTAGATGTATTAATAATTTTTTTCTGGTGTCTTTATAAACAAACATATATGCATGCGTTTATGTTTTTTTTTTTCATATTTTTTTGAAATTAAATAATTGTCTATGTAATTTACGATATTTTAAAAACAATTTATTTGTAAATGCCCAACAGTTTTTTGTGACTAACTTAGATATTTTGCGTTCAAATTGAAAACAATAGATTACACATTTTTCTACTTTACAAAAATAACGTAATTACAAAAACAGCAAAATAATTTGCAATTCATTAATTTGTACTCGAACAAAATTTATTGTCTTCTACCCCATTTAAGTTTAGTTTAATTAAAACTAATCAAGAAAGAAACAGAAATTGCGAAGGAAAAACTTAACTTTTTCATAAAAATACAGCCAATATTGTCTAATTTCGTATATTATAAATCAGTAACAAATAGCAATTACAATTATAACCTAATAAATATATATAAAAACAACTCAATTAAATTTTAACGCATCATAACTCCTGAAATCTTAATATACCCACACACACAGTATAAAAGTAATACATACACTTAAACCACCCAACCACCACCCCATATACTAAAAGACATACCCAGAATCCAAATTGTTTTGTTTTGCCATTTTCTAATTTTCCACATCGTTGAATTAAAATTTTATTATTATCATTACTACTACTCGTATACTAAAACTAATACATATTACTACTATCAATACTAATTTTTGTTGTCGTTATTTTCAGATTTTTATTAACCAAAAAATGTGAAAATCTTTGAGATTTTATTTGTCTCTCGCGCTAAGTACCTCCGGCTTAAAATTTAATACTCGTATGTTTGTTATTTTATATTTATACACAACACTGTGTGACAAGTGAATTAGTTCCTTGACACATTTTTGTTCTGTAATTGTTTATTTACGCGTTTTGGGGTTTATTATACCTATTTACGCCATTTTACGAGGGTTAATTAATTATGTTTTGTTTTGGGTGGTGAGTCGCCCTATTGAAGTTTGGTTTTGTAAGTAAATTCGAAATTTATTAAAAATTTATTTGGAAGTGTTTTGGGTGTCATAAAACAATTTATGATTGAAACTTTATTTTCCGTTGCCGCCAACTAAAATCAATATTTATATTTTGATGTAAGCTAATAATTAATTTGTGAACGTTCATGTTATAGGTACGTCCAAACCTTAAACTATGTAAAACAACAGTTTTGGTGAGTAACGAATGGAAATTTACGAAATTAAAAAATTGATGAAAGTTGTAAAAAGTTAGGCACAACGTTCTCTTGTGTACGATTAACCAGCTACTTCGATACTTCGTTTTTTTAGAGAATTGAGGAACCTTGAAAACGATGCTGTAGAAATTTATGTGCGACGACTCCTTGTCGATTTATTGCGGTTTCAGCGATATTTTTGGCGCAGTGTATTTCAGCACTTAGTAATTCCTTCACTAAAACAATGTCGCATATTCGCAAATTCTGGTCAAATGATCATTTAGCAAATCTCTAACGTGACTAAGAAAATAAAAAATGTTAAAGTATATGAATTTGCACTATAGCGATTATATTCGACGCGACTCAGAAGTAACAAAAAAAAAGTTGATTTAACTTTAACTTTTTGTTGTTGTTTGGTGCTAAAGTGACCTCTTACGTTTTTTATGAAAAATTAGTCGCCTTGAGTTACTTTTTCTTCCAAGCTGTTCAAATTTTTTAAAATAAGTTTTGAAGAAAAACTAATAAATTTAGTTAAAGAAAATGAAATTTTGTAAAACAAATCATTGAGGGGAGACAAAAATACCCATAAAAAATTTGAAACTTGGAAGAAAATAGGAATGGAACTTGAAGAATCAGGTAAAATTTAAAAGTAGGGTTATGTATAGTAAGTACATAATAATATTAAAATAATTAATTTTTTTAGATGAGACTGGTTTCTTACGATGGAAAGGTTTGCGTTATAAGTTTTTAAGACAATTGAAATCCAAACAACAACCTTCCGGAAGCAAAGCAAAATATAAAGAGGAATGGGAATATTTTCAAAATATGTTCTTTCTGACAGACTTCATCAAAAATAGGAAATAAGATAAAAGTGTTTTAAATATGTGTATTTAGAGATTTATTTTATGTACTGATAGTAACTTTACTGATACCCATAAAAAAACGGGAGACGAGATAGAATATACAGAGTTAGACACATTTATCAGTATCAGTGAATTTGATGTGAGCCGTAAGTGATCCTCCATAAGTTCTAATTACGATGAAGTGGAATTAGGGCGTAAGGATAATTAAAAAAGCAAAGTAGCAGGTAATGAGGACGGTGAAATGGAAAATGATATTAAAACCATCTTAAGTTGCATAAATAACATGTTACAAGAACAACAAAGTGCCTGCAAATTCTCACAAAGTGAGAATAAAAGCTATATTTAATGGGCCTCGGAAAGCTACAAAAAGACAGGCTGCCAATAGTATACCCATGTAGCAATTTGGAGTTCGAGAACGGTTCATAAACCGTAATTTAACTTAGGTTGAAATAATGCAGAAGTTTAAAATTGGTTTATTTTCCGTTCATCTAACGTTTCACTAACCGTCGATCGACAGGCGTTTTGACAGGTAATTACTAACCTTAGTTGAATTACTATGGTTAAACAACCGTATACAACTAACTTGAGTGTAACGTACTAGTTTCAAAAAGGTTATTGTTTAACCGTTAATCGCAGAAGCATAGTAGGGTTAGAAATAATTCGAGGTTTTTCCTAAACCCATATTCAACATTTAAGGTATTCACTTTTCGAGTTAGGGATGTACATCAAATCAACTAATAAGTTGGGATCTACTGGTTATGCAACCGTTGCTATAACAATTACATTGAACGTTATTTACCGGTTGTAATCTAACTTTTGCAGAGACACAGGGTGTTCCAGTTATGAATACGATAAATTCCTCAGCTGATTCCGGATTCAAAAATAAGCGGAAAATATCTTAACAATATTTTCCTATCTTGCAGTATTGTAGTTGAAATAATCATTTCCTAGTTTAATCACTGTAATGTTAGATTAGTAGTTTTTATGGTATACTTTAAATAAATTTAATTCTCTTTCTAATCTAATTTTACAGCAAAACGTCTATTCTTTGAACTATTGTTGGAGTATAAAGGAAATGTTTTTAAGGTATTTTCTACTAATTTTTGGATTTGTAATCAGCTGGTGAACATATAAGTATATATTCATAATTGGCTAACCCAGGATGGCCAACCCCAAAAATGGATAAATAATAATAACTAATAACTAAAAATTGAAATAAAGTTTTTTGAATAAATTTATTATCAAAAATTATATATATTTCATTAAATAAAATGTAAAATAAAAGCATAATCACAGTAATATAAAAATAAAAATTTTCACTAATTCAAATAAAGGAAATTATTTCAATTAAAACAAAAATATAAAAATAATTGTTGGTACGCTCAATTTATGCTGGATCCGCATTCGGCTTACCTCCATTAGTGGATGTTAAAACCTGGTCAATTTTTGATTTGTTTCTAAAAATATAAAACATAATATAAAAATGAACCTTATTGAGAGGCCGCTCAGTTTAACTTTCTTAGGTTGCTGTCTAAATTTAGCATGTTTTAAATATTTTTTTAAAAATGAGGCATTTGTATGGGCGGTATATGTGGGATGATTAACTCGAACCGCCGCTATTATAATCTCTCAAATTTCCTTAAAACTATTAAATGCATGTTTAGATGCCGTTCCAGCCCAAGAAAATTGTTCCAATAAACTGTCTTTAAATAGCCATTTATTTATAATTTTAGCAGATCCTACCTCATCTGCTCCGCCAAATATCGCAAGTTTTTTTTTCTGAAATATACATACGTAGATAAAAGAATTAACTCAGTATTTTAATAATATATTTACAAGAAAAACATGAATTCATAGAATAATCGAAATCCAAGGCAGAAATTGTGGTAAAGAGAAATATTGTATAATTTTGAAAAATAAGAAAAATCGTTTATGGTCGGTTTTTAGGCATTTCGCGTTCGTTCTAAGAACTTTGGGTAATTCATACTTATAGGGACATTACGAAAACTATATGAGAGTTAGGAATTTTGCGCAGTGCCTAGGAAATTCGATTATTTTTTGTATTCTGGTTTTTCTTGTCTCATACTGAAAAATAAAATGTTGAAAATAATATAATAATTAGTACGTCATGTCATAATAATAGTAAGACCTCGAAATAATTGCCTGAGCCAGTATTTAAGCTCGTACTTTATCTGTACATTTTCTGTTAGCTGGTCTCGAAGTTGTTCTATGTCATAATCCAAGTATATACCACCAAATTATATTGATGTTTCATATCAGGGGAAAATCAAAGAGAAATATGTTTAGTTTTACATTAGAACTTCTGCAAAAAATGCTTAATACAAGAAAATTGAAATTTTGTTAGTTGTTAGCTGTTATTAGTATTTTAACTTCTTTGTAAGAAACATCTCAGTATACATATGGTATATTATGGTTTTTAGTAATACTATTCTAAAATAATTAATACTATTCTAAATATAAATATGCGTTAAAACAGTAGAAAAATCTTACCAAGTTAACTTTAAAAACTTTGTCGCTGCGTAATTGTTTTTCCAACTCCTCGATTTGATCTATAGTACTTAGTGGAAATTTTTGCCATTCGTTGTCATGTATGCAGGATTCATTTTTTTCGTTGGATTCAATGATCATTTTCTCCAAAATCAAATCAAGCATAATTTTGATTTCGGCTAACGTCTTATCCAGGGAGTCAAATCGCTTTCCCACGTCACTGCATTCGCATTCTTTATGAACATCATTGTTACTAAAAATCATGGTGGCTTCAACAATGTCATTTTCGTTAAAAATAGGATCATTCTGTACTGTTGTGAAAGTTCTGTTATGCTCAATGTGCTCAGCTACCTCGACGTGCTCACCTACCTCTGTATCATTGTGTATATCCTCCATCAATGAGTTAAAGTCCAGAACGTCCGATTGGGGCTTTGTTAATAAATGGACCAATTCCTCCGAACTAGAGGACATTATTTCAGCTCTCGCTTCAAGCTGGAGTGCCAATTGAAAACTTTCTGTTGAAAAATTATGTTATAAATAAAACGTATTAGTTGTATTGTTATACATAAATTTACAATAGGCACAATATCTTTACAAAAATCTTATCTCTAAGTTATTTTATTCTGCTATTGTTTCTGTATTAACTATAAAATAAATTTTAAAATTTCTAGAGAAAAACATGAACACTCAACAGTCCAGTTCAGAGTAGGATATGTATAATAATATACAGTCAAACCTGCTTTTGTGCAGTAATATAGGGACCGCATAAAAAAGTCACATAAAAAAATCTTCCGAAACTTCACGAATAGGTATAAAAAATAATTTTCGCAACACATTTAATTTTTTTTTTATGCGGTGAATAGGGACCGTATAAAAAAGGTTTACGTAGAAAACTCAAAACATTTCGCAACGTAACGCAATACTTATTTTTACTATGCAATGTGATGAAATATCAAAAACTGAAAAAACAAAATGATCAACGTCAATTAACTAGTTAGATTAGTCACATTCAATTATGTTCTAATTTGATTGAAATTTTGAACGAACTTTAGTAGATTGTCCCGAATAAATTTTTTTCATACCGCATAAAAAACTCGCACAAAAACAGAGCGCGAGAAAAAAATCGCACAAAAAAACCGCACACAAACAGGTTTGTCCAAAATAAATTAATCTATTGAAAAAAAAAATGAATTCATTTTTAAAAATTACTGGTTAATACAAGTTTGTCAAGGGTCTAAAAAGTCTATCTGATCTAGAAATCAAAGAATTTTAAATACATTTTGTGAGTAGTCGACTTACCAATTCCATTTCTAATTATTTTGCATGGTACTGACCGCCAATTTTCTTTTGGCGAAATTCCCAGCTTTCGTCCTTTTACAATGTCTGAAGTCTTTATTGGCCATCGCAAAATTTCCCCTTCTATCCAAGACTCTGGAACCGCCGAGCAATAAGGTTCTCCGTCTTCGATGGTTTCGACGACACAAAATTTAATATTTTGTTCCATTATACGTTATATACGAATATTGTACTTCACAGTTCACACTAATGTTACGATGGATATATTTTCAACTATATATATGTTTTTTCTTTGTTGTACGAGTATACCTATACACAATTTATGTTTTATCGTTTCCCACAATAATCCGTCTATATGTATTTTAACTTTTAATTTATTTTTTATGTATGTATCTAATTTTGTTTTTAATTTTATTTTTAAATATTAATTTTCACCTTATTGTTGTCTCTCCTTTACTGCTTTCTATTGTATACTATAACCGTGTCGATATGTATTATAATAACGAAGCCTGCGAGAATTCTCTTATATTCTAGCAGATTATGCTTAATTGTAAACACCATTATTACAAATATACTAGTAAACCGAAAAACCAGCAAACCAAAACAAAACATGATAACAATATCCCAGCAAACCAATCAACTTGGAAAATTGCGCGAATTATGTGATGTGGTGGCGAATGATGTTGGTGCAGTGGTGAATAAGTTTAATGTGGTATGGTGGCGAATGAAATCGCCACAATACTATATATGTAATAAAGGAAAAAATGCAAATTCATCATCACTATGTTCAATACAAAATAATTTGCAATCCATGTCACAAATATTCCAAAGACTTGGCGGATCAAGTAGATTTTTAGTTTAATATATATCCAAATATTGAGATTGTATCGGTTTGTGATATAGATTGCATTTATGTTGTACTGAAGATCCAAATATAACCATTTTGCTTAATTGTAACGTGGCATTTATCATTCAAACAATCTTTTTATTTTTCATAAGAAACCACTTATTTTTGGATGAACCATTTAAAATGAAATTTTGAAATTCTAATTCCATATATGTTCCAACGCACTCATGGAGTGTGTGAGATTCATTCCGTTTCTTTTTTAGTAATGGATATGTTTTTAATATTGCAGACACATTATTTGTTGATAAATTTTCAGCAATCCGATTTGAAATTTGTTGTAGTGGTTTATTTCCTGTACGTAATAGTTTTTTTTATAAATCCTAATGAACTTTCAAACGGAAATGTACTGAAATTATCCAAAACTCCGTGCCTGCGGACATCATCTATTAAATGAATTAGGCTGTGGACATTATAGCTTACATTGTTATACCCATAAATATCGCCAAACATTTCCACAAATGATTTTAATAGGCAGGATGCAACTTCGATATATTTGGCATGTCTCTGGCTAATAAAAATAGTTATTGCACAGTGTAGGATTAAAAAATGATTATATACATCCATAGAAACAAATCCTTTTAAAGCTATTGGGCCTGCATACAACAAAAATGTACGGAATTCAGTCCCCTTCCAGAAACTAATCACGTCCAACGCTCGAATTGCTCTACAAAACTCACTTGGTTGTGTGGCACAAGCTCTTCGTAATACATCCGATATACCACTAAAATCTTTACTTGACAGTTTTGTTGTCATAATAGCATTTCCTTTTACCCACATTACCAGCAACTTTTTAACTATTCCGAGGCATATTAAATGGAGGTAGTCCAACGGAAATGATTCAACCATATCTATAGGTAGCTCTTCTAAAGGTGAGTCTTTTAGATGATGTTCCTCTTGAGTTCTATTTCGAAAACTCGTATCGGTACGTAACCTGCAGTCAAGTTGGCTAAAACACATTTTATGTGTTCGATTACAGTAGTCACCCTCCACAGTGCATCTGTCACAAGCAAAATATCCATTGTGACCTTAAGTGCCCTTAACAAATGCTCTGGCCGGAGCATCACAAATAAAGCTGTTAATTCCAATACTAATTTTTTTAGAATTTATTATAAACCCATCACTAAGCAGCTCATTAACTTCACTCAGAAAATCTTTTAAATATTCCTTAACACAATTTGGTTTTGAATGTCCATAATAAATTCCAACAGCAAATGGTCTTATATTAATATTTTTAATGGAACACAGGATTGGCCAAAATTGCCCCTTGGAACTGTTGCTAATCGGAAGACCATCGACATTAAAATTTAATTCTATTTTCGAAGTGGTAACAACTACACCATTTAACACTTTTAAGAGCGTATCTTTTAATCCAAAATGAGAGTATTCACCAGGTGAAACAATTCTGCATATGACTTTTTTAGGTGTCTGTAACAATGTTCGTGCATCTTTCGGTATTCCAGGCATATCGTGCCTAAGTAAAATAGTTAAAAGATCATTTAACATGGTATGTGGCACTTTGTGATTTATTGCCCATGACTTCAAATCATTTTTTAATGAAATTAATTGTTCTTCTTCGCCATCCGATATATATTCACTGTCGGATTCTTCGTTTTCAGCACTTTTATTAACTTCGTATAACACTGGATCACATTGGTCAGTAATATTGATATTTTCCACTAATTGTGCATTTTCATTTCGATTTGTCGTTTTATTTTTTGACAAATAAGCATGCACACGTTTTTTAAATGTATTTCGACTAACAAATTTATTTACACGATTATACCGCATTTTAATAAATTAAATTTAACACTTACACTAAATTAACTTCACAATGAGAAAATTACAAGTATTATGAATGATGGAGGCACGAGGACGAAGGCAAGCGTTACTCGTTAAATAAGGCTTAAAACGGCGGTAGTATTTAACTAGTTAGTTAAATATAAATTATTTTTCAACCGAAATTCAACTTTGGTTGAACTTAGGTTTATTAAAGGCTGAAATCAAACCAAAAAGTAAATTTTTAACTGATAATTAACACGAATGTAACTTTGGTTGAGATAAGGATAAAGGAAGGTTTATTTGTCACCAACAGGAGTCTACGATTGTATCCAAAATCCAAGAACATTTGAAATGAGGTATTCCAGGCATATCGTGCCTAAAAAAAATAGACAAAAAATCATTTAACAAAGTATGTGCCACTTTTGATTTATTGCCTATGACTTCAAATCACTTTTATTTATTTTTACACTATTAACTTCGTATAACACTGGCTTACATTAACCCGTATTAATATTTTCCACTATATTAAATGTATCCCGAGTAACAAATTATACCGCGTTTTAATAAATTAAATTTAATACTAACACTAAATTAACTTCACAATGAGAAACTTACAAGTACTATGATTAAAAACGAGGCCAAATTACTGGCGTTACTGGTTAAACGATGAGTTGAAATAACGATAGCATATAACGAGTTAGTCAAACTATTTTCCAACTATAATTCAACTTTGGTTGAACTTAGTTATAATTAGTGTTGAAATCAAACCTAAAAGTAAATTGATAACCGTGAATTAACATGAATGTCTCTGATTGGAACCAAAAAAAGTTCAAGAAAGGTTTATTTTAAACCAACAGGCACGATCGCTTGTATCTAAATTCCAACTACAGTTGAAATAAGGTCTAGGTGAAGTTGAAATCAAACTTAAAAGTAAATTATTGACTTCAAACTAACTATAGTTGAAAGGGATTAAACAATGGTTTAATTCAAACCAATAGAAATCCTCGCATGAATCCAAATTTCAATTTTCGTTACTAAATGAGTAAATTAAGGTTGAAAACAAACCCAAAAGTAAATTCCTATCTCCAAATTAACTCAAATGCAACTTCCGAATGTATGGTTTCACTAGAGGTTAATTTCAACCTAAATAAAGAAAACACTAAAGTAAAACATTAACCTAATTTGAACTTCGGTTGTGAAAAGTTCTAAAATGGTTTGCATTCAACGAATAAGTAAAATATGGAGGTTTTTTCACTAGAAATTTATGGTTTGAGAATCCTAGTTTGATAAAAACTCAAATATAACTTAAAAGTTGATAATGTGGTAAGTTATAATCTAACCTCGGTTAAGAATTGCTACATGGGTACTTAAACATCTATGCGAATTGCAAATAAGAGACATCGAAACTGGAAATACGCAATACTTTAATATTTAGATTTAATGACCATTTTTACTTAATTCTTATATATTATTATTTTTTAAATATTGAATTATTGTTATTCCATAACGTTAGTTATAACATAATTATATATGTGATAACATTGTGATTAAAATCATGAAGAAATGAATTACTTGAATTAAATATATTTTCGAAATCAACTTTATAAATAAAAGACTGAAATATACATATATGTTGCATAGCATAATATATATTATTTTATTTTGTTTTGTAAAGGTATTTCTCTCTCTCTGGCCTTCACATCCCATGAAGGGATTTCGCCGCCTGCACTAAGGCCCTTCATCCATCTCGATCCACCGCTCTCGTCCTCCAGTTTCGACATCCTAATGTTCGTAGATCTTGTTCGATGTCGTCGCGCCAGCGTAGTCGGGGTCTTCCTCTACGACGTACTCCGGCTGGTTGTTGGTGGAACACTTTATTTATCATCCGTTGTTGGGGAGACCTTGTAACGTGGCCGAGCCATCTCACTCGATTGGATTTGATGAATCCGATAATATCGCTGCCTCCGATGAGTTGCTTTATTTCATGATTCATACGAATCCGATACTAATTGGACCAAATATTGAACGGGCAACCTTCCTTTCGAAGGTAGATAATAATCTACAATCGTTAGTGGTCATGGTCCAGCTCTCGCTTCCGAAAGCCAGCACAGGTCTTATAAGTGCCTTATAAAGTGCGAGCTTGCACGACTGCGATAGATGTTTTGATCGCAATAATTTTGATTTGGCGTAGAAAACTCGTTGTCCGGCAGCGATTCGGGCTTTTATTTCTGCCTGCATATCATTCGACGATGTTATAACTGACCCGAGGTATTTAAAGTTTTCGACGCTATCAAAGTTGTGGTCACCAATTCCGAGATTTGCCGTAGAGATGTTCCTAGGTGTTACTAAATATTTGGTTTTACTGCTGTTCACCTCCAAACCAAGTCTTCTTGCGCAGCGATCGAGCGGTATGAAACTGTCTTTGATATCGCTAGGTCTTCGGCCAAGAAGCACGATATCATCTGCATATCCAAGAATTTGGCCTGATTTATTAAATATACAGCGCGAAGTTTCGATGTTGCTTTTCCTCACTACGTACTCAAGCGCAAGATTGAACAGCAGAGGCGCAAGTGCATCACCCTGTCGAACACCAGATGTTATTTCAAAGGAGTCTGACACAGATCCTTCAATTACGATTATACATACAGATCCGGATGTTATTAATTTACACAGAGAAACGAGTTTCTCTGGGATTCCCAGGCATATGAGCACGGCCCATAGGTTGTCGCGGTTTATAGTGTCATACGCCTGACGGAAGTCTATATATAGCTGATATATGGTTATGTTGTTCTCCCAACATTTTTCCAAGATCATCCTCATGGTGAAACACTGGTCAGTGGTCGATCGGTTGGGACGAAAACCACACTGATAGTCGCCAATGATGTTTTCGGCGAAAGGGATGAGTCTGACAAGTACAACATTAGCCAACACTTTGTAAGCAGTGTTCAATAGAGCTATACCACGATAGTTTTCACATTTAAGACGGTCGCCTTTTTTATGCAACGGACATATGAGTGCGGTCTTCCAATTCTCCGGCAACTATTCTTGGTCCCAAATACAAACGACGAGATCGTATAAACTTGTTGCAAGAGTAGCGCCTCCGAGTTTAATTAGTTCTGCGGGGATTCCATCGAGACCGGGTGCCTTGCCGTTTTTCAATCGACTAATAGCTGCGTCTACTTCCTCTACTGTGGGATATTCGACAAAGAACTCTTCACCTGGTGGAGCTATTGCTCTAATGGGGGTAACTTCGTCATTCCGATTTAGCAGATTTTGAAAGTAGGTTTGCCATACTGAGAACATCAGCCACGTTTGTTCTCAATTCTCCATTCCCGTCTTTGATGGCTGTACTTCTTGGATGGAAGTCTTTAGTGATATTCCTGGCGTTGGCAAAACAGTCCCTTGAGTTTCCTACTTCCGCTTGGAAGCTGATGTTTTTGATGCATAATCTCATATGTTCGCGATTCTTTTGTCGAATGAATTTAATCGTGGCTTTCCTAGCGCGGAAATATTCTGCTAGAGTGCTTCTGGTATTGCGAGCCAACCATTTTTCACGAAGCTTTTGTTTATTTTCGACGACCCTTCGGCATTGATCATCGAACCAATCGTTGTGGGGCCTCGGAGGTCTTCTTCCGATGGTGTTTTGCGCCGCGGTGGTTATGGCTGACTGTATAGCGTGCCACTGCTCCTGGATGTTAGGAGGAGCTTCTTCATTGTTATGGGGCCGGTCTAAATAATTAGTGACAGCTGATTGATAACTCTGCAGTGACGCTTGGTCTTTTAGAGCATCGATATTCCATCGAACGGTCTTTTGTGCTTGTCTGTTAAACGTAGATGACAGTTTGCACTTATACTTAAATATGACAAGCATGTGATCGCTGTCCATGTCTGCACCTCTGTAAGATCTAACGTCAGATATGTTGGTGGAGTGTCTCTTGGACACCATGACGTGATCGATTTGGTTTTCAGTTCTTCCATCATTCGATCTCCACGTTACTTTGTGGATTCTCTTATGTGGGAAAAACGTACTTGATACAACTAAGTTGTACGTTATTGCCAGGTCGGTGACGCGTTGGCCGTTGTTGTTACTAGTTAGATGCAGGCTGTTGGGACCGATGTGCGATATATTTTCTGCACTCCTACCGATTTTTGCATTAAAGTCGCCCACGATGATTTTAATGTCGTGGTGCGGTATGTTTTTGATGACTTCCTCGAGCTCGACAAAGAAGAGATCTTTGATGTCATCTGATTTATCTTCGGTGGGTGTATGCACATTAACGATCGTAATGTTAAATTTCTTAGTGCGAAGTCTGACCGTGCATATCCGCATGTTGATAGGGCGGAAATCGATGATATGGTGCTTCACGCGCCCATGGATGAGGAAGCCAACTCCAAATTCTCCTCCGTTCTGATGGCCGCTGTAGTGAAGAGTATAACCATTGGTGGTGTTATGGATCCCACTCCCAGACCATCTAAGCTCTTGTAATGCAAGTACGTCTAATGTGTAACTCTTTGCTTTTTTCGAAAGGTTCCGGAGATCTCCAGGTCTTAAGAGGCTAAGCACGTTCCATGTTCCCATTTTTAAAGCGTTGTCCGTGTACAATTTCCGAGGTCGAGTTTGTGATGAATCCGATATGGTAATCCGAGGCCTTTGTTTAGGGTTCATAACTAAAATGTTTTTATGAGGGAAGGTTGTTGGCCTACCGCTCAACCCGCTTATTACGTGTGTGGGTCACGCACTGGTGAGAATCTTAAGGCATCCAGTCCTACCTTGAAACACATTTATATAGCGAGCCGCTTGATACAAGACAGACGCCCGCTTCAGCCGCTCCTAACCTGGAGAACAGACGCTGGTTTGGTATTGGTTTTGAGGCGCCAATGGCCCGCCTTGACATGTAGTGTCCATGACTATAAACAGGATTTAGTCTGCTCGTCTCCACTACACCGCCGGATTCATTTAGCGTTACCCAGGGAGCACCGGCGAGGAGGTATGAATCTAGGACTTTGCCCCCCGAAAGGTATTGCCCCTTCTTTATTAAAACAATCCATCAAAGTATCTCTCAGTCTGAAAATATTTCGCGTAGCATTATTTGAGCCAAACTTTAAATTTTGCTTTGGTTTTTATCAATTTTAATGGTGTGTGTGTGTGATGTGTGATTGTTCCGTATATTGGTTCATTTCAGCACTCAAATTTTGCTTTTTAAAAGCTATCGAACCAACCTCGATCCTCCATTGTCCTTGGATAACGTTGCCCTCAATATCTTTTGCATCAGTATAAAAATGTGGACAATATTTTGAGTGGCTAAGTTTATTTTAGCCTATTTTTACCTTTTCTGCATTTTTCGAGAAGCATAACGTTGTCCGCAACACTCTCCACCGAGCTACAAAAATACTGAAAGCATTCTCAATTGTCACTCTTCCTCTGGACAGTCGATAATTAAATATTTTTTTTCACGGAGCAGATTTTTTCCGAGGTATGCTCGAAACAAATTTTCTTTGAATGGGAAAGCCGGGTCTCCACAAAATAAGAGGGAAATTTAAATTCCACGTTTGGCAAGTTATCATCATCCAGCAATGGCAGTGCGCCCGAAAATAGTTTTTTGCCAAAAGTACTTTGTGACAAAATCCCTAAATTAAAAATAATATAATTGCGAACCGTATTATATATAATCCTAGAAATATTTTATTATTATTACCACCATCGCTTTGGCTACCATAAGCACCAATGTCCACCAATGTAAATATATAGTCTGCGTCACATGCTGCTAGTAGCACAAAACTATAAAACTTTTTATAATTATAAAATTCAGAGCCACTGTGTGGGGGACACTATATAGAAATATTTTTTCCATCAATGGCCCCCAAACAGTTGGGTAAATTCCATTTTGTTTTATAACCATGCGCAACTAGGCAATAATCCTGGATGTTAGGTTTGGCTACATGATGTAGTGATAAAATCTGCCATATCATAGTACAAAATAGTCTTGATTTTGATAACCCGAGCTGTTGATCTACCTATTTTAAAACTACAGCCGAGAAATTCATGGCTCACACCTTGAGATAGGTAACTAAATCAAACGCATAAACATGAAAATTAAATAATTATACTCACGATAGGGTTACAACCAGCCGCTCCTCAGCAGTGATCGTCATACACGTTTTTCGCTTTGTCAATTCGTCTTTTAAAAGCGAATGCAATAATTCTAATGTTTTTCTCGTCATTCGAGTATGCTTAAAAAACTCAACTTCGTTTTTCTTTATGTTTTTAAAGGCCGCTTCAAAAAAACATGGAAGCTCATTCCATGGTCTACATTATCTGCCCTTCTGAAATACCGCTGATTTCATTTTCTTGAATTTTTATTAATTTTTTTAATTTTTATTTGTTGTGCTAAAAGGCCTATATCCCGCTCTTCAAAGGTTTTAATTTTTTCACTCGATTTGCTTGATTCATTTTAATTTACTCTTAAAATAATTTATAAGCAATAATGCAATCTACTTAACTTTTTATTGTTCTTTAAATGTCAAAAGATGCTAAAAACGCGAATTGACTACTAGTATTGAGTTTATCTTGAGCATACATGTAATCACGTTTTTGACATTTTAAAACGTATGAGTAACGTCGAGTATATCTCCAGGGTTAGGATTATTGCTACAATTTTTTTAAGTTAATGCCACGACAATACGTTTCAAGAAAGTTCAATATTAGATTTCTTTTCTATTTCTACATTTCGTAGACGTAGACATTTTTTTTTTGCTTTGTTGGGTCGTTGAACTTGCCCAATGACTTTTGACCTTGATTAACCATGGTGGTCTTTTCTACCACGATTCCACGTCAGTTAATTTATCTGGTTGAAGACCTCTTGATATCAAATCAGCCGGATTTTGTTTTGACTGCACAAGATACCAATACATGGGTGGAATGATTTCTATCATGTACGTTTGGCTACAAAACTTCCCCATCTACGAGTAACGTCAAGTAACTAAAGCAATATTACCATCGAATCACTAAATTGCACCTTAAAAATGTACCACATTACTCAAAGCGGGTTAAGGTTATTTGATTTACTGGAGCAACTTTACTTTTTGCGCAAACATGCGACGTATTTATACTACCACCTGATAGGTACTATAGTATAGTACTATACCATAGACTTTCTCAGAAGCATCCGAGATTACATGTATTTGTATGGAATTAAGTTGATTATTTGCAAAATAACATCGAAAAATTTTTATGTTCTGGGCTTGTGTTAGCCTACTATATATATTTTCCAACTCATTCAGTGTTCGCAACGCTGAATTTGCCATTTTTGATTTAGACAATACTACGATTACAATACTACGATTGCTGATAACGATCCTAAAAGTAATAAATTCAGGAGCACATAAAATTTTGCATTTGTCCAATTTTCTGTTAACTTCAAATGTAAATGCATCAATTTGTGAATCCCAAAATATTCCAAGAGTTTTCAAACGTCTATCATTCACAACCAATTTCCTGATAATATATTTTCCATTGCTCTAACCCTTTGGGAACCATTATTGCCGATTATTTGGTTTATAACTGCGTGATATCCTTATTCTCGAACGATTTCTATACGAGATGATTTTTCGTTTAAAATTGGGGTAAATATCTTCCGAAACTATCACGTCTAAAAGAAATGAAGAAATGGAATATTTATTGGAGCTTTATCAAATTCACGTGATGTGTAATTATTCTACTTACAGTATTCTACTTACAGCGTCTGCTACTATATTTAATTTGCATTCCCTGTACCTTATCACTTAGCCATAATTATTCAGTTCGAGACCCATCGTTAAATGTTTAAATTTATCTCGAAAGATTTTTAAACTTTTTATCGTGTAGGTACGGCTGGTAAATTTTCTTAACCCAAATTGTAGTAATGGCCTCCTTCTCGTATGCAGCGTATTTTGTTTCGGATTTGAGATAAAACTACCCTGTTTGCATTTTATTCTTTGCATTTTTACCACATCAAATGGTCTATAAAATATTTAACCAATCTCCAACAACGGAATAAGTGGCATAAGAAGGAAACCAACATAAGAATTGACAAAATTGTACTCATCAATCAAAATGGATGTTGAGTAAAGAAATGAAGTTTCAACCGCGATTAGACACTTATGGAGACTTGTATTACTGAAAACATCAACAGTTGTAACTGCTCTCTTGGCGGTCAACACGTTTTTTCATTTCGGGTAGACTTAGTGGTATGGAGGGTTCTTTACCGCCAAAATAATGAGACAGACAAACCTTTACGTGTTGGTATTACAAAAGCTACAATGCGAATCAGAAACACATTAGACACCACGACTCCCCACAACATCATCAATTTAAAAGAATTTACGCTTCCATTACAAAAATTTTATTATGAATTGGAATTAATCATATCAAACAAATTTACTATAATTTATCTAGTTAATAAGGTAATCATAAATAAACAATAATAAAATTATGGTTGGGTATAAAAAAAAATCGGTCAAAGAAATGTTTGGAGCACATTTATAATAAATATAATAAATAATAAAAAAACTCACCATAAATACTGCAAAAAGAGTACTCTCCTGCGACTTATGGATTCTGTATGGAACAAGAAAGTTAATCATATGCTCCTCGCACAGTTTGAACCACACCCAATCTTAACTACGGGTATTTTTCTTTAAATATTTTTTTTTATACTAAACACTAAAATTTAACTTATTTTTCCTAATTCTTCTAGAGAGAATCTTAATTTTTTTTTTTTTTAAACGTAAGGATTTTTCCTTATATCACAAACAAGCACATAACACTATCACATAATCCCAAATTTGTCATGACCGGTTTTTGGTGTTTGTTGTTGGATCCTAAGCATACAGAGTATGGTTGACACAGAATGATACTGTCTATACAGTACAGTAGATCACAGTTTTTTTTTTTTTTTTGCGTAAATTAAAAATATTTCTTATAAAGAAATATGAGGCCCTTTAAAACAAAACGAAAATAAAAAGAATTGAGTATAGATTTTTGGCTATAATACCAAGAAACTTACCCGCGAATGCAGTGGCCAGAGCGTATCAAACTTTGTAATCCGTTTTTTTTATGCGGATACAATCACAAACTATGCGGCCTATAAACAATAGACAAGTGTTTTTTTTTTATATATAGAGACACCGCACTTTTATAAGGTAAAATCTTACCGTTGGAACAATGATTTTAATTTTGATTTTTTTTAAGCATCCAAAATGCTTATTACAGCCACACTTATAGCCACTATTTTTATAATTGAAATTATTTAACTTAAAATTGGATCCAATTATTAATTTCCAATTATTATTAACTACTCTTCACGATAGCCTCACAAAGAATGTCGCTTACGCAAATTAGATGTATAGTTCATTCTAGTCCACAGCTGTACGTATGTATTGTATATAATTGCACCAGATTGTATATATACATATTTTGTACGGTGTATTTACTTGCACATAATATACCTCTGTGTATTTATATATTATATTTTGGGTACATTACCCACAAGCTCCTTGGTGTTTTATATACAATAACATATACATGCATATATATATAAAACAGGTCATTAAACTTGTAACATAATACGAGGGTATATCAAAAAGTCTTGCAATATCATATGAAAAAACAGAGTGAGTGAGACAACAATATATTTTTCAAAACCATTTTTTATCGCGATGAAACTTCTAGAAGAACATTTCGATGTAAATTTTACAGTTCGTTTGTTTTTGTCAATTTAGTAACATGTGTTTTGAATTTTTCTTAAAATGAATGAAATTGAATATCGCGCCGTTATTAAATTTTTCTGTAAAGATGGACGAAATGCAATTTATATATTCAACTATATATCAAAAGTTTACGGCGAATCTGCACCATCATATGCCACAGTAACAAGGTGGGTAAAATTATTCAAAAGTGGTCGGGAGTCATTAGAAGACGACAACCGCTCGGGTCAGCCAGCAGATACCATTAGCCATGATGGCCGAATCTATTGTATTGGAGGACCGGCGTATTTCTGTTCCGCAGTTAGCGTGGAGACTTTCTCTTTCATACGGTACCACATATACTATATTACATGACCACCTTCACATGTCGAAAGTAAGTGCGCGATGGGTTCCCCGTTTGTTGAATGCAGAACAAAAAAAAATGCGCGTTCAAACTTCAAAGGCGATTTTAGATATGTACAAAGAAGATCTAGAAAATTTCTTGGATAACATAATAACAGGCGATGAAACATGGCTTCATCACTGGGATCCGGAGTCCAAACAAAAATCGATGCAATGGATTAAACGTAGTGAACCACCACCAAAGAAATTCAAAACTCAACCGTCTGCTGGTAAGGTTTTGGCCACAATTTTTTGGGATGCTGAAGGAATTTTGGTAATCGATTATATGCCAACGAAAACCACAATCACAGGCATATATTACGCAGAGATTTTGCGAAAATTCAAAAAAGCGATCCGGAAAAAACGGCCAAGGAAAGTTAGGAAAAAATCTTGCTTCTTCACGACAATGCACCCGTGCACAAGGCTAATATTGCTCAAGCTGCATTAAAGGACTGCGGCTTCGTGGAAATTCCGCATCCACCGTAAAATCCAGACTTGGCACCCAGTGACTACTTTCTGTTTCCCAATTTGAAAAAAACACTAAGGGGCCGGAAATTTTCCAGTGACTATGAAGTACAGTCTGTTGTAAATGAATATTTTATGGAGCAAAAGAAATCTTTTTTTTTAGAGGGTTTAGGCAAGTTAATTGATCGATGTGACAAATGTATAAACCTTAAAGGAGATTATGTCGAAAAATAAAAATATTGCTGTCTCACTCACTCTTTTTTTTCATATGATATTGCAAGACTTTTTGATTTGCCTTCGTAAATTGCAATAAATATTCTTGACCTACACAATGTGGTAGATGTTGTTCTAGTCCATGTATTTTTGTTTTGGTAGTTGTATCGAATTATCTGTATATAGTACATGGTATGCAATGTAGTATATAGGTATGCAAGCTTAGGCTTACGATTTTCATATAGTTTCAATATGATTTCCGATGGCCGTTACAGGGCAGGTTGTATTAGATATTCCAAAGCAATAACTAATAAAAGCTGAAAATCAATCGGCCATTGAATATGAGTCACGTTAAGATCTTAATTTTGGACGATTTAAAAAAAATATTTGCGTTACATTTAGGAAGGTTTCATGTCTTTTCCGTGGAATATACCTAAGTTTTTTCCAGATTCATCTTCGATTTGGTAATTGACATTTCCCAATTTTTTTATGATTTTTCCTTTAATAAATAGGGGTGCAAATTTTGCACAATATTTGTTTGCAGCGTCACTCTGCGGGTGTGTTCGCACGAATACGGTTTGCCCTACGCTATAAGTAATAGGCCATGTTCTCAAATCGTACCGCTGTGCGCTCTTCTTGTATGCCTTTTCGATATCAATTTTAACTTGGTTATGAATTAATGCGAGTCTTTGTGGTAAATTAAGCTCTATTTCACCTTCTGCTAAAGCACCTAGTTTTTTTAGTAGTGTATAATCTCGCCCATGGTTAATTTTGTGGTAACCGAAGAGTAGGAAATGTGGAGAATTTTGGACCGTTTCATGTATACTATTTCTAATAGCTGAAGCTATTTCCGGTAAAAATTTATCCCATTGGGTATGTTTCTGGCCGATATATGCTCTGATAGCGGATAGAACTGAGCGATTAACTCTTTCTGATTGGTTAGATTGGGGTGAATAAATTGCCGTTTTAGAATCTATTACACCATACTCATGCAACAAGTTCCTATACTCTGAACTCTTGAACTGAGACCCATTGTCTGTGAATAGTTTCGGGAACACCATAAACAAAGAATATTTCGTCCCGTAAAAAACCACTATCTGTTGAGAAGTTCCTTTGCTTAATGTTTTTAGTACCACGAACTTGGTAAAGTGGTCTAACACAATTAAGATTATTGTTTTTCCTTGTGGCGATCTAGGATATGGTCCAAGCAGGTCAATGTAAATACGCTGCCATGGCCGTTCGATTCTGTGCATATTACCCATTGGTGGTTTTAACGTTCGGTTGGGAGCTTTCGACGTTTTACAAATTTTACAGTTGCCGATGAAATCTTTTACGTCCTTAGCCATACCAGGCCAATAAAAGAATCTGCGAAGTCGTTCTAGTGTTTTAACTATTCCACCGTGAGATGAAAGTGGTTCATTATGTTCCCTTTCAATGAGGCCATTTCGAATTTTACCTGGTACCCACAGTTTCCATAACAAAAGATCAGATAGTTCATCTTTAGGTTTTGGCTCGAGTCTTATAAAAATAAGTTTATTTTCAACACGAAACGCTGGAAAACTATTCGAATCTTCTTCAATTTTTGTTCGTAACTCTTCGTACTCATTATCTTCAAATTGTGATGAATCCATTTCGGGTAAAGTGGGAAATTTTGAAATATTCGAAATATGTTCTTCTCGTGTATCGCAGTAGACACGCGACAGCATATCTGGAACAACGTTGTCCTTACCTTTCTGATGTCTGATGGTGAATTTATACCCTTGTAGCTTTAAGCTCCATCGTGCGAGTCTGCCACTCAGGTCACGTTGCCCCATGAGCCACTTTAAGCTGGCGTGGTCTGTAATTAATGTAAATGTATGGCCTTCCACGTAAGGTCTAAATTTCTTGACCGCTAATATTGCTGCCAGACACTCCAATTCGGTTACTGAATAATTTTTCTGTGCCTTATTCAGCTTCTGCGACATAAAGGCGATCGGTCTTTCATTTTCTTCTTGATCCAATTGGTACAGTACAGCACCCACTCCTTCTGTACTAGCGTCGCAGCAAATATAGAAAGGTTTTTCGTAGGAGGGGTTGATCAGTACGGGAGCTGTCGTAAGTAAGTGTTTTAATTTGTTGAAAGCGTCATTTGCGTCTTGCGTCCAATTGAATTTACCTTTCTTCAAACAGTTGGTGATAGGAGATGTAATGGTTGCGAAATTCAGAATGAAGCGTCGATACCAACCAGCCATGCCGAGTAACCTGCACGTTTGCTTCACATTGTTTGGGACTGGCAAATTTACAATGGCTTCAATCTTGCTAGGATCTGGTCTTAACCCGTTTTCACCAACTAGGTATCCTAAATATTTAATCTCTCTCATTGCAAATTTACTTTTTTCAACGTTAATTGTCAGTCCCGCCGTCCGTAATAAGTCTGCGACCAGCTCTAACAACTCAAAATGATCCTTCAATGTGGCGGTGATAATCAGCAAGTCATCCAAATAGACAAAAACTCTATCTTGTAATTCATGTGGAATGACTTGGTGCATCAACCGACACATTGATTGGGCTGCATTACACAGCCCAAACGGCATCACCTTGAATTGATAGAGTGGCCGCCCCGGGATAGTAAAAGCAGTCTTGTCACGTGATGATTCCGCTAGCGGAATCTGCCAAAAGGCGTCTTTTAGGTCTAGTCCAGTTATGTACTTCGTCTCCGAAAGTCTACCAAGCAGTCCGTCAATTATTGGAAGGGGGTAAGCGTCCTTCTCTGTCACCGCGTTGAGTTTACGAGCGTCTAAACAAAGTCTGGTCTTTCCGTTCGGTTTCCGTACAATCGTCACCGGCGAGCTCCACGCACTTTTACTGACCTCTATTACTCCCAATGCTAACATCCTGTCGATTTCCTCGTAGAGACACTGCTGAATGGCTGGAGATATGGGGTAGTACCTTTGTTTTATCGGTTTGACACCTTTCTCAATCACAATTTCGTGCTCGTACAGCTTTGTCTTTCCTAGTCCATTTTTTGAAAACGAAGGAAAATTATCTATTATTTCCTCAAGTTTCGTTTTGTCTGCATCACCCAGTACATGGGATTTTATCGATTCTGTGGCCGCCTCCATTATTTCGCTCACATTAAGTTTTGGTATTATGTTGAACAATTCCCAAAAATCAATGCCGAGATACACAGAGGATTCTAAATTAGGGACAATGCAGAATTTTATCTTGTGTGTTTTCGAACCGAAAGTGACTGGTAGCCATACGTATCCCTCTATAGCGTTGCGTGTTCCGTCAGCTGTTTTAATGAAAGACTTGAGTTTGCTATATTTTACATTTAGTTCAGCCAAAAACTCTAGCGCACCCTTACCTAAAACGCTTACCGATGCACCGCTGTCAAGTAATGCGTGCATCTGTTTTGTCGCAATGACCACTTTAGCATACGGACGGGGATCATTTTGAAAAATATTTTGAGAAATTGAGGAAATGCAATTTTTAATGAAAAATCTTTTATTTTTAAAATATTTAATCGAACGAATAACTTGTTTAACATTGTTTGGTGAACACTTCTGAGAAAATGATGGTTTGTCATATGATTCGACTAATTCTTGCTTCGTGAATTCGATGTCTACTTTAGGGATTTCATGTTCTGCTCCCTCTGAGGCGTTACTTGTCCTTTTACATTGTCACCCAAGTGTGGAGCCCTCATATTCATCACACTTGGCCGGTTGTTTTCCTGTGCCCGTTTAAGGCAATTTTGACAATGAGGCTTTCGTACATTTGCCGCCCCACAACCAAAACAAAATATGTTGAGGAATTCCTTTTCACAATCGTGATATCCATGTCCGACATCTTTACAATTCCAGCATATTAGCTGAATTGCACGATCGTTCATAATGTTGCGATGATCTGGAATGGTTCTCGCTACAGCTTCGACTGAAAATACAGGCTCTTGCAGTAGCTCATCTTTGTTTTCACTCATTGCAGTCATTTTAATATGCTCGTTTCTTATCGTGTTAATGTTTTCACTGGTTGTTTGAATTTCGTTTATTGTGCCTCTACGTCTATTACCACTCTCTGTAAATTTCCTGGGATCATAACCTGACTGATCCCACAATTGTTCATACCGGCGGCATAATGTTCGCAGTTCTTCCACCGATGTAATTGCATTATGATAGGGAAGAGTGACGTTGCGTAAAGCAGGATTCATATTTTGACAGAATCTGTAAATTAGCTGATTTTCTGTTAATTTATGTTGAAGCCTAGTGTTGAGTTTTTGTACCGCCAAAGCAAATTCGGAAAAACTTTCTTTGGGTTTTTGAAATCGTCGTAAGATTTGCTCTTTGGTTTCTTCCTCGAAATCATAACTACTAAAAAATGATAACATAGCTGTTTTCATCCCAAGCCACGTTGAATCAGGGTTGTTTGATTTATACACCCAGAACCAGTCTTCTGCCGTCTTGGACAGAAATAAGTGTATAATTTTTGGTAGGTTGCCTGCTGGGAAACCATCGTCTTGAGCCAAGTGTTCCAGTCTGTACAAGAAGTCATGAATGTTGGTTGTCTCACTACCGTCAAATGATAAATTCCATCGTTGTCGCAGTTTGTACAGATTTTCGGGACGAAACTGGTTAATTAATGGTGCATGGTTATTAACATGAGTAGAATTATGAACGGGAGAATATACGGTGTTTGATATATCTCTTGTTTGAGATCCCAGCCTCGTTGGTATAGTTTTCTGTCTTGGATTAAATATTTCCTTATCGTATTGATGAGAAAATAGGTTTTGGTTTTGTCGCATCCCAACTTTCGAAATAAAATCGTATACCGTATCTTTTATCCCACCAGTTTCTGATACAGGAAAGTCCGACTGAGTCAGCTTAATAGTCTCTCTAACGTGTGGCGCTGTTGGCTTACGCGTCACTGCTGATGTCGTTTTTTGAGGTGCGAATTCACTATCCATGATATTGTTAAGTTTCTCGGAAAAAGAGCTCTCAAAATTTTGCAGTGGGAAATATGACTCAGCTCCCGATACATTAGTTTTTTTCGCTAATAGCTTGTCCCATGTATTCGTGCACCAGTTTACCGCTTTTATCCAGTTAGAGAGAGTCGGCAATATTTCTTTCGTTTCTCCCACAGTGTTACGCAAACGTTCTACTCTCGCTTGGAAATGTAAACTTTTTGCAAAGACCCCAGATAGAAATTCTATTGACGGATCACTTCCTTCCGCTCTTGTTAAACTCGATAATTCAGTAAATTTTGACGCGCACAATTCAATCTCCTTGTCAGGGTCGAGCTTTTCGTGAGTTAATTTTGGTTTTAAACTTTTATCCGAGCTTTCCGCAACCAAACTATTTAAAAGTATTTGTTTAGCGTCAGTTGTTAAACTTGTTAAACCTCTAACCGCATATTCGACTTCTAACTCCGACGGAGTTAAGTTTTGCAAATAAACACTTGGGTCCATCGTAAACAGTACACAAGATAAGCGAAAAAATTATTAATGACCTTGCAATGGGATAATAAGTGATGACAATACACGGTTACTTGTATATGCTATGCAATTACCACAGTGAAGGTTCAAAATTATTTGCGAGTCTAGCAAGAAAATAGCAAAAATTAATTGAATATTCGTATCTACTTCTGGAATATTCAATGAAGCTTGGAAATTTCGGGAAAATGAAAAGACTCAATTTACCAAACTCGAAATTCACGATTAGAAAAATCGACGTTTAGAACAATCAATAAAAATTTGTTAAATATTCAGAGGTAAAAAAAATAAAATTGAAGTAACGAAATCTTCAACAAAAGAAATTTAAATTTAACTATAATGGTACTGAACTGAACTAACGAATTATCTCGTTACGTTCTTATCAAAATTTTGAAATAAATCAAGTAAATAATCAACGCAAAATAGTAATAATATAATTATTTGTATATATATGTAATTAATGATGATGATGATGATGTTGTGGTTTGTTTAGTGGAAATCAAATACGACTGACTCGAAAGAAAATGGATTACTGAAATTAAAATAGAAATGACTACTAGACCGGATCTCTCCAATGAGAAGCACTAACAAGTCTCAGCAAGTATATCCCACAAAATCATTATGTTGTCGATTACTGAGTTCTTGCAGTGAAAACGATCATTATAAAGACTAGATCCAATAGCTATACTAATAAATTTTAACATTAAGGAAATTAAATGAATTAAATTGACTATGGTTTTTCTGTGTAGAATTCAATACAAAGTAATTAAGAGGATTCCCTGAAATCATCAAGTGTCTGACCCTTGATTACTCATTATGAAGTCAATACACGTTCCGTAATCGCTTTACTTGGACATTAAGCATTAAAATGTGATAACCACCCGCTATTAATTTAGACTAATAAAAAAATATAAAAAAAGAAATAAAGATGATAGAAGCGGTTCACAAGGTTACACGTGTTGGACAGTGAAGCCGTCTGGATGTCTTCTTAAGACTACCTCGATAATTATTACAAAAAAATTAAATAGCATTCAACCCATTATGCAAATGTATAATATTTTGTTCAACCACAAATTGATCTGCACATGTTTAATAAAAAAAATACTATTACATATGGTTCAAAGATCATGTGGTTTTAAATGACCTTCGGATCATGTTAACTTATGGTTAAATGACCTTTCAGGTCCCTGCTCGGGCGCCATTTTGTAACTGCTCTCTTGGCGGTCAACACGTTTTTTCATTTCGGGTAGACTCTAGTGGTATGGAGGGTTCTTTACCGCCAAAATAATGGGACAGACAAACCTTTACGTGTTGGTATTACAAAAGCTACAATGCGAATCAGAAACACATTAGACACCACGACTCCCCACAACATCATCAATTTAAAAGAATTTACGCTTCCATTACAAAAATTTTATTATGAATTGGAATTAATCATATCAAACAAATTTACTATAATTTATCTAGTTAATAAGGTAATCATAAATAAACAATAATAAAATTATGGTTGGGTATAAAAAAAAATCGGTCAAAGAAATGTTTGGAGCACATTTATAATAAATATAATAAATAATAAAAAAACTCACCATAAATACTGCAAACAGAGTACTCTCCTGCGACTTATGGATTCTGTATGGAACAAGAAAGTTAATCATATGCTCCTCGCACAGTTTGAACCACACCCAATCTTAACTACGGGTATTTTTCTTTAAATATTTTTTTTTATACTAAACACTAAAATTTAACTTATTTTTCCTAATTCTTCTAGAGAGAATCTTAATTTTTTTTTTTTTTAAACGTAAGGATTTTTCCTTATATCACAAACAAGCACATAACACTATCACATAATCCCAAATTTGTCATGACCGGTTTTTGGTGTTTGTTGTTGGATCCTAAGCATACAGAGTATGGTTGACACAGAATGATACTGTCTATACAGTACAGTAGATCACAGTTTTTTTTTTTTTTTGCGTAAATTAAAAATATTTCTTATAAAGAAATATGAGGCCCTTTAAAACAAAACGAAAATAAAAAGAATTGAGTATAGATTTTTGGCTATAATACCAAGAAACTTACCCGCGAATGCAGTGGCCAGAGCGTATCAAACTTTGTAATCCGTTTTTTTTATGCGGATACAATCACAAACTATGCGGCCTATAAACAATAGACAAGTGTTTTTTTTTTATATATAGAGACACCGCACTTTTATAAGGTAAAATCTTACCGTTGGAACAATGATTTTAATTTTGATTTTTTTTAAGCATCCAAAATGCTTATTACAGCCACACTTATAGCCACTATTTTTATAATTGAAATTATTTAACTTAAAATTGGATCCAATTATTAATTTCCAATTATTATTAACTACTCTTCACGATAGCCTCACAAAGAATGTCGCTTACGCAAATTAGATGTATAGTTCATTCTAGTCCACAGCTGTACGTATGTATTGTATATAATTGCACCAGATTGTATATATACATATTTTGTACGGTGTATTTACTTGCACATAATATACCTCTGTGTATTTATATATTATATTTTGGGTACATTACCCACAAGCTCCTTGGTGTTTTATATACAATAACATATACATGCATATATATATAAAACAGGTCATTAAACTTGTAACATAATAAATTGCAATAAATATTCTTGACCTACACAATGTGGTAGATGTTGTTCTAGTCCATGTATTTTTGTTTTTGTAGTTGTATCGAATTATCTGTATATAGTACATGGTATGCAATGTAGTATATAGGTATGCAAGCTTAGGCTTACGATTTTCATATAGTTTCAATATGATTTCCGATGGCCGTTACACAGTATAACAATAAAGTGTCCTGCAAGGAAATTCTGGTTCGATGAAAAACGTCATACATGGCTTTAAATGGTATAAATATTTTAAATAGTATAAGAAAACCATAAAACCGATTCTGATTTGATGACTGAGAATGTAAAACTCAGAATTATTGTTAAAAAAGTCAGACATTTTATCGTGATTTTTTTAGTAGAGCTACTATTCAATTAAATAATTTAGTTTTTTGATGGATTTTTTTTCAAAATTGAAAATTGCAACAATTTATTAATAAACCTTGTTTTTAAGGAGTATATTTATTAGGATGAGTTACCGACTGAGACAGCGAAATCTAAATTTCAAGCCACAGATGCATCTTTCAACAATATGCCGTGTTTTTGTATGGCTCACGTTGTAATCCTCTTTCTGGGGCCCTATTCCTGAAAACAATACAAAAACAAAAGTACAAGATTCATGTTTGAATTGAATCAGATTCGTCCATTATAGATGGTGAGACGAATGGAGTCAGCCACCATAGTTGAAGCTCGTAACCACCATTATCTAAAAGTACATAGTTTAAATATTCAACTTAAATCAATATGTGAGAATTTGCGAATATCTTACCGAGCAACCATATATTTCTAATTCCGTTGCCATATTCAGTCCTTAGTTTTTGCTTGATAAGCGAAGTACTCCAGACAAAACAATTATGGGATGACCCACCGTGTCGAGCGTTAACGTTCATAATTTTAAAATTTGCATCACAAATATAATTTGAACGTTTCTCATATGTGCAGATTTTCTTGCCGAGTAATATACATGTTCAACGTCATTGCTGGACTTTTTAATTGAAACGTGCGCCGTCAATGCCGATGATTCCTGGAAATTGGTACATGTTATAAAATTGCTGCTTACATATCGTTATTTATGATGGGTTTAGCTTTAACTGAAAAATTTCTTTGGCCAAAATTTCTTCGGCCATATGACATATTTCCAAAACACATCGAGACACGGATGTTTGCGAGATCGCTATGAAAAAGTCGTGTCCTATACTTCGTTGGTAGCAACCAACAGAGGGGAACCGTAAGTCACATGAAATTTGCACCGTAGAATTTAAACCGTGTATTCGAGTCCGAGATTGCATATGCGGTTTTATAACGTTTATTAATATTCTACATATCGGTTTAATTAACCGAAACAACCTTTGCAATTCAGCATACGTTGTTGCTACAAATGGGTCACTACATATCTGAGGTTTCTACGGTTTTTGACTAAACAGATTCTAAAATAAATTGTTTAACTTATTTATTGGCATCGCTTTATTTTATATGTTTATTTTACCTTCCAATTAAAGCTGTTCTTCTTCGAGCCCTCAGGCATCTGTTTTTACCAGAGGAAGATGTAGTAGCTAAAATGAACCCAAATGAACCCTTCATTGGGAAGGAGAACAAACCAGTTATGTAGATTCGGCGAGAATTATTTCTCTAAGCAGAGCAATAAGAAACGATATAGTCCGAACATTTTGGTAATTAAAAAATAAAAATAAACTAACAAAATAACATATTTTAATATTTTATTATATTTCATTATATTTCAATTTTGAAAAAAAAAATCAATCAAAAAACTATAAATTAATTGATTGATACGTGCTCTACTAAAAAAATTGCTGATTTATTTAACATTCATTCTGAGTTTTGCATTCTCAGTCATCAAATCAGAATCGGTTTTATAGTTTTCTATATACCATTTAAAATATTTATACCATTTAGAGCCATGTGTGACGTTTGTCATCAAACCAAAATTTACCTGCAGAACAAATAAATTTTTAAAAAAATCTGTCTTTTTTGTTTGAACCTTCAAAGCATTTATAACGAACCTCTTGAAATTAATTACTAAAATTGTAATCTTAGTCATAAACGAACTTATATAAGAGTACGTAACTTCGGCCAAAGATTATTAGAAACGTTCTCATGCATTAACATAGACCATAGTTTCATTGTAAATGTATAGAAGCTAAAACGGGTTAAGAAAATTGTCCATTATTCCAAAATACCCGAAGGGAATTTTTTTAAAAACAAATATTACATTTTATCGACATTTTTCGCTGATAGATCTCCGTCAATATTCCGTTTCAATATATTTCCAATATATTTCATACAGTTATTTGTATTCTAACTAGGTACCTAAATACCAGAAACTCAAAATAATTTATGTTCATCAAACCATGACACTTGTTTTAACATTTAACGTTTGCAATCAAAAAATATAAAAAGGTGTAATGCAATAGCATAAATTATACTGTCATACATAAATATGTTAGTTTCCTTGCCACATATTATAGCTAAAATAGCAGAACATAAAAAATTGGACATGTTCATCGATAAAATAAAAAATATTTACCTTGTGATGGAATTATTTCGTCACGGGAATCTAAACATTTTTTTTTTGTTTTTGTTTCGATTCACTTGTGCTTTAGAATTTTTTAAATTTATATTCCCATCATCATTCCCTCATGGTTTTGTAAATGTATTCTGGATATTTATGTATAAGAAAAGCTAAAAATAAGGAATTTTTTTTCTTATTCTGATGAGTAAATTTGATATCTTTTGTTCTGTCTTTTGTACATGCTATATCGATGTGTATCTTTTTTATACTCAAGATCGAAAATTCAGTGTTCTGGAAGGAGAGTTTCAGTTTTATGGGATTTAATATTACGTATAAAGATTATGTATGGAAGAATATTTTTGTTTATTTTTCGTTCATACGTAAATGACTGGATGATACATTTTTCATCTTTAAGATTAAATTAAAATAATAACGGAAAGTGTGTAACAACAAAGTAAATTTATTTGCTTAAAATTTGCAAAAAGCCTGGAACGGTATAGGTGTTCAGTGAAATGTGAAAACACATGACCCAAATGAAAAATTTTTATATCTTTTTATTACTACGTAATGTGGTTTATGAATAGTAAGGGAGCAAAAATTAATAGTTTCCAATGCTTCCTTTCATCTCGGTGGTAGATGTAGCATCTTAGTTAATAATCGTATGGCAGGAAGTACAATTGCTGAAGAAGACTTTGGTGGTAGTAATATGCTAATTGTAAAACTGATGCAATATCAAATAAACCTTAACGCGATTTACAGATCAGGCAACAAAACTACGACTGAAATTCTTTTCAATAAAATTGATGAAATTCTATCACAGTTTAAAAGCTCCATAATCATCAGAGACTTTAACATATGGACCATTTGAAACGTATTGAAAGAATAGCTATAGAGCTTATTCGGACCTTATTAAGTCTCACGGCTTATTGGTCCTTAATAAACTGGACTTCATCTCAACTGAAACCATGCTACAAGGGTGTGTCCGACCACAACAACCATTATTGACCATATTTTGACTGATCTTTTTGATATGGCTTGCGATTTGTCTATTGAATATGTAATGATTTCTGGACCATAAGCTTATTTCACTAAAGATGTCCAAATTTGCTTCTCCTCAAGTTAGTTAACAAATTTGACATACTGAATGAATTTTAGCACTTGAACACCGTTCTACTAACATGGAGAAAACAACCCCATTAATAGGATGTTTACATCATTCAACACAATCGACGAACTATTTGACTTTAATTTATGAAAGGAAAACTTTAAAAATATACTGAAGGACTACTTTTTAAATTTTTAAATTAATTTTTAATTTTAAACAAATTGAAATATGGAAAAGTTGTACCAGTACCAAAATCAGGTAACAGCATGGATGCGAGTAATTACAGAACAGACAGTAATGAAAGACGGTTAAAAAAAACTGTGTGTGTCAGCTCCGACACACGATTGCAGTTTATTCCTTCAGATCGACTGTCTAAATAGGCTTACTAGTCTAAGAAAAACATTAATACCATATCAAATAAAAAATATCATGTATTTTTCTTTCTTTTTCGCGATCACCGTCACATCCTATTATTTCGTCATCAGCAATTGAATTTGACATTTCATCAGATGAACTCAACATTTTTAAATTATAAGTATCAACTGAATAGTTTTCATCGAATAAACGAATTCCACTAGGACAGCATTCTTCTGCTTCTACCTCTGAACAGAACCTTGATGCAATCATTTGCAACTGTTGTTCATCCAATTGAAATCCAATACCTACCTTTGTTAACAGTGATGAGAATTCAGCATTTTCTTGTCGTATGACTTCATTTAATTCATAAAAAGCAATTTCTCTCCATAATTGCTGATCATCGATTTGCTGAAGTTTTTGTTTCCAAATGGGAGTAGCTCTAACAGGTGGCAGTTGCTTCAAATCACCAATGAGAATTATATGTAATTACCAAAGGCAGCATCAAAATTGGCTGTTATTACTTAATCTTAGATCAATACGTGCTAACATTTCACCCCGATTATGCTGATTTCATCAATCAGTATCATCTTGATGTATTTGAAAAAAGTTCGACATAAGCCTTTGACCTCGTTTGATAATGGTGTGTGAAAACTCGAAAGAGTGATTTTGAATATGGTGTGAACAGTCGTGCCTCCTATAGCAACTGCGGCCTTCCCTGTAGATGCACATGCAAGATAAGCGTTACAATAACCATCCGTATCAGTAAATCGATTACAAATTTCCATAATAAGTTTAAGGAGGAATGTTTTCCCAAATCCAGCAGGACCAATTAAAAATAGTTGTAACGGAAGTAGATTTGTGGAAGTTAACAACCATATAATATGTTGTGCCAATTCATATTGCTTTGTGTTTGATTTTCTCATCAACTGGAGAAATTCTTGTGTCTCCATCAAGTTATCTTTCTTTTTCCATATTGCTCCGAGCTTATTCATCGTCGCTGCTACCACGTCATCGTTGACTCTTGAATGAGGATCTTGGGGAAGGTGTTGATATGGATCAGAAATATCCTCGACATAAACCTGATTTCGATGATCTTGTGAATCATTGAGCTCAATTTCTTGCTGACATAATCGCACACAAATTTCCATAGTTTTGGCAATATCTAATTAGATTCGAATTTTTTTCTTCGTTCCATTATAACGGCTTCAGTTTCATCAAAAATGCGTAGACATTTTATGTCTGCCAAAATATCAATTTCTTCAATCCTAAAAGGAATATATAGAGTAACCATTTCTCTCTTATATTCCGATAATTCTTTTTCTTTACTCATGTCTTAACTTCGATATCTTATAATTTTAGGAGATTTCCGTAATTTTACATTTCCTTTAGCAGTGGCATTATACCGAGAAACAAACTGGGTCAGAGTGATGTGGTCCAGTTCATCGGGTCTTTTTTCGTACTTATCAAATCAATTCTCCTTCCATATGCGTATATCATCATCATCAAGTTGTGCTAGTTCCTTTAGAGTTTTTCTGATTCGTTCTCGATGTTGTGGCCAATAAGTCTTGCTTCTTATTTATAATCTCAACGAGTTTCTGTTGCAAAATGCTAACTCCTCTGTTTGTCTATTGATATAACCAACGACATACTGAGCGCATGAATATTCTTCAGTGATTAATTGAAAATCTATGTTAGACCCAACCAGGTTACGAATAAAAGGATTAAAACAATTAAAACCACTTTTCAGAAGGTTGCCGTTTTATAAATACTCGCGGTCGAGTTATTCCAGCTCGTAAAATGTTCATATAATTGTCATCTGATATTATTTGATTAGCTCGATAAAATTCTTCAATATTGTCGTAATCATTATCTTCTAAGTTTTTTCGTATATTTTTGTACTGTAATTGTAGAATTTTCAACTCTGGATTGTCATTCTGTATAGAGGTATAAGAATGGTTGTTTTACGAAAAGGCAAGAAAGGTGCCTCGAACCAGCATTGCCGAGAATTCGCGCGAGTATATTATAGCATGTGGAAGTATGGTTTTATATGTCCAGAAGATTCTAATGAACTTACTGAGATAAGAGCATTATTTAAGGCAATCGCTTCTTCATAGTTCGCCCACAACGCATCTTTAGGTGCTTTATCCAACCATAATAATAAGGCGTGTGGACTACCCTTATGTTGGAATTAAATGCGTTTGAAGTAATTAAGAACTCTATATTTTCCAAACGGACTTACTTTCTTCGATTGTAGAATCAACATGATGATATTAACCAACTTATTGAAGTAAATTGCGGAACTTCAGTGAAAAAAATTTCTGAGTTGCTTACGGCAGTAATCTAAATGCTGCTGATCAATTTTTTTTTTGTATTAAAATAACTCTAAAAAAAAAATTAAAAATTATTAAATTAGTGAATTTTCATGAACATTTGTGCAAGTATTATTCTGTATTCTACTGGCAAAGCGATTAGTTCACAAAATATAACCTTAAGCTATAATAATATAATATTAAAAATTTCATAGTACTTTTCTTTTTTTCCAAAGTTGTACATAATATAATACACATTATTTGTTTTGATCGGATACTATATAATAAATATTAAAAAATACTCTCAAGTTATAAAACAAAGTAATTTTATAAAATCATAAGTGACCTTAAATCATTTTGCCGCCTAAAATTGACTTTCGTTTATCATGAGTGGAAACTGTGACAAGTGTAAGAAATATATCTCTAAAGGAAGGTTTTCTGGTGTAAAATGTGTGACTTGTCATAAAATATTTCACACAAAATGTGCGGAAATTTCTGATGAAATGCTAAATGGCTTCAAAACCGGATCCGCTACTTGGGTGTGTCCTGATTGCCGTACCAGTGCCAATAATTCTATTCTTGATAGTGGTGATGACGACTTAGTTGTACAATTGAGCTCACACAATCCATCACTCAGTGAAGTTATACAAATTCTGAAAAGTATTCAGCATCAGTTTGAATCTTTCAAAAATTCCCTCAGTTTCCTGTGTAATTCAATGGATGATATAAGAGAAACAGTTACCCGTTTATCTAACGAAAATCAAGCCATGAATAAAAAAATTTCTGCTTTAGAGACCAGATATGAGGCGCAGGAGCAAAAAATTTACTATATGGAGGCTCAACTTGATCATGCAAATCAGGATTTAAATAAAACAAATATAGTTATTGTTGGTCTACCATCCGGAAATGATAGCGAGATTTGTAATTCTATAGTTGAAGTTGTTGACAAAATTGGAGTACAAATTTCTAATGAGGATATTATGGCAGTTAGTCATATTTCCCACAACAAATCATCAAATTCACAATTAAAAAACTCGTATATTGTCACGTTAAAATCAATAGAATTAAAATCTAAAATACTAACAACATTTCGTAAAAAAAGAAAATCAATTTATCTGCATGACCCAGCTGGCAACAACTCTTCAAATTGTCCGATTATCATTATGCACCATCTCACGAAATACCAATCAAGATTATACAGCGAAGCTAAAAATATGAAGCACAAGTTTAAATTTCAATTTTTGTGGTGTAGTGATAATAAAATTTACTTACGTAAATCAACTGATGCAAAAGTGTATCACATACATTCATTCAATGATATCAATCACGTCATCAAAAGCTGTTCCAGTTCCACAACATCTTCAGCGCAACCCAACATCCAGGCCGATGAATCCGGAAATTAAAATTATAAGTCATAAATTAAGTATTTTTTTAAGTTATTTTTTTAAATATTTACTTCTCATATTTATATATTTTTTGAAACTTACCTTTTACATAGTTTTTATCCATATCCATAGAGACTTGTTTACAGATTTTTTTTTTTATTTTTTGTCATTTAGTTACATGACGTTTAATGTCAAACTTTTGTTTTCACTCAGATTTTTTAGTTTAATTTTGTCATGTAAAAATACATATACTTTTAGGCGCTATATTATGAATAGAACCGTACAAATGTTTAATGAATTGATAATTGGTTTTGTTCTCTACTACAATATTTTTTTTGTATATCTTTACAATTTATTTGAGAGTAGTTTGATGAGTAATATTCCTTCAATATTTGAGTGGAATATTAATATTTTTATTTATTGTAATGGCTAGCTACAACCTAGATAATATATTTAGTGATAATTGTATAAATAAATATTTCCTTTGCGGATCCGACTACAATAGACATATCAATTCGATCAAAAGCTCTGACTTGGATTTACGCGTTATACAGTTTAATGCCTGTAGCATGAATAACTTTGATAAATTTCACTCGATTCTCGAATTCATTGTAAATCTTAATTCCGATTTTCATATAATTATTGTTAGTGAAACCTGGATTAAAACCCAAAATGTAAATTTTTATAATATAAATGGTTTCAGAAGTATTTTTTCGTGCAGAGATGATAGAACCGGTGGTGGTATTGTGATGTATATTAGAAATGATGTTAACTTCGATATAATCAGAACCGACGAATCAAATTTTGAATTTCAGTTTATACAAATAAAACTTAACGAGTTTTCACGAAATTATGTCACTGCGTTTTATCGCCCACCTGACTCGAATATTGATATTTTCTTTAGAGAATTAGAATTAGTTATTCATAAAAAGTGTAACAACATTATACTAGGCGATATTAATATACCTTTAAATAAGTCAACTCCTGTAGTAACAGACTATAAAAACTTATTGTTAAGTTTTGGGAGAGTTGCAACGAACAATTTTGAAACTCGGTCTAAATCAGGAAATATAGTTGACCATGTGCTCTGCGGGTTTAATGGATTACAGAAGGTTGTAAATTCAACTCTATTCTCTGATATTAGCGATCACAACTTTATTGCTTCACTTTTCTCGTATAAAAACAAAAGAGTTAATAAACTTTTAGAAAAGAAAATAATTGATTATAGAGAAATATGAAGAACTAATTACCAAATACACACGCACTATTAAAAAAACGGTTAAATTAAAAAATTCGTATTGCCCTTGGATTACCTACGATTTATGGCAACTAATTAATAAAAAGGAATCAATCCTAAAGAAATCCAAGCGGCAACTCCGTAATAGTTCAGCAACAAACCAAAATGTAAGCGATTATAACCAAAGACTTCTAGAAATTGATAAGGTGATTAAACGTGAAAAGTATTATGCCAAAAAGAGATATTTTGAAAAGGTTTTTGGGGGTGTTCCTAACCAACGTGACTTGTGGTTCAATATAAATGCTTTACTGGGTAGGACTAATAACAACAATCATAACCTTGTTATTAATATTGGTGGGGAAATTATATCTGACGGATACAGAATTGCATCTCAATTCAACAATTATTTTACGAATGTTGGGGAAGACTTGGCTGGTCAGATTAATAGTTCCAAAAATATTTTTAAATTTAATACCTATCACGTTGTTAATCAAACTATATTTATAAAACCTACGTCGTCTGTTGAAATATTTAACTTAATTATTGATTTGGAATCCAAGAAAGGAGGTGGACCATATTTGCTCGATAGTAATGTCCTAAAATTCCACATCAACAATTTTTCGGAGATTTTATCAAACGTTTTTAATAAGGTTTTTGAAACTGGAATATATCCAAATTGTTTAAAGTTATCAAAAGTTATTCCTGTTTTCAAAAGTGGCGATAAAACTAAATTAACGAATTACAGACCAATATCTACGTTATCTATTATAGATAAATTGTTAGAAAAGTTATTAGCATTACGGGTTAATTCGTTCTTAGAGACTCACAATTTATTATATAATTTTCAGTATGGTTTCCGAAAATGTTCAGGGACTGATGTTGCTTTGGTTGAAACAGTTGATATGATTAATAGTTCAATAAATGATAAGTTCTATGTATGTGCTTTGTTTTTAGATCTAAAGAAAGCATTTGATACAGTGGACCATGAATTATTATTAGATAAATTGAATTGGTATGGATTTAGAGGGAAATCTCATGACATATTGAAAAGTTATCTCGCGAATAGAAAACAATTCGTTTTTGTTAATGGCGCTAGTAGTAAGAGTAGTTTGGTGAAGTACGGTGTACCTCAAGGTAGTGTACTCGGTCCTATGTTATTTTTATTATTCATAAACGACATGGGTAATCTCCCATTAAAAGGAAAACTTAGGTTATTTGCTGATGACTCAGCACTGTTTTATGAAGTTAAGGATCCAATTGACGGACTGCAGTTTATGTCACATGATCTTGACATTTTACTTGATTTTTTTAATGAGAATATGTTATCTTTAAACCTGGCTAAAACTAAATACATGGTATTCCGTTCAATTAGCAAACCTCTTCCTACATTACCTAGTCTTGCTGTAGCAAATGTCAATATTGAGCTTGTCGAAACTTATAGGTATTTAGGAATGGTTTTAGACTCGCATCTTAATTGGCAGCATCATATTGATACGGTCTGCTCAAAAGTTTCTCCAATAATTGGTTTTACACGTAAGGCCTCTCATTATATACCTACGAAAATACTTCGATGCATATACTTTGCCTTCATTCATTCTAGAATTACTTATGGCCTCGTTGTTTATGGCAACTCATCCCAATCGCGATTGAGAAAGCTACAAGTTCTGCAGAACCGTTGTATTAAAGCAATATATAAATTACCAATTCTATATTCATCGAGAGATTTATACGCTCTAAAGGCTGAAAATATTTTACCGGTAAAAGCCTTACATTTTATGCAGACTGTCAAGTATATCTATAGGATAAGAAATGCTACTCTAAGCGTTAGTAATATTAATTTGAGTCCGTATAATCACCAATATCTCACGCGCAATAAAAATAATCTGAAACCTTGTACTATTATTAATGAGTATGGTCGCAAACGAATTAGTTTCGTAGGCCCTAAAATGTATAACGAAGTCCCTGTTGAAATAAAACAGCAAAATTATGTTAATTTTAAAAAAGGAATAGTTGATTTTTTAAAAGCGGTTATAAATAAATATATTATATAAAAAGGTATAGATGCCAAGATTATACTAGTCTTTATTTACATTGTATTTTTGAAATATGTTATTATCTGTAGAGTATAGAATTGAATATTGTTGTATGCAATTCTCTTTAAGGGATTCTGAATCCACTGCGAACTGCATCCAACAATATATGTATATGTATAATTTATTGTATTAAAAATAAAATTATAATTATTATTATTATTATTATAAATAAATAATTTCCCCTTCACCCGAAGGATATAAAAAAAAAAAAAAAAAAAAAAAAAACTTACGGCATCTTCATTGACCAAGGTTGTTTTTTAAAAGTAACTTAAAGTTTCAATCTGCTCATTCGTCAGTATTTCTCCGTTATTATTAAGTTTATGAAGAAGCTTTAACAGATGCGACCCAGCCTATTTCATTAGCGCTGATCGTCAAAAACATGGTTGGTTTTACCAATTGGCGCATCATTGCAAACAGATCCCGCTTACGCGGGCTCTCTAAACAGGTGTTAATATAATCTTCAGATAGAACTTGCTCTTTATAAATACTGTTGTTCGTGCCGATATGTTTGAACCCAACTTTAAGCCATCACAAACTCTTATTCGCAATACCTTCATCGCAGTATAAAGAAGTTTATTTGGTGTCACTCCCCTCCTATCAGAACGACGCAACTCACTGGTTGCCATCATAAATTGCGTCACTGTAATGTCATCTCAGAATACACAAAATTGTCCTAAGTAAATGGCTGGAAACGATAATTCCTCTGCATATTTATCAAACAGTAAACTCATTGGAGTTTTGTTTTCACCTGGAGCGATATGAAAGAATCTATCTTCGTTCAACATAAGAGTTTGCTGTTGGGCTATAAGACTTTCATCAATTGTAATGTGCTTACTTAATTCATCAATATGTATTCGCGTTTGTGCAGTGTCAGGGTCAACAGGTATGATGTGATCTGCAGAATCAGTGTAATCAATTATCATGTTATCATTAGTTGTGAACGACTAACTTACATATACATTACATATGCATTTTATCGAATTATTGACTAACGAACCAACGCCGAACATAGAAATCACACGAAAATTAAATTAAAAGTGAAAGTTGTGCAGAATAGGTTGCGCACAAAAAAAGTAACGAGATCATTCGTTCAATAGATTTTACTACTCATATTTTTTTCATACCGGGTTCTATCTTAGGACCGATATTCTTTAATTTATTTATTAATGACATCACTGTTCTTAATTTAAGTGGTGAAATTCAGTTAAATGCTGATAATGCTCAAAACAATTTGATTCAAAATGCCAACAAAACCAAAATAGTAACTTTTCTAATGCTAATGTGGCACATATACACCTCTTCAGTGTCACCTTGGAAGAAGTCAACGACTATAAATATTTAGGACTAATCATATAGACTCTGAATTACGTTAAAACAAGCACATCTGCGCAGCTTGTCTGCTCCAGAAACGGGTCCTTAAATATATCTACAAATTGTCCCACAGATTTGGTACTGAAGAGTTATTCTTATATTTTCTTATTACAAAGAAATACCGAGCTTTAGAAAAATTTGTGAGAGATAAGTTCTCTTCTTAATACACAAAATATTATTTAATGGGTTAAACTCAATTTTTTTATACAATCAGTAACAAATAAACTCAGATACACATCTAGTCGGTGGTCCCATTTGGAACATGGACGCTTCACTACCGCAATTGGGGACAAAAACGTTCTATATTGAGGTCTTAAATAATTTAAATATTTTAAAATTTAGGGTGAAAAATTAAAGAAAGAATAATAGAGGAATAAAAATAATATTTGAAATTAATGAAAGGAATGCTAAACTTTTAGCATTTCTATCCTTATTATAAAACCAATAATTGTTTAATTTAAGTATTTGGCAATACAAAATGTAAAATCTTCACTTTTTGATCTCATTATATGGTTCTACTTTATTACCGACAACCATTTCCAACATCTGCTCCTTAGTATAATCGTAATACTCAACCTTTTGTTCCGTATCGCGTACATCATCTCTTGTTGATTCGTTTGTTGCGCGAAATCTTGTATTGTTTGTTATATCATTTTCCGTTGTTGATTAAATTTATGCCTGTTAAATATTTAACAAAAAATCTTACAATTTTTCTCATATACGTATATTTATACTATAAATATGTATGTATTGGTAAGACATTTCCTTAAATGGTCCTCGTAAGTGAAAATACAAAAATTAGAGCTGAATTAAGCGGATAAAAATAAAATTGTGTAACACAATCGCTATTATTAATTTGAAAGAAAGACTTTAATGTGCTGAATATGACCAATCTGAAAATAAAAATGTGGTTAAAAGAATTGAAAGATAAAGAATAGCATGGTCTGAAGTATAAAAACACTAAATGGTCGGTCCATTTTGCGGTCATATGAATCAATAATAAGCAATAACTGCAATAAATGTTGCACCAAACTTCAATGAAAAATACCAAAAGGTCGGTTACGAGGTTTTGTTAAACAGTCAAACAAATAACAACTAACAACTGCAACTGTCGTGGAACTTCAATGAAAAATTTTGTTATACTGAAGTCAAAAGTCTCAAACTGAACGTTATGAACGTTACGGTCAAAAAGGAAAATATAAACCAAAAATGTTTAATGATAACTCTCTCAAAAATGAAAGACAACGATATAGAACAACAACGAATAGCTTCGCACATACGACGCATAACACTCAAATAGTATTCCTTGTTCACAGTTTGGCCTATCGGAAGGAATTCGAAGTGCACCACACCTCGATAATCGTAGAAAACTGTTAACATCACCTTGGTTTTTGGCTTGCTTTGACGTGGTTTGGTACCAATCAGAAACACTTGCTCGCGACATACAATTATCACCGAAGGCCTTTTGCAACATTCTGAACGTTTCGGCACCACAAAATTGATTCCGCACACAAAATTTAATGGAACTTCTTTGTTGAATAATTTCACTCATTACGTAAAAATCGCCGAATGCACTTTTTGTACTTCAGATGTCACTGACAGTCATACTAACATAGAAAAAAAAATATTTCGACGAACGGTTTTCCCCACGAAATTTAAATTAAAAAGTATTTCGTTTTTTTGCCCACAGTTGTAAATAAAAACAATTTTCTTTCAACAGTCGATTGATACTTGAAGCATCTGCAGTCGATACCGATGGACACGAAAAATATATTGTAGCTAACGCTCTAAGTAAATATTCCGCACTGTTCGGAATACCGTCTCTGATCAGGAAACCAAAATTTCAAACAATTCAAATGAAAGAACCTTCCACTGAGTTCAATGGACAAACAGAGAAAACCCATTCTACACGAACAAGGTACTCGACACAAACAAAACCAAAATAGCCGGTGTCAGTTACACTTTATAAAAACTCAGCTACTTGCTTCATGCCAAATCGAATTTCAATCGGTGAGCTTTATTTTGGAGGAAGCTGGAAAACGAATGCAAAAGAAAATTAAAAAAAAAACTTAAGGAAAAATAGATATTATTTGTTAATCCAATTGTAGGATCGATAGCTCAACTAAGATTGAAACAAAAATTCAAAATGTCGATTTTAAAATGTGTGAAGTTACCCCAGTATTTCACCCCATAAAAAAAAAATCATCAGGCAATACTAGCTTCACGAGCCAATAAATCGACTCAAGAGTTTCATTCGTTGTTTATTTGTAAATTGTTGTTTTATTGTTAGAAGAACGCTACCAACGATAAGTTGCTCGTCAGCTAAACGTGAGCCAATTTTGTATCTCAAGAGTTTCCAGAAGGTTTCAAGAAACTCGTACCTTGAATCGGAACCAAAACGGAGGATCAGAGTCAGAAGTCCGGTACCATCTAACATCAATTACTTCAAGTTTGTTTTAGATGAAGAGTGGGGTGCGATTCTCAAAGTTTATGTCAAAAACTTATTAAGGTCAATGAAGAACCGCATGAGAACCGTTGTAAACGCAAGGGTGGTGGTAGGCAATTCTAAGTATTTACCTACATAACCAACAATTTTTTTTGTTTTGTTTGAATTTTTTCTTCTAATTTAAAATTAAATAACCCTAATATTTTTTTTCATAATCTTTCTTCAATTTTGGTTGCGCTTTAATTCAAAATTCATTTTATAAAAGGTATTTACCCAATTTTCATGAAAATAGCGTCATTTTAAAGTAAACATATCAGGCTTGTGTCTTTTGAAAATCGGTTAATGGATGGAATGGATTTTTTAAATTTATCCTAAAATTTTTAAAATGATACATAATACGATAATACTTGATCTAAAGTGTTTATACTTCAAATATCTATGATAAAATGATAAGAAGTAAAGCCATATGTTGAGATTGGCGCAAGTAGATAGCAGGCCTCCTCTGTCGACCTTGAAATTTGACCTCAATTTTTTGTTTGGGCCTCCTCGACTCCTATTGATTTAAATTAATGGTTTCCGGGAACCACGAGTATCGTAAATGTTCTCTTTTCATTTTAATACGGCATCACGTCTGATATTGAAAATAAAATTCACATTACGATGCCAATGTTGAGATTTGCCCTAGAGCAGCCTGAGATGGCTCGTTTGATATCGATTGGACATAATGTGAACTACCTACCAATAAAAGTTCAACACCATCATTCTTTTCTAAAAAATCATTTATATCAATTTGTTCTAGTATCGATACAACATGATGACCGCTATTTCTAAAAAAATCCCAAAACCAACCGTATGTTGAGATTTGTGCAATAGGCTAATTTGCGAATGGGCCATTCAGTTTATGTATGAATTATTGATTTAAATTAATGGTTCCCAGCAACCCGAGTAGCATGACAGATCCCTTCTTATTTCAATAAAATCTACATTATCATCTGAATGTTGAGAGTGGCTCTATAGCATCCTAAAAATGGTCTATTTGATTTAAAATATATAGATTAAGATTTAAACGACTGGTTTTGTGGAACCTAAAGTGTCGTAACCAACCACCTCATTGATCTGTTAGAGTATAATTTAACTGCGGGTTTGTGTAATATTTTTATAGTCTTTCGAAGCCGGTTGAGACGATAACAAGTATATGTAGGTTCCCCCATTTACTACCTTTCATTCGTATTTTATTATTTTTTCTAAATACCTTTCTGTCCACTTTTCAAATGGCTTTCCCATACCCAGTGCCTAACATCTGAACCGAATTTATTAAATTTAAATTTGTACATGAATATAACATAATCCTAATTGTAATATAGTTTCTTGTGCCGCTCCATTAAGAGGTTTCTTGATTTTCACTCTGGCTCTTCGTCCTTCCTTGTGCAGGCTATTACAAACTGTTTCGTTATTTTCACTAAATTGGTCGATTTTGTTCAGAAGCCTTGCTGCCACCGTCTCCGCCAGCGTTCTTTGGTTTTCCATTTATTATTTTCGCTTCGCCTAGTGAAATCATATCAAATTTACAAATCAAAATGTCAAATGGATTCCCCGGCTTCTTCAATCAAAACAAATTCAACTAGAAAATACACCTACTCACCATGACCTCGGTGCTAAGCTGGAAAAGAGCACAATAAACAGAAAGAAAGATTAAACATTAAATACAGGAAAATATCGTGGTTCATGGGTAGAATTTCTTAGATCACAATAAGTAAATTGCTTCTGTACCGGCAAGTACTCAAACTACCATGAACCTGTAGTATCCAACGCTGTAGTTGTGCCAAGAAGACCAATGTTCAAATAATAGAATGCGCCCTTAATAAAGAACAGCGATGATATCGGCAAGAAAATGCAGAAATATTTTGTGTTTGGACGAAAAGACCGCAAAAGCAGAACCGTTTAAACGGAACAATTCTATTTTGCATTAAAAAATAATTTTCACAGATGTAACCAATAGTTCAACCGAGAAACCGAGAAACTAATTTAAGATATATAAATGACTTGACGATCTATGAATCAATTGCAATATTGAATATCGTTCAAAAGTAACGAGAAATAATTTCGCTAACCCACCAAACCCTTCCGCTAATTCTCTTATAATGGAACTTTTGATTTTAAGCACTTGCAGTTTGCGTGATTCTGGTTTCGTCTTTATTTCGTGTGCGATCCTTTCCTTTAATGGAAATTAGTCAAATCTAATGGCTATATATAGCTTTGAAGATGGGCGTAATTTTACTTTACGTATGCAACGATAAAATCAGGTAAGGAGTATAAATTTTGGAAATTTTTAAATTCAGAATTTTTCCTCGAAATTTTTTGATTTTCCGGAAAATTTTTCACTTTTTTTTATTTTTTCCATACTTTATTTTATTTTCATTAATTATATTTGCCTGGTCAATCTTGCAGGCACAGATCAAAGAGTTTCTATCGTTCTTATCGCTACTTCTGATAGTGCCACAAATTTTAAAAAAATTAACTTTCAAAATAAAATTTCTTTTTTAATGTAATTTTAATTTTTTTTTGTACATTAAAGGGTGGTAGCTGCCGCCCCCAAACCCCAGCTTTTACAGAATTTATACAATTGTTAAAGACGTGTCAAATTTTATTTATAATTTTAAACTAAGTAAAATAAAAAATTGAAACAATTTCAAAATTTTCCTGGAAAAATTGTAAAATTTTCGCGGTAAAATTACTTGTACTGTCAAAAACTGTTACGATACAATCCTAAAATCAAAATTTCCTGCTAAAAACTGTTGATAAACAATCCTGCATTTAAAAATTTTAAAAATTTAAACTCCTTTAAACTTTAGCCCGAAGATGGCTTGGATGACTTTCGAGGGATTTGTAGAAAGTGTCTTTGGCATGGTTTGATATCACCTCTGTTGGGGCTTGTATGTTCGCATAAAAAATTTATCGATTTGAAATTCGTTACGATTTAATGAAAGCGGTTGCTGATCAGAAACCTAACTTGAAATTTCTGTGCTTCGAAATTGTTACTTAACCAGAGAAAATTTAAGACGTCTAAAGCACTAGAAACACATTTTAATTCTAAACCAGATTTGCACAAATTCTCAACCATTGTCTTCCAAAAATCAATGTTTGCGCTTCATTGTTGATATTATTGAAACAAATATATACCTTTTACAGTACAATATGTCTCCTATGAATCCGTTCAGTCCTAAATATTAATTTTCCGAGAATACGCCTAACCTTTATGTCGTTTCGTATCTATACCCAGATTGATTAAAAATTAATCTTAAAAATACTTTCTAAATTGATTTTGAATTTATTGTGATACAGCAAACGAACCCAATTTTATGCGGCTATGTTCCAATAGAAACGTAAAACTTTTAAAAATCGAGACCCAAATTTTTGTTGATTTTTCCAAAACTTTTCATTATTATTTTGCAAGGCAATTATTATAAGTTGTTATATCTATCTGTAGTATATATTCTATAAAGGAATGAATGAGATATAAGTATAAAAATATAGTAACACAGAAGAGATAATATCATTAATAATAAATAAGATAAAACAAAAAATTCTTCTTCCTTAAGATAAAAAAAATTTTGCTTTTCAGTTTTTTCGGTTATAAATTTTCATTTAACTTTTATGTCACATATGTGTATATAAAAAATTTACTGTACAGTATAATAAAAACTAATGATCGTCAAACATGCTTACATGTATATACTTGGCAACATACATATATCATTGACGTATAAGAATGTATTTGATTCAATATCATAAATTTAACATAATTTTTTTTGTAATTTTTTATGTACAAACCAATTTAAAACATTTTAATGCTTCATGGATATACAAAGAATTATTGGCAGCTAGTAGGTTATCTCCTCTTTTAAAGTTAAGCAATAAATTTGAACTTCAACAATGGTATATCGTTATAGGTTAAGAGCAATTAAATTTGTATTGTTGATGATGTACGGAAAGCTTTCGATTATGTTAAATCGATTCAATAATCTGAGACAATCAAGTTAAATTTAATGTTAGAGGGAAGAGTGATTTTTCGCTAACAGTTACCAATCCAACTAGTAACAGAAAACTATAAACTATAAACTTGATTTGATCTTAACGTTTAATTAAGTAATTATACTAAAGGGTTTTTCATTTCGAGGTATAGAACTTTGAATTTAAATAAGACAAAGAAAAATAATTTCAATGGCAACGAATGTGATTATATGTAAAAGGTAATTTTATGCAACAAATAACGTGTCGAATGTTGTATTCCTAATGTTTAATAGTCATTGGATTATCGGCGTAGACAAGTGACTTCACATACTTCCAAAGAAAGCAGTACACCGGTGATAAATCGTTCATCAATCATGTATCATTTTGGCACTGCATATATCTCTGATGTCAATACCAACCAGTTGAGGCACAACAAAATTCGTAATCATGATCCTATGCTTCGTTGACTGTAACGTTTTCACCAGCATTATTTCAGAACACAAAACCCACCTTTCCATGTCAGTATAGTCTGGTATGGAGCTATGCAAATTCAATGTGCATATGGAAATAAAATGCCTTAAGTAAGAACGTGAAAAGCGAACGGTGAAATAGTTGGGAATCGCAAAGATTAAATAATAAAAAAATATGCATAAGAGTTGTAAATTGTTTAAATTTAAAAATTTTCAAAAAATGACGTAACCCCTTTCGAACGTATATAGTCACTATGCGAGCCCATCTCTGAGATTTTTGTTATATGGTGTATCATTTTACACAGTGATTTATTGAAAAATTTATAGAAATGAGCATTTTAGATTTTTTAATGATAAATGATTTCTTTTGTTTTAGCAATATTTATTATAATTATGGTTTCAAATTAAATATAAAATAGATACACTGTTAAAATTACACACTTCTAAAAATTTTTGTCCAAGAAATAAAATTGTGGCAAAAAACTTTACAAAGAACACTCGTATTTAATCCAATAAAAGAAATATATTTAAGGTTCGTCCTCCTCGTAAGGTAAATTCCGGGTTATTATCGGCCATGTTTATTTTGACAACAACAACTATTTTGACAAAAAATCCAATTTACATGGGATCACATAAAATTCATGAACAATCCTTACCAATTGAATTGATTTAATCTCACAAGTACATTTTAATAAAGGTTTCTACTCGTCGTTAGGTTAACTCCGTGTTAGTATCGGCCAAGTTTATCTTGACAACAAAAACTATTTTGACAATAACAAAGAACCTACCGTGATTCACATAAAATTCAATAAAAATTCTCACAATTTGAATTGATTTAATCCAACAAGTAAATTTTTACAAAGGTTTCTACTCCTCGTAAGGTAAATTCCGTGTTAGTATCCGCCATGTTTATCTTGACAACAACAACTATTTTGACAACAAGCAAAAATTTATCGTGATTATTCACATAAAATTCAATAACAATCCCAACAATTAGAATTCATTTAATCCACTAAAAGAAATATTTTTGAGGTTCCTACTCCTCGTAAGGTAAATTCCGGGTTATTATCGGCCATGTTAATTTTGACAACAACAATTATTTTGACAGCAAAAAATTTACTTGGATCACATAAAATTCAATAACAATTCCAACAATTTGAATTAATTTAATCCATTGAAAGAAATATTTTTGAGGTTACTACTCGTGGTAAGGTAAATTCCGGGATATTATCGGTCATGTTCATTTTGACAACAACAATTTTTTTGACAACAACAAAAAATTTACTTTGATTCTCATAAAATTCAATAACAATCCCCACAATTTGAACTGATTTAATCTAACAAGTAAATTTTTACAAAGGTTTCTACTCGTCGTTAGGTAAATTCCGTGTTACAATCGGCCATGTTTATCTTGACAACAAAAAACATTTGGACAACAACAAAAAATCTACTATGATTCACATAAAATTCAAAACCAATCCTTACAATTTGAATTAATTTAATCCAATAAAAGAAATATTTTTGAGGTTGCTACTCGTCATAAGGTAAATTCCGGGATATTATCGGCCATGTTTATCTCGACAACAACAACTATTTTGACAACAACAAAAAATTTACTTTGATTCACATAAAATTCAATAACAATCCCCACAATTTGAATTGATTCAATCTAACAATTAAATTTCTATAAAGGTTCCTACTCCTCGTAAGATAAATTCCGTGTTAGTATCGGCCATGTTTATTTTGACAACAACGGCTATTTGGACAACAACAAAAAATTAACTTTGATTCACATAAAATTCAAAAACAATCCCCATAATTTGAATTGATTTAATCTAACAAGTAAATTTTTATAAAGGTGTCTACTCGTCGTTAGGTAAATTCCGTGTTACTACCGGCCATATTTATTTTGACAACAACAACAATTTTGACAACAACAACAATTTACCGGGATCACATAAAATTAATAACAATCCCAACAATTTGAATTGATTTAATCCAATGAATGAAATATTTTTGAGGTTCCTACTCGTGGTTAGGTAAATTCGGTGTTATTATCGGACAAGTTTATTTTGACAACAACAACTATTTTGACAACAACAAAAAATTTACTATGATTCACATAAAATTCAATAACAATCCCAACAATTTGAATTGATTTAATCAAATAAATGAAATATTTTTGAGTTTTCTACTCCTCGTAAGGTAAATTCCGGGTTATTATCGGCCATGTTTATTTTGACAACAACAACTATTTTGACAACAACAACATAAAATACTTTAAATCACATAAAATGCAATAGAAATTCCCTCAATTTGAATTGATTTAATCTAACAATTAAATTTTTATAAGGTTTCTACTCCTCGTAAGGTAAATTCCATGTTAGTATCGGCCATATTTATTTTGACAACAACAACTATTTTGACAACAACAAAAAATTTACTTTGATTCACATAAAATTTGATAAAAATTCCCTACAATTTGAATTGATTTAATCCAACAAGTAAATTTTTATAAAGGTTTCTAGTATAGGCCATGTTTATTTTGACCACAACAAAAAAAATTACTTTGATTCACATAAAATTCAATAGAAATCCCCACAATTTGAATTGATTTAATCCAACAAGTAAATTGTTACAAAGGTTTCTTTTCGTCGTTAGGTAAATTCCATGTACGTATCCGCCATATTTATTTTGACAACAACAACTATTTTGAAAACAACAATAACGAAATTGGAATCATTATAATTACGGATAAAATCTCCCGATTTTTATTAAAATCAATAAAAAAAGCCACCGGTTCTTTAAATAATAGAAACCCGGTATCTTGTGGATTATCGCAAAATCTCGATTTGATATAATGCGCATGTTTTATCGATATAATATTAAATGTATTCTTCTTATAAGGACTTTAACTTTTTTATTGAGACATGAAATTTGTTATTGCATCATTAAATAGTTTACAACGGGGCTTATGATGTCATTTTTCTAATCATGCTATATACAACTCAAAGTTGACTATAGTGTTCATATTTTTTATAGTCAAGGATCGAAATACACTGCTAAGTAATACATTTGAATTTATCGTCTTAAGAATTAAGGGTTAGGAGTTGTCCAAAAAGAATTTCAGAACTTTATTCAAAATTCACGTTCAATTCCAATATCGCAAAATACAGTTCTATATTGCAAAATACAGAATTCCAATATCGAAATTCCAAAATCAAAATTCTAAAAAACAAAGTTGCATTTTAGAAAATTCAAAAAAAAAAAACAATTTCCAAAAATAAAATTATGCTGTAAAAAATACCAAATTCCAAATTATTATACAAAAAATTAGGAATTTTATTATAATTTATAATTAAGGAATCTCTACGATAAACGATTTTCTTATTTATTTATTACTGTACCATTAACAAACATGTTAGAATAGGTATGTTGCCGGACAGAACGGTAGTCAAATAAAAATAACCATGTTTGTAGAATCACGACAACACTTAAATTAATGGTAATTTGTAAAATGGCATTGAATTTTTTCTTGTAAAGTATGGGTTTAGAATTTAGGGTGGAATTATTTTTTGTAATAGTGAACAGCTCCCTGAAGTTTTGGATGGGATTTAAATTACCAAATTCCGTTCAAATGTAAATTCTGCATGTCAATTTGGCAATTATTGGTTGATGAATGGCTTCTTAAAAAATAGATGTTAAAATGCAAATCACATCCTGTAATCTAAATTTGGGAATAATCGGTCAAAAATGACCAAGTTCTTAATAATAATTTAGTTTAAAAAAAAATACAATGGAACCGGAAAGTTTTTATAAAGCGGGATTTTTAAATGAGGTAATTATTTTGACCAATTCAGTATCAACAATGATTTTAAAATGAGTGTATTGCCTTAGCTGATTCATTTAATTTCTGGAAGTGTACTAAGCCTATACATAGTATAATAAAAATACTGTATGGGCTTAGTACGATAATTCCGTGTAAAAAGTTTTTTGTGACTTCCATTTCTACTAATGTTTTTGTTCGTTATACTACATTAACAATTTTACGTTTGATTTAAAAACTTAATTGTGAAGTGTTCCATTTTTTACCAGAGTTGCCTACTGTTTACGATTTTTTCAAAATTGTCTAAAAACAGCTAAAAGCAGCTTCAAATATTTCCTATTGCTAAAAGAAACAGTAAACTATTTCGACATATTGTCTACATTTTCTATTGACGTAATTTGTATAATTATCTACATACATTGTCTACCAATTCAGGGTAATCATGCGAGCAGAATGTAAGTTTCCATCTAACGTTAAACAGACTAAAGTTCTTGGGAGCTCCGTTCTTAGTCGCAGATAAACACAGGCCCTGGTAGGTTGTAGAATACAATAACTAGAGCCCATAAATTAATCTGACGACTCAGATCTGTTTAAAATTTTAACTTTTAATGTTAATTCTTATTTGCTCAATCATCCAAATATTTTGGATATAAGCTTATGGTGCAACTTCCAGCACGAATAACTTTCGATATCGAGCATAAAATGGTGAGGGTTGACGAGATTAAAATTTTCGAGCGTAATCCGTTTGCATCATTTGTACTAGGGTGGGGTCGTCTGTCCACTCTTCAAATTCATGAAATTTTAATCCCGTTTTTGTTAAAAATACGAAATTCAAAGTTCAATTTTGTAAAATCCCGCTTTTCAGTATCCCGCCTTCAAGAATCCAGTGTTTCGACTTTGGAAATTGAAAGCATTATTTTAGTTAGTAACTTGGATTCAAGACAGTTCAATCTAGGTAAAGTATAAAAAAAATATTTATACGAGTTAAGTTGAATTGGAATTCGAAAATAAACTAGGCCATTCATTAATAAATTAAGGGCTATTTTGGATTATAAAGCACTCAGCTATATATGAAATGAAACGTATAGCAAATTCTAAACTATAATTTCCTAATATGAAAGAGTTTGTATTTAGAGCCTCAGTGAAATTTGAAAATAATTTGTTAATAAAATTCTAGAGTTCGGCCATGCTAAATGAAACCTGTTCCATGGAACCATAATAACTGTGTTTCTTGACGTTCGATCTGATCCAATGCTGTTCAAGTTTCATGATACACAATAAAGGCGCTTACTATAGATTTCAAATCAAAAATTGTCTGATCTAAAGCAAATTTTTGGATTAGGTTTTCCATATAAAATTTTAACTAATCCGGATTAATGGGTGTTACAAAACTCGGTTAATATAAACCCGTTATATTGTGGTTTGTCTCGAAATCGTAATTTCGTTTAATAGGTATGAATGTTTTATCGATTATTTTTATGGCCGTGTTAAAAAGGACTTCTATATTTTTATTGATACTGTTGTGTCTTATCATCTTTGATGGAGCGCGTGTTCTACTTCCACCACCGTAAGTATATCAATTAATTATTTCTAATATCATACGATAAGCACAAACAAAATCACAAACGCTGTTTAAATGTTTTAATACATATTATATTTTATCTTTATGAACGTTCATATTATTATTAACTAGTTGTTGTTGACGTATTATATATTCACAAAACTATTACTTTAATAATTAACTTTATTTTATCAGTATTTATAAAATATGCACTCGATTTATCACCGTGCGACTGTGTAATGTGAAAACTCTTCAACTTCTGATTTTACCAAAATCGAAATAATCCAAAAATACTAATTTACAATTTTTGTTATTGTTATTATTTTTATAATTTTGATTTATTCCAGTTTAACCAACTGTAATTGAAAATTACAGTACTGGAAATCATTATTTTTGGGTGTAATGCATAACGAGCCACTACAATGCAAGAAATTTGTTATTTGCATTATTAATTAGTTTACAACATAGCCAAAAGTAAGAACTTCGTTCAAAATTGATGTTAGATTTCCAATGATGCTATACAAATCAAATTTGTCTTTAATTATTAAAGAAATAACAAATTCCAGAAAATGAAAATTATAAAAATAAACAATTTCAAAAAAATTAAAATGCCTGTACAAAATACCAAACTCCAAAATTTCTATACACAAAATTTGGAACTACTATGTGTTGCATTAATATTTGTGCTCATGAAAAAATTATTTTAGTTATGTTACCTAGATTATAAAACTCATGTAATTTTTTTTTTTTTAAATTTTTTATCACAATGTAATTAATTATTAAATTACGTATCATTTGGCATACAATTTATAAAAAAATTATCAGGATTTACGTATATAAAACCGAATTTACTCTGTTGCAAAAGTAATTGTGTTACAAATTATTGTTGCAAAAGTATTTGTGTTGGGACAGTTTTAATAAAAAACGTTATTAATTTATATTATGTTGTTGATTTTATTTAAATTTAATATTTAGTCTGCCCACCGTTATATAATATGACCTCATTTAGTCTTCTGGGTATGCTGTCAAATAATTTGGAAATAAATTCTAGAGGTATTTTACTCCACACCTCAACAATCTCATCCCATAACTCCTGCTTGCTTCGTCCAACTCTATATGGTATATTTCGTTTTACATAAGCCCAAACATTTTCTATAATATTTAAATCCGGGCTTTACGGTGGCCAATTTATGCGTTGTTGGTCTAAATCATTTAAAAACTAGGTCACAATAAATGCTTTATGGGCAGGGGCATTGTCGTGCTGAAGAATAAAGTCAAGTCCAATTATTTTTGAACCAGCTACCAATGCTACATCATTCAGCAGTTCCAAATAGGTCATTTGGTTCATTTTCCCAGACACCATTGCTAGTGGTCCTACTCCGAGGTTGGTTATACAACCCCAAACCATAAGACTTCCTCCACTACCTTGACGTTGTGTAGCGTAAACACGACGTTTGTTTACCTTTTCTGGCTCCGAATAATAAAATTTGTGACCCCAATATCCGTCTAACGATACCAAAGATTCGTCAGTAAACAAAACGTTTCTCCAAAATTCGGGGGGCTTGTTCATATGCTGCTTTGCGAACAACAGCCGTTTTATTTTATTTTGTTTAGAAATATAAAACTTTTTCGTGCATGTATAGGCCTGTACCCCAGCTTCTTTTAAACGACGAGAAATTGTGGAATGGTGTATTTGGAGTTCTTTGTTATCCTTTAAAGTTTTAGCGAGACCTCGTTGACTTAAATGTGCATTTGTAAGCATACATCGAGTGATGTAAGCATTTTCTCTGGCATTAGTTATTCTTGGTCGTTGGCGTACTCCGATATTTTGCACCGTTCCGCAAATATTTTGCTTCCAAACTTGATACCAAATGGTATTTTTATGGCACTTGTACTTTTTCGCCAGTTCTTCGGCTGAGATTCCCAAATTATATTCTGCCGCAATTGCAGATCGGGTTTCAATACTCAGTTCGCGGGTTTTTGGCATATTTTTGCAAAACTATTTGAAAACGTGTATTTTTGAAAAATAAATGCTGAAACAGTTATTTCAATACACCATTTGTTGATTTTTTTTTAGAATTTTGTTAACACAAATACTTTTGCAACAGTAATTTGTAACACAATTACTTTTGCAACAGAGTAAATTCGTTTTTTATACGTAAATCCTGATAATTTTTTTAGAAATTATATGCCAAATGAAACGTAATTTAATAATTAATTACATTTTGATAACAAATATAAAAAAAAAAATTACATGAGTTTTATAATCTAGGAAACATAAATAAAATAATTTTTTCATGAGCACAAATATTAATGCAACACATAGTATTTGCCCATGAAAATATAAAAGGCCTCTCATATTTCCATGGGAATATAGTGGAATTTATTTGGAATTTTATTATAATTTATAATAAAGGAATCTACTTGTTTATTTCAGGCTGTACCATTTAACAAGTTTGTATGTATAGGTATGTTTGTATGGGAACGGTTCGATATTCCACTAAAACAAAACCATGTTTGTAGAATCACGACAAGCGGTATTCATTCTGGTAAAAAACTGAACGTTTGTTTGTAAATTAATATGTTAGAACACAAATTAATGGTAATTTCTAAAATGGAATTGGTTTTCTTGTTTTGTAAAGTAAGGGTTCAGAATTTAGATAGGGAAATTTTTTTTCGAATAGTCAACCGTTCCCTTCCAAAACTTCGTTCAAAATTAAAAATGAAATAGAATAGCAGCAATAGAACTCCAATGTAATTCTGCATAAAAAATTTAGCAATCATTGGTTGAGGAATCGCGACGTTTCAGCTCAATGCTTGGCGTAATTCAAAACTGAGAAGTTAATTTTTCGGGTTTTCGAAATTCGAGCTTTGGAATACTGATACAGGATCGAAGATTATTTTAAAATGTGTATTGCTCACGGACATTGCTTGATTTTGAGGAATTGTATTAAAAGCATGCCGTAGTAAGCAGTAATAAAATGCTACGATAGTGGAGTTTGTGCTAAAAAAATTATTAAAAATTACACTGTTAAATTTATTATTTTTCCTATTGGAATTTATTTTCAAAAGAAAATTATAAAATTGGATTCGTTCTAAACGTTGTGCCGTCGAATCTAGAAAATTCTACAGATTCTGGTTGACATTTTTCAGAAGGCAAAGCATATACCTATTCGTAAGAATTAAATAAAGTATATTTTTGTGATTCGTTTTATTAAAAATTATATTTAGAAATTGAGCATTTTCTACCGTTATAGTGATTGGCAGGGTTTGGCTATGGCTGTAATAGAATTCATGTTTTCATTTATACTGCCATTACCAGAGATATTTAATGAATTCAAATTTCTACCAAATAACAAAAACTTTACGTGTGTGCGCATATACAAAAATACGTTTAGATGGAATACTCTGGCAACAATTGTTGCGAGGCTAAAACAAATTAATAATTATAAATCAATTCAATAGTCCCATATAAAGACATGTTTTTTTATGATGGCCTTGGTATGTCCTTTAATACAAAAATGCCAAATGGTCGATACCTGGGGTTGGTCATATGAATAACAAGCAATAACTGCCACAGTTGTTGCACGAAAGTTCAATGGAGAATTTTGTTCTACATAAGTCAAAAGTCCCATATATAGACATGGTTTTTTATAATGGTGTGGCGGCTCAAAATAAATAAAATCCTTTTCACTTCGTGGCACTCCTCGTAGCAAAACTATTTATACACCGCGCCGCTTAATTACGAGGCATTGCTCGTTTTGCTGAATAGAGTTATTTCGCCACCTACATTCGCGAATCTCGATATTTATCGATTATCGATAAATATCGAGATTTCAAATTCACTGGAGGAAAATTGAAATAAGAAACGAAATTGGACAAGTCGCGTTTTAGAATCTCAAGAGACACAGTCTCTTACTCAAAAATAAAAAGTGAAAGTGCCGCGAACAATCGTCCACCATTGAAGTTGTGGACTAATATGAAAAATATCATTTACAACTAAAATTTATATATTTAACAAAACAACATTATATAAATAAACTAAAAAGAAATAATTAATAAATCTGATAGTTTATCATAATAAATATAGTGAGTGTATTAATTAAATCGTGAAAACCCGGTAACACCCACTATAATGGCCTTGGTATGTCTTTTTATACAAAAATGCCCAATGGCACCCACATACTAACTGAACATTATGGACGATTACGATCAACAAGATAATAAGGGGAAACCAAAAATATTCAAAGAAAAATAGCGTAAAAATGAAAAACAATGAAAAAGTATACTTTAAAATCTATTAAAATGGATTCGTCGCTTGTTTGGGAATGCCAATTAATTTAAAATCCAATTGGACCTATTGCTAAAACACTGTAGAAGGAAATAATAATTTTTTTGTGAAAATCACGTTATTTCAAAAATCCAAAAATCGTTGTTAGACTTATTACAATTGGCCCATTTTCGTTCCATAGACAGAAAATATTATAAGCTGTCAAAAAATGTGGACGAGATCTCAAGGACATCTCTGGTAGTGACAGTACAAATGAAAACATGAATTCTATAACGGTAGAATATTGTGTAATTTATTCGAAAATGTGAATGAGAACCTGTGGACATCTCTACGTTCGGCGGTATAAAAAACGGAATTTTTTTTCGAGGACCTCTATATATATTTAGCTAATAGCTCGATCTTTTATAAATTAAACTTGAAATATTTATCATAATTATAAAGTTTCAAACATCTTTAAAACATAGTTCCAATACAAAACAATGTCTATATAAGGAAATTTTAATTCTGTAGAACAAAATTTTCCATTGAACTTTCGTGCAACAACTGTGGCAGTTATTGCTTGTTATTCATATGACCAACCCCAGGGAAGGACCATTTGGCATTTTTGTATTAAAGGACATACCAAAGCCATCATAAAAAACATGTCTTTATATGGGACTATTGAATTAATTTATTATAATTATTAATTTGTTTTAGCCTCACAACAATTGTTGCCAGAGCGTTCCATCTAAACGTATTTTTGTATATGCGCACACACGTAAAGTTTTTGTTATTTGGTAGAAATTTGAATTCATTAAACATCTCTGGTAATGACAGTACAAATGAAAACATGAATACTATTCCAGTCATAGCCAAACCCTGCCAATCACTATAACGGTAGAAAATGCTTAATTTCTAAATATAATTTTTAATAAAACGAATCACAAAAATATACTTTACTTAAATCTTACGAATAGGTGTATGCTTTACCTTCTGAAAAATGTCAACCAGAATCTGTAGATTTTTCTAGATTCGACGGCACAACTTTTAGAACAAATCCAATTTTATAATTTTCTTTTGAAAATAAATTTCAATAGGAAAAATAATAAATTTAACAGTGTACTTCACTATCATTAAAATACTTGTTAAGTATAGATCACCGGTCATTTGGCTAACCTACTTTAGGAAATCCATATGAGATAGAACATTAAAGTAAGCTCATTTACTCGAAGCTAAATCAAAATTTATTACTCGTATATTTTTTGGTAAATTAGCTCACACTGAATCATTGGTCTTAGGGATAAAATGATTTGGGCCTATTTCCTGACACGTTATTTATATTTAACCATATAGTTTGAACCGAGTTACCTATCCTATGAGAATAATAAGTTCTAAAGAAATGTTCTCAATAATTCCTCACCAGACGCAAACGCACCTTTAATTAAGCTTCAGTAACAGAGGATCAAACGATTAGGATCAACAAATTTTGGAAAATGTTATGGTTTAGCAGTCCATTCCGATATTGCACAACAACTTAATTATATAAGTTATATGATCGATCAAATATAATATAAAAGGTTGAGTTGTGCACCAATTAAATAATTATTTTGATGCAATCATGTGAAAAATATTTTATAATTGTTTCTAATCCGAATGGACTATTCCAGTTGGGTTAGTTGTTTCCTTTTTTCCTTTTTTCGCAATAAAAAGCTATGCATTGATGGTCAAACGACAAAATGTAGTGGCCAATGAGATGCTAATTGACTAAAATGAATTACGTGATGAAATGGTAGAAGTTTTCATAAAAAATAAACAAAAGATTTTATTTTCAACATATATACAGAAATGAAGATTAATTAAAATTAGTGAACTATTTCATTAAAACTGTCTCTTTACAATAGAGTGCTGCTTTATATTATTAAAAATATGATTTAACAACCTTAAATAGAATACTGTGATTTGAAAACACTGCTTCATCGGCCTTGTTTTGCGAAAACACATCCAATCTCCAATACTCATTTGTCAATAACATTGGCGGTGGTTTAGAATCAAATAATAAATTTTTTATGTAGTAGGCACCTGGTGGAATAGGACAAGTTCTTTTCTGGGGAAGATTTGAGGCTTTCAACACAACGTCATAGAAGAACGATTCCATCAAATCTTCGCAACGGTCGTCCGACGGAATTGAAAATATTTTACGGTATTCGTTACCTTGGCGTGCTAACAACGAAATATCTAATTTTATTTTATCGTCGAGTGGTATAACAAGTGTAAAATTATAATTTAAAGTATACGTTGTTTTATTGTATCGTTCTATTCGGCCCCAACAGTCTATCGCAAAACGGCTATTTATTTGATGAATAAGAAACCGCTCTAGCTCGATACTAGTTTTTACCTGCAAATAGATTATAAGTTTGTTCTGTTTTCTTTTTTTTTTTGTTTATTCAACCATAGTTAGCGCTTACCATACAATGAATGTTCAGAATTACATAAAATTCGATTATAATCCCAAAAATTAATATTTTTGACATGATGGTTTATCACTTCCACTTCGCTCGTCGTTATTGAATGTGAAATATAATAAAGAAAATTTTGTTTAAATAATATTTGCGCTGCGTGCATACATAATCTTTCATACCTGCAATTAAAAATACAATTTATTGATTTTATAATGAGATTTATTAAAATTGCAACAATTCGACAACAACAGTTGTTAAACTAGATGTACTAAATTTATATCTACATTGGGAATCATATGTAGTTCAACAAACAAGTCGATATCTGATCAGTGGCGCAGCCAGTCATGAACTCTTTATTTTACGACACATGCGGCCTTTTATTTATTGTGTGGTTTTTGGTGACAGATTTCTAGCAATATTTAGTACCTCTAATTCGAAAATCGTATTCCGCAAGCAACTCTTGCGTCTTCTAACAGTTATGTTGTAATGGGAATTAAGTATTTGTTATATAATATTAAATTTTCGAGTTCTTTGTTGGAAAATTTCTTCAATATAGTTTCTAACAGTGGGCAAAAGTACCTACCCTTTCTTTTCATATAATTTTATGTAAATTTGTTATTTAAATGTACATTCAAGATCTTACTGGTTTTTAAGAGCAAAAGGCCGCAGTAAAACATCATCGAACATATTAGTATTGGACTTCACCCGCATAATTACAGTATTCTAAATTCGTATTTTCTAACCCGAATGTGATTATTAATACTTCAGCACTAAAAATACAATCCCATTTCTGTGATTTTATAAACAATACCAATAAAATTTACTTGCTGAAAACAAATATTTACATGCAAAAACTAGTAATCAAAGAATGAATTTCCAATTAAAATTACGGACATGAGATGCAAAATATATAAAAATTTTAATTCCAATTCTAAAAATTTATTATATGTATATTTAGTTATAAAATATATTTAATTATAATAGAAAGTTTAAATAAATTGAAATTGACTTCAAGTAAGTAATTGTACTTTGTAAATTTATTTTATAATTTACGAAAGCTCTATTTGAAGCTTAAAAAATATCGTCTCTAAAACACTAATAAAATATAATTCAAAACTTAATTTTAAATTACTTTCTTTCAATAAATAGTTGTGAGTCAAATATGTGTTACAAGACTACTAATAAAATTTACGACTTTCGCCTTACTATTTAATTTTTGTTTTTTAGGCATGGAATAATCCGTGTTAAGATTTACGCAGGTCTTTTGTAACACCTACAATGCTCGGGACAGGTTTGTTGGATAATCCAAATTAACGACAAAATATACTGCAACGAGTTGAAAAACTGCCCATTTCAACGGGAGCGAAACATTTTCTAAAAAAATCCTAAGTAAAATTTGTGTATTTGTATTAGTGATTATACTATAAAATATAAAACATTTAGGCAAAACTAAATTTAAAATTTAAAAAAATTAAATTATTATTGTTAATAATATCAATCAACAACATACGAGGGCAAATCAAAAAGTCTTGCAATATCATATGAAAAAAAAGAGTGAGTGAGACAGCAATATTTTTATTTTTCGACATAATCTCCTTTAAGGTTTATACATTTGTCACATCGATCAATTAATTTGCCTAAACCCTCTAAAAAAAAGATATCTTTTGCTCCATAAAATATTAATTTACAACAGACTGTACATCATAGTCACTGGAAAATTTCCGGCCCCTTGGTGTTTTTTTTAAATTGGGAAACAGAAAGTAGTCACTGGGTGCCAAGTCTGGACTGTACGGTGGATGCGGAATATCCACGAAGCCGCAGTTCTTTAATGCAGCTTGAGCAATATTAGCCTTGTGCACTGGTGCATTGTCGTGAAGAAGCAAGATTTTTTTACTAACTTTCCTTGGCCGTTTTTCCCGGATCGGTTTTTTCAATTTTCGCAAAACCTTTGCATAATATATGCCTGTGGATGTGGTTTTCGGTGGCATATCATCGATTATCAAAATTCCTTCAGCATCCCGAAAAATTGTTGCCAAAACCTTACCAGCAGACGGTTGAGTTTAGAATTTCTTTGGTGGTGGTTCACTACGTTTAATCCATTGCATCGATTCTTGTTTGGATTCCGGATCCCAGTGATGAAGCCATGTTTCATCGCCTGTTATTATGTTATCCAAGAAATTTTCTGGATCGTCTTATTGTACATATCTAAAATCGCCTTTGAAGTTTGAACACGCATTTTTTTTGTTCTGTATTCAACAAACGGGAAACCCATCACGCACTTACTTTCGACATGTGAAGATGGTCATGTAATATAGTATATGTGGTACCGTATGAAAGAGAAAGCTTCCACGCTAACCGCGAAACAGAAATACGCCGGTCCTCCAATACAATAGATTCGGCCAAAATTACGTTCTCATGGCTAATAGCATCTGCTGGCCGACCCGAGCGGTTGTCGTCTTCTAATGACTCCCGACCACTTTTGAATAATTTTACCCACCTTGTTACTGAGGCATATGATGGTGCAGATTCGCCGTAAACTTTTGATATATAGTTGAATATATAAATTGCATTTCGTCCATCTTTCGAGAAAAATTTAATAACGGCGCGATATTCAATTTCATTCATTTTAAGAAAAATTCAAAACACGTGTTACTAAATTGACAAAAACAAACGAACTGTAAAATTTACATCGAAATGTTCTTCTAGAAGTTTCATCGCGACAAAAAATGGTTTTGAAAAATATATTGTTGTCTCACTCACTGTTTTTTTTTTTCATATGATATTGCAAAACTTTTTGATATACCATCGTAAATAACATAATCACATATAACATAAATTTAATTTACGTCATCAATACTTAAACTTACATTTAAAATAAGGGTATATTTTTTTTGTCCATTTCATTGAAATACTAATCGAGATTTTGCTAGGTGATCATCTATCTCACTGTGTGTTTATGTTAGATCTATCAAATGCCCATATCCATGACAATTTTCTCATTTTTTTTTCATTTTTTTAAAATACTATTAATAAAAATTAATTATCTCGTTAAAAATTGTACAGTAATCTTACTAACAACTATTCAAAGGATGTTTATTTTCTGTTAGTTTGGTTATGTATTCATATTGATTTGCCAACCCAAATTCATATTGATTTGCTTTATTATGATTAATGGTATGTACAACTAGCATTATCAGAATTTTAAAAAATTAAATAATCCCAATTTTTTACAATTATCGAATAAAAGGAAACAATTGAAATAGTTATCACCAAATTCACAGAAAAAAGTTTAATTTTATCTATATCGTTTTTACGTATAAAGTACATTACACAAAACAAAATATTCACAATTGTGTACAAAAATGTGTAGTTTTCGGATGATCAATATTCACCATCAATCCTCGTGATTTTCGAACGGGAATAACGGAAATTTTTAGGGACAGCAGAATATCGAGATGCGGTTTCCTGCATTATGTTCCGAAAAATCCCAGGAAAAAGTCTATATCGTCTGGTTTAGGTATTTTTTGAAAAATGCCTTCTAGGCCGGAAAATGCATTTTCCAATTGCATCATTACTTGCACCATTATAGGAACGACTGGAAACTCGGAAAAATCGTTAAGATATCGTTACTCGGAGGTTTTCGGGGCTGCATAACTCAATTCTGGCATTATAATTACCCGGGAGAGCACGGGGTTGCTCTGTGGTAGTGCGCGGGGGATGAATGGTGGGGGGGGTGAAATGGAAGCGTGCATGAAAATCGCTCCAAAATCGTTACTCGGGGGTTTTAAAGGACGCCGAATTCAATTCTGGCATTGGAATTACCAGGGAGCGCTCGGAAGTGGCTCTGCGGGGGTATCCAATTGCTCAATCTGGGTAGGGGGGGGGGGGGGGGGGGGGAATTGCATAGTCATTGGGAAGCTCTCCAAACATTTTACCCGGGGGTTTTCGGGGATACCGAATTCATTTCTGGCATTGGAATCACTCGGGAGCGCTCGGGGGGGCTCTGCGGGGTTATCCGTTTCTTCATTCTGGGGGAGAGGGAGGGGAATTGCATAGTCCATGTGAAGCTCTCAAAACTTGTTACTCGGGGGTTTTCGGGGATGCCGAATTCAATTCTGGCATAGGAATTACCCGTGGGTGCTCGGAAGCAGTTTTGTAATCGTATGTGGTGGTCATTCTGGGGGGTAGGGGTGGGGTCAATTGCATGGTCCATGGGAAGCCCTCCAAACTCGTTACTCGTGGTTTTCGGGGATACTGAATTCAATCCTGGCATTGGAATTACCCGGGGCGCTCGTAATGGCTCTGCGGGGTTGTCTGGTGGTGATTGGGGGAGGGGGGGGGGGGGGGGGAGGGGGAAATGTCAGGGTCCATGAAAATCACTCCAAAATCGTTACTCGTGGGTTTTCGAGGATGCCGAATTCAAATCTGGCATAAGACTTCCCCGGGGCGCTCGGGGGCCTCTTTATGGGGTTGTCTGGGGATGACTGGGGGGAAGGAATGGCAGTGTCTATTAAAATCACTCCAAAATCGTTACTCGGGGGTTTTCAGGGATGCCGAATTTAATTCTTGCATTAGAATTGCCAGGGGGTATGAATAATAAAAATTTTGATTGAATATTAAATTAATAAATATTAAACATATTATAAAATCAATTGGTTTAAAAGTCTTTTGTGCCTCGAAACTGGATTTGAAAAAGGCGCCAAAGCTATACAGAGAGTAAAGTATCGTTACCACGGGGACGAGCGCGAACAGAAATATTCTGTATCGACTGAAGAGAAAAATATGGGTCCAGTTCCCGCATACAGTCAGCGTCTGTGTAGCATCAGTATTACATCTGTAGTTTAGGACCACGTTGCTTTTTCGTTGTATGTAAATACAGTGCTATAGTAATCAAGTTTTTTGGATTTTGGACCTTTTTTAGTGTTGCGTGAAAAGTGAAAATCGTAATGAAGCGAAGCGCTTTGTAAAACAATGTAATAATAATAATTTAATAAATAAATAAAACAAACTTTAATTTAATTTGGCACGAGGTGCGGGTGCCACCGAAGTGGGTTGGAGTGGTCACTTGCATACAAGCATTGCGATGGCAATTGCTCAAACCAAAATGGTATTTCCAACGGGGTTGGGAAAAGTGACGAAGAAGAAAATGAAGAAGGGGAAAAAGGTGATGAAGGGGAAGAAGAAAAAGAGTTTGAACAAGATGTTTAGTATTTAAGTTAAAAATTTAAGTTTATAATGAATAATTTAACATAATTAAAAACTCCTATTTGTCATTTGGATAAAGTATTATTTTCATAATTTGTGATTTTTCACTTTCTCCTATACCATTTCCCATAGAGCCACCCCCGCGCGCCCCCGGGGAAGTCTAATGCCAGAATTGAATTCGGCATCAACGAAAACTCCCGAATAACGATTTTGGAGTGATTTTCATGGGCGCTGTCATCCCCCCCCCCCAGTCACCCCCAGACAACTCCACAGAGAGACCCCCGAGCGCCCCGGGGAAGTTTAATGCGCGAATTGAATTCGGCATCACCGAAAACCCCAGAGTAATGATTTTTGAGTGATTTTCATGGACGCTGCCATTTCCCTCGCCCCTCCCCCCCAATCAACCACAGACAACCCTACAGAGCCACCCCGAGCGCCCTTGGAAATCTAATGCTAGAATTGAAAACCCGCCGAGTAACAAGTTTGGAGGGTTTCCCATGGACTATATGCAATCCCCCCCCCCCCCTTCCGTCCATGGTAAACGATGAAAGAAATAAACGAAATAGGTAATTCTGTATAAGTTATCGTAGGACTCGGTTCATATGCTAACGAATAATTTATGTGAGTTAGTTCTACCCACCTTTTTCAGATCGAGTGACATAAAATACAGAGACCAAATCGCGATCAAACGATTAAGATCTACGAATCCGTGTAAACGTTATGGTTGACCAATCCATTCCGATATCGCATAACAACAAAATTATCTAAATTACATTTTACAATTAAACATTACCGAGTTGTGAATCAACGAACAAATAAAATTTAATTGGTTGAGTTGAGCATCAATTAAATAATATTTTCGATGCAATCATGTGAGAAAACATTTTACAAATTATTAATCCGAATGGAATATTCCGCAGTTGGGTTAGTTGTTAACTTTTGATTTGCTATGATGATTTTTTTCAGTGATGTGCTACACGGGATTTTTTTTATATTCTTTATTTAATTCCATTAGCTTTTAAAATAGGCGCCAAATATAGCCGCAACTAAATTTCCATTTCCATGTTCACCGTAGAAAGTGAGTAGAATTCAATTTGGATTATTAATTTTTCATAAATCGGGATTAATCGCTATCGCTTCCAGGCGTTTACACACCTTAATTTATTAGAACTCTATTTTTATTTACAATTCATTACCATTATTATTAAGAATATGATTTTACAATCTTAAAAAGAAGGGTGTGATTTGAAAACAATTCTGCATCGGCCTTGTTTTGCACTATCAGATCCAATTTCCAAAATTCATTTGACAATAATATTTGCGGTGGTTTGGCATCAATTAATAAATTTTTTACGTAGTACACATCTCGAATGAGACAAGTTTTGTCTTGGGGAACGTTTGAGGCTTTCAACACCATGTCATAAAATGGTGATTGCGTTATAAAATCGCAACAGTTGTCCCCCGGTATCGAAAATATTTTACGGTATTCATTACCTTGGCGTGCTGACATCGTAACTTCACATTTTAAATTATTGTCGAGTGGTGAAACGAGTGTAAAATTATATTGTAAAGCATACGCAGTTTTATTGTATCGTGCTATTCGGCCCCAACAGTCTATAGCAAAGCGGGTATTTATTTCATGAATAAAAAACTGGTCTAGTTCGATACTAGTGTCTACCTGCAAATAGATTTAGTTCGTTTAAATTTTTTTATTGTATTTATTCAACCATAGTTAGGCCTTACCATACAATGAATATTCAGAATTACATAAAATTCGAATATAATTCCAAAAATTAGTATTTTTGACATTATGCGGTTTATCACTTTCACCTCGCTCGTATATATTGAATGTGAATATAATAAAGAAAATTTTGTTTTTATATATTTTGCACTGCGTGCAAAATCTCTCATACCTGTAATTAAAAATACAATTTATTGATTTTATAAAGATATTTATGGAAATTGCGACAGTTGGACAACTACAATTGTTAAACTAGATGTACTTAGTTAGATTGGGAATCATGCAGTTCATTAAATAAGTTGATATCTTGTCAGCGGCGTCGCCAAGCATTTCTCGAGGAGGGGTTTAGTGAAATATTTATTTTACGACAATTACGGCAATTTATTAATCGTGCCGTTTTTTCTGCAAGTAACTCTTGAGACGTCTAAGAATTTTGTTCTAATCGGAAGAGGGTTACCAATATTTTAAATTGTGTATGCATAATGGGAATTGCGTATTTGTTATATAACATTAAAATTTCAAGTTGTTTCTTGGAAATTTTTTCAGTAGCCAAACACAAAAATCTTCGTTACTTTCTCATTTTTAAAAATAAACATTTCTTAGGTGTAGCAGGGGTACTATTGGATGCAATAATTGGAGAAAAGGGGAACATAAGGCCATATGGATTGAAAGATCTGACCACAATAAACTAATAAACAAACAGACAAAAAATTCCAGTTTGAACATTTTTAACACAATATTTAAACTTCCATTGCCAAGATTATCTAAACCCTGTACAAAAACAAAAAATATCAAAACTTTACACAGAATTCTTCCATCGCGGAAACTAAGTCTATTTGGTGAGAGGTGGCGCTCAAAATAAATAATTTATTATATATTTACTAGCTGTTTCGGTCTAACTGTTTTGGAATCGGCTAAGCCACCCGTCAAAATTAAAGTACAAATGATGGAGGTTTTTAAAGAGAATTTTATTGGTATATTGGTAGGTATGTTACCATAATACTGAAATATCAACAATCAAATAACAAATTATATCTGAATGCGAATATTATTTCAGCATCATGCGGGCCCAGGCCCTGCCTGCATCCTTAACAGATAAGGTTATTTAGGAGAGGATGTTAGTCACAGAAACAACTAGGGCGATAACCGCAGCAAAGTCATTTTCGAACTACTTATATATATTAAATTGTTAGTCTCATTTAAGGTGGATTTACATATCCGACGATTTTTCTGCGCCGAACATCACGTGGCACATTCAACCAATCAGAAAGGACTTCTTCGCCGAATTTTCGGCACGGCGAGGACATGAACAAAATTTATCTTTTCGGCGCAACGACACAGCATACATAGATTATTTTTTTTTTAACTTCGTCTGTTTTTTTTATATTATGTGTCATTCTATTGTTTATGTATGGATGTGTGAAAAAACTGTGCCGAAAAATCGTTGAATATGTAAATCATCGATAATACGCGTTCGCCGAATTTCCTGCGGCAAGCAGTCGCGCCGAAAAATCGTCGGATATGTAAATCCACCTTTAAATTCACAATCTAGATTACATTTTGTTAGTTTATTAATTTGGGTTAGTTGTGGTTGAGATAAGGGATACTAATATTCATCATAAGTATTCGGCTTCAGTCATAATAAACTGGTTAGGTTATTTAATTCACATCTACGGGTCATCTCATCATATGCTGTTTGTAACCTTATTTTACCCTATCTTCCCATACAACACCATCTAACCGGAGGACTTAACGTTCGTAATGACTCGACAGCATTATCATACATATGATGACCTTAATATTCCGTTGATATTGTAAAAAATAAATTTAAATTCGGTATTGTCATTTAGCTACCTATATTTAAATTCATCCAACTAAAAGCAGTGTTGATTTATATCTAACATTCACACAACTACACTAAAACATAACCTGAATTCAACCAGAAAGATCTTCGGAAAACAACATTCCATAGCAAAAGATCTTTGGATCGATAACATATTTAATTGTATTAAGTTTATCTTCAAAGCGTAGGTTATTAAATAGACCCCCTGATCAAGAATGATGCAATCACAATCTTCCCTGACCTTCCGGTATGTTCAAAAAATAATATATAAAAATAATAATAAAATAAATTGAATTATATTTGCCGACAACTTTATTGTTTAAAGTCAGGACTTTCGACAAAATTTCAATTAATAAAATTGACTCAAGTAGAACAAATTAAATTTAGGAACATTTGTCTAATTTTTGTAAAATAGCTCACCTAGCGAAAGAACGGAGCAAATATTCACAAATCGATAACAAAAATGAAATTCATACATCGAATTTTTTTTAAAAAGAGATTTCGTTAAGCGAGGGTTTAATGTAATCAAACAGAAACAGAGATAAATGTGTATATACAATTTATGAGAACGGATTCAACAAGAACAATATTCCGAGATGAGAGAATATTATTTTAAAACCCGTTTAGCACATTTCTGGAATATACGCAAATTATCAAAAATTTGCATCTTACTATATTCCAAAATTATGCGGGCCCGGCCCTGCCTGCATCTTCGACATAAAGGGTTTGTGGGGATAGGATGTTAGTCACAGAAATAACCAGGGCGATAACCGCAGCAAAGTTATTGTCTATCTACATTGATAAATTTGTTAATAAATAATAGGTTAGTTATTAAAATAAAAATATCATACATTTCAATAGCATTTGTTAGTTTATTAGTTTGTGTTAGCTGTGAATAGGTAGAGGATGCTTTAAATTTCATCATATGTATTTATCGTCCGCAGTCTAAAACGACTGGTATAATAATTTCAATTGGCGTCCAGGGGTCATCTCATCTCATGCTGCATAGTTTTGCTTCGTTACTGTTCAGCCCAACACCTTTAACCCAAAGAATTGTGTACGTCAACAATCCGACAGCATATTTTTACATATGATGACCTAAACAGTCCTGTGCTCAAATATTAATTACATTTTTGTAAGTTTCGCAACTCTATATTATAGCTACCTTAATTATTCTTTCATTTAATTAGTTTAGAACCTGGTTGTCTCGTATTAAATAAATCCAAGCATCCACTCTTGGTAAAGTTTAATTGCAATCTGAGTAAACATCGTAAATACCGTTCTATGACACAAGCTATATGTCGTTAACTAAAACTAAATGACTTAAGATTATATAAAATGACTTTGAACGTTGTAAACACGATGTCTCTGTGCTACAACATTTTATTACTTTGTTGCATAAATGTAATAAAATATAAAATCCATATAATAAATGAAAAGTAAAATTATCCCAGCCACTTCGATAAGCGGCTTATCCGCTATATAATATAAGGTTCCAGAAATTCAAATATCAAGTAATTTAATGTAGATGAACTAAACCGGAAACCCGATATCACGAAAAATCCTCTAAGTCGTAAACATGCAACAAAATAATTTCAATGTATAATTTTCAAATAAATATAAAATGCGTACGTACATCTATCGTATAAATATCAAAAAAATAAATATTTTGACAGTTTTTTTTCCTTTTTTATTTTTACAATTTACAACATCCAACTTGTCCGAGAGACGATGAGATGGAAAATCCGGGATTCCCATCCATACCTATGAACCAACTGTCCAAGCCGGAAAATAATGTTAGAACCATATGCATGTTGATACCCCAAAGTATATCCACATGCACATGCATATCAACTTGTAGCGAATAATCAAATAGTGGCCTGTTGTTATTTTTCTGGTCGTTTTGTGTTTTTTTTCCTTTTAATGTCATTCAATCAAATTTTTCTTTAAAATTATTTTGCCTGACGAGTTTCCGCTTTTGGTCAAGATAAAGGGTGGTTCAATATTTGAAATAAGAAAATATTATAATGAAATAATAAATTCATACGGATTTTTAACTAGTGTGTTTGATTTTGATGAAGTATCGAGCAAAAATAATAATTTAAGTAAATTAAAACAAAACGGATTATAGGTTAAAATAAAATATTGCACATGTATGTAGGTATGAATCTAGAATTTTTAAATTTTATTTATTTTATTATTTTAGTTTTATATTCCTTTTCAATATTTTTCTGTTTCTCGTATGTATAATGAATCGTGTTGGAGGATTTTGTATAACTAAAGTACCATCTGATGGGAATTGTATGTTTTCTGCAATTGTTACACAGCTCTTGTCAAGCAAAACTTGGTGTGACAGTTATACGATCTTTGCTAGGAATCTTAGAGAGTAATTAGTTTATCATATTTCTTATAATATCAGTACTTATAGATTATCTCTATTACATAGTGCTAAGGAGAAATAGCCAGAAGAACAGAATGAAGGCCTGCTAGTTGATTTATACATTAAAGGACTATTCTTAGATGGTACCTGAGGAGATGAAGAGATTCTTCAAGCCGCCTCAGAAACATATTCAATGAAAATACGGTGTATCAAAGCAATACAACTCAAATTGTTTTTGGAGAATCACACGAAAAGGTAATTCGAGTGTTTTATAAGAATAACCACTATGACGGTTTATTTTTGATTGTAGTAATACTCCTGGTTCTTTTCCAAGTCATTTGCCAACAACCCGAATTAGAAAAATAGAAAGCGACTATATCATTTCGATTACTACCAGTATCTTTAAGTGATCAAACATCATCCTCTGTAGAAAAACGTTCCACTTTTTGTATAAGTACATGGAATGTACGTGGTTGCTCCTAAATTACTAAACAACTAATAGTTGACACATTTTTAAATAAAACCGGACTTAATATACAAGAAGGTATACAAGAAACTAACTCAACTGCCACAAACATTAATACTCCTAATTACAGTTGGTACTTAAGTCATAAGAAAAGAATTATTCCCATAGCGAAAAACCGAGGGGTTAAGAACGGGGTGGGCATACTAGTTAAGTTTAATTCTAGCATACACGTTCGATATTTTGAAGCACTTTCGGAGAGATTATGTTTTGCCATAATTAGAGTGACCGGTCTTAGGGATTTGCTGGTAATATGTACACATTTTCGGTCAGAATTTAGAGGAACAACTTCTTATTTGTTAGCACGCCAGATTTCTACGGTAATTCGTAAGTACGGCAAAGCGCGTGAGATTTTTCTTTTAGGAGATTTTAACACACATATCGGGTTAGACCAATTAAATTTGTTGCGAGCGGGAACTCTTGGAAACAATTTGTTACATCAGCAAACAAATGAGCTTGACGATTTAATAATAGAGCTTGCACTGCAAAATTCACTTTTAATTTGTACTACTTTTGGTCGTAGATCTTGTCGTGTCACTTGGGAAGGACCTAACACGGTTCTTCAATTAGATCACATAATGTTTAGGTCAGAAAAATCTCGGTTAGAAGTGAGACATCCAAAAGGTTCCCTATCTAAAAAATATAATGTTAGAGTAAAAGGTAGATTGATTAAAAGAGCGATTTCCGACCACAAACGTGTATTTGCCAATGTACAAAAGAAACGCCATAATAAGCAGAAACTAATTAATGTAACTGTAGATCCTCATGATGAATACGAAAATTTAGATTCTGGGCACTGGAGATTAGAGTTATTGAAAGATCCAAAAATAATTAAACAATATCATTCTGCCGTTATTAGCAATCTAACCAGCAATGGGGGTTGATAAAAGAAGGGGATATTTGCATTAAAGATTCGGCCGAAATTGTTTGGAGAGGTTTGGTGCAATCGATGAAAACCTCAGCTAATTCTATTCTATCAAAGAGAAGTAGTTTGTCTCCAGGTAAAAAGGCTTCACTAAGTGCATTAAAGGCCGCTTTAAAAAGAAGGCCTCGTAACGATTACCTGATATGAAATTGTCGCTCTCACATTCGCGATCAATTCCATCACTCAAAAGCAGAACAATGCAAAACAATTTTTTTTAAATTTAAATGAGGTTAATCCTTTCAATTGGCTACGTCAAACATATCGTTTTATTTGTTCCTATAGACGGAATTCGAAAAGAACAACTGGATTATTTATTCCCCTTTCTGCATGGGAACAAGTGTTGGCAAATAGAACAGGTACCTCTATCTCTATGATACACGAAACGGATCATTGTCCTTTAGATTCACCGCCGACTCGAGAAAAACTAGAATCCGTGCTATTTTCTATTAAAAGAGGTACAGCACCTGGCTTAGATCAGATATCTATTGAGCTACTTCAATGTTTACCAGAAGAGGGAACCTTATTATTATTATTTGTTATACAACAAGTTTGGCTGACAAAATAATATTCCCCCTGAGTGGATAGAAATAATTCAGTTTCCTTTGCCTAAAAAATGACGACCAACTACAGTGTCGGATTACAGACGAATAACTTTGTCTGATCCAGGATATCGATTATACACTAAATTTTTACTAACCCGTATAGAATTAATTCACAAAGAGACAGTATCAAGCGGCATTTATTCGAAATCGTTCAACAGACGTACATTTTTTTGTCTTACGACGAGTTCTTGACGAAGAGTGGAAGGCCGGAGAAACCGTATATATTTTATCTCTAGATCTGAAACAGGCATTTAATACAGTTGATCTCAGTCAGACATGCATCATATTATCTCATATAGGTGTCCCACATTATCTTATAAACCGAATAATTCTAACATGTTTCCATGAAAACACGTCAATTATTTGGTATAAACAACGAACTCAATTTTTTAATCGTGGTTCAGAAGTTAAACAAGGTTGTCCGCTTTCACCTACCTTATTTAATTTAGTTATCGACGCCGTTTTGCAAACTCTTTCAAAATTGTCTCTAATTTACGATTAAATCACGATCTGAGTATAGAAATACCATTAATTTTGTCGTATGCTGATGATATTCTGATCGTGGATACTAATTTAAACTCATTATCATCAATTATGACCGAACTTATCGCGTTGCTCAATTCTGTTGGTCTTGAAATAAACGAAACCAAAACTGAAGTCCTCATAAGACCTTTAAATCACGATATTACGTCAATTCTAATAGGTGGTTTAAACGTCCGATTAAGTAATACTTTACGATATCTTGGAACGTATCTAACAGTTGATGTCAATCGTCCTGAAACCATTCGAACGTGCTGTCGACAGGCTAACAACGTTGTTCAAATGTTGGCAAAGTTCATACGCGAACATCGTATACCATCTGATTTCGTAATACAGATGTGCAAGCAATTAGTAGTACCCATAATGACCTACGTATTAAAGGTCGCGGTTTTAACCAAAGCAAATCGTTTGCGTTTATCCCGCTATGAAAAAAATTTCCTCATACAACTGTTAAAATATTGCCCTAATCGAACCCGAATAATATGTGGTAGAAGACTGCTACATGGTAAGACCATCAATCGAAAGATAATTTCCTACAGGACAAATTATTGGGGACCTATATTACGAAGACCACCAGGTTATTTATTAAATGCAGCTTGGAGGTTTACAAAGAATTATATGAAAATCGGTCGACCAATTTATACCATTGGATGATTCAATAAAACGAGCTTTGCAAAAAATACCGGTTAATGTACAACATTTGAAAGCTGTTGCAAAATTGAGTAAACAAGCTAAAAAGGGAGAAGTCATTAAAGTATATGATTCCGATAGATCATCATCCAACGAGACCGAGGATTACGTTTTTGATTCCAGTTGAACTCAAAGTAAATGATATACACGTAAAATAAAATACGCAATCTTATTTAAACGAATATATATATATATATATATATATATATATATATATATATATATATATATATATATATATATATATATATATATATATATATATATATATATATATATATATATATATATATATATATATATATATATATATATATATATATAATATAGTATAGAACTGGTACTTGCCACTTGGTCAGCAATTACTTAATTACGTACCATCTCAAAATATTATTCACTATATCCGGCCCGGAAGATTTTGCAAGTTATTGACGATTCTAATATAAATTTATATATAAGTTACCCTTGATATTTGAAACTTCACTGGCCAAGGATGCGATTTTTGTATTACAAAATGTTAAATGTTTTATTTTTCATAACTTTTAAAAATATTTTAATTTTTGCGAAACGTCAAAATATAATTTTTCTGTCAGTGGCGCTAATCGTTATTTTGTCAAAAATATTTATTGGTTTTACTATTTAAAAATGATTAACTTTGGCTTTAAATGTTACTTTAAAAGTTAATGAAATATCTCTATTTCGGATAAAGCATCTAATTTTTGATCAATTTGAGAATGGCTGCTGCTATTTTTAATTACTAAATCAAGAATCCTTCCCATAAAGTTAGGGTTAGTATTCATTTTCGTTAAATTCAAAAGCTAAGATAGTCAACCAAAAGCTCTGCGCGCACCGGCCCTCAAATTGTATAGAAACTAATTAGCCCCTTTGGTTATTTGAATCAATTTGCCATTGAATAAATGAAAGATTAAAATCACCTGTCAACAAAAAATCATTATTATTGTTTCAACAATAAAATTCATCAAAAAATTCAAAAAATAATTCAAAATTGTCATAAATAGCGTATATGCAAAATAAAACTACACAAAGAAATCGATGGTTGTTCAACGAGATCTTAACTATATGCAATATTCAAAAGGGAATTTAGGAACAAGAAATGGCACAACTATGTTTACGCCTATAACCTATCAATACACCATTATCATCACATGAGTCAGTTTCAATAAGATCACGATTACAACGATGTAACAAATAATGTTCGTTAAACAATTCATATGACCCAACACTATCATTCAACCATGTTTCAGTTATGCAAACAAAATCATAATCCTCTACTAGTAGCGACAATATAAATTTCTTGCGTTTCGTTTTAAAACCCCAACAATTCTGATAATATAAATCTAGATCCATATTGAATTAATCCAGAAGCCTGCAGAAATCTAAAAACGAAATAAATAACCAAATCAAAAATGTATACAAAATACAAATTATTAAATTGAATTACTTGTAATTAAACTATATAAAAATGATCAAAATAGTTAAATTCCGAAACAGTGAGTTAATAATAAATTTTTAAACAAGCAGTACAATAAATTTAATTAAATTCGGCGTCAAGAATTTCAAGCTGTATCAAATGCTTTGAATTTGTTGAACACGTTCCGTTGAATTGAATTAGTACCACGTCCAGTCAAACTTTTACGAAATAATGTTAGCTCACCAAATGAGTTAATTTTTACTGGTTCGCTGTCATCTTTTAGTTTGCACTGCAGTAAATTTTTCCAAATTTCAACCACACGTGTTTAATATTGTAATCACTTCTCAACTTTTTACACTCCATTAGCAGTTTTTTTTCCCACAATGAAATATGTTCAACGATAAATAGTTGTGAGGTACTCTGTCTGGAAAGCCAACATTTTTAGTAAAAAGTTTACAATTTTTGCTTTGCAAGTTCACACATTCCAGAAAGATTTTCTAATCTACTTTGATGTAGACTAGACAATTGGTTTAGGCGGCTTTGATGATAATGTGCGATGGATATATTTATAGGTCTATTATGAATCTCACTTACTCGTCACCGGGTGAAGAGTCGTCATTATAATTCTATTTTGGTATTATGATTTTCACAGTGAGCGAGTGATCGTCACCTGCGTGTCGCTTGGCGACTCAAAATCACCGCATAGAATTTTTGGTATTATAATTGTCACAGTGAGCGAGTGTAATGTCATATATGCTCACCTAAAATATGGTGGTGAGAGTCAAGTGACAAAGTATTTTTGATATTAGAAATATAATATTTTATTAATATTTTAACATAATAACAATGTTAAATTGAAAAACAATTTCTTCCCAACTTGTTGAAGAAATGGAAAAAACCAGGATATTGCCCGAGAATTACAAGATGTTGGAAAAACCACATTTTGTAGATTTCCAGATGTTGGATGTCTCGAATCTACGTATTTTATGTTCAGATTATGGTCACATACCTAGAAGATATAAAAAATGTCATGTTGAAAATTTTATATACTTTGATTTTTTTAAGTACTCACAACCATTGTGTTTAGACTATAATAAAAGTTTGTCGAACACATACAAAAATATCTTTTCATGAAAGTTATTTGTAAACAATTAAAACTTTTTGACATTACTATATGGTTTCCATAACGACAAATAACAAACTCTAAAAAATACAAGAATCCACATACGACGCCGCAAACAACGGCTCGCCAAAATAAAAGGGAGAATCACAATACCAATTTTGAACTCGGGTGACTTAGATTGTCACGGCGAGTGGTGTGGTGAGGCGAGAATCATAAAAGACACAATAATTGTCACAGTGAGCGAGTGTAATGTCATATATGCTCACCTAAAATATGGTGGTGAGAGTCAAGTGACAAAGTATTTTTGGTATTAAAAATATAATATTTTATTAATATTTTTACATATAATTAATTTATATTTTTCATGTCAGAAAAAAGCAAAAATTACCACAACTCAACAATTTATCAAACTCGTTGAAGAAATGGAAAGATTATGGTCACCTAGAGGATATAAAAAATGTCATATTGAAAATTTTATATACTTTGAATTTTTTAAGTACTCACAACCATTGTGTTTAGACCATAATAACCTTATAAATTTTGTCGAACACATACAAAAACATATTTTCATGAAAATTATTTTTAAACAACTAAAATTTTTTGACATTACTATATGGTTTCCATAACGACAACTAACAAACTGTAAAAAATACAAGAATCCACATACGACGCCGCAAACAACGGCTCGCCAAAATAAAAGGGAGAATCACAATACCAATTTTGAACTCGGGTGACTTAGATAGTCACGGCGAGTGGTGTGGTGAGGCGAGAATCATAATAGACACATTAAACTGCGATTTATTCTAATTAAAACAAACTTTTTAGTCAATGTCGCTAAATATTTATTATATAGAAAAATAAAAAATAAAATAAAAATAAGAAATCCTCGTTGTTTTTTTACTGGCACTCCTCTAATTTCTACGTTGGTTTGGTAGGCGTAATATTCTTAAAATCGCACATTTTTGTAACGTTACGATTTTGCTTGAGTGAGATTCCACAACACTTAACCAACTTATCTTCAAGCTTAGCACCAATCTCAAGACTACTTCGCATAGTTCAAAATTCGAGAAACGCCTATGCATGTTTCTTCCTGTTTCTTCAGCAATTTATTGGAATTCGCAAATTCACTTTGTTTGTTTTTTAACTGAACCATATCGTCAATCATTTTCTTTAAACAACTTTGTAATATAGTTTTAGTTTAGTTGTACACTGTAATTAATATAGTGAATAAGTTTTTGGAATTTGAGTGCTGTGCCTGTGTGATACAAGATACTTATAAAATATAATGGTTACTCTTCCAACGAAAGCCTCTCGAATGTCATTAATATTCAAAACACGGTTGCCCACAGTTGTAAACGAGCTAGATTTAATCGTGAATTTCATTAAATATCCTAATTTGTTTTGTGTTTCTTTTGTAGAATGACGATGAAGATGAAAGACGACGAAGTAGATCGGTGACCAGTAGTACGAATAGTGTAATTGTTTCGGTACTGGAAGATAATGAAGAGTTGAAAGTTTGCAACAGTTCATGGACAATGTGAGTCGTGATGTTTGAAGATCGTTCGAAGATTTGTTTTATTGGTCATCGTAAATATGTCAAAAATTTCCAAGTAATTGGTGCCTCATTGGAAGCATCGAGTAAAATTTATGGTTATCGGGCCGATATCGTACACAACGAAGTGATTTAAATGTCTGGTGGTTTATCTCGTAAGAATGTCGGCGGTAAAGGAAATGAGAATGAAGGGGAACCGAAAAGGATAGTTCAATTGCTGAGGGTAGTACAGTTCGCGACTTGTGGTCGAAACGGCGATAAAGTTCCGCAAACTACATCAGATTTTGACCACGAGCAACCAAAATTAGTTGAAGAAGTTGGATAGTGATGATGAACAAGAGAGAACACATAGCACAAGAGACGCTAGAAATCAAACGATTCAAGAAATGCAAGAGATCTACTGAAGGAAATTAAACATAGCACCAATAATTATTGTGAAGATGATGTAATTGATTTATTCGACGGTGATTTCGATGACAAGATTACAAGAGATACCAATGAATTAATCGATAAACATGTTATGGATGATTTTTTTGGCGAGGATACGCTTTTACGTCGGTATCAAACAACATGAACATCCCGGAACAATGATGTTATATGCGTAACGGACAATAATATGATTCAATGCCCCCTGTGTCAAACTCGAATGATCTGTAATGAATTGGAAAATCATCTCGAGGGTTTCTTGGGCGTTACAGTTGAGGTGAAACATGTTAAATATAAGGTACCAACTAAATTGCCGTTTTATAAAAATAAGATTTTAATTGCATAATTTAATATAATCATTTTTATTTAATTTTTTCATTTTTATTTTAAAATTAATAAATTAAAAAACACAATTTCAATTGTTCATTCGTTTTTCCTAAACCGCGTCGAAATCGTTCATTTCGCGCATTGATGAACCCTTTTTAGGCATGGTATACATATTTGTTGTGGTAAGTAATCGACGGACTGGATTGCGGATCGCGGTAACACTTTATTAGTTTGATCACGTGAGCATCTTCGTGGAAAAATAGTATTTGCTCTCCGAAAAGTTCATTTGCACATAGACGACATGGAAACTGATCCATTTCGTTATGTTCATCCAGAAAATATTCGGCTTGGGTCGAAGTTTGAGAATCTTCATCTTTTATAAAATACTTATCGAAGCATGTGAGTTTTTCATTTAGTGGATCGCCATCTTCTTCAAAGCGCTCTTCGAGTTCGTCCTCCGGTTCGGACGAATTTGAACAATTGTTGGGATTCGTACAGTTACGCGCCACAGTGCGTTCTTCGGTTTTGAATTAAGTGGCGGATCTTGACTGCCCATTTCCGAGCGCTAGAAAAGAATAGTACATTGGATTAAAATCCTCTATCTACCTACAGGATCGAAACAATTCAATGGAACTTACTACTCCTCATTCTTTAGAAATGCGAAATTATGGATCATACGGTTGTTAGGTTGCGAATTATAGCATGAATGGGTGCAACACCATTTCGACATTTTCACACCCATAAATCCATTATCACTATCGCTGTCATCTATATTTAAGTTACTATCACTTGCGGTTGATTGCAGCATTCTGAAATTAAAAAGATCGTTATAGAGCGATTCCTTACTTAGATGTTTCCAGCCAAATACGTACTTATTCATGTTGCATGGCTTATAACTAATATTGTATTTCGTAAATATTATCCTAATTTTAACAGGCCGTCCAGCTTATTGTAATTCATAAAATAAAATTTCTCATTTTCAACGGGTGTCCTCTTAAATAAATTGGTGTATTATATAAATTCATTTGGTGTATAAATTCATTTTGTGTATTATCCCAGTACGGATTATCGTAATCAAATATAATTTCTGAATTATTCGATTCCAGCGTATTTAGAAAAGCTTGATCCCAACTATTTATATCACTTAAATTCGATTTTATATCGGCAAGTACGGAATCCAAGAAAGATACCGTATCTAGTTAACCATTTATCGTTCCTTTACATTTTGTTACGGTTGAACTTTGTAGACGTAGCTTTTTTGCTTTAGCCTTGGCCTTTGCTTTTTGATCCTGTACATCATTGTGATTAACATTATCATCTGGTTTAGCGACAGGTGAATCAGAAAGATTCCTTCCGTTCTCAAAAAAAAGGTTGAATTGCTGGGGATGATTTACGAGTAGAATGTGGAATATCTTCACTAGTCGGCAAATCTGTTATACGAACTACATTAGTTAAGTTGCCACCGGTCGATCAGAATAAATAGAATGTTTAGTTTTTGTACTAGTTTGGCCTTTTTAGGTCGCGCTAGTTTGATTTGTCGGGAAACATTTTCGTATGTCTCGCACATTATTTGCTTTAACTTCGCGCTGTGATAAAGCGGGAGTTCTTTGTGGAGCTTTTCGTTTTTATGAATTTTGAGGTTCTTTAATTTTTTCAAAACCTCCGCTGCACGAATCAACATGTGCTATCCACCAAGAATCGTGTGGCCCAGGAGCTCGATTATGAACCCGCTTAACATATCCATAAAATAATTTATGATGCTGACAAATACCATAACAACGTTACCAGTGAGTTTTGTAATTATTTACTTCATCATAGAATATGTGAATTAGAATTAGTTCCCGCTGCTCGATAATTTCCCTCCATTATTTGTTTAAAATTTGGCCCATATCCATCGTTTCCTTTCCGTATACCCCGAATAAACAAATACGCATGAATCATTTCGTGTAGAAGTTTCAATCAAATCTTTCCGCGGTCTCAATTTTAACATGGGTTCACTCAATCGAATTGTGCACTGCATACCAAAATTATTTTTGTCCGAATAGCATATCCCAGCACAACTATACATGCGTGTGCTCCATTTTAGTGAAACACATTGCAGTTTGCCCTAAAAAAATCGCAAATCAAATGCTCCAAATTTTTTGTGAAATACGTATTAAAAATATATTAAATTATTAAAAATTTATTTTTTTTCTGTTTTTTTTAACAAAAAATTGACATACGTCAAAATTTGTAGAATGAATGAAGTTTGCTTTGATTTAAGGGTTGTACAAAACAAGGGAAATTTTAACTGTCCCCCTGAAAGGGATAGTACTTCCGATAGCGGCTCCCGATAAATAAGTGAGCCAAGATATTTTTTTATCGATATTTAACTAAAAAGTGGAATGAAAAATTTTAGTTTAGAGTTAAATAAATTAATTATATCCAATAATAGCACGCTAAACATAAGTTTTGACATAGAAAATTGGCTGCTCCGGATACAGCTATCGGGCGCTAATAAAAAAACACAGCAAATATTTAATAGAAAAATTTTTAAAATTGGAATCCCATGAAAAATACGTAAATATTTTAATAGACGAATTTCGTGTGATGTGTTTAACCTATAAGGGCTATAAGCTAGATGGCATTGCGGAAAATATTTCAATCGCGCCTAATGAACGTCCAATTCTTGCTACATGTATGCAAGCATTTATGATATCTTCCTTGTTATCAAACAATAAAGATATAGTAGCACTGTACCCCGTTTTCAAAATGGTTTCAAAATTTTTGTATTCTAAAATAACTGAAGTCTTAGATGTATTGCACGAAGTAGGATATGAAGTTTGTAATATCGGACAATAATGAAATCAACAGAGCAGCGTTCAAGCATTTTTTACTTCCTCGTTCCCAGAAAATTCCAGTTTTTATAAATTCACCTTATTTATTAAATAAAAAAATTTTCTTTTTGTTTGATACAGTTCATCTTTTTAAATCAATCCGCAATAATTGGATGAATAACAAAGACCGGTTTTTTAATTTTCCAGAATTCGATAATTCTTCTAACATTTTATCTGCTCATCTTCAGGATTTAGAGAAGGTATATAAACATGAGAACACAGTGGTTTTGAGATACGCCCCGGCTCTTGCTCCCAAAGTTTTGTTTCCAAATTCGTTTGAAAGGCAAAATATTCCTTTCGCTGTCCGGTTATTCGATGTCAAAAATATAATTACCATCCAACACTATCAAAACCTCTTAGGATCGGACTCGATTGGTACATCAGAATTTATAAGAATAATACGCCAATGGTGGACTACTGTCAATGTTAAAACTCCTTTTAAAGGAATTTGTCGAGAGCCTTTGGCTAACCCTGCATCAACTGTAAATACCCTTGGTCTTGATTTCTTGAATGGTTTCAGTCAATGGCTGACTAATTGGTACGGCATGCCCAATGTTAATAAACTTTTCGAACCCATTCCGCTTTACTCCACACAAGTGAGGTTCTTCAACAAATCTGCTATTATCTACTAAACGATCTCAAATTCAAATATATTTTATTAGGAAAATTTCAAACAGATAACCTCGAGGCTCGATTTGGTGAATATCGCCAAATGTGTGGTTGTTGTTATAATGTTACCGTTCAATAAATTTTACAGTCAGAAAAAAAACTAAAATTAATCAGTTTGCTAAAACTGACAAAATCTAAAAATGAATTGTTTAGCGCAAAAGTTAATTTTAATTTTTAGGATGACACGAATGCCTGCATAGACAGTTTAGAAATTAGTAGGATTATTAGTTACGCTGAAAGAATAACGCTTGAGCCTGGTATTCTTCCAGTTTTAATTTACGTGTCAGGCTATGTAGGCAGAAAAATCACTCAAAAATTGAACTGTGACGAATGTACTATCAAATTATTAACCAATGAAGATCTTAATTATGATTTACCATCGGAGACAGTTTTTTATTTGCGTGACTTAGATCGTGGTGTGCTAAAATACCCTACCGAATTCTTGACATCATTCGCAATATGTGTACACCAAATTTTTGGAAAACTAGCGTCTAAATCATTTCAATCGTCATTTTTAAATTCATGTAATCATCATGAATAGTTTTATTCTGCTGTAATAGAATATATTAATTACTGTTATTTAAACATAATTTGCAATAAATGTGGTGGAACCGATTTTAAAATTTTGCAAAATTGCGCAAAAATTTGGTGCAACATTTTTTTGAATAATTATTGCAAAAAACCAAATAACTCAGTTCAGTCATTGAATCTTCTTTCCAAAAAGCGCAAATTAAATGTTTTAACTGCATGAACTTATTTTTCTTTAATTTTATTTGTTAATTGCTATTGTGATATTTTTAACAATTGTTCATGAATGTAAGAAACGTTACTAAATAACTTTACTTATCATTTTTGCATAATATGTATATTGTTATTGCTACTAAATAAATCTGAATTTTTATTATGAACATTTTTTTTAATTACATTGGAAAACGAGTAAATCTAGTAATCAAAGAAATTCTTTTTTGAAAAAGTAAAGAGTTTGGTGCTCAACGGAAGCTTTAGCCAAGTTCGTTTACAAAGATTTTACTTCTTTCTCCTTCAGAAAATTGGATAAATGAGAAAATATATCTTTCATTATTAATTTATAAGTATTTATTCTATATGAAATAACAATGGTTTGCATTGTGAACGTACAAATGATTTTGGACCTGTAGGTTTAGTGCTGTAAAAATAGAACCATTTTTATAATATAGTCATAGTTTAATTTTTCAACTTCCGAATTTATCAGCCGTTTGTACTTCTAATTTTCGATATGTTGAAAAATCTACATGACTTTATATGTATATTTTGATCAAAAAAATTTGAAATCCATTATTAATTCGTTAAATGATAAAGTTATAATGCAGAAAATACCATAATAAATAATATGTACACATCGTTCTTGTATTAGGAGTGCAAGTAGAAACTCAGCTCTGAAGTTATGGTTGTTTTAAAATATTCTTGAACGATTTTGATAATCTTCCGCCATTTTGGATATATGTAGCTTAGTCCTTCCTGGTTTTATTACATGTTTTTATTTCCAGGGCCGCGCTAGTTTCTCGGCCGGCTGTGTGCCAGATGAGATTTAGATACCCATCAAAAATTTAGACACCCATCATCCATTTAGACACCCATCACCCAAAATCATTTTGAGAAATATTAATGATACCAAGGATCGAATTCCTAAATTAGTATCTCGATGTTGAAATCTCGTATCTCAAAACTCATTTATTAATGAATCTGTTGTACGAACACTAAAATTAATAGGGAAGATTTGTTCAAAATCGATTAGTTAATTTCCGAGATTAGCTCGGTCAAAGAACCAGACTTACTTAGGTATATGTATACATAGATAGATGGTAGAACAAACGAAACATTTGCTGTGTTAATGTGAGCTTCATATAAAATAACCGGTTAAATTATCGACCTAATTATCATTCGTATATGGTTTAGATGGAGTCCACCAAGATCGCAGATTGCAAGCAACCATTGCTACAATTAGTAAAAAATTGAATGACCGCAAAAGAACACAAAAAAGAACTCGCAAAAATGGAATGAAATATAGTAACACCTATACCCTGGTATGCCAGTATGCCTCGCCGAGCCGATGTGGGAACTTGCTAAAAAACTGAGTATGTAACCTTGGAAATAACAAGGACAAATCCCTCTATGGGATGTAGCGCCAGCGAAATAAATAAAACGCAAATCGACATAACTACAACGCCGAAATCACCTAGCCGACACCCACAAACAACGAAATAAATATCGCCGAAAACCGGATAACACGCCAGTCAATAAGTTTCGACGCTAACTATAAATAACATTTTTCTTTTAAAAATTCGACTTTATTGATCAACAACATAGTTTCCTTCAAGAATGATACATTCATTCCAACGCCTCTCTAAGATTTCGACACCTTTTTGTAGCAAGAATTTTTCTTTGGCCTCAAAATATTCGTTTCTATCGCAAAGAGCCCATTTTCCTTTGCATTTGGGCCCGTTTTTTTCAACTTCCTTCTTTAAATGCGCCCGTAACGCCATTTTATGTTTACTGTTGACGGTCTTCCTTTTCGCAAGATAGTCGACTATCTAATAAAATACCTTGCGCATCTCAAAATACGGAGGCTAAAACCTTACCGGGCGACATTTACGTTTTGGTCGCTTCGGACGCCCTTCACCGGCTGCTGTGCACTCAGCTAATTGACGATTGGATTTCGAAGTGTAGTAGTGGATCCATGTTTCATTCATTTTAACATATAACAACTCAAAAAATCCTTTTTATTATGGTTGAACAGCTCCAAACTGCGCTCTGTATCAGAACGCCGACAAGCTACTTTGCAGACATTTACATTGACAACCAGAATTATGGCCGAGAAGTCCAATAAGAATACATAGCTCGGTCGCCGCAAACCAATTCTCAGATGGAACCAAATCACCACCGACACAAACACATTGCTGACAAGCTATGTTACATTAGAAACAAGCACATGACCGATATCCTCATCGACAACACCACATCGCAGACATCCACTTCGCCGCAGACCACATCGCTGCATATTTAAATTAAATTAAATTAAAAGAGATGACTAAGAGATGACTGCCTGTACGACTTTAGGAATGTAGAACGGGTCATCTCAGATCAGATCTGTCTCAGGGACAGAGCCTAGCAACATATATACGCACTAATTTTCACTTAAAAATGGCAAGATTTGGGCTCTTTCGTATCGTTAGTGTCCAAAACTCGCACACCAAAAATGACTACTGATCTTGTCAGCGGAAAATTTTTATTTTGTTTTGGGTGAAATATTGCTAGACGTAGAATGTTTGGTAATGTACGGCGATCCGCAATGTTTTATCTGCGGAGACTGAGATTTGCACTTTTACATCGATCTGAGGCAAACGTATTCGCCTTTCCGTATTATGTGTCGCCTGTTAAAAATTGGCCACGCTTGCCCTTCTCGCACAAAAAAGAATGTAGTAAGTTTTCCGCCGCTCAATATTTTTAATTTTTTAAAATTTTTTTATAACTATCAGCAGGCCGTATCGCGGCTGCGCGTTTAGTCAGCCACCCGTGTGTCGTTGCACACACTGCACATATGGCAGGCGCGGCCCTGTACATTTCACTCATTTACAAGCGCTTGTTCCATGTGCATCAATTTTAAGAGATAGAAAATGAAAAAAATGCTGCTCAAGCTATATGGAATTGATTATTTCGAACATTATGTGATCAACCAACAGTAAAAAAGTGGTTTGCAAGATTTCATGGTGGCAATTTTAGTCTTGACGGTTCACGTCCAGGTGCAGTAAAACAATTTGAAGACGAAAAACTTAAAGTTTTACTGGATGAAAATCCGTGTCAAACTCAAAAAGAACTTGAAGAACAGTTAGGAGTTAATTCTAACGTCGCAAAATCTTAACAAGTGATGAAAAGTGAATTTTGTTCGATAATCCATAAACGCAGACAATCATGGGCCGGACCAGCCATCAACATCAGTTCCAAACATGAAAATTTATGTCAAGAAAGTGTTCCTGTATATCTGGTGGTATTGGAAAGGAGTCATTTACTACGAGCTTCTGGAACCTGGCCAAACTATTACAGCTGGACGCTACCAGGCCTAATTGATCAAATCAAGTGATTCTCTAGATTAAAAAGATCATTTACGAGCCAAGGAAGGTGAAAAGTGATATTGATATCACTGATGAAACTTGAAGATGTGTTAAAATGGGTCGATGAATATTTTGCCTCGAAATCACCAAGTTTCGATCGCGTAGGCACTCATCATCTACATGGTAAATGGCAAAACACCATAGAAAGTAATAGCAATAATTTTGATCATTAATAACAATTATATTTTCAATAAAGTTGAATTTCATCAAAAAAACCAGTGTTGCACACCTAATAGGTTTGTGTTGTTGGAAGCTTTCAAATTTAAATTAATAAATCAATTCAAATTACCCGTATAGAAATTGTTACACAAATTGAAAAAGGGTGTCCAGGCCAGGACGGTTGTAACGGGCGTGTCTTATAGCAGGCAGCTTGCTGTATAAACGAGTTCAAAGTACGACTTGGTGCTTTAAGATTTTTTATCCGTATATGAGCCAACCATGCAAAAAGTGGGTAGAGCTTCGGACCATTTACATACTCACAAAAACCCTTAAGTTATTAACAATAAACAAAGGCCTTGGGTTATTTTATTGAATTCCACACAACAACGATCCCAGAAAACGTATACGAACGAGGCTATAAAAATGAAACATGAATCGAAATAAAAAAAAAAAAAAAAAATTTGAAAAATTGTGACATTTTTCTATTATTGTTATACAGCGCGCAACAACTGTGATGGTGAATATTTTACGACGAAAAGTTTTATTTACGCCAACCGAATAATAAATAAAATTTATAATTGTTTTGAGTTTTATTAATTATGTTAAATTATTGTATTAAAGATTTCGCACTTAACTTACAATAATAATGGTTTATTTTCGTAAATAGTTATTTAATTATTTTACGCTTTTCTGTAATATCAAGTAAATTTATTACAGAGACATCTGTAAACGGATTTTCAAATTACAGAAAGCTCGGTTTTGAAATTGGATAAAATTGAAGTTTTTTACGTTTTGTTCTGTTTTGTAATAATATAATCATGACATCGTTGATTTTTTGTATACAAAAATAATTTTCGTAAATAGATTTTGATGTAAACATTTTATTATATGAATAATATTATTGTTTCTACATGGTGATATTCATAAAATTACGTTTCAGCTCACGTTTTCTCTTTAATTTTCTTATAAATGGGGAATGTTTAGATTGCTATTAAGTGCATCGTTCATCTCAAAAATTCTGATGTGACCAGAATTTACCAAATAAGTTAAATTTTTATAAAACTAAATTTTAAATTGGATGTAAGAGGAATCCGCGGGAGCACCCTTTATTATCTTACTTTATAAACCTACACAACTAAACGGAAAGCCTTTTTTATGGAAAATTAATAAATTTATGATCCGCTTTAGTTTAAATTTACCAAATAAATACTAAATTATGATGGCTGATTTTCAAATATGTATTCTCTGAATAGTTTATTAAAAATATAAAATGAAAATTTAGATGATTCGTTTGATTTTTTATTCATAAATTTATGTTCAAAAATTTTCCAATTACCACGGTTTCTTATAGTATTTCAATAAAAGCTTCCCCTCTACTGAAAGCTCTCTTTTTAATATTACGGCTCTTCAAAATCATAGATGGCTCTGAAAGAACAACACAGAAGCTATGGTAACCGTTTTTACAGTTAGGACATTTAATCGAATTGTTTTGAACAGGTATACATTTTTTACATATATCACATACACTTTGCCAACAATTTTGATCACTGTTTCAGAAATTTATAAAAATCTTGTTTTAGCTCATTTTGCACTGAATAACTGAGAATGAAGAACAATAATAATAATAACAGTGTAATAAAATCGAGTAACGATCAATATGCCAATAACCTCTTAGTTCGTACGATAACAAACGATTCCTTTATTTAGGGTTTCAACTTTATTAGACAGCCCTTTATTATTGCACATTTCAGCTCGGTCATGTCTTGCTGAAATTTATCTAGTTTCGGGGATACATATATATATTATTAATTTTTGAACACTTCATCTTGGTTGGTGGGATGCACTCAGAGGCGTATCATACTTCTTTCCGCTATTTTTTGAGCGTAATTCAGTTGAAAAGGCTCATTTTCTAGTAGATGCTGCTCTAGTAATATAGTTTCGCCATAGAACTTTTTGCATGCTGGACGAAACCACTTTCAATTTCCAGACTGTTACTAGTTTTTAATATTTTCTATACGACATAATAAATAATTTATGTAAATACTTGAAATAATCACAAATATATTTGTTTAAATTATTATTTTAATTTTATTTCATTTAATATTTCGATGGAAAAAATTGTTTTTGCATCTTTTCTAATTGACAGTTTGACAATCCATATTACTGCGACTGCAAAGGCCGTTGAATTTGCTTGACAAAACATAACAACCTCATTTTATCAAGCAACGCGGATGTTGAAATACTGTTCGCTACGCGAAATTTATATCTCTAAGAGAAAGATAGAAGAACAAAGAAGGATAAATGGCCCAATAGTACCGCATGCTTATAATAACATGATTATTGCCGTAGTGAAAGAAGATGATATTGGAAAGAACCTGTTCTCCGTTTGTTTTGCACTTGTATTCATCTAGCAGACTGAAATTTCTGAGATCCCCTTCCTAAATTACTTGTCGGAAGTCAGTAAAATGGAGGTCAAAGATACCCTATACGTTTCGTTGAAAGCTCAAAATGGTACGATAATAAAATTAGGTGAGGAAACAATGTAGCTCGGCTATACGGATCTGATTGCGTGTATGCCAGTCTTTTAGGAAAATTACTTTAACCTAGCCTAACTTATGATAATGGTTGGTTCTAATGTAATTTTCTCAAGAATGCGTTACGCAGAAATAAAACGAATGAGATCAACAAACCCGTGTAAATGTTATGGTTGACCAAGCCGTTTCCGTATTACATAACACATATAATTATCTAAATTATATTTTACTATTTAACACAACCAAGTTATGAACTACCTAACAAATAGAATTTAGTTGGTTGAGTTGAGCACCAATTAAATAATATTTTTGATGCAATCATACGTAAAAAAAAAATTACACATGTTTTTAATCCGAATGGAAAATTCCAGTTGGTGGTTTCCACTTGTTGAGTTTTTCCACAATAAATATTTATATTAGGTGTGTCAGTAGAAACTCTGCTTTTTTTGGTCAAATGCAACTTTATTCAAAAATATAATTGTTAAAAAGATTAATTATCTATAGGGTGTTTTGCCATTTATCAGGCAGATGATGAAACCCTTTGTGATAGGAACTTGATGGTTTCGACACAAAATAGTCCGCTGTCCTTTCCAATATGATGGCATCGATCTGAATAAGTGGCAATCAGATATAGTTAAGGAAAAGATGAGCTTTTGTAATTATGCATTGACGGCCAACCGATGAAATGCGGTAGCCAGACCTACGATCTAACTAATTTTGATAAGCACGATATGATTTTTTTCAGTGAACTACTCGTGATTTTTTTTTCTTCAAATATATGCTTATTTTTACCGATTTACCTTAATTGATTTAGTGAAATTATATGTTAAAATGATGGAGGTTTAAATCAGAACCAAATTAAAGAATTTTATTTTCAAAATATCGATATAAACTGAGATTAATTCAAATTTTGTGAATTATTTTATTAAAAACTGTCTATATGTAGAAATTGAGGATTGAGCACATATAAATCAATTTCGATTTAAAAATTATCATAAATCGGGACTAACTTCTATCGTTCTAAGGCGTTTAGACACAACCCATTCACAAGTTAAACAAGCAAAAAATTACACTTCAATTGAACTCTATTTTTATTTACAATACATTACCATAATTATTTTCAAAAATATGACTTTACAATCTTAAAAACATTCCTCAAATTTCCAAACAATTCTTCATCGGCCTTGTTTTGCGATGTCGCATCCAGTCTCCAAAATTCATTTGTCAATAATATTGGCGGTGGTTTGTCATCCAGAATTAAATTTTTTATGTAGTAGACACCTGTTGGAATGGGACAAGTTCTGTCCCGTGGAAGGTTTGAGGCTTTCAACAAAATGTCATAAAGTAGTGATTGCATTAAAAAATCGCAACAGTTGTGCCCCGGCATTGAAAATATTTTACGGTGTTCATTACCCTGGCGTGCTGATAACGTAACATCACATTTTAAATTATTGTCGAATGGTAAAACGAGTGTAAAATTATAATTAAGAGCATACGTAGTTCTATTGTATCGTGCTATTCGGCCCCAACAATCTATAGTAAGACGGGCATTTATTTGATTCATAAAAAACTGTTCAAGCTCGATATTACTGTTTATCTGCAACAAGATTTAGTTTTTTTTATAAATTTTTATTGTGTTTATTCAACCATAGTTAGTCCTTACCATACAATGAATATTCAGAATTACATAAAATTCGACTATAATTCCAAAAATTAGTATTTTTGACATAATGCGGTTTATCACTTTCACCTTGCGCGTATATTTGGAATGTGAAATATAATAAATAAAATTTTATTTTTTTTATATTTTGCACTGCGTGCAAAATCTTTCATACCTGTAATTTAAAATAAATAGTTTATTGATTTTATAATGAGATTTACGAAAATTACAACAATTCGTCAAAAACATTTGTTAAGTTTATAGACTTAGTTTATCTAGATTGGGAGACATGTAGTCCACTAAACAAGTCGATATAATGTCAGCAGGGTAGACAAACATTTCTCGTGGAGAGGTTTCGATGAAATTTTTTTTAGTGGCATCATCATTTTACTAAACTTACCTACGAGTCTTTATTAATTGTGTCATTAATTGTGTCAAAACGCGATATTTCGAAACGAGATATGACAAAACGCAATATGGTACAAAACGCGATATTTCAAAACGCGTTATGGTACAGAATGTGCATTGCGAAGCGACGGGAGTGTAGATTTTTCGATTTTTAAATTCCTATAAACTGAAATTAAATCTCCCCTTCACCCGACTGATATAACCCGATCCTAAATTCCCGTTTTGTACCGTATCGCGTTTTGTACCATATCGTGTTTTGAAATATCGCGTTTTGAAATATCGGGTTTTGATAATTCGCGTTTTAAAATATCGCGTTTCAAATGGGACCCCCCTATAACAACGGTTTAAATTAAAGTGATTATTTAATTTTAATCAACTGTCGTAATGGAATATCATCTTTTCTAAAACATTATCCCTAAAATGCCGCTGTTAAAACCACTTCGGAAAGTGAAGTTCTCTGTATTCAAAATTCATTAAATATATAGCTTATGCTGGGTGTCAGGTCGATTTCTTCGAATTATGAGCTAAACTAAATTTCTCAATAATTTACAATAAAAACTCATAGATGTCAGTAACATCAACAAAACAAGCTGTGCCCGACTGTTCGAAATACTAAAATTGTCGACTTTTCATGGAGAAAGGAAATATTAAATTAAATTAAAATAATTGCAAATGATATGGAATTTGCATAATTTGCAAATGTTAATAGAAACTACGAAAAGTTTATAAATAAAAAAAAGGATCAAGTAAAAATTTGTACCAATTTTTACACAATATAACAAATAATGACATTTGACAACTAAATTCAAAAGTTACTTCGCGAGATGTATATGAAGTTGGCCCAAATTCTAACCCAAAAAAAAATCGATGGCAATACTAAAATATACAGACTATGACTATAGGCAAGTGCCAGCCCAAAAATGTTTAAAAATTCTCTATTTTCTATATACCAACCCAAAAATTATTCTGTCAACAACAGAAAAACCGCCATGTTTTAATGTCAGCCCAAAATAAATCTGTCGTGATACTATCATCAAAGAAAAATATTACTGTCAACCCAAAAAAGTAAAATAAAACGAAATATGCAATTTAATTTTAATTCTGTATCGGATTAATTTGAGTATAGCCAGAGCCTCCTAAATATAAGAGCCGTAACATTCCGCCATTTTTTTTCCATGAGCTTTCCATAGAAGGAAAGCTTTTTGTTCTTTTTCATACCAATCAGTGTATTTTAATATTTTTTTAGAAGCTTTTTTTTTTTATATAAAAAACATTAATGCTTGGTTTCAATTTTTAATTTGAATGGTTAGTTCAATATTCAGGAAAAGCATATTTTAAAATTGAGTCATATTATGTTGAATTAACGCAAAAATATTTAAATTAGTCTACCACAAAAATTTTTTTTTATTGTAGAAATAAGAATTTGTTTATACTCGTATGTGTATCTAACAAATTATAATAGAGTGTTCCATCAAAAATTTAAGCATTTCTCCCAAAACAAACGTTCGTTAAAAAATGCTTTTTAAGTATCTATATAATATGGGGGTTATTGTGTTCGGGATTCTATTACAACATTGTTGATGAACAAACTTCGAAAACTGTTTTTTCGTTATTTGTTAAAAATTTCATCGCAACAAATTCGCAGGCTATACTGTTTCATCCTGTAGTATAAACAAACCGGAGCTTCATAAAATAAAAACATTATATTATAGAGCTTCTCGCAATTAATAAACCAATCAAAAGATGTATGAAGTATAAATTAAAGCTAAATATTAAACCTAAACATTATTTTGTTAACTAAAATTTAACAATTTATTATGTATACTGCCTGGTTAAATAGATTATTGAAATCTCCTGGAACTGAAAATAACCGAATACGAGCGAATTGAAATAAGAAAAGAACATTTTTTAAAAAACTTGACATTTTTCTATTATTGTTTTTCAGCGCGCAGGAACTACGATGATAAATATTTTGCGATGAAAAGTTTTATTTATGCCAACCGTTTTATGAATAAAAATTATAATTGTTTTGAGTTTTATTAATTATGTTAAATTATTGTATTAAAGATTTCGCGCTTAACTTACAATAATAATGGTTTATTTTCGTAAATAGTTATTTAATTATTTTACACTTTTTTGTAATTTCAAGTAAATTTATTACAGAGACATCTGTAAACGGATTTTCAAATTACAGAAAGCTCGGTTTTGCAATCGGATAAAATTGAAGTTTTTTACGTTTTGTTCTGTTTTGTAATAATATTTAATTAAGAAAACCATGACAACGTTGTTTTTTTGAATACAAAAACAATAATAGATTTTGATGTAAAAATTTTATTATATGAATAATATTATTGTTTCTACATGGTGATTCATAAAATTTCGTTTCAGCTCACGTTTTTTCTTTAATTTTGTTATAAATGGGGAATATTTAGTTTGCTATTAAGTGCGTCGTTCATCTCAAAAATTATGGTTAAATTTTTATAAAACAAAATTTTAAATTGGATGTAAGACGAATCCGCGGCAGCACCCTTTATTATCTTACTTTATAAACCTACACAACTAAACGGAAAGCTCATTTTTATAGAAAATTAATAAATTTATTCTCCACTTTAGTTTAAATTTACCAAATAAATACTACATTATGATGGCTGATTTTCAAATATAATTTCTTTGAATAGTTTATTAAAAATATAAAATTAAAATTTAAATGATTTGTTTAATTTTTTATTCATAAATTCATGTTCAAAAATTTTCCAATTACCACGGTTTCTTATAGTAATTCAATAAAAGCTTCCCCTCTACTGAAAGCTCTCTTTTTAATATTACGGCTCTTCAAAATCATAGATGGCTCTGGTATGGCCCCTGAATATGAATAGTTTTTAATTCAAAAGATGCATCAGAGCATTAAACGACATAAACACTTGTCGACTTAAAAGTTAATCATATTCAGGGGTCATACTCAAATAAATCCGGTTACAGAATTAAAATCAATCACATATTTCGTTGAATGGTACTATCATCGGAATAATGACTATGAGGAGCCCTTAAACCTCTGATTCCCCAACAAGTATGTATGTCGTTTAATGCTCTGATGAATACTTTAACATACATTTTTTTTATAGTCAAAAGTTAAGTCTCAAAATAAATTGCTGTGGAGCTAAAATGTATAATTTAGAATGGTTTATCTAAAGAATCATTTAATTGTTTTATCTATCATGCGGGTTTGATAGTTTTACGACATATTTATTTTTGGGCCGACATTAAAATATGGCGGTTTTGCTGTGGTAACAGAATAAATTTTGATTTAACCTATTAAAAATACAAAATATTTGGCAGATGCATGATGCAGTAAGTGTTCGTATATTTTACAGAACCCTGATAGTTTTGAGGTTAACATTTTTGAACCAGCTTCATATACATAAAAGGAACCACAACAACTTTTTTAAAGATTTATCATTTTTGTATTTTAATATTTTCTATCACGATAGTTTCATTTTTTCTCGACACTTGCATTAGTGTTGCTAGCATTTAAAACCGCCATTTTTTGTGATAGAATTTTGGGCCAACTTCATATAGGTCTTCGCGAGGAGACTTTTTGTTTTTAATCTGGCAGCGAATAGCGTAATGTCACCTCAAAAAGTTTCGTTCATAATTTAGCTCGAAGAAATCGACCTGAGGCACACAATATAAGAGCCGATTATTACTGGATTCCGTCCAGATCTTTTAGAATACCTCCTTATTCTGAGAATTAAAATTTTAATTAAAAAATTTAAAAGTATGTTGTTTATTAAAACAGTTGGTTAATATTGAGAATTTTTGCCATTTTGTTTTGACACTTTTATGCGCTGCCCTATTTCCACTGTTAAATTTTACATTCTTTATGAATTAGGCACGCTATCGTGCTGTTTTGGCAAATGTCGCCATGATCTTTTAGCGAAATAGGACTAAACTAATTGAGATCACTTAAGGACTTCTTTAAGTACCCTTCTTTATCCCTATAACGTCGTTTTATCATTACAGATTCATATACTAACGAATAATATTTATGTGGTTAACTATCAAAATGTTAACGAATTTGGCTATACTAAAAAATTAACTAATAGCTACACTGAAAAGAAGTTTATCATACCGGCTAACGTAAAGTACGAGTAAGAAAATGATCAGAAAATTTTTCCTTGAGATATACTCGACGCGACCAACGTAACTCAAAAGTAAAAATATATGATTTCAAACTACAGTGATTACACTCGATCAGCATGCTATGGATAACAACGTTTTTGACATTTAGAAACACGGCAGTCACATCGATTATATCTCAGGGGTTAGTTTTTCAAGTCGGCAACCGAGTAGGTTAAATTGCCTAATCCTCCTCGTGCGGTCTCTGTTTATAGTTCAATTAACAATCACATTCTGTTTCCTACCATGTAGGTAAATAGTTTTCAAATAATTTCAATTGAGTTGGGCTAAATTGTAGTATTCCTAATTTCAGTATCAGTATTTTATGAATCATTTTTTTCTTAAACCTGCATTCTGAAGCGATCTTATTTGGTTAAAATAGTTGGAATAAATTTTAACGATGGTTTTTCTCCTCGTATTTTAAAATAATACACCCCCTGAAAATAAATAATTTTATAAAGTTTTTTATACTATACCAAACTTTATCGAATTTTATTAAAATAAAAATTTTTTCTGATGAAAAAATTGGATATAGGTTTGATTTTTTTTGTAATTTGACTGAATGGAGAAACACAATGGTATAGATTTTTAAATTATTTTGTAAAAAATTTCAAAACTGTTTGCTTTCAACCTTATTTAGGGTATCAGCTGTGATAATTTAATAAGTCAGCGAAATCAACAAAGTAACGGTTGTTGCTGTGCAGAGACTCTGTCAAATTCTTCAACTCTTGCTGCAAGCGATTGGAGTGGGGATATAACCGACTGGCAATCATTGAACGATTTCTTCCAACATTCTGTTACGAATACAATCGTCGGCCGCTCTTTGGTGGAGTTTTACAATAATAATAAGAATTTCGATAAATACCATAGAACAAAGTTTGCCGACTCTGTTTAAATTAACTACTTAAATAAATAAATCATCCCTGAAATAAGTAAATCATCCCTGAAATAAATAAATCATCGGTAAACTTGGCAGCCTGCATTATACCTGAAATACATCAAACTAATTTAAATTTAATTCCCTATTTAAATTATATAATTTACTTACCTAACGTTAATAAGCGTAATCAATTGTAATCTGAAATTGTTATTTTATTAATAATATTATAAAAGTTATTTAATATTAGAATAATAATACTTATCTAATTGTTTACCGCATCACTTTGACATAAATAGTTGTAAATGTCAAATTGAAGAGCGATCATACAATTTACACTTAATTTAGTAGTACCCTGTACGAGAATCTCGAATATTATCGATATTTTAGTTCAGTGGTGTTTAAAGAAATATTTTTCTTTTCCTTCTTTTATCTTCCATTTTTTGTATTCATTCCGTTTTTGACCACTGTGAAATAAACAACAATATAATTATAATTAAAAGTGATTGAAAATAAAGTGTTTTTTGTCACACCATACCTACCTGATAAATACCTATAAAAACCAATAGCATATAGTGTATTTGCCGTGCATATCATTATTTTGTATATGCATAAAGTGTTCGATAGAAGCCATCTATTTGAACATAATTTGGTCCTTCGAGCCGGATGCGCTACAACGCGCATTCCATTTTGTGAGAAAGCAGCTATCCAGTATTCATCAGAGGAAATAAATATTCACTATCCGGTGAATTTATAACCAACCATTTATAAGCTGAGTGAAACCAGTTACTCAACATTATCCAGTTGAAACCTACCATTGAATTTGAGGCACGTGTTCCGGACAACATTTACCACCATTTTGTGATTTCATCAATCGGGAATCTATAAAACCAGGTAACCTGTTTTTGCCTTTCTAATTAACGTTAATTTTATTCAAACGCGTCTTAACCCTTAAAGTAAATTTATTTCAAGTTTTACAAATTTATTTGTGCTTGAACCAATTTAAAAGAATATTAGTACCAATCTTAAGAGTGCAGTGAATAAGAGTTTAGTGAAAATCCGAACAACGTTTCGTTAATTCCAATTGAAGTCCAAATTTAAAATGGATGCCTTGATGAAGCGTAAGAGTGTGATTAAAGGCCAATTTACCAAATTTACGAATTTTATCGTAACTAAAGGTGCAGGCGCTACCTACGATGAATTAACAGTTCGTTTAACCAAAACCCATGATATTTATAAACAGTTTGTCTCTATCGAAGATGATATTTTTGCGTTGGATGCCAAGGTCGTTTCAGAAATGGACGCCATTGACGAATTGTATTTTTCACTCGTTTCCAAAACACAAGTTCTCATTAGAGATAAGTCGCTAACACCCGTTTCACCAACTAAACGTGATGATGGCGATGTTTCTGCGAATATCACCCAGACAGAGTTTCGTCCGATTTTAAATTACCGCGATTGAATCTTCCATTTTTTGACGGGGATGTGAAACAATGGCACTCATTTTACGATATATTTATTTCAACGGTACATGAGAATACGAACCTGTCGCCAGCACAAAAATTTAAATACCTTCTTGGTCAATTGCGTGGAGCCGCATATAGATCAATTTGCCATTTTCGGGTCGATGATGCTAACTATCTAGAAGCACTAAAACGTTTGGCTAAAAAATACGACAAAAAGAAAGGCATAGTTGAATGCTATATTCGTGAATTTCTTTTGTCACCGAAGTTTAATAAACCATCGTCCACAAATATCACGAGACTCTATGATACCATAGATGAGACGGTTCGAGGATTAAAGGCGCTCGGAGAAAAGGCAGTTCAACGTGATCCATGGATAATACTTTTAGCATCCGACAAGCTGGATGAGGACACGAAGCAGCTGTGGAAATACGAGACCGCGGAAGATGACCATCCCACAATCGAACAATTTTTAGAATTCCTAACCAAACGCACGAATTCACTAGAGGATAGCGTTCCAAGACGAAACTTTAGTTCAAGTCCATCACCACATCCAAAATCCTTTCATTCAATAGGGGAGCAACCCTCCTGTCCTTTTTTGTAAAAATGAATCCCATTATTTGTATCTTTGTCCCAAATTTCAAGCGATGCCTATTAATCCACGTCGAGACTTCATCACAGAATCAAAACGTTGTTTTAATTGTTTGAGTGATCAACATACCATTACAAGTTGTAAAAATAAAAGACACTGTAATAAATGTTCAAAGCGACATAATACATTACTCCATTATGTACCCATTACGCATACTACCAATGAACACTCCCAACATTCATTGAAGACGACACAACTAAATACTAAGACGAATATCCAATCGAACTTCACGGTTTCATCTCCCAGTACTGATACTGAACCCGATATATCAAGTTCATCACATTCAGCTCTAACCATGTTTCAATTCCAAGATGAAGTTAAACCGAACAATCGAACCAAAGGATACGCAAGTGCAACAAACCCTAATATTCCTATCTTACCAACCGCCAGAATTTCCGTCCAAGATAAATATGGCAACTGGGTAACTTGTCGAGGCTTATTGGATTCAGGTTCAACACACAATTTCATATCAGAACGTCTTATAAACCAACTGAAGATCCCTCGAAGTAAATCCAACATTATCATCAACACAATCAACCAATCACAAGCTGGGGGCTCAAGAGGTAAATCATTCATCAAACTTAGATCATCAGTCGATCATAGTTACCAAATGGATGTAGAGGTTTTTATTTTGCCATCAATATCATCAAATTTACCGTCGGAGTTAATTGATAAGTCATTATTTAAATTAGATACAAATATAACTCTCGCTGATCCAGATTTTAATGTTCCTGCAACTGTCGACATTTAATTGGGGTGTGAACCATTTTTCCGGGTTTTATTGGATGGTAAAATTCATAAGGGTTACGAGTATCCGTGTGTCCAAAATTCCAAATTCGGATGGCTACTTGGAGGAATCATATCTAATTCAAAGGTACCCATTTCCATTCAAAATACAAATGATATCAGATCGTCTCATGCTGAGTCAACCGAAATTCTTCACCGTATAGAAGCTGCAATCGAGCGTTTTTGGAAAGTTGAAGAAATTACTCCTGCCAAATCTCTAACCGAAGAAGAACAAAAATGTATTGACATATTTCATGTAACTACTAAATTACGAGGAAATAAAGTAATGGTCCAAATGCGGTTTAAAGTCGATGCACCCGGAGTTGGGGAAAGTTATTCGCAAGCTCTGCGACGATATTATTCATTGGAGAACCGATTAAACCAAGATCCAAAATTAAAAGCAGCCTACGCCGAATTTCTGCATGAGTATCTGAAGTTAGATCATATGGAGCTAGTCCCAGAAGTTGAATTATCTAAACCGCATAAGCAAATTTTTTATTTACCTCATCATCCCGTGGTAAAGGAATCCAATTCTACCACGAAAGTTCGCGTAGTATTTGATGCTTCCACCAAATCAAAAAACGGCCACTCATTAAATGATAATTTGATGGTCGGGCCGACAATACAAGATAATTTGATAAATTTGTTGTTACGATTCCGAAAATACCGATATGTTTTTTCCGCCGATATTGAGAAGATGTTCAGGCAGATTTCCATTTCCGCTCCAGACCAGGATTACCATCGCATCCTATGGAGAGAAGATCCCAAAGCTAAATTGTCGCATTATCGTTTAAAGACCGTAACCTACGGTACATCACCAGCACCATTTTTAGCCACCGCTTCACTACATTTTTTGGCAGATAAGTATGAAAATATATATCCCGAAGCAAGCCAAATTATTAAAACGGATTTATATATGGACGACCTAATGTCCGGCAGTGATAGCCTCGAAGTGGCATTAAAATTACAACAGGACATAATTTCCCTAATGAAATGTGGTGGATTCAATATGCGAAAATGGTCGGCAAATCATCCCTTACTCCTGAAGAATATTCAAGCGGAAAATCGCGAAATGATATCATGGGAAATTACGGATAATAGTCAAGTAATTTCAGTATTAGGCATAAAATACAATCCAATAGAAGATTATTTCCACTTCCGAGTATCATTACCCGAGCCACCATCCAAGATTACAAAGCGAACATATTTATCAGAAACGTCACGCATTTTCGATCCGTTGGGATTACTGTCACCTATTACGATTGGGCTGAAGATCTTATTTCAGTCACTATGGTTAGAAGGCATCAATTGGGATGACGAGTTACCACCAAACATCTTGCAGAATTATTTATTAATCCGAGGTCAGTTAGATCTGTTGGCAGATGTTAAATTTTCCAGATGGTTATTTACAACTGATGATCGAGTGGAACTACACGGGGTTTCAGATGCATCAAAGGATGCTTATGCTGCCGTTATATATTCTCGAGTAGTGTCAAGTGATGGAAATATTAAAACAAACCTAATAATGGCCAAAACACGAGTTGCACCCATCAAGGCACTAACAATCCCGAAACTGGAACTAAACGGCGCTACGTTACTTGTCCGAATGTTGAATTTAACCTTAGAATCTCTTAAGTTAACGAGAGAACCATTAATTTATTTATATACTGATTCAACCATCGTATTACATTGGATGTCAAAACCACCGAAGGTGCTAAAACCATTTCAAGCAAATCGTGTTGCGGAAATTATGTGCGCCACCAATCCTTCACAATGGCATTTTGTACCAAGCAGTGACAATCCAGCCGATAAATCAACCAGAGGTATAATTCCGGAAAACTTAATTAATGACGAAATGTGGTTTAAAGGTCCATCGTTTTTGCATAAAGCCCCACTAGTACTCCCAAGCTCACCTACAATTAACGTTTTGGAAAATAAGCAAATCGTTTCCACTTTTGTTTCAACCTCTCAACATCATGAAGTTGTAACGGGGCTGATATCCAAATTTTCAAATTTACGTACTTTAACTCACGTTTTGGTATTTATCCTACGATATAAAAAGAACCTGCAGTCGCGAAAAATAAATCGAAATTTGGGCAAAAGGTTGTCCTTAGATGAGGTGTTAAATGCTGAACATTACCTATTTAAAGTTATTCAATATGAAACATATAACAATGAAATCAATTTGTTATTAAATTATAAATCAATACCAAAACAATCTAAAATATTTTCTTTATTTCCATATATCGATAACCATGGGTTGCTACGAATGAGGGGACGTTTGGAGAATGCCAACCTTAATTATGATGCCAAACATCCAATTATATTACCGCACGACCACATCATTACTGAGCAGATAGTTCGAGAAATCCACTACAAGAATATGCACGCCAGTCATAAGTTGGTCCTAACCTTGGCAAAACAACGATATGCAATACCAAGAGCTAAAAATTTGATTCGACGAGTCATCCACCTATGTATCACCTGTCGCCGCTTCAACACAAAACCGGAGCAGCAGCTAATGGGTCAACTTCCTTGCTGCCGAGTCAACCAGTCAGCTAGACCTTTCATTGAAGTTGGGATTGATCTAGCTGGTCCCTTTATGCTTAAAACCCATAACCGCCGTGGAGCTAAATCCTATAAATCGTATCTTGTTATATTTGTATGTATGGCAACTAAGGCCACATCGCTAGAAATAGTTACAGATATGACCACGGATACATTTATTTCATCCCTAAAACGATTCAGTGCCGTACGAGGATTGCCACAACACATTTATTGTGATAACGGGTCTAATTTAGTTGGAGCAAAACGAGAGCTCCAATGTTTCTACACCCTATTTATGACCGAAGCCCAACAAAATCAAATTGAAGCATGGTGTACGGATAATCACATCAAGTGGCATTTCATCCCCCCTGCAACTCCTACATTTGGTGGACTGTGGGAAGCCACAGTCAAATCATGTAAATACCATTTACGTCGCGTGACTGGAGAGGTCCTATGTACGTACGAAGAGTTCATGACCATTATCAAACAAATAGAGGCATTATTAAATTCCAGGCCTCTAGGAGACCTTCAAGATGACGAATGGTATCCCCTTACCCCTTCACATTTTTTAATTATGCAGCCGATGACCATGTTACCGGAACCCAGCCTTCAACATATAAAGATGTCCCACCTTAGTCGGTGGCAATTGATTCAACAATTGATCCAAGGATTTTGGAAGCAATGGTCGCAAGAATATGTCACATCCCTGAACAAATTTTATAAATGGCATAAAGAGAATCATCAGCTAACCAAAGGAGATCTCGTATTACTGCGAGACCAGAATCTACCACCCACCAAATGGCCACTCGCTAGAATTTGTGATACCCATCCCGGGAAAGATCAGCTCATCCGAATTGTATCCCTAAAACTACCTAATGGAACCATTCTAAAACGCCCAATATACAAGGTTACCTTACTCCCTAAATTTGACTCTGATGAGTCAACGGCGGCGGTATGTTTAAATTAACTACTTAAATAAATAAATCATCCCTGAAATAAGTAAATCATCCCTGAAATAAATAAATCATCGGTAAACTTGGCAGCCTGCATTATACCTGAAATACATCAAACTAATTTAAATTTAATTCCCTATTTAAATTATATAATTTACTTACCTAACGTTAATAAGCGTAATCAATTGTAATCTGAAATTGTTATTTTATTAATAATATTATAAAAGTTATTTAATATTAGAATAATAATACTTATCTAATTGTTTACCGCATCACTTTGACATAAATAGTTGTAAATGTCAAATTGAAGAGCGATCATACAATTTACACTTAATTTAGTAGTACCCTGTACGAGAATCTCGAATATTATCGATATTTTAGTTCAGTGGTGTTTAAAGAAATATTTTTCTTTTCCTTCTTTTATCTTCCATTTTTTGTATTCATTCCGTTTTTGACCACTGTGAAATAAACAACAATATAATTATAATTAAAAGTGATTGAAAATAAAGTGTTTTTTGTCACACCATACCTACCTGATAAATACCTATAAAAACCAATAGCATATAGTGTATTTGCCGTGCATATCATTATTTTGTATATGCATAAAGTGTTCGATAGAAGCCATCTATTTGAACAGACTCATTGATTAAATTGTTTATTACGAAGTTTGGAAGAAGAATGACAAACAAAGAGATAGCCGCTTCATCTAAATTGATTAAAAAAAAAAAATTCTAATGAGTAAGTTGTAAGTTGCTTGTCATATGCCACTATCTAATATGTTCTATGGCACTTTATTTTACAGGAACTATGGTACATCGAAAGGTCCGGACGAACTAACGCGCGTGGAATACTTTACGACATAAACGTGAATGAACTTCAAATTTTAGGAAACGAAATGTTTAAACAGTATCAACTGAACACTACGAACTGTTAATAATTTTCCTAATTCAGCTTTAGAAGAAATTACATATGACAATGATTCATGCATACCATGACCATCTATGGTATGCATGAATTTTTCACATAAATTATAATTTTAAAATTTTTATTTGAGCATTAATGTTTATTATAGAAGATGAACCAACCGGATGTGGATGAAACACAACAATGAGCCATGGACGGATGTGACAGAACGTTGGCGTTTGACTTTTGAAATTCGAAAAAATTATATTAGGAAATCTAACAGCAGAGAAATCATATAAATATGGCCCTTATACGCAAACACTCTCGATCACAGTTTAGTAGAGATAGACTTTTTTATTTTATTTTCTGGAAAAGAAAATAATTTAGTTAACAATTGGAATGAGTATAAGCGAAAAGCAAAAACAATTTTTAAAACTATTAAAAACAAAGCTGTTAAAGAATTATATAGAAAGTAGAATAATCAAATTGAAAGTACGTATTGTACAACATCAACGATAATCTTAAAACAATTGGTATGTTAAAATAATAATTTTTAATTTGTATTACTATATTTCCGGAAACCAGGACTATTTATCAATAATTCAATTGGCTGGTCTGTTGAAATCAAAAAAAATATCAGTGAAAAAAAATTTTTGGCAACCATCGATTACAGACGCTTAAATCAGTATGGTTGTAGTCTTAGATGTGTTTTTCAAAATATTTCATGTGTTCAATTTGAATTATCCGCCTGAATCTCAACTCATCTGGACCTTCATTCAGCAGCATTTTTATGAGATATATTTAACATGTGATGTAACCAGATCCTGTTTGTCGGGAATTTATTTTGAATTTACTAAAGATTTACATTAAATAAAGAAATAAAATTTTAGATTGATTAATTTTTGAATTAAAATAGTTTTTATTTATTTATAATTTCTCATGTAAAGCACGCAAACTCTGAACTCACAGGACAACTCCGTTTCCTTTTTTAAATTTATAATATTTTGAGATACATTTTAAGATGTCTCTATACTTAAAACTATGACAATATTGTGTTAAAATAAACGAAATTATTAGTTAAAATGTACAAAGCTGTTTTTAAATTTACTACCACCGACTAGTTAGATTAATTAATAAATATGTAGTTATATTTTTCAAGTTGTAATATAAATTTAATTACCAATTTTATTGTTAATTTAAAAATATTTGTTTTAAAATCAATATTTTTCGTTTAAAATTAAATGCCCAAATTTTAGTAAAAATAATAAATGTATTGTTTAAAAATTATAACAATAAGTAATTGACTAATTTCAATAACATTTTTTATTCTATTTTACTACGAATTTATTTAATTACACTATTTTTTTTGGGTGCACGATTCACCCACTTAGAATCTCAGATAACGGATAAAGAAACAAATAACTATTTTAAGAATTGTATTTCAAAATATGTCCGTCCGATTCTTGTTAAAATTTATATATCTTTTCCAATTAATTATTTTGTTGATGGCCATGGTACTGATTCATTATAATAAAAGAAAAATTATTATAGCGTTTTAAAATAAAATTGATCGATTTTTGTAGCCTTTGGGCCTAAACTGTTATTCACTGTGAGCACAGAGTATTTCGCCTATCTACTTTTGAAAGCACTTGAAAATTGCATTACGCCATAGTAAATCAAAATATTTGGGAAAATCGTCTGACATGTGCCAAATATTATCTCATTTAATGGAGGTTCAACAGTGTACAATTTAATGAAATTATTAGAGCGTCAAAATCAGCAAATTTGATAGTATTTCAAAACCCTATTTCCATTAGAAAGATATTACGAACACTTTAAAATCATTTTTTATTTTGGGCTTAAGTTATATTCGCTATAGAACTATTCGAAACAATTCCATTCTACAGCGATGTTAGAACCAAATATTTGATGAAAATTAATATTCACGAGATAAATAATTCTGTATGCGTTGATGGTGTCGAGCTTACTTTGTAATGTTGAATTGAAGCGAATGTAGAACATTTCCGAGTCTAGATCATCGTAGGACTCGGTTCATATATGCTAACGAATAATTTATGTGACCTATAATATCAAAATGAAAATTTATTTGATCTCTAGGATAATTATACAGTTACCTAATAGCTAAAGAGCACCTTTATCAGATCGAGTAAAATAAAACAAAAGAGAAAATAGCGATCAAACGATTATGATCAGCGAATCCGTGTAAACGTTATGCGGTAAACCAAGCCATTCCCACATTGCACAACAATACAATTATCTAAATTATATTTTACAATTAAACATAACAATTAAGTTATGAACCACCGAACAAATACAATTTAATTGGTCGAGTTGAGCACTATGGGAAGGGAGGAATATTCCAGTTAGGTTAGTTGTAATAATTGAAAATCAATCGATAAAATGGGTGATCAAATTTTATCTAGCGTATTTTGATAAACAAGGTACGATTTTTTTTCAGTAAACTTCTATACTTGTTATTTCTTCAAATTTTTACCGAATTAGCTTAGTTGAACCAAATTAGACAATTTTATTTTAACCATATAGACATAAATCGTGATTCATTCTAATTTTCTGACATAAGCAAATAACACTTTATGAGAAATATATTTTTATTTAAAATACATTATCAATTATTATTAAAAATATGATTTAACAATCTTAAAAAGAATGGTGTGGTTTGTAAACACTGCTTCATCGGCCTTGTTTTGCGCTAAAATATCCAATTTCCAATATTCATTTGACAATAATATTGGCGGTGGTTTGATATCAAGTAATAAATTTTTTATGTAGTAGACATCTGCTGGAATGGGACAAGTTCTGTCCTGGGGAATGTTTGAAGGTTTTACCAAAATGTCATGAAACACTGATTGCGTAAAAAAATCGCAACAATTGTCCGCCGGCATTGAAAATATTTTACGGTATTCATTACCTTGGCGTGCTGACATCGTAACTTCACATTTTACTTCATTGCCGAGTGGTATAACTAGTGTGAAATTATAATTTAAAGCATACGTAGTTTTATTGTATCGTGCTATTCGGCCCCAAGTGTCTTTCGCAAAACGGCCATTTATCTGATTAATAACAAACTGTTCTAGCTCGATATTAATGTTTACCTGCAAAAAGATTTATTTTGTTTGAATTTTGTTATGTATTTCGGTTCAATACCATAGTTCGCCCTTACCATACCATGAGTATTCAGAATTACATAAAATTCCACTATAATTCCAAAAATTAATAATTTTGACATAATGGTTTATCACTTCCACTTCGCTCGTAGTTATTGAATATAAAAATAAAACAAAAAAAATTGTGTTTAAATAATATGTGCGCTGCGTGTATACATCTTTCATACCTGTAATTAGAAATATAGTTTATTTATTTTATAACGAGATTTATGATAATTGCAACAGTTCGACAACAACAGTTGTTTAAATAGATGCGCTAAGTTTATCTAGATTGGGTACCATATATGGTTCACTAAACAATTCTATACTTATTCAGCGTCGTATCCCGCCATTTATCAAGGGGAGGGGTCTTGGTAGGGATTGGCTTCACCCTTAACATCGTCCCAGAATTTCCTAAATTAGAGTCCCAAATTATCTGACTTCTACAATCTAAATTTCGAATTGGCTTTTAAGTTATGAAAACATTAATTTCAAAGAAAATTACCAATACAAAATACCTCTCTAATAGCAGTTGCAGCACCATTAATATACTTTTTATTAAACTTTTCAATTTAATTTGCAAATCGGAATTTGATTCAATTCATAATAAAATTTGTTGAGTTGAGACACCTTAATTGAAAATTTACAATTTTCATTAATTTACGATGTAAAATTGGAAAGTTTACGGCTTGGTAGAAATTATTCTATAAATGACGACATGTGAACCTACAAATAAAGTAAAATCAAAACCAAATACAAAATCTTTCAGCAAAACGTGTATCAACTAAAAAGCGCTTCCCTACATTGGTGGATAAGGAAAAGCTCGTCAGTATCCACTATACTGAAGGGTAGGAAGAATATCAATTACTCCGCGTGGTCGAACCGCAAAGACTGTAATAATGAAAGTATAATATGAAAAACACAACGAAAAGAAACATTACCCCAAGTGGAATTTGGGGGAAGCCCTGTTGCAAATAGAAGATAAAAAACAAAAACAGAGATGATTTCTTTCGAGAATGATGATCTAGTTACAGAAAAAAATGCTTCCTGAAAATGTTAAACAATTACAAGCAATGATTTAAGAAAAGTCTCTCACGTCAAATTGAAGATGGTAGCACTCGTCAACAAAAGTATAGGGGAGTATCATGCGCATGCGTTAAAAGGTATACTCAATGAAATATCAGACATTGGGGACGCGCGGTTGTGGTTTAATAATGGTTTGTTATGGTAATACGCCTACAGAAACTAAAGAAGCTGCGTACGGAGACGGTGTACCATCATTTAAGACCGTGAAATTATGGGCATAGCTGAATTTAAACGTGGCCATACCAGCTTGGGTGACGATCATCACTGACAACCACTAACGATTGAGTGAAGTCAAATACACCAAAACCGTTGAATTTTGTATAGTCAGAGGAATAAAAGGGACTAAACCGAGCCAGCAGAGCCCGGAGTTTGGGCGCAATAAATCAGAATTTTGGCGCCGGATAATTACTGTTAATGACGGATACACCATTACACACCAGAATCAAAAAATATATTGAAACCGTTAATTGCCAACAAATCGGCTGCATAAAGGTAAAGTCTATACCTTCCGCTGGGAAAGCGATGGCCACTATTTTCTGCGACAATCATGGTGTTATAGGTATGTAGAGTTGCGGAAGGGAAAAGATTCGATGCACTTTGCAAAAATAATAATATAGATAAATGAAAAAATTTTGACTTAAATTTTTATAATTAATAATAAAATTTTATTTTAGAAACTGATTTGTTTTAGTTTGTTTGTTTGTCGGTGGTTGCTGCGTGCTGCGGCTTCGAAATCCAAAAACTGAATGAAAGTTTTCGTACAATTTTGTTAGAATTATAGACAAACATTTTTGGGTTGGAAATCTGTTTTTTTTATCATAATAAAACCCAGATTGATCTTGTTATATAGCTAATGGTAAACAAGACAATAAAGTCTGAATTGCGTTCATCAAATTTGATTTAGTTGTTTACCAATTTGTTTGACTGATAGACGTACGCCTATGAACCTCATTGCAACGATACAATAATTTATGTTAGCAATCGCCACGTTTTAATTATGTATTTAATACTGTGTCTTGATTATCACAGTGTTTTAATGATGGTGGGTGGCATCTATGATATGATTGCAAATTGCAATATTATTTATTGGTTCTAATGATTTGATTGAAACGATATTGAATGATGTGTTATTATTGGTACAATAAAAATCGGTAAAATTATACTATTGTTCGTGTTTGCATACTATTTTTTGTGAGACTGTGTTTTATATTCTTAAGTTTGGAATATAATTAAGTCTACGGAGAAATGTCCGTTTGTAATTAGTTATATATGCGGTGTTTCTTGTAGTTGATGAAACCAGTCGCTACAGAGTTATTCTTATCGACTATCTTCAAAAACAAAAAACCATTACAGCAGCATATTACGCGTCATTACTTTACAAACTGAATGTTCCTCCACCAAGACAATGCACCGTCCAATGTTCGTTGAATGATGAGGCCAACAATTTTCTAAACAACTGTTCTGAAGAGAAAAACGCCGAGTGCCGGGGACTGGAGAGATGAGAGCACTTCGAATTTTGATTACCGTGGTAGTTGGTAGAACTTCAAACCACACGTTAGTAATGCAGGAAGCTCTTTAGAAGAAACAAGGAGAGTAATAATAGTATTCCTTGGAGCTAATACTGGAAGCTCATTTGCTAGATAGCTCCGAATCTGCGCCACAAAGTCCTAGGGACAAGAGAGTCGTATGCGTGGTAAGCCAGGTTATAACCTGGAGAGAAATCCTGTCGGCTAAAAATACCTTTAACTTACCTAGAACTCCATCACATTCCTAGTAATTGGACTAAAGTAAATGTTATATTTATAGATATGTTTATAGCCTATATGTGGAAGTCTGTAGAGACTGCTTTCAACTCCCTTATTGATCATTTCGAGAAATCCTTTAGGCAAATGAAATACTCCTTGATAAATTTTCTGGATATAGAATGGGCCTTTTACAACATCATACCAGTGGCCATCACGCAGGCACTTTTCTCTCCTCATGGACGAATCACTAGATTCGTTGGTTGGGTAGATTAAATTTTAATAAGCGTAGTGCCGATCAGCTTGGGTAGGTCTATTCATTTTTTTTTTTTTTTTTTGCAGGTTGACTGTAAATCCCCCTCCACAAACCCACCAACGTAAATAATATTCGATTGACCTTCACTGATAAGGCAAAATTGCAAAGTTTCAACGTAAAATTCAAATTTTCAACCGACTGTACCATCCTGTCACCATCTTTTAATAAAAGCTGTGTTGCTTTCAAAAGATTACAACAACAATTTCATTGTATTCAAGCCGATTGTTTTAGAATGTTAAAAAAAAATTTTAGGATTAGGGGAAATAAAATCATTTTATGGTTATGGTGTTTACCGCAAGGCGTTATTTTTTCTATTTTTCTAGAAAAATTTATATTGAATAATAATTTAGCATTTGTTATTTGATAGCAAAATACCGAATTTAATTTATTCTATTTCTTAAAATAAAAAAAACTAAAATAAATATTAAGAAAATGAACCAACACAGAAAAATTAAAACGCATTAAAAAATTAAATCCAAAAGTTGTTGCTTTCACATTTCTTAGCTAAGCTAAGCGGATTAGCGAAAGCAACACTACTAAAAAGTTTAGGACTAATATTCCCAACAAGAAAACTGTGTAAAATTAAATACCCCTGAAGTTTGTCCTAACTTTGTCCTAAAATTCCAAAAACAAAATTTAGGACAAACTTTACGCTTGTGTCCACGAGCATGAAGTTTGTGCTAAAATTGTCCTGACTATTTTATTATGAGTATGTATTAGTTAATGTCTCGTTATAATGAATTATCATCGTTGTAATATTTGAACATACTCGTACGTATATAAACAGATTTAAAATAAAACTAGACTGTGACTCCAGAAAACATAAAAAAATCCACGAAAATATTTTTGTTGGCCGTAAAGTGAAGGATTTTTTATGCGGTATATGACAATGGATGAAACATGGATCGTCCGAAGCGATCAAAAGCACAGCTGCCGAGTGGAAAGGTTATGGCGTCTGTATTTTAGGATACATATGGTAAAAATTGATGACTACCTTGAGAATGGAAAAAAAATCAACAGCGAATATTATATCGGGTTATTGGAAGGAAGAAATCGCTGAAAAACGACCACAAAATGAAGAATAAAAAATGCTCTTTCACCAAAATAAGGCACCATGTCACGAGACGATAGCAACAACAATAAAATTGCACAAATTTTACATTGAATTGCTTCTGCATCCGCCATACTCGCGAGATTTGGACCCAGCGATGCAGGCCAGGCCTAAAAAAAAATCTCCACCGAAATAAATTTGGCTCCTCTAACTATAAAAATGCGATTAATCAAAATTTTCTTCAGCCTCAGTTTTTCGGGTGATTAACAAGACTGCGATCGAGGACCTTGAGATTTTTGCAGATGTACTATTCGTTTTATCGGCGATGATTGAAAATTTGGTCTTGAAAAAGTTCTCTATGAGTCTGTTGTAAGGATTAACTGAGCGGTTTGAAATTGCGGACTTAAGCTTTTCCATAAATTGAAGGTTCTCCTTGTTTTGTCCTCGAAACTGGTTCTCTTGAAGTGGCCACTTCTACGTGACTTCTACGTTTTCCATATAGACTCTTTTCGTTTATTAAAACAAATAATGGTTTGCGGGAAAAATCCATTATTTTTTTTCGCTAGTTGGTTTAGTGACATATATCCTGTGATGTATTTGTCACCTTATACCATATTTGTACTCGTTAGAAAAGGGAGATTCATGCACTAAACAATTTTTTGTCATGGTTTTGATTGATCGTTTCAGTTGTAAGTTATAGCGTGTCAAGGATAGAGGTAAACAAAAAGAAAATTCGCTATATTTTACAATTTTGCTTCGATAAAGGGGAAAACGCAAGTCAGGTGGCTGAAATTGTGAATGACGTCTGTGGTCTCGATACTGGCCACAACCAATTATGCGCAATTTTGGTTTCGTTGATTCCGTTCTGGTAATTTGCGTATTTAAAATGTACAACTCACTGGAATGCCTATCGTTGAAAATGTCGATAAAATCCTGGAAATCGAAGTAAACCGACATGCCAGCTATCGTAGCATCGCTCAGGAGCTGAAGGTCGTCCTTTAAAAAGAACCTTGATGTTAGAGTGCCGACCTGTTGATACAAAAAAAATGATGGGTCGTGATTTCATTTGCGAATTCTTTGCCAAACGGAAGGAAACCGAGCCATTTCTAAAGCGGGTGGTAACTGGCGACGAGAAATGGGTAATATACGACAACAACAGGTGGAAATTATCATGTTCGAAGGCGAGCGAAGCGGCCCAAACGGTGGCCAAAAAAGGGATGAATTGCACAAATTGAAGGCAGCAATCGACCAGAAGCGGCCACAATCAGCTAATAGGAGAAGTGTTGCGTTTCACCATGATAACGTCAATCCCCTCACATGTCCATGATGACCCGCCAGAAGCTCCGAAAGCAAAATTAGGAAGTTATTATTCATCCACCGGACCTGCCACCAAGCGATTATCACCTCTTTTTGTCCATGGCAAGCGCTCTTGGTGGTATAAATATGGCCCCAAGAAAGGCTTGTAAAAACTGGCTATCTCAGTTTTTCGGTAATAGGGGCAAGTCATTTTGGAAAAGCGGAATAATGAAATTGCCTTCTAAATGGCAACGAGTTATTGAAAAAACGGCTCGTATTTGAGCCAAAATGGATGATTGTAGCCATGTTAAATAAATCCTTGAAGTAAAATAAAAATAATACAATAGATTCTTTTTCCCCATCCTTAAATTTTTTTTATGCACTAGGCGTGCACGTAGAAACTGTGCTTTTTTTAATCAAATTCACCTTTATTGAAAATATAATTGTTACAAAAATCAGGTCTCGAATTATTCGCCAGTACTATCCCGGAAAACAATTTACAATTTTAGTAATGTAAATTAACCGATGAGGGACTGAGGTACCGAGTAGTTTTTGGTCGGGCAATCATTTCCTCAAGTACACTAAAATAACCACGATTTGTCAGACCTTGGGCCATGCTTGTTAACCGAGAAAATACCGATTAGTTATTTTGCAGTTTTCTGTTAGTCAAATGTAAGGCAAAAGTTAGACTCTGTGTGGTACTAGTTAACTGAAAATTGACCGACCGGTTATTTTGTAGTTTTGTGTCAGTGAAGTGTTAGGCAGAAGTCAGATGTAACAAGTTACTTGTTGTCTCAACGAAAACCCATCAGGTGGTTAATAGTTTTTCCCCAATAAATGTTAGACATAATTCCGACCCTATGCGGTGCTTGTTAACTGAATGAAGACTAGTCGGTTATTTTATAGTTTATTTATAGTCAAATGTTAGGCATAATTTAGATTTTAGTCGTTGTAAACTGGGAAAGACTGGCCAGTGACTCCTTTCTGATAATTTCTAGAGAATTTGGGAAACAATTTTTTCAGATTTTACTGTAAATACATTTTTTCGGTCATTATCTTTGGGAACTTATTTTCCACATAAAGTTTGTCATGGAAAAATTATTCACAATTTTATAATGTTTCATACAAAACTACTCCTAATTTTTATTCTTAGTATGCCAGAATAAAATTTATTAACAGTAAATAATGAAATTGTTCCCACAAATCTCTGGAAATTCCCAGAATAGTGCCACTGGCCGAACTTCAACCAGTTAACAAACATCGACCAAAATTTAAATTATGCTTACATTGTACAAGCCCAATTAAATGAAAAATCATTTTCTATTCTTTTAAAATTCATTTATTCTATTCTTTTAATTTCATTTCTTAGCTCTTTGAATGTAATGATAAGAAAATTATGTTCTGATATAATGTTTTAATAAGGTTTATTTTATTTGTTTTAATTTATTTTTAGAACGGAAACTAGCTCTTTTTAAAAATTCTTGAACACTCTGCTTTTGACGTTGCCCATTGTGACAACATTGTCATTATTTTAATAATTAAATATATTTCTGAATAGTTCCAAAATATTGGACTGTAAAAAACAGGAAAGTGATATGTTGAAATATTACAGCAAAGATTTTTAATTTTACCTTCTTAATATAATATTTACCTTTAGCAAACGACGTTTAGCCCAGGAATATTTAATTCACAAAAATCAAGTATACTACCGATCAATCATAACCACCACCACGTGTTTTCGAGAGGTATATTCTGGTGAAGGAGGAATTAATGAAAAACACAATAAAAATTAAAAAACTCAAAAAAAATTTAGGTAAATAGTTGAAATTTTAAATATATAAAATTCTACTCTAGAAATAAAGCGGCGCTGCAGTCGAAAATTACTGATAATAAAGTTTAGCCAAGCAAATTATAAAAACCATTAAGGATTATTAAGAAAAATCTAAAAAAAAGTTGATTTTTGTGTCACACACTTAAACTGACCATCAATAAACATGATGTATTAAAATGTAGGTTTGTTCTATTTTAAAAGAATACGCGTATAATATGCAAAACGAATTGAAATATAAATATGGGGTTCCCCTCAATAATACATGTACGTACAAAATACTTTAAATTTAAAATTAGTATGCATCGCGAGAACAAAACGGAAGTGACTTAAGTGACAAATTATATTGTAACACACTGTGTTAATAGATAAAAATATGTATCATTACTTCATTTCAAATTTTCATTAATTTTAATGCGCACCACCGCAAATTAAATAATAGGTTTTTATTTAAATTAAAACATGCAAGTTAAAAATAAGTATTTATTTACAAAAAATCTTATTTACAGAAAATTTAAGCAACACAAAATTAATTTTGTATATAACAAACACTGACGATTTTAATTATATAAACACTACAATACGTTATAACACTACAATACGTATACACCTATCGCACTGCATCTAGTTTGTTAACTGCTAGAGTGCTAGGACGCTCCCGATTTTACATGTTTCACCAACGTTTAGAGTTTGTTTCATGTTCGTCACATTCGACTATGTTCGGACAATTTTGACGTAGGACTACGTCTTTGTTTACATTATATATGGGGTACAAATCTAAATTTTAATGTGTAACGAAAATGATGACGTCACGTCACGGAAATACGTATTTATGTTATTAATGTAAATAATCTCTTGATGAAATATTGTAAGGTTTTGTAAACGGTAAAAAACAAATAAAATTAAAAATTAATTTGTGGATTAAAAAAACTTAAAAGAAAAACCTATAAATACATATTTTTATTTGAGTTTTATATAAACAGCCATATTGTTTCATAGTCAAAAAAAAAATAAATAAAAATTATAAAAAAAATTTATAAATATTGCATAGATTTTTATTTTTTTTATGCTGTATAAGCTTTGCTTTTCTACAAAAGTATATAACCGCAAAGGTCAATTCCAAAAATAGTTGCATTTTAGAGTAAAAGGTCTTCAAAGTTTCCAAATGATCGGAAATTAATTTGATTTAATAATTTGACATAGCTATTCTTCGATTACACATACAGTAACATCAAAATAACCAAATCCACATCAAAATAAATGTTTTGTTCTATTATCATGAATATAAAAGCATGGGTTACTGTATAAAATTTAAAACTTTTTTTTATACTGGCTACAGAAATCAGGAGCAGTTGACAAGTGCGCGGAATAATTGCATAAAATGAATGTTATCGAGACAGGAGGTTTGACGTATCTATTAAAGCTGTGTGTCGGAATGCCTTTTATGATCACGACTAATATAGATGTCGTGGATGGAATTGTAAATGGCGCAATTGGTGAGCTCAAGCATCTAGAGTTTGAAGACGACATTTTGAAAAGGATATGGCTTCATTTTGAGAATGAGTATATCGGATGCAATCTGCGAATAAAATCGAGACCTCTCGTTTTCTCGAAGCAGGGCGTATTGCGGCAGAACTGGACGCCGATTGTAAAGAGAAACACCACTATTACGTTGAGTTCCCACATAAAGTGCCGTCGCTCTCAATTCTCGTTGGTACCAGCGTGCGCACTCACGATTCACAAGTCGCAGGAAGGCACATTTAAACAGATCGTTTTTGAGTACAATAAAACATAAGACCAACAACTTCATTACGTCGGTTTATCGCGTGTCACTTCGATGGACGGCCTTTACCTCACCAACGCAGCAAACGATTTCCAGTTCCATCACGGCAAGGGTAGTACCGCACCAAAAATTAGAAAGTTGCAATCGGAACTAAAACGGTCGAACAACCATAGGGTGAAAACCAACTGCGACAATATAAGAAAATTCATCGACGGAGCCTCTAATCTGAGACTCGTGACTCTCAACGTTCAGAGTTTGTTGGCACATAGTGGAGATGTGGAGAGCGACGATGTTCTACTAAAAGCAGATTTGTTGGTTATTAGCGAAATTTGGCTTGACAACGATGCGACAATAAATATAAATGGATTTTACTGCATAACTAAGTTTAAGAGAGACACCGAAAGAGCAGGCGGTGTTGCTATATATGAAAAGAACGGTGCTATCCCTATGGCCGTGCCATACATGTTCGCGAATGTTGACAGTAATTTTGACAGGTTCGGTGATATCTGTGGGGCAGAAGTGGTCATCAACAATCACAAAACAATTGTATTCTCTGTTTATATCTCGCCCAATACGACTCAATCTGATATGTGATGCTTCTTGCTGCAACGTTTGCTATGTTATACGCTGAAAGGTACATCATCTATCAACGAGAAACATCAAGACACGATTACGATTATGCTATGTGGTGACTTTAACTGTAATATTAGAAAGGAAGAAAAAAAAAATTCATCGACTTCATGCAAGAAAAATTCAATTTGAGGTTGGTTTCCAGCGCAGATACAACCACCCTGAGTGACAGTTGTTTAGATATTATATTTTGTCAGAAATGTGGATAATGTTTCATGTAGAAATTTCATAACTTATTTTTCCCATCATAACCTATATTTGCAATAACGTAGCAGAATATGTTAATTTTTTTTATATAATTATAATTTTGAAATAAAAAAGAATAAAAATCATTTTTAATTTGAGTGATGTGTAATGTGCCGTTTTTACTAAATACGAGTAGTACCTAGTTTTAATTCTAAATTTTGGTTTCAATTAAATGTATAAATTAACGTTTCTCATTATCACGTAGTCCTACGTTAATGGATCGTGTCTCTGATACAATCTCGTCGTTTTTTTTTATTTTGTAACGTAACCAAACAACCGACGAAAAACTAATATTGCACTGTAAACGGTTTCTTGGTTTTTAAATTTATTTTTTGTTTTGTTTTAGATCAGAGCAGCACTGCAATACAGTATTTTTAGCGTTATAATTTGGTTTTTTTATAACGTACATTTAACCGACATGAAACTGTCAATTCGTATGTGGTTCATTTTTGTTTGTCGGGTATATATGATCTTTTGCCATTTATCAGGTAGATAATGAATGCCTTCGCGATAAAAACTTGGTGGTTTCGAAGCAAAACAATCATCGAGCCATTTTTGAACATCTTTAACTTTCGTGAACCTTTGGGCTTTGAAATAAGACGACATCGATCTGAAAACGTAATTATCAGAGGGAGGCAAGTCTGGAGAATACACCGAATGCTATAAAACTTCCCAGCTAGAGACGTTGAGTTCCTAGGTCGATTTTGCTATATATGGGCGAGCGTTGTCATCCAGCAATATCACCTTCCGCCTTTTTTGACCCTTAAATTATCTTTTTTCCTCCAGAGCATCACATAATTTGATCAATTGCGCCTGGTTCAGCTGTAACAGTTTGACCAGTTTCAAGAAGTTCATTAGTAATTTACTTCTTTCCAAGTCCACCAGGCACACAGTAACACTTTCTTGGTATGAATATTAATTTTTGCAAATGATATTGATACCTGGATCAATCCATTGTTTTCCACGTTAAGGATTATCGTACAAAATCCACTCCAAAGAAACAGAATTCATGACATCTGCATGAATGCAGATGCATCTGCACCCTTCGGTTTTTGTTTTCTTCGGTCTGTTGTTACGATTACATGATCGTAACAAGCGCTGTTTGTATTTTATTCCCCTCGGTTTGTGTCCTCACTTTCGGAGTTGTTTAATGTTTGTACACGTCGTGGTGATGGCGCGAGGGTGAGAAAGATGATGGGAGAGAGAACAATGTGCATCGGGTGTGTGCAAAGTAAAACGTTTTGGAAAAAATGTTTTTCTTATATGTCTCTCTTTTTTATCAACGAAAATTTGATATAAAGGAGAGACAGAGAAGAGAGATTAATTTCTTCTAGAAATTTTTGCTAGCTGTGCGGCGGGAGAGTTTTTTTTTTTTGGTTCATTCGAGTAGTGATTTTTAGAGAGTGAAGATTTGTATAAAATTTCGAGTTTTGTTTTTTTTTTGAAAAAAAAAGTTCTAAAGCCATTTTGGATAGTAGTGTGTTCTGAAAAAAAAATAAATTTATTGTTTTTGTATATAAACAAATTAGAATTATTTGGATTGAATCCAAAAGATAATCATATTTTCTGTATGTGGTTTAATAAAAAAAAAATAATACAAAAATTGTTATTAGTTTATTAAAAAAGTTTATTTATTTTTATCGAAAGTATGTGAAAATATTGGATATGCAATAAAAATTGAACTTCTTGAAGGTGTTTACTTAAGAAAATAAAAATTTCTAATGTGAAAATTCTTAATTGTGAATAGAAATCGTAAAATAAAAATGAAATCCAGAAAAATGTTTATGACGACGATGTAATGTTATTTAATTACAATAAAGGAAATTGATTTAATTTAAATTCGATTTGAGGAATGGTTATCAGGAAGGTCTATCAAGGCCAAGTTTACGTTGTTTAGGCGGACAACGCCCCACAAAATTTTCCTGTTTCTATTTGGTATTGGGGAGAGGCCCCGCAACATTACGGTAGCAAACCGGCTATTGTTTATTTTTTTTGGTTTTATTTTATCGGGGAGAGGCCCCGCAACGACACGGGTGGCCAGCCGGCCATTGGTGTTTTATTTAACGGGGAAAGGCCCCGCAACGTAACGGGAGGCCAACCGGCCCCTCGTGTTTTATATTTTTTTGTGTATCGGTGGTCTGCCGCAACGGTAATCGGTGGTCTGCCGCAACGATCGGGTGGCCAACCGGTTGCCCGACTTTGTCTCTTTTTGGTATCGGTGAAAGGCACCGCAACGGTCCGGGGGTGGCACATCACCTGTGGCATGACGGCACAAAGGCCGCAACAGTAATTATTAAGGTATCAAAAATTTTTTTTTTGATTATTTTATTTCTTTATTATTATTATTATTTTTTTTATATATATTTTCAAATTTTTGGTTGTTGTAAATTTTTTTGTAATCGAGCGCCGCACGGCGGGTGCGCGCTCGGTGCGTATTGCTCTCTCTCTCTCTCTCGTTCTCGCTTATCTTGGTGCGGGTGGAGGGGGAAGTTGTTTTCTTTTCTGTTTTTCCTTTTTAAAAAAATAAAAAATAAAATGAATTTTTAAGTTTTTCGGTCGGTATGATGGGAGCGGAGACTCCCTCTGTGTCGGTTTAGTGTTTGCGGTCCCTTGGTGCCCGCATCCAATTCCGTAACCAGGGCTCGGCCCCGTTTGAATTCGGATGGATGCGCGCACCAAGGCACCTCTCTCCTCTTTTATAATTATTTTTGTTCGTTCCTCAGGTTCCGGCCGACTAATTTCGGCGGAACTCGGTTTTATTATTATTTGCGTTCCCCTAACTTTCTGTGTGATCACGGTGTAAGCCAGGAGCCCTGCATGCCTCAAACCCCACGACCTTAGCACTTCTCCCTGAGAGCGTAGCCGGCAAAAATCACCGTGGAGGCCTCTGCAGGTGCTTAGTGAATATCTGCAGGTTGGCAGTAGCGAGCTTGTAACACTGTTTATGATGAACCCATTTTCCTTTCTTCTGTATTTTTGTCATTGCGATTGCATGCCTCTTGAATTGTGATGGATACGTTTACAAAGGAAGCTGTTTGTGGAAATCGGTGCTGCTACAGCTTCAGCCATTCTTAAGTATCAATATCCAGCCGGATTCATTTGGAGTTATCCAGGAGGCAACTCGACTCTTGTGCCAGGTCTAAATTTCGGGAAACAAAATGTACAGGGTCTAGCGTCGGGACCCAGGTTTCACTTACTATTTTTTAAGTCCAAACGTTTTCGACGAAAACTGCCTAAATGATGTTTCGAGTGCCAGCAATCGGTTGGATTGGGTCTCAGACTAAGGAAATTTTGTTTAAAAGGTTCCTCCGTTGGGGCCCAGGTTCTGTTGTTAATTTTTTTCTACATATGAACATTTTTGATAAAAAAAGTATTGAAAGTGGGTTTTAAGTACCTGGAATCGATTGTGCTAGCTCTAAATTTTGGGAAACAAAATGTACAGGATCCCCCGTCGGGACGCGGGTTCCACTTTCGATAAAAATAGCCCTTAGAATGTTTTCGAGTGCCAAAGATGAATGTGTTGGGTCTCAGCTTAGGGAAATTTTTTAACATGGTCCTTCGTTGGGGCCCAGGCTTCGTTTTTTAACGTTTTCTAAGTCTAAACGTTTTCGATAAAAATTGTTGAAAGGTGCTGTCTTAATTTCGGGAGAAAGCATTTACAGGGTTCTCCGTGGGTACCTGGGTTGCATATTTATTTTTTATAGTTCAAACATTTTCGATAAAAAATCGCCGAATCTATGCTTTCGAGCAAATGGAATGGATTGCGTTGTTTTTCAACTTTACTGGGCGCGTTAAGTGAGCCCACCATCGAGGCGCGTGGCCCGGGTTCCGTTTTTAATTTTTTATAAGTCAGACGATGGAATTGCTGAGAGAGTTTTCTTGGACTACTAATCGATTGCGTTTAGTCTCAATTTCGGGTAAACTTGCTTATATGGTCCACCGTCGGGGACTATTTTAAATTTTATCATCGTCAAATGGTTTTAATAAAATTTGCTAAAAAAGTGAGGTTTCGAGTACCAGGAAACAATTGTATTGGGTCTCAGTTTCGTGAAAACTAATAAACAGGGTGCTCCGTCGGAACCCTAGTTCCATTTAAATTTTCTATTATATGCTGAATGCGCACTTTCGAGCACCAAAAATAAATTGCGTTGGGTCTCTGTTTCAAAATCACTTCTAACATTAATATCAGCACCAACTGCTTGCCCTTTAATCTATACTCGTAAATCATACAGACGGTATTACTGAAAATGAGATATTTCCGTAAAAAATCATATTATAATTTCTCTGTATGTTGGTCAAATGTTAGAGGACACTTCAACGAGTCTAACGATATATGTCACGGTACCGTTAATAGTTTTTGTGTGTTTGAAAGATTACGTTTTTGGATTTCGCTTAAAATCTTTGGCAATGTCCTAAATTTCATTTGTAGAAAGTTCTTATTCGTACAATATCAATAGTTTCAATATTTGTTGAATCGCGAAATTTATTTGTATATTTATTTAATTTTACGCACAATACCATCTTTTGGTCATTAAATATGCAATTAAAATATGCATCTGCAATTAAAAAGGTAATATACGATTTTATCATTATACCTTTATACCCAATTTGCATTATTTTTAATTTTAAAATTCATCATAACGAGAGTTTAACCAATATATACTGATTTCAAAAGGTTAGGACAAAGTTAGGACATACTTCACACCCGTAAAATTAAATACAATAAAATTAAATTTTCTTTCGTCTCCCGTACCACTGCAACGTTTTTCAAGTTGAACTAATCATCGTGACAAGGAAAACTGTTATTTGGTTAATATGTGGTTTTTGCGGATAGATAACTGTAATTAAAACTCACAAATCATATTTCTTTACATCGAACGTAGTCCAAAATTGCCTACTATCGCTTCCCAGATAGCATGTCAGTTCGAGAACAACCGCATTATGTGAGTTTCAATTTCAATTTGACGAGGCCCAATAAGCTTATTTCACCAAGCTGTTGATATGCCGTTCGCTACTTGCAAATCATTTCTTCTTTTAGGTTTACGGAAAACATATAAATAGAAAAAGATTGAAGCCGGGCAAGGCAGTTTTTGGTTTTCGGTATACACAAAATATATAGTAAAAAAAAAAAAAAAAAAAATATGATCAAATAGCGTTAACTTAAAGGGAGTGAAGTCAAAGTACACATCGATCGCAAGATTTTTTTTTTTTTTATTATCACTGCAATCTGTTCTGGGACCAAGGCTCTTCCAACTCTTCCATACTTTTACGCCGTTGCCAGCCAATTCGAGGATTTACGTCTATAGGTCCGATTTTTATCACCATCTGAATATTGTAAAGCGAGGCTTATATCTCGATTAAGCGCGCTCGGTTTTTCGTCCCTTAGGCAACGTTCTATCTTTAACAAAAAAAAATCAAACTGATCATCTATTTCTATCATTCGAGAAAGATAAATAAGAGAAAAAAAAAATACTACGGTCATAAACCATCGTAAAATTGATTTGCTTGACAGTGGACCAAAAAACTGTTAACTGCTAACCGAATATCCTTTAAATGGTATAAACCTATAGAGATTTTCTGTGTAAGTCTCGGACTCGATATGCTATACATTTCCTACCTTTGTGTCTACAATCGCTGGTAGGTATTTCCAAGTTAATTTTGCCGAGAATTTGTTTGGAGAATCGCTCTGTGAGAATGTTTTAACAAAAATTGTTTGTCCAACTGCTAACTCTCTGTTTCGACTACGAAGATTATACTTCAAAGCACTCTTTTCGTATGCCACTTTTGTGTAATGTTAAACCTTCTCTCGAATGGAGTCTAGATTTTCTAATTTTAATAATTAAAGCATTGTTATCATCGGGATCAAGCAAATGACGTAGATTATTCTCCGACCATTATTACCATATATATAGCTCGAAAACAAGCAAATGTGGATGAAAATTTGTTGAGGAATGAATACTGCTTCGAAAAGGAGCTGCCACTTCTTCAATGTGCAAATCCCAATTTGTGTGTCAATAATATAGAATATGTTTTGTTCGAGGTACTACCATACTACCTTGGCCGAAGCCTCTCTAAATGGTTTTCGTAAAATAAACTTGGAATAATGATCCAATATGATTAGTAGGTACGCGTTCTCTCGTTTCGAGCAGGGGATATGGTCCATAAAATATGTTGAAAAGAATGAAGTTTGATTCGATGAAGTTTCCCATTGAAGATTTTGCAATCGTGTTGCTCGGTTTATTTATTTTACATATCTGACATTTTCGAACGTAATCTTTAAAATCATAGTGCACGTTTTGCCAATAGAACTGTATATAGAGTTTCTCTATGCATTTTTCAATTCTCAAATATCCAGAAGGCGTCGATTCATGTGGTTGTTGAATTATTTGAGGGATCAGTCCGTTTGGGACAATAAACTTTCATTCGGAAATATCTGTATTATCATAGCGGCCACCATACGATAAAGAAATTAATAATTTGCCATCTTTTTCTCGTAAATTATGTTGTGTCGGGGGAAAATTTACAATATGTTTGATTTTATCTGCATATACGAATCCTCTTTGAAGGCGTCTGATTTTAAATCGATGTGCAGTGGGTCTGAGACAACGGAAATTTTTAACGATTGCAGAAATTGCGAAATTTTCAAAATGCTCGATTTCAACATCATCGTCATTTAAAAATTTATCTATGACCTCACAATCAGCTCGAGAAAATGCATCTGTCACTTTATTGCCTGCACTCTTTTTTGTATCCGATTTCAAAATCAAAAGTCTGAAGCTTGAGGTTCTATCTTGCGAGATGGTCTGACAAATCTTACTGCGATATCAGCCACCGACGACTAGCGTGGTCTGTGTATATCGAGAAAAATATGTTATTGGTCTTTCAGCTCCTTTGTCTTCAAGTTGATACAATACTCCTCCAATTCCTGAACTACTCGCATCGCAGTTTGATGGTCAATGTGATCACACGTATACAATTTGCCAATCTGCTCTTAAAATTAAAATTTAATATATACACATGGTTAAATAATTTATCTATACATTTTGTAATTTAATTTTAATAAATTTGTTATTTAGTTTTCAATTAAACTAACTATTTTTCTAATAACTGTGAGACGGCTAAAAATCATAAAATCATAAAATCTATCAATATCTGTGATACAAGAAAAATATAGCTGTGATTTTATAAAATATTTTTTTTTGTTTTTATTTAAATAATAATGTCTGTGTGCTGTGAATGTAGTGCCAAAGTGTCTGAAAACTTTTTTACTTCTGCCGACGAATGTAATAAACTTATTCATTTTGGATGTGCAGGGATTAAAAAACCTGTGTTTGATGCCATTTCGATAATTCCCAATTTTTCATGGCGATGTGGTGTGTTTATCGATGTTTATAAAATCCTCAAGGAAACGAATTCTATCAACGAACGTAATTCTATCAATGCTATATCAGCGTTGTCATTGCTAAATAAAACATCAGCCGCTATTAATAATAACGTGGAAAGTTTGTTAAACCAGCACCATCTCACAGACGTCGTCTGTAAAATTTAAAAAAAAAACAACACAAACTGATATGGAATTTGCTACATCAATACTTACAAGATCAAAGAATAGTATGGTACAACAACGGCTTCAACTGCTAAATCGTTAGACAATAATATGGACTCGCCTAAAAATTTTTTTATTGATAGTGGTGACTGGTGACCGTTGAACCGCTACGGTGGGTTTGTATTTCTCGATTATGCAAGGACGTGATTGATGATGATCTCATGATGTATATCAAAAACAAATTTGAAGTCGAGAAACCTGTATTATATTGATTTCGACGTAATGATGATCGCGATTTTGTATCTTTTAAAATCGGTATTCCTGTAAGCAAATTTAACCAAAAGCTGGATTCATCGGCGTGGCTTTCTAGAGTCTTAATTAACGAATTTTTAAATTCACGTCGGAAATCAATGAATAATAATTTTTCAGTCCTACGCTCAGCTCTATAATAACGTTGTAACAATATATACTGCAACCTCAACTGATTTTATACCTTTTTCAAATCCGATGCCGGTGTCTGCACCTATCGCTCGACTGACACCGCCACTCTTTGACGAAACCAACATTGTCTATTTATTATCACATTGCTAGCGGAATTCGATCAAAATCGCGTGAAATGTACCTATCGGTGTTGGAAAATGAATATGATGTCATTTGCATCACGGAAACATGGCTGACAAGCTCCCACAATTCTGCAGAGTACTTCCCTCTAGACAACTATGTCTTCAGCACTGTTGGGCGCGTAAATTACACGATGTATTTTACAGGGTTATTTACATGTAACTTACATGTAAATTACATAAGTTATTTTTTACATTATGTAAAGTAAATAATTACTTTTTCATGACAAGCGGGCTATCTATTATATAATTTTTTAACTGTTTAATTATTATAAAAATATATCAAAAATTTGTGGTTCATAAGAAGTTATAACATCGTTTTGATCAAAAACTTGATATTCTGTCGATTCGATCCATCTTAAGTAAGTTAATTTTTTTTATTGTTTAAAATATAAATTATTTATGTTTGCTATTTTACGGAACGAAAAAAATACTAGGCCACCATCAAAAATAAAAATGCTTCATGTAAAAAAATCAAGTAAATATTTCTTGGGAATGCATGAGTAATTAGTGTTCTTGCCGAATATATTCCAAGGCCACTACCAAAAAGACCGTAATCCGTTTAATCTATCGATTGATGTTTATTACATGCCCAAATAATCAGAAACCACCATGAAACTCCGGTAGTTGAAAAAGAATGTGTTCGAAAATTAAAAATTATTATAAACGAAAACCGGGAAAATATTCGGGTCCTCTAGAGTCTAAATATGGTGATTTGATTGCATAAGCTCCTTTTTGGGAATACTTCATCCTGAACAATATACATACAGGCTGTTGAAATTAACGCGTAGAGCTCCTATTTATCCAAATGTTCAGTCCGATTTTCTATACTTATTTGAACAAGGAGGGACTACAATCTACATACTATGACCGGGAGATTGATGTGTTGTTTACGACCGGGAAAGGATGCCCTCTATACAAAGTTTCGGGACCAAATTCAAAACGAGTCAATAAATTTGCTTGTGATTTTTTACAGTTTTACAAGAAATACAGTTGACCTTAATCAAGGTGAAATATTAGTAAATAAACCACCAGTCGTTCAACAAGAACCACCTATTTCGACTGCACCTATATTGGTTATTATTTTTTAGGCGGATTTATTCATATCTAACATGCTAACCAACATTATTTGTAGGTCTTATTGTACACGGCGTTGATGATAGGCCAGCAAGCGGTCGAAGCTATGGTACAACTAAGTAGACTTGCAATTTATAATCAACCACAAGGTCGAGTCAGTCGATGTATCCAAATTATAAATAAAATCAAAAAATAATTTAAAAAAAAATTTTCATATCGATTTTTTGAAATATCAAATATCACTATACAGATCAGCCAATATATTATAAGACATGCGAAATTTACGTAAGCATGTGTATTAATGTAAGCGGCGGCGGCTTTTATTTGTTGTTTCGCGCAATCGATTTTATGTAAAATTGTAAACGTCAACTCAAATGTATGTTGGGTACCCCAATAACCAAAATACGTCATTGCCAAAGCAAAGAAATATCTTTTCCTCCCAGTCAAAAATTTGTTTGTTCAGTTTAAGTCCACCCCACACAATAATGTGTATGTAAAAAAATGACAGGTTTATATTCCTTCGCTTGATTTGAAGTACAACCAACACAATTGTGTTTATTATCTCTTTATTATCATCTTTTGAACGTGTTTTAACAGCGGCAATACAGAATGAAGTTGAATTGAATGGATGTTAATAGCCCATGCGAGTATTTCTTCATTGGTGGGCGAATTAATGCTTTCCATTTCATGGGTGTTGGAATAAACGGAACTCGTTTTTCAACTACCTAGTCTCATGGTGGTTTCTGATGGTTTCAGCATATAATAAAACTTATTTCATATATTGGCGTTTACTCGACTGTGTGACATTTACGAAGTCAATTCTACAATTTGATAATAGATGGCACGTATTACACTATAAAAATCATTATTTTTTGTTATTAATTATTATTATCTATAACTTAACTTAAAGATAGTCGTAGTCGTTTAGCTGTAGTCGTTTTTTAGAGCTTTTTGAAGACAAACACAGATGGCAGTGTAGATCAGTGTTGTGCAATTGTATGTAAACAACTGTTTTATACATTTTTTACGTAAAAAATCTCTAAATCTTACCTGCACGTTAAATGATAGCCACATAAAACCAGCATTTTCTAAAGTAGTTTTTCCACGTTGGAAAGTGTTTATAAGATTAAATATGGGATCAAACAATTCTTTTGAGTTTTGTACGCTTTCGATAACATCTTTATCAAAAATAAATTTTGATATATTTGCCATAACTATTTTGGTGTCTGACAAATTTAAATGGCCACGGAAATTTGAGGATTGAGGATTGGCACATTTACAAAAACAAAGTGGAATTTACCAAACTTTATACTCAAAAGATTCCAGACATTTTTTGGAGCACTGCAGCGAAGCTACCCAAACGTATCCAACTTAGCACTGAAATTATTAAATCTTCCAGCATCGACAGCGCAGATTGAACGGATATTTTCAAATCGGGGTCAAATTCCTTGCCTAATTCGAAATAGCCTGACATTTAATAAGTCTAAAAAATTAAATCATATTTATTAATATTATTCTTTAAATAATAAAGAAATTCTAATTCGATTTGTTGATAGTGATGATAATGAAGATTTGCGATAAACAAAATTTCATTAATGTTACTTTTAAAAGTAAAACTGAATTTATAATAAATAAATAAACAGTTTTTTTGTTTTTTATTAATTACACTGTGCTAGTTGAAAAATGTGACAAACTGGGCACCCGGGGGGATAAACCTAATTCGACTATGCTGAATTCATTGGTGCTAGTCCCATTTCAAAGTTAGTCCCCATTTTTGAAATATCGCTTTCGACATATTTTGACTCTGAGACAAATATTTGACAAAATATACACTCATAGTCACGTTGATAGCTCCTGAACCATTAAGATTTTCGTTGTTGCGCAAGCCAAGACCAACAACTTTGCTGAACATATCAAGGCCGAAAAACGACATCTACAATCACATTTTTGTATTATTTTATTTTTTGAAACGCAAAAAAATAAAATAACACAAAAATGTGATTGTAGATGTCATTTTTCGGCCTTGATAAAAAATAAAAAATAAAATAACACAAAAATGTGATTGTAGATGTCATTTTTCGGCCTTGATATGTTCAGCAAAGTTGTTGGTTTTGGCTTGCGCAACAACGAAAATCTTAATGGTTCAGGAGCTATCAACGTGAATATGAGTGTATATTTTGACAAATATTTGTCTCAGAGTCAAAATATGTCGAAAGCGATATTTCAAAAATGGGGACTAACTTTGAAATGGGACTAGCACCAATGAATTCAGCATAGTCGAATTAGGTTAACCCCCCGGGTGCCCAGCTTGTCACGCAAAAAAAAGTTTGAAATTCAAGAACAGTGTAATTATTATAAGCAAAAGTAAACAAAATATTTATTTTTCAGTCAAAATTCTACTTAGTTAAGAAAATTAAAATATTCGAGCCAAAGAGCCATTGGTATAGTTTCATTTGACTTGTAATTTAATAAATAATAGAAAACTCACTCGAAAACGGTTAGTAAAATTTTAATATCTCGGGCCAAATTTTGATTTGCCGTATTCTTATAGCTAAGGCTAAGATGAGCGATACATCGAACAAGCATAGTTTTGAACTCCAACTCATTCATACGAAATATCGTTTTCAAGCAAATTTGCACTATCCTTGATTCCTTGGCCGTAATAAAATCCTCTAGTTTTGGAGCTGGTGTATTTGGAGCTGGTGGATATTATTTTGATATAATATAATATTTAAATTTTTATATACCTGATTTTATTTTTCGATTTTTATTTTTGTTTTTTTGTGTTGACATTTGACAATAACAAATGACACCTAAATTTTTGGATTTTTTCGCCTCACGTCACATAGCGCAACAATTTTTTTATTTCGTTTTGCTACAATATTAGAGCAGTATGAAGTTGTTTATTTTAAGCAATGTAATTCTTATTTTAAGCAATAATCGATCGAAAACAAATTGCACTACAGATGTCTCTGTCTGTGTCAAGTTAAATAATCTTGTCGAAAGATGATAATGATTTCTCGTAATCATCTAAACAATTTTTGTAACAGAATACAATAAAATGTTATAGCATTAATATTGAATGAGTTCGATGATTAATCGTTTTACACTTCAATCCCATAATGTTGTGGATTTTGTTTTTCTATTCTAAAAAATAAGTTAGTAGCTGAGAAACAAACCATATTTTCTTTGAAAAAAAACTAATTTTATTTATATTTTTCTACAAATATTTTACTTTTAATTATAATTAATAAATTAGAAGAATTATAAATGAATTCAATTCAATTCAATTATTTAAAGTTCAATTCTCATTTTACATCATACCTATATCCAATTTTCTTTACATAGATACGTAAGAATTGAGATTATGAACTTTAAGTAATTTTGAATTAGTTACTTATAGTTTTTGTATATTACATTTTGTAAAAAATTGTTATGTGTAAAATACGTATTTTACATGTAAAAAACCGAGTATATTACGTAACGTAAAAAACAGGCACAACACTGGTAGATACATAAATGAATTTCTTCAATGTAGATAACTGTGATTGTAGATAACTAAAAGTTTAAAATAATTATGATTGACCGTTTAAATGCACTGTTTGATTGATATTTATGAAGAATAATTATTTATTTATTTATTTATTTATTTATTTGTTCATTGACATTACAATTTTGGTAAAGGAAAAGCACATATGGAAGCAATATAAATGAAGAACAACAACCACAAAAAAAAAAAATACTTCCATTAGGCATAAAAACCTCCGATTTTTTCAAAAAACAAATCCACTCCATGCTAGTACCATCCGTATTGAGCTCAAGCTCATTTGTTACAGAGAACACTGCAAGAAGTGAATACTTACATACTACATACAAAAATAATACAAATGAAAAAAATTATTACAAAAATAGTACTACATGTATTATCATTCAAGCGCGCCACGCTAAATAATCCGCTTTAAAAGATTTAGGCGACGCTGACCTCTTAATTTCTAGTGTAATAGAATTCCAAAGAGAAATACCCCTAACAGAAAAGGATGTATTTAAAGACCTACACAGATTTATAGGGGGAAGTAAACGTAAATTTGAAGAATGGGACCTACTGAACAATAACTTGTTAAATAAATAGGGAGGTTGCTTCGATCTGAGAAGCTTAAAAATAAAAAGACACACACGAAGTTCATAGAAGTTAACCAAACTACAGCCAAGAGTCAAATTTAAGAAAGGAGAAATGTGATCATATTTCCTAATACTAAAAATGAAACGAATAAACCCTTATAAACAAATATTTGTTACATTTATACACTATTTCCAGTTATTTTACGGAATTTGCACGTTTTTTACATATTTTATGTAATTTACGTTATTTACATAAAAATGTAAATAACGTTTTCTACATGTAAAGTGCCCATCACTTGTCTTCCGACGCGATCGTTATACGGATCTTGAATCGACAGCGAGAGGTGGCGGAGTTCTGCTAGCTGTCTCGAAAGATATACGTGCGGATATTATTGCCCTTGGAAATAACGAGTTGAAGATTTTGGCTGTAAAACTTGCTTTCAATAGAAAGCTGATGTTGATAGTTGCTGTTTATATACCATACGGATCCTCCGTTTATATATATATATATATATATATATATATATATATATATATATATATATATATATATATATATATATATATATATATATATATATATATATATATATATATATATATATATATATGGTGAGCTGTCTTTATTTTTCTCAAACCAACTAGCAGTTGCAGCTCCTGATTTTGATTCTGTGATGATTTTGGGGGATCTTAACTTACCGAAAATAAAATGGCTTACTATTGATGATGAACTTCATTCAATGGTGATCTAACTTAGATCTGGTGATGGAGATCTGGTGATGAACTCAATCTGTTGTCAATCTTGGGCTAAGACAGATTAATAACATCGAGAACCAGTGCAGCAGTATCCTCGATCTGATGTTCATTCCAGTAGTAGTACACGGCACAATCATTGCTTGTAATGATCTCGGCGGTTCTTGAAGTTTTTTCACATACCACTACTTATCCAGTTAATATTTGAAAATTGTTTGTGTTAGTGTTAGTTCAAGTGTTAGTTTAGACGATTATATTGGTCAGTTTTACAAAATAATGAACTTGGCAATTGAACAATTTATTCCCCGTTCACCTGTAGTTCCGTCGATGCGTGAGCCATGGTTTAATAGTCGCCTCTCGGGATTAAAAAATCAGAAATCTAAAGCTCATAAAAAATTTAAATTAAACCCATCCGTGGTAAACTATGAAATATTTAGCGCTCTCAGATCTCAATTTAAAATTTTAAATCGTTTCTTGTATTATTTATATATTGTCGAGATCGAATCGAATATTAGAAACAACCCTAAATGTTTCTGGAGTTATGTTGATTCGAAACGGAATTGTAGAGGTATACCCTCGCAAATGTCTTTCAATTCTTTGACTGCTAGTGATCCACAAAGTATCACTGACATGTTTGCAGCATTTTTTGAAAATGTGTATGTCCCGTCTTCGAGAGGGAATGACGAACTTGTTTTTAGTAATAATCCAAACATTTTATTTGAATTTACTACAGATGACGTTCAGTACGCTCTGTTGAATGTAAATGTCAATATGAGTTGTGGCCAAACAAAATTCACCCGCTTGTGTTGAAAAAGTGTGATTCGGTCTTCATCTTCAGTTTGACTTTGAACAGTGGAGTTTTTCTTTCAATTTGGAAATCCAGTTTCATTAAACCAATTTTCAAGAGTGGTTGGAGAACGGATATCGAAAATTACCGCTGTATTTCTATCTTATCGGCTATTCCTAAATTATTTGAATCGATGGTCAAGGACTGCATCTTTTTCTTAACTAAAAATTTCATTTCAGTAAATCAGCATGGGTTTTACCCCGGACGGTCAACTGTGACAAATCTTGCTTTGTTTACTAATTTTTTGACGTTAGCATTAGAAGGTGGTGATGGTGTTGAGGTAGTGTTTACTGATTTTAGCAAAGCTTTCGATCAAATTGATCATGTTTTATTGGTAAAGAAACTAGGATAGCTCAACAAGTGTGATGCCCTTCCTTTAAAGTAGTAAAGTACCTTTTCATATTTGACGAACAGAACTCAAAAAGTTTTTTAAATAATATTTTATCTAGAGATATAAATGTTTTGTATGGCGTCCCACAAGGTAGCCACATTGGACCTCTTTTATTTATTGCATTCATAGATGATGTGAAGCGGTGCTTCAAACATTGTAAGTTTCTGATTTACGCTGATGATGTAAACATCTTTTGTAAGATTAGAAATGATCGCGATCTGCTTAAGTTATGAATTTTTCTAGAAGACGTTATGGACGTTATGGACCTGATAATAGTTTATTCTTAAATGGCGTTATGATAGAGCGGGTTCATTATTTTCTAGATTTACGGGACCATATTCACAGATGTATTAATACGGCTAATTCAATGTTAGTTTTTTTAATCCGTTTCTCCAAAGATTTTCATGATCCATATACTCTAAAAGTCCTCTTCGTTTCATTTGTTCCATCACACTTGAAGTATGAGTCAATTGTCTGGAATCCGTACTATAACAATTCTTCTAACCGCGTAGAATCAATCCAGAAGCGGTTTAAGTTGTTTGCCTTAAGGCGACTTCCTCGAGAGGTTAACGCTCCTAAGTATGTGCTTCCGCCGTATCTAGGCCATTGTTTGTTACAGAATATTGATCCATTGTTCGTCCGAAGACAAATTTGTTGCGCAATGTTTGTGCGTGACGTTATACTGGGCCGAATTGATTGTTCACATCTACTGTCCTTGTTTTGAATACGTGCCTCAGTGAGATCACTCAGACACCGAGGCTTAGTGATTGATCTGCGGTCTAATTTTGGTATGTCGAACCTGGTTTGTAATTCTAGCCCTGTATTTAATAATGTATTTACCGTGTTCGATTTTTATTTATCCAGAGATGAATTTAAAAGTGTTCTAACATTTTTTTTGTTCAAATTTGATTTATATTAATAAACCTAATTTTAAATACCAGATGTAAATTAATACTGTTGGTTAAATAAGTAAATAAATAAATAACTCATTTCAGGGTACAGCGTTAACTCATAAGGCGGGATAGTACCATAATACTTTAAATAAGCCTGCGTAATTAACTAAAATTAAAATGGTGGAAACGCGTGCTACGCGGGACTTCACCAAATTTATTTAAAGGTCAAAGCTAATTCTTTTTTTTTAATTATATTTTTATTTAAATTTTTTCACTTCCGCTTTTTTATATTTATAATTTTTTTTTTTTCAATATTAATTTTAAGTGAGATAGAACGACGTCACTAGCTAATTTTGTAGTTTATCCTTTAATTATCGCGGTCCAAAAAGATTCTTTTTATACTTAAGAAAACCTCCGCCTTCCCTGAACTCCGGCTAGTCGGCTAAATATGACCGCTCTAAATTCCCTGAATCAACAAAATGATACATTTTTACCGTGGCGGAGATTCCCGTATCCCTGACCATACCTGGATTCGTTACAAAAGCTCAAAATGGTTTGATGAGTAGGTGAGGTGAGAACATAATGTGGCACGACTATGTAACTCGTTACGCGGAAATCGCACCAAACACACCTAGTAACCAATTCTCTGATCTTAAACGATTAAAATCAACCAATTTTGGTAAATGTTAGGGTTAACCAAGTCATTCCCATATTGCATAACAACACATAAACAAGTTTAGATAAACTGAACAAATAGAATTTAATTGGTTGAGTTGAGCTCCAATTAAATAATATTTTTGATACAATCACGCGAAAAAACATTTACAAGTTTTTAATCCAAATGGAATATTCCGCACCTGGGTAAGTTGTTAAATTTTAATTTCTTTTTTCGCAATAAATAATTATATTAATGATAATGGTATGATTTTTTTCAGCAGAGTGGTGTACTCGTGATTTCTTCAAATTTTTAAAGAATTAGCTTAATTGACTTAATAGAGTTACGCCAGAACCAAATTAAAGAATTTTATTTTCAACATATAGACATAAATCGTAATTCATTCCAGTTTTGTGAATTATTTCATTCAAAGGTCAATTTCGATTATCAATTTTTCATAAGGCGTTTAAACACTTAACTCATTCGCCTATACCAAAACAATCAAATTATTCTTTATAGAACTCTATTTTTATTAACAATACGATTCAAAAATTATTATTAAATATATGATTTTACAATCTTGATAACAAGGCTGTGATTTGTAAACAGTTCTTCATCGGCTTTATTTTGCGATATCGCATCAAATTTCCAATATTCATTTGACAGTAATATTGGCGGTGGTTTGGCATCAATTATTAAATTTTTTGCGTAGTAGACACCTGGTGGAATGGGACAAGTTCTGTCCTGCGGAAAGTTTGAGGCTTTTAACAAAATGTCATAAAATGGTGATTGCATAAAAAAATCACAACAGTCGTTCGCCGGAATTGAAAATATTTTACGGAATTCATTACCTTGGCGTGCTGACAACGTAAATTCACATTTTATTTTATTGTCAAACGGTAAAACAATTGTAGCATTAGTATTTAAAGCATACGCAGTCCTATTGTATCTTACTATTCGGCTCGAGCTGTCTATCATAAAACGGCTACTTATGTGATTAAGAAATACCTGTTCTAGCTCGATATTAGTGTTTACCTATACAAATAAATTTAAATTATTTAATTGTGTTTGTTCAAACATAGTTAGCCCTTACCAAACAGTGAATATTCAGAATTACATAAAATTTCACTATAATTCCAAAAATTACTTTTTTTGACATAATGGTTTATCACTTTCTCGCAGTTATTGCATGTGCAGTATAATAATTCAAACTCAGTTGACTTCAACTATAAACTGCGTGCATATAACTTTCAAACATTATTTATAAATAAAATTTATTGATTTAACATTGAGATTTATGAAAATTACAACAGCCACAAACACTTGTTAAACTAGGTGCATTTAGTTTATCTAGATTGGGAATCATGTAGTTATCCAAATATGTAAGTTGATATCTATCTAGTAAGCGGCGTATCCAGAAATTTCTTGAGGAGGGCTTTTAAGGCAAAACTTATAGCAGCATGTATCGTTTTCATGCGTGGTTACAACAGATTGTATATCCTTGATATCCGCAAGTAACCCTGGAGACATCGAAGAGTTCTGACAATATAGGTAAGAAAAAATTTCGTTACCTTTTTTCCGGTAGATGGCTCACACTTAAAAATTTTCTTGATATACGATGCAAATTATTTCGTATATGATTCCAGCGCCAGTTTAAATCGATTTCAGATGCAAACCATGCATCAAAAAATTATAATTTTAAGATAAATCAAAACATGTTGCAAATTACATTTAAAACAAGGTAAAATGTAACATACACGGTAATCAAAAATTCACTAGATGTGAGCAAACTAGATGATCTAGTTGAATCAAGTAAAATGTATGTTACCAGATTTCTGGTAGTTCATAATTCAAGTAAATTTTACTACTATAATAATGTAGTACAACCGGAATTCTAGTATAATATTTTGTTGCATTTCTCAACCGGAATTCTTGTATAATTATGAAATAGCCTGTTTTTCTAGTAAAATCACTAGATTTTCAGTTATTTTTTTAACTGAAATTTTAGTAATATTACTGTACTTTCCGCTTTTAAAACTGATTTCTGGTAAGTTAAGGTTGTGGTTCTTATTGATATTCCAGTAAAAGTAACAGACATTTTTTTATATTCTAGTAAAATCAATATGTTTCCAACAGAAATTCTATTAAAATTAATAAATAAATAAATTTTTTAACCCGATATCAAGTAGTGTTTGATGTTGATTGTCTTGTAAAATTTAAAGAATTTTACCAATTTTCTAGTAAAATCACATGATTTCTATTATGTTTCTAATTAATATTCTATTAATATTGCTAGACAATACCAATTTTAAAACTAATTCAGCCTATAAATTTTAATTTTAATCTAATTGTTTTATTACTGGAAAATCGAAAGTATGTTGTACATTCAACGATAAATTTTCCTTTAAGCGCCCATTTATATTGACGTGAAGTAAAGTTAGAAAAATATTCGAGTAAACCCAAAGTGGTGGAAATTAATGTATACGTAATAGATTACCAGATGTTTACCGATAAGTTATATCATTAGATCATTACTATAAAACACAAAGAGGAACGCCATGCTTGTTCTAAGCAAAACCCTGTACCAATAGGAACAAATCGAAAACAATTCTAAATATATGGAAAATTAAAATAAAAAACTAAAATTTGGTTTAAACATCGTAATTTTAAGAACAATAAATTATATTTATTAAAATTCATTATATTAAAAAAATGTATCCAGAACTAACAAATATCTTATACTTATTAACGATCGATATATAACATACTAACTAGTTATTAAACTATGCTTTTGTTATACAATTGAGTATACAATTTTGATACCCTTAGTGTTGGTGTTGCTCCTTTTATTTTATAAAAATACACCTCGATGAAATTGTAAAAATAAATAGCATTTTTCGGATATTTCATTTCGAATACATAAACAACCTTGAACAGTAAGTCCATTGCATTAATAAAGATGGTCTACTCATGGTCTAAAATATTCCCTGGTGCAGTAATCCTTAATCGGCGAAATATATTATATATGGCTGCGATTGTCGTGTATTTTTTATTATTTCGGAGGTGGTTTCTTCAAACTGTATCATAAATAAAAATGAAAGAATAAATTAAACTATTATGTCAAAATCACAAAGAAAATGTTAAAATAATTGACGTAATACATATCCGGTACAAATAGACCTAAAAATGTTGTTTACATAAAAGTCTTTAAACCCGATATTTTTACTAAACTAATAACAATTATTATTACCTTAGCCCAAATGCATATGCTGGACATGCGATTTAAAAAAAATTCTTGAGGCTCCGCGTCCCCAGGAATTAATTTGGAGCTGGCACCGACTGATGTTTTATATTTTATTGTTATAGAACAATAAAACCCCACAAAAAATCCCCAATAAACTTTATTTCGGAAATATTTGCACTCAGCTAATTCCAACAGTAGGCCAGAAAAACATAATTTAGACAAAAATGTTATGAACATATTTTTCCCAATTTCATATTCCCAGAGAAAGCTTGAATGGCATTGGTGACCAACTCGAAGTATTCAATTTTGTATTATAGTAGTTGCTTAATATTTTTTAATTTATTTAATTTATATGTTTAAAGTAACGTTAAAATTTTATTGAATTATTATTAAGAGCGCTGTTAAAACTTAATCGGAAATTGTATACACTCAGCATTTACAAAAATTTCATTACAATTCCTTACAATGCAAAATATACAATAACACCTAAACATTATTTAAAAAATATTCCGGTAGCAGTACGTATCCGAGTAATCATTAAAATAAACGTACCATTATACCATAATTAAATTCAAAGAAGTTTGCGAGCCTCCATGAGTATTTCGGTGAGATCGGGAAAATAATCACTAAAGTAATATAAATTCTAAAAGCTTACATGATAAAATTGAAATCACATCTTCTGGAATTTCATTTTCTTTTAGAAAATTGCTTACATAATTCTATTATATCCATTTTAATTTTAATACAAACAAATAACTTTTCTTAATAACTCAAATAATAATTACGAAGATCACTTTTTTATTTTGATGTCACTTATTGAAATTTTGCTTATTACTGAAGAATTCCTACGATAATTTGAAAATATATACCAAAAAAAACAGAAAAAACTCGAATAACTGTTAATTTTACCAGATTCAAACAATATTTCAGTAACTTTACTAGAATTAACTGGATTTCAGGTAAAATTAACAATATCAATGTAAAAAAAAGATAAAAACCGTTTACATTCACTAGAATTCTCTTAAAATTCTAGTAAACGATTAAATTTTACTGGAATAGTACTAAAATTCAGGTAAATATTATTCTTGTAAGAGAGGTAGTATGATATGCATAGTTATAAAGTGAGAACATTTTGAATTATAAACTTTACTGCAGAGCATATAAATAAAAAAATATTCGAATTTTACTAGATTTTTACTGGGATTCTGGTAATGTAAAATGTAATCGCTATTTGTTAATTTTTTATGGAGATATATTTAATAGAACTCCCGTAAAATTTAATAGAAATCATATGTAAATCCAAAATAATATGGCGGAATTGGATTTTGCTAGCATTTTGCAAGAATTCATGTAAATTTAACTTTTAATGGAATTCTAGTAACAAAATTAACATGATTTCTAGTGAAATTAACTAGACACTCCATTATAGAACCGAACAGAAATGATCTAGTAATTTTCTAGTATTTTTTTTACTAGATAACCACTAGAGTCCCAGTATAATAAACACTAGAACTAGAAATTAACTAGAACTTATTAAAATTCTGGTTTTAATTTTATTTTGACTGCAAATCTAGTATATTCACTTTAAAATTTAACTAGAAAACAAAATTTCCTTTTTTATTTACTAGAATTTTACTGGATTTTAACTGGAAATAGTAATACCAGACAATCTAGTGGTCATTTACCAGATTTTATATTTACCGTGTACATCAAAATTGATACCAAATTAATATAAAATTGGAAATAAACCGGATTAAAATTGTAAAGGACCTTAAAAAGTGATTAATCTTTCACTTTTTAAGGTCCTTTACAATTTTAATCCGGTTTATTACAAGTATTTTATATTAAATATAAATTTTTACTTCAATATTTATTTATATAATTCAACACAAATTTTCGTAAGGTTTTTTGTACTCTAGGCTTTATTAATTAACATATACAGAGTTAACTGGCCTCAACCGGAACAAACGTAATGTGCGCACATGTTTCGGTTATCACACCCGCGTACCGTGTTATGTTCAACATCTTGTGGGCCGGCCACAAGTTGCTGCTGGTTGTGAACTCTGTCGCCTGGCTCGTACGTACCGTATTACTAGAATGATCTCAAAAGCGAGGAGGCCCAGAAGACAAGATGAGTCATCACGTAGTGGTGGGCGTGGTGGTTATCTATGGATATTGCCTAATCGAATTGTTGCGCTCTTATGTCCTGCTCCAGTTGAGTAGTATCGGGTGTAGTGATGGTGAAGTTTAGTGGATGTCCAAGCGGAGTAAGTAATGAGATGCTAAACGCAGGAATAAAGGACCAGCTTCTCTCGCTGCCGTGCACAGAGCATTGCTTCTAAGAATACAACCTGGCAGTAGTTTTATGAAGCCATAATGTTCTAATGCGACGGTTTGTATTCTAAATTTCCAAATTATATCCACTGTGATCCTTTGCTTGGCTCCGAAAATCCATTGATTAGCAGCTTGTATTTTGATGAAATAGCTTTCGGCCTTCATTACCTTGGTCATGCAGCTTGGATGGGGAACAGTTGCCTTGAGAAACATGGATATCTCACAATTGATGTTGCTCGCTTTGTTGAGTGTACAACATCGCTATGTCACATATCAACAAACCGTCAGGTATAGTTTCTTGCACTTGGATAGTACCTGAGATGAGATCACATTTAATGGTTGTTCATTTTTGCAGGATCCTCAGTTAATGGGCAAAGTGGCTTGGAGTTTAGGCACGCTTCGATCTGGTTTAGTAAGGTTGTCAAATCCTTCAATGTTAGACTCGCATCGCCTATACATTTTTAAGATGAGTTTTGATGGATTGTACTCCTGCTTCCCACAGTCCCTCGAAGAGTGGTGCTGAAGGGGGGATAAAATGACAAGTTATGGGCTGCATTAGTTTACTAGCTTCGTGGTTAAATCCGATGTTACTTTAATGTGAATTGCTTTGGTACTGAGGCAGATGAAGGTGCAGTTATACCCCTTTGCATAGGATTTTTTTCCGCGGCCTTTACTCGTACGTATATTAATGGGTCCTGCATAATCCACTCCAGTATATGTGAATGGTTACAGTGACTCGCGCAGCAGGCAGGGTGTCCCATGAGCTGTTCCGAGGTTTTAACCTTGAATCGATGACATCGGATGCAATGGTGCGTGTGGTGTTTAACTGCTTGAACCTCTCTGATGATCCAGAACCGTTTGCGAAAATATGCTAAATTCAAAGAATTACTCCCCAGGACTAAGTCGGTAAAGTGTCCATTGTATGGGATTATAACCGGATGTCGTTCTTCATACGGGAGCTTTGAATTTTCCAGTCTATACCTCCTACCCGAATTACATTGTTTTTGTCCAGGAAAGTATATATTGAATGAAGCTTGCTATGTTTATTAAGAGGCTTGCTTCTGCTTAGCGATGAATGTTCTTCTGCGAATGCCACTTGCTGGACTGTTTGAACTAAACGTAATAATGTGTAATCCCACTCTTCATGCCGTATTAGTCCTCGATGTTTGGTCCGCCATCTTAATATGTAAATGAATGTTTGTTGATTAACCAATCAATTGCTAATTGACTAGTTAGTATTTGGAGATATGAGCTGAATGTGACCTCTTCTGATGTCTCGAAAATCTGTTCCCCCTCATATGGTTCCTTGTTTAGCAGAAAACTGAGTCCCTTCCATCAACTGTCTAGTGATCTCATTTTATTTGCGGTCGCCCCTCGAGATGTGCAGTCTGCGGTATTTTCTTCCGACCGAATGTGTTTCCATGATTGTATGTTGCTGATGGTCTGAATCTCTGAGACCCGGTTTGCGACAAACGGTTTCCACTTGGACGGAGGTTTCTGAATCCATGCCAATGTGGTCATGGAATCAGTCCATAAGGTTACGTTGGTTATATTCACGTCTAGGGCTTTGAATAGTCGTTGTACTAGTCGGCTTAACAACAGTGCCCCCACTTAGCTCTAGGCGAGGGATGTTTAGTTTTGACGTCAATGGAGCCACTTTAGTTTTTGCCGTTAGTAATCGGTTGTTTGGTCGTTTACGGTGATTTTACTGTATATTACGGCCGCGCAGGCTGATTCGGACGCAACACAAAATCCGTGTAGCTCAACACTGCAGTTGTTTGTGGCATAATTAAGGTATCGCGGTATCTAGATGGCTTGACTTTCATTTAAGTCCCTTTTTAGTTGATTCTGTTTCTTTGAGAGATGGCAACAGGTCATCCCAATCTAAGTCTAAACTCCACATTGCTTGATACATTTGTTTGCAATTGATGGTTAGTGGTGTCTGCCATCCCAGTGAGTTTGCTGTTATTAGGTGATAACTGGACGGGGAAGATGAAATGATCTCCCGTTGGATTATAGCGAATTCCTAATGTTTTAATCGCCTATTCGTAGGTAAAAAAAAGATCAACGATCATGATTTTATCTTCTGGAATCTGTGCTAAGAGGGGTTGATGGTTGCTAGACCATTTACCTAATTTCATTTTCCCTTATGAAATAGTGCTACTAGTTGAGATTGCAGTTGTTCAGCTTCTTCAACGGTGTCAGCGCCTTTTTAGACATCATATACATAAAAATCACGTTTGAGAATGCGACTCGCCTCTCGATGGTGAGCAGACTCATCTTCAGCCAGTTGATGTAGTGTCCGAATAGCGAAATAAGGTGCGGCGGATGTAACATACGTGATGGTACTGAATTGGTATTCTTGCAAAGGTTAATGTTTATTTTCTCTCCAAATGATGGTTTGATAACTCTGATGTTCTTTCTACATTCGTATTTGGCGAAACATCTTCGCGATATCCCCAATTGGAGGTCCAATATGCATCACGTCATTTAGACTTAGACCTGTACATGTCTGCATGTAAACATCGAACATCACCCGAATTTTTGCGGTATCTGTATTTTTCAATACCGCATGGTGAGGTAGATAATAATTCCCTTTATTGGGTCTAACCGGCTTCATATGTTGCAATTTGATGTATGTGGTCATGAAATCCACATATATAACTTTCTCAGGTTGGGGTCTCGTTCCAATTTTTTCTCCAATTGTAAAAAAGTTGGAGTGCTCGATGCGCCTAGAGTGTTCCAATTGGTCTAATTGATGTTCTTTAAATGGGATTTGAACAATGTATCTCCCACTCTGGTCTCGGCTCTTTGTTTGCGAGAAAATCTGTTCACATTAATGTTCGATCTCCGGTCTGCCTCTAATGATCGGAATTCCCTCTTTTTCCCAAAATCTCTCCATATCTTTCTCGTTTTTGTTGCCGATATGGACTGCAGCTTTTTGTGGAACTCCATTGATTGGAGTTGGGCCGGAGAGAAGCTAACCGAAGCTAGTTTTTATTGCGCTACAGGTTTACTTTTCATGATTCGGGTGCCAATAAAGTCGCTGTACACGTCTTTTCCTAGCAGCAGATCGATTGGGGCTGGAAGCTGACATTCCGGATCAGCCAAAACCAATTTACTCCACCTACTATCGTTCTGGCTTCGTTCTATTGCTTGTCCGGGTACATCCATTGTGATTTTTGGCAACACGTACGCCTTAACCTTTAATTTGTATGATGATGGGAAATGCGGTTTAAGGCACTTTGTAACGATGGAATTTTCCGTGTTTGTATGATTAGCATCAATTCCTGATATCTTTACCGTGGTTTGTTGCAGTGGTAACCAAGACGTTGAACCGCGGATTCCGTGATCAAAGAGACTTGTGATCTTGGATCTATTAAAGCTCGTACATTAGTTGGAACGCTACAAATGGAATTGATCGTTACAACGGCTGTTGCCAATATTGTTATTTGAGTAACCTCCAAGGTGCCGATTGATACCCTTTTTTCAGGTCGTTGATGTTGTTCGTGTAACAGCTGATGATGTCTGTAGTTGCAAGTGACACATGCGGGTTTTTCGTCACATATTCAATCCGTGTTTTGCAAGAAGCAATTGGTGCAGATTTCCGCTCTGTTGATGAAATCAATTGATCTTTTTACGCTAATATTGCAAAAGTGATGACACCGCGTGATGAAATGCCCGAGTTCTTGGCAATAAGAATATGTGATCGTAGATTTTGGTGTAATCGGCCTCTGGTGGCCGTTCTCCGTATTTATGAGTACATTTCGCTGGACCATCTACTCAGGTTGGCTGCCCGTGAAGTTACTATGGTTTGTTCAATCCGGAGGACTCCGGAGAACTCTAAGCAGTTCTTTAACGGTGGCACTTCGCGTGGGAGTCGAGGCTGTTGTGTGTCGAAGTCTAACTTCTGCATTACAAGATGTGCGATGATGGCTTCAAATGGGTTTTCCAACTGAAGATTTTTAATGTTGTGCAGCATCTCGATGATGGTGTCATGCAGGTTTCTTCATCAGGCGTTGAAATACCTCATAATTTTCACCAATGGTCTGTAGATGGGCGATTAATTGTGCCGCTTGTTGTTGGAGATGTGATTTTAACGGTTTTTGCACGATTTTTGGGTAAGATTGCAATCCGAGTTCTTAAATCAATTTCAAGATAGAAGAAAATGGTCTTCTGAACAGCCAAACAGACATGTGTGACCTAGTTTTCATAAAGGATAACATCGTTCTTCCATTAAAATGGCTAACTGGACGCGCGATGGAAGTACAATTTCCGCATTCGGAATATAATTTACTTTGCGACTACTTTAAACGATTTTTCTTTACATATTTCCTAATATTTAGTTTTCTAATAAAGGAAAAATTCCGAGCGGATAAATCGTTTCGAAATTATTCTCTTAGTAGGGAAATAAATAGTAGAAAACTTGCAAACAAATTTGACAAAAACGATTAATTTAGCCGTCGAAAAAATCGAACAATATAAAGAATTGTAAAGCAAATTATATTCCGATTGCGGAAATTCCCATCAATTTCGAGAATAGAGCCCCAAGTAGACCAAAAGGTGGGGGGTAAGGAGATTGTCCACTTAAAAACAAAATTAGCAGCCAATCATTACGTGGTGCGCCCCATATAGACATTAAACAACAAAGAGTTCACCACATGAAACCAGTATTCAAGAAAGAAACACTATTCAACTAATGCTATTGATACTCGGAATGGTACAGATGCTGTACCAACAGATGCCCGTATATATTTATATAACACCGAGAAGGTCAATCTGATGGCATTATACTGAATTTAATAATCCGGATATCTTCGAATTATTGGTTGATCCGAATTAATTGTTGGATAATCAAGATAAGAAAATCTTTTTTTTTAACTAAGGCTCATATTTAGTTACTTTTATTTATTGTTATTTGGCAGGAGATTTATACAGCAATGATTGAGATGTTTAACAAAATTCTTCTAAAACATATAAAAAGAAAAAGCCATTTTCCATCTCCCTCAATTATTCTCTATAACGCAGCATAAAATGGTTAGAAAGTCTAGAACCTTTATCTCTATTTCCACTGAGTACCTATAAAAATTTATTTTCTTATACGATTATGTATATCGTGTTCTGGGTACAGCGAATAGATGATACAAGTAGCTAAGCAAATTCCATATAAATATATCGTAAAAATTCTTATGAAATCATAAAAATATTTATTCTTGATTTTATGAGTATCCCTTTTTGTGTTCCTTGGTTTCTTGAGTTGAGTGTGTGTATACACACATAAAGACCAAATACCTTTTTTATTTTTATTCGGTACGAAAATATGTTTTGGTCAATTAAATTTGTATCTTCACCAAAATTGTGGATCTATATGATGGTACACATGTATATTCTCTTCAAATGGATGTATATAAAAACGTGGTGATGTAAAAAAAGGCCTATTGATACCGGAGTTGGCAATCAAATAAAGTATCATTATTGGTGTATTAATAATGGTTTTCGAAAATTGAGGTTTTATTGAATTTGTCTACGTATATATAGTATACGGGTGATTCAGTTCGATGATTTGGATAATTCTGATTGCGTGTGCTTGACGATCGATTTATAATATTACCAAATATCCGTCCAAGCTTTATAAATGTATAGATAAATATCTAGTACAATAATTCTATCTATATGGTTTATACATTTAAGCTACCTGTCAAATATATACCGCGGTTTTTATTTAACAAAAAATATAACCAAATTAAAATTCCATATAAATACACACAAACCACATAAGTTTGCCATAAATAAATTTAACAACTATAAAAACGAATTTCCCACCTTAACGTTTTTCCACCTGGTATGTTTCATGCTCTCGTATATAAAACAATACGGTATATAAAAATATTTTATGCAATGTTAAATGTAATCCGATCGAACAAAAAAAAATATTGGAAATGTATATTTATGTACCTGTCTCTGTATGCTTAAACGTAAATAAAGAAATACGAGAATATACCAAAATTAATTCATAAACATAAATAAATTTTCATAAATTGACAATTTAAATTTAACAATAAAAAAATTAATTTTAAAATTAAAATTGTTTTCTAATTATTTTCGAAATATTTTTTTTAACATACAAATTCAAAATCAATTGACAATTTCTTGTTTTTAATTTCCGATTTTAATTTTTATTTATTTGCAATAAACTATTTTGCCAGATATTACCTATGGAAGCATTGCACAGGATGATGGTTTACAACGTGTGTGTTCTAATTATTGCTAACTTAATGTCTCGATAACTCTTTACAGGCTATTTAGGTTCTAATTCAGATTACTATGACGTCCAATAAATTGCACCAGCAATCATTTGTTCAATTTTTTTATTTTTTTTTTTATTTTATTAAATACACTGAATAGATATTCTGCACTGTTACCCTTTACATACCATGCCGATGAAATGTTGTATTTTATTCCTTTTCATTTAGTTAATGTTAGGTTAAAATAAATCTAGCAAAGATGCAAGCAAAGTTCTTGCTTTATTATAGAGCATTCAATGCTACAAGGGAGTTTTGTATTTAAAGTAATATGAGATGAGAAGGCTTAAGGCATTTTCTCTCTCTCTCTCTCTGGCACTATATCCCATCAAGGGATTTGGCCGCCTCACATGAGGTTTCATAATCATATTTGACCTCCGGTCGCTGGAGCAAGTATGCTAACCACTTTGCCACCGGGGCGGCTTTAGGCATTACTATTTAAAAAAAAACTGACAGTGACAAATTTGGGAATAATTTATTGAGTAACTTCATTCAATGTATTAATATTTTTGAAATCAGGTAATGCTGCTAATCAAATTCACATCCAGCTGCGGTGGTTTTGTCCGAATCAGTTTCCATTTAATTATTGTTTTCATGTTTAATGTAAAGACTTAGATTTTATAACTCAAATATGGGGCAACACACGATTGGTGATGTTCATACTATAATCAGGTTGCAAAACCATGGATTCCTTGTAGCAAAATCGGGTGATGCTATTATAACGACATATGCTAGGCCAAATAATTTAGAAGCATATGAAACTTGCATCTGAGTTAAAAGAAATGAATAATGTGGTTATATTTCCAAGATACAGAAGTAAATTAACTAGTTCGCTCTTCAATTTACAAATCCCAAAATTCCTACAAATTTTTCTAGTCGAATCTTTTAGTCATATCTGTAAAATAGGATTGCCCATCACTAGTTCTAATGCCTTGAGAGCTACACGAACAACATAATTATGAAATTTATTTGAAATTCCTCACTTCCAAACAATTCAATGAAAAAGATGAAATAATTACGACAGTTTGATTTTAAGAACTAGTAGAATCTAAACTTTTATCTACATAAAACGTGCTTGTGTAAATAATTCATTATCATAGCATATCATAATATATCATATCATATTATATAATATCATATCATATCATATCATATAATATCATATCATATCATATATCATATCTTCTCATGTCAATATTAATATCAATATCAATATCAATATCAATATCAATATCAATATCAATATCAATATCAATATCAATATCAATATCAATATCAATATCAATATCAATATCAATATCAATATCAATATCAATATCAATATCAATATCAATATCAATATCAATATCAATATCAATATCAATATCAATATCAAGATCAAGATCAAGATGTGAAGATGTGAAGATGTGAAGATGTGAAGATGTGAAGATGTGAAGATGTGAAGATGTGAAGATGTGAAGATGTGAAGATGTGAAGATGTGAAGATGTGAAGATGTGAAGATGTGAAGATGTGAAGATGTGAAGATGTGAAGATGTGAAGATGTGAAGATGTGAAGATGTGAAGATGTGAAGATGTGAAGATGTGAAGATGTGAAGATGTGAAGATGTGAAGATGTGAAAATGTGAAGATGTGAAGATGTGAAGATGTGAAGATGTGAAGATGTGAAGATGTGAAGATGTGAAGATGTGAAGATGTGAAGATGTGAAGATGTGAAGATGTGAAGATGTGAAGATGTGAAGATGTGAAGATGTGAAGATGTGAAGATGTGAAGATGTGAAGATGTGAAGATGTGAAGATGTGAAAATGTGAAGATGTGAAAATGTGAAGATGTGAAGATGTGAAGATGTGAAGATGTGAAGATGTGAAGATGTGAAGATGTGAAGATGTGAAGATGTGAAGATGTGAAGATGTGAAGATGTGAAGATGTGAAGATGTGAAAATGTGAAGATGTGGAGATGTGAAGATGTGAAGATGTGAAGATGTGAAGATGTAAAGATGTAAAGATGTAAAGATGTAAAGATGTGAAGATGTGAAGATGTGAAGATGTGAAGATGTGAAGATGTGAAGATGTGAAGATGTGAAGATGTGAAGATGTGAAGATGTGAAGATGTGAAGATGTGAAGATGTGAAGATGTGAAGATGTGAAGATGTGAAGATATGAAGATGTGAAGATGTGACGATGTGAAGATGTGAAGATGTGAAGATGTGAAGATGTGAAGATGTGAAGATGTGAAGATGTGAAGATGTGAAGATGTGAAGTTGGGATGATGTGAAGATGTGAAGATGTGAAGATGTGAAGATGTGAAGATGTGAAGATGTGAAGATGTGAAGATGTGAAGATGTGAAGATGTGAAGATGTGAAGATGTGAAGATGTGAAGATGTGAAGATGTGAAGATGTGAAAATGTGAAAATGTGAAAATGTGAAGATGTGAAGATGTGAAGATGTGAAGATGTGAAGATGTGAAGATGTGAAGATGTGAAGATGTGAAGATGTGAAGATGTGAAGATGTGAAGATGTGAAGATGTGAAGATGTGAAGATGTGAAGATGTGAAGATGTGAAGATGTGAAGATGTGAAGATGTGAAAATGTGAAGATGTGAGGATGTGAAGATGTGAAGATGTAAAGATGTGAAGATGTGAAGATGTGAAGATGTGAAGATGTGAAGATGTGAAGATGTGAAGATGTGAAGATGTGAAGATGTGAAGATGTGAAGATGAAGATGTGAAGATGAAGATGTGAAGATGAAGATGTGAAGATGAAGATGTGAAGATGTGAAGATGTGAAGATGAAGATGTGAAGATGTGAAGATGTGAAGATGTGAAGATGTGAAGATATGAAGATATGAAGATGTGAAGATGTGAAGATGTGAAGATGTGAAGATGTGAAGATGTGAAAATGAAGATGTGAAGATGAAGATGTGCAGATGAAGATGTAAAGATGAAGATGTGAAGATGAAGATGTGAAGATGAAGTTGTGAAGATGAAGATATGAAGATGAAGATGTTAAGATGAAGATGTGAAAATGAAGATGTGAAGATGAAGATGTGAAGATGAAGATGTGAAGATAAAGTTGTGAAGATGTAGATGTGAAGATGAAGATGTGAAGATGAAGATGTGAGAATGAAGATGTGAAGATGAAGATGTGAAGATGAAGATTTGAAGATCAAGATGTGAAGATGAAGATGTGAAGATCAAGATGTGAAGATGAAGATGTGAAGATGAAGATGTGAAGATGAAGATGTGAAGATGAAGATGTGAAGATGAAGATGTGAAGATGAAGATGTGAAGATGAAGATGTGAAGATGAAGTTGTGAAGATGAAGATATGAAGATGAAGATGTGAAGATGAAGATGTGAAGATCAAGATGTGAAGATGAAGATGTGAAGATGAAGATGTGAAGATGAAGATGTGAAGATGAAGATGTGAAGATGAAGATGTGAAGATGAAGTTGTGAAGATGAAGATATGAAGATGAAGATGTGAAGATGTGAAGATGTGAAAATGAAGATGTGAAGATGAATATGTGAAGATGAAGATGTGAAGATAAAGATGTGAAGATGAAGATGTGAAGATGAAGATGTGAAGATGAAGATGTGAAGATCAAGATGTGAAGATGAAGATGTGAAGATGAAGATGTGAAGATGAAGATGTGAAGATGAAGATGAAGATGTGAAGATGAAGATGTGAAGATGAAGATGTGAAGATGAAGTTGTGAAGATGAAGATGTGAAGATGTGAAGATGTGAAGATGAAGATGTGAAGATGAAGATGTGAAGATGAAGATGTGAAGATGAAGATGTGAAGATGAAGATGTGAAGATAAAAATGTGAAGATGAAGATGTAAAGATGAAGATGTGAAGATGAAGATGTGAAGATGAAGATGTGAAGATGAAGATGTGAAGATGAAGATGTGAAGATGAAGATGTGAAGATGAAGATGTGAAGATGAAGATGTGAAGATGAAGATGTGAAGATGAAGATGTGAAGATGAAGATGTGAAGATGAAGATGTGAAGATGAAGATGTGAAGATGAAGATGTGAAGATCAAGATGTGAAGATGAAGATGTGAAGATGAAGATGTGAAGATGAAGATGTGAAGATAAAGATGTGAAGATGAAGATGTGAAGATGAAGATGTGAAGATGAAGATGTGAAGATGAAGATGTGAAGATGAAGATGTGAAGATAAAGATCAAGATCAAGATCAAGATCAAGATCAAGATCAAGATCGAGATCGAGATCGAGATCGAGATCGAGGATCAGGATCAGGATTATAAAATTAAAATTAAAATTAAAATTAAAATTAAAATTAAAATTAAAATTAAAATTAAAATTAAAATTAAAATTAAAATTAAAATTAAAATTAAAATTAAAATTAAAATTAAAATTAAAATTAAAATTAAAATTAAAATTAAAATTAAAATTAAAATTAAAATTAAAATTAAAATTAAAATTAAAATTAAAATTAAAATTAAAATTAAAATTAAAATTAAAATTAAAATTAAAATTAAAATTAAAATTAAAATTAAAATTAAAATTAAAATTAAAATTAAAATTAAAATTAAAATTAAAATTAAAATTAAAATTAAAATTAAAATTAAAATTAAAATTAAAATTAAAATTAAAATTAAAATTAAAATTAAAATTAAAATTAAAATTAAAATTAAAATTAAAATTAAAATTAAAATTAAAATTAAAATTAAAATTAAAATTAAAATTAAAATTAAAATTAAAATTAAAATTAAAATTAAAATTAAAATTAAAATTAAAATTAAAATTAAAATTAAAATTAAAATTAAAATTAAAATTAAAATTAAAATTAAAATTAAAATTAAAATTAAAATTAAAATTAAAATTAAAATTAAAATTAAAATTAAAATTAAAATTAAAATTAAAATTAAAATTAAAATTAAAATTAAAATTAAAATTAAAATTAAAATTAAAATTAAAATTAAAATTAAAATTAAAATTAAAATTAAAATTAAAATTAAAATTAAAATTAAAATTAAAATTAAAATTAAAATTAAAATTAAAATTAAAATTAAAATTAAAATTAAAATTAAAATTAAAATTAAAATTAAAATTAAAATTAAAATTAAAATTAAAATTAAAATTAAAATTAAAATTAAAATTAAAATTAAAATTAAAATTAAAATTAAAATTAAAATTAAAATTAAAATTAAAATTAAAATTAAAATTAAAATTAAAATTAAAATTAAAATTAAAATTAAAATTAAAATTAAAATTAAAATTAAAATTAAAATTAAAATTAAAATTAAAATTAAAATTAAAATTAAAATTAAAATTAAAATTAAAATTAAAATTAAAATTAAAATTAAAATTAAAATTAAAATTAAAATTAAAATTAAAATTAAAATTAAAATTAAAATTAAAATTAAAATTAAAATTAAAATTAAAATTAAAATTAAAATTAAAATTAAAATTAAAATTAAAATTAAAATTAAAATTAAAATTAAAATTAAAATTAAAATTAAAATTAAAATTAAAATTAAAATTAAAATTAAAATTAAAATTAAAATTAAAATTAAAATTAAAATTAAAATTAAAATTAAAATTAAAATTAAAATTAAAATTAAAATTAAAATTAAAATTAAAATTAAAATTAAAATTAAAATTAAAATTAAAATTAAAATTAAAATTAAAATTAAAATTAAAATTAAAATTAAAATTAAAATTAAAATTAAAATTAAAATTAAAATTAAAATTAAAATTAAAATTAAAATTAAAATTAAAATTAAAATTAAAATTAAAATTAAAATTAAAATTAAAATTAAAATTAAAATTAAAATTAAAATTAAAATTAAAATTAAAATTAAAATTAAAATTAAAATTAAAATTAAAATTAAAATTAAAATTAAAATTAAAATTAAAATTAAAATTAAAATTAAAATTAAAATTAAAATTAAAATTAAAATTAAAATTAAAATTAAAATTAAAATTAAAATTAAAATTAAAATTAAAATTAAAATTAAAATTAAAATTAAAATTAAAATTAAAATTAAAATTAAAATTAAAATTAAAATTAAAATTAAAATTAAAATTAAAATTAAAATTAAAATTAAAATTAAAATTAAAATTAAAATTAAAATTAAAATTAAAATTAAAATTAAAATTAAAATTAAAATTAAAATTAAAATTAAAATTAAAATTAAAATTAAAATTAAAATTAAAATTAAAATTAAAATTAAAATTAAAATTAAAATTAAAATTAAAATTAAAATTAAAATTAAAATTAAAATTAAAATTAAAATTAAAATTAAAATTAAAATTAAAATTAAAATTAAAATTAAAATTAAAATTAAAATTAAAATTAAAATTAAAATTAAAATTAAAATTAAAATTAAAATTAAAATTAAAATTAAAATTAAAATTAAAATTAAAATTAAAATTAAAATTAAAATTAAAATTAAAATTAAAATTAAAATTAAAATTAAAATTAAAATTAAAATTAAAATTAAAATTAAAATTAAAATTAAAATTAAAATTAAAATTAAAATTAAAATTAAAATTAAAATTAAAATTAAAATTAAAGTTAAAATTAAAATTAAAATTAAAATTAAAATTAAAATTAAAATTAAAATTAAAATTAATATTAAAATTAATATTAAAATTAAATTTAAAATCAAAATCAAAATCAAAATCAAAAACAAAATCAAAATCAATTTATCTATCTATCTATCTAGCCTCCTCTGTCCACCATATTGGAGTGATAAAACTCATTCAGGGAGCTTGGTCTTGGCAATATGTTTGTTTTATAAAATACGGAACGACTTCATTCGACAATAAGTAAGGCAGAATCTGTATATCATGTTGCTTCGTTTACACCAAATTAAGTGTGTCCTACTGGAACATAATTTTTACACATTAAACACAATAATTATATCAAAGTATTATCGGTTTCTGTTGGGTGATTTGGTTAATCGGTGTCACAATTCGAATTGCGTAAAGAAACCCATGGCAGACAGATGAGGTGAAACCGACCATTCGCAATAACTTCATAGTGCGGCTCGCCAAAGAATGTACTTGGAAATAATAGCTTATCCGCGTACCTTCTTAAATGATATTCCACGGTACGGTTTGGTTACGAGGCGCTATATCCAAACTATCGCCTTCTTAGGCGCCAATATCTCTGGTACCGGTTCAGCGCGCATCTTTTCGATGTTTACAGGATCCTTTCTTCTTGCTGTTCGAGTTATCACCCAACGCCCATGGTCCTGATGTTGTACAGACGATACAGACTCGAATTTATCTGTACTCTAAACCGCGCCATTGTTGTCCGTTTGTCCACATAGCCGAAGAGATATACTGATTTGTCGGCTAGATTGCGCTTTTTACTAACCAGTATGGAAGTCCACCTCAAGCATAGCATCTACATCATCAGCCAACGTGATCAGGGCGACTATTCTAGTAACAGAATTTTGTTACTGGATAGTGACCATTTCCAAGTTGCGCATCTAACATGATGTCGCTACATGCCAATTAACAATGGATTGTATACATTTTTTTAGTGAGTTTGCATAAATCCTTGTAAAACCATATTCGAGCGTAAAAAGAACACTCGATTTACTAAACACTAACTTGGAAACGATGCCACATTATAATTAATATTCTTCCAAAAGATTTATAATATTTTCTTTAGGTACGAAATTCTCATTTAAAGGAACCAAAATCCATATTAACTCTGTTATAATAAAATTCAATCTAACCGAAAATAAAAATTTAAGTATGTATTTTGGTAATGTACAAGATGTTATTGAAACGAAGCAGAACAACAAAAATTCAAGTAGTTTTTTGTTGAGTGGAAATGTACTAAAAGCTCTTCATTTCTATTTTATAGCATATTTATGGTATATTTCCACTCAATATTGTAATTTTATTTTGTTTGAAGTACTTGCGGTTTATATACACACACACAAATAGCAAACTTAAGAGATGAAATCAATAATTTCTAATTGATTAAAGATGATGGAGGAATTAAAATCGAAAATATTGGGTTCTCGTATACTTGTAAAAAAAATATTTTAGGTTATATTTTCACTCAATTAATTTTTTCTTCATATATTACGAATATAGAATATTCTAACGGTGTTGAGACCTTCTTGTTTTTTATGTCTTTACGCGTATATATAGCGATAATTTTTCTTCGTGCGCCTTAAGTTTTATTATCGAGCTTTTTAATCTTCCCCCATTTTATTTTTATTTACGTGTTTTTTATTGTTATACGTTTCGTGTAAATTCAAGTAGACACGTAAGTTGATGCGAAGCTTTTTTCAACTTTTTCGTTTTTATATTAAGACTTTTTATTTTAAGTGAATTTTTTTGATTTAAACATTTATTTTTATTGCTCCTCACTGTGTATTAATTAAATTGGGGTGTACCCCATACTTGATTATGGCCGTTATGATATCATTACTACTTTAATATAAGATTGGTTGTTAGTGGTGGTTCAACATTATACGATCTTGAATCGCCGCATTCTCTACGGATCCAAACACAAACACTTTGCTTTAAGATTGTAATGTAAAATGATACATTTTACTCATGATACGTGACTCGTTTTATAGGTATCACCTGTACGTAATACATATTTACAAAAAAATGTATGTTATATGAAAAAAAATAAGAAGACGAGAAAAAATATAAAATTTAGATTAAAAATCACAAAACCTTATATATTTAATTACTGTGTATTTGAAAATATTAAAGCATTTTTTATTATATGCTTTGCAACTTTCAATCCACTTCAGTTATCCGTGTCACAAGCAAAGGGATGTTTTTACTGCCACAAAATAAAAAAAAAACCACCGAAACCTCAAATCATAAACATTTTGAACCGCACAACCGAGTTAAGTGTATCACGAAAAAATACTGCAAACGACAAAATAAGACTTTTTGGGAAAATGTTGGGCTTGCCTGGGTGTGTGTGTGCATGGGTAAAAAATAAATTATAAACCAGGCATTACGAAGAAATCCAAACCGGTATAGTAGAAGAAAAGTGGTAGAAAAACTAAAAACAAAATTGAAATTTATTGGTTTTGAATTGAAAAAAGAATAAAAATGAAAAAGACAACGGAAAATATAATAATTTTCCTTTTGTTTTGTTTCTTGTGTTGAATATTTGCAGATAAATTTTTATTTATTTTTTGGTTTTTAAAATGTCATTGTTTGTGTGTGTTTCATTTTCGTCGCCTAAGCAAGGAAATATTATAGCAAGAACTGGGAAAATCATAATAAGAAAGAGTAGAATAAAATGTATGGTATTTAAGAAACGATTTTTAGTTGATTTTATTGTTGATTAAACAAAGCTTCGAAGCAAAATAGCCCTCTCGCTGGTCTTTCAAATATGAAAGCATCGACCTGAGTGAGTGGTAGTTAGATGGAGCCAAGTTTGAAGAACACGCCGCATGCTGTAAAATTGTTCAGCCTGTAAGAAGATGAGTTTCGGGATCGATTTAGCTGTAAAATGGTATTTTATGATCCAGATCATCACTAATTTGATTAATTGTACCTGGTAACATTCAGCTATAACAATTTCACCAGGCTACCGAAGCGCTCGTAGTATATGACTCCTCTTTAATCCAACCAGAAACACAATAACACTTTATTGGCAAGAATATTCATTTTTGCAAATTATGTTGATGGCTAGCCTGGATCAAGCCATGATTTTCTATCTTTTGGATTATCGTACAAAATCCACTTTTCATCACCCGTAATGATTTTGTGCAATAAATTCTGTATTTTGTACCGATACAATAAACATCTGCTAAACTGCGTTGAATGACTCACACAATGTTGTATGTTCATTTAAAATTAAATAAACTTTCAATGTTGGAACTTGAAACCTCTTTCGTAGACTAAACAAATTCCGGGGCCGCGCTGCTATAATTCGGCTCGTTATAGGTATGGATCAGGTGGAGCTAGCTACTGATGAGTGGCACGGTTACAATGCAAGAACATAATGATCCAGATTATTTCCAGGCATAGACAAATCCAGTTGGTTAAATAGATCATATAGTGAAATGATGATTTTGATGCGTATAATCCCTCTTTTCTGTCTACAGTGCAATGGGATCCAACGTTTCCCTGATTTTGGAATCTATTTCGGTTGAGCGATGATGAACAATTCTTTAACTTTCAGCATGCAAACCGTTCTTATGGTGACTACTCCAGTTCCTTGAAAGTTATTGTGGTTAATCTTGAACCACAAAGCATATCAACAGTTGTTTCATTGGGAACTATGAATAAACATTCGTTAGGAGCCTAAAGTTTGATCCAATGGTTTGTGTTGTTTATTATTATGATGGTGCATTATAGGTTCCAGCCAATATACGATTTATTATAACTCCGTTAAAATCGTCAACTCCCGTTTAACCGTACAATCATCAGCTCGGAATCCATGTTCAACGCCATCGTATCTTGTCATATTGCTACCACACATTGATTAATAATGCTTTTTTTTTTATTAAATCACGGCTTTATTTACATGTCAATATGTTATAATATTATGCTTTATAATTAAAGTGCGCGGTATGTTTCTTGGAGTCTCACCCGCGTGTATATTATTATCTTTTAAATAATAAAAAAGGTCAGTTACTTTAATGTGTGTTTTAATATCAGAATTTTACTTAATTGTGAAACCAATACGCTTTCTATTTGAATAAGTCCGAAAGCGAGGATGGAGTGGTTTTGGGCTGCTGGCTTCAGTGTTCGCAACCCTCCGCCACTCTCACTTTCGGCTCATTATCCTTTATCGTATTTTGTTGTGTTGGGTTGTTTTCTAATTGTTTATGTAGATCCTGGTTGCGCGGTTGAGGGTAGTGGGAGGCAATTGGTTTAGCCAACAATATTTGTCGGAGCTTGTTGCACTTCTTGGGCACTCTATAAATACATTGGAGAAATTATATCTATTATGTCGTATAAATACTCATCTAGGTGAGCGAATATCTGATCATTGAATCGTTCTCGTTTCTGCGTCTTTCCAGGTGGTAAATGAGCGGATATCTTGTCGTCTCCTGCTGTATTTATCCAATTTTGTCCAGGTAGATGAATGTTTCAGGTCCCGGGTTGTTTTGGCGCTCGCAGCTCGTCTTGTTGATGCTATCTTCGGTATAGTATGTGGCAAATATTAACGAGTTGTCTGTGTTCGCGGACGATCTCCTAATATGGTTTCGGACCAACGATAGAATATGCAAATCGATTTTGTCTTCGCCAAATTGATTGTATTGTATTTGATTTGATATATATAATGTCTGTAGTTTGTGCTGGCTTTGTGGAATGCTCCTTGTTAGTATCTTAGGCACTTCCATTCAAACACATTTTCTAATCAATTTGATATTGAAATTAACAGTTCCGATAGAATTTGTTATCTCGTTGGGCCTACAATATCTATAAATTTGCAGATCATCCGCGAAAAGGTGATATTTGCATTGAGCGATAACTGCAGGTAGGTCGTTTATATACATCATGAATAAAAATGGACCTAATACCGATGGGAAACACGGCAATTAGTATAACAAGAGCTTGAGATTCCTGAATTAGTTCTAACCGATGGTGTTCGATTTGATAGCTATGACAAAACCAAATGACAAGCCGACATTGAGAATTGGCGAAGTTTGCTAACCTAAATTGAATGATCAATTTTATAGAAAGGTTTACTAAAGTCTAAAAACCAGCGTATAAAGATAACCCTTGTCTATGGCCCTGCGGCTGTCGTCATTGATATATAGTAAAGCACTATTAGTGCTGAAATGACGTCTGTAAGCAAACCTGGTGCATTGATAGTAAATTTTCCGATTCAACGTAAGTTAGGATTTGTGATTTTAGTATTTTTTCAAAAACTTTTTTCAAAGCAGGAAGAAGACTAATAGGGCGAAAATCAGATAAGCATTTGGGATTTTTATTCTTGGGAATGGAAATTATAATTGATTGCTTCCATCTCTCATGAAAGATAGAAAACGTTATTAAGCTATTGAAAATATATGTGAGTTTAACGAACTTAATTGGTATTTTAATTGGTATTGGAATCTAAAGCATCCATAAGGTCAGTGATATCGATGTTATTAAAACTAAAGTCACCTTCCATCGAACTGGAGTTCATTAATACATCAAAAGTTAGTAACCTCCACTCAAAGAGCACTGTTACGAGAAAAATAATTATAGAACTCATTTGGTGAAAATTGTGTAGATGATTGAATGGAACCGGCAGATTTTAATTTTTTCCAAAAAACTTTCGAAGGAATGGTTGGGTGCAATATAGATGAAAAATATTTGGCATTTGCGCATTTTATAATATTATTACTCCTATTTCGTACTGCTTTATATTCTTGGTACAGTTCAACTCTTCTTGTACGCTTCCACTGACGTAAAATAAAATCGCTGAAATTTATGGTATCCCTGATCTCATCTTTAAATCAAGGCGGCTGTTTAGGTTTGGGTGGTATAGTCCTTAGTGGCACAAATTCTTCAAACAAGTCTACAACTAGTTCTGTAAAGTATTCTACTTTACCAACAGGATTATTAAAATTGTTAACCATCCTCCAATTTAAATTATTACATTTATCAAACAAGTCTGATAACCTAATGCTATTGTAGTCACGAAACGAAATTTTTGGAATTGATCTCTCATGTTTAATATCATAGGAAAAATAAAGAAGATTGTGATCACTAAATCCAACAATTTTATCCGTATTAGAAATAATACAGTCCAATAATGAACTAGAGTATGACGTGAAATATGTTGGCTCGGTGTTCACAGGAGTGAGAGAAAATTCAGTTAGCAACCTTTTAAATTTTTTCTTTGTCGATTTAGTTCCTTTGAGGTCACAATTGAAGTCACCGCACAGTACAATATCATTATAGTTAACACTATAATTTTGCAAGAAGGTCCCAAAAATTTTAAGGAAATTTTTATTCGGTGGTTTATATGCAACAACCAACTATGAGAATTACCTCCAAATTAGGTGCACAATGACCGTACACCAGTTTCCACCTCCGGTTTTTTTGCATCCAAATTTCGTTCCAATCGTATAATATATTATATCCAGAAAGACAAATAGAAGCGTCCGGGATGCGATCTGGGAGCCATGTCTCAACAAAGCAGAGAGTATCAAGTTTTACGCCGCACACTAACTCTTTTATTTCATCAATCTTGTGAAAAATAATACGAGTGTTTAGAAAAGAAAAATTGAGACCTTTGTACCTATTAATTGAAGATTTGAGAACCACATTGCTTAATATTGAAGAAGAAGCCAGTGTTGTGCCTATTTTTTACATTACGTAACATACTCGGTTTTTTACGTGTAAAATACGTAGTTTACACATAATAATTTTTTATAAAATGTAAAATATAAAAAATTTTCGTAACTAATTCAAAAATCTTTGTTTTCTATTCTAAAAAAATAAGTTATTAGCTGAGAAACAAACCGTATTTTCTTTGAAAAAAATAATTATTTTATATTTTTCAGCAAATATTTTACTTTTAATTATAACTAATAAATTAGAAATAATATAAACAAAATCAAAAATTATTTCAAAAGAAGATTGATGAGTTGTATAATTCTCAATTGTTGTATACTGTTGTATACTTTTCACTAAAGTTAGCCCTGACGTCTTATAGTTTTTAGAATGTATACAACTCCTGATTTAATTAAAGTTTTATAAATACCTCCAGATTTGTAGATTTGCTTGGCCTCGCCAAGATAATGATTGTTTAACCTTGCCCTGAAAAGTTACTTGATGCTTTTAGCGCAAATTTAATTATTATTGGAGAGGCACTACTGCTCATCGACGTTTCACTTTTAGTCCGGAAGGCAGGAAAACTGTGATCGTTACAGTTGAAAGTGATTGAAGTACTAATTTTAGCAACAACATTAGCAACAACTTCATTGGTTGTAACAGGAACTTGCGTAATTACTATATCGCAAGATCTTTGTCCGGTCTCTAGATAATCAATCATTACCCTTAGACGTACAATTTTATCACCCTGGTCATTGATTTTAGGGATAATTACTTCAATTTGATCCTTGAAATCACTCAAATGTGAATAAATACATTTAAGCAAGTCTTGCTTGACATTTTTGGCAAAACCGTCAAATTCATCCGCGAAGCTAATTATTTTTGATGTCGAATTACTATTAAGTGACATGGTTCAAACAGCTGAGTTTTAAGATGATATACGCCACACACCAAGTCAGTTGAAACGAAAAACAATTCAATTATAAAATTAACTGTATAGCGGTAATCTATCGATTTTCCCGTATACTGATGCAATTAAACACCACACTTTATGTTTTTAAAATATATCGATTGTGTTTTAAGAGGAAGCACATATCACATAAAATAAAAAATTTTGGATTGTTGGGGATTCCAGCTCTGTTGCACTAAAATTATTACGTAATTTACGATACGTTTTTTTTTACAGAACGGCTGTTTTCGTAATAAGATAGAATAACTAAAACACATTGTTGTGTTGTAAAAGAACAAAGGACTTAATATATGTAGCATAGTTTCAATCTGATTGAAATCTGGTTTATTTTCCAAAAATCAATTAGACAATGAAGATAAAATGAAATAAAATTGAGTGGCCTGATGAAAATCAAGAAGCCGATTTGGAAGAATTTAAAACGCTCCCAGCAACCGATCATGAAAAATATGATCTATAGAAAAAAATTTAATAAAAAAATTACTAACCAGCTTTAAATTACTCGCGAATTATATAATTATTCTTTTAATGCCACCACGAATCCCCCGCTCCCCCCCCCCCCCCCCCTTCCACTATTTAATGGAAATAATACGTGATTTGTAAAAGACGGTGCTCCTCGGAGTATCGTATAATATTTCCAGATTAACAGAAAACGCGTTTTAATTTTTTCATCATATTGGCGCAGATCCGACGAAGTCTTTTTTGCGCCCCAATTAGTTTTTTTCTCGTACCCTAACATACGCAGAAATTTAGCAGGGAACGTAAATATATTTTTTTTAATTGTTAACTATGCGATCTGTTTCGGAGCTCAAGGCTCACCCTGCTCTTCCGCGGTTATACTTTTTACGCCTCCTGGCCGACTCGAGGACATATGGCTATATGACTGATTTAAGACCATCTGAACATTGCAAGCCCATGCCAGCCTATACTGGCATGGAAGATGGGTCGGCCATTGGGTTTTGCACACCGACAGGGGGTCATAGATGTGTTACATTTCTCCACAAATCGTAATCTGAATCTCAAACGCCAAAGCTTTAACCACTGTCGCATTTGGTCGGGAACGTCAATACTTGACGTTGATTAACCAATTTGAGTTTATTCGCAAAGGGACATAACATTACTCCCGAATTTATTTTATTACAAATGCACCTAAATTTGAAAAATATCTTCCTTGAACTTTCCAGGCGCATGATACAACTTACCAGAATTTTGGAAAAATGGTTAAATAAAAATCTTTAGTTTCCGCCTAAATTTCTGAAAAGCTACAGTGATAACTATGTTGGCAAAAGGATTTCGATTTCGTAAGTTCTGAAGTAAGTTTCACTTCAATAAGGATACTGAGAATGGTAATAGAACCTAAATGTTCGCTCAAATAACAGACAAACTTTTCCGTCAATGTTCACAGTTCATTAAAAATTTAGGAGGTCAAAACTTTACAATATAAATTGGAAACATACACACGTGAGAGCAAAAACCTAAAGAACAAAAATAAATTTTGAAACGAAAAACAATTTTCTTGAACTTCCTACAAAGAAACAAATAATCTTGAAAAAGAATTTTTTGCCTTGTATTTTTCATTTAGAACCACGATAAAAAATCCACTGTCGAGCAAAATACCCAGCAACATTTTCGATTTTTCAATCGAACATTTTTTTTCACTTCATTAAACTTACTTTTCTCTACATTTATATACTTGTACATACGGATTGAAAAATGTAACCAAAAAATTGAAAGAAAATTTTCATTATCGTTGTGTACTGTAAGAACATTTCTGTTGCTACAAGAAAAATATTCTGGATATACAACAAGAAAACCAAAGAAAAATTTCTTCCAACCAATTTTGCTCCGATTTTGCCTGTAACTTTATATGTTTTTTATTTTTTATTTATTTTTTTTTTGCTGCTGGAAAATAAATAAAAAGACATTATTATATTGTGTAATCGAAACGTGGATGGAAAACCTCAAACAACCTGCACAAAATAAACAAAAAAATCGAAAAAACTTTTATTGCAAAAAAAAAAAAATTGAATGCCTAGGTATACGATCGAATTGGGGGACACTATACCATATTCGTCTAGCTCGTATAAGAATTTGTTCTTAGATATAGACATGTTGAAAATATTGGACATAAAAATTGTACATAATCTCGTATATAGTTTTTGCCTCAATATACACCAAAAAAAAAAAATTAAAATTGCAATCATCGTTTCGATTTTCATAAAACCACCACAACAGCAACAACAAAATACCCTAAAAGAACCAAATATACGGAAAAAAAATTTTCTTCATTCTTTCCCAATTCAATTTGATAGCACCGCAATGAATTTCCTCCGCATGTATGATCGATCAACCGCAAAACCAAAAACCAAAAAAAAATATTGTGTACATATGTATGTATAAGTATATGGATGCGGTATGTACATCACATTCCATCTTTCTAAGACGAGATTCCGCTGTCGTTGTTGCTGTTAATTTCAGTTTATTTGTATTCGATGAATGATTTTCAATCGAACCATTTCTTCTTGACGTAAATGCTTACCTTACAAATATATACGAGCGTACACATTTATGTACATTTATTTATGTTAGCATTTTTGCTGCTGCTGTTGCTCGCTCGTAATAGTTTTTTACTATATGCTACATGTATTGCAATATAAAATTGGAAAATATACATTTCAAAGGAATATCGTATCGGATTAAACAGAATTAGCATACATAGCAGAAAATCCTTTCACGTTTACAAAACTAAATAAATTTTGTATACATTTATGTGATGTAATTGAGTTATGGCTTGCAATTACGTGTCTTGTTAAGCATAAAGATTATAAATCGTTATGAAAGACCATTGAGTTATTGAAATGCTTAATCACAAAACAGCATTGGTCGTATTTAAAATGTGGCTGGTGAAGCCGTAGTTTTAGCATCCTTAATAACCAGAAATAGAAATTTTATAATTAACACAATCATTGTTAACTTATCTTTAAAGTCTCTCAATGTGCCATAATTATATCCGAAGCCTTACATGCCTTAGGGCTGTTGAATGTTAATTTACGAAGCACGAAAATTTAGAATAATGAAACCAGACAATCTAGACAATCCACAGTTATCCAATTTTCTAGAATTTTTCTACCAAACCAACTTTTAATGGTCACTTGGTTATCACCCAAACTCCCACATCGTTCACTGAACATCAATATAAATGTGCTCAGTACCAGAAGTTTAAACATACTTTATTTTGCAAACGCTCAGCAGGCAAATGGAACTGGCGAAACTGAGGATGCTTCCAAAAATTCAAAAGGTTGTTGCTACTCTTGAATGCTATATATAGGCAATATCGGTCATGCTCCTGCTCGATTTATAAAATACTAGCTGAAGTATCCGGCTTTGCTCGGGTTAAAATTTAAATTCAACAGCTGTTTTTTTATTTTATAACTAATTGGAAATACAATAAAATCCCGCGGGTGTACCGCAATGCTTGCTTTGATTCGTCCTCCAGGAGCTAAAACATTTGAAGTCCCTATACTCATGAACATGCCACATTCAACTGGGAGTAAGTGAAGCTTGGACTTTCTAAATATACATCTGCAAACTTAAGGGATTGTCCTTGAGCTTTGTTGGACACGTTTGAAGCTGAATGGCGAGTTTATGAATACGTCCTCTCCTTTTGCAATCCTCGTTAATACAGTGGCTTCGATGACATTTGGCAAAAGACTTTTGACGTAGTGCCGTGTTCCATTGCATAGTTTTGGCGGGTCCAGGTTCCGCAGAAGCATTATTGATAATCGCATTATTGATTAATTTGAAGATACGAGAAGGCATTCCAGGTTACTCCAGGGTGCTGAGTAAATTACAGTGGGTGTATTTGGCTCTGCATCGGTTCGTTAATTTAATTCACGCGTTCATTTTTGGGTGCAATAATGGCTCTCTTTCGCATACCCAATCATGATTTTTGAAGTATTTAACAATGTTTTGGTATATTTTCTGAATAAACTGTTCAATGGACGACACTAACTGCCAACAATTCTCAGTATATGTGCTCTCGGTGGTCAGTTTATCAAAGCAGAAAGTGCCACCGCCAATCTGCAGCAGTTTTGCTACGAATCGCTGCGCATCTGTTTCTTGCTGGATGCGAATTCGAATATTTGTTGACAATTGGAATTTATGTGCTTATCCACAGAGCTGAAGCTTTCAGGCAGGCGTTAAGCTCATCGGCAAGTGTTGATCGCGTTAATTACGAGTGGCGTTTGGCAAAAATCACCAGCCAGAACCCACAATAATCTCCCATCAGTTCACTACTCCCTTTTAGGTATTGTAATGTACTGTTAAAAGCTTCCAATGATTTTCAGTGCACCATCGTGCACTCGTCCCATACGAGGAGTTTGCACAATCTTAACACTTGAACTTGACCAGAATTCTGGCGTTTATTGCAGATAGGACTCTCAGTTTCTGTTCTGTATCAATATTGTGAGGTAATTTCAAAGTAGAGTGGGCTGATCGCCCTCCACCCCTTGCCTCATACGTATCTCAGCTTGTTTGAGATTTATAAGGAATGTTATGCCTGTGCCGCCAGGTGCATTAAAGAAAAATAGACCGCCGCACGATGTTCTTACGCATTCCATGATTCCATTATTTCTTTCTGGAGCTTGTACCCGAGCTGTAGCAATGATTAGTGAATGAAATAATTAATGCCCCATTAAATATTTATGTTAAAAAGTTGGTAAAACGGTAAAAAGTTCGGATCAGCGTGGTTCCTATGGGCATCAAGAAGTACATCTTCGCTCATGCTCTCCTTATATTTTTCCCATAGGCTGTCCAGATTTAGTGGGTTGATTTTAGTTAACATAATGGCGAAAATGTTTCTAATTTGCACTGGCACACACGATAAAGCTGCTCCAGAAAATGGCATTTCCCTCGCAGTGGCGTTCATTCCCGAGTAAACCCAGTATTTGGCATGCTTTTCTGAATGTTTGACAAGCTTCGCCATCCACAGTCGTCAAAGCCATGAAAGATGTTGGTTCTCGAACGTTCTGAAGCATTTTTAGAAAATAACACTCGCTATTGTTCAGCCTGCTTTCTCGCTGCTCTTCATTTTCCGTAGTCCTAGATCCTTTAGTCCTAGTTCCAGCCGGCACTCTCGCTTTTCAGAAGTCTGAGATGTTCGCTTAAGTTTCATTTTCTATTTGTCGCCGTAGTTTTATCTTGTTGTAAGTCCAAAATCACATTTTTTTGGCTTTCAACGATTATATATGTAATTTTCGAGTTCTTTCTAAATCTCTAATCAAGACTGTTCTATCTACAATAGTTTTAGTGTTACACAATGTGCATTTTGGTGTAACTGCCTAACACAATTATTTAGAATCATTCGATTTTGTTGTATATCCACACCACAATAAAATTATTTTGTATGCATTTGAACAAAATTACACAGAATTTTATAGATGCAATATATAATCATTCGATTTTGTTCTAACTCCCACGGTTTTCTAATTCCTTCAATTTTAGTGGCGTATGGTAATGTGTTTATCGCGTGGTTAAATAGTATAAATAGAAACCGCCACGTTGCATTATAATTAGTCGAATCTGAACAAAAATTGAACAAACATTTTCAGGTTCCACAAATTGATGCTATTGAGAGGTATCTGCGGAATCATTAACATTTTTTTTTTTCAATTTAGTAGTAATACTAACGCTCCATGCAAACGTGGAATACAAATATTGCTCGTGTGAATGTGGGTTTATGTGGGAGGTGTGGTTATGAGGGTGGTCAGAGTGGTGATATGGCAGGTGGAGGTAGCGGGTGGGATCAGGTGTTTTGGCTTTGGGATGGGAATTGGGATTTGATGGATGAGGGTTTGTGTGGGTGGTGTGCTTGTGGGAGTGGGTACACTCAAAAAAATAATAGGGTAATATTTACAAAAAATATAAGTAAATTTAAGTTAAAATCTCTGTTGAAATTGAGCCTAAGTACCGCAACGTAAACTTCACAAATTTTGTAATGTAAAATTAACTTCACACTATGTAACAATATTTTATAAAAAAAATTATCTCGTTGCATGTAATATTTACTTCGCATTTTGTTGATTGAACTTATTGGATGAAATAAAATGAAAATATAAAATACGTAAAATGAAAATTGGTGTACATGTTAGATTAATTTTTATTTAAGTAAAATTTACATTTTGCTTAGTAGAAATAATATAAAAAAAATATCTCTCAATTCTTAGGTAAATGTTAATTTTACTTATAGCAAAGTAAAATACACACTATAAAATCGTGGTTCTTTTGGATTTTTTTTTAGTCCATGCCATCTGTTTTTGGGGCCGAAGCACTCCCTGCTTCTTCGCGGTTTATTTTTCCGTGTTACTTTGCATTCCGACAGGGGGTCATAGATGGGTTCTTTTGGATGATAACAAAATATTTGTTATTTCATCGAGATGAGTTCTCACCATTTCAAAACCGATGAGGTAAAAATCTTTAATTAAAAGATTCGATCCTCATCAAATTCCGTAGTTATCAAACTACGAAAATAATGTTTCACACTTCATGAATTTAAATGAATTAAACATAAATTGACCTAGCGAATTATATTCAAAATGTAATAATTATTGTTAAACATCGCCGATGTAAATTTAACACACCAACTTGCCAGCTTTACTATGCAAGTGTAAATTTTTGTTAAAAAATTTATTTTACATTGTCTAAGTAAATTTTACTTGTTAACAATAAAAAAAGAATATAATGATGATTTTTTAATTTACACGATTTTTACGTATGATAAAGTACTTTTAACTATTTTAAAGGTTTTGTTTCATTTTATTTTGACAAATTGTTTTTACATTTCAAAAAAAGTTATTTTAACTTTGGCTAAGTAATGAGAACTTTTTAGATTTTTACTTAGCATGGGTAAATAATGTAAAATATTATGTTAGTATTACAATTTTAAATTTACTTAGCAGGTTAAGTAAAAATCGCATCGATTATTTTTTTCAGTGTATGGAGGTGTTAACGGATGATGATATTGGTGGTGCGGTATATAGAGTAGTGCGGATGAGATGGGTTTTTGAGGTTTGAATTTGATAGTGGGTGGGGGTGGTAGTAATGTTTAGGTGTGGTGGTTTGCAGTTGATTGGGGTCGGTTCGGCTGGGTTTAGATGGGGTTTAGTGGGTGTGGGTTTGTGATATTTGAGATATTCAAATCATACATTACATCTTTATAGGCAAGAAAAATGATTATAGAGTTCGGTTACGAATTGTTCCCGTCTTTTTTTAATTAGTCGACGCTCGTCGTTGTCGCTCTTGTTCTATTTCGAGGTTTAAGTCGGCCAAGATAAATGTTTGCCAGTTTAAATACAAAGTGCCACCGGAAAACAAAGAGATCAACATTCAATGTTGATATACATGCCTGAAATTGATAAACAATTTTATGAAATATATTAGAATTTTTTGTTATAAATAAATATACTGGGGCGGAATCATGAAATACGACCGGAAAATTTAAACGAATTTAAAAATATTTTCAAACTTATTAGATTAAAAGTATTCAAATTTACCATGATGGATGCAGACTGATGTTTAAATGGAACTTCTATAATATTTGAAGAGCAATGGCTAATCTCCAACAAGATTTTCAAAATTCATTTTTTACCGGTACAACATTTTCGTTTAAAACTGCTCGATTTAGAAGTAGTTGTCCAATTAAATTTTTATGTTAAACTGTTATTTATTTGAGTTTTCATACAAAATATTTAAGCCAACTTTGACCATTTTTTCGAAATGTTTTGTGTTTGTCCAATGAAATATTTTCTAATAATTCATTTTTTCGGTCAGATTTCATGATCTTGCCCGTTTACATCAAAATAATTATATATTTCCGGAAATTTTACAATTTTGAAATACAAAAGACTTCAATGCCATCTCATGAAATGAAGTGGCGACGAACCTGGGACGAGAAATTTGAAATGAATTTCGAAAATCTTGTATGAGATTAACCATTGCCCTTAAAGAATTATAGAAAATTGCATGTATACATTAGTCTGCATCCATCATATAGTAAATTTGAATACTTTTAATCTAATAAGTTTGAAAATATTTTTAAATCCGTTTAAATTTTTTCCGGTCGTATTTCATGATTCCGCCCCTGGCTAAAATAAACTGAATTTGAAATTGAGTGTTGTGATAACCCGGTATTTTGAATTAATAAATTAAATCTATTTTAATAATTTCAATTTTATTTTATTTTTCTATGCAATAAATAGAATAAATGGGAACAAAAATATGTTTTAAATGTTGCTTTGGTATAAATTGTCAAAATTGTGTGTAAACTTTAGAAAACTCAAGAGTTTTATCTAAATTTGATCTTGATATTTTTAAATACTTTCCACAAGCAATAACTATCTTCTTTTTTAATTAGATCATTAAAATATTGAATCTTATCTCATCGCGTGTGTAATTCGTGGAAAATTGGTGTATTTCCTATATTTCCTTCAATTTTCATATCTCTATTTTACGCAGTAGTTTTGTTGTATCACCATCATTTGGTTTATCTCCAGAAAAAAAATTGAAAAGTGGACATAGAACAAACTATTTTTGGAAATGCCCTCAAATTTTTCAAATGTTTCCGGAAAAATAGTTTTCTACAGAAAAACTTGTGAGCTTAAAGTTTAAGTTAAATCGTGATCTATGGTTAAGTGTAGTTAGAACTGGTGTTTTATTTGATAATTTTACTGTACATGGCGTTAATATTTAAACCGGAATGTCTCTAAACCAATGGTAGTTACACTAAGATTAGTTCTATCTGCGACGCAATGTTAATCCAAAATTAATATCTTATGATTTATTTGATTTGGTTATTTAATTAAAATATTAAATTTATTCGGGTTTGGTTACATAACACGACTGTATTAACAAATTAAACAATTTTTGATTGCTTTGAACAATCCATTCCGTATACTCGCAAAAAAACTGTATTGCCATCACCTCCTTGGTATAATAGCGAATTACGAGCATTACGCAACCGTAGAAACAAACTTTGGCATAGATTTCTAAGAACTTTATCGAACTCTGATCACTCTAACTATTTGATTAGTTATAATGATTTCAGTAGTTTATCGGACGAACTTTATGGGAATTACATCAGACTCATGCAGTCCAATCTTATAGCCGATCCTAGGAGTTTCTGGCGGTTTGTTAATTTGAAAAAAAAGTACGACGGATACCCTTCCACTCTGAATTATAAAGATCATTCCTCTAATGATCCTAAAATCATAACAAATCATTTTGTTAACTTTTTCAGTCTGGCTTTTGCAAACAGTGATTTTGAACCCGATGAAGATTACTTCATACACATGAATAACTGTGTTCAAACAACACTAACTTCGGTTCAAATTGATTACGAATCCGTGGTACAAAAGGTCTCCAAACTTAAAAATGATTTTTCACCTGGTCCTGACGGTCTACCATCCATCGTCCTAAAAAACTGCAGTGATATTCTTGCTCAGGCGCTGACGGCACTTTTCCAAAAGTCGCTTTCACTTGGAATTTTCCCATCTATTTGGAAAAGTTCCTTTATAGTTCCGATCCATAAGAACGGCTCCAAATCAAACATTTGTAATTACAGGCCGATTGCAAAGTTATCTTGTATTCCCAAGCTGTTCGAAAGTATTATATATGATTCATTGTACTTTTATTGTAAACCATTGTTTTCCGACAATCAGCATGGTTTTCTCAAAGCTCGCTCCACGACCACAAACCTTGTGGAATTCACTTCACAAACATTAAATATGATTGAAGCAGGGAATGAGGTCGATGTTATCTTGACCGATTTCAGCAAGGCGTTTGACAGGATTTCCCATAAAGTTATTTTGTTTAAGCTCAGGGCTCTTGGATTTCCCCCACAATTTCTCCGTTGGGTGGGCTCTTATCTTAAAGACCGTATTTATCAAGTTCTGTTTAGGACATCAGTATCAGCTCATTTTTCAGCAACATCTGGAGTGCCCCAAGGCAGCCATCTGGGGCCGATTTTTTTCATTCTGTCTATTAACGACGTTGCATGTTTAATTAAAAATTCAACTATATCTATATACGCCGATGACATGAAGATTTACAAACAGATTTCAAACACCACCGATAGGATCCTATTACAATCCGACCTCAATACATTTTCCGTATGGTGTGTAAAGAACAACCTTGAGCTGAATGTGGGTAAATGCCAGACGGTCACCTACTCTCGGAAGCGTGCACAGTCCATTTCTCGTGACTATTATATTAACAATGATGCCGTTACCAGAGTTAGTTCTGTTCGTGATCTGGGGGTCGTTTGTGACAGCGAATTGAACTTCAGAAATCACGTAGATCGCATTGTCAATCAAGGTAACGCTGCGCTCGGTTTCATTAAGCGTTGGTCGAAAGAATTCGACGATCCTTATGTTACGAAGGCTCTCTATTTAACATTCGTTCGTCCCCTGCTCGAGTATGCTTGCCAGGTGTGGTCGCCTTATCATGTGGTTCACATAAAAAGGATTGAAGCAGTTCAGCGTAGATTTCTTCGCTTTGCTTTACGCGGGCTACCGTGGGTGGACATGTTTCACCTACCTCCATACCTAGATCGCCTCAAGCTAATTGATTTACAACCACTTCGTAGGCGCAGGGTTGTTGCAGACGTGGTTTTTATTCATCAATTGCTAACCGGCAGTACCGACTCTCCTTTCCTCTTAGGAAAAATCAATCTAAATTTTAATTCACGAGCCTTGAGATCGGTACCTATGTTTCGAATCGACCATCATAGGACTGACTATGGTAAAAATGAACCTGTATCTAGGATACTTCACGAGGCTAACCAATACTCCCACTTCATTGATTTTAATATGACGAAACGCACTTTAAAACAACTTTTTTATTTAACTTGACTGGTTTGGCCTTTAATATTTTATAACTTTTATAACATTTTGTTTTGTTACATTTTATTTTGTTTTATTTATCAAATTTTATGAAATTTTATCAGTTGACTGCTATATTTTTCAATTTTAATCTGCTTGTACTAAGCAGACTCAACCTCTGTTCTCCTTCCGTCCGCGACGGGTATCGTTTTGCTTAGCTGTTCACCTAGTTTGCCTCTTAATAATCAGATTTGATTTTAATACTAATATAGATTTTCCCGCTTGCTACTTTTCTTTAATTTCACAGGTTAAGCAGTTCGATATCCATGTTTATAATCACTGGAATTATACTCAAAAAAATAATAATAATACAGATGGAGACTCCCCGCGCGCGGTTGGGAGGGGTAATAGGTCGTTGGGAATTATTATTGTTATTATTTATTATTTAAAACAATTGCTCAGTGAAAACTTAATATAAAAAATATATGGCCCTACATATTTTTATGGAGCGGCTGTCGGGGCTACTTTTACATGGCGACTCCGATTAGTTCACTCACAATTACTTGTGTTATCGTTTTTGTTGCCGAATAACATATGAATGGTAAGAAGTTATTTGTAAAAAATTATGATTAATAAGTAAATCAGTTCTAGTGGTCAAAGTTCAAGTTCATATGATTAATTATGATTTCTTTATAATGACGGTCGATCCCAATAAAATATTTGTTAACACCACACTGTTTTTCTCGCCTGCCAAAATGCATTCGTGCTAAAGTTGTAAGCAATCGTTATAGTGGATCAAAGTTTTGCATATATACTGTAAATTCCTGCTTATAGGTGAGCATAAAAAAGGGGTAACACTTTTTGATCACTAATCTTCTATGTTTTTTCTCAACTGCTAAAACGTATTCTTGAAAAATTTGGGAGCAATCGCGCTAGTGGATTAAAAGTTTTTAGTTACATACACAATCTTCTTCTTTATGCATATAATGACCCTCCTTTAGAATCTGGATCTTAAGTCAGTTTTGTTAACGGGGCATGTGTTCAACGGGGGTCTAGGACTTTCCCATTTTACATGATATTATCTTCACGGGCGTTACTTTCCCACCATTGCCCACCTATCAATTATCCCCGGTTCATTGTACGCCCCAGTAATTGCACCCCTTGGCTATTACCTCCCGGCCAGTTGCTCTGCCCAAATATTAACATCTATCTTATTATAAATAATTTGGATGACTTAGCACAATTCGTTTTCCCACATTTTTCAGCTCTCAAAGGGGTTTCCTATGGAAATTTTACGATTCATCGAAATGAAATTTTATCCATATTATGTAGGTTATGAGGCAGATTACTGACGTGAGGTGCATAACTAAATTGAAATAATTTCAATTGCTATAATAATCCAAACATCAGTAACTTAGGGACCAAGTGTTTGGTCTCAAGTATACTAAATTCAGGCATTCAAACAGTGTATAAACTCCATGATATTATCTATCTAGAACCGTAAACCAATTAATGATATTTTAACTAAAAGCTGAGATATGGTTTTTCTCGTCAAGAGATCCTCCGTTTTAAAAATGATCCAATCGTCATGAAAATTCACATGAATATTATCTATGGCTTCCAGAGCAATATCGTTTAACTTCATTTTCCCCTAAGGTTGTGGGAAACTGACTAGGTGGAAAATTTTTATTGTGACCCAGCCTGTTTTAGTATAGTTTAATTATACAGAATTAGAGCATTCAAATCCGAATATCCGATTAATTTGGGGTAAATTTAATATTCGTTATTCGAATATTTATACGCGAATATGTGAATATTTATTTTTATCTCGCAATACATCTTGTAAAATAGACTGTGGCGTAAGTGTTTTTTGCAAAAAAAATGCTTTATTGGATTGAATATCTATCACTTTTAGACCCGTTGCACACTTAAGCTATGTTTTTTGACTGAAATGAGCCATGTTTTCATTTTACAGTTTCCCGTTTTGGTTTGCAAAATTCAAATAACCGAACTATTGTAGATAAATCTCAGATCAAAGAAACATGTAAAGCAATATATTTAGATGCTGAGAAATAAGCCCGCTCGAGTGTCTTCAGCTAAGCTCCACGAATTCGGTTTCACTTATTTCGGCGTTGAAAAGTAAATCAAGAAGCTGTGATCTCAAAACATAACTCACCTCGCTTAAAAATATAGCTTGCAACGAGCGTGACGAAGTGTAAGACAAAAATTTCGGAAAAACCATCACATTTTCCGGGAAAATTTTCAGTTTTTCCAAAAAAAAATTTGTTTTCATTTAAAAATTAAAAATCTGCAGTTTTTATTTATCGAATCTTATCTTAAATTAAAAACATTTAAATTTTACTAGCATAAAACAGGTTAAATTACATTTGCGTTATTTTAAATCGTTTTATATACATTACTATTAGAGGATGGGGGCTGCTGCCCCCCAAACCCTCGCTTCTCTAGAAAGAATTAAAACTCAACTGCTTTCATATTGTTACAGGCTGGCTACTGCCAACCTGCAGATTTTCACTAAGCACCTGCAGAGGTCTCCACGGTGATTTTTGCCGGCTACGTTCTCAAGGAGAAGTGCTAAGGTCGTGGGGTTTGAGACATGCAGGGCTCCTGGCTTACACCGTGATGAATACAGAAAGTTAAATAAAATAAAAACGGCAAATAATAATAATTAACCCGGAGTTCCGCCGAAATTCGTCGGGTGGAACCTGAGGAACGAATAGCAGATAATCATAAGAGAGAGAGAGAGGTGCCTTGGTGCGCGCATCCATTCGAATTCAAACAGGGGCAAGCCCTGGTTACGAAATTGGATGCGGGCACCAAGGGACCGCAATCAACACGCCGACCTAGAGGGAGTCTCCGCTCCCATCATATCGACCAAAAAATTTAATAATTCATTTTATATTTTAAAAAAAAAAGGAAAAACAAAAAAAGAAAAGGAAACAACTTCCCTCCACCGCACCACGATACGAGAGAACGAGAGAGAGAGAGAGAGAGAGAGCGCAAAACGCACCGAGCGCGCACCCGCTGTGCGGCGCTCGATTACAAAAATTTGAAAATTTAAATTTAATAAAGAAAAATTTAAGAAAAATAATAAAAATTAAAAATAAGAAATTAAAAAAAATTGTACCTTAATTATACATATAAAAAAATTACTGGTGTGGCCTTGGTGCCGTCATGCTACAGGTGACCTTCCCAACCAGACCATTGCGGCTTTGGTGCCGTTACCGTTGCGGTGCCTCTCACCGGAAACCATTAAAGAAAATGTACAACTGGCCGGTTGGCCACCTGCACGTTGCGGAGCTTCTCCTCCGATATCAAAACGAATAGCCGGTTGGCCACTCAAACCTTTGCGGGGCCTCTCCCTGATACCAAACAATAACTTCGAATAGCCGGTTGGCTATCCGAACCGTTGCGACCTTGTGCGGTCGTGCGTGCGGGGCCTTTCCCCGATACCAAAATAATCGGGCAACCGGTGGTTTGCTACCCGTCGTTGCGGGGCCTTTCCCCGATACCAATATATAACGCCTGGCCTCACCTGGCCGCCGTAAGTGTAGATAATTCGATGCTCGTGAAAAGATTTGGTACCCGTTACGTAATCTGCACGTGCCTCGATCAACGCCGTTATTAAATAGTGTCCGGGCGACCGTCCGCCGATAAACGAAATTAAGTAGCAGCGTGGGACGTTGTCTCGTTCAAAAATACCATAGAATGAATGGTTTCAACTGACCATCCGCATGTTGCTGCACGCCTGTGCCGTAATCAAGTGTGAATAGCCGCGTTAGCCCGCCCGTAAAATATGTGACGACTTCACCAAACTGTATCGTATAGTTTCGCTATACAACGTATCAACTACACACACCAAAACCGTCTTATGTATTATGCAAATTAACTGGTGGATAAATATTCACATATAAAGAAATTCTATTGTTTCACACACCAGCACCCCAAACAAGCACATAAACAAGCGAAATTTTATGTTTATTAAAACAAACAACTTTTCATAGAACATTGTATTCACCACCGAAATACATACGTAGATAATTATTTTATTAATTTTTTGTACACTTGACAACTGTTTATATCAAAAAAAAAAAAAAATTACACAATACGATTTTATAAAATTTTAACTCCATTTTCAAATAAAAAAAAAAAAATCTTTATTTTATATCACTTTACCAACCAGACTACAATCATTGAAAATCAAAACTCGAATGCATGATAAACAAAAAAAAATCTTGCGCCGCACAAACGACGCGCAAAACATTCCAGAAGAATATCTTTCTTCTCTGTTTCTCTTTTACATCAATTCAATTGATGCAAAAGAGACGCATATAAGAAAAACATTCTCATGGAATGTTTTGCTTTACACACCACACTCGATACACATTGTTATCTCTCTCTCGTCGTTCTTCTCACCTCTGCGCCACCACACGATGAGGTACAAAACAAAACGTCGCGGATGCGTTCAGCGCACAATTTAACAGACAACTACAGAGGTGAATAAAAACATAAAATGGTGGTTGCGACCAACACAGTCGTAACAATATTAAAACAGCACATACTAAGGTTGCAAAATATTTTCAAAAATGTATATGTTTTATGTAGGTTGATGATATACTAAAATTTGGAACTCCTCAAATTGCCTTCGCATTCATCACCTCCGCGCAAGAATAACCCCTAAAATAGAAAATTTCTAAATGTTCACCATTTCTTCATCAAAAGCTATTAAAATCATCATAATTTATTATTTTTTAACTTGTTACCAAAAAAATAAAAATATCAAAATTTTCCCGGGAAATGTGATAATTTTTCCGAAATTTTTGGTTTGTACCTCAACTAAAAACGTTAGATACACAACCCTACAAAGATTTTTTTTTTTAATTTTCATCTTACCCGATTTCTGCGATATATACGTCATCTACACTTTAGCCCAAACTATACGAATGATTTTTCATCCCTCCATTCCTTTTTTGAACTTCGAAACTTCAAAATTTCAATATTTGATGCACAGCCCTGCAATTTATGACTTGTAAAACAACTGTATTTGTATTTGACAGCGAATCGGAATATAGTGAAATCGAAGATGATTTACCTATCGGAAATGATAATACCATTGACGCCGCGTCAATTTATCTTGATACAAACTTTCCATTTGATTACTTATAATGATAATGATAATTTTCTTTGGACTACGAAACAATCCTGTCTACTGAAGCTCAACGTGAATGTTTCTTTTGTGTATTTATAAAGCAGGTACGAACATTTAAAAGTTTCTACCCAAAAATATTAAATATCAAAAATATGTGATCGAACAGGGGAATAAAAAACTTGGGTTTAGTAGTGTTGCTTTCGCTAATCCGCTTAGCTTAGCTAAGAAATGTGAAAGCAACAACTTTTGAATTTAATTTTTTAATGCGTTTTAATTTTTCTGTGTTGGTTCATTTTCTTAATATTTATTTTATTTTTTTTATTTTAAGAAATAGAATAAATTAAATTCGGTATTTTGCTATCAAATAACAAATGCTAAATTATTATTCAATATAAATTTTTTTAGAAAAATAGAAAAACTAACGCCTTGCGGTAAACACCATAACCATAAAATGATTTTATTTCCCCTAATCCTAAAAAATTTTTTCTTAACATTCTAAAACAATCGGCTTGAATACAATGCAATTGTTGTTGTAATCTTTTGAAAGCAACACAGCTTTTCTTCTCGACGTAAAACCAAGATGGAATTCGATGGTTACGGTGACTGAAATGGGAACAATTTATTTTAAAAAAATGCTTGACGCTTGAAATTGTAGTCAAAGAACTTAGGAAAGGAAATTCAACACTTGTGACAGCCCAGGGCGTTTATACATTTTTATTTAACTCTATAATGAAAAAAACAGTGATTTAAGTAAAATTTTACTGAACGAAATTAAAAAAATATTGCATTAGAGAAGAGACAAAACCTTAACCAGCTTATACGAGTATCTTGAAAGTGGAGCTATACCACAATTGAGCGAAAATTTTGACTACACAACGAAAACTGCCGTGAAAATTTTACGGACATTTTTGCCGTAGAAAAAAACCAAGTTAACATATAGATGTGGCGCATTCTAGCAATGATTATAGTAAGAATGAGTTGCTGGTTTCTATGATTTAAATTAGTCATTTGCAGTCAACAATCAATCCGGAAATATATTGTAACAACAGCTGCAACTAGCGATTAACTCAATTACCTATTCGACGCCAAGAAATAGAGTAACAGTGGCAATGGGAATCGGGGAAGTAATTTAAAACAGATCTTTGTTAATTAGATTCGCTCAAAAAATGAACAGATAAATTACACAATTTGTATAGGGCTTACCTGATGATTAGCCCCATCTTCAACAGAAACGAAAAAGGGTTTCTCTACGGCGGGAAATCTAAAATTTAAAATTTAAAAATCTCTCAACAATCTTATTTCTCTTAATGCCTTTCTCAAAAAATTAAATGAAATAAAATTTATAATTTGTTAAACGAAACCTGCATGCTTTTCTGTTTTATTGTCGAAACCGAATATTCATAGTTCTTAGTACACGTGGGTTCAAAAAAATTGTACAATGCTCATTTTCCACAAAAGTCCAAAATTATCAAAAAAAATCCAATATTTGTTTAATTTTTCTAATGCGGATTCAAAGTCAATTTCAATACCTAAGTATTGCTACAAAATGATTTTTTGCCAAATGCATGTAGCCGGCTTTCGAATTAAATTCTAAAGATAATTCAACAAGATCAATACAAAAGCATGCCATGAAATATATCTGTCGGAATTGTGATCATTCGGATATCGACGCTCAACCGGAGCAAAGAAATGGATACCACAACAGAGTTAGCCACACAAGTGGTTGCACTTATTTATGTGAGGCAGCACCAAAATGAAGTGGTTCTACAACTAAATTTGAGCCGATTCTTCGTTCGTCGAGTGTAGCAGATATCAGGAAACTGCTGGCTTCAGACGGCGACAAGGATCTGACCGACCTCGTGCTACAGCACAGCGTGATGACCGCTTTCTTGTAACAACTTCGTTCTGAACTTTGTTCCGCAACGGCTGGTGTAATATGTATACCCGTACGTTCAAGAAGTGGATGTGCCTGTTATAGAGTAGCCAGCTCAAAGCCCGGACCTAAATCCCATCGAACATTTATGAGACGCATTGAAGGGAAGGGTTCGAGCCAAAGATGTTGCTCCAATGAGACTCCAAAAAATTAATGCAGCATCGAGTGGAAGCTGTAATTCGGGCCAGGGGAGGGAATACTTCTTATTAATAAAACTGTTTTTTTTTTGTTTATTTCCAAGTTTTAATTTAAGACTTTTAATCTGCATTAAAAAAAATTAAACAATAATATTGGACTTTTTTGATATTTTTGAACTTTTGTGGCAAATGAGCAATGTGCAATTTTTTTCCACCAAAGTGAACTTCTTTTACTTTTCGAATATTAACCGAATAATCGGATCTTTAAAGAAATAGTTATTTGGTATTCGGATAACTAAAAATGTCGAACAACTGAATGCTTTATTCAGAATGAGGCGGTGCGGCGTTATTAAAACCAAACACTAGCTCAAATAACAGATCCTGATCCGTTTGGTGTCGCTGGAATTTTTACTGGTCAAAATCAACATCAATTATCGAGCGAGGTGCCTTTAGCCAGTTTTCCATGATCAAATCCTCGACAGACACCTACTGACCCTGAAGCTGGCCAAAAGTTATCGCGGCGTTGAGTAAGAATTTGACGAGTTTATGGTATAAAGTTTAATAATTCATCATAATTGAGGGCTTTATCAAATTAATGAGGAAGGAATATTGTGTTTTTGCATCGCAACACAATAATTAATCGTTCGCCTCTCGAACATTGATTTTCATTCAAATCACGTTTTGATCGCGTCATGGCATTTTGGGCGGTCAATTAAAATAGCAATAGCCCAAGACAAAACGTTAAATTTCTGTTATATTAAAATCAATAAAAAATTATTTTACCTATTTTGCAATGTGTTTCCATCAGTGCCTCACTATCACCACCGCCTCCAGGTTCTCATTTTTGAAGCCATGATGGGTGAATTGAGGAACAGTCCTGAGCCCTCTGGATACCTGGTGACTTCCAGTTTTATTTCATCTTACCCATGTTTTCCGGATCTCTGCACGGGCGAACTATCTTTTTCTCCGATACTCGTGGGGTCGAATATGGAAAAAAGCTAATAAAAAATAGAGAAGCGGCCAGCACTTTTAAATGCTGGTAGAGTGGGTCTGGCACTCCAGCCGTCAGTGGGGCTGACACTGGTTCCAAGGCTTGCAAGCCAGGAACTAGTGGTAGTGGGAAAAAGTAGAAGGCCATTGCTCCTTCGGATCAGAGATACATGACTAGGCGTTCTGCTTTCCGTGTCTTGAACAGACTGGCTACAGTCCCACAGAAGCACTGGACGGAGGAACAGAGGCAGTCTGTTAAGTGGGCGAAAAATTGCATTGTTGATATGAGCAAGGCACAAAAAAAGGATCTTGAAGAGAGAAAAAGGGCCAAACTTCAGGTGAGCCAGGTATAAAGGGGGCCTAAGTACTTCGGCGATGTTGTATAGGCGGGGAGGTGGTTCTGTTGGGGCCATGATGATAGGAGCATCTCCGGAAAAAATAGAGGTTTGGTGTTTAATGCACTCAAAATAGTTTTTCTCAGAGCCCTTGGATAACTTATAGGACCACCACCAATTTGCAGGGACATGAAATGGCATAAGCGACGGCGGAACCTGATCGCGCACGCAGACCAGCGACTGGCCTACTTGTATAGGAGGGCGATCGAGGAGGAAGGCGAGGTATGGCCAGTAGAAAAGGACATGGCAATTCCAATGGAAGAAATACCGAGCACAGACCCAGGGCAATGATCTGGATTCCCATAAAGTCGGCTAACCTCGATAAATCCCTGAGAATTATCCAGGTTTGTAATCCGGACCTTCCGACAGAGAATTGGAAGTACGCAAAGCAGTAAGAGCCTTAGGGCAATTTTAGACTTACCATTATGGTGTTCAATAAGAAATCCCTTACAAAAACCAAATGGGTTATAAACTACAGTTTCGGCTCTGTCACTGTGAAGGTTTACATAAAGGACGAGTTCAGAGTAAAACCAAGCACTGCACAGCCCGATAAGAGGGAGTAAGATATCCAGCCTTTAAAGGGAATCACGAGAAGCAGTATCTCTCCGGAAGAAACATCGAAGCTGGTGGCGAACCTAAGTGAGGAGCTAACAGGAAAACTCAGAAACCGACTGGTCCTTGGTAGTGGAACGGAGGACACTTAAGACTCTTCAGCTGCTTCGGTAGCGCTACTTCTCAGACTTGCTAAGGCAGGGGAGGAAATAGTTTTGATCTAAGAACCTTGGATCAAAAAAAAAATCTGTGTTCTGCGAGCGAAGGGGTACACCCTATTTTAGGCTTGTGGGACGGAAAAGAGCAGAGCACGTATAATGGTGGAAAACAACATAAATGTTTTTCTTGTTCCGCAGTATTGCAATAAGGACATAACTGAGGGGAGGAATATTTAACATGAATCCGCATACTTGGGTCGGGAGAAGCCAGTACCCTCAGATATACTGGTGGCACTTATCAGTGATGCAGAAAGGCGGAAGGCGGGATTCTAGGATGTGACACAAACGCACACCATACCATCTGAGATAGGTCGGACATAAATGACAGGGATGAGTTACTTTTCGAATATGTTTTAACAACGAACCTTACTATTAGCAATATACGAGTAGGTCAGGAACCCACCTTTATTATTAAAGGGTGATTTTTTTGTGGTTAGGATTTTCATGCATTAGTATTTGACAGATCACGCGGGATTTCACACAAGGTGTCAAAGAGAAAGATGCTCAGTATGCTTTGACATTTCATAATGAATAGACTTACTAACGAGCAACGCTTGCAAATAATTGAATTATATTACAAAAATCAGTGTTCGGTTCGAAAAGTGTTTCGCGATTTACGTCCGATTTATGGTCTACATAATCGACCAAGTGAGCAAACAATTAATGCGATTGTGACCAAGTTTTGCACTCAGTTTACTTTATTGGACATTAAACCAACCACACGAATGCGTACAGTGCGTACAGAAGAGAATATTGCGTCTGTTTCTGAGAGTGTTGCTGAAGACCGTGAAATGTCGATTCGTCGCCGTTCGCAGCAATTGGGTTTGTGTTATTCGACGACATGGAAGATTTTACGCAAAGATCTTGGTGTAAAACCGTATAAAATACAGCTCCTGCAAGAACTGAAGCCGAACGATCTGCCACAACGTCGAATTTTCAGTGAATGGGCCCTAGAAAAGTTGGCAGAAAATCCGCTTTTTTATCGACAAATTTTGTTCAGCGATGAGGCTCATTTCTGGTTGAATGGCTACATAAATAAGCAAAATTTCCACATTTGGAGTGAAGAGCAACCAGAAGCCGTTCAAGAACTGCCCATGCATCCCGAAAAATGCACTGTTTGGTGTGGTTTGTACGCTGGTGGAATCATTGGACCGTATTTTTTCAAAGATGCTGTTGGACGCAACGTTACGGTGAATGGCGATCGCTATCGTTCGATGCTAACAAACTTTTTGTTGCCAAAAATGGAAGAACTGAACTTAGTTGACATGTGGTTTCAACAAGATGGCGCTACATGCCACACAGCTCGCGATTCTATGGCCATTTTGAGGGAAAACTTCGGAGAACAATTCATCTCAAGAAATGGCCCGGTAAGTTGGCCACCAAGATCATGCGATTTGACGCCTTTAGACTATTTTTTGTGGGGCTACGTCAAGTCTAAAGTCTACAGAAATAAGCCAGCAACTATTCCAGTTTTGGAAGACAACATTTCCGAAGAAATTCGGGCTATTCCGGCCGAAATGCTCGAAAAAGTTGCCCAAAATTGGACTTTCCGAATGGACCACCTAAGACGCAGCCGCGGTCAACATTTAAATGAAATTATCTTCAAAAAGTAAATGTCATGGACCAATCTAACGTTTCAAATAAAGAACCGATGAGATTTTGCAAATTTTATGCGTTTTTTTTAAAAAAAAGTTCTCAAGCTCTTAAAAAATCACCCGTTAGTATTAGACAGGTAGTTGTTGATTTTATTCTGGTCTCTAAATAGCATTAAATGGGTTTGAAGGGATATTAATGATGTCGGATCCTGTGATATAGCGATGGGCCATAATTCACCTAAGTGAGCGATATAAACCACTGAAACCTAACCCTTCCATCAGTTTATCAGCTTTATTCATTACTTAAATTATTAAAGCAGTGATGTCTAATATGACTCTTTGATATAATTTTAACATTCAAAGGTCAAAAACAATAAACGTTTACTTGGACAATACATCAATACTTACAGGTAAAACCCTTAAGGGGTGGAGGGCATTGTTATACAACAAATTAAATATTTTTAATTTTGACATAAAAAACTTCTAATCAAAATTGTAATAAAGATCCGAGGAAGAAGAATAACAATAAAAAACTAAGATAAAATTTTTCCTTCCTCCATTTCAACTCCCGTCATTACGTACTACCCCAAAAATAAGTAAATATAGTCTTATAAATGTTCACGTTGTATAATCGATAAACGGAAATTATTTATAAACCCCGTAAAGTGTTTTGGGTATCTGGTCTAAATGAGAAAATGAAGGAAAATTCTTCTCGAACCAAATAGACACGAAAATAAATTGTGAACCGAAACATTGACATTTGTGAAACCCATAAATATCCCTAATATATCCTTGTGGTATTTTCTAAACACGGTTTACATGTTTATACGTAAATACATAAACATTCTCACAGGATATTCCGAAATGTCTAACTCGTAATTATTATTATTATTATGTAACAATCAAATAAGACAAAGTTTAGTTTTACACGCAACATAATAAATATTTCATAAAACAGTACAAATTATGTACTCTATTAGATAATTAATAGAATCAACACAACACAAGAAAAGCACCAGCTTCCGACAACAACAACAACAACAACAACAACAACAGCAATAAATGGAATTTATTAAAACAGAAAATTTCGTTTCGTATCCCTCGCAACCCGCATCCCTATCTATATTGCGCCACGCCACGCGTATATACATTTTACGCTTATGTTTTACACAACATAAATTTTCCATATTTTTTTATGTATATACTCGTACATACTCCTTTTTCCATGAAAACAAAGGAAAATATAATTTAATCCTTCATCATCATCATCAACATCATCAACCGAATATCTTGTATATTATGTATTTTGAGCCTCAATACCAACAAAAACACCAACACTATATACACTAAGATGATGATTAACATTTGTATACGTAAAATTTTTTTTTTGCCAATTTTACCGAGCTTTTTTTTGTTTTATTTTGTTTTTGCACCACAAAATGAAAAATGAAAAATACACCCAAAAGGAAAATATCTTTATCATTAAAAATTACAATGACGTGTGGAATGTTTTTATTGTTTGGTGTGGCGGTGGCGATGGTATAATGATGTTACTATACTGTACCATGTCGACGTACTTTCATCTTCATCCATCGTCTTTTTGCATTTTCGTCTCGAAATATGTTTGTACATTAAAACGTTCTGTTTTGTTGATATATATATTGTTACTGATGAAGCTTTTCCTCAAAGCTTCCATCACTATAAATTTTTTGTTGGTATTCGTTTTTGTTGTTGTTGTTGTTGTTGTATACTGGGTGAAAATTTTATTTCTTTTGTGTACGCGTGTGGGTGGGTAATACAAATATTGAATATCAAAAAATTTGTTTTTGGGTTGTTTTTGGAGCGCTGCTTGAACGTAATATGAAAACTAAGAAGAACAAAACATATAAATAAATGCCAAAAGGAAAATTAGAATTTTCCCACGATTGTTTTTTTGTGTTTTCGTCTGTTTTCATTTCCCTTTTTCACGAATAAGTTTAAATGATTTTTTCTTAAAGTTTTACTGTGCCGTGCGCTTTATTTATTGTGTACGCTTATACAAGTCTGTCTGTTTGTAACAATGTGTATAGAGGAAGACGTGAGTTATGGAAGATAGGACAAGCGTAATTTAAATTGAGCTACGCAAAAATAGAATTTTTTGCATCAACAAATTGGAAACATTTTGCGTTGTACACAAATTTTTTGTGTACATCCTAAGGATTAAAAATGAAACGAACGAACGTTATGCGATAATTGCGATAATTTGCGTGAATATTGTTTATTTCGTTTGTTTTTTAATTGAAAAAGTGATTTAGTTTCACAAAAGTACGATATATTGAAAAGCAATTATTATATTGTTTTATTTTGATAAATAGATTAAATCTTTTTTTATGGATGCTGTTTAATCTAGAGCCACGAGTGACGCCCTATGTTACAGTTTTCCTCAATTTTAATAATTTGTATCACAGTACAGTTTTTCTTTTTTTCGATCTTACTAAATCCCGTGAAAGGAATTGTCCGCCTCAGCAATGCTGTAAACAAGAGAGCATCAGGAAAGAAAACCAAGAGAATTTAGACGTCCCTTAAGCTAGCAGAACCGGTTTTGGTCCGATATTCGATTTGGGTTCTGCTGGCTTTGGATTAAATGACCTGAAGTCTGGTCAAAAACGGGTCAAGCCCATAATTTGTCAATGGGGCATTTGATTAGTGAGCCTAAAATTAGTTGTTTATCAATTTTGTTTTGCGTTCTAATTTCGATTTTGGTCCGATTTTCGATTTGGGCTCTGCTAGCTTTGTATTGATAAAGCCTTTTGTATTTTCTAGATCGAGTAGAATAAAAAAAATTAAATAAGGCATTTAATTAGCCTAAAATTAACCTTTTATGTTCCAATTGTTTTTAAATCAGTTTTTGATATGGGTTCTGCTAACTTTTTCTAAAGCTAGAAGAACCCGCGTTTTAGTTGGAAGGGGTGGAGCTCAAAATTTTTTAATACGGCATTTAATTAGCCTATAATTAGCCTATAATAACCATACTATCTTGTAATGTTCTGTTGTATGGATTCTGCTAGCTTAAGGGACGTGAATTAGGTTCTGTTCCCTATCACCAAATAGGATTCCCCTCCCAAGCCACCTAAGCCTTGACCATTTAATTGTTTCAATTATACAGGGTTATCCAATTCGAGGTTGATAAAGTAGAAATCTGTATACCGACATCTGTCAAAGATAAACGTCAAGTACGCTGTCATTTATTTAGTTGACATTCTGCCATTCAAGAATATGGAGCATTTAACAATCGACCAACGCGTTAAAATTATTAAATCTGCTGATGCTGATTTTTCGAACAAAATTTTCTTCAGTGATGAAGCTCATTTTTCGCTTGGTCGATACGTTAATAAGCAAACCTGTAGAATTTGGGGCTCAGAAAATCCACAATTGATTGTAGAGAAGCCATTACACCCGGAAAAAGTCACTGTTTGGTGCGCATTGTGGTCTGGTGGTGTGATTGGGCTGTATTTTTTTGAGAACAACCATGGACGAACCGTTACCGTCAATTCTGAGCGCTATGGCCGCATGTTAACCGATTATTTTTTACGAAAATCGAAGATAATGATCTTGACGATATGTGGTTCCAGCAGGATGGAGCAACCAGTCACGTAACACGAGCAAATCGAGATCTTTTGCAAGAGAAATTTCCTGGACGTTTGATTTCGCGATTGGCTGATGTCAATTGGCCTCCAAGATCCTGTGATTTAACGCCTTTGGATTTCTTTTTGTGGGGCTACGCGAAAGATCGTGTTTACGCAAACAATCCTCAAACTCTTGACGAATTGAAAACTAATATTCGTAAGGTAATGGCCGAGATACCGCCCGAAATGTGCCGAAAAGTCATTAAAAATTACCTCAAAAGAATCAAGGCCTGTAAGAAGTCCCGTGGAGGACATTTGAATGATATCTTGTTTAACTAAAAATGGCAAGGATCAATCTGTAAAATGAAATAAAAATTACAATACATTCCGAATATTTTGTGTGTTTTTTTTAAGTTTACTTTATCAAGCTTGAATTGGAGAACCCTTTATATTGATTTAATGAGCCTAGAAACTTTTATGCGAAAATCGTACCGACAAGAATTAGAGAAATTAATTTTTTGTATTTTTTCTGCGAAAAAATATAAAGATCTCTCGCAAAATTTGTGAAATAATTTTTTTTTTGACGGAATTAGACAAAATATGGTTTCCAGTGTTTAAACTGTCAACCTGACTGAAAAATTATATGCAATGCGCGCCTTCTAACACGACAAATTATGAACATGGGCAAAAGTTATTTGAGAATTAGTCTCTTCACCCAGCCAAAATTACCAAAAAACTATCAGAATTTTAGACGACCACCTGATATAAAGTATGACGATAATGCATTTTTTTTTTCGGTTGAAACTTTCAACTAACTTCAGTAACATTTTTATTGGCCCAGAAACATGCTAATAACAAACGTCAGTAGTTTTCATATGCCAGGAATCGGTTGGTCTCGAATTGAGGAACATTCGTTGAGAGAGTCGTCCGGTGGCTTCCGTGTTACTGGAAATTGTTTTCTTATATTTTTTAGCTTGCACAATTTTCATAGAAAGTGTTAATGAGGCGTTTTCGGGTACCAGAAACCTTTTGCGATGTGCCCTGATTTCAGAATAATTCTGTTAGGATGTCATTCGAAGAAGGTCATGTTCCATTATTTAATTAGTTCTTATCTCACATAATAATTGTTGAAAGCAGATTTTCAAATGCCAGGAAACGATGGATAGCAATTTATTAAGGACCCAGGTGTCTTTTTTAATTATTTTGAAATTTGAATAAAGATTGTGGTATTAAAGGTTTTTTGATGCTAGAAATGGATTGCGATTAGTCGAAACATCGGAAACCCGCAAAAGAGATGTCCTTCGGTGAGGCCAACGTCCTGATTTGGAAATAAATTTTACCTCGATCGTTTTGATAAAAATTGGTAAGAGGGTTCTCGAGTACCAGGAATCGATTTCGATTAGTGCTGATTTTGAGCAGAGTTTTCCATCGAAGGGGAAGGAACTCAGATTATGATGAAATTGAGATTTATAATATAAATTTTGGGCATACCTCTAGATGAAATCTAGAAATTATCAATTTAAATGAATCTACGCAATTTTTTAACCTGGGGGGTCATTTTGTGGTGCTTTATCACCAATTTATAACCCTAATGGAGAGTTTTTTGACAATAAAATTCCAAACTAAAAAGTCTACAAAACACAACCCTGCAAAATGAATTCTTTGGAGAAAATGATGAACTACTAGTGAATATTTGACATTTTTATTTGTTCTATATGAATATTATTTATGAAGTGGTTTTCATGCGTGTGATAAACGAAATTAAATTTGGTGATAAAATTATTTTGAAATTATCTTATTTAAAAAAAATATTTTTCAATTAAAAGCAATATGGTAAGTTAAATTTTATGATTGAATAAAAAAAAATTTTATTACTTTTAAAATATTATGATGAAAATCTCGAATTGTTGTTAGCTTAAATATAAATATATATAATTGTGTTTTATAAATATAATTGTGAATAATTTAATGGTATTACATAGTGTTTATGGAAATATTATATTACAATTACTATTTAAATCGTATCCCATAATTATTCACATCGGAGTAAAACGTAAAAATTCAAATTAATTATTTTATTATAACGGGCGCGTTTTTCAAATTTGATTTTGACGTCTAACTTTCGTATGAAAAAATCGAAGTAAAATCTTAAATTTATCTTGGTAGAAAATATTTGTGCAATATTTCAATTTTACTTTTAATTCCAATTAATATATAACATCATTTTAAAGATTCTATTTTTTTACAGAGTTCTCGACGGCAAAGAATAACCAATCAGCAAAAAATTGAGCTATAGTTGAACGAGTTGCTGCCGAATATGGAGTTACTGCTTCTCGATTTCTATCTGCAGATGGGAAGCGCCAGAAACAGAATTTTTGGGCGGAATTAGCAGCCGATTTAAATGCCATGGAAGGAGCTGATAAAAATTTAACCGGATGGAAAAAGGTAATTTTCATTTAAATTATTAAGTTAAAAATTATTAATTTGGTTTGTTACAGTCATTTTATGATATAAAAAATGCTGTGAGAGCAAAGGCGAAAAAAATCCGCAACCATGCCTATAAAACTGGAGGTGGTGAGCTTTTGAATATGGAACTTGACCCAATCGAGGAACGGCTGCTAAGTGTCATACGCGTTGAACATGTTGACGGAATGAATGGCATTGAAGGGGGATTTGGAATCAATACGGTTCAAAATATTGTTGAACTACGGAATAGTTTGAGCGAAACGTCGTCTACAATGGAAACCATAACAAACCATCCAACATACTCATTGAGTTTTGATCAATCGGTGATGAGTCAGATTCCGGGAACATCTACTGGCTTTGGAATTATTCCGGTAAACCCTATTATTTACTATTTCTCGAACTATTTAATGGAACAAATTTAATTTTTAGTCGACAGAACAATCAACAAGAATAAATTCACCATCTCCAGTAGCACATGCTTCACTCACTCAATCACCGTCCGTTCATACAGTTGAGATCGAAGCAGTACCATCTGCAGTTGAGTTGGAACCAACACCAACTACAGATCCTATCTTAGAAGGCAGGAACCCACGACCTTCTACTACTCGAACAAGCCGTGCGAGAAATTTGTATAGAACTTCTCTGGCTAGAAATAGCCAAGAAAGTTTAAACTTGCAAAGGCAGGCACTAGTAGAGCTGCGCAGAAAAAAACGACTCGAAAATGAATGGCGGCATAAAGAGTCGATGTCTCTTTTAAAAGAAATAAGAGATAGACAAAATTAATTAATTTTTTTTTATTTAAATATAATGTGATATTTGAATTATTTAATAAATGTAATTATAATTGAAACAGCTTGGTTTATTATTTTAATTGGTTTTTATTAATTAATCCGTCATTATAATACTATTCACAATTCTTTGGCGAACTTGACGGCCTGCTTCGAGATAGGGATTGCTTCCACTAGGCCTATCTACACTTTCTGTGAAAGCCGTCGCTATTTGTTCCTCCAAAGCATCGTCTTCATACCCATTCATGATTAAAAAATTATGGCACATTGCCACTGCATTTATAATTTTTGCGCATTTCAGGGGAGAGTAGTGCAGTTTTCTTTCCCCAAGCACACACCGAAAACTATTTTTTATTAATCCAATGGCCCTTTCTACTTGGCTGCGAATAATTTTATGTCCGCGGTAAAACTCTCTTTCACGTGCTGTTGTACCTTCTTCGCCCACGGTAGTAAGGAATGGCATTAAAAGGTATCCTTGATCCCCAAGAAGCCAATACCGTTGAGCATCAGGAGTGGTGTACTCGTTCTCAAACATCGCCAAAAGTTTGCTTGCTCCCCAAACATAATTGTCGTGGACGGAACCTGGATAACGGGCATTTATGTAGGTGATTACATTCCGATCATTCACAACAATTTGTGTATTAATGCTGTGAAATCCCTTTCGATTGACGTATGCCATTTCAACGTCCTTGTTCAATCCGGCTATAGCAATTTGTGTACCATCTATCAACCCTATTATCCCCGGAATCCCTTGTTTAGCAAATTCTTGCGCTATTCTGTTCCGTTCTTCCTCTCCTTGTGGAAATTTTATGTATTTGCCCATCAACAAATTTAGATGTTCGGTGATTTGCTCTATGAATTTGCTGATGGCTGTTTGGGACATATAACCGATGCTTCTTATTTGATTTTGGTACGAACAGGTAGCATCGAAATTAAACGTCACCAAACATTTGACATCGAAAGCTATTTTATCCTCCGAGTCTTCTAATGTTATATCACTCGAAGCCCGTGATTCGTCTGCGTCTTGTCAAATTTGAAGTTCTTCTATCAATTTTACAGCCAGAATCATAGGGAACCGAAAATATCCCCTTAATTCGTGCTCCTTCATCCGAAAGGGATTAAACTCCCGTCGATGTTCATAATTATGTTTTCGTTGTCCGTGCCAGTATTTATACACTGAGAAAAAAAACCAGTAAAAATAAAAAATATACATATAAAATCAAAAAAATATACATATATTTTTTAATCGAGTCTCGTTTTTAAAATCAAAAGGATAATATTTTTATTTTTAAAATAAATTTTTTCGCCAAATTTGTTTATAAAAATAAAAAAATTGTTTTTATTTTCAAAAATACTTTCCTTACTTATGTCAAGTAATTTTCTTAAATTTTAAAAGATTGTGTTTTAAGAATAAAAAACTATTGGTTAGTTTTAAAAGATTTATTTTAATTTTTAAATAATTATTTTTTAACAAATGTCACAATATGTTTAAATCAATGTTTGCGACAGTTCAAGCTAGCAAAACCAAAGGGTCATCTACTCATAAGAACATAACATATCTATCACGTAAATTAGAAAATTACCTCCTCCTCCCCAATTTTTAACCCCCAGGGCCATTGTGTAAAAATACAACACTTAAAAAATATAATGAGAACCTCCTCAAGTTCTTTCTTGGCATCTTGATTTCATTTCGTACTGATAAAAAGTTGTTCTATTCAGTTAGTACTCATTAAGTTGCAACGACCAAGCTGGAAAAATTCAAACCTTCATACCTTTAGTATAACACAAGAACATATCGATTTGGCGAATTATTTAAATAGCCGAAAAAACTTAAAAAAAAAATAAAATATAGACGAATTGAAAAATAATACAACGGGATTTCTGGCAAAACAATAAATATAAACATTTTCGTAAGTTGTCATTATTATCAAAAAAATTGTTTTTAAATGCTAAAACACTTCTTTTGAAATAAGTTATTAAGTTAAAATAAATAAACTTTTTAAATTTAAAAAGTATTTTATAAATCATTTTACAAAATATGTTTTTAAAATAAAAAAGCTTTTTATTAGTTTGCAGAAATTTCATTTAATTTCAAAAAAATACTTTTGATATTCAAAAAAATTTGTAACTTTGAGAAATTAAAAACTTCGTTTTTTAATTTTACAAACCAAAATTTTTCTCAGTGTATGCGATATGGGGGTTATGCGACTCCATAATCTACAAAAGTAACAAATTATGTATGTAGTTTGTTTATTTAATGATTTATTTGTTTTATTAATGGTTTGTTTCCAATAATCGGACATGCCCTGCTATACGCCAGTAACAAAATTTAAACATTAATTGCATTACATATGAGTCACATGCAATAAAAGGATATAAACATTAAATAAAAAACATCTCACACGGTGCCGGCTATATGCCAATAAAAGAATATAAATATCTAATAGAATACATACAATTTATGATTATCAAGCAATAAACGATATTGATGTGGTTTTATAATTATATTTTATGTTTTGGAAATGCAAAAAAAATCGACTTAGATTATTAAAAACACGAAACTAGAAATTATATATGGTTCACTTACACTACTTTTCCACACAACATAAAATTCACAATATTCCAAAACGTCAACGATAATAAATCGAACAATATATTCACTGTTAAATTATTGTTTTTATTATTTTAAATCTTTTTCAATTTTAAATTAACAATCCCGCCAATATAAATTGTTTGACATAGAAGTAAAAACTTGTAATGGCAACACAAATGATTGGTACAAATGTCAAAACAATATTTTTTTGTGTGAGAGAGAATGATATAGAAGATAATGCGGTCTTTTTCACAGGCATCAATATACGACGTGACATAATTCATCCATAATCTGTGCGAAGTAAACTACGACAATTCCTTTTTATCATACTTTTTAACACCAAATGTGATAAAGCACCACATAATGACCCCCCAGTTGAGCTCAAATTCAGTTTGTATGTTAGAAATAGGATTCGATTATGAGTCCCTGATGTGACTTTGGAAAATAAGTAGAATGCATGGGCCGAAGCCCTTTCTCAAACAAATAGTACGGATCTCGATTGGTGCTATGAAAATATCCAACAATTGTAATTGTCATGTGATGGGTTTTGGTTTCGATAAAATTCGTTTAAAAAAAATAGTTAAACGTTGATTTTCAGAATGATTTTGCTATTTTTACAGAATTTAGAAATTTTTAGAAAATTATAATTGTTTTGAAGTATTTAACAAATGTCTACGAGCACTTCTGGAGATGTCCATGCGAACTGTTTTATCTTTCCCGACATATGAGTTCATCATCATGGTTAGGTAAATTGTGATATAAGCACCAAGTTGGAACTTGCGGTGGCCATCATTGGCATTTAGAGTTCACATCGCTGAAATACAGGCTTTTATGTTTAATCGACCTGAAATATAGAAGGCTCCATTTCTGACACAGCCGAATCTGATCTCTGTAGCTACATTGATATTAGCTGGAGATGGGTACATTACACCTCGAGATGGGTAAAATAATTAAAATGGGTTTTAGTGATTAAATAGCTTTATTTTAGTTTTGAAAAATGTATTTAAATTATCTGAATAATATGTGATATTTCAATAGAAATTGCGGTCATGAATTTATTGTGATTTAAAAAATTGAACTGAGGCTTTTAACACATTGATCGCTTTGTCAGTCATCGGTGACTGACACTGAGTTCGTACTTTAACTTGTTAAAGCGCGTTGTTTAGCGCTGTTAGTCACGAGTTCTATGTTAAATGTTACTAGAATTGTTTAACTCAGCCCTTCTGCACATTACTACAACTTGGCCACAGAATTCTCATCTTATTAAATAAAATTTAAAAACAAAGAAACTTCTTTTTTACATTTTATAAAAAAACCTGTTGGCATTCAGTGTGTTAATAAATCATGACATTCAAATGAATATAAAATTAAATAGTTAAATTTATTAACAATTTATTATTTAATTGGAACTGTTTAATATGGCAAAAAAATCGATTTGGCAGTACCTATACGCGCCCTTGTGTGAGTATTAATATATTAATGTATTAATAATTTAAGATGCCACTGTTGGACTGTAGTGACGTACTCCAGTTTCAGTAATCATCTTAAGTGCAACTTTAATAACCTGTTTAATTTTTCCACTACACTGTGTGCAGCTTCTTGACGTGCATTGTATCTGCATTGTGGGCTATTCTCAACAACCTTTAAAATTGGTGTCAGCATCCATTGGCGCTAAGCATAGCCAGAATCACCTTAATATTTAAATATTTGGGTACCATGTACACAAACTACATTATATATGTTTAATTGATTCGATATTTACCAAGAAAATAGAAGTTCTGAGAATACATACGCTGTTTTTTTGTTGAATGGTCGGGACTATAAGGAAAAAATAAGCTTACTATCTTCAAGAAAACTTAAAAATATTTTTGCTTACTTTAAAAACAAAATTTCTATGCCCATACCAGTTTTCTTAGTTATAAAAACGGTTTTCTTACTAAGAGAATTATTATCTCTTCAACTTGAGAATTATTTTTCTTGTATATTAATCGTTATTATATATTCTTTATAATATCTATAGTATTAAACGAACAATAATTGTATATTTATTTACGAGGGCAAATCAAAAAGTCTTGCAATATCATATGAAAAAAAAGAGTGAGTGAGACAGCAATATTTTTATTTTTCGACATAATCTCCTTTAAGGTTTATACATTTGTCACATCGATCAATTAACTTGCCTAAACCCTCTAAAAAAAAAGATTTTTTTGTCTCCATAAAATATTCATTTACAACAGACTGTATTTCATAGTCACTGGAAAATCTCTGGTCCCTTACTGTTTTTTTCAAATTGGGAAACAGAAAGAAGTCACTGGGTGCCAAGTCTGGACTGTACGGTGGATGCGGAATTTCCACGAAGCCACAGTCCTTAAATGCAGCTTGATCAATATTACCCTTGTGCACTGGTGCATTGTCGTGAAGAAGCAAGATTTTTTTCCTAACTTTCCTTGGCCGTTTTTCCCGGATCGATTTTTTCAATTTTCGCAAAACCTCTTCGTAGTATATGCTTTTGATTGTGGTTTTCGGTGGCATATAATCGATTATCAAAATTCCTTCAGCATCCCAAAAAATTGTTGCCAAAACCTTACCAGCAGACGGTTGAGTTTTGAATTTCTTTGGTGGTGGTTCACTACGTTTAATCCATTGCATCGATTCTTGTTTGGATTCCGGATCCTAGTGATGAAGCCATGTTTTATCGCCTGTTATTATGTTATCCAAGAAATGTTCTGGATCTTCTTTGTACATATCTAAAATCGCCTTTGAAGTTTGAACACGCATTTTGTTTTGTTCTGCATTCAACAAACGGGGAACCCATCGCGCACTTACTTTCGACATGTGAAGGTGGTCATGTAATATAGTATATGTGGTACCGTATGAAAGATAAATTCTCCACGCTAACCGCGGAACAGAAATACGCCGATCCTCCAATACAATAGATTCGGCCAAAATTACGTTTTCATGGCTGATGCTATTAGCCATGAAAACGTATTTTTGGCCGAATCTATTGTATTGGAAGATCGGCGTATTTCTGTTCCGCGGTTAGCGTGGAGAATTTCTCTTTCATATGGTACCACATATACTATATTACATGACCACCTTCACATGTCGAAAGTAAGTGCGCGATGGGTTCCCCGTTTGTTGAATGCAGAACAAAACAAAATGTGGGTCGACCCGAGCGGTTGTCGTCTTCTAATGACTCCCGACCACTTTTGAATAATTTTACCCACCTTGTTACTGTGGCATATAATGGTGCAGATTCGCCGTAAACTTTTGATTTATAGTTGAATATATAAATTGCATTTTGTCCATATTTACAGAAAAATTTAATAACGACGCGATATTCAATTGGGCCATATATGACCACGAGAGCCTTGTTAGAATCGCATGTCCGGACGTACAGGTATAGATTAGAACCAGAACTATTCGAAAAACTTAATGGCATCGCGGGCCAATACCAAAACTTAAAAGTTACAGAGTAAAAACTGATGAGTATTTATTGAGCTATAGTTGGGCCATATATGACCACGAGAGCCTTGTTAGAATCGCATACCCTAACGTACAGGTATAGATTAGGACCAAAACTATTCGAAAAACATAATGACATCGCGGGCCAATACCAAAACTTAAAAGTTACAGAGTAAAAATGGATGAGTATTTATCTATAATTGGGTTATTTATTAGTTATGTTAGGCTGCTCAAATATATAGTGTTCTGGAATATAGTTGTACCAGAACCAATGGAAAACTTGATGGTTCCGATCGTTTATGCCTGAACTTTGAAGTTTCAGAAATGAATTTGTTATATTAAATTATTTGAAACGATTTTTTCGAGTTCTTTTGATTATCCATTAGTTTGTCTTTAATTTGAATTGGAAATAAATTTGGTTTATTTTTTACGATTTAGTTATGAATTTTTGGGTTGACAGTATTAGATATAACTGACAAAACAGTTTTAACTTTTGTTATATTAAATTTTGGGCTGACTATTAGAAACTATCACGATAGTAATATTTTTTTGAGCTGACTATGAGAAACTATCACGATAGTAATATTTTTTGGGCTGAGTTCTTATAAAATGTCGTAAAATACATGTTTTTGGGCTGATACTTCTAATATTATAGAAATCATTATTTTAGTGTTGCCATCGCATTTTTTTGGGTTGAAATTTGGGCCAACTTCACATACATATCGCGCGCCTGGTAAGGTGATATTGTAATATTTTTTTAAGCTAATGATTTCTCTATATAATTATAAACACAATGATAATACTTGGAATAGTTGAATGTTGGTCTCCGAAAGCTGGTCAAAATCTTGCATATTATGAAAATCAAGGTCTGTAATATTAACCCTAGAAAACCCGGCCCAAACCTTTGTAAGAGCTAAATCAATTATTATGTTACTTAACTAATTGAAGAGCACTGATTTCAAATCCGTTGACCAAATTGGCCTCCGGTGAACGGTTCCAGCATCAGCTTCCGTCAACATATTATGTCGACAATCCTACTCATCGGTTGTAATAATCAAACAAAATTGGGTGTATTTACTACATATATTTTTCGATTTAATTACATATTATTTATTAATTCACTTATGTATAAGTGTTTAATAGTAATTTATAAGTATATCTAATACTAGCTAGATAATAATTTAGTACAAAGTACAAAGTACTTAGTACAAATACTTACTAGATGATCCTTTACAATAAGATTTTTTTTACATCTACTCGATGAGTGGTTTTGTTGAAACTATGGAAGTTGATCAACCCCATCGTAGCGGATGCCTATTTCCGATCGAACTTCCGTCGATCGTATTTGGTGATTATGGTGTAACTGTCTCTTCGTATTTTCTTTCATTCGTAGATTTTTTTAAACTATAACCTTACTTGCACTTCGAACAAATCACTCGTGAAGAACCCTTGCAATCAGTGTCTTTGCATCTGTTAGCCAAATAGCTTTCTTAAAATAAACGCAGACGGTTGACTGGTTAATATTTTTTCTTTTGTTGGAAGCTTTCTTGAAACTCGTTTTGGTGAGACAACATCCTAATTTTAATTAAAAAATTTTTAATTTCATGTATAGTGTTGACAAAATACAAACGTGTATAGTGTGGAATAAATACAAACGTCACTCTTCAGTCAATTGGTCCACATATGTTGACTTAAAGAAAAATGTTTCCAGTACCTTTGAGGCGATTTGTCAACATACGATGACATGTATTTTAACTATCGTAAGAGCTTGAAAAGGAATAAAAACTTCATAATTTTTCCGTAGTGCATATTTACGACATTCACGAACACGAAATATAAATGGTTTTAACCTTACAATATTATTAGACTATAAAAATGAATTTTTTGCTTACCTTACGTATAGAAGTAATATTTTGGCGGGAACGTTTATCACAAAAATAATTATAGCTCTGTCCAATTTAGTACTATACACTCAAACACAGAATAAATGTTAACTTCCAAATAGTAATAGAATATAATATATAATATCTAACACACAAAATACACGGAAATAGTAAAACGGAAAATGACTGTAAAAACATGTCAACATCTGCTGACACCAGTTCTCAAAGTAAAATAAAAGTTTTATTATAAAACACATGGAAACAAAATATTTCTTACACTAAATTTGACATTTAGTTTTCCATCGGAAATTATTGTATCAAAAACCAAAAAATTATAACTTTTGTGAAATAAAAATATTATCCAATTAATAAAAATAGTGATAAAAAACTAAATTTAAAATAAAGAAAATTTTACAAATGCGTAATTTAGATATTTTGGAGGGTATGTGCAATGGCACACGCCTGATTGTTACCGAAGTATGTAACAACGTAGTTAAAGCAAAAATTATTATGGGGGAAAAAGCTGGACAAGAATTACACATTCCTGAGTAACGCTCGACTCCAGTAAAGGTCAACTTGGATGTATTGGGAGTATAACTTTTTTTTAGATTTTTTTTTGCAGAAAAAACACGTATATTTCTAAGAAATAGTAAATTTCATTCTCATCAAAATATTTTCTATCGTTATCTATGACTTTTGACCATCTTTCTGGCAATTTATTGATTCCATCGAAAAAAAATTGTTTGTCGTTTGATGCGATCCATTCGTCGAGCCATTTTTTGATTTCCTCGTGGGTTCTGAAGTGCTGGTCTCGAAGATCGCTTTGCATTGATCGGAACAAATAATAATCTGATGGGGCACAATCTGGTGAATAAGGAGCATGCGATAGAATTTCCCATTTAAGTACTTTTAGTAGCATTGTCGTGCAGCAAAATCACTGTTTGTTGGCTGAAAATGAAAAATTTTCATTCAATGCATGGTTCAAATCTATCAATTGTTGTTAGTAACGTTCATCAGTAATAGTTTCGTTGGGCTTTAGCAGCTCATAGTACACCACTCGTTTCTGATCCCAACAAATGCACATCATAATCTTACTTCCATGCATGTTTCGTTGTGCTGTCGATGTGGATTGTTCGCCTAGATGAACTCACGATTTTTGCGTTTAGGGTTATTGTAGTAAATTTATTTTTCATTGCCAATCACAATTTGAGACAAAAATGCCATCTTCGTTATCTTGCAAGGAAAGAATTGCAAACCATTAAAAGATTTTCAATGATCAGTTAGTTCATAGGGTATACATTTTCCTTCTTTTTGCATCATTTTCATGGCATGTTAACGTTTGCTAATGGCTGCTTGAGTGACATTTAACTGGTTTGCAAGTCCTTCTCCTGTTTGAGCTGAGTTTTCCTTCAATAATGCTTTCAAATCTTCATCTTCGATTTTTTTTGGTTGAACAGAACATTATTTGTCACTGACATGAAAATCTTTTGAATCGTTTATACCAGTTTTTGCAAGTAAATTGTATTGGTGCATGTTCACCATAAGTTCCTTGAAGCAAACGAAACTAAAAAAAGGCTGCTAAAAGCAGCTTTTTCTTTTGATTAAAGCAAAAAAGTAATGCTCCCGCAAATGCTGTTTTGCTAGTACAATAATCGACATGTTTAAATGGGAATCAAAAATATGTGAACAATGACAAATTAAATTTTAATGTGGGATATCAACACTTTAAAACGCATCGTAGGTGTCATTGTAAAAGATTGTTTAGTACTAAAGTTACGCCATCTCTTAGAAAATCCTAAAAACTTAGTTATACAGCCAACCAATACAACCACATCAATTTCCGCTTCGACCAGCGTATGCGATGAACGTGCATAAATCTCAAGGACAAACGTTAGAATTTGCGGGTGTCGACCTTCGTACACCTGTCTTTAATCATGGTATGTTGTACGTAGCATTTTCCCGCGTTAAATGACAAAATAACTTGAAAGTTCTGTTACTCGTACCACCTGAAAATGAACGTCGCACGTATAATGTTGTGTGGAAAGGAGCATTGAACGCTCCTGATGAAACTTCTATTAAGTCTTGATAGTAACAGCGACGAAAGTTACCTCGGCAACATCGATTTTTATGTTTCAGCCGAATAAAATATAATGAAATTAAGCTTGTTTTGTGAAAGACATTAAAAAAACTCTCATTCTTTTCACCGAGCAAGTTCGGTCTCCTGGTACTCTTTATAATAAGAGAAAAAATTTAGTTTGAAGAGAAATACTTTTAATTTAATCTTACATTTTCTTAAAACAAGAAATTCAATATTTTCTTGAAAAAAACACATAAATTTTATTAAAATACAACATTTTAAAATTGAAAACGTTTCTTGATAATAAAAAAGGAATTTCTCTTTCTGATAAACAAATAGATTCGATAATTTCAAAAAGTTGTCTTGATTGAAGAAATAGTGAATGCTCACGAGTTTTAAACACGTGAAACATTTGAAAAATATATATAAAATATGTAATATTCGTTATCTCGTGAACATTTTAATAGAAATAACGTGTGTTTTTGTGATTGTCAAATTAAAATATTTTAAAGTGGTTTTGAAAAATAAATAAAGTGAAGCTAATTAATTAAATATATTTTGTGTGTTTTGTGTGAGTTGTTTGTGCATAATGATTTTATGCTAAATTTAAATAGCAACAGCAACTGGTTCTATTGATTCATCGTTCTTTGAGTGATCAGGACACAGCATAAATCAGCTCGTTCTTCTCCATCAAGTGGACAAATATCATCAGTAGAATTTGTTACAACTGTCTAACTAGATTAAGTAACGCTACTATTGATTATTGATTTTATTTCACAGAACTTAGAACAGCTTTTCGACTCAACCAAAGAGTATAAAATCTTAATCCCAGCTCCACGAAAGGACCCGATTTATTTAAAACAATTGCTTGAGATATCGAGCATTTTTTCCTAGAGAAAGAAAGGTAACTAAGAATGAGTTAAAAAAAGGTTTGCTATTTATTGCCCTTTTTACAGGAATTGAATTATAGAGGAGGTAAAAATCCAGCAGGCTTGTTATACAACAAGTATAAAAACCACTAGTTTAAGCTCCGGAAGATTGGCTATTTGAAAAATAAATGTAAAAATAGGAATCTTCCCGGAAAAAAATACAGAATTTACTGCTAAAACTACAGGTACGAGTATAAACAAAAAACTAATGTTTAGTCTGGATTTTTTTTTAAAACCTACTCTGTATTTTTATCACCCTTAATAATTTTTTCAAAACTTGCTGACACTTATTTGGTACTGCATGTTAAAACTATGTGTAGGTTAAGCTATCAAAATCATAAACTTTTCATTATTGTTGATCTTGATATTGTAAAAACTACCTAGTTGTAAAGTTTTCTTAAAACCTTTAATTTTTCATACACCTCCAAACGGAACAAAAATATTGAAGCCAATTATGTCTTCTATTTAATAATTATATTTGTATTTTATTGTGCTTTATTATTGTAATTTGTATGACTTAGCTAATTAATATTAACTTGAATCTTTATATTTTTTATAATAAAATTAAAAATATATAATAAATTTCTATTGTTATTATTTTGGAAATTTTATTACATGTTGCTCCAATAAACAGGCAAAATAGCTGGAAACATAAAATACTACTAAAGCTTTCAAGAAGTTACTCTCTACAATATAAAAATCCAAAAGCTTTTCCAAAAAGGCATTTGAAGTATTTAAGCAATTCCTTCTCAACAACTTTTAAATGGGTTCTTCTATCAACAAAAAAATATAATTACTGACAGAAAATGCATTTTAATAACATTAATGCATTTTTCATTAGAAAATGACTCTTAACTAAAGAAATGTAGATCATACAATTATATGTAATATTTCTTAATACGAGACTAAATTTACTGCAGTTTGAGATACGGTTTCCTTAAAACAAGAATTTGTTATCTTTATCGAAAAAATAGATATTAAACATTAAGAAAAGCGATTTGCTCTTCAAAATAATATTTTCTTACTTTAAGATTAAATATTTAAATAAAAACATCAAATGAAGAAATTTTTACGATGTTTCGCATATAAAAACATATAACTACAAATTTCACCTCCCCACCACCCCTTTTTCCCATTTTCCTATTTTTCCCTCCATTTTCTTTATATATATATATATATATATATATATATATATATATATATATATATATAATTTTTCTGGACGTGTCTGTCACTGAACTCCTTCTAAACACCTAGACCGATTTTGATGAAATTCCTGAATGGTTTAGATTCACAATTGGACCAGGTAGATGGCGCTGCGATTGGGTTGTAAGAATTTTATTTTTAACGAAAATGTTTATTCTTATATTTTTAAGATTTTTCACTTATTAGAACATATAACCTCAAAATTTGACCCCCACCACCCCCAATATTTTATAAAATAAAAAAAAAAACGTGATGAATAATTGAGTTTCTGAGAATAATTCATAGTTTTGTTTGTGAATCATAGGCAGTGCTGATGTTGAATTCTGAGGTGTTTGACGTACATATCAATACATGTAGAAAACACTTGCGTGTTAGCTTGGCGTTGTTTTGATATTTCAATTTCTGTTCGCTGTATTTTGATATTCCATGTATCATATTTGTGTGCATATTAAATGTATTATTCATCGAAAAAACATATTTAAATACCGTTTTAAATCATTCTCATTTCGAATATGCCACTCAGTCATTTCGGTATATGCCATCGCCTAACCGCCCAGCAAAAGACATCATTTACAGCAATGTTCAGTGCGAACAACAGTTTGGTGCGGCCCCTTTGATTACTTTTGTTCCAAATAATGAACAAGTGCTCACTGCTGAACAAAAGGCGGATCCTTTTTTTCTAGATGCACCAGGCAACACTGGCAAAACATTCCTCTTCTCACTGATAACAAAATCATTTTGCGTTGGCAATTACATCATCTGGCATTTCTTGATGTTGGAAGGACTGCAAATTCAATACTGTAGTTGCCATTGAACATTCACACAAATCCAGACGCAATGTACAACATAAAGAAGCATTTCGGCATGGCCAAAGTTTTGTAAAAATGCAAAATTATTATCTGGGATGAATACACTATGATTCACAAGCATTCATTTGAAGCTCACGATATAAAACAGTGAAAGATTTCAACGATAACACTAGACTTTTTGGTGGAGTTCAACTGTTGCTGTCCGTTGATTCCAGACATAGATTAATGGTCATTCTTTGCGTTACATGTGCGGACGAAATTAACACATATTTGAAACAATCATACCTATGGCGAAAATTCAATTCATTACACCATAACATAAATATGAATGTTCAACTGCAAAACGATCCATTGGCACTGTCATTCTCCGAACAATTGCTTAAAATAGGCAATGGAAAAATTCGATTTCATGGAAATACACAATACACCAATTTGCCAGACAATGTTTGCACCATATGGTAGCCATGAAAGATGATTTGATCGAAAGCATATTCCCAGATGCACTACATAATATCAATTTAAACCGTTCATTGTTCAACTCGCATTAAGATAAAAACAAAACAAACATTGTTTCTTTAGGTTAAATATTCAACATTTGTTTCAATAGTTTACTTTTTTACATTAATAAGAATTCTGGCTGTCATAGAAATGATTTGAGCCTTTTCTTTGTCTGCTATTATTTAATCAAAATGGAAATCATCCTAATTTGCAACATACGAGGGCAAATCAAAAAGTCTTGCAATATCATATGAAAAAAAAGAGTGAGTGAGACAGCAATATTTTTATTTTTCGACAGAATCTCCTTTAAGGTTTATACATTTGTCACATCGATCAATTAACTTGCCTAAACCCTCTAAAAAAAAAGATTTCTTTTGCTCCATAAAATATTCATTTACAACAGACTGCACTTCATAATCACTGGAAAATTTTCGGCCCCTTAGTGTTTTTTTCAAATTGGGAAACAGGAAGTAGTCACTGGGTGCCAAGTCTGGACTGTACGGTGGATGCGGAATTCCCACGAAGCCGCAGTCCTTTAATGCAGCTTGAGCAATATTAGCCTTGTGCACCGGTGCATTGTCGTGAAGAAGCAAGATTTTTTTCCTAACTTTCCTTGGCCGTTTTTCCCGGATCGCTTTTTTCAATTTTCGCAAAACCTCAGCGAAATATATGCCTGTGGTTGTGGTTTTCGGTGGCATATAAACGATTATCAAATTTCCTTCAGCATCCCAAAAAATTGTTGCCAAAACCTTAAGAGCAGACGGTTGAGTTTTAAATTTCTTTGGTGGTGGTTCACTACGTTTAATCCATTGCAACGATTCTTGTTTGGATTCCGGATCCCAGTGATGAAGCCATGTTTCATCGCCTGTTATTATGTTATCCAAGAAATTTTCTGGATCTTCTTTGTACATATCTAAAATCGCCTTTGAAATTTGAACACGCATTTTTTTTTGTTCTGCATTCAACAAACGGGGAACCCATCGCGCACTTACTTTCGACATGTGAAGGTTGTCATGTAATATAGTATATGTGGTACCGTATGAAAGAGAAAGTCTCCACGCTAACCGTGGAATAGAAATACGCCGGTCCTCCAATACAATAGATTCGGCCAAAATTACGTTTTCAAGGCTAATAGCATCTGCTGGGCGACCCGAGCGATTGTCGTCTTCTAATGACTCCCGACCACTTTTGAATAATTTTACCCACCTTGTTACTGTGGCATATGATGGTGCAGATTCGCCGTAAACTTTTGATATATAGTTGAATATATAAATTGCATTTTGTCCATCTTTACAGAAAAATTTAATAACGGCGCGATATTCAATTTCATTCATTTTAAGAAAAATTCAAAACACTTGTTACTAAATTGATAAAAACAAACGAACTGTAAAATTTACATCGAAATGTTCTTCTAGAAGTTTCATCGCGACAAAAAATGGTTTTGAAAAATATATTGTTGTCTCACTCACTCTTTTTTTTCATATGATATTGCAAGACTTTTTGATATACCCTCGTATGTTCTTTTTTAAAATACAGAGGGTCGACAGCGTAGAAGCGTTCATTATCATGAGTTGCCACATCCTTAGACGTCTGTAGATCCATTATGAGGTCACTGACCAACTGAGTTCCACACAGTATTCTCCACACAGCCAATAGAAATGAACAGCACAACCGGCAGACGTTTAAACACATGCAACAACAACAATATCTTTTTTGCAATCACATTATTATACCTACAACCAATCTGACGAAAAGTACTGCCTCTTTTGCAAAATGTGCCAATGACAAGCACCAAATATCGTCTGTCGAGTCCGCTAGTAATTTATATAATTATATACTTTCTAGTCTAAAACCAATTAAGGGGTAGTTTATGGTTTTAGTTGTGCGCTGAAAAATTTGAAGACATTTTAAATCAAAAACTCATAAAAAGTTCCCAATTCTACAATAAATCCTTATCAAAATACCCTGTTTTTAGCATCGAGGGGAGGGGGGGGGGGATACTGAGTCAATGTTGACTTAGCCTCTACCACCCGCTGAGTGTATTGAAGCTCATAAATAGCTCATAATTCTGCACTATAGGGGCGGTTAAGCTCAAGGATAGCAGCATCTAGCGATCGATCGTCCTACATAATACCGGGTTTCATATTACCTGCATCTTCATTTAAGGCTGGTATGTAATCATGACCTTTAAAACTGTACTTCATAACTGAACTGTTTAAGAATTGCAAACCAATATATGTATAAATGGGTTGTGACCGCCTGTAATAATTATTCCTCAACCTACATTAACTCAACTATGAAAGCATAAAAATGCGGCGGAAACTAAAAAAAAATTCATTAACATAAACAATAACAGTGGAATCTCAAAAACTATGTATCTCATGCAATTTTACATTTTTATGCAAAAATATGTATAAATGTAGAATTTATGTAGGTATAACATAACATAACGGTGAACATTAAAGTAAAAATGCATTTTCATTTTGCCATGTACCATTCTCTTATATTTCAAGAATTAATTACTTAAGACATGTTAATTACATATACAGCAAACTTCTGTTCTCAGATGAAAAACTATAATTTCGCTCTACACAACTACATCGTTATTATTTTATATATGATGGTATGCGCTTACTCTATACCAGACAGGATGGGATAAACTATAAATTATATCTTCTCCGAATTTTATACGGATGAAATAGAGCAACACAAAATGCATGTATAAATAATATAATACTCGTACATTTATGCAAAATGACTGTGACACGGAAATTATCCAGATATTCAATGTTCTATATGCCAACAGCAACGGTACATCTGAATACGACTGCAAGAAAACTATAAGCATTCAGATGAAAAAAAAAACTAATCTAATTCTTATATTACTATACCCAACTACCTGTATACGTACATAGAGCTTGTTATTCGTTTATTCGGAATGAATAAAAATTACGTTTCGGACTTATATAAGTTGGTTCTTGGCAATGAGTGTAACACAAAAATTCATAATGAGTGAACCTGTCAAATGCATAACAAAACTAATTAAAACTTTATGAATTTTATTTATTTAATAATTTTTTTTTTGTTGATATGATATAAAATCGTTGGTCGAGTTGAAATACATATAAAATATGTTTTGTGCATTCCATTTGTATAAAAAAAAAATATAGAGCTTTTTAAATATGTTTAATATTCGTTTTATATAAAAATTATTTTTTTTTTGTTTTTGTTAATGAGATTTTTTTTTAATTTTCCAACAATTTCCCTGACATTTAAATAAAATACAAAAAATTATTTTTATAATGTATGGTATAGTAAAAAAAAAATTATCTAAATGTTTTGGTCAGTTTTCATGATTTGAAATTTAATTAAAAAATAATATTTTTACAAGAACCACAGCATCAACAGCATCCATATGTACCCAAAATGTTTATAACATTTAAAATTTTCTGGTTATGTGATGTAACTATTTATGCCATTTATAAAGTTCTTTGAAAGTGCAAATGGGGATAATTATGTTAGGTGTTATGATACCAAAATGTGGAAAGGATATTACATTAATGAATGTTTTTATATTAACTTACTGAATGTTTTTTAATTGTTATTCTGTCAAACGTTGTTGTTATACTAGGCTGCGTACCAATTCAAGGGTAAAAGTCAATTTTAAGTAAATTTTGCGGTCAATTCAATTATTTTTGAAAAACTCTACGGTAAACTGATCGAAAAATCTGTACCGTAGTAAACGATTTACCCTTGAATACTTACCCCTAATACCCTTGGTACGCAGCCTCGGTTGTCCTTTTGACAAATTTGAAGCATAAATCTGGAGCTTTGTTTACATGAGCCCAATTCTCGAAATCGGTGGAAATTTTCCTTATTCGGAATACAATTTGCTTTAATTTTTTTATATTATTCAGATTTCTCGTCGGCTACTTTAATCGTTTTTTCAAATTTCCTGGCAAGTTTTTTATTAGTTATTTCACTACTAAAGCTAGGTTTCCAGCTCGCGCTAAGATAAATTTTAACGCGGTCTCCACAAGTCTCCACTAAGTCACAGATAAATTAGGAAGCTAAAAAGTTTATCTAGAGATAAATTTTGACGTTTGTTTTATTTCCTCTACAACAAATAGAAATATAGCTCAATCGACTATTTAATAAGCATTTTTATAAACATTTAAAATTAAAATTTATAATTTTAGTTAATTTATTTAAAGTTAAATAAAGTGTTTCGTGTAACGTTTTATTAGTTGATTAGAGTCACGAAGATAATATCGTAATCGCTGCGGCAGCTATTGTTGTTCAAATATTGGAGTCTGAAGCAGAAAAAAGAAAACCTAGGCTGTGGGCCAATTCTCAGGTAAATCGAATAGTACAGTAAAATGAATTTTTAGTACAATTTTAGTACAAGTAAATGCGGCTTAAAGGGAGACATGGTTTCTGGGAATATACAAAAATTGGTACTAATGTCATAAATTTTATTGTTGTTGTTCCAATTATTCGTACTGTTTATGCGAATAAATTTAAATTGTATTTTTGATCAAATTTTTGCGTAATATACACAATAAACGTGTGGGTAACTGCAGCAGGGAAACTTTCGAATTTTAAAATGAAACTTGGAATACCGATTAAACCCAATTTGTGCTAATTAGTGCACACGTGAAAAAATTAGTGCTAGTCCAGGAGCCGAAAAAACGGGAAAAGAAAATTTACATTTCGCCTGAAAGACGAAAAAAAATAAAATCCAATTTCTAGAAAAAACCAGAAATAATTTAAGCCTAATTTTAAAACTTCACAAAAGCGGCTCCACCAACAAAATTTGTGCTTATCATAGAAATATGATTTTTATAAATTTCCATTAATAAATTGAGGATTTGTTTTTCCTCAATTTATTAATGAAAATTTATAAAAATCATATTTCTATGATAAGCACAAATTTCGTCGGTGGATCCGCTTTTGTGAAGTTTTAAAATTAGGCTTAAGCACCTAAAAGAAACTATATTGAACATGCAAAATACAGATGTAAACTGTTCAAATAATATTTTTGTTGAACAACAAATTAAAAAATGAAATAACTTATTATAAAATCAAAGAATAAGCATTTCAGATAGCATATTCCTGGCACGCATGTTCATTGTCAACCGAGGCTGAATTTGTGCTAATCCAGAATTGGTCCAATTCCGTTGAACAAGAAAGACTGTTGAATTAACAATTTTCTGACAAAAAATGTTCTACAAACTAGTGAAGTTTGTACTTCTGATTGCATATTCCACTAAGATATGTTCATTGCTATCCGAAAAAAATAGTGTTTGATGAATTTGTGCTAATCCAGAATTAGCCAGTTTTTATAGAATAAAATTCTTCTTTGTTTAATGATTGAGTGTCAACAAATAATAAACCTTTAGTTTCAATATTTTGCGCTTGTTGACAAAATTCACATAGGTTTATATTTAAATTTGCGTCCGATATAAAGTTTTCTAAAGGTAATAACCCCTGTGCTAGGATCGGCACTAACGTCAAATATTTCACATTTTCAACCATTCGGCAATAATGTTTTATCTGAATAGAACCTCTGAAATATATTTCAACTAGGTATGAGATATTACACGAGCAGTCTATATCTCGATGTATACTCCAGTATTATAGTAATGCTTTTGAATTTTGCGGGAAATATTTTTGCGAGCAAATCATTTCGTTTTTTATATACCTCTCGCGAAGTTCCATTTCGCCTTAAATCATCGATAAATTACATGAACTCATTTGTGACACCTCGCTTTAAATAATCGTTATCGTTTGTGACTGCCATAATTACTTGGGCGAGTGCATCAAACGCATACGAATATATTGTGACTGTTGTGCTTTTATTGTTTATAAATTTGGATCCATTTTTACGGATCGGCAAATCTAACTCAATTTTCGGCATCATAAGGAAATTTAATTGGTGGTTTATTATCGAGTGGTCATTCCGTCTCTCTACACGCTTTCGCTTAATGTTTTTCCCCCTCCAATTCTTTTCATCGCTGCTTTGATCGGATACATTTTCGGATAACTGGTGTTTTTTGGTTTTTGGTTCAGCACAAGTTCAACCACTATATTTTTTGGATGGCAATGAACATACCTGATAGGAATATACAATCAGAAGTGCCAACAACATTGGTTTGTAGAACAGAAAATTGTTTATCAGAAAATTGTTCATTCAACGGTCTTTGTTGTTCAACGGAATTGGGCCAATTCTGGTTCAGCACAAATTCAGCCTCTATATTTTTCGGACGACAATGAACATGCGTCATCAATTGGATTGTATGTTATCGTATATTATTTTCATAATTATTTAAGGGTTGCTTTTAGCAGTTCAATGATATGATAGCTGACGAAAATTTACTTTCACATGAACGCAAAGTAGTTTGATGGATTATTGAAGCTCTTTTTGGAGCCAAAAACCCAATCACGTCCAAACGATATTATTAGCCCAAAAGAAAAACTTGTATTTGTGTTAGAGTAATAAATTATATTATTAATGTATTAGAATGTTTAAATCTTTATATCATTTCAAGGTTCTTGGATTATAAAATAGGTTTACTTACCTTAACATGTTGGTCCTTAATAAAAATAAACCTGATATTTGCAAATATTTTGCATCTGGATCAATACAAAGACATGTTGCATCAGTATATCGCATTAGCAAGCAACAACATTTTGGAAGTATAATTGACCAAGTATATGTTATGCAATTTGCATAACACTCAAGGACGAAATACGAGAAATAACGACCGACGCATTTTTAACAATTGCGAACGAATTTAACGCACTTTTGAATTTTCCCAACTGCCTCGGCGCTATTGATGGGAAGCACGTAGCCCCAAAATTCCCAATTATTATGTCATGGCACATGTGTCAAATAATTATTAAAAATGTTTGAAATGTTTTTTTCAGCAATTTCACAGCATTGTGTTGATGGCTGTGGAATGTGCTTAGTATAAATTTATATATTTAGATGTTGGAGCGCGTTGGAGCGAAGTGATGCAGGTGTGTTTGGCGCCTGGCTTTTTCATTGTAGTGCTTACTGGGTTTGCAAGCCCTGGCGATGGTAAAGTTATTTTTAAGCAACGTATGCTTCAGTTTCGAAATACATAGATTGTTCTGTACCAACAAACATAATGTTTGTTTTGTTTCAATTTTCAATTCGTTCGTTTTAGTTTTTTTATTTTTAATGTAAAGTATTTTAGCTTCCTTTTTCCGTTTTCTAAAGTTTCTTTATCCATTTTTTCGTAGTCAATCAAGTATTTTTCTTTATACTCGAAACTTTCATAATCTGTAGAATTATTTAGTTCAACCATTAAAAAAAAAAAAAAATTTACAAGTTGTTCTGTAATCTCAATAAAATGTATCTCAATTTCATCGTTCTAGGCAGATAAATTGGTGCGGAAACGTTTGTAGAGTTTTCACTAGCGCAGTCTGTACATGAATGAGATAACTTCAAACTTTTCGCCTCAGCTGCGTACCGCATCTGCGAAATCGTGACCTAAATATGTTTTTTGTTATTTCGCTAGCTATAAATTTTACGTCAAATTTGTGTGTAAAACTTATCTAAGCGCGAGCTGGATACCGATCTTATAGAAAAAATCCCGAGTGGGTAAATCGATTCGGAATTATTTCTTCTGAGTAGGGAAATAAATAATGGAAAACTAGCAAACAAATTTGAAAAAAAAACGAGTAAAGTAGCCGGCGAAAAATTCGAATATTATTAAACATTTTAAAGCAAATTATATTCCGAATGCGGAAATTTCCACCGAGTGCGACGATAGAGCCCCCATGACCTTGAAAATTTGGCGCGTGATAGAATAATAATTAGAATTATAAAACTCTATATATTAAGATGGTACGCAGTTAATCTAAACTTTCATATTTTTTTTAATCGAATAAATGTTTGCAATTAACTTTCAACTCTTTCACATCTCCATATAAGCTTTCCTAAAGTTTAAAAGTTTTTCCTAAAAAAGTGTTAAACGCCATTTTTTTATTCTAGTAGAAAATTAAGCATTACGAGTATCGGTTAAATAAAAGGAGTTTTTATTGGCCCGAGCAAGTGTTATGGTTGGAGCGGCCGTTGACCAACCAATTCGACCGGTGTGAACTATTTAAAATTTGTGAAAAGTGTAGCTTTTGACAGATTAACCACAAAAAAAATTTATTTACATAATTTAACAAAAAATGTAATCCTACACAAAAAAAATGTAAAACGGTATAAATCATAGTTTTTCGTTTTTAATTAAATGTTGTTAGTTCTTGAATTGAGCTTTTTCTATAAAGTGGGAGATTCGCCGAACAAAAATCACTGTTTGGTCGAAAACGATCCATTGAGAGTAGCAGCTCCGTAAAAGCAATGGTGTTTCTAAATTAAAATTGCAACAATACCTGTTTAGATCACTTTCCAAAAGTAAAAAATTTCCAAAAAACTGTTTTCTACAAAAATTCTGCCTTGTACTACCCAGACCAATTGATTGATGGGGATGAAACCTCAAAGTTAAGATTTTTAAGCAAATTGTTAGATTTCAATGAATTTTGGTCTAAATTGGCCTTCCGGAAATGATAGCTTCCATACGAGCTTTTTCGTTTTTCATAATTATTTTGAAAAATATACAATTTACGACAAAAATTTTCTATAATTCTCGATTCGAATATGTTTTCCAAAATTTAAGCGGAAATGATGATTTTTTATAACAAAAGATGTATATTACCTTATTTGACAAAGAAATAATTAATAAATTTTCATTCGCAAGATTTACCATTCGCCATGTGTGTGGATGCAAAATAGATGTCTATGTCCTCTCTACAATGTATAGATCGCTTGTCGGATCGGATTGAAATTTCGTACATTTCATACATTTTTTTTCATAAATAGGAAATTCCCAATGATCTTTGGTCGAAACCCGATCACAGGTGGGTGCAGCTTCCATCGGAGCTTTATCGTTTTTTGAAAATATTTTGAAAGGAAAAATGATGCAATAAAACCGTTTAGATCAGTTTTCCAAAATTTAAGCGGAAATGATGATTTTTGATACTATACAAATTTCATCAAAAATTCGGGCCTGTACAGACAGCCCTAGATGGAATACTTTTCTTTTCACACAAATTTTGAGGTGGCGGAGTAAGCGACAGGTTTCAGCCATTGAAGCTTTTTTTATTTTATTTTTTTTGTAAATATTTTGAAAAGCGCATCATTAACAAGAAAAATGATTATAAATTAATAGCATTAGCGTTCTAGACCTGCTTCCTAAAATTTAAGCAGACATGACAATTTTTGACAGAAACCTGTTTTTCAATAAAAATTAGGCAAATTCTAGCACGGATGGAGCAATTGATTGTGATGAATACCTAAGCAGTTTCCACAAATTGGGAGACTCCATATGATTTTTTTTCGGTATCGGTCCAATGCAAGTGACAGCGTTCATAGAAGCATTTCCGTTTTTTCACGGGAACCGATAGCTTCAATAGCAGCTTTTTCATTTTTTCAAAAATGTTATGAAGTTCCAAATTCTAAATTAGTTTTGCAACAATACTGTGCCAGATCATTTTTCTAAAACTTATAAGCAGAAATTACGATTTTTGTGAAAAAACTATTTTCCAGTAAAAATTTGGTCTTTGTACAGTCCATACGGATAGATTCATATTTTAAATTTAACCGGAAATGACGACCTTTGTCAAAAAAAAAATATTTTACCAAAATTCGGTATCTCTACAGGCTAGATGCATTAACTATTCGTAATGAAACTTCATTTACTAAAGCATTTTCCATAAATTGAGAGAAAGCGGAATATGGTGGACATCTCCCTACCAGAAGTGTGGCTGCCGCTGGCACTTTTAAAATTTTTACAATGAAGGTTTTTGAAATTGAAGAAGGAATAAAGATTTTTTATTATCCAAGACAGCTTTTATGAAAAATTATCATCAGATTCAATATTTCAATTTAAAAGTTATGTATGGTGAATTCGCGCTATATATGTATGTAAATTTGACGTAAAAAAGCTGGTTGGTCACCACTGTGTTATGTATTTTGTAAGTATTCGTAAAATGCCAAATAGGCGTAAACAACGTCAAATAAATAATTTATAGTCTGTTTATAATAATTTTTTTTTAACTTAAAATCTATTTCAATTAATTCGTACAGAAATTAGAAAATATCGAAAATAATGAAATACCTGTTTATGATTTTGATCTAGAATTTTAATATAATTATGGTTAAAAAAATAAATATTGAACGCAGACAAAGTATATCAACAAATTTTTTCGAACTAAAACGTGAGAGTGTATAATGTGGCCATTAATACATAATTCTAAAGATTTCTAGAAAAACATTAGTATTCCTGCGCATTAAGGTTGCTTTGATGATTTATTGGTCATACACTGGACACTATTGGATGCGACGCTCGGGAAATTTCATATTAATTTTAACTTTATCAGCACAATTCCTTTTCACAATTTTTTCGCGTTGCATCCGAAATTCCTGCAGATTGTGTATCCATAGTTGTTGAGACCATTAAATGAATCGGATAAAATTTATGGTGGAAAAACACTCAACACTTCTTTGAGATAGCAATCCAACTAACACCAATGAAACTAGAAGAATCGCCAGAGCTGAAACAACTGATTCGCCTTGCAACGGTTAAGTGCCAAAAAGCCATATACAAGCAGGATGGTCCGAAAGTGTCTACAGAATTAGGTTTGACAAAGCAACAATCTGTCCAGTAGACGGCTACCTCATATACATTCAAGAGGTTCCGTCAGATCCAGTTATCTAGCATTAGCTATACATTATCTATTTGTACACCTGGGTCTCGCACGTGCCAAAATTGAAGTACATGCAATCAACCACTCTGCAGGTATTACCTTGGCAATATGTTTGGAATTTATCATCTAGCTCAGAGCTGACCAATAAGAAGCTTAATTTGAAATCAAAATATCTGTAAGCAACTTGAGGAACGGTCAACAGCGAATACGGCATTCAATTCTCCTGCTTAATGAATACTGAATTCGCAAGGCAAGGGTTCGTTCAGTATTATTGACCTTGATCGAATTAGCCCTAATTTAAAAAAAAATAAGGTAACGCAGCTAAGCCTCCTACCCAACACTCACGCCAGCACAGCTAGAAGGCCAATCACCTATTCTGAAGTCAACATTCATTATCTCATTCACGTACATTAATGCTCGATTGCACGAAATAGAGTGACTCGTCAAAATGTATATATATTGAAATTGCCATACTGTTAGCATTCTGTCGAATTAAAACTACTATCCGTATTAGCAGTTCCAGATATAGTTCAAGGCCCCACGCAATCTCGTATATGCTTACATCTCCAGAATTTATTGAAGTGTGGAATCGTTGTCAATAATTTCAACATACTCGATTTCTATATAAAATATCAAGAATGTTTAACGCATTAACGAAAAACGGAAGGTCTTAAATAGCGATGTTTGAAAGAAATAATTATAATTTTTAAGGAAAGCGTCAAAAAATTGGTCGTGTCGTTGAAGCGCAGTATATTTCTAAACTTCCTGAATAAATTATTTGACGTGGTAAAATAGAGTTAGATGTTACAAATCTGAAGCCCATATTATATGGTCTGAAGCCAATTCTTTCCTAATCTGACAAAAAATAAACTATAATATGGCAAGCAATGCGTAAGGTAGGATGTGAAAAGCGAACCGTGAAAGAGTTGAGAGTGCTTCGCTCTCAGAACAGATTACTTAGATTAAAACATAGAAAAAATTATTTAATACCCTGATAAGATTGACCTGTTTTCTATGACTCATAGAGTAACATGATCCAATATCCAATGGCGTAATAATATATTATTTAAGGTGAAAAAATCAACTTTAGTATAAGCCAATTTTCAAGCGTGAAAGTAACACGGATATATCGAAAATTACCGCGGTGGTTCTTATCGGCTTTTTTAAATTATTTTGATTTATGATCAAGGATCGTATCTTTTTCTCAATTTAAAATTCCATGACTGAAAACCTGGTTATAGTGTTTAAGTAGTGTTTACTGATTTTAATAAATCATTCGATAAAATTTCTCATATCTTATTTGCAAAGAAACCGGAACTGCTCAAGTGTGATGTCCTCTTTTTCAAGTGAATCTTGCCGTATTTGGCAAATCAAAATCAAAATGTTTTTTTTTTTTTAAATAACATTTCATCTACAGATTCAAATGTGTTGTCAGGCGTCCAACGAAGTAGCAATCGTGGACCCTGGATTAGAAATGATGGGCTATATTTATGTGTCTTATTTTGTTGAAATTTATCGTTTTAAAATAATATTGACCGTTTACTCTAAAAGTCCTCATCGTTTCATTTATTCGTTTGCAGTTGGGATATGCCTCAATTTTCTGGAAGCCATACTAAAATACTAAATACTAACAATTCTAGCTGTACAGAATCAATTCAGGAACGATTTATTTTGTTTACATTACAGCGACCCCCTCCAGAGGTAAACGAGGAACCGTTGTCCGTTTGTAGACAAATAAGTATTCTTGATTCACTTGAATGTGACTGATTTATACTATATTTAATTTTATACAAAATTTTCTTAGAACAGTTTTAATAGTCAGTACTTTTTCTTAAACTTCACTAAGTGCTTAATGATAATTACCGTTTTGGGGTTAAATTGACTTGTAATTTGTATAAGTAATAAATCCTGGTTCAAGAACCACCCCAAAATCAATACTGTTAGTTATCCGAGAGTTCCCAGCCGAAAGATGGTAATGCCGTTATTGGCTTTGCTATTCTAATAAAAGCTGGTAAAGAAGATAATAATGTTGCAATCTCGGGAAAAATATTTTAATATGTCGATAATGCAGAATATACCGATTGCTTGTATCGATTAAGAAGATTAACTTCAATACTCAACCGAAAAATTAAAGCAATACAGATTTAAAAGTTATAAATGAATCATTAATTTTCTAAAAGAAAATGTCAATAACAGACATCATGCAGCCATGCAGCGTAGTCACGTTTAGCTTATGAACGACTGTACCAATTTGATGAACCAAGACCTCAAGAAGAATTTGATTATACGTCTGGAGTGGGTTTTATGAGGTTATATTGCTGAAATGTTCCATTTTCAGTTACTCCGACGGTAAAATTGTCCATCATTCGAGGTTTTGACAGATGGACACCAATCTGACTATGCCGATTCAATGGCCCCTGATTATAGGTAGATTTTGATTATAGGTTAGGGGTGGGTTTTTTGATGGGGTTATAGGGGTGAAATTTTTATTTTCCCCATTTTTCATCGATAAAATCGTTCGGCATTCGAGATTTTGCCAGATAGACACCAATCTGACTATGCCGATAATCAAAATCTACCTAAGGGCTATCGAATTGGCATAGCCAGATTGTCAAAAGAATAAATAAAAAGAAAAATTTTACTCCTATAACCTCAACAGACCCACACAAAACCTATTTTTAAAAATTGCCTATGATCATGGCCTATCGCATTGACGTAGTCAGATCGGTGTATCATAGTCTTGAATTCCAAACCACTTTAACGACAAATAAAAACCATTTAAAGCTTTATAATTTTGAAACTTTTTTATCAGCAATTTTCGGCTGTATGGACAGTAGATATTACCGCTCCAAACCTCTACAAATGAGAACTTTTCCAAACATAACAATTTTATCGTTAAGTTTTAATAAATTAAAAATGAATGATATATGAAGCAATAAATTAATATCGTTAAATTGATCGTTTTATTTGTTGTTTGTTATAATGCATATACATATGTTATCGGCTGATTTTGTAGGTTAGTCACTTTCGGCTAGGATTAAATTGAATTGAAATTAATGTATAATTTATTTAATTTTCGGCTGAAATAATCAAGATACTATCTATATTACCGAATTTTCCACCTTCGGCTAACTTTAATAAGGTCCAAAATCATAGCAACATCAAGAGTTACAATTTGGCTGTGCATGTTTAATTATAAGCAAGACCGACCACTAGTTCCAAGAAAATGGTTACTGTAACAAAATCGGGATTTGTTGTAATATTGTAATAAAAGTGTAACATATTATGGACCTATAAACCATAATATTGGGACAAGGTAACTTGTTCCGTACAGGTTCAACAAATTTAGAATATCCCTGAATGAATGACTTCAAATTTTTTGCTACGGATTAGGTACCCAGCTTACCGTAATTATATCTGATTAGCAGACCCGGATAAACCTCGTTCCGCCAAAATTACTTCGTTCCGAGCAAATACTTTTGTATACTTTTGTCCATCACGGAAACTAATTTTGATGAGAGAAAAATCAAACTACTCAACACGTTTCTCAACAGACAATTGAGTTGAGTGGATATTCCATTAACTTTTTCATTGAATTCAAAACTAGTTAATGTGCTGAAAAATGAATGAAATTTTGATTCAAACTCAGGCATTACTAGAAAATTCAGATGATTTTTGGATTTTTTCTCTCTGTATGGAAATGACTTTGAGTCAGTTGGAATTCAAAAGTGTTCAGTGTATTTTATTCGTGTGAAATTAAATCGAATACAGACACAAATGACAGCAATGCATTGTGATAAACAATATTTTTTGTTTTATTTTCCGGTGCGTAAATGAACAACGATTGTCAATTCTGCCCACTGATCAAGTGAAAAATACGGAAATTCGAGATTTATTCTGCAAGCCCAACGATTGACCTTGCGAGTTGCTATTATTTATAGTGAACGCCAAACGAACGGGGAACCATCTCCTGGTAATTGCGAGCACAACAAAAAAAATATTGAGAAAAATCGGTTCAGCCGTTCTCAACTGAAAAACATCATTTTTCGACTTGCCAAAATTTCCGACTTTTCCTGTAGATTTTCTCAAAACTTTGTTTCGTAAGAACCATTTCCTGGCAACTGTGAACACAACAAAAAAATATTTAGCAAAATTAGTTCAGCTGTTTCTCAACTGAAAAACATAATTTTTCGACTTTCGGAATTTTTCGACCTTTGCGGTAGGTTTTCCCAATTTTTTTTTTAATAATAACAATCTCCTGGCAATTGCTAACACAATAAAAGAAGATTGAGAAAACTCGGTTTAGCCGTTCTCAACCGAAAAACATCATTATTTGATTTTCCGAATTTTCCGGTGGGTTTTCCCAAAATTTTCTATCGTAAACCCCCCCATCTCCTGGAAATTTCGAAGACAACAAAAAAATATTGAGAAAAATCGGTATAGCCGTTCTCAACTGATAAACATCATTTTGTCATTTTCCGAATTTTCCTGTAAGTTTTCCATCTAATGGCAATTACGAACACAAAAAAAAAATATTTAGCTAAATCCGTTCAGCCGGTCTCAACTGAAAAACATCTGTTTTCCATTTTCCGAATTTTCCGGTGGATTTCCAAAAAATTGTCTTTCGAAAACACCATCTCCTGGCAATCGCGAACACGACAAATAAAGATTGAGCCATCTCGGTTCAGCCGTTCTCAACTGAAAAACATAATTTTTAGAATTTCCGAATTATGCGATTTTTCCGGTGGCGCTTATACCAAAATTTTCTTTCGTAAGAACCTTCTTCTGGCAATTGCGGATAAACCAAAAAAGATTGAGCCAAATCATTTCAACTGTTCTCAATTGATGCGCGCAGATACATTTTGTACACCATATTTATATATTTAGATATATTTTGATGTTGCTGCTTTGATGGTTGATGCAAGAAGAATTTCTATTTTTTACAATTATCTGACATATATGCTTATAATGTAGATAATTATGATTTTAATTTTGTACATAGATTTCCAAAATACTACACAACTTATATTTATAATAGTCCGCGACCAACGCCATCTATTGAAAATAATCCGAAGTGGCTATTTAAATGAATGATCATTGTCAAAATACAAATTTTCATTGGTGGTGCTAAGTGTATTCCCTCTACAAAACGCCATTTTCGATTTAACGATATGTTTTGGTTTTGCGGATTTCCTTTGAGTTTTGCGAATTTTCTTCGATTTTCCCATTTTCTCGAGTTTTTGAATTTTCCTTTGGGTTTTTAAAAATTTTATTTTTTCCTAAGCCGCCACTGTATTAAGACGAACAAAGCAAAGAACAACATGCAGTCTCTAGTGGGATTCGAATGCAGTACCTCCCGGCCCAAGCACTGAAGCTTTAACCACTGCACTGTATTTCACATACAAAATGTATACACAAAATTCATATAAAAAAGGTTTTTGTATTTTATTTTTTTAAACCACATAGACGAACAAAGCAAAAAATGAATTATCCAATCCTCCGGTGGGATTAGAATCCAGTACGTCCCAGCCCAGCCGCCAAAGCTTTTACCACTGAACCACCTGTCATAAAAATGTACATACAAAATCCATATAAAGAAAGCTTTTATTCGATTTTTTGGGTTTTTTGACTTTTTCGGCGGATTTCTTCAAACTTTTCTTGCGTAAGAACCATCTCCACGATTGATCTCATGATTGAGCAAAATCGGTTCAGCCGTTCTGATGCACATACATTTGTTAACACAATTTTTATATATTTGTATATAAGATGATGCAGTCAGGGATGTCTCGAGTGGGACGTACGAGTTTGTGAGACGCTTTAATTCAAAATAAATATTAAACATGTTAATTATACTGAATAAAAATGTAAATTTTGGAAATGTTGCGTTGTGCTTAGGTTATTTGATTAACAATTCAAACACTATAATTTAAAGTAGCAAAAATTTAAAATTACCCAAAACAGCCTACTCAAATTAATTATAATTTGTACTAGAGTCAAACAGTGGAACAAAATTTAAATAGTTGGAGGTATATTTACGAGGTGGGCTTATATACGAATGTATAAATTTGGACAAATGTATACAATACAAATAAATATTTACAATAATTAACAAATTCCATTGAATTTTGAAATAATATTATTTTTAATCCTGATTATTAAATTCACCCACAAATATACAGATATTTACCATCGCCAACAAATAGTTGAATTAAAATTATTGTCTCGTCCTTCCCACATAATATATGTACATGTGCTAAATGTAGTGTTAATTAACAGTTTTTGTTTTACTATTTATTTTTATTGTAATACATTTTATTATTTTGAATTTATATCAATATTGATAAAAAATTATATACAAAAACATTTACAAAATTTACTGTTATTTTGATAATTTGTAAAAATCGAAAAAAATGTAAAAACAATGATTATTAAATTAAAAATTTGGAATTTTTTGTTACAGTCGCAATTTGTAAAACATTTATTATGCCTTTCCTATTATACCTATATTGAATAAGGCATACGACAGTTGAAACTAGTTACCACGAGGTGTTTAACCGTTTCACTACTATATATTGTAATTATAAACAGACATTTTAAATATCGTACATATTATGAAATACGAAACTGACAAACAAATATAAAATTGACAACAACAAATTCTGATATTGACAAAAACAAAATACGTACAAACAAAAATATTTTAATCGTCATTTAGGGGTAATATTATATACATAAGCTTTTCTCCACAAATAATTGTGGCTTCTCGTACATACAAATCATGTTCGTTATTATACAAATCATGTCCACACATAAAATTCTCTGACCTTCCACAAAAATTACGAACAGAATTTATATTTCAATTGACATTTTTGTAGTACACACCTATCACATCTAATTAAATCACAATTAAATAATAAAAATTCTTTGTTGTGTGTGTGTGTGTGACAATCATACCGAATAAATACCAGCTCACTAAAAACAAGAATACTGAATTCACATAACAAAGCATAAATAATCATAATACTACGTACATATAAACATAAATAAGCAGTGCCAAGCATAAAATATTATCACGTAACAATAATTTTTATGTTTTTTTTTTGCGAGATGTCATCATCATCAACATAACAATAAAAAATAATTTTGTGTATTGAATTTTTTTTTTTTGGTGATATGGTTGTAGGTGGTAAACGTATATACATATAAGGATATTATTGGAACGGATAACGATAAAAAACAAAATCGAGTGAAAAGCAAAAATACAAAATAATTTAAATCGAATGTGATTAGAATTAATTAGTTTAGGCTTGAGAGATGAAACTGAATATAATATTTTGTCGGTGTACATACGATATACGAGAATTATTATTTGGAATTCACGATGGGATACTTCATTTAATGATGTTAAATTAATTTGAAATTATGTGAAAGATATTAAAGCATTACAGTTAAGTTAATTTCATTTATATTAACTCGTATGTATAAGTGCGTAAACGATATTGATATAAATTTATATTTGTCGAAGCAATTTTGACGTTTTTGTTATTGGATTGTGACGAATTTATGCAAGTATTTGACATATTGTTGGTGTTAAATTAATTTGTAGGTGGTTTCGTGTTTATAATATTCAGACATATAACTAATTATTTTCATGTATTTTATTATTTTTTTTTTTTCACCAATGGCAAATCCATGCCATCTGTTTTGGGGCCGAAGCACTCACTGCTCTTTGCGGTTTATTTTTCCGTCTTACCTTACGCATCATCTGCCAAATCGAAGACGTACGACTATAGGGCCGATTTAAGTTACCATCTGCGCATTGCAAGCTCCATGACAGCCTATACTGGACATGGGAGATGGGTCGGCCCATGAATTTTGCACGCCGATAGGTGGTCGTAGTTGTGTTCCTTTTAATCACATATCAAGTCAATAATTGCGGTTAATTAATTATCAAGTCAATAATTGCGGTTTAACCCTTAGTGCGCCGATAAAAGGAATTTTGGCCAAACTTAGTGATTCGACGGAGCTCAATGAGTTAATCTAGTTTAATATTAGGCCCTATTTTGAAAAATTAATAATTTTCCTGAAAAATCAAAATATATTAATGTGTCACATATGACACAAAATGTACACAGTAAAAAAAATGCATTGAATTTTACATGAAATTTCATGTGGGCAAAGTTACCGAACCTTTTCACGTAAAATTACATGAAAATTGAAAAATAAATTTTTATTGAAAATTAAATGGTTTATACCGTAAATTTACTAGTAAAGTTATGTAATTCATTAAAAAACTTCAAACGAACTAACAAAAAGACGGATTAAGAGAAATGAAATAATCTTGAACCCATCCGCCCACACTCACCCACACCCACCCACACCCACCCACACCATTTGTCAGTAATGCTTGGTTTACTCGTTTTGATGAACTAGCTGATGCTGGTTTTTCATTGGAGCCAACTGAACAAAGACCTTTCGCTACATCGGTCCAAAATTGGAGTAAGGTCGTTGCTGGCATATTTCTGGAAGCGCACAGTTGCTTGTAAAGAATCCACGAGTTTATAACTGATACATCCAGAAAATGGAAAAACATTCGTAAGTACCATTTTGACGATTTAAATTTAATTCTGTATCGTCCGATAAAGATGTCATGCAAATCGACACCTCCGATGTGCCGGTTATACTTTTTTACTATTTTCGGGCATTGAATATTTATCGATTTCCTTTTGGTTTTATCTGTAATTATCACAAAATACAGTATGATTCAAGTGTCTTGGTATTATGCAACACAATCGAATAATGACATTAACCGGGGCTTTTAAATTGTCTTCCTCTATCTGACGGTACATGTTTTCTTGACCCGAGTATATCTCGAAATTGTACATATAGCCTATGATAATAGATAAATAATTTAGTTTCGAGAAAACCTACTTTTATATTACACATTTAATATAAGCCTAATATTTACCAGAAGTGCCCCTGTTAAATCAAATATCTTGAATCCGCAAATATGCGGCTTAGATGGGACATATTGCTTCATATAACTTCGAAGTTTCGTGCTGCAAATTTGCTCGTCTATTGAAAGATTTGCTTCCAAACGCGTTTCTAAAATTTTTTTTTTAAATATTAATGAATGGTCGGATTTTAAATAACCTGGGTGTTCTTTCGGAAGCATTAAATGGTTGTCGGCGAAATGCATATTGTTTTTTATTTTAATAAACGTCTTTAATGACATTGCATCTTGCACAATTTTGTTGCCAACATCTGGATCCCAATAGAATCTCGTATTCGGTAATTGATGAATTGACGATAGAATGCAGATGTCCAAAAATTTCTTAAGTTCCAATTTAGTTAGTGTGTATGGATTAGAAATATTCTTACGAGCGCTGTACAGGTTGGTTTTAGTTAGAATCATATCTATCATTTCATCATCAAAAATATAATTCAAAAATGCGACTGGTGTCTCAAGTTCTAAAATATTTGATGGTAGTGATGCATCACCTTTGAATTGGGCTGAATTGGACTCGATTTCAAGTGGTGTATTTTTCCAAATCAATTTCTTAAACCTCTCTCTCAGATTTTTCAACTCAACTTCCTCATTTCGCACATCATTTCCATTTTCAATATTTCGTCCATTATCCATATCATCAGCGTCAAAAATATATGCATTTTCCATATTTATATCATTGGCGAACACGACAGGAATAGTCTCGATGTTTAAATTTTCGATTAATTCATCGTTATTGTTATCACATTCTTCTGTTTGTTGTGGTTGAAATTGCTCCTCCTCATTGTCTTCTTCAAGATCATCTTCACTGTTATCAGACCACTCCTCTACAATTTTTTCAATCTCTTCTAGAGTCAAATATTTTTTTCGAGACGACATTATTGCACAACTTTATCATAACAGTCCTAAAATGGAAATTCGTCTAATGGTTATGAATATAAATTTACCAAAATTAGAAACTGAGCATATATGACACATTAATAAAAAATTGCTTAACGAGTTTTTGTGTCAAATATGATACATAAATTTTACTTACCAACAACTAAACAAATAATTCAGGATTCGTTGAGGAAAAATACAATCAAAATGATTAATACTTATTGAATTATAATTATAATTCATTTGTAAAAGGATAATACTTTTAATTATATTTTATTTTTATATTTGAACACCACATGATTACATAAAACTAAAACCATCAGATTCCCGCCAATTTTAATGAATAAAAGTAACTCACGCATACAAACGAGTAAATCCTTCTATTTGAATTTGTCATAAACCATTTGTATGTGAACTATCATGACGAAAAAAATAAACAAAAATAAATATGTGTCATATATGACACAAATCTGCATTAAGGGAAATATCACAGCTTAAGATAGATGTTTTATATTCTCGTTTAAATCCAGAAACATATGTATATTTTCAAATGAACTTGTTGTTTTAATGGGGTAGTTAATCCACAAAATCCAGATTTAACGATATCTCGATCCAATAAATACTCGTCTAAGAAAAATGCGGACTTGATCAAATCCTAACGAAACGAAATCCTAACAGCACAAAATCTTGAAATTCTCAAAAAAATCCCGATTTTTTAAAATAAAATCTCACGCGAGATTTTATTTTTAAAATTCGGGATTTTTTCGAGATTTTCGATATTACTGTACTTACTATAGACGATTAGTTCGGTTATTTTGTCATTAATTTAAGTTGTTGGTCTTGCTCAACAACTTTGCTGAAGAAAGTATAACGAAAATCTTAAGTTTGCAATTCAAGTACAGTGTAATTAAGGCCAGACCGAGATTTGTTCTTGAAGTTGTTACTTGAAACAATTGTTGGTTTCGTGTTTGAGTGGTGTCACAATCAGATCATTGAACAATTTAAAGAGAAAACGTTCATCAATTTATTCATTATCCACTTAACTGGGAAAAGAGCAAAGTCGCGGATTGAAACTTTCACAAAATGATTCCTTAACAAAGCGGCGGGGTAAAGCATGAGTGCCTTTTTGTTACAGTAATACGTTGGCGATTTGTGATGGACTATTAGCCCGCCTGGATAAATTAATTATTCTTCTGCTTTCTAAAATATCAACAAATTGTACTTCTCAATACGGATCGCATACGCCATATAACCATTCGAAGGAATATATTTAAAACATAAAAATTTCGAGAATAGTCGTTGAACAATTTCAATTCTGTTGCAATACTGATCGTAGGAGGGGTTCCAAATCTATGATAATTATTTAAGTATTACAAATTGGTGGTAATGAAGCCGAAGAAAATTAATATCAATATCGAAAGGTTCTTAAAGTCTCTGGCACGCCTAAAAATGTATCCCAGTGTCTTAAATGATTTGTGACAAATAATATTAACATCAAAACGTAATCTTGAGACAAATTATATGCCTAGATGGTTTACTGTTGTTACCTTAATTAATGGGACATTGTCAATAGAGTAAGTATTCAATTGGTCATCTGCATAGAACAAGTGTTTTGACTGAATAACTTCCGAGACATCATTAATAAAAATGATAAACAGTAAAAAAGGTCCCAATATCGACCCATGAGGAACTCCATTAAACTTTACGAATTGAGGTGTATTACTAAGATAGGATTGGAACTATTTGACCAAGATTATTGGAATATTAAAAAAGGCTACCTTTTGCAATAAAAGAAACTGAGAAAATTGTTCAAACGCTTTGAAAAAAAATCTATGTATATACAGTCCAGTTGCCCATTTTTATAAAAAAATGTTATATGCCATCTCAGAAAACTCAGCTAAGTTGGTAAGCGTTGAACGTTTGAGAAAGAAACCATGTTGTGTAGATGTGATTTGGTTTTCAATTAAGTGAAAGCGACTGTGTACATTAGCTTCTAAAATAATTTTGATACCGAGTTTCATATGCATAAAGGCCTATAATTTTCAACATTAGACAAGTCACCGCTTTCATGAATAGGAACCAAAAAACATTATTCTCATTTTTAGGAGAAAACTGCGCATTTTAGAGACATATTGAATAGTAGTGTAATTCTCGTTTAACTATTTTCCTATAGTTGGAAAACATTGAATACTAAAAATTATTTGTGTACAGCTTAAAGGGCTTTTGTGATTTAGCTTTCGCTTTGATAAGTAGCATAAGACGTTTAGAATACCAAATAGGAAACTTCCATTGTTTTTTTGAAATATAATCTGAGTATTTATAAATAAAAGAAAATACGATTAAAAATGTCAATTGCATTATAAACTTATGAATTATAAAATAAAGGTTGCCAATCAATAGCAGCGCCACATCATTTGTTAATTTTATGTTATCTATTTTATGAAAGTTTATTTGAGAATATGTATATACAGGTTGCCTTTTAAGAACGTTTAAATTCATTAAAGCTGTAATTGGTAGATGGTGACTATCAATTCGAGTTAGTATGTAATCGGCCTTTTTAACATTGGTGAACATCAATATACGAGAGGAATAGGTCCAGAAGACGGTATTTATTGAAAAGATTATCCCTTTTAATTATCCTACTATAATAAAATTCGATTTAACCTTACATGAGTTAACAAGGTTTATCATATGATAACAAAATAAATTGTAATCCAGAAAAGTAATCCCGATGTTGAAGTACACACAACAAAAATAATTAGAGTTGATCCAGTTTTCAATTTAATTTTGATCCAACTATCATATCAATAACATAACTGTTATTTAACCCACCAACATCCTTATCATTATGAACAGCAACAAGAACCCATTTCCATCTCGTTTATTACAGTGGGTAAAATTACGACATTCCGATAAACTTTAAATACTATGCTTATATCCTCACACATTTGGGCGGTTTGGGCTTAAATTGAGTGATTTTTTTTTTTTTTTTTTTTTTTTTGGTAGAAAAAGGAATATAGCATTGATGATCACTGTTTTTATAACAACATTAAGTTTTACGCTTAAGTTAGGCTTCACCATTAAATCTCCACTTATGATCACTTTAAAATTCCCTCAGTAAACTATCACAATGAATTTTAGAAATTTGGATAGTTTTTAATTCTACATATGTATTAATCGATCATCCCAAGCCAAAACATGGTAACTACTACAGGAATCCTATCTAGTTACCATGTTTGGCTTGGGATGATCGTAATATTAATGCTCACTTAATCAGTTAATTGGTTTAAATAACTAATACAAATTTAGATGAATAGTCGAATTACGGTTCAATCATAAAAAAATAAATATGAAATGAATTCTCTTCTGGTGTGATGTTATCTCTTAGAAGTTGATATCACGAATGTAGGATTATTGAAATGAATTGGTTGAAAATACAATTCAGAAAATTCAAATGATAAACTCAGGCGATTCAGTCACTTTATAATCATAAGAAATAAATTCTGGCCAGTAAAACTATAAAAATGTTCTTATATTTCTAATATCGGCCATACAAAATAATGTACATGAAATTTTTAATTTCAATTACCGGAGGTAGGGGAGGGGGGGAGGGGTTGATAATTTTATAAGTCATAATTTTTTTTTTTTATTTTTTTTTATTCGTTGTCAAGGGGGATTTATGTGGTCTAAATTGTATTCTTCGAATATGTGTTCCGAATCTGGTCCTGAAAATCGTCGAATTGGTTTTGAATTAAGTCATTTGATTGTTAAATGATATTTTCAAACAATTCTGGAATGAGGCCAACTAGAAGAGAACTAAACCGTTTGCCAACCACACGCAACTAACAATCATAATCAACAAGATTATATGTAATGATGAACCTAGAATTCTAAAATTAGTTTAGGGTAGTTCTGAAATATGTGGTCAACATCAATTAAGGAGACATAGCACCTTCAAATTTTCAAAAAAATCGAAATTTTTTTTATGTTACAAAGGAAAGTTTAAAAACATGATTTTAATGATATAAACATGAAAATCTCAAAAAAAAATTATTTTTTTATGTGTTACGACTGTGTGGTCGTAACCACCATTCTGTGTTTTTTTGTATTTCCTATTGCTCGGTGTCTTTACTGCAATATTTTTATATTCCCCTCGATCGTTGATCGTTGTCTTTGCTGCTATATTTTTTTATGTTCCACTCGGTTGGTGTCTTCGCTGCGGATTGTTTGGTGTGGTGCGCTAAACACACTGGCGACATTTGTAGTTTTGTTTCTCATCTTATGGTGGCGCGAGGTTGAGTAGAATGACGAAAGAGCGAGACCAATGCGTATCAAGCGTGTACAAGGTAAAATGTTTTAGAAAAATGTTTTTCTTAAATGCTTCTCTTTTATATCAATGCGAATTGATATAAATGAAAAACAGAGAAGAGAGATGTTTGTTCTAGAACATTTTATTCGCGTCGCTGTGTGGCGCGAGAATTTTCTTTCCTATTTCATTCGAGTTTTGATTTTTGAAGAAAAAAATCGAGTTGTGATTTCAGTGGAGTTTTGATTTAAAAAAAAAATTAATTCGAGTTTTGTTTTTTTTTTTGATAAGTCGGGTGCGAATTTTGTATTATATAGTTTTTTTTTTGAATTAACGAAAGTAAAATCTTGTTTTGATTTTGAAAATAAAGAGTTTTTGTTTTTAATTGAAGTCGAGCCGGATCACTCGACATTAGTACATTTTTATAGTAGAATAATACTTTAAAATTTTAAGTAATAAATTATTTATGTTGCCCGAATATGGGTAGTACGATGGTAAATACCTTGTTAAATTCATAAAAATTTGGTTTGTGATAATAAAAACAATTTTATCTAAATTCAACTTAACCCAATAAATCTGTATAAATAAACATCTGTTTTTGATTTTATTAAGTCATAAGTTAATCTGAGTTAATTGTGGGAATATATTTTGGTAAATCGCTCCGTTTAGGTGTATTGGTTAGCAGTGATATCAGAAATTGGATTTGTATTAAAATTTCCGAAACAGAAAATCTATAAATCGTTTATGGAAAGAAAATAGTTCTTCAAATTCTTCACCGTTTGTGTGTTTCAATTGATTTCGAGGAGTCGAGGATATAATACAGTTTGAAGTTAAATCGTCACGCATTTAAATTTTTGGAAAATATTACACACGGGATGAATGGTGTGGTGTAGTGTATCGGCAAATTTGGATATCGTAAATTATTGTAAGCCGCATAGTAGATAACGGATCGTTTTGCAGTTAGCTCAGTGTGCTGGTCTGCGTATTTGGTAACAGCAGCGACAAATACCGCAACCTAACCACAAGGCCTTTCAATTTTTATCGGTGAAAGGCACTGTAACGTACAAATACCGCAACATACGGGTGGCCAGTTGAGGTCACTCAGTTTACAACGGTTCCGGCGGCCAGTTGAAGCCGGCCGTATTATTTGAGAGATTACCGGCGGTAGAGCCGCAATGGTGGAGTGCGGAAACGGGTGCCACACTATTTTTCGGGCACTTCTTCGTGTAGCACCTGTGTCGGTCGGACACAGCGGCGGTGTTGAGTAGCTGCATCTGTGGAGCGGGAAACGGCATAACCAAGCCGCAACGACGGGTAGCCAAACAACCGGTTGCCCGACGTTTTGGTATCGGGGAAAGGCCCCGCAATGGTCCGGGTGGGGCAAGGTCACCTGTAGCATGACGGCCGCGCAAGGCCGCAACATATTTTTTTGTTATACTAAGGTACCATTTTTTATTTTTATTAAAAATTTTTTTTGATTTATTTTTTTATATATTTTAAAATTTTTCTTTGTTATATTATAATTATCAAAAAAATTGTTTGTAATCGAGTGCACGCTCGATGCACATTGGTCTCGCCTCAAAGTTTGTTTGGTGTCTTCTTGCTTCTCGCTTCTTCGGTGTTTTCGGCGATTACTGTTTATTTTATTTTGTTTCTGGCTGATATTTTTATAAAATGAATTATTAAATTTTGCGGTGTGGGGTGATGGGAGCGGAGACTCCCTCTGTGTCGGCATAGTGATTGCGGTCCCTTGGTGCCCGCATCCAATTTCGTAACCAGGGCTGTGCCCTGTTTGAATTCGAATGGATGCGCGCACCAAGGCACCTCTACCGTTATTATTATTATTTTTTATTTGATTATCCGGTTCGTTCCTCAAGTTCCGGCCGACGAGTTTCGGCGGAACTCGGGTATTTTTATTGTTTGCATTCCCCCCAACTTTCTGTATGATCAAGGTGTAAGCCAGGACCACATGCAAGCCTCAAACCCCACGACCATAGCACTTCTCCCTGAGAGTAGCCGGCAAAAATCACCGTGGAGGCCTCTGCAGGTGCTTACTGATATCTGCAGGATGGCAGTAGCCATCCTGTAACATATGTGACGAACTTTAAACGCGATTATCTCGAAATCACATTTTGCAAGTTGGCGTGCAAGATTGAGAAAAAACTACTAATCCAATCGTTCGAAAATTTTAATACGTTGATCTACATATATTTCTGCTCAGAATGAACTACGGAAGGAATAATCGGCTTTCCATTTTTTGAGTTACAACTAATTGGGGGGAGGAGGGGGTACAAAAAAGCTGCATATTCGAAAAAATGCCGGCATTTTTTTATTTTTCAACCAATTTTTTTATTTTTAGGTCATTCCAAAGGCGATTTAATGCTGAATAAAACCCAGTTTTTTTTCCAGATGTTTCTGAGAGTAGTTATGATGCACGCCGCGAATTTTCAGTGTTTTTGGAAAACCCTTGTAGCAGACCACAGTGGGCTAAAAAAATGATGAATTAGTTTTGTATACTTTCAGTTAAATAAAATGTCAATGGAAAGTTTCAATTAAAGATATCTCTTTTTATCCCATTAAAAAAAAATGTTTGAAAAACTTTTTTTTTTCCATTTTGAAGGTGCTATGTCCCCTTAAACTATGAAAATTCTTAAGTAATATTGATGAAATTTAGAATGTATGTATGATGAAAATATGATTTTAAAATATTTTTTGAAAGTAGTTCTTGTGGGCTACTGAGGTGAGGTAAACTTTTTCTTAATCGATCATGATGAAGTTCTGTGCCTGGGAAAGAAATCAGGATTCTAAAATAATTTTTGAAAAAAATATAAACGTAATTCTGCATGATGTGATTTCGGGTTGATCAATTAGTGTTAAATTTTATGCCCAAGTTGTCCGTCCATAATAATAAGTTATGTAAGTATTTTCAGAAGCACTGACGTTTTAATATGAATTGGTGACAATTTGACCATATAATTTGTATTGTGATGTTATTACCTCATCTTAGGCCGATTTCACATAACACCTATGACCGTCTTTTGTATTTGCGAGTAACTGTTGTTCAATACTTTTAACGCAAATAGATAATTCGTTTATGCTATGTTGAACGCATCCTCATAATGGTGCGTTTTTATACGGTTGGGGCGCGATACTTGTTTTGAGGCAGCTACGTTCCAAATAGTTTGGTTATTAATTCTGCAGTTATAACATGACCATGTGAAAGAGCCGTAAGCCACACAATCATCGAATCTACTGGATACTATAATGCGCTTTATGTGGAACCAATTTTGGCATGTGCCGGAACATTGTAACCTGGAAGTTTTATTTCAGTATATGATATACTATTTCTAGATCATTTGGAACAGGTACTCCGCTTGATTATTATATACTGAAATTCATCGATGAATAACCTATTACTAAATTTAATTGATCATTGCAAAAAAGATAATATTGCTCTAAGAAATAAAATGTTGTGTTTAAATTGTAGAATTTCAAATTTTAATTCCACAAACAAAGGAACTTATTATAAGATCAAGTTTACTCAGTGCCTTTACTCAAAATGGAAGGTTGTTACCAATTGTGTAGGTGAATATGATAAACCTAATTAATGCTATTCCGTCAATAGATGATAATGTAAATAATATTATAACTGATCCGTAAAAAAATGCAAATATCCTAAATGAACTTTTTATTAAAATTCCATATAAAATTCTTCGTGAAAGTCAGAAAAATATTGTTTTTGAAATCACAGTTCGTGATCACCTAATGCATAAGGGTGTTGTAAATCAAAAATTGTTTTTTCCCTGATAAATGAGAATGAAATTTTAGGAATTGTTGCAGACTTATGATATCAGTGGAATATCCAGTTATTGTAGTACCATTTTCTATATAATTTTTTCTGACGTATTGAAAAAACACTTTGGAAAGAGTAAGTAAAGTTTACAAAAAATAAAAACAAAACTTTAGATCTTTTATAAGGAACTATATTTGTTACATTTTTGGCACCTTTGTAAATATTCTTTTTTATCAAGATATGTTTTAAAATACCACTGATACGCGTTTTCCTTATATACCTAAAAGGATATTACCTCAACTGCTATACAACACTATTTTATCATTAACACGAATCTCCCACCCCAATATCCAATTATTGTCAAACCCGTTTCCAATTTCGTTGAGAAAACATTCAAACGACATCAGACAAACCCTCGAACAAAAAATTGATATAATTTGATAATAATTTTCTTGTAATACAATATTTAATTTTCATTATCAACTTAAACTTTTCTATTTATATTTTCCTAAAAAAAAAAACATTTTGTTTTGTTATTGTTTTAATAACTTTGATAACGGTTATCCCTTTTCATGAAAATTAAAGATATTACGAAAATAAAAATTCAATGTTGTCATTTTCGAAATGAGATACGCACGAAGAATAACACAAAAACGAAATAATTTTATTTTGGAAAAGTTTGGAAAATATAAAAAATTCCGTTAAAAAAAAAGTTATTGTTATTTTTATGTAAATTTAATATTTATTTTATCATTTAGAAAAATATTTTTAATTCAATGGCAAACTGGAAATGGTATTACAAAAGAATACGAAAAATCGAGCATATACTGTTTTTGTTGCTGTGGAGATAGAAATCAGCTTTAGCACAGGATGATATTTTTATAAAATTTGCTGTTCTATACTCGTATGTGTATTAAGATCATCCGGTAATAAAAGTTGATTAGAATTTATTAAAAATTAAAGTAAAACTCATAACAAGTAAAGTTGTTGTCCATTATAAATTTTTCTTTCGCAACTGGAAATAATGAAACACGAACTCGTTTAAGTTTTCAACGCGAATTCGTGGGCACTGAGCACTCTATAAACTCTACGTGGCAAAGCCATCCTAATAAAACGCTTTTTCTTTTTTTATTTTATTATTTTTGTAATCTGTTCTGAGGTCGAGGCTCTCACAACTCTCTTGCAGTTTGGTTTTCCACCATCACGCCGTTGCCAGCAAATTAGAGGACCTAGGCTATAGGACCTACAGTCCTATTGTACAAGCGTGAACGATGAAGTGGCTTATGTATTTTGCACCCCGATAGAGGTCATATTTGTGTTCGTTTTTATCACAAATCGTACGTTGATGATGAAAATTTCATTTTGCACTGTGCACTTATCGGGCTTCGAACCAGGTACGTCCCGATCCAAACGCTAAAACTTTAATTACTGTGCCGTTTTTAAAAGCCGACGTGGCATTGGTGGACAATTTTCACTTTGCCTAGAATAGGGCTTTGCACCAGGGTCAATAGTAAGCACACTATCGATAAGTTCATTCGATTAATTATTTTTAAACGATAAAAATATTTTTATAAAGTGTTTTTTTGCCAATCGTAATTGTTGTTGTCAACCGAAGTAGTTGTTGTCAATACATGAATAGACGAAAATATGCCATTAGCGTTCTTTTGATATTTCTTCTATGTAGTAAAACGAATTAAATCAAGTATTTTTGAGACATTAAAACAAATTTGCAATTTTAAATGTTTTTTTTACTTGAAGTTGTTATTGTCAACCATAGTTGTTGTTGTCAATACGTAAATAGGCAAGAATATACAATTCACGATATTCTGAAATTTTTTTTTTTTGGTAAAACGAATTAAATCATTTATTTTTGAAACATTAAAATAAGCTTGTAATTCAAAACGATTGTTTGTCAATCGTAGTTGTTGTTCTCAATAGTAGTTGTTGTTGTCAACCGTAGTTTTTGTTGTCAATACGTGAATAGACAAAACTACGATACAACGCGATATTCTGAAATTTCATCTATTTGGAAAAAAATAATAAAATCATTTATTTTTGAGACTCTAAAATAAGCTTGTAATTTCAAATGATTGTTTTTCAACCGTAGTTGTTGTTGTCAACCGTAGTTGTTGTTGTCAATACGTGAGTAAACGAAAATACGATATAACGCGTTATTTTGAAATTTCATCTGTTTGGTAAAACGAATTAAATCATTTATTTTGAAACATTAAAATAAGCTTAAAATCTAAAACGGCTGTTTTTCAACCGTAGTTGTTGTTGTCAATACGTGAATATTCGAAAATATATTATAACGCGATATTCTGAAATTTCATTGATTTGGAAAAAACGAATAAAATCATTTTTTTTTTGAAACATTAAAATAAGCTTGTAATTTAGAATGGTTGTGTTTCAATAGTAGTTGTTGTGGTCAACTGTAGTTGTTGTTGTCAATACGTGAGTAGACGAGCATATGCCATTAACGATATTCTGATATTTCTTCTATGTAGTAAAACGATTTAAATCATTTATTTTTGAGACATTCAAATTTGCTTGCAATTTAAAATATTTTTTTCACTTGAAGTTGTTGTTGTCAACCGTAGTTTTTGTTGTCAATACGTGAATAGACGAAAATACGATATGACGCGATATTCTAAAATTTCATCTGTTTGGTAAAACGAATTAATTCATTTACTTTAGCAACTATAAAATAAGCTTGTAATTTAACATGATTGTTTTTCAAACGTAGTTGTTGTTGTCAACCGTAGTTGTTGTTGTCAATACGTGAATAGACGAAAATATGATATAACACAATATTCTGAATTAAACCATTTATTTTTGAGACATTCAAATTGGTTAGTAAATTAAAATTGTTGTTTTTCAATCGTAGTTGTTGTTGTCAACCGTAGTTGTTGTTGTCAATACGTGAATAGGCGAAAATACGATACAACGCGATATTCTGAAATTTCATCTATTTGGTAAAACGAATTAAATCATTTATTTTTGAAACATTAAAATAAGTTTGTAATTTAAAGTGGTTGTTTTTCAATCGTTGTTGTTGTTGTCAACCGTAGTTTTTGTTGTCAATACGTGAATAGACGAAAATACGATATTAGCGTTATTCTGAAAATTCATCTATTTGGTAAAACGAACTAAATCATTTATTTTTGAAACATTCAAATAAGCTTTTAATTTAAATTGATTATTTTTCAATCGTTGTTGTTGTTGTCAACCGTGGTTGTTGTTGTCAATACGTGAATAGACGAAAACACGATTTAACGCCATATTCTGAAATTTCATCTATTTGGAAAATACGAATTAAATCATTTATTTTTGAAACATTAAAATAAGCTTGTAATTCAAAACGATTTTTTGTCAATCGTAGTTGTTTTTGTCAACCGTAGTTGTTGTTGTCAACCGTAGTTTTTGTTGTCAATACGTGACTAGACAAAGCTACGATATAACGCGATATTCTGAAATTTCATTTATTTGGAAAAAAAGAATAAAATCATTTTTTTTTTGAAACATTAAAATAAGCTTGTAATTTAGAATGGTTGTGTTTCAATCGTAGTTGTTGTTGTCAACTGTAGTTGTTGTTGTCAATACGTGAGTAGACGAGCATATGCCATTAACGATATTCTGATATTTCTTCTATGTAGTAAAACCAATTAATTCATTTATTTTTGAGACATTCAAATTTGCTTGCAATTTAAAATATTTTTTTTCACTTGAAGTTGTTGTTGTCAACCGTAGTTTTTGTTGTCAATACGTGAATAGACGAAAATACGATATGACGCGATATTCTAAAATTTCATCTGTTTGATAAAACGAATTAATTCATTTACTTTAGCAACTATAAAATAAGCTTGTAATTTAAAATGATTGTTTTTCAATCGTAGTTGTTGTTGTCAACCATAGTTGTTGTTGTCAATACGTGAGTAGACGAAAATACGATATAACGCGTTATTCTAAAAATTCATCTATTTGGTAAAACGAATTAAATCATTTTTTTTTAAACAAGCTTGTAATTTCAATTGATTGTTTTTCAATCGTAGTTGTTGTTGTCAACCATAGTTGTTGTTGTCAATACGTGAGTATACGAAAATACGATATGACGCGATATTCTGAAACTTCATCTGTTTGGTAAAACGAATTAAATCATTTATTTGAAAAACATTAAAATAAGTTTGTAATTTAAAGTGGTTGTTTTTCAATCGTTGTTGTTGTTGTCAACCGTAGTTTTTGTTGTCAATACGTGAATAGACGAAAATACGATTTAACGCCATATTCTGAAAATTCTACTATTTGGAAAAAATGAATTAAATCATTTATTTTTGAAACATTAAAATAAGCTTGAAATTTGAAATGATGTTTTTTCAATCGAAGTTGTTGTTGTCAACCGTAGTTGTTGTTGTTAATACGTGAATAGACAAAACTACGATATAACGCGTTATTCTGAAATTTTATCTATTTGGTAAAACGAATAAAATCATTTATTTTTGAAACATTAAAATAAGCTTGAAATTTGAAATGATGTTTTTTCAATCGAAGCTGTTGTTGTCAACCGTAGTTAGTGTTGTCAATACGTGAATAGACAAAACTACGATATAACGCGTTATTCTGAAATTTTATCTATTTGGTAAAACGAATTAAATCATTTATTTTTGAAACAGTAAAATAAGCTTGTAATTTAAAATGATTGTTTTTCAATCGTAGTTGTAATTGTCAATCGTAGTTGTTGTTGTCAATATGTGAATAGACGAAAATACGCGATACTCAGAAATTTCATCTATTTGGTAAAACGAATTAAATCATTTCTTTTTGTAAAATTAAAATAAGCTTATAATTTAAAATGATTTTTTTCAACCGTTGTTTGTTTTTGTCAACCGTAGTTTTTGTAGTCAATTCGAGAATTTACGAGAACACGCAATTGGCCTTATTCTGAATTGTTTTTTTTTAGAATTGTCAATTAAATTAATGGTACTATACGGATAATAACCACCCCTAGCTATATTTATATATGCGGTTTGTTAATATGAATTACAACAATCACGTCTCAAGCATTTTAGCAGTTATAATTTTAACTTGTTGTTGTTTGACTGCAGTTGTAGATGAAAAAGATATTTTAACCTTAATCTATTTACTCACGCTAGAGAATTTTGTGGTTTCCATAATTGTGTATAATAACAGTAATCTCAAAACATCGATTGACATAGCCTTGTCTAGTAAAACAAAGCCAAAAAATTAACATACCAATAATTATCTAAAACCGTCTAAATTTCTGTTTTCCAAAATTCTCCGTGATTATTCTCATCTACATGAGCATGTTCTCACCTTGGAAAAACGTAATAAAATTTTCCAACCTTTTTCACCTTATATATGTATAGCTACATATCGTCGGTCGAGTACTTAAGTGTTACAAACGACAAAAACTTGAAATTGAGATAATTGAATCTAAAGTTTAATCGGCTACGAACGTAAGCCAATACACTATTTGTCAAAATAAAATACATTTTCTTAAAATATGCAAAACGTCTCATCTAAAATTAAAAGGAATCTTTAATCAAGCCCACAGTTTAATTTTAAACCGAAATTTAAAATTTTGAAAATTGCGTATGTAACACAAAACCGTTTTTCATTTTTTTTTATTTGTATGGTATGTATCAGTATTTTCGTTTTTCACGTGTTATTTCAAAACAGAATTATTATTTATGGTGAGAACGTAATTTTGGAAATTTAATGAATCAATAATGCCAGAGAAAATAAAAATTCTTATTTGAAGGCTGTATGCCAAACTTAAGGTACATAATTTACTAAGGTAAAAATCGGTTTTAGGACAGATTTTTCGGTCAGTTTGCCATAGAGTTTTTGAAAAACAATTGAAGTTACCGAAAAATTTACTTAAAATTGATGTTTACCTTAAGTTTGGCACACAGCCGAAGTAGTAGAAATGAATATATGTACATTTTATTCATTATAAAAATAATATAAAATTTAACAATATTAACCGATTCAAACCCAGTATTGAAAAACACTGTCGAAGAATCCCAAACAGCGAAACTGCGCTCAGATGAAATGAACATTTTCGAATTTTGTAAATACATATTACACAAAATTCGAAGAACCCAACGGTATTTAGTAACGGTAATTTTCCTTTTATTATGACAACTTGGCTTGTATAGTAATTACAGGTGGAACCTCGGTTTTACGTACCACAATTCGGTGGGGTTACACCCCCATATTATGTTTTTGAATTGAAGCGTCTGTTGACTACTTACACCCCCCATGTAATATGGGGTGTAATCATTTAGTAGACGCTTCAATTTTGCAGAATTGTGCTCCGTTAAATCGAGGTTTTACTGTAGTTGTTGGTAGTTTTGCATGCATTTCATTATGCAACACACTCACAAATACATATTAATTAAAAAATTGAATATAAAAAACTCACGTGTTACTCATGATGCAACGTGATTTGTTCAACGGTTTTAGAAAGACTAAAACTGCGTATAAATTTTCAATTAACTATTAATAAAATAAAAACTTTGTAACTGTTTCATTCGACAATATTGTATGTTTATATCATACAAATCCTGATTCTGAATTTATAATTTACGTTGTATCCGCAGACAGATCGTATGTTTTTATCATTCAAGCCTTGAATTTAAATTTTGGCTTTATGAATTAGTTGCATATATATTGTACGTGTGTATCATGCAAGTCCCGTTTTTTTCTTGAGAAATTACCTTTGTCGCATACGGATTGTATGTTTGTATCATTCAAGTCCTGAACTTACTTTATGCATGTATAGCTTGATCTCATATGGCGTTGTATGTTTAAATCATTCAAAACTTAATTTTCCTTTTGCGTTTATATTTGTTTCTAATATTGATTGTATGTATGTAACACTTAAGTATTATTCTAATTTTAACTAAAATTTGATAGTAAATTATGTTATTCCCATATGATTAGTTTATGTAACAGATAAGTATTTTTTTTATGTTACCAATTATGCATATGTAACACTTGGCACACTGGTATCTTTCAATAGGATTGAGATATGAACATTTTGAAACTACCAATCGAAAAATCTCGTTTTTTAAAGTAAGATGGCACTACTAACACAAAAACGTCCAAAATGCGTTTGTAACATTTAAGTACTGGGCCGACGATATATATAGGGTTATCCAATTCGAGGTTGATAAAGTAAACTTAAAAAAAACACACAAAATATTCGGAATGTATTGTAATTTTTATTTCATTTTACAGATTGATCCTTGCCATTTTTAGTTAAACAAGATATCATTCAAATGTCCTCCACGGGACTTCTTACAGGCCTTGATTCTTTTGAGGTAATTTTCAATGACTTTTCGGCACATTTCGGGCGGTATCTCGGCCATTACCTTACGAATATTAGTTTTCAATTCGTCAAGAGTTTGAGGATTGTTTGCGTCAACACGATCTTTCGCGTAGCCCCACAAAAAGAAATCCAAAGGCGTTAAATCACAGGATCTTGGAGGCCAATTGACATCAGCCAATCGCGAAATCAAACGCCCAGGTAATTTCTCTTAAAAAAGATCTCGATTTGCTCGTGTTACGTGACTGGTTGCTCCATCCTGCTGGAACCACATATCGTCAAGATCATAATCTTCGATTTTCGTAAAAAAATAATCGGTTAACATGCGGCCATAGCGCTCAGAATTGACGGTAACGGTTCGTCCATGGTTGTTCTCAAAAAAATACGGCCCAATCACACCACCAGACCACAATGCGCACCAAACAGTGACTTTTTCCGGGTGTAATGGCTTCTCTACAATCAATTGTAGATTTTCTGAGCCCCAAATTCTACAGTTTTGCTTATTAACGTATCCACCAAGCGAAAAATGAGCTTCATCACTGAAGAAAATTTTGTTCGAAAAATCAGCATCGACGGCCTGTTTTGGTCGCTCGCGTTGGTCGATTGTTAAATGCTCCATATTCTTAAATGGCAGAATGTCAACTAAATAAATGACAGCGTACTTGACGTTTATCTTTGACAGATGTCGGTATACAGATTTTTACTTTATCAACCTCGAATTGGATAACCCTTTATATATATATATATACAAATATAACAGTAAACAAGAAATCGAATCTTTAAAGTTAAGTATCACGTTTTTATTGAATTTTTCATAAATAAAAAATAAGCAAACAGTTGAAAAAATAGGTAACATAAGCAGCAGCAAAATGCAATGATAAAAAATCGGCAACACGTTTTAAGGATCATAAGGTTAGATATCAGTTGTATATATCTATAATGCTGTTTGCTGCATAGTATATAGACAACAGTACAGTACACATTTATAATATATATTGACGTTTTTTATTTTAAAAAAAAAATATTTTTTTGTGTTTTCATGAAAAAAAAATTTTAAAATTAAACATTTATTAAAAAATTCATAATCGGCCGCGAATACCATTATCTTCCTCCGTCATCATGTTTCCTCATAGTCGTTTATAATCGGCTTAGAAACCTTATCCATATACACTGCATATAAAGCACTTCCACAGATATTTTTAATGTTCACCAAGTTTTCCTTTTTCTACGGAACTGCGAGTATCTATTAATAATATTATTTATGCATTTTAATATTAATAAACTATATACATTGTATTCGGTATAGTAAAAAATTTAAAACGATAATTAAAATTAAAATTAATTTTGCTCCTATATATCGTTTCCTTGACTCGTACACAATTTTTAATTAAAATTTTATTTATTTTGTTATTGTTTTCGAGCGTTCTATTCTTTTTATTAAATATATACAATTTCCAAGAAAGCTCTGAACGTAAAAAAATTAATTAAATTTTTGTTTTAATGCACTGCTTTATAGTGGACAATATATTTTTATTTTAATATTGAGATGCAAAATATATGTAAAAACATTTAATTCTGTTTGTTTATGAGATCGTTAAAAAGTGGTCAGGAATTTGTCTTGAGCTTCTACCATTTCATTTACTATAAAATACTATGTAAGTACACAAGATTTATTTTAGCAATTAAAAAATCAGCCCATTAAAATGAAAAAGCTTAAGGTAAATTTTCCATGTTATGCTTTATTCAAAAAATACGTTCACTTTGAAAATGAACGTTTAGCTTAGAAATGACAAAATAATTTCCAAATAAAAGCGTATAGTTTTATTTGAATCTGAGCAGCGAAATCATGAACGCCGCATTAACATTTTAAACAGTAAGAGCATCGTGATAAGCTGTCGAATGTTTGTATTTTTATGGCATGATACTTGTATTTGTATATGTAAAATGTTGTGATGTTTCTAAAATAAAATTTTACTCGTACTATACCACTAAAAATTTCCGTTCGACTTTCAAAATCCTACCCTACTTTTCGCGATTGACATATGTATCCGACTAAATGAAATATTTAATTACTACTGTGTATTATATTCAACAGGTTTGACTAAGTTATTTAAAAACTTTCTAAGACTAAAATTGCCCTAAGAATTTTAAAATGTCTGCAAATGAAATGCGACAAGTAAAAATATTATCTGAGTTCCAAATTGATTTTAGCAAAGTAGTTGCAATAATTTATGGGTAAATGGTCAATGGGCTGAAAATTGGTAAATTAGAATCAAAATATAAGAAACCAACTTTGAAATTGAATAGTTTTGTGTAACTAAAGGTACTGCCGAGTATTTTTGTAACGCCAATCGAACCCTCCAATTAATTTATTCGTTGTATCATAAACATAAATAAAGGCATCTACAATAAAACAAATCAAATATTTCATCGCTGAAGTTGCCACCCTTAATATTCAAAATCAAAATTACTGTGTACCGAAAGTGACAACTTAAGTAGGAGGTTTTTCAATTTTTACACAGATCTTTAGAGAAAGCAAAACAAACATAGTGTAATTCTATGTAATTTAAATAAGTTGAAATATTAAATTTTCAACAAATTTTTAAGTTTTCTACCATAATTTCGGTAAATGTAAGTTCTCGCTTTAGAAATCAAGTGTGGTTTATTCGAGATTTTTTGTGAAGGACATTTGTGGTGAAAGACAGTCTGTATTAGCTAAAAATATATTTACTCTTCCATTCATAAAAATTCGATTTCAATAAATTTCGCTTATTGCTTTGATTTAAACTTAATAATAAGTTATTTTAAGTGTTGCACAGAAAATTGAGGAGGTTTTTTATGTTGAAGTATTAATAAATGTAGCCAGAATTTATATGAGCTTTCCGTTTCTTAACTAGCTCCTCAACCTCCAGAGGATAATTATATTAGAGGATAATTATATTGCTTTTTTGATTGTATTTCTGAATGTTTTTATTTCGTCTTCCAGCTGCTCGTTTCTAATTAGTATACTCGGAGGTTTGAATTTCCGCACTAACTTCTTCAATAAATTCCAATCGGTTTCAGTGTCATGATCACAGATGTTGCATTAAAATAATTATTTTCTTTATGAGGTTGTACGCCAAAATCACAAATATGTGCCGTTCTGATCAAAGCCTTGCAATTTTTTAATGATATGCAGGCGGGCGCATTTTTAATGATATTGGCTTCTTGGCTATTTTCAATTTTCTGCACTTTAAAGATGTTTACTGGGTTTTTATTTTGAATTCTTTCATGGACTGTGGTCTTCATCCCATTGCAAGAAGGAGGATATATTAGAAAACCTCAATTCTAGTTTTTACCATCTATGATTACCGCACTTTACTACTTAGCCTTGATTAAAGCTTGAATATTTGCAAACTTTTAAATGCCTCATCTGTGATCTCATTAATTGGTGGGGCACCTCTGCCCCCGTTGCAACATTGCGCTTTTTGGTTCTTGGTATTGTTGTGGTACAGTGACTGGGTCAGTAGTCTCAGTAATGGTTTTGATTGTGAATGCTTCCAACGCTCTTTATTTTTTTCTAGGTCTTTTATTTTGTAGTACCACTTGAAGTGTAAGAAACCAACGTATCTCCTCAGTCTTTGCTGTTGCATTTAATGAATATGCCAATGTCACTATCCTGCCAAACATCTGAAGTGACTCAGAATCTATGGGTCTCGGATTTTGTACATATTGCCAGCGGTTAGATAGATATGATTTCAACCACCTGAACAGATTTTTTTTGTGTTTCTTTGAAATAATAATTAATTAAACGTATAAGATGTGATTTTAAAATATATTTGTGAACGTGTACGTGTGTAGTTTATCTCAACCGCGCCTAAATGAACAAGAAATGTATGGTTTGTTGATGAAATCTGATGTTGAGAGCCCAATTGAAAACGAGAAAAATTTAAATGAAAATGTTACAAATATTTGAAGATATTGTTATCGGTACCAGAGTGTAGATGTTTAAGGAATATGACGAAGACTGCGAAGACTTGGAAGTTGGGCCTTTTTTTGAGCTATCATAGGCCAAAGTAATTGCAACAGCTGAAGACGAAAATATAATAATTAGTAAAGATATCAACGTATTGGATCAAACAGAACGCGAACCAATTACAGTTAGTAGTAAGGGTGACATAAAATGGCGAAGAAAGGAATATGTTACCAGAAGCATTCCACCTTTTGTGGATAATTCTAAAGAACTAAATGAAGGGAAAGTAGAAACTTCTTAAGATTACTTCTTGCAATATTTTTCAGACGAGTTATTTGAGTCATTTGCAGTTTTAACAAACTTTTTACCAACTAAAAAATGTGAAAACATTCAAACTTGTAGAAAAAATTAAATGAGAAAGCTGTTCGGATTACATATCTCTATCGGTTGCAAGAAATTTTCTAGATTGCGATTATAATGGAATCCAACTTTAGAAATTCTAGCATTCAAATCCAACATGACGTGCGAAAGATTTACACAATTGAGGAATAATTTATATATAGTGAATAATCTTGAAATTTCTAAGGATTACAATGATAAGTTTGTTAAGGTTAAACCGATTATACAACTGCCGTGAAAAACCGCTGCTTACAATAACCCATTGAAGAAGTAATATCTAATGACGAACAAATAATTTCGTCCACTGGAAAATTGTCAACGAAACTATACATAAAATGTAAACGAAATCCATGAGAAATCAAAGTTTACGTTTTAGCCGGAAAATCACTGTGCTTCGAACCAGAATTGCAGGCGAACGAGGCAAATATTGGAGCAAGCTATACATGTAACTCCTCATAATTACATTGATAGACAAAAGTAAATGAAACATTTGGAATCCGTGACTATGAATTTTATCCGTTCAAAAAAGAAAGGCACGTTTTTTCGCTAGAAATTGAAAACTTTTTGGTGTTGAAATTCTGGTTCAAAATGATTATAGGTACAGTATACAACACATTGAGCACGAAACTACCGGTAGGATAAGGAAAGCAGTGGTTGTTGGAAGTTTCGTATTTTGAAATTCGGCCACGTTGTGCTTCGAACCTGGATTGCAGGCGCACGAGCCAACATATTGAAGCAAACTATACGTTGATCTACTCATAATTACATTGATAGACAAAACTAAATGAAACATTTGGAATCCGTGACTTCGCTAGTAGTACTACTACATGGTATTGTTCTATATATATATATAGACAATATTTCAATGTTATATTACATCAGTCGTCGCGACCAGATGAAAAGTCCGATTTTTTCAAATCTATAGTCCCATCTGTTCGAAACTGATTGTTGTGATTCTTACACATTAGGCTTCTATAAGTCAAAAAATCAAATTAGGTTTAGATTGTAACTTCCATTTTCAATATTCTTTCTTGCTAGTTTCATATATAGTCACAATGTACAATGAGCAATGTTTTTCTCCCGGGCAGTTTGTCGGACTACTAATCGGCCAGCTTCATTAATTTCTTTAGTCGAAAAATTAGCCCCCTTGGTTTTTCGTTTTCTTTCGTAGATTCGCTTGCTTGACAAAATAAAATGTAAATTATGTACAAACTTATGGCATAAACAAGAAATTTTAGTTCGGGGTTAGTTGAAACGGTGTTTCAATTTGCTCAGTGACAAAAGTTTCAACTTGCTCCAAAGCGTTTTTTTAATAAAAATCTAATTTTTTACCTTAAACTTAACGAAACCTATGAAAAAATATTATCATAAAGTTAAAACTAAATAAACAATTGAAACACTAACCTTTCTTTCAGCTCCATAGCAGTAAATCAATAACATAAAATTTATAATATTTTGTGAGTTATTTCAAAACTGTCCAGCGGTCATATAAAGCGTGAGATCAACTTCAATTTGTAATTAGTTGAATTTTTAATATTCAAGCTGATCGATCGAGCTCGTTGAACTTTTCTATTTTAGTTTGTCTCTAGTAAGATAATTTAAATGATAAAGGAATGGATGTTGGTATCAAAATGTGTGACAACTAAAGTCCCTAACAGGAAAGTTTACTACTTTTTGACATGTTCAAGTATCAACTTTATAACAACAACAAAAAAACTATAAATATTTAAATTCAGATAAAACTATAAATAAAATTATTTTAAATTGAATGAAAACTTAAGAAACATTTTTATTTTAAATAAGATAAACTAAACATATATAAAGTGAATGTGTTTGAAAATGCAGAAAATTTTCGGAAAAGCACTAATACTACTACTACTACTACAAGTATATACACAACAATGATAAACTTTTCATTTAACATAAAATTGTTTCTTGTACTTGTTACATAAAAACTGTAAAGTTCATTTCTGTTACATTTTCGTACATTTCGAGAAAATTGAGTTAATAATAATATTAATAGTAATAACAGTAGTAATAATATAAAAAATAATGAAATATAGATTTTATTCGGTAAGTTTTGTTTCATGTCTTGGAATGTAACGATTTGTTTTCTTTTGTTCAAATCGAAAACTTAGTGTTACGAAAAAAAAGCAAAAAGTGTTAACTTTGCGAAAAATATTTTAGTTAAGTGAAATATGGCAACAGTTTATTGGAAGTAAATAAATTAAAGTCGGTTTATATTTATGCCGGGCATCGCCTCGAAATGTTAATGAAGTGACCAATGTTTTGCGAACATCTATACACTATCAGTCTAATTTTGAATAACTGTAACTATCATCTATTTCCCATGGGTGAATTAACAAAAAGCACAAAATAACTAAAAAAGCTTGACATTGTATAAAATTTTAGTAAATTAAAAAACTTTCAACACAAGAGTATATCTATATACATAAATACCATCAAGTATATAAAATTTGTATTTTTTATCCAATTTTTATCTTTTATTTTGTATTTTACAAGAATAATCTTTTAATATGTGACTGTCAGCTGAATATACAGACTACAAAAGATTCGAAGTAGCGCACAGAAGCACACACAAAAAAAAATACAAACAGAGCTTACATTTAATTGCATTACAAAGGGAAAATGAAATAAAGTAAAAAATGCTTCGATCAAAATGCTCTTATTTATCTCGGTTCGTGAAGGTGGGCGAGCGCAGGGACGGGGAGCGAGACGCAAAGTTATAAACTATGAAAAATTAAAATGAATGAGTCGGGGAAAAAACATTAATGGTTCTGCATTTGTTGTTGTTGTTTTTGCTGCTGGTAAAATTGTGTACGCTTTCTATGCTATCTCTTATTGTTGTTGCTGTTCATATTTTGCCAACGGTTTTCCTCGATTTTTCAATCAGAATGAAAACAAAAAAAAAAAAGATTATAAATATACAACACAATGGATATAGAGAAGATTTCTAGTTTTTCGAATCTTATTTTTTATTTGACTGTTTATTCTATGTGACAAAGTACACACATACAAAAAACATACTAGACAAAGATAAATTAGAAATGTTACACAGTGTTTTATGTGCATAATAGAACGTTGGTGCAAAATTTTTTGCGGTATTGTGGTTATATTAGTCCTGAACTTTAACAAAATTGGTATACAGAGATTTGATGCCTCGTTCCTCTCTTTGGTAGGTCCATAATTCTAAAAACATTGTAGAAATTTCAATATTTTAGCCAAAATATCTGTAATGTTCTACATCCAGCTTTAAATTTCGTCCCATTTGGAAATAATTTACAAACTTAAAAACATTAATTTCTTTTGAAATAAGCTAAAATTCATTTGGTTTTTTCCAAATTTTTCGAGATGTTTAAATTTATGTTTTGTTTCGTCGACATGTTCTTAAAAGATTGTTTTTATATGCAAACGTAACTCCTTACAAAGTGGGCAAAAAATAATATTGATAGAGAAATTTCTGTACTTGCTATCCCATCCGAAATAATCAAATCAGACTACATTATTGTTAAATCTGTAATAAAGCCAAAATTATGAGCAATAAACGGTAAAATATTAATACATTTTATGAACCTTTGAGTCGATTTTACAACGAGAAATTTAAAATTTTTTAAATCGCATTTTAAAAAATGGAGGAGTAAATATGTTTTCTTAAGCAAAATTAAACTTAACGAACTTTTTTTAAAACTTTTCGTAAAATGTTATATAAGTTATCTTTAAATTCTATTAAATCAGTATGTGTTGTACAGGAACCAAATTTTTCGAACAACAGTGGTTTGTAAAAAAATCGTAATTTCCTCTTAAATTTTGGAAAACTAATATAAAACGGACTCTATCTCTTTAAATTAATTTACATCTTTTAATTCTAAACCGTTTTCTTGAATAAGCTTCTCAAAATATTTTCAAAAACCGGAAACCTATATTTCAACTATAAACATCACTAAAACCTGCCTAGTTATGTTAAAACGTTTAGTATGATGTTTCATCGCAATCAATAAATCCGTTTAGGCTGTACAGGGTTTCAGATTATGTTAAAAACAGTTTTTTGTGAAAAGTCGTTATTTCCAGGCTTAAAATGCTTTTATGCAGGATGTCTCTTCCAATGGACTGATTTCAGCAAAAAACTATTGCGATGGCCAAGCCATAAGAATTAAATTTTCTAAGAATAAAGTTGAGAATTCTTATCCCCTACTGTTTAAAGAACTTCGGTCCATTTCCACATTTTTTTAATTTATCAATTTCTGAAAAGGGCTTTCTCAAATTAATAACGACAAAACCAAAGAAGTTAGCTATATAACTCAGAGTGTATAAGTAATCATGAACAAATGGTGCGAGTATGTTGTGGTCTACACCCGACTTTCTTTTATCATGAATGTACACAATCGTGGATCTCAAATACTCCACAAGTGATTTCTAAAGTGAAAAATTAAACTTACCAGATTTTTGGGTGGCAAAGTGGTCAACATGCTTGCTCTTACGACCGGAGGTCTCGGGTTTGATTCCCGGTGGTGACAAGGAAAAAAGTTCACAGCTGGTTTAGGATCATTTAATTAAACACTCATTATCCGAAATGAAAATATGATTATGAAACTTCATGCGAGGCGGCCAAATCCCTTTATGGGATAAATTGCCAGAGAGAGAGAGATATTTTTTGGGGGAAACTGTCTTATATAATCATAAATGCTACCACTTTCACCACTTCCGAAACAGGAATGTCCGCCAAATTTCTTAAGGAACTCTAAATTTATGAAAAGAAAAAACTTAAGTATTTTTTCAAATGGTCAATCCGCCTAGTCTATAAAGATGCTGAATTTTGATGAAATTAAGCTTTTTTTTTATCAAACTTGACATTAACGGTAAAGTTTTCTTTTAGTTCCTCCATCACTTGACATTAACGGTAAAATTCAAAAATTATTTTAACAAATTTTGTAAAATTTAATTTACAATAGTTTTGGTTTTTTCGCATTTTCGTATAAATAAAATTTATCCTTTTTAAATATTTGCAAAACGAAAAAGCTCTTTTGGAAGCTTTTACTTCCTGTGGACACATTCCAGCAAAAATCACTGAAACCTCCCAATTAATAAAAAAGCTTAAGTATATAGTTTTTCTTGAACATGAAGGCATGAAAAAGCCCTTTTGAGCCATGTTTATGATGACACTATACTGAGAGAGCGAGAGAGATGTTTTAAACCAAAGAAGGCTTTGCTTTGGAACAGATGCCTCACATCCCTAATAAGCGTTGCTATAATGGTTGAAATACATTTCTATATTACTTATAAAATTGAATTAATTTACTTAATGAAAAACACTTGTAAATTTCCTTAGAGTGACAATATTTATTTGATTTTACGAATACCGATTTTAAAAATTAAATTTCTTCTTCAGTTCTTTCATTAGTTGTAAAAAACGAACTGAAGAACAAATTTAGTTTTCGTAATCGATATGCCTAAAAACAAATTAATATTGACACTCTAAGGAAATTTTACAAGTGTTTATCATTAAACAATTTAATTCAATTTCGGCTCATGTTCTTAGCGCCGGATTTAAATTGTTGAGCCCTTTTTAAATACATTCTTATTCAGTACTCTACATACAAATGGAATTCGTTAAGTAATAACGTTAAAAAATCTAAATCCCCTGCCGTGTTTCGGAAAAAATACTTTTCTTCACCTTAATAATATCAAAATTCTATTTTTTGCCAATTTCAAGTTGATGAATCGCTAAAATGTTGCTGCACACCTATAGGTTAATTCAATTAATAAACTAGAAATAAATTAAAATAAGTAGTTGCCACTAATGTAATAAGTTCATAAGAACTTCAAACATTTATATTAAATAAAATAAATAAAATAAATAAAATAAATAAAATAAATAAAATAAATAAAATAAATAAAATAAATAAAATAAATAAAATAAATAAATAAATAAATACAAAGCTTGCTTTCTATATACGCATGTGCCCTAAAAACCCATAAATCACCAGAAGTGCCTATTATATATAATTTTTTTTCTACAATCTCGGAAAATTGCGAACGGCATCCTTAATTCGTTTTCAGTGGTTGCTTAAATTTAAATCCCGATAATATTGATTGGCAACTTTTCTATATGTTAGATTCATCGAAAACTGCTATTGAAATTCCACTTTATCCGTTAAATTGAATACTCAAAAATATAGAATCTCGAAACTGGGACGCAGTCCATTTCCGTTAAAATTCAGAACTACGGATTTCAATCAATCATAATAAAATTGGATATGTAATATAGAATTGGATAAATTGGGTAAATGGTTTGCAATTAGGAGGGGGGAGGGTATATCATAGCATGCGGCCTGTACATAGAATGCTATGGATGGAAGTACTCACAAATACGTTTCTCAAAATATATGGGAAATTCGTCTGAGGTCCACCTGACAAATATTATCCTATTTTAGTGGACATCTCCAAATGTAGGTCATTGTAAGATTCGGTCCATATACTAACTTCACGGAAAATTTGTTTTATCAAAACTACAGAATATTGAGCCTATTGGACATTGCATCCCAGAGGTCTTACACGAGGAGCGACAACAATCTTCATATTTAACATTTTTAATAAACTTGGACCAAAGTTTATTATAACAGGTGACTACAACGTCAAACATACTGCGTGCGGATCTCGACTCATAACACCAGGAAAAGGAAAAGAACTCCTAAGTGCAATATAAATGTCAGATTCTGAATACCACTCATCGCGTAAACCTAGCTATTGGCCTACAGACATCAACAAAGTTCCTGGTTTAATTGACTTTTATATCTCGAAAGGAATAGCCTCAAATTACGTAGACGTCGAAGGGGTGGACGACCTTGCTTCCGATCACACACCAGTCTTAATGACTCAGCCATAGCAGGGATGCCCTAGGGTAGCGTATTATGACTCATCATATGTCTACTTTACGCTTCTGATATATCGACAACGAAAACAATATTCATCGGAACTTTTGCTGATGATACCGCAGTATTGGCATCAAGCGAATCGCAGAACCAAGCATTAGAATACTTACAACAAGCACTCGATAAAATCAACCAATGAACCAGGGATTGGAAAAAAAAGCTTAACGAGTTAAAATCAGTACATGTAACATACACGTTGCGGCACAAAAAAAGCAATATCCATACATTTCTCATTAACACAAGAACTGAGACGCCTGAAAAGAATTAAGCCGCATCAGTTAGTTTTCTAATAAATAAGGGTTCATTATTGGGAGCTGAATATTTTTATGAGTTTTATTAGTTTCAAAAAAGTGCGTTACTATCATTAGTAATAAATTATCATGTGATAAAATTAACTATTTAAATAAAAATAAAAAAAAAATAAAAATTGTTCCATAATTATACCCAGAAATCATCTGCAGCCTTTACATTAAAGCACACAATAACATTAAGCATTACCAGAAAGAATTACCACAAAGCGAATGAATAATGTTGCGGAAAATAAGAGTGTCGAGTTGTTTATGTTTTACATTCTTTTTTTTATTTTTATGTTGTCTACAGTGTAGTCGACAATGCCAGTATTTTTGTACGGCCTATGGTATGGTAAGTTTCGTTAATTCGGCGAATAATTTTGATTTGAATTGCGTACTTTGGTTGGTTGTTATGGTTTGCGGAACACTGAATTGAGATATGTAATTGCTTACGAATGTTTTGGCAATGGTGTTTGCAGGCATATCGGTCATGCAATAAGCTTCGGGCCTTCGACTGAATTAGTCGACACAGGTTAAGAGATAAGTATATCCATTGGATGGTGGAAACGGACCAATAATATCCAAATGGATATGTTCGAATCGACCTGGTGGAATTTTGAATTGTCTAACCGGCACCGTTATATGCCGATGGACTTTCGATCACTGGCAAGATAAACAAGCTTCGCACAATTACCTACGCCTTTGTTTATGCTTGCCAATGTCATTAATTCGATTCTTTTGATGGCAGAATACCAAGAGAGTTCGAACCAAAAACGCTTTTAGAGTTCTTGATGTTGACACCAAACTCATCGAGTTTTTTAAAAACTTTCTCGAGATGTATGTATAATTTGTGTTGTTACTCATTTTTCGATGCCACGAGAATGTTGTCGATGTACGTGAAAACGAAGTCTAAATCGCGCGTGACTTGGTTGATAAATCTTTGAAACGTTTGAGCTTCGTTTCTTAAACCAAATGGCATACGTGTAAATTCGTAAAAAACAAATGGAGTCGTAATTGTGGTTTTTTGTATATCTTCGGGTGCCACGGAAGTTAAATGATAGGCTTTATCAAGGTCAATCTTGGGGAATTTTGGACATCCGTAAATTCATCGAGAAATGTTGGTTCACTAGAATTTTTTAGTTTTCAGCGGCCATATAAGACATTTCAGTTTTGGCCAATATCTGAAAAACTTCTACTAGTAATCAATACTTTCGGTTGTTTTATAATAGTTTAGGTCAAACTGAGACTATATGTAGAAAATTTGGTAAAAGTTTGTGGACCACAATTTTCACTATAATTTTTTTGATTTTCTGCTGCCTTATATATAAGTTATTTTCAGTTTTTTATTGTTTTCAAAAAATTCTAGTCCATAAATTTTCCCCAAATTTTCCACATAGTCTAAACATAACAAAAGCTATTATAAAAACAACCGAAAAAATTGGTTACTAGTGGAAGTTGTTAAAATATTGGCCAAAAACTGAAAATAACTTATCAGGCCGCAGAACATCAAAAAATTCTAGTGAAAATTGTAATCCAGAAATTTGTTCCGAATTGTCCCTGTATTCGATGCAGATTTTACAAAATTTAATAAGAAATAGCGGAGGTTTCTCCATTTTATAATTTATTTATATCATGTAAAATGTACAGATACCATTTTTCATAAGGACTGGTTTATATGAAATGGCCATGTTCGTCCAGCATGAACAGATCCTAGAATTTTGTCCGAAACTTACTTTATAATCCCTGATTAATACTATTATCCAAATTTCATCGTAATTCGTTAAGAAATGGCGGAAAGATGGCATATTGTCATTTTAAGGATCATTTTTAATATTTTTTTCCGCTGAGACGTTTTATTTAGTGAAAAAAATTGATATACATAATGAAAACCAAATTTCCGCTGGTAATTACATAATAAAATCAATTCTCTTGTAGTAGTAGTGCTGCCACTTGCGGCGAGCATCGTAATCTCTTATTTTCCACTGTCAAATTTCCGCTATGTTATACAGAATGGGATTGGATATGTTGAATGGAAAACGGATTCTTAATTGATTTTTGCAAAAGTTTTGGAATATGGCCACCTGGAATGGAATTCGATAATTTCTTAAGCGATTGTGCTGAAATTGAATATGGTGGATTGAAATAAGATTTTTTAATATTTTTAGAAAGAAGTTGTGGAATATGGCCACTTGGGATTGAACTCGGTATTTTAAAATAGGACAGAACTCGGTAATAAGCAGGAGTCTTTCTTGAAGCAAGTGGCTTGTGATGTTAACTTGTTTCTTATAATGCTGGATGCCTTAACATCTAGTACGTATCCCCATCATTATCTGTTAAGTAGTAGACATGAACCGTTCTGGGACGCTATATTAAAAAAATTCTTCTAGAAATCATTAATGAATCTCATTTCCATTTAACAAATTCAGGCCATCGTAATCGGTTAAAAACATGTTGAGTTCCGTCCAAGCTGGCCAAATTCCATAAACTTATTTCATAAACCATTTAAGAATCCCATTTTCATCCATAGTTCCGTTCCAGGTGGCCATATTCCAGAAATATTTCCAAAAATCATTTAACAATCACATTTCCATACAGCATATCCCATCCCCTCATAATCGGTTAAGAATTGATCGTGCTCCGTCATAGGTGACCATTTTCCAGAATATCTTCCAAAAGTCAATTATGAATCCCCGAATCCATCCATCATAATCAGTAACGGAAAAAAGGAAAATAAAAAATTGTCCGTTAAATCGAGGGTTCGTTAAATCGGAGGCCGTTAAATCTAACGTTTACAGTATGTCACTTATTTGAAGTTTTTCCATCGCCTCAAAATTCACACTCCCAAAATGCACGAACTCCGCAAAGAACTGCAGTGTAGTGTTTGGATAACCTTATGTTTTGAGCTTATGTTTAACCAAACATTTGCGGTTCAGGTGGAGTTTCAACTTCGTGTTTATTTAATTTTTTTTTTTTTTTTTTAAACGGAGAAAAAGTCTCCAGGAACCGGTGTTTGTTCTCAAGTTTCGTATATGACACAAATACTGAGTGTTAACAGTAGTTGTGTCATGTAGCTACTTTATTGGATGGTTGAGCAAATGAGAGTGGAATAAATAATATTCTGTTCTCCAAAATGTCCCATGCAGCTTTATAATTATTTCCAGTTCCTTCTAGGTGGCTTAATAATTTTGTTGCTAATCTTACTAACGTTTTGAACGGATCAATAAATCCTACCCACTTGATATAATTCCCTGAACAGAGACTTTTATGGGTTTAAGCTTCATATTGTGACGATTGTGCTTAACATACACACAGATTACATGAGAGTCGTCGTTAGCCGAGTGGTTAAATGGTGAAGTAAAGATCTATGGTTCGAAACTCATCGGTACAGTGTATCATTTATTGCAGATATTTATTTGGCGTCACACGACAGATATTAGTATGACCAGTTACAAATGCAGACTGACGATTATTACATTTAGCAAAACACAGAAATATGTCACAAGATGGGCGTGACTGATGGAAGTAGACCATGGAAGTATTCAATGGAATATAAAAAGGGGAAATGCATGATGAGAGGGAACATGTGTACAATCACAACAACGATTACAGATTCGCCTCGAACAAATAAACAAATACAAGGACAATTGTAACGATGCGTCATATAACTTGTCGATCCTGGTTCAACAGGATATTTACTACTTGGTAAATCTCTAACTTGGCATATCGTTAGCAGAATCTCTAACTTGGTTGATTAGTGAAGCAGCACGTTGCCTGGCTAGGTGGCAGTCCAAATAACAAGATTTCACATATAAATATTTGTTGGAACTGCGGACGCGTTGGACATTTCTTCGAAGATTGCTCGTGTCCTATATCACACAAGTTTTGCTCAGCAAATATATAAAACCCGAACGTAGGTCCGATGAAAACAAACATGAATTAACTACTGAACAGCAATCCACTCTGAATAGTATTATTGATATGTTTCCATCTAGTGAGAAATTAGGACTTGGACGAACACACCTACTGTCACACAAGATAGACGTTGGATAAGCTGTACCAATAAAACAGAGGTATTATCCTGTGTCCCCTAAGAAACAGGAAGATATTTACAAAGAACTCGAGCGTATGTTGACTTTAGGAGTGATTGAGGAGAGTACCAGCTCTTGGTCATCTCCAGTTACAATAGTGACGAAGGCGAACGGGAAAGTTCGTCTATGTCTCGATGCGAGACAGGTGAACTCGGTCACTGTGAAGGACGCTTATCCTTTGCTGATAATCGAGGGGCTGTTAGGTCGACTTGATAAGACACGTTACATTAGCACGATCGACCTAAAAGACGCCTTTTGGCAAATACCCCTCGATCCATCGTCAAGGGATAAGACGGCCTTTACAGTGCCGGGTCTTCCACTCTTCCAATTTGCCGTCATGCCGTTTGGGCTGTGTAATGCCGCCCAAACGATGTGTCGGCTAATGCATAAGGTCATTCCTCACTGTTTGCATGACCGAGTGTTTGTCTACTTAGACGATTTACTTGTTGTTGCAGAAACATTTGATGAACAGGCATCACTATTATCGGAAGTGGCTAGATTATTGAAAGCTGCAAATCTAACCATAAATGTCGAAAAAAATAAATTTGTTCTGAAAGAGACAAAATACCACGGTTATGTGATCGGTGAGGGATGCCTTAGAGTGGACCCGGAAAAGGTTTGAGCCATAGACGAATTTCCCGTTCCAAAAACTGTAAAGAAAATACGACGATTTTTGGGGATGACCGGCTGGTATCGCCGCTTCATCTCAAACTACTCGTCCGTTTCAGCACCCATTAATGACCTGTTGAAAAAAGGATCGAAACTTGTTTGGAATCCGAGTGCCCAAGAAGCGTTTCTGAAGTTAAAAAAATCCCATATTTCAGCTCCAGTTCTAATAAACCCCGACTTTAATAAACCATTTTTCATTCAATGCGACGCATCTACCACTGGTTTAGGAAGTGTCCTGTTTCAAAAGATCAATGGCGACGAAGAACACCCAATAGCGTTTATGTCACATAAACTGAATAAATCTCATAGGAATTACAGCGTTACTGAGTTAGAGTGTTTAGCGGCAGTGATGAGTGTGAAAAAATTCAGACCTTATATTGAAGGATACACATTTACGATCATTACTGACCATTCCAGTTTACGTTGGCTTATGGAGCAAAAGGAGCTAGACGGACGATTGGCAAGGTGGTCAATAAAATTGCAGGCTTTCAATTTTAAAATAGAGTATCGGAAAGGTTCATTGAATGTTGTTCCGGACAGTTTATCGAGAGTAAATGTCGAAGCTACGGAACAGTTGGATGATACAATTTTGTATGTGGACTTGGATTCGGAGGCATTTAATGCTACTGAGTATACGGATAGAATAAGAGCGCTTGACAAAAATAAGGCTGCTCAAAGTTCTTGCAAAGTAGTTAATGGTAAAATGTATGTCCAGGTGGGGCAACAAACCGATACTGACATACCAATATGGAAACTGGTGGTTCCTGAGTCCCTAACGACATCGCTAATCGAGCGAGCTCACAACCCATCCTTATCCACACATCAGGGAATTGCGAAAACAACTGAATTGTTGAGGCGTTATTACTATTGACCTATGATGATATCCCAGATCAAAAAGTTCATCAACAACTGCAATGTTTGTAAATGTAGCAAAGCTGTCAATTGGTACGACCCTTTCAGCGCATCATCGATTTCCTGGGCCCGTACCCAAGAATAAAAAATGGTTTCACACATCTTTTTATAGTTCTCGACCAGTACAGCCGATTCCCTCTTTTGTATGTATTTCGTAGCGCTTCAGCATCTAAGGTGGTTGAGTGTATGGAAAATAAGGTATTTCATCTTTTTGGGGTACTTCAATCAATTCTTTCCGACAATGGGGTTCAGTTTAGCTCGATTCTTATTGGAAATTTAATGAACAGATATGGAGTGAGACATGAATTCACCCTTAAATATTCACCACAATCGAACATGTCAGAGAGGGTGAATAGGTCAATCCTATATGCAGTGAGGGTCTATCTCAAGCATGACCACCGGCTATGGGACAGGCATTTAGATGAAATTGCAGGAGCTCTAAGGAATACTGTCCATTCGGCAACCGGGTTCTCACCACATTACTTGGTCTTCGGTCAACATAAATTAATGCATGGATTAGCCTATTCGCTCCTGAGAGACCTGAATTTCCTTGGAGATAACCATGGATATATTAACAATAATGCTGACCGTTTGTCTGTAGCCCAGGATCTCGTATTAAGCCATCTGCGGAAGGCTCACGGGCAAAGTCAATAAAAATATAACCTTCGGGCACGAGTAAGAAGTTTTTCGCCAGGATAACGAGTATTTGTTCGGAATTTCGTCCAATGTGACGCTTCGATACATTTTGCGGGAAAGTTAGCAATGAAGTTCATACCAGCAACGATTGTAAAACGGATTGGAAATGTCTCGTATGAAGTATGTAATGAGGCAGGAAAGTCACTGGGGATGTATCATGCGAAAGACATTCGGTAATGATAAATCGTTAAATTGTATTCTGGGTGTTGTTGCGTATCTTAGCTTTTCAAAATCTATACTAAGCCCGGCCATGAGACTTATCTACTGGGTGTGAGTCGTCCCCACGCGTATAACAATTAAATTGTTAACAGATTCGATGATCATATTGCTACCCCGCGTCGCATCGATCCTACATCTGGTACCTTTTTTCTAATCGACTGTATACACAACACAACAAATTAACCAATGCTGCGTTGTTGCGTCAAATGACATTATAGCGGATTAATAAAAAATACATGTACTTGTACCTAGTACAGAAGGAAAAAAATACAAGTTTTGTATGCACGAGTTGTATTCTAATACAGGACCGTAAATTTATATTTGGTGTAGTGCTTGTGCGTTTTAATTTATAGAATTTAAAATAAATCGTTCATTTATAATCGTGGTTTAGTAAGTGACAGACGTGCTCGGAAAATAAAATTTATTTAAGCCTTTTATTTGGCTAATAATAATAATAAATTAAAAGTGCCTACTCAAAAAAAAAATAGCTTCAACACTCGAGTATAAAAAATAAAACTATTATAAGCCAAGAAGAACCGACTGGTTTTCCAGTATCGGATATAAAGATCCAATATCCTATAAAGCAAGCCGTAAATAAACCGTAAGTCATAAATTCTTATGTTATAATTTGCCTGGATACACAAAATCCATAATAAACAAAGCGAGCATTAAACCACGGCCGCAGTGTGGTTCTTCGCGGCTAAAAATAAATAAATTATATATATAATCAAAAGAAAACAATTAAGTGTTTCCACATTCATACCCGTATATGCAATAAAATATACTGGAAGAAATATACTGGAGAAATATAAATTAAGAAATTTTAAATTCGTCTGTATTACTTTAACAATTTTCGGCTTTTTTATAGACAAATATTATTTTCTATGACATTCACAATGTTTGAGACCTTTCGGGCCACCAAAAATAAATGAATTTTCTACTTTATGGTAGAGATATTGTAAGTAAATGACCTCTTTTTTTGGTGGCCCGAAAGGTCTCAAACATTGTGAATGTCATAGAAAATAATATTTGTCTATAAAAAAGCCGAAAATTGTTAAAGTAATACAGACGAATTTAAAATTTCTTAATTTATATTAGTGTGGGCTTAATACACACATATAAAAATGAGAAGTTCCAAAAGATTTCTGATTTAGTGGTATAATTCGCTAAATCGACGTGTTCTTGTTTTATACTATTGGTGTGAAGCAAGAGGTAAATTTTTGTAGTTTGGTCGTTGCAACCTGATGAGTAGACCAATTCTTATCAGTACGAAACCAAACTACCAAGTGGAAACTTGAGGAAGTTCACATTTTTGTAAAGGGTTGTGTGGCTTTGAACACACAAGTACCCTTGGAGTTAAAAATGGGGGGGGGAATGAATTTTCTACTTTATGGTAGAGATATTGTAAGTAAATGACCTCTTTTTTTGGTGGCCCGAAAGGTCTCAAACATTGTGAATGTCATAGAAAATAATATTTGTCTATAAAAAAGCCGAAAATTGTTAATGGAGAAATATAAATATACTGGAAATATACTGGAGCGCATGGTCTGCGCAACAGAGTAAAATTCCCAAAAGAAAGTATCGGCGCCTGAAAAACAGGGTGACCTAAAAACTCGTATAATTTAAATCAAAAATTTGTATAATTCTAAGTTTTTATAGTTTCATCGGACCATGGTTCATTTCATAATAGTTAGCGTTTTAAATATTTACTGTTACTAAATTTTGTTGGTCAGTCATTTAAGATAGTCATAATATGTACGGTTTCAAACTATTTATTTATATTATTTATTATATTATTTATATTTATATATATTAAAGTTACATTATATTATAATATCTATATATTTACAAATTACTATATTTTGCATGCAAATTATTTACATTTATATATTACTAACCACCCTTTATAATCTGACTATTACATAATACATATTCTATATTAAATTATCTATTTATTGCTTCTGCCTAAATACTGAAGTTTGATTCTAGATTCTGCTCATTATGCAATACAATTGTGTTTTGGTATAATGTGTTCAAATAGTGCTATGATCATGAAATTGTGTTAGTGATATTGATTGCCAAAAATGTGTCATTAAGTTTAAAGTGATGGTTTAAGTTCTGTGCTCCATTTCAAATATGGGGATATACACCTTTTGGTGTATTATAATATCCAAAGTGACAGAGTGGGTAACGAACGGTGCGGTCATAGATATCGGATCACCATTACCTCAGACATATCAAACAACTCGTGTCTCGTTTAGCAGTTGCAACAGTTTTTTTTTTGGTTTACTAACCGTGTGTATGCATTTGGAGTATGATTGCCTCTTATTTTTTTTTGTTTCTTTGTATTTAGCATACCAGCACTTCAAGCTCTAATTTGGATCTCCCCAATCTGACTTCCGCCTAGCCAGGCAACGTGCTGCTTCACCAATCAACCAAGTTAGAGATTCTGCTAACGATGGACGCGAGGTTTACCAAGTAGAAAATATTCTGTTGAACCAGGATCGACAAGTTATATGACGCATCGTTACACAATTAAGCTGCAACAGCGCAATATGGAAAGATCGAGAGTCGAATTTATGGGTGTAAAAAGGGGCCAAATCGCAGCATAAATCAGTTGTTATTTAACCAGTGATTGACAGTTAAAAAGTAAACAGTGAAATTAAAATAAGTAGTCAAAGTGTTGAACTGTGTAGTAATTTATTGAGAAATAAACTGTACCTATGTTAATTAAAAGAATAAGTGTTATTATTGGGGATCGGCTCAAAATCCCGAATCAAAAAATTCCCGATTTTAAAAATCACGATTTTCGAAATCCCGACTTCCAAAATCTCCATTTTCAAAATTCCGATTTTCAAAATCCCGACTTTGCTGAAACTTTAAAAATCCCGACAAAAGTCGGGAATTTTTTAAAAATATTAAATATTAAAATTTGTTCTATACCTTCACTTTTATTAAGAAACGATTTTTATTAAGTAGCTTGATTTTTTTAAAATATAATATGAATTCGGGCGCCCACGGGTTAGCTGGCTCGCCCGCGGGTGCCCCAGTTCAATTGTTTTTAAATCGGGCTTTTGAAAATCGGGCGTTTGAAAATCAGGATTTTGAAAATCGAGATTTTGAAAATCGGGATTATGAAAATCGGGATTTTGAAAGCTGGGATTTTGAAAGTCGCGATTTTGAAAGTCGGGATTTTATGATTCGGGATTTTGAAATTTCGGGAAACGAGCCCAACCCTTATTATTGCAAAATCCGTAACGAATCCTTGTTAAGCCCGAAATTCGTAACAATATCCATAGATTTTTTGGTCTTTATTTTATTTTCGGGTGCTATGAGAATATCAATTTCATACCGGCTGTTTATATAGGAGAGCAAATTGATAAGTTAGAGAGTTTTTTAATAAAACATTGTTCGGGAACATTTCATTTCTCAAAATATGTAGCCTCCATTACGCTTGATACATTTATTTCAGCGTTTTTCCAATTTTTTTATTCCTGCCAAATCACATATTTTCTCAAGGCGTGCAAAATAGGTAAATCTGAATAATATGCTGAATTGAGTAGCAGTTCGCAACCCATATTATGAATTTTTGCTATGGTGACTGCACAAGTGCGCATCCGTGCATTATCTTGATGAAGCAACACTTTTTTTTTCGCCAAATGGGGTGCCAAATATTAATGCATCACTTTCATTCTTCAATCTTCCAATACCATTCCTTATATTTTATCGGCGTCACTTGTTCTGGTACGACCACAATGGAACTCAGTTAATCACCTCTTTACCATTGAAATTGATGGTGCAGAGTTACCATAGTATTTATCAAGCCTTGCCTTGGGTTCAGTGCTGGTTTTTTACGCAAAAAATAAGGCTTAGTCAGCACACGAAATTCTCCTTTTTCCATTTTCGTTGAAACAGACGAGGTTGTCTGCTTTCAATGGCGCTCAAACACAAACTAAATGACGCAGCTTGCTCAAAATTTGGCAGTCTAGTCCATTAATAGATGGCATTTTTTTCTAGCGATCCTCATGATATTTCATTTTTAGTAAGCTATATTACCTTCGGCATTAACCTCGACTATTACTAACATTGAAATTTATATAATTTGTATAACTGTATATGTAAACATAAACCTCCTTTTGATAAAAATAAATATTATAGTAATTAGTTTATAAATGTATGTGAACAGAAATAAACACACTGAAATGAATTAACACGAACTTGCATGTTTCTATCAATAACACGAAAAATTCCAATTTTTTTCATCATGATGATGAAATCACCGAAGACCAGAAAACAAGATCGAATTCTATTAAACGGCATTGTCCGAATAAACCGATATGTTCTGTATTTTAGTTGACTTTTGTTACTTGCAGATGGCGCTCAAATCACAGTAAAGGTCACAGTAAAATCAATATTTTAAAAAGTCGTGTTGTGTTTTTGTGCGTTATTTACGTGAAAATTAATCGCGATTGCGTGCGTGACCTGTGTTTAATTTTATTACATGTGTAATTTTTAATTTGTGTAGTGTTTGTAGTAAGTAGTGACAATTTTCATAGTGTAGTGAAAATATAAGTGTAGCAAGTGTAATATTTTAGTGTAGTGGCAACTTGTAGTGAAACTATAAGTGTAGTTAAAGTTCTTAATGTTTTGGCATGACACAGCTTAATAAGGTAAGCTTATTTTATTTTTGTGTTTCATGCTGTTACGAGTTTTGTAGTACATAATAACTTTAAAATTATATATAGAGGACACTAATAATTGAAATTCAAGTTTCCGTTTTCATGCTGCAACATACTAATTTTACTACGTAGTTACGTTCGCAATTTTAAGATAACGGACCATAGATTTACCTGTCTCAGTAAAATTAGTATTTTTAAAAGTCGTGTTGTGTTGTTGTGCGTCGCAATATTTTAATTAAATTTAATTTGTTGAGTGATCCACGTTATTTACGTGAAGATTAATTGCGATCGCGTGTGTGACGTGTGTTTAATTTTATTGCATGTGTAATTTTTAATTTGTGTAGTGTTTGTAGTAAAGTAATGAAAAATTTCATAGTGTAGTGAAAATATAAGTGTAGCAAGTGTTGTGTTTTAGTGTAGTGAAACTATAAGTGTAGTTAAAGTAATAAATGTGTAAATTTATTTTGCGTTAAATGTGTAAATTTATTTTGCGTTTGTAGAGCAGTGACAATTTTCATAGTGTAGTGAAAATATAACTGTAGTTAAAGTTCTTAATGTTTTGGCATGACGCAGCTTAATAAGGTAAGCCTTTTTTGTATTTTGTGTTTCATGTTATTACGAGTGTTGTTTGAGGCAGGTGTGGAAAAATTATAAAGTATTATATGTTTCCATACAAAATTGGCAACATGGCATTAATAAAATTTTGAAATCGTAGAATAGATATGCCGTATTACAGCAAACGGTTCTCATTAGGAAAAATGTGTAAGGAAGCTTTGTAACTGCGACCTTTAGAAAACAGCGGATAATTTGAAAAAATAAGTCTTGTATTTTGTAGCAGAAAATTTTTCAAAAATGGAATTATTTCTTGTGAAATTCTATTTTCTTTCCCAAATCAATGTTAAATTTATGGTTCAAATATAACAAAAACAAAAAATCATGTGTTTTATGTATGAATTGGAAATATTAAACAGGATTCTATTGTTTTGTTTGTTTGTTTGTTTGTTTCTTAGTCTTTTGCAGTCAGATATCTCTATCCATATGACCTAAATTTCCTTTTTTTTTCAAAAAGCGCTTACAGATTCTTCTCACGTGAATGGCTGAAGCTTTGGATAAGTTGGGATATAATATTTGACTTGAAATTTTTTATTTCTATAAAAAATTAAATCAGTTTTGATTTCTTGTTACTGCCATTGACCAGAATACTGGTATTCTGTTCAATGTTACTACTTTAAACTTCTGTAACGATGATATAAAGTTCATGTCAATAGTTGAAAATGAAGTTAAAATTTATATTGATGTGTTTTAATTAAATTCTAGTGATGGATGTAATTAGTTAATGGATGTTTCTGATGATGCTTATCTATAACTACTAAATAACTAATATTATTGTTAGTATCAGAAAATAAAACTAAGATACTATTGTTAATATTAAAAATATGTAGGTACATATAATTATTTCATTGTAATTAAATATTACAGTGCTGGGGAAAAAAAATTGGGCAAACATATTTTTTTGCAAATTGGAGTCTATTTTTGGTAAAACTACAAAACTTTTGAACGCAATTGGCTTATTGTTTCATTTTAAATACATGTATGACGTAATTTTTTGAAAAAGAAAATTACCTGCAATTTAGGGGAAAAACCCCGACAAGTGCCAAAATATTCAAAGTATGAAACAGTTTGCTGTCGGCAAACAGTTTCAAAAATAATATCCCTGTTCACATTACCTCCAAGCGGCATTAGCCCGTAGCTCAAAGGGTAGAGGTATGTATGGTCGTGGGGGATGGAGGTGTGAACCGAGCCTAGTATACCGCTAACATTTTTGATGTTGAAAGAAAGACGTCTCGCCCAATCGCGAGGGAGTTAAGGAGGGGGACCCGTGAGTACCATCACTAGCAGTTGGCTTACCCATTCGGCATGAGCCACACAAGATCCGCTGATTATTCGGCCCTTACCACATTATTATTGGCAAGGTGTCCGATTAATCAAAACAAAAAAAAAAATATCTATATTTAAGTAACGGCGCGTGGCCGCGGGTTAGTAATAAGAAAGGTGCTTGGCCATGCACCTTGTTACTATACTAGTCAACAGCGGGAATTTCCGACGAAAAACGTCACACGAAATTCCTTATTCACTAGTACAGCCTGGACCGGTTATATGTTAGTTCCTTTTTTTTTTTTATACCTGTGAATAAAAATATTGTTTAGTACATACTCACCACGTCAATACAACTCCCAAAAATAAAAATAAACGGATTTTTCTTAAACTTTGCGCTTTATTGTCCTCTCAACTTAAACCTTTTTTTTATGTTCAAATACAATACGGCTTAGTCCAACAATGGTCTCAAACGATTTTATGAAGACTGCCACCGTCTGCCTTCCAAAACATAATCCCCTTCTCAAACAAAAATCAGACTATTTAAATGATTGAAATCACCTCTAAATAGCCCCCCCCCCCCATTTCCATTAATAATCCACATAGAAATTCAGGGTTTCGGATATCACCAATAATCGCATACATATATTTTGTTGATTAAGCAACATGTGCCAAAAATCAGAAATTTCCATGCGATTATTAGTTGAACGACATTACCATTATATTTACTGCAAACGTGGGAAATTGAGTGCAGTGTACTTACTTATAAGCAATATTTACGAACAACGACCTTCAACGTTGTTGTAATAGACACACTGAATAAACTCATATAAAAATGGTTTATTCAGGTAAAATGTTAATACATTTATTATGTTATTTGAGTAACATAAACAATTTGTATACATTTAGAAAATTACATTAGAATTTAAGGAATATTGTGCAGGTCATGATTAACACTGCAAATATGTATACAATTGTATCGGGTAAGTTTAGATAGGTTGAAAGTGGTAACGAGATTTCGATCTGTCTAAAGACAATTCGTTACACCGTGGGGAAACCCATCCTGAGATTAAAAGAGATCTCATGCTCTTATGGAAAGTAGATAGAGTCGAGAACTGATTGAAAGGCGATCAACGTGGCGGACGCCCCACACCCTGAGTAAGTCTCAGCCGGGCAAACTAATCTAATTTTTATAACCTAAATACAGATTTCTTTATAATATTATTAAGTAATTTTAACTATTTCTTATATTTTAACTATATATTAAAACTTATTAAAGCTTATTATGTATTTATTCATGTTTTTTTTTTTTTTTTTTTTTTTTTTTAAATCGCTCAATTAAGATTAACTTTATTCCCCCTTTTTTTTTTTTTTTTTTTTTTTTTTTAAACTTAATATCTTATAAAGTTATAAACATTAACGTATATCCATTCATCATTGAGGTATCTGGTCAGTGACTGTGACGCCGGCGAGGTTGTGTGAAGGTTGGTAGTTGGTTCTCGCTACGTCGCTGCTTAGTAGTGGCTTTCCAGACTCTCCTGATGTTACGGCGCCGCCTCCAACTAATGACTAGTATTCCCCCTATGATGAGTACTATCCCTGAACTTGCATAGTGGTGGAGGTCATGTACATTAACTCGTCGCCAATGTTGTTTTTCGTGAATTGAGTTTACTGCAACGGCCAAATATTCCAGCTCTGGGTCTTAATTCCCTAGTACCTCCGGGGTCCGAATTATTTTTTTTTTGTCCAACCAAACTTGGCTTACATTGAAACTAGGCAAGAGGTTAATTGTAGCCCTCTGGCAACCTGCATTTAACTGAAGTATACCACTGCCTTGGATTTTTTTGGTACTCCGTGGTATTGTTGCATATGACTGTAATTCTTTCGGGTTATGCATTGAATATCAGCCACTGATTTTCCTGGCTTAGTTGTGTTCCCCCATGCTTGTTCTTCTCTTTGTAATATATGGACCTTGCATGACCTATTATCCACCTAAGCATTAAACAACGTGCGTTGCTGTCTACATAGTTGAACCCCGGACTCCCACTGCGTGCACTCGGCTAACACCGCAACTGACATCTTTTGGCATCATCGCTTGTAGTTTTTGGAGTTGTTCACTCAGTTATGTCGGGGTAACTAGTTTGGTATTAATATGCTCCTCCTATTTCCTCCATGAATATGCCTGGGTTGTTTGGAAACTCGTTGTACACACTACCACCCAGCGATTTTACGAAAACCAACACTACTCCTATTTCTACCATCCATGGATAACCTTTTGTGTATGTCCTCATTATGATTTTTTTCCCTTGTTGTTTGTTGGCCACATAATATGGAAAATAATGTTAACTTTGTGTCTTATATGCGGTTCTTATTACTTAATTAATAATATTAATTGCTAATTATTACCATATTCCTATACTATTCTTTAACCTATCCTATATAGCCTATCCTATTCTCTTAACTCTACTTGCAATGGTATTCGATATACCATTCTTCATTCTGTCTTTACATCATCTATTCAGATATCTAGTTCTACGTAGATGGTGTAACGACAGAATGGTCCGCGACAACGAGCTCTGTATTACCCGCGCTACCATCAGCCGTCACCTCCTTCTTCTTTATTTCTCTCTCCTCCCGTCTCCTACGTTTTCGTTCCTTCTCCAACTCCTTCCTCTTACGCTTAAGTGCAGCCAAGTGTTCCACCATGAGATGGAGTATTTTACAGAATCAGTGGGGTTACTACACTCGAATATCTTTAGCGTGGAAAATTCCGAGTGGGTTGCCATTCCTCGTGACTAGCTCATAGGCTACTGTCCCAACTCGGCGTTGTACTCGGGCGGGTACAAATTTTTTTGCTAACTTAGCTGTATATTTGGAACTAGCGTTGCTCTGGGTAAAATTTCGCACCCAGACCTCTTGTCCGACTGCTAATTCCCTCCTTGCTGATCTCAGGTTGTACTGGGATGCATTCCGCTTGTACGCTTGATCAAGGTGGAATAATACAAGTTCTCGAGCTAACGCTAAACGGTCGTCTTTCCCTTGAACTGAATGGTTCATCAAAGCTCCTCCTCCCAATAACCGCAATAGGGGGTACTGAGAGCCATGTTGAACGGAATGTTGTCCAAAGACCAGATATGCTGGCGAATAAGATGTAGAGGAATGCACGGTGTTGCGTAGTGCACTAGCAATCTGCGGGATATGGAGATCCCAATTCCGGTGATCTTCTTCTAGGTATGCCCTAATGGCAGCTAATATTGAGCGATTGACGCGCTCTGAAGCATTAGCCTGGGGTGAGTAAACTGGAGTAAAAACATGTTTTACTCCGTGTCTATCCAAGAGACTCTGAAATAGTTTGGACTTGAATTGTTGTCCATTGTCCGTACAGATGGTCTCTGGCACGGAGAATACCGGGAATATTTCTTCCTCCAGGTATTGTACGACCCTACAGGCCACTGCATTTCGCAGAGGTTTTAATAGCACGAATCGCGAGTAGTGATCCAGTACTATTAGCAGGTGGGTGTTACCACTCTTAGACCTGGGATATGGCCCCAGGAAGTCAAGATACAACTTCTGGAAAGGACGTTCGAATTCTTTGTATTTGCCCATTTGGGGTCTCAAAGTGGTGTTTGGGGCTTTGGTTTGCTTACAAACCTGACATTGTTGTACATATCTTTGCACGTCTTTTACTAGCGTTGGCCAGTAGAAACTTCTGCGTATGACCTCAATCATCTTAGCCATACCCATGTGGGCTGCATTAGGTGGTTCATGCGCTTGACTGAGAATTGTTGGGACTAGGCTGACTGGGAGCCATAGTTTCCAATCTGGAATGTCTGTCTGATGATCAGGGTTCCTACTCGGTAGGTGAATCAAAATTTTCCCATCTGAGATTTTAATATTTTCTGGTTTGTGGCCTTGAAAATTTTTCAGTAGGTCCAAGTATACTGGTCGTGTAAATTCAGCAGACTGTAGGTCTAATTGTAAATTCGTTCCATGCATGGTAAGAGCAGCTACTTCCTCCTCGGGTATTCGAGAAAGAGCGTCCGGCACTACATTTTGTGACCCCTTACGATACTCGATTTTAAAGTTGTAACCTTGTAGCTTTAGACTCCAACGAGCTAACCGCCCAGACAGATCAGTCTGGTTCATCAGCCATTGCAGACTGGCATGGTCCGTAATAATGACAAATTCATATCCCTCAACATAGGCTCGGAATTTCTTTACGCTAAGAACTGCGGCCAGGCATTCCAACTCTGTGATGCTATAATTCTTTTGCGCTCCGTTCAGCTTATGAGAATAGAAAGCGATGGGATGTTCCTCATTTTTACTATCTTTCTGGAAGAGGACGCCCCCTACACCTGTCTTTGACGCATCTACCTGAATAAAGAAGGTACGAGTGTAGTCTGGATGCGTTAACACTGGTGCAGTTGTAAGACATTCCTTTAATTTAATGAATGCCTCTTGTGCCTGCTCATTCCACTGGATAATGCCTTTGCATTTTAGGAGCTCGGTGAGTGGGGTCGCTACTTCCGAGAATCTTGGCATAAACTTGCGGTACCACCCACTCATTCCCAGAAATTGCCGAATATGCTTGACAGTTTTAGGAACGGGGAAATCTTGTATCGCCTTAACCTTATCTGGGTCTACCCTAATACACCCTTCACCGATTATATGGCCCAAATATTTTAAATGGGTCAGGACGAACTTAGATTTCTCAATATTGATAGTTAGATTGGCCAATGTCAGATGTTTTGCTACAACCCTGAGTAACTGCATGTGACCTTCGAAGGTAGGTGAAGTAATGAGGAGATCATCTAGGTAGACGAATACTCTATCATGCAGTTCGTGTGGTATTACCTTGTGCATTAGTCTACACATCGTCTGAGCCGCATTGCATAAACCGAACGGCATCACGGTAAACTGATAGAGGGGTCTGCCAGGCACTGTAAAGGCGGTTTTGCATCTTGAAGATTGTTCTAATGGGATTTGCCAAAATGCATCCTTCAAATCTAAACTGGAAATATATTTAGTGTTTTCCAGGCGACTGAGCAAACCGTCAATTATTGGCAGTGGATATGCCTCTGGCACCGTGACCGAGTTCAGTTTTCGTGCATCTAAACACAACCTAACCTTACCATTGCTCTTGGGAACCACAGTAACTGGTGAACTCCACGAGCTTGAAGACTCCTCAATCACTCCCAAGGACAGCATTCGTTCCAATTCTTTATCCATTTCACGTTGCTTAGCAGGAGAAATGGCATAATAACGTTGCTTGATTGGTTTGGCATCACCAGTGTCTATCTCATGCTGCACTAAGTGTGTTTTTCCCAAACCTAGCTTTTCAGACGATGGAAATTCCGATTTAATTCTATCTAATTCTTCTAGCTGTGCTGATGTTAACACATGCTGGCTATTGTCTGCATTTACTTTGGAGGCTACATCACTGATATCACCTGGTAAACTGAGCTCGGATACTGTTATCTGAAGATTGAATGTGGTCCAGAAATCAGTACCAAGGTATAACCTTTGCTCTAGTGAGGGCGCGATGTAGAGACGCATACTTTTAGTTTGTCCTCCAAAAGTAATCGGTATAGTGACGTATCCGAGTATTGATTCAGGTGCACCACTGGCAGTAAGCACCTGAGTTTTTCGGGGGAAGTATTTTAAACCATGGTCTTGTAGAAATTGTTCGCTTCCTTTACCCAAAACACTTATGTTGGCTCCGGAATCGAGAAGACCACGAATATTTTCTCCGTCTAAAGTTATATTGACATATGGTCGATGATCTAACCCTTGGTGAATTATTGATGATAATATTTGCTTGCGCCACCATCGTCGCAAACGAAAATATCTTAACGCTCGAATCCTTTGTCTGTTGTCTGTTTGACAAGATATCGAACGGTGTGTATTATTATTTTTAATATTTAAGCTCGGTGCAGCCGGTACAATTCGGGGTCCGTATTGCTGGCTGCCTCTTCTGTGGCATTCTTTGGCCTCGGAGGTGTGTTCTGGAGACGAGTTTGGCGAGGCTCCCTCATCTCCGATCTCCAGTTTTCCGTTGATGGGGTACAGCGAGTACAATCTGGCTTGAATACATCTCTTGTTCCACAACCAAAACAGAAAACATGAGAGACAAGTTTGCGACAACCCATGAATGTGTGGTTAGGATCCCCACAGTTCCAACACTTAAACCTTGCACCACTCATCAGGGGCTGAGAGTGAATTCTCTGAACTGCTGTGGCTTGTTGGAAGTTTTGCTGACCCACAGGGTCGAAGATGGGGTTTCCCCTGATGGACTGGGCTCTATTCTGTTGATTGATGGCACATATTTGTGGCTGGGAATTGGCTAAGTAGTATGGGGTCGTATCGGGCATTTCATACTGTCCCATATCCCCTTCTTGCTCATCCATCAGACGTGGTCGGATTATTGGACTTGAGTGACCACTTGACTTCAGAGTCCTTGTGGGGTATTCTCCGGGATCGATATTGTAGCCTTGAAAACCAGAAGTTGCTTTAAGCATGGATAAGGGTTCGTCCACTTCCCCTTGCTCCAACATAAACTCATGTACCTTAGGAGTTTGTGTGTTGAACGCAACTCTTCGCCTAAAAGGTTGGTTGCCGTAATTGCTAGGTGTCAAGTCATTGGGTGGTGCGAAGGTGGCTTCCGGAACATGTCCAAATCTTCGCCACACTTGCTCCAGCGTGCTACACCTACGAATGAAGTCGGCCAGGGTTGCAAATCTTGGTTCGTTGTGCATCGCCATTTGCAATCCTGGACGCATGTTTCTTCTTATAAAAGTGTACATAACGCCTTCAGAAATGGTTCTTGTGGATTGTAATGCGATTTTTTGCATTGCCTGATAGTACTCCTGGACAGTTTCGCGGGGGTATTTTTGCTTTCTATCACTTAGCATTCGGTGTATATCATCCTCTGTGATATTAGGAGCAAAGCGTAACGCCATTTCTTGTTTCACGCTGCTCCAGTCTATCTCTGGGTTGCGGTCAACTGAATTCCAGAACCACTCTAGAGCTTCCTCAACTAAGCACAAGTCAAGAGCTCCCACCACACTATCAAGTGGTATCTGGGATCGTTTAGCATGCCATTCAATCCTGGTTAGAAAACGTTGCACTGTCAATTCGCTACTATACCCAGAGAAACTGATTTTCCATGTTTTTACCTCCTGTCGTAGTTTTGCCTCATTAATTTTACTTGTCCGATGCGTAGAATTCGGCATAAGTTGGTATTCATCACTATCATACTCGAAGGATTCCTCCCTTTGGATATCATCATCGAGTCGTATTTGGTCTAATTTTTGGTGAAATAGCTCAGTATCCTTTCGAGCCGCCATTTGTACTGGATTCTTGAGTTTAGATACTGCACCTTTACCTTGGCCGTCATCATTGATTTCTGTTTGCTTTGGTGCTTCTTCTGGGACCTTTAAACTGCCCAACTGCGTACGGGCATCTTCAATAGTTAACTCACCTGCCAACAGTCGGGACACTAATTCCCCACCAAACTCGACAGCATCTCTAAGGGGTCCTACTAATGCTGCAAACTTAGGCGTCCTACCAATTCGTGCAACTCTTCCTTGAAGGTGCACGAACTTGGTGGCCAGTTTTGGTAACCATTCAGCTGTTGGTTTTAAACTAATAACTCCATCCAGCATGCACTGACGTAGATGGCTCAATTTCTTTAAGCACAACGTAATCTCCCTTGCGGGTTGTTTACGCGCCGCTTCATGTGCTATTTTAGGGACCAAAAACGAATTATTGGACTCATTCTCTATTTTGCGCGTTAACTCCAATTTTAGAGTCTCGGTTACGTTCCCTGGAGTGATTTTGTCCACCAGGTTACGCACTTCAAACTCGATGCGCAACTCATCCTCATCCAGATGGTCTACCTTAAACAATTTCTTCTCCGACATTCTATTATTTAGCAAACCCTAAAAATCTACTAACTACCTAATAACTGCTTATTCCTAAATTGTAAATTCACTTATCTTCCGTAATACTTATAACCTATTTAATTTTCGTCCTCTCATTAACCCAACTTATATCGCTATCAAACTCCTACACCCTCTACTTTTTACTATCGCTTTTAAGCTGGTAATTCAAAATAAATACGCCTTATGTCTTAATTCACTTCTTCTAATCTTCTGATGGGTTGGTACACTATATTCAATTTTTGTTTATAAACTTTCTAATAACTTTGGTGTGGCGGATCCTGTGCAGCCCCCGCCGAGCGAGGTCCAGGTGCTCTGGTGATGGTTGAAAAAGGAATGGGATAGGTTAAAATATGAATGAAAATTTTTTTTGGCGAAAGTGCACATCCAATCTTAAATCATGCAGTGAGAGTCCTAACTCGGTATGTACACCTGAGTGATTCTCACTGCTATTTTTGGATTGGATTAGCAATCCCACAAATTGTACCTACTGGCCAAGCATATTCCAATTGCCCTCATCCTCACAGTTGATAGTCAAGCTTCGCGAGCGAAGGATCACGACTGTGCGAGTAGCTAACCTAAGATATGCTTGTAAATCACCTGTGGTTTTTGAGTTCTATAACTGTATATACCACAATGGACTACCAGAAGGAACGGTAACTCGCCGGCTATCGTTAAGAATTTCCACAATGCGTATCGTAACTTTACTCAGTTTATGTCCAGGCCTGCAGTCATACTCGCCTAATAGCAGAGCAAAGATATCTGAACAACTGAATAGGTTTAAATCTAGACGTGATTAACTAAATGTAGACGATATACGACCTACACCCCAAAGGGTGATGATTAAAATTTTAAATATACAAAGCGGATTTGAACGCGAAACCTAACTATGCACTGTGTGGTTTGACCACCAGGAAATTCATATTTTTAGTCGAATTTCTTTGGAGAATCTGTTTTGAAGAACTCAAAACAAATTACAATTATTTTTGGGGAAATGTGAAACTTGGGTGTTTGTACCAGTTTAATGTAGTGTTACGGCTAAGCCGATAGAATGTCAAGTCCTTTATACCCCCTGCATTTGCAGGCAAGAAAGGAATGATTGACATTACAACCGTGAGCGCATAACACTCTCCCTCACTGGGTCATAAACAACTCAAGTTGAGAAAGCTGTATGAAGACAACAATCTTAATGGATGATTTTGTTTGGGAAAATTTTATTCTCCCATATATATGGAACAACTGTACTTAGAGTAAGAAATATCATTTTGCGCTGATGGGGAACTAAACAACCCAAATGGGTTCGAAAGAATTCTACTAATCACTATGAACCTCTTCTGGTTGGCACAAATAATTGAGTGTGCATCCACTGGTTTCAACTACCTAGCTTTAATAGCTAGATTAAGTTAATCAAAACACGGATCATTCAGAAAAACTATATAGACTAAAAGCAAGATGATAGCGTCTGATATTTCTTAACCAAGCACAGCCTGTATTTAACAAATACGATTATTTTCGGGCTTCTAGTTTTGGGCGCCATAATGAAACAGTTTGCTGTCGGCAAACAGTTTCAAAAATAATATCCCTGTTCACATTACCTCCAAGCGGCATTAGCCCGTAGCTCAAAGGGTAGAGGTATGTATGGTCGTGGGGGATGGAGGTGTGAACCGAGCCTAGTATACCGCTAACATTTTTGATGTTGAAAGAAAGACGTCTCGCCCAATCGCGAGGGAGTTAAGGAGGGGGACCCGTGAGTACCATCACTAGCAGTTGGCTTACCCATTCGGCATGAGCCACACAAGATCCGCTGATTATTCGGCCCTTACCACATTATTATTGGCAAGGTGTCCGATTAATCAAAACAAAAAAAAAATATCTATATTTAAGTAACGGCGCGTGGCCGCGGGTTAGTAATAAGAAAGGTGCTTGGCCATGCACCTTGTTACTATACTAGTCAACAGCGGGAATTTCCGACGAAAAACGTCACACGAAATTCCTTATTCCCTAGTACAGCCTGGACCGGTTATATGTTAGTTCCTTTTTTTTTTTTATACCTGTGAATAAAAATATTGTTTAGTACATACTCACCACGTCAATACAACTCCCAAAAATAAAAATAAACGGATTTTTCTTAAACTTTGCGCTTTATTGTCCTCTCAACTTAAACCTTTTTTTTATGTTCAAATACAATACGGCTTAGTCCAACAATGGTCTCAAACGATTTTATGAAGACTGCCACCGTCTGCCTTCCAAAACATAATCCCCTTCTCAAACAAAAATCAGACTATTTAAATGATTGAAATCACCTCTAAATAGCCCCCCCCCCCATTTCCATTAATAATCCACATAGAAATTCAGGGTTTCGGATATCACCAATAATCGCATACATATATTTTGTTGATTAAGCAACATGTGCCAAAAATCAGAAATTTCCATGCGATTATTAGTTGAACGACATTACCATTATATTTACTGCAAACGTGGGAAATTGAGTGCAGTGTACTTACTTATAAGCAATATTTACGAACAACGACCTTCAACGTTGTTGTAATAGACACACTGAATAAACTCATATAAAAATGGTTTATTCAGGTAAAATGTTAATACATTTATTATGTTATTTGAGTAACATAAACAATTTGTATACATTTAGAAAATTACATTAGAATTTAAGGAATATTGTGCAGGTCATGATTAACACTGCAAATATGTATACAATTGTATCGGGTAAGTTTAGATAGGTTGAAAGTGGTAACGAGATTTCGATCTGTCTAAAGACAATTCGTTACAAGTACTGTGATTGAAGTTAAAGTTTTGGAATAAATTAAACACTTATTTTTTATTTTGGTTTTTTATTGATTTATAGAAGTTTTATCTTTAATATTAATATTTTGGTGGACCGCCATTTGCTTTTATTACAGCGATACACCTCCGATTCATTGAATTTGATAAATGTTTCAAAGTCGTAAGAGGTATGGATTCCCAAATCGTTATCAACAAACTTTTTAAAGCTTGAATCGATTCTGGGCGCTTTCTTGCTATTTCTAGCTTTATTAAAAGACTCCAATTTGCAATAAAATGTGTTTGCCCAATTTTTTTTCCTAGAACTGTATGTCTATAATACATGTAAAGATATTTAAAGTTATGTTTTTTTATAGTGAAAAACTTAGAAATAAACGGTTCTAAATTTTTTCCTAAATTGCCGAGTTATTCCTAAAAAACAACAACAACAACTAACATTTTCATGGTATTGGTAAAACTGCGAACTAACTAATAAATACAAAATTACTCATTAAGAAATAATAATATTTTAATATTTCTCAATGCGTAGTTTTTCGAAATTCGTGAGGTGCAGTAGAATTATAAGTTATTACAAAACAACAATAAAATTTCTGTAACTATAGTTAACACTACGCTTTCAGGCACAAAAGTTTAACGATTATTGAATATTTTATAGAGAATTATCGTAAATTGAGATTCCCTGAATTTTCCTGGTTTTCCTAAACACCGCCCATCTTAACAGAAACTGGTGTTTGGTTAGTCTCGAGCTACTCTAACAGAAAATAAGTCATTTTTAGAAAATCTATGGTCCTAGGCACTTAGGATTGACGATTTTTGAATAATCTATAGAGAATTATCTTAAATTGAGATTCCCTGAATTTTCTTGGTTTTCCTAAACACCGCCCATCTTAACAGAAACTGGTGTTTGGTTAGTCTCGAGCTACTCTAACAGAAAATAAGTCATTTTTAGAAAATCTATGGTCCTAGGCACTTAGGATTGACGATTTTTGAATAATCTATAGAGAATTATCTTAAATTGAGATTCCCTGAATTTTCTTGGTTTTCCTAAACACCAGCCATCCTAACGGAAACTGGTGTTCGGACTTAGGATTGACGATTTTTGAATAAGTTAATGATTTTTGAATATTGAGATTCCCTGAATTCTCCTGCTTTTCCTAATCACCGGCCATCCTAACGGAAATTGGTGTTCGGTTGCGCACTATCTACCCTAACAGAAAAAATTCACTTTTAGAAAATTTATGGTCCCAGGCACTTAGGATTGACGATTTTTGAATAAGTGAACGATTTTTGAATATTCTATAGAAAATTATCGTAAATTGAGATTCCCTGAATTTTCCTGGTTTTCCTAAACACCAGCCATCCTAACGGAAATTGGTGTTCGGACTTATAGGATTGACGATTTTTGAATCATCATTAACCATTAACCATTAGTGGTTTACACCATTAACCATTAACCGGAACTAACCATTCCGGCTGAAAAAATATATAGTGCAAAAAGATGCACAATGTATCGTGCTTCTTCTGATATAGTTATTTTGACTGTAGGGTTAGCTTAATTTGTAAGGGTTTTTCCTCGGAAAATCATAGATTACTGGATGTGTAAGTTTCTGACTGAAAAACTATATAGTGCACAATGATGCACAATGCATCGTGCTACTTGTGCTACATTTGGTTTGGCTGTAGTACGGTTTCGACTGGCTTTATTAGGTTCTGGTCGGAATTATTAGGTTCCGGCTGAAAAATTATATAGTGCAGAATGATGTACAACGCAGCGTGCTACTTGTGCTGTAGTTAGTTTGGCTATAGAGGGTATGGTTCCGGCTGAAATTGTAAGGTTTTTTCACGACAAATCGTATTTTATTGGATTTATAAGGCTCCGGCTGGAAATTTGTTATTACTTTATTATTAGTGCACAATGATGCACAATACATCGTGCTACTTGTGCCATAGTTAGTTTTGCTACAGTATGGTTCTGGCTGGCTTTATTAGGTTACGGCTGGAATTATAAGGCTCCGGCTGAAAAGGATATAGTGCACAATGATACACGATTCATTAAGCTACTTGTGATATAGTTAGTTTGACTGTATATAACCAAACCATCGTTTCCGGCTGGAATTATAAGGTTCCACTGAAAAATCATATATTGCGGGATTTAGAAGGTTCCGGCTAAACAATTTTATAGGGCACAATGATGCACAATGCATTGTGCTACTTGTGCCATAGTTAGTTTGGCTGTAGAGGTTTGGTTCCGGCTGAATTTGTAAGGTTTTTTCCGAAAAATGTTATATTTATGAATTTATAAGGTTCCGGATGAAAAATTATATAGACCACAATGATGCACAATACATCGTGCTACTAGTGCCCTAGTTGTTTGGTTCCGGCTGATATAGTTCCGCCTGGCGTGACGGACACGAAATTTATTCGTATTCGAAGCTTAGCGTTTTAAATAGTTTATTAGATAGCCGCCAATTTCATGAGGCACTAGTCGTTTAGCTTAGGTTTTCTTATATATAAAGTGCTTTGTGCTGCGGGGGAATATAAAAATTTTCTGGCTTATCAAACCGAGCATTGAGAGTTGACTTCATCTTGCTCCGTTGCGCTCATGATTTTTTTTTCATTCAAATCTATGTTTTAAAGCCGGCCTGGTCTCAATCTGTTGGTTTCCTGAATTTCTCCTGCTGACATAATCTCCCAGTGTATAAATGAAATCTTGTTGTTTGAGCATTTCTTGTGGATTGCTTAATGAAGAAAAAATTGTGTATGTAAAATTGCCATCTGAAGTGAGAGTGAAGCTCGTTTCCGGTTTACCCGCCAGTGAAATGGTTGTACATCATGGTGACCGTGCGCATGTCCGCGATGAATATGCCGAACATATGTGTCTTGCAGTACTTTGAAATTTTGATGGGTGTCGTCAAATAGGTAGTATTGAAATCAGGGGTTCGTGGGACTCAGCCGATATCACCACTTTCTGACATTATTCAGCCGGGAATTTTTTTCGTTTTTCGCAAAGTTTGCATTGTAGGACGAGCTATGTACTATAGGGTATTTACAGTCTTGTTGAAATCCTATGTTCTATAGCCCTAATTTTTCCGATTTGGACACAAAAAGATTTCCAACAGTTAAAGCAACAGTTGTCTCTAGCATCCTCATGCCGCTGGCTTAAATGACGCACCATACAGTTAGTAAACGAGGGTGTAGTGGTATTTTGTGTATCAGTTATAGGTTTTCAGTTCCGCAATATTGGCTATTCTGTTAAGCCAGCCAAATTGGAATGTGCTGCGCAGTTCTTGTGTCATCTAAATTATATACGGATTAAAATGCAAATCTTCTTTAAGAACTTTCAACAAACATGATGGAGACATTTCCAATTTTTTTTTGCACGACGTCGATAAAACCTACCTGGACATTTAGCAACACTCTACCTCATTGCATTATAATACTGGTGAACCTACGTTTGCCTTTTTTTCGCCCAGTCTTTGCTTTAATCCCATTGTATGCAAATTTACAAAATTATTCACTACATGCTGAATGGTTGGAAAAAGTTATTTAAGTAAATTCTTTTGAACTTGTTATCGACCACTCTCTACGACTTTAATTGGGATATGACAAATGTCATCCTAAGCAATATGGCTGCTATACAAAATCGATTTGGTACATGAAAAGCACCCTGTATATATATAACTCTATACCTACGAGGTAGCGGCATAAAGAAGGCATAAAATATAAATAATATTTTTTTGGGGCACCCTTTATTCCGTTTAGCAAAAACTTAAATAAAAAGCTCTAAGAACAGATAGTTGATATGTAATTAAAATAATTACAGTTTCTTCTTACTCCACATTTTATTTGAATAGTTGTGTTACTGAAATTAATGGTAATTACGATAATAATAATAATAATTATTATTATTATGCTTATCTCTGCTCTTATAAAATAAAAGAACTAAGTGTAGTTTATAGTTATGTAAATGTATAAATTTAAAGATGAACACGAAAGATTAAACAGAAATTCAGATTGCATGAAATCTGATTTAAATTTATTATCACTTTAATGTCATAATCATAAAACACATATTCATATGCATGAATTTGTCGTAAATTTTCTTTTTAGTTTTCCGATATTAACACATGATAACAAGATTATATCGAACCATCTCATACTATACGAAATCAGATATGTATTCGAAAGCACGAATTTATCAATATGCAGGACGAGGAGAAAAACTAAATTACTGCGTGGGTACATTCTGAGATACTTACGCAGTCATTGACGTTTTGTTCATATAATTCGCTTGTGAACCATACCATCACCTGGTAAACCATTATTGATTACACACCTTTTCCAAATGATTGCACATTGTGTGCTATAAATATAAAAATATGACAAAATATCACCATTCAAATTTTATGATTGGGAAGCATGAAAATATTATTCACAAAATGAAAATGTGAAAAATCGAAAATAAAAATCCCATTAAATTTCCATTAAAATCCAATAAAATAACAACAGTCAAGAGAACAAAGTGATTAGCCAGCATCAATGGCAATACTACTCGTATATATACAAATGATATAGAATTCGAACGAAAATGAATCGAATAAAATAAAATTTGAAATCTTACCTGACACCCCCGACCCCATTTCCTCATTCTATAATATGGGTACACCTCCCTAAAAAAATATTATTCCGCGACTCGTTATTCCGATTGTCTCGAGTATGTTTGTTTTTGGTGCTGCTTTTATTTCGATTTGGTTGTAAATTAAGCGGATTGCAAAACTTTTAAGACAAAACAATCGAAAAAAAAAATTTCAATGATTATAATACAACGATGATGACGACGATGGCGAACAAAAATAGAATGCGGAATACAAAATCTAAGAAATATAAAGAGCAGGCACATCGTGAAAACCCTATTCGATATACGTGAAGACGAAAATCGAAGGAAAATAATTCATTTGGGTGAGAATAAATAATACTTTTGGGTAGGTTTATTTTCCAACTCTCTCGCGGCATCGCGTCTCCTTTACGAAACGAAAATGAAAATCAATTTAATGGTTAATTTAATTTTGATTGAGATTACAAAGATTGATTGATTGATTTATTAAAGAATTTGATTGAGCTAATTTTGGTGTTCGTATATACACTCGTATACAACTAAATAAAGTCGATTAATTTAAAACGGTTCAGTGTTGTTAAGAAATTGGAATTTTTTGCCTCCGTTGTACGCTGTCGATTTAAATCGTCCCTAAAATTATTTGACGTATCTATGATGAAGTAATTAAAGTGAGTTATTCTGCTAGATGCGCTTTGGGAATTTAATTTATTATGATTACATTTTTTTATATTTTTAAATTACTTGAATGTGGTAACAAATTTTTCGTTTACGTAGAAAAATTAGGTGTGGTGTATGATAAAAAATTTTGACCTCGAGATTTTTGCAGATTTAACATTTTCTATATCGCTGAAGTCAAAAATGTACATTCAAATGCAACATTCAAAATAATCAGTCTACAATGTTTCCGGACACTCGACACCATCTCAAACAATTTAATTTCATACTTTTTACGCTATTGGCCGTAGGCACTTGGCGAAACACACTAATACTTAATAAACACATTTTTATTAATCACTTGTTTTTTGTTTCGCAGTTATTGCAATAACTGCGAAACAAAAAACAAGTGATTAATAAAAATGTGTTTATTAAGTAATTTAATTTCAATCTATCACATAGTTCTGCATTTTTTATATATTTCATATAAACTGGTTAGACATCTATTAATTTTGTATAAATAATCGCGTGTGTATGTCTGTTAGTTATCTAATGTGTATGAAGTTAATCCATAAAGTCATCCCAGAAAAAAAACTAAGATTCAACACTCCGCGTCAGTGCTTCAAAGTAGCACGGTATATCTCACCGCACCTTCATGAATCATCTTGCAATAAACTAGGTTCAGCTAGGTGTGTTGATAACCAACCATTAAAACCAGCTCATTACCTTGCGGAGTATGAGTAAAATGTGCGCCCTTTGGTTCATGGATATTTATCTATAAATTCCAAATATCTGAACAAATGGATACTCTTGTCTTATTAATAAACGATTTACCTACATACTGTAAGTGTACTTAATTTGGAAGTATGGCAATCCTTCCAGCAATCCAGAATTGATGTTTGATGAAAAAATCGCTTTATTTAAATCAGGCTCCGGTTAAAAATAACTGCAGCTAAATTTTTCAGTCAGGTAATCAGGAATCGAATTAAAAATTATGGTGAAAATAACAAAACATACAAAGCGTCTCAGCGTAAGTAAACTTCAAAAAAGACTGAAAACTTGAAGTTTCGTAGTAATATTATATCTAATTTGTTTCCAAACACAAACTTTTAAAACTAAAGGGCGCGACATCTTTTGGTTCGTTTTTCATCAAGCGGTTATTTCGCCGATCATAGCTCTACACTCGAGTCGCTAGGCGTTAAGACTCGTAAGACTGTCTTTAGTATAAATATTGAGAAGATCGTGATATCGTACGTTGTGCTACAAAAAACCAAAAAACAGGAGAAGCAGTGCTCAAAAAATTATAAGTAAATGTATACATAAATCGATTGAAAGCTTATCGACTAAGATCACGTTGACCTGTTAGAGCTACGCAGCTGACTGATAATCATATAGTATAGCAACTGGACTCAGTGGGACAAACTTCAAATGCAAGGTTCTAATCATGCTTAGCCGTGCAAAAATATTCAGTGGCACTTTTCTTCAGATAGAACGACCGGTACCGATATCGTTTCATGTCGGTAAAAGTATCGAGCTATTAGAAAAAAATATTAAGCAATTTTCAGTTCAGTGGACATTTTATCTAAAACTGTCAAAATATTTTTCTGTCCAAATATTTCGTCTGTTAAAATCAATTTAAAATTAATTGGTTACTAGTTTTATGGTTTTATGATTGGCAGAAAGTTAAATTTTGGAAAGTGTTTAAGTTTTTAATAATTTTAATATTTAATTTTTTGCATTTATTAAACTATTTTTAAAATATTAATTCAATAATTTTCTTGTGAAGTGTATAGTGCAATAAAAAATGTAAGCCAAAGTTTTATTTTCCTTTTTTGAGCAACCTGTATGGAAATTCATATATTTTTGTTTGTTTCAGGAATTTTATCGATCATTTTTTATTAGCGGAATCTTCTGATGAAGAAGGGGAAGTAAAGGGCTAGGAAAAGGAGATATAAAATCTCTTTCACTTATCTAGGAAAGGCGGAAGGTTATTCTCCTCATATTCCTTCTCCTTCTGCTTCACCCGGGCTCTACACTCTCCTTCTCCTTCATTATATCCTTCTCCGCAGAAGACATAGAACAAAGAGTGAGTTAAATAAAAGGGTAATTAAATGGCTAGGAAAAAGCAGAAGGAAAATCTCTTACACTTATCTAGGAAAGGAGGAAAGAAAATATCCTCCTATTCCTTCTCCTTCTGCTTCACCCAGTTTCTTCAATCTCCATCTTCTTCATTATATCCTTCTCCGCAGAAGACATAGACCAAAGAGTGGGTTAAGTAAAAGGGGAAGTAAAGGGCTAGGAAAAGGAGAAGAAAAACCTCTTTCACTTATCTAGGAAAGGAGGAAGGAAAATCTCCTGCTATTCTTTCTCCTTCTGCTTCACCCAGTTTCTTCAATCTCCTTCTTCTTCATTATATCCTTCTCCGCAGAAGACATAGAACAGAGAAAGGGTAAGGTAAAAGGGGAAGTAAAGGACTAGGAAACGAAGAAGGAAAATCTCTTTTACTTATCTAGGAAAGGCGGAAGGAAAATCTCCTCCTATTCCTTCTCCTTCTGCTTCACCCAGTTTCTTCAATCTCCATCTTCTTCACTATATCCTTCTCCGCAGAAGACATAGAACAGAGAAAGGGTTAAGTAAAAGGGGAAGTAAAGGACCAGGAAAAGAAGAAGGAAAATCTCTTTCACTTATCTACGAAAAGCGGAAGGTAAATCTCCTCCTATTCCTTCTCCTTCTGCTTCACCCGGGTTCTACAATCTCCTTCTTCTTCATTATATTCTTATCCGCAGAAGACATAGAACAAAGAGTGGGTTAAGTAATAGGGGAAGTAAAGGGCTAGGAAAAGGAGCAGCAAAATCTTGTACATTTATCTAGGAAAGGAGGAAGGAAAATCTTCTCCTATTCCTTCTCCTTCTGCTTCACCCGGGTTCTACAATTTCCTTCTTCTTAATTATATCCTTCTCCGCAGAAGACATAGAACAAAGAGTGGGTTAAGTAATAGGGGAAGTAAAGGCCTAGGAAAAGAAGAAGAAAAACCTCTTTCACTTATCTAGGAAAGGCGGAAGGAAAATCTCCTCCTATTCCTTCTCCTTCTGCTTCACCCAGTTTTTTCAATCTCCTTCTTCTTTACTATATCTTTCTCCGCAGAAGACATAGAACAGAGAAAGGGTTTAGTAAAAGGGGAAGTAAAGGACTAGGAAAAGAAGAAGGAAAATCTCTTTCACTTATCTAGGAAAAGCGGAAGGTAAATCTCCTCCTATTTCTTCTCCTTCTGCTTCACCCGGGTTCTACAATCTCTTTCTTCTTCATTATATTCTTCTCCGCAGAAGACATACAACAAAGAGTGGGTTAAGTAATAGGGGAAGTAAAGGGCTAGGAAAAGGAGAAGGAAAATCTTGTACATTTATCTAGGAAAAGAGGGAGGAAAATCTTCTCCTTTTCCTTCTCCTTCTGCTTCACCCAGTTTCTTCAATCTCCATCTTCTTCACTATATCCTTTTCCGCAGAAGACATAGAACAAAGAGTGGGTTAAGTAAAAGGGGAAGTTAAGGGCTAGGAAAAGGAGAAGGAAAATCTCTTTCACTTATCTAGGAAAGGAGGAAGGAAAATCTCCTCCTACTTCTTCTCCTTCTGCTTCACCCGGGTTCTACAATCTCCTTCTTCTTCATTATATTCTTCTCCGCAGAAGACATACAACAAAGAGTGGGTTAAGTAATAGGGGAAGTAAAGGGCTAGGAAAAGGAGAAGGAAAATCTTGTACATTTATCTAGGAAAAGAGGGAGGAAAATCTTCTCCTTTTCCTTCTCCTTGTGCTTCACCCGGGTTCTACAATCTCCTTCTTCTTCATTATATCCTTCTCCGAAGAAGACATACAACAAAGAGTGGGTTAAGTAAAAAAAGAAGTAAAGGGCTAGGAAAAGAAGGAGGAAAATCTCTTTCACTTATCTAGGAAAGACGGAAGGTTAATCTCTTCCTATTCCTTCTCCTTCTGCTTCACCCGGGTTCTACAATCTCCTTCTTCTTCATTATATTCTTCTCCGCAGAAGACATAGAACAAAGATTGGGTTAAGTAATAGGGGAAGTAAAGGGCTAGGAAAAGGAGAAGGAAAATCTTGTACATTTATCTCGGAAAAGAGGAAGGAAAATCTTCTCCTATTCCTTCTCCTTCTGCTTCACCCAGGTTCTACAATCTCCTTCTTCTTCACTATATTCTTCTCCGCAGAAGACACAGAACAAAGAGTGGGTTAATTAATAGGGGAAGTAAAGGGCTAGGAAAAGGAGAAGGAAAATCCTGTACATTTATCTAGGAAAAGAGGAAGGAAAATCTTCTCCTTTTTTTCCTCCTTGTGCTTCACCCGGGTTCTACAATCTCCTTCTTCTTCATTATATCTTTCTCCGCAGAAGACATAGAATAAAGAGTGGGTTAAGTTAAAGGGGAAGTTAAGGGCTAGGAAAAGGAGAAGGAAAATCTCTTTCACTTATCTAGGAAAGGAGGAAGGAAAATCTCCTCCTATTTCTTCTCCTTCTGCTTCACCCGGGTTCTACAATCTCCTTCTTCTTCACTATATTCTTCTCCGCAGAAGACATAGAACAAAGAGTGGGTTAAGTAAAAGGGAAATAAAGGGCTAGGAAAAAGAGAAGGAAAATCTCTTACACTTATCTAGGAAAGGAGGAAGGAAAATCTCCTCCTATTTCTTCTCCTTCTGCTTCACCCGTGTTCTACAATCTCCTTCTTCTTCATTATATTCTTCTCCGCAGAAGACATAGAACAAAGAGTGGGTTAAGTAATAGGGGAAGTAAAGGGCTAGGAAAAGGAGAAGGAAAATCTTGTACATTTATCTAGGAAAAGAGGAAGGAACATCTTCTCCTTTTCCTTCTCCTTGTGCTTCACCCGGGTTCTACAATCTCCTTCTTCTTCATTATATTCTTCCCCGCAGAAGACATAGAACAAAGAGTGGGTTAAGTAATAGGGGAAGTAAAGGGCTAGGAAAAGGAGAAGGAAAATCTTGAACATTTATCTAGGACAAGAGGAAGGAAAATCTTCTCCTATTCCTTCTATTTCTGCTTCACCCGGGTTCTAAAATCTCCTTCTTCTTCATTTTATCCTTCTCCGCAGAAGACATAGAACAAATAGTGGGTTAAGTAAAAGGGGAAGTTAAGGGCTAGGAAAAGGAGAAGGAAAATCTCTTTCACTTATCTAGGAAAGGAGGAAGGAAAATCTCCTCCTATTTCTTCTCCTTCTGCTTCACCCAGGTTCTACAATCTCCTTCTTCTTCACTATATTCTTCTCCGCAGAAGACACAGAACAAAGAGTGGGTTAAGTAATAGGGGAAGTAAAGGGCTAGGAAAAGGAGAAGGAAAATCTTGTCAATTTATCTAGGAAAAGAGGAAGGAAAATCTTCTCCTTTTTTTCCTCCTTGTGCTTTACCCGGGTTCTACAATCTCCTTCTTCTTCATTATATTCTTCTCCGCAGAAGACATAGAACAAAGAGTGGGTTAAGTAATAGAGGAAATAAAGGGCTAGGAAAAGAAGAAGGAAAATCTCTTTCGCTTATCTAGGAAAGGAACAAGGAAAATCTCCTCCTACTTCTTCTCCTTCTGCTTCACCCGGGTTCTATAATATCCTTCTTCTTCATTATATTCTTCTCCGCAGAAGACATAGAACAAAGAGTGGGTTAAGTAATAGGGGAAGTAAAGGGCTAGGAAAAGAAGGAGGAAAATCTCTTTTACTTATCCAGGAAAGGCGGAAGGTTAATCTCTTCCTATTCTTTCTCCTTCTGCTTCACCCGGGTTCTACAATTTCCTTCTTCTTCATTATATCCTTCTCCGCAGAAGACATAGAATAAAGAGTGGGTTAAGTAAAAGGGGAAGTTAAGGGCTAGGAAAAGGAGAAGGAAAATCTCTTTCACTTATCTAGGAAAGGAGGAAGGAAAATCTCCTCCTATTTCTTCTCCTTCTGCTTCACCTGGGTTCTACAATCTCCTTATTCTTCATTATATCCTTCTCCGCAGAAGACATAGAACAAAGAGTGGGTTAAGTAAAAGGGGAAGTTAAGGGTTAGGAAAAGGAGAAGGAAAATGTCTTTCACTTATCTAGGAAAGGAGGAAGGAAAATCTCCTCCTACTTCTTCTCCTTGTGCTTCACCCAGGTTCTACAATCTCCTTCTTCTTCATTATATTCTTCTCCGCAGAAGACACAGAACAAAGAGTGGGTTAAGTAATAGGGGAAGTAAAGGGCTAGGAAAAGGAGAAGGAAAATCTTGTACATTTATCTAGGAAAAGAGGAAGGAAAATCTTCTCCTTTTTTTCCTCCTTGTGCTTTACCCGGGTTCTACAATCTCCTTCTTCTTCATTATATTCTTCTCCGCAGAAGACATAGAACAAAGAGTGGGTTAAGTAATAGAGGAAATAAAGGGCTAGGAAAAGAAGAAGGAAAATCTCTTTCGCTTATCTAGGAAAGGAAGAAGGAAAATCTCCTCCTACTTCTTCTCCTTCTGCTTCACCCGGGTTCTACAATATCCTTCTTCTTCATTATATTCTTCTCCGCAGAAGACATAGAACAAAGAGTGGGTTAAGTAATAGGGGAAGTAAAGGGCTAGGAAAAGAAGGAGGAAAATCTCTTTTACTTATCCAGGAAAGGCGGAAGGTTAATCTCTTCCTATTCTTTCTCCTTCTGCTTCACCCGGGTTCTACAATTGCCTTCTTCTTCATTATATCCTTCTCCGCAGAAGACATAGAATAAAGAGTGGGTTAAGTAAAAGGGGAAGTTAAGGGCTAGGAAAAGGAGAAGGAAAATCTCTTTCACTTATCTAGGAAAGGAGGAAGGAAAATCTCCTCCTATTTCTTCTCCTTCTGCTTCACCTGGGTTCTACAATCTCCTTCTTCTTCATTATATCCTTCTCCGCAGAAGACATAGAACAAAGAGTGGGTTAAGTAAAAGGGGAAGTAAAGGGCTAGGAAAAGGAGAAGGAAAATCTTGTACATTTATCTAGGAAAAGAGGAAGGAAAATCTTCTACTTTTCCATTTTTTCTGCTTTACCCGGGTTCTAAAATCTCCTTCTTCTTCATTTTATCCTTCTCCGCAGAAGACATAGAACAAAGAGTGGGTTAAGTAAAAAAAGAAGTAAAGGGCTAGGAAAAGAAGGAGGAAAATCTCGTTTACTTATCTAGGAAAGGCGGAAGGTTAATCTCTTCCTATTCTTTCTCCTTCTGCTTCACCCGGGTTCTACAATTTCCTTCTTCTTCATTATATCCTTCTCCGCAGAAGACATAGAACAAAGAGTGGGTTAAGTAAAAGGGGAAGTTAAGGGCTAGGAAAAGGGGAAGGAAAATCTCTTTCACTTATCTAGGAAAGGAGGAAGGAAAATCTCCTCCTATTTCTTCTCCTTCTGCTTCACCTGGGTTCTACAATCTCCTTCTTCTTCATTATATTCTTCTCCGCAGAAGACATAGAACAAAGAGTGGGTTAAGTAAAAGGGGAAGTTAAGGGTTAGGAAAAGGAGAAGGAAAATCTCTTTCACTTATCTAGGAAAGGAGGAAGGAAAATCTCCTCCTATTTCTTCTCCTTCTGCTTCACCCGGGTTCTACAATCTCCTTCTTCTTCACTATATTCTTCTCCGCAGAAGACATAGAACAAAGAGTGGGTTAAGTAAAAGGGAAATAAAGGGCTAGGAAAAAGAGAAGGAAAATCTCTTACACTTATCTAGGAAAGGAGGAAGGAAAATCTCCTCCTATTCCTTCTCCTTGTGCTTCACCCAGTTTCCTCAATCTCCTTCTTCTTCATTATATCCTACTCCGCAGAAGACATAGAACAAAGAATGGGTTAAGTAAAAAAAGAAGTAAAGGGCTAGGAAAAGAAGGAGGAAAATCTCTTTCACTTATCTAGGAAAGGCGGAATGTTAATCTCTTCCTATTCCTTCTCCTTCTGCTTCACCCGGGTTCTACAATCTCCTTCTTCTTCATTATATTCTTCTCCGCAGAAGACATAGAACAAAGAGTGGGTTAAGTAATAGAGGAAGTAAAGGGCTAGGAAAAGAAGGAGGAAAATCTCTTTTACTTATCCAGGAAAGGCGGAAGGTTAATCTCTTCCTATTCTTTCTCCTTCTGCTTCACCCGGGTTCTACAATTTCCTTCTTCTTCATTATATCCTTCTCCGCAGAAGACATAGAATAAAGAGTGGGTTAAGTAAAAGGGGAAGTTAAGGGCTAGGAAAAGGAGAAGGAAAATCTCTTTCACTTATCTAGGAAAGGAGGAAGGAAAATCTCCTCCTATTTCTTCTCCTTCTGCTTCACCTGGGTTCTACAATCTCCTTCTTCTTCATTATATCCTTCTCCGCAGAAGACATAGAACAAAGAGTGGGTTAAGTAAAAGGGGAAGTTAAGGGTTAGGAAAAGGAGAAGGAAAATCTCTTTCACTTATCTAGGAAAGGAGGAAGGAAAATCTCCTCCTACTTCTTCTCCTTCTGCTTCACCCGGGTTCTACAATATCCTTTTTCTTCATTATATTCTTCTCCGCAGAAGACATAGAACAAAGAATGGGTTAAGTAATAGGGGAAGTAAAGGGCTAGGAAAAGGAGAAGGAAAATCTTGTACATTTATCTAGGAAAAGAGGAAGGAAAATCTCCTCCTATTCCTTCTCCTTGTGCTTCACCCAGTTTCCTCAATCTCCTTCTTCTTCATTGTATCCTACTCCGCAGAAGACATAGAACAAAGAGTGGGTTAAGTAAAAAAAGAAGTAAAGGGCTAGGAAAAGAAGGAGGAAAATCTCTTTCACTTATCTAGGAAAGGCGGAATGTTAATCTCTTCCTATTCCTTCTCCTTCTGCTTCACCCGGGTTCTACAATCTCCTTCTTCTTCATTATATTCTTCTCCGCAGAAGACATAGAACAAAGAGTGGGTTAAGTAATAGAGGAAATAAAGGGCTAGGAAAAGAAGAAGGAAAATCTCTTTCGCTTATCTAGGAAAGGAAGAAGGAAAATCTCCTCCTACTTCTTCTCCTTCTGCTTCACCCGGGTTCTACAATATCCTTCTTCTTCATTATATTCTTCTCCGCAGAAGACATAGAACAAAGAGTGGGTTAAGTAATAGGGGAAGTAAAGGGCTAGGAAAAGAAGGAGGAAAATCTCTTTTACTTATCCAGGAAAGGCGGAAGGTTAATCTCTTCCTATTCTTTCTCCTTCTGCTTCACCCGGGTTCTACAATTTCCTTCTTCTTCATTATATCCTTCTCCGCAGAAGACATAGAATAAAGAGTGGGTTAAGTAAAAGGGGAAGTTAAGGGCTAGGAAAAGGAGAAGGAAAATCTCTTACACTTATCTAGGAAAGGAGGAAGGAAAATCTCCTCCTATTTCTTCTCCTTCTGCTTCACCTGGGTTCTACAATCACCTTCTTCTTCATTATATCCTTCTCCGCAGAAGACATAGAACAAAGAGTGGGTTAAGTAAAAGGGGAAGTTAAGGGTTAGGAAAAGGAGAAGGAAAATCTCTTTCACTTATCTAGGAAAGGAGGAAGGAAAATCTCCTCCTACTTCTTCTCCTTCTGCTTCACCCGGGTTCTACAATATCCTTCTTCTTCATTATATTCTTCTCCGCAGAAGACATAGAACAAAGAATGGGTTAAGTAATAGGGGAAGTAAAGGGCTAGGAAAAGGAGAAGGAAAATCTTGTACATTTATCTAGGAAAAGAGGAAGGAAAATCTTCTACTTTTCCTTTTTTTCTGCTTTACCCGGGTTCTAAAATCTCCTTCTTCTTCATTTTATCCTTCTCCGCAGAAGACATAGAACAAAGAGTGGGTTAAGTAAAAAAAGAAGTAAAGGGCTAGGAAAAGAAGGAGGAAAATCTCGTTTACTTATCTAGGAAAGGCGGAAGGTTAATCTCTTCCTATTCTTTCTCCTTCTGCTTCACCCGGGTTCTACAATTTCCTTCTTCTTCATTATTTCCTTCTCTGCAGAAGACATAGAACAAAGAGTGGGTTAAGTAAAAGGGGAAGTTAAGGGCTAGGAAAAGGAGAAGGAAAATCTCTTTCACTTATCTAGGAAAGGAGGAAGGAAAATCTCCTCCTATTTCTTCTCCTTCTGCTTCACCTGGGTTCTACAATCTCCTTCTTCTTCATTATATTCTTCTCCGCAGAAGACATAGAACAAAGAGTGGGTTAAGTAAAAGGGGAAGTTAAGGGTTAGGAAAAGGAGAAGGAAAATGTCTTTCACTTATCTAGGAAAGGAGGAAGGAAAATCTCCTCCTATTTCTTCTCCTTCTGCTTCACCCGGGTTCTACAATCTCCTTCTTCTTCACTATATTCTTCTCCGCAGAAGACATAGAACAAAGAGTGGGTTAAGTAAAAGGGAAATAAAGGGCTAGGAAAAAGAGAAGGAAAATCTCTTACACTTATCTAGGAAAGGAGGAAGGAAAATCTCCTCCTATTTCTTCTCCTTCTGCTTCACCCGTGTTCTACAATCTCCTTCTTCTTCATTATATTCTTCTCCGCAGAAGACATAGAACAAAGAGTGGGTTAAGTAATAGGGGAAGTAAAGGGCTAGGAAAAGGAGAAGGAAAATCTTGTACATTTATCTAGGAAAAGAGGAAGGAACATCTTCTCCTTTTCCATCTCCTTGTGCTTCACCCGGGTTCTACAATCTCCTTCTTCTTCATTATATTCTTCCCCGCAGAAGACATAGAACAAAGAGTGGGTTAAGTAATAGGGGAAGTAAAGGGCTAGGAAAAGGAGAAGGAAAATCTTGAACATTTATCTAGGACAAGAGGAAGGAAAATCTTCTCCTATTCCTTCTATTTCTGCTTCACCCGGGTTCTAAAATCTCCTTCTTCTTCATTTTATTCTTCTCCGCAGAAGACATAGAACAAATAGTGGGTTAAGTAAAAGAGGAAGTTAAGGGCTAGGAAAAGGAGAAGGAAAATCTCTTTCACTTATCTAGGAAAGGAGGAAGGAAAATCTCCTCCTATTTCTTCTCCTTCTGCTTCACCCAGGTTCTACAATCTCCTTCTTCTTCACTATATTCTTCTCCGCAGAAGACACAGAACAAAGAGTGGGTTAAGTAAAAGGGGAAGTAAAGGGCTAGGAAAAGGAGAAGGAAAATCTTGTACATTTATCTAGGAAAAGAGGAAGGAAAATCTTCTCCTTTTTTTCCTCCTTGTGCTTCACCCGGGTTCTACAATCTCCTTCTTCTTCATTATATTCTTCTCCGCAGAAGACATAGAACAAAGAGTGGGTTAAGTAATAGGGGAAGTAAAGGGTTAGGAAAAGGAGAAGGAAAATCTTGTACATTTATCTAGGAAAAGAGGAAGGAAAATCTCCTCCTATTCCTTCTCCTTGTGCTTCACCCAGTTTCCTCAATCTCCTTCTTCTTCATTATATCCTACTCCGCAGAAGACATAGAACAAAGAGTGGGTTAAGTAAAAAAAGAAGTAAAGGGCTAGGAAAAGAAGGAGGAAAATCTCTTTCACTTATCTAGGAAAGGCGGAATGTTAATCTCTTCCTATTCCTTCTCCTTCTGCTTCACCCGGGTTCTACAATCTCCTTCTTCTTCATTATATTCTTCTCCGCAGAAGACATAGAACAAAGAGTGGGTTAAGTAATAGAGGAAATAAAGGGCTAGGAAAAGAAGAAGGAAAATCTCTTTCGCTTATCTAGGAAAGGAAGAAGGAAAATCTCCTCCTACTTCTTCTCCTTCTGCTTCACCCGGGTTCTACAATATCCTTCTTCTTCATTATATTCTTCTCCGCAGAAGACATAGAACAAAGAGTGGGTTAAGTAATAGGGGAAGTAAAGGGCTAGGAAAAGAAGGAGGAAAATCTCTTTTACTTATCCAGGAAAGGCGGAAGGTTAATCTCTTCCTATTCTTTCTCCTTCTGCTTCACCCGGGTTCTACAATTTCCTTCTTCTTCATTATATCCTTCTCCGCAGAAGACATAGAATAAAGAGTGGGTTTAGTAAAAGGGGAAGTTAAGGGCTAGGAAAAGGAGAAGGAAAATCTCTTTCACTTATCTAGGAAAGGAGGAAGGAAAATCTCCTCCTATTTCTTCTCCTTCTGCTTCACCTGGGTTCTACAATCTCCTTCTTCTTCATTATATCCTTCTCCGCAGAAGACATAGAACAAAGAGTGGGTTAAGTAAAAGGGGAAGTTAAGGGTTAGGAAAAGGAGAAGGAAAATCTCTTTCACTTATCTAGGAAAGGAGGAAGGAAAATCTCCTCCTACTTCTTCTCCTTCTGCTTCACCCGGGTTCTACAATATCCTTCTTCTTCATTATATTCTTCTCCGCAGAAGACATAGAACAAAGAATGGTTTAAGTAATAGGGGAAGTAAAGGGCTAGGAAAAGGAGAAGGAAAATCTTGTACATTTATCTAGGAAAAGCGGAAGGAAAATCTTCTACTTTTCCTTTTTTTTCTGCTTTACCCGGGTTCTAAAATCTCCTTCTTCTTCATTTAATCCTTCTCCGCAGAAGACATAGAACAAAGAGTGGGTTAAGTAAAAAAAGAAGTAAAGGGCTAGGAAAAGAAGGAGGAAAATCTCGTTTACTTATCTAGGAAAGGCGGAAGGTTAATCTCTTCCTATTCTTTCTCCTTCTGCTTCACCCGGGTTCTACAATTTCCTTCTTCTTCATTATATCCTTCTCCGCAGAAGACATAGAACAAAGAGTGGGTTAAGTAAAAGAGGAAGTTAAGGGCTAGGAAAAGGAGAAGGAAAATCTCTTTCACTTATCTAGGAAAGGAGGAAGGAAAATCTCCTCCTATTTCTTCTCCTTCTGCTTCACCTGGGTTCTACAATCTCCTTCTTCTTCATTATATTCTTCTCCGCAGAAGACATAGAACAAAGAGTGGGTTAAGTAAAAGGGGAAGTTAAGGGCTAGGAAAAGGAGAAGGAAAATCTTGTACATTTATCTAGGAAAAGAGGAAGGAAAATCTTCTCCTTTTCCTTCTCCTTCTGCTTCACCCGGGTTCTACAAACTCCTTCTTCTTCATTATATTCTTCTCCGCAGAAGACATAGAACAAAGAATGGGTTAAGTAATAGGGGAAGTAAAGGGCTAGGAAAAGGAGAAGGAAAATCTTGTACATTTATCTAGGAAAAGAGGAAGGAAAATCTTCTACTTTTCCTTTTTTTTCTGCTTTACCCGGGTTCTAAAATCTCCTTCTTCTTCATTTTATCCTTCTCCGCAGAAGACATAGAACAAAGAGTGGGTTAAGTAAAAAAAGAAGTAAAGGGCTAGGAAAAGAAGGAGGAAAATCTCGTTTACTTATCTAGGAAAGGCGGAAGGTTAATCTCTTCCTATTCTTTCTCCTTCTGCTTCACCCGGGTTCTACAATTTCCTTCTTCTTCATTATATCCTTCTCCGCAGAAGACATAGAACAAAGAGTGGGTTAAGTAAAAGGGGAAGTTAAGGGCTAGGAAAAGGAGAAGGAAAATCTCTTTCAGTTATCTAGGAAAGGAGGAAGGAAAATCTCCTCCTATTTCTTCTCCTTCTGCTTCACCTGGGTTCTACAATCTCCTTCTTCTTCATTATATTCTTCTCCGCAGAAGACATAGAACAAAGAGTGGGTTAAGTAAAAGGGGAAGTTAAGGGCTAGGAAAAGGAGAAGGAAAATCTCTTTCACTTATCTAGGAAAGGAGGAAGGAAAATCTCCTCCTATTTCTTCTCCTTCTGCTTCACCCGGGTTCTACAATCTCCTTCTTCTTCACTATATTCTTCTCCGCAGAAGACATAGAACAAAGAGTGGGTTAAGTAAAAGGGAAATAAAGGGCTAGGAAAAAGAGAAGGAAAATCTCTTACACTTATCTAGGAAAGGAGGAAGGAAAATCTCCTCCTATTTCTTCTCCTTCTGCTTCACCCGTGTTCTACAATCTCCTTCTTCTTCATTATATTCTTCTCCGCAGAAGACATAGAACAAAGAGTGGGTTAAGTAATAGGGGAAGTAAAGGGCTAGGAAAAGGAGAAGGAAAATCTTGTACATTTATCTAGGAAAAGAGGAAGGAACATCTTCTCCTTTTCCTTCTCCTTGTGCTTCACCCGGGTTCTACAATCTCCTTCTTCTTCATTATATTCTTCCCCGCAGAAGACATAGAACAAAGAGTGGGTTAAGTAATAGGGGAAGTAAAGGGCTAGGAAAAGGAGAAGGAAAATCTTGAACATTTATCTAGGACAAGAGGAAGGAAAATCTTCTCCTATTCCTTCTATTTCTGCTTCACCCGGGTTCTAAAATCTCCTACTTCTTCATTTTATCCTTCTCCGCAGAAGACATAGAACAAATAGTGGGTTAAGTAAAAGGGGAAGTTAAGGGCTAGGAAAAGGAGAAGGAAAATCTCTTTCACTTATCTAGGAAAGGAGGAAGGAAAATCTCCTCCTATTTCTTCTCCTTCTGCTTCACCCAGGTTCTACAATCTCCTTCTTCTTCACTATATTCTTCTCCGCAGAAGACACAGAACAAAGAGTGGGTTAAGTAATAGGGGAAGTAAAGGGCTAGGAAAAGGAGAAGGAAAATCTTGTCAATTTATCTAGGAAAAGAGGAAGGAAAATCTTCTCCTTTTTTTCCTCCTTGTGCTTTACCCGGGTTCTACAATCTCCTTCTTCTTCATTATATTCTTCTCCGCAGAAGACATAGAACAAAGAGTGGGTTAAGTAATAGAGGAAATAAAGGGCTAGGAAAAGAAGAAGGAAAATCTCTTTCGCTTATCTAGGAAAGGAAGAAGGAAAATCTCCTCCTACTTCTTCTCCTTCTGCTTCACCCGGGTTCTATAATATCCTTCTTCTTCATTATATTCTTCTCCGCAGAAGACATAGAACAAAGAGTGGGTTAAGTAATAGGGGAAGTAAAGGGCTAGGAAAAGAAGGAGGAAAATCTCTTTTACTTATCCAGGAAAGGCGGAAGGTTAATCTCTTCCTATTCTTTCTCCTTCTGCTTCACCCGGGTTCTACAATTTCCTTCTTCTTCATTATATCCTTCTCCGCAGAAGACATAGAATAAAGAGTGGGTTAAGTAAAAGGGGAAGTTAAGGGCTAGGAAAAGGAGAAGGAAAATCTCTTTCACTTATCTAGGAAAGGAGGAAGGAAAATCTCCTCCTATTTCTTCTCCTTCTGCTTCACCTGGGTTCTACAATCTCCTTATTCTTCATTATATCCTTCTCCGCAGAAGACATAGAACAAAGAGTGGGTTAAGTAAAAGGGGAAGTTAAGGGTTAGGAAAAGGAGAAGGAAAATCTCTTTCACTTATCTAGGAAAGGAGGAAGGAAAATCTCCTCCTACTTCTTCTCCTTGTGCTTCACCCAGGTTCTACAATCTCCTTCTTCTTCATTATATTCTTCTCCGCAGAAGACACAGAACAAAGAGTGGGTTAAGTAATAGGGGAAGTAAAGGGCTAGGAAAAGGAGAAGGAAAATCTTGTACATTTATCTAGGAAAAGAGGAAGGAAAATCTTCTCCTTTTTTTCCTCCTTGTGCTTTACCCGGGTTCTACAATCTCCTTCTTCTTCATTATATTCTTCTCCGCAGAAGACATAGAACAAAGAGTGGGTTAAGTAATAGAGGAAATAAAGGGCTAGGAAAAGAAGAAGGAAAATCTCTTTCGCTTATCTAGGAAAGGAAGAAGGAAAATCTCCTCCTACTTCTTCTCCTTCTGCTTCACCCGGGTTCTACAATATCCTTCTTCTTCATTATATTCTTCTCCGCAGAAGACATAGAACAAAGAGTGGGTTTAGTAATAGGGGAAGTAAAGGGCTAGGAAAAGAAGGAGGAAAATCTCTTTTACTTATCCAGGAAAGGCGGAAGGTTAATCTCTTCCTATTCTTTCTCCTTCTGCTTCACCCGGGTTCTACAATTGCCTTCTTCTTCATTATATCCTTCTCCGCAGAAGACATAGAATAAAGAGTGGGTTAAGTAAAAGGGGAAGTTAAGGGCTAGGAAAAGGAGAAGGAAAATCTCTTTCACTTATCTAGGAAAGGAGGAAGGAAAATCTCCTCCTATTTCTTCTCCTTCTGCTTCACCTGGGTTCTACAATCTCCTTCTTCTTCATTATATCCTTCTCCGCAGAAGACATAGAACAAAGAGTGGGTTAAGTAAAAGGGGAAGTAAAGGGCTAGGAAAAGGAGAAGGAAAATCTTGTACATTTATCTAGGAAAAGAGGAAGGAAAATCTTCTACTTTTCCATTTTTTCTGCTTTACCCGGGTTCTAAAATCTCCTTCTTCTTCATTTTATCCTTCTCCGCAGAAGACATAGAACAAAGAGTGGGTTAAGTAAAAAAAGAAGTAAAGGGCTAGGAAAAGAAGGAGGAAAATCTCGTTTACTTATCTAGGAAAGGCGGAAGGTTAATCTCTTCCTATTCTTTCTCCTTCTGCTTCACCCGGGTTCTACAATTTCCTTCTTCTTCATTATATCCTTCTCCGCAGAAGACATAGAACAAAGAGTGGGTTAAGTAAAAGGGGAAGTTAAGGGCTAGGAAAAGGGGAAGGAAAATCTCTTTCACTTATCTAGGAAAGGAGGAAGGAAAATCTCCTCCTATTTCTTCTCCTTCTGCTTCACCTGGGTTCTACAATCTCCTTCTTCTTCATTATATTCTTCTCCGCAGAAGACATAGAACAAAGAGTGGGTTAAGTAAAAGGGGAAGTTAAGGGTTAGGAAAAGGAGAAGGAAAATCTCTTTCACTTATCTAGGAAAGGAGGAAGGAAAATCTCCTCCTATTTCTTCTCCTTCTGCTTCACCCGGGTTCTACAATCTCCTTCTTCTTCACTATATTCTTCTCCGCAGAAGACATAGAACAAAGAGTGGGTTAAGTAAAAGGGAAATAAAGGGCTAGGAAAAAGAGAAGGAAAATCTCTTACACTTATCTAGGAAAGGAGGAAGGAAAATCTCCTCCTATTCCTTCTCCTTGTGCTTCACCCAGTTTCCTCAATCTCCTTCTTCTTCATTATATCCTACTCCGCAGAAGACATAGAACAAAGAGTGGGTTAAGTAAAAAAAGAAGTAAAGGGCTAGGAAAAGAAGGAGGAAAATCTCTTTCACTTATCTAGGAAAGGCGGAATGTTAATCTCTTCCTATTCCTTCTCCTTCTGCTTCACCCGGGTTCTACAATCTCCTTCTTCTTCATTATATTCTTCTCCGCAGAAGACATAGAACAAAGAGTGGGTTAAGTAATAGAGGAAGTAAAGGGCTAGGAAAAGAAGGAGGAAAATCTCTTTTACTTATCCAGGAAAGGCGGAAGGTTAATCTCTTCCTATTCTTTCTCCTTCTGCTTCACCCGGGTTCTACAATTTCCTTCTTCTTCATTATATCCTTCTCCGCAGAAGACATAGAATAAAGAGTGGGTTAAGTAAAAGGGGAAGTTAAGGGCTAGGAAAAGGAGAAGGAAAATCTCTTTCACTTATCTAGGAAAGGAGGAAGGAAAATCTCCTCCTATTTCTTCTCCTTCTGCTTCACCTGGGTTCTACAATCTCCTTCTTCTTCATTATATCCTTCTCCGCAGAAGACATAGAACAAAGAGTGGGTTAAGTAAAAGGGGAAGTTAAGGGTTAGGAAAAGGAGAAGGAAAATCTCTTTCACTTATCTAGGAAAGGAGGAAGGAAAATCTCCTCCTACTTCTTCTCCTTCTGCTTCACCCGGGTTCTACAATATCCTTTTTCTTCATTATATTCTTCTCCGCAGAAGACATAGAACAAAGAATGGGTTAAGTAATAGGGGAAGTAAAGGGCTAGGAAAAGGAGAAGGAAAATCTTGTACATTTATCTAGGAAAAGAGGAAGGAAAATCTCCTCCTATTCCTTCTCCTTGTGCTTCACCCAGTTTCCTCAATCTCCTTCTTCTTCATTATATCCTACTCCGCAGAAGACATAGAACAAAGAGTGGGTTAAGTAAAAAAAGAAGTAAAGGGCTAGGAAAAGAAGGAGGAAAATCTCTTTCACTTATCTAGGAAAGGCGGAATGTTAATCTCTTCCTATTCCTTCTCCTTCTGCTTCACCCAGGTTCTACAATCTCCTTCTTCTTCATTATATTCTTCTCCGCAGAAGACATAGAACAAAGAGTGGGTTAAGTAATAGAGGAAATAAAGGGCTAGGAAAAGAAGAAGGAAAATCTCTTTCGCTTATCTAGGAAAGGAAGAAGGAAAATCTCCTCCTACTTCTTCTCCTTCTGCTTCACCCGGGTTCTACAATATCCTTCTTCTTCATTATATTCTTCTCCGCAGAAGACATAGAACAAAGAGTGGGTTAAGTAATAGGGGAAGTAAAGGGCTAGGAAAAGAAGGAGGAAAATCTCTTTTACTTATCCAGGAAAGGCGGAAGGTTAATCTCTTCCTATTTCTTCTCCTTCTGCTTCACCCGGGTTCTACAATTTCCTTCTTCTTCATTATATCCTTCTCCGCAGAAGACATAGAATAAAGAGTGGGTTAAGTAAAAGGGGAAGTTAAGGGCTAGGAAAAGGAGAAGGAAAATCTCTTACACTTATCTAGGAAAGGAGGAAGGAAAATCTCCTCCTATTTCTTCTCCTTCTGCTTCACCTGGGTTCTACAATCTCCTTCTTCTTCATTATATCCTTCTCCGCAGAAGACATAGAACAAAGAGTGGGTTAAGTAAAAGGGGAAGTTAAGGGTTAGGAAAAGGAGAAGAAAAATCTCTTTCACTTATCTAGGAAAGGAGGAAGGAAAATCTCCTCCTACTTCTTCTCCTTCTGCTTCACCCGGGTTCTACAATATCCTTCTTCTTCATTATATTCTTCTCCGCAGAAGACATAGAACAAAGAATGGGTTAAGTAATAGGGGAAGTAAAGGGCTAGGAAAAGGAGAAGGAAAATCTTGTACATTTATCTAGGAAAAGAGGAAGGAAAATCTTCTACTTTTCCTTTTTTTCTGCTTTACCCGGGTTCTAAAATCTCCTTCTTCTTCATTTTATCCTTCTCCGCAGAAGACATAGAACAAAGAGTGGGTTAAGTAAAAAAAGAAGTAAAGGGCTAGGAAAAGAAGGAGGAAAATCTCGTTTACTTATCTAGGAAAGGCGGAAGGTTAATCTCTTCCTATTCTTTCTCCTTCTGCTTCACCCGGGTTCTACAATTTCCTTCTTCTTCATTTTTTCCTTCTCCGCAGAAGACATAGAACAAAGAGTGGGTTAAGTAAAAGGGGAAGTTAAGGGCTAGGAAAAGGAGAAGGAAAATCTCTTTCACTTATCTAGGAAAGGAGGAAGGAAAATCTCCTCCTATTTCTTCTCCTTCTGCTTCACCTGGGTTCTACAATCTCCTTCTTCTTCACTATATTCTTCTCCGCAGAAGACATAGAACAAAGAGTGGGTTAAGTAAAAGGGGAAGTTAAGGGTTAGGAAAAGGAGAAGGAAAATGTCTTTCACTTATCTAGGAAAGGAGGAAGGAAAATCTCCTCCTATTTCTTCTCCTTCTGCTTCACCCGGGTTCTACAATCTCCTTCTTCTTCACTATATTCTTCTCCGCAAAAGACATAGAACAAAGAGTGGGTTAAGTAAAAGGGAAATAAAGGGCTAGGAAAAAGAGAAGGAAAATCTCTTACACTTATCTAGGAAAGGAGGAAGGAAAATCTCCTCCTATTTCTTCTCCTTCTGCTTCACCCGTGTTCTACAATCTCCTTCTTCTTCATTATATTCTTCTCCGCAGAAGACATAGAACAAAGAGTGGGTTAAGTAATAGGGGAAGTAAAGGGCTAGGAAAAGGAGAAGGAAAATCTTGTACATTTATCTAGGAAAAGAGGAAGGAACATCTTCTCCTTTTCCATCTCCTTGTGCTTCACCCGGGTTCTACAATCTCCTTCTTCTTCATTATATTCTTCCCCGCAGAAGACATAGAACAAAGAGTGGGTTAAGTAATAGGGGAAGTAAAGGGTTAGGAAAAGGAGAAGGAAAATCTTGAACATTTATCTAGGACAAGAGGAAGGAAAATCTTCTCCTATTCCTTCTATTTCTGCTTCACCCGGGTTCTAAAATCTCCTTCTTCTTCATTTTATCCTTCTCCGCAGAAGACATAGAACAAATAGTGGGTTAAGTAAAAGAGGAAGTTAAGGGCTAGGAAAAGGAGAAGGAAAATCTCTTTCACTTATCTAGGAAAGGAGGAAGGAAAATCTCCTCCTATTTCTTCTCCTTCTGCTTCACCCAGGTTCTACAATCTCCTTCTTCTTCACTATATTCTTCTCCGCAGAAGACACAGAACAAAGAGTGGGTTAAGTAATAGGGGAAGTAAAGGGCTAGGAAAAGGAGAAGGAAAATCTTGTACATTTATCTAGGAAAAGAGGAAGGAAAATCTTCTCCTTTTTTTCCTCCTTGTGCTTCACCCGGGTTCTACAATCTCCTTCTTCTTCATTATATTCTTCTCCGCAGAAGACATAGAACAAAGAGTGGGTTAAGTAATAGGGGAAGTAAAGGGTTAGGAAAAGGAGAAGGAAAATCTTGTACATTTATCTAGGAAAAGAGGAAGGAAAATCTCCTCCTATTCCTTCTCCTTGTGCTTCACCCAGTTTCCTCAATCTCCTTCTTCTTCATTATATCCTTCTCCGCAGAAGACATAGAACAAAGAGTGGGTTAAGTAAAAGGGGAAGTTAAGGGCTAGGAAAAGGAGAAGGAAAATCTCTTTCACTTATCTAGGAAAGGAGGAAGGAAAATCTCCTCCTATTTCTTCTCCTTCTGCTTCACCTGGGTTCTACAATCTCCTTCTTCTTCATTATATTCTTCTCCGCAGAAGACATAGAACAAAGAGTGGGTTAAGTAAAAGGGGAAGTTAAGGGCTAGGAAAAGGAGAAGGAAAATCTCTTTCACTTATCTAGGAAAGGAGGAAGGAAAATCTTCTCCTATTTCTTCTCCTTCTGCTTCACCCGGGTTCTACAATCTCCTTCTTCTTCACTATATTCTTCTCCGCAGAAGACACAGAACAAAGAGTGGGTTAAGTAATAGGGGAAGTAAAGGGTTAGGAAAAGGAGAAGGAAAATCTTGTACATTTATCTAGGAAAAGAGGAAGGAAAATCTCCTCCTATTCCTTCTCCTTGTGCTTCACCCAGTTTCCTCAATCTCCTTCTTCTTCATTATATCCTACTCCGCAGAAGACATAGAACAAAGAGTGGGTTAAGTAAAAGGGGAAGTTAAGGGCTAGGAAAAGGAGAAGGAAAATCTCTTTCACTTATCTAGGAAAGGAGGAAGGAAAATCTCCTCCTATTTCTTCTCCTTCTGCTTCACCTGGGTTCTACAATCTCCTTCTTCTTCATTATATTCTTCTCCGCAGAAGACATAGAACAAAGAGTGGGTTAAGTAAAAGGGGAAGTTAAGGGCTAGGAAAAGGAGAAGGAAAATCTCTTTCACTTATCTAGGAAAGGAGGAAGGAAAATCTCCTCCTATTTCTTCTCCTTCTGCTTCACCCGGGTTCTACAATCTCCTTCTTCTTCACTATATTCTTCTCCGCAGAAGACATAGAACAAAGAGTGGGTTAAGTAAAAGGGAAATAAAGGGCTAGGAAAAAGAGAAGGAAAATCTCTTACACTTATCTAGGAAAGGAGGAAGGAAAATCTCCTCCTATTTCTTCTCCTTCTGCTTCACCCGGGTTCTACAATCTCCTTCTTCTTCATTATATTCTTCTCCGCAGAAGACATAGAACAAAGAGTGGGTTAAGTAATAGGGGAAGTAAAGGGCTAGGAAAAGGAGAAGGAAAATCTTGTACATTTATCTAGGAAAAGAGGAAGGAAAATCTTCTCCTTTTCCTTCTCCTTCTGCTTCACCCGGGTTCTACAAACTCCTCCTTCTTCATTATATTCTTCTCCGCAGAAGACATAGAACAAAGAATGGGTTAAGTAATAGGGGAAGTAAAGGGCTAGGAAAAGGAGAAGGAAAATCTTGTACATTTATCTAGGAAAAGAGGAAGGAAAATCTTCTTCTTTTCCTTTTTTTTCTGCTTTACCCGGGTTCTAAAATCTCCTTCTTCTTCATTTTATCCTTCTCCGCAGAAGACATAGAACAAAGAGTGGGTTAAGTAAAAAAAGAAGTAAAGGGCTAGGAAAAGAAGGAGGAAAATCTCGTTTACTTATCTAGGAAAGGCGGAAGGTTAATCTCTTCCTATTCTTTCTCCTTCTGCTTCACCCGGGTTCTACAATTTCCTTCTTCTTCATTATATCCTTCTCCGCAGAAAACATAGAACAAAGAGTGGGTTAAGTAAAAGGGGAAGTTAAGGGCTAGGAAAAGGAGAAGGAAAATCTCTTTCACTTATCTAGGAAAGGAGGAAGGAAAATCTCCTCCTATTTCTTCTCCTTCTGCTTCACCTGGGTTCTACAATCTCCTTCTTCTTCATTATATTCTTCTCCGCAGAAGACATAGAACAAAGAGTGGGTTAAGTAAAAGGGGAAGTTAAGGGCTAGGAAAAGGAGAAGGAAAATCTCTTTCACTTATCTAGGAAAGGAGGAAGGAAAATCTCCTCCTATTTCTTCTCCTTCTGCTTCACCCGGGTTCTACAATCTCCTTCTTCTTCACTATATTCTTCTCCGCAGAAGACATAGAACAAAGAGTGGGTTAAGTAAAAGGGAAATAAAGGGCTAGGAAAAGGAGAAGGAAAATCTCTTACACTTATCTAGGAAAGGAGGAAGGAAAATCGCCTCCTATTTCTTCTCCTTCTGCTTCACCCGGGTTCTACAATCTCCTTCTTCTTCATTATATTCTTCTCCGCAGAAGACATAGAACAAAGAGTGGGTTAAGTAATAGGGGAAGTAAAGGGCTAAGAAAAGGAGAAGGAAAATCTTGTACATTTATCTAGGAAAAGAGGAAGGAACATCTTCTCCTTTTCCTTCTCCTTGTGCTTCACCCGGGTTCTACAATCTCCTTCTTCTTCATTATATTCTTCCCCGCAGAAGACATAGAACAAAGAGTGGGTTAAGTAATAGGGGAAGTAAAGGGCTAGGAAAAGGAGAAGGAAAATCTTGAACATTTATCTAGGACAAGAGGAAGGAAAATCTTCTCCTATTCCTTCTATTTCTGCTTCACCCGGGTTCTAAAATCTCCTTCTTCTTCATTTTATCCTTCTCCGCAGAAGACATAGAACAAATAGTGGGTTAAGTAAAAGGGGAAGTTAAGGGCTAGGAAAAGGAGAAGGAAAATCTCTTTCACTTATCTAGGAAAGGAGGAAGGAAAATCTCCTCCTATTTCTTCTCCTTCTGCTTCACCCAGGTTCTACAATCTCCTTCTTCTTCACTATATTCTTCTCCGCAGAAGACATAGAACAAAGAGTGGGTTAAGTAATAGGGGAAGTAAAGGGCTAGGAAAAGGAGAAGGAAAATCTTGTACATTTATCTAGGAAAAGAGGAAGGAAAATCTTCTCCTTTTTTTCCTCCTTGTGCTTCACCCGGGTTCTACAATCTCCTTCTTCTTCATTATATCTTTCTCCGCAGAAGACATAGAACAAAGAGTGGGTTAAGTAAAAGGGGAAGTTAAGGGCTAGGAAAAGGAGAAGGAAAATCTCTTTCACTTATCTAGGAAAGGAGGAAGGAAAATCTCCTCCTATTTCTTCTAGGGCTAAGAAAAGGATAAGGAAAATCTCTTTCATTTATCTAGGAATGGAGGTCGGAAGATCTTCTCCTATTCCTTCTCCTTCTGCCTCACTCGGGTTCTACAATCTCCTTCTTCTTCATTAAATTCTTCTCCTCAGAGGACATAGATCAAAGAGTCGGTTAAGTAAAAGGGGAAGTATAGGGCTAGGAAAAGGAGAAGGAAAATCTCTTTCACTTATCTAGGAAAGGCGGAAGGTAAATCTTTTCCTTTTCCTTCTCGTTTAACTTCACCCAGGTTCTACAATCTCCTTCTTCTTCATTATATTCTTCTCCACAGAAGACATAGAACAAAGAGTGGGTTAAGTAAAAGGGGAAGTAAAGGGCTAGGAAAAGAAGGAGAAAAATCTCTTTTACTGATCTAGGAAAGGCGGAAGGTTAATCTCCTCCTATTCCTTCTCCTTCTGCTTCACCCGTATTCTAAAATCTCCTTCTTCTTCATTATATCCTTCTCCGCAGAAGACATAGAACAAAGAGTGGGTTAAGTAAAAGGGGAAGTAAAGGGCTAGGAAAAGGAGAAGGAAAATCTTGTACATTTATCTAGGAAAAGAGGAAGGAAAATCTCCTCCTATTCCTTCTCCTTGTGCTTCACCCGGGTTCTACAATCTCCTTCTTCTGCATTATATCCTTCTCCGCAGAAGACATAGAACAAAGAGTGGGTTAAGTTAATGGGGAAGTAATGGGCTAGGAAAAGAAGAAGGAAAATCTCTTTCACTTATCTAGGAAAGGCTGAAGGTTAATCTCCTCCTATTCCATCTCCTTCTGCTTCACCCGGGTTCTACAATCTCCTTCTTCTTTATTATATCCTTCTCCGCAGAAAACATAGAACAAAGAGTGGGTTAAGTAAAAGGGGAAGTAAAGGGCTAGGAAAACCAATTTTTATGAGAAATTTAATTTTCCTGGTATTGTTGGTTGTGTAGATAGAACACATGTTTATCATCTTAAACCAACTGAGAATGAGCATGCGTTCTTAAATAGAAAATGCCGCCATAGTTTAAATGTCATGGTGGCAAATTCACCGAATTAGATTTAAATAAGGGTGTTCGGTTTTAATCAGTAATTTCGTCTTTACGATCAATGCAAATTATGGCGGTTGCAATCACGTTTCGTTTATTTGGGCAAATAGCGAGGAAAGGCTGTATATGGAGCATTATATCCAGGATAATCCTAATTTATTTCTGTTAGGTAATTAAATAATTTTTATAATTTGTTTAAAATAATTCGTTCTATACAATCAAATTCGTGAAAAATTGATCATTACAGGTGACTCAGGTTATCCGTTAGAACCGTGGCTCATAACACCTTATAGGGCTGTAACAGAAAACTCACCAGAATCACATTTTAATAGGATTCATACGAGTAGTAAAGCACAGTGTATTATAGAAAGGTGCATTGGGGTTTGGAAGGGTCGAAATCGAATTTTATTGTCGTAATGGCAATGGCGATACAAACCTCACAAAGTGGTTCAGATGTGTAATGTTACAGCCGCTTTGCACGACATTTGTAATAAGTTTCAAATCACATCTGTTGATAGTAATGTAACTTTGGAGGACAAAAATACACCCACATCAGAGCACACTGTGTCATCAAATAGACAGCAAACTTTAGCAATAAGAATTAGAGATAGAATAAGGGATTCATTAATAAATTAAAAATAAATAAATAAATTCATGTTTTATTATTCTATGTATATAGGCAATGAGCCTATATAATATTCAGGTGATTCATTACATTCGGGTAATTTATTGTATTTCAAAATGTGTAACAATAACTATACCTAAAGGTGGGTAATTTTTAAAGCTTATAACTAACGAAATTTTACTTAACAATAAATTCAATTATGTAGATTGCTCACGTTTTATCACATAAATTATAAAAATAAAAAAATAAAACTAGAAAAACTGATATAAAAAGTTAATAATATTTTGCCCATCATGCTTAGATCTTTGTTCGAAAATGATTTGCCGTTTTAAATTGTTGCTTTCCTTTAGTTGCTTCACAATTGATTTAATATGGCTCTCAATTTTATTAAATGAATTTAGGAGGTTTTCATTAACCTTTATTGATTTTTTTAATAATTCCACCTTATTTGGCTCACATAGGTGATGTAGAATTATCGCAAAAATCTTCTGCCACACTCAACATAGCGTTTTCTTCCCCCCATCTAAACTATTTTCTTTATTATTCCTAGTATTGCTAGCTAAAATTACTACTAAATCAGTTGGCCTTACACTAGCTCCAAACCTCCGTTGACTTAACTGGCGGTAGCTTCCAAGCCAGTTGCTCTCGAAATTATATCGTCGTCGACTGAGATATCTCTCAGACGACAAAGCCCACCACCGGTTCTATTTATTTCTTTTTTATTATGTTGCATCTTTCTCTTCACTGTCCATTTATGATCTTGCCATATCTAAGTGTTCGTGAATGATATAAAAACGACTATTAGAAATTGTTTAGAAAATTTTAAAACAACAAATAACGTTAAATACCTTTTTCCATTCTAACTCCGATTGATTAGGTGGACCATTCGCTTTAAGCTTCATTCTTAATCGCGTCCATAATGAATTATTTTCTTGCCGTCCTTGGTAAGCATTTAACTATCCTTTGGCCAAATCGGGATGCTCGTTTATAAAATTTACCATAACTTTTTTTGTGTTGGGTTCGTGAACATTTTTGTACCACAATAAATTAAATGTTATTAAAACTATAACCAAAAACAAAAATAAAAATTATTAACTTACGTTGTTATATTTTGCTCCTCCATTTTCACAACAAATAAAAACATCATCCGTCTACTAATTATAACCGGACAAGATTTGACGGTAATTTTCTACGATTACGGTTTTTATGATACCGCTTTTTATAAAACCGGATTATTCCCGTCAATATTTTATCGGTAACGGATTTCATGATTTAGGCCCTGGTTTTCCCGGGTAATAGGGAATTGGGAAAAATATTTTCATACCATTTTTGTCTCAATTATATTTTTGTGGTCCTACTGTTGGAATTAGTTTGGTGTAAATATTTTTGAAACAAAGATATATTGGGAATTATTTTTTCCTATGAAAATTCTAACAGTAGGCCACAAAATTATAAATTAGACAAAAATGCTATGAATTGTTTTCCCCAATTCCCTATTGCCAGAAAACTAGAATAGTGCCACTTGTAACGCCTCGGGAATAACTGGGAAAAGAATTTATATGTAATTTGTGTTCAAATATTTTTTTTCGGCATACTGAGGTAAAAATATAGCGTTAAATTTTTTGAAAACAAAATTAAATTGGGAATAATTTTCACTATCAAATTAGTATGGAAAAAGTATTCCCAATTTATAAATTGCATCAAACTTTTCTCCTTAGTAGGCCGAAAAAAAAATATTTGGAGAGAAATTACATGTAAATTCTTTCCCCAGTTCCCTATTCTCGAAAAATTACCAGAATTGTGCCACTGAAATTTTTCCCACGTATTAGAAGCATCATTAGGGCTTTTCATTTCAACCTATTTCTAGCCATGGAACTTAAGCGGCCATTTTTTAGAAACTTTCATACTGAAACTTTGTTGTGTGCGACATGTTCAATCGAGTTTTCCGGATGTTGCTATTTTTGAGCCGCAACGTGTATGTTACATGTACTGATTTCAGGTCGTTAAGCTTTATTTTCCAATTCGCTCGATATCAACACTCCGATATCATCAGCAAAAGTTCCGATGAAGGTTGTTTCCGTTGTCGGTATTTTAGAAGTGTAAAGTTGATATAGGATGGATCCTAATACGCTACTCTGGGGCACCCCTTCTACGGCTGGTTAAAAACATGAAAATTTAAGTAACGTTTTTTAAATGAAAATTATTAGAAGGCACTTCAATTAAAATATTCACTAAACATGTCACAATAATTAATTCTTTTCATGTGTATTAGTATTATTTGTTTCGAATGAAAATTTCTCATTTTAAATTTTGACGTGTATACGTCCTTAAATTTGCTTTCAAATAGGGGGCAGTTAATAAAACTGATGATCACAAAATAGTGCGATACAGTTTGATGTTAAAGCTATGTACCTATCAACTATATCCAAAATTTAATTACAACACTGAATAGCTGAAGGATCAAAGAATATGTTACATTGGATGGGGACTCTGACGCATTGCTTGCAGTGGAGGGGGTAGCACCGCTAATTTTCGCCATTTGTATTGAACTCTGTATTTTCTTAACCGATTATGATATGATTGGGTATGTTGGATGGAAATAGGATTATCAAATGATCTTTGGAAGAAGGTCTGGAATATCACCACCAGGGGCGGTCATCGGTAATCTCATAAACATTTATGATGGGATTGGGTATGTTGGATGGAAATAAGATTCTTAAATGATTTTTGGAAGGTGTTCTATAATATAGCGTGCTGGACCGAAATTCGGTAATTTCGTAACAGATTTTGGTGGGATTGGGTATGTTGGATGGAAATGGGATTCTTAAATGATTTTTAGAAAAAGTTCTGAATAATGGCCACTTGGGCTGGAACCCGATAATTTCTTTACCGATTATTATGGGATTAGGTATGTTTGATTTAAGTGAGATCCTTAAATGATTTTGGAAGGAGTTCTGTAAAATGATACTGTTAAAGTTAGCCGAAAGTTTCCAGCCGAAAGATAATGCAGATAGTGTCTTCGCTATCCCAGCCGAAATATGGTAATGCAGATAGTGTCTTTACTATCCTAGCCGTAAAAAATAAAGTATGGCCGCTTGGTATACCTAGTCCTATATATACTGTTAAAGTTAGCCGAAAGTTTCCAGGTGAAAGATAATGCAGATAGTGTCTTGAATACATCAAAAATCAGTCATAAACTCGAATTTAGGATGAATTTAGGATCGGGTTATATCCTTCGGGTGAAGGAGAAATTATTTCAGTTTATAGGAATTTAAAAATAGATAGGAGCGAAAGTATAAAGAGAGTTTAACTTTCGGCTGAAATAGTCAAGACACTATCTGCATTATTTTTCGGCTGGCACTTTTCGGCTAACTTTAACAAGGTGTTCTATATTATTTATACTATGTTTATTGGTTAAGTCATAATCCCAATTCCGGAAAATTAAGGCAAGGGGATAGAGGGCCCCCCTATTCCCTTCACACTTGCCCCAAATTTCGGGGATTAGGATTATGTTCAAACCAATAAACATAGTATAAATAATATAGAATTATGTATATCAAGTGGGGGCGGGGGGGATGGTTGTAATTTTGTATAATGTACCAGAAACTTCAAAATTTTCGAAATAAAATAATGAAATGTTCTGTAACTTTTGAGCAACTCACTTTACCATCGGTCCCCTATGTTTATTAGAAAGGTCATAGGCTTAGGTAAGCCCACGCGAAATTTGGAGCAAGTTTGAAGGGGATAAGGGGTGTAATTTTGTATAATGATATACTAGAACTTATGTACTGTAACTTTGCTAGGTAGCTCACTCGATATTTGCATGAAGGGGATCGGGGGATAGATCGGGGATGTAATTTGGTATAATTTAGCAGAAAGTCTGAAATAAATACCACGCACTACTTTTTAATTATATGTCGGTAATAATTATTTAATTGACCTAAAACGATGAACTGGTTTTGCGATTAAATGTTTATAGGATGATATGACCATTTAGTTAAATGTTTACGATGATGTGGTCTCAATTAAATGTATAGAAAAATTTGGAAGTAAACCTATAATCCCAATTAATGCCAGGTGGAGTTTGAGGCAAGTCTGAAATGAATTACTAATTAACGAATTTAATTTCGAAAATTTTGACTTTCTGGTACATTATACTAAATAACACCCCTATCCCCTTCAGACTTGATCCAAATTTCGCGTGGGCCTACCTAAGCCCATGACCTTTCTAATAAACATCGTGGGATCGATGGTAAAATGGGTTATTCAAAATTAACAGAACATTTTATTAATTAAGTTTCGAAAATTTCGAACTTTCTGGTACATTATACTAAATTAACCCCCCCCCCCTATCCCCTTCAGACTTGATCCAAATTTTGCGTGGGCCTACCTTAGCCCATGACTTTTCTTATAAACATCGTCGGATCGATGGTAAAGTGGGTTATTCAAAATTAACAGAACATTTTATTAATTAAGTTTCGAAGTTTCTGCTACAGTATACTAAATTATACCCCCCCTATCCCCTTCATACTTGATCAACATTTCGCGTGGGCCTACCTTAGCCTATGATCCTTCTAACAAACATAGTGGGATCGATGGTAAAATGGGTTACTCAAAATTAACAGAACATTTTATTAATTAAGTTTCGAAAATTTCTTCGGACTTTCTGTTACATTATACTAAATTTCATTCCCTCATCCTTTTTAGACTTGACCCAAGTTTCGGGGATTTGGTATGACCTAACCAATAAACATAGTATTAATACCTTTAGAACTAGGTATATCAAGCAATGTAACTTTCGGCTACAATTAATTCTTTCTGCTGGGATAGCAAAGACACTATCTGCATTACCATCTTTCGGCCGGAAACTGTCGGCTAACTTTAATAGGATTGTATAATGGCCGTTTGGGCCGGAACTCGATAATGTCTTAACCGATTATGATGGTCTTATTGGACTGAAATATTATTTTTGGATTGAAATTGTTTTCTTAAATGATTTTTGAAAGAAGTTCTTGAATACGACTTGCTTGGGCCAAACTCGGTAATTTGCCTAATTGGATTGGATACGTTGGTCGGAAATGAGTTTCTTGATTTTGGGAAGAAATTCTGAAATATGGCCACAAAAAGTGAATTTTCAAGGCCATTTACTTCTCGGAACATTAAACGTATTCAGATTATATGTCCGTACACGTGGAACAAACATCTACTTTTTTAAGTTGGTTTTTGGAAGAACAAAATAAATTATTTTAAAAGTTACTTTAAAGCATACAATTTGTATCTGCATTATCGACATTTTTCAATTGAAAATCGGCTGTAATTTTCGTTTGATTATTTTGAATCGACATTTCTCGGCTGGAGTCGGCTATCTTTCAGACAAAATCTGCATTATCGCCCAATTTAAAGGGGGAAAATAATATTTCTGAAGTATGCAGATAATTTCGGAAGATAAAACTGCATTGTCAAGAGTTCAGTTGAATTTTCACCACAAAACTTCTTTATTGACATATTGAGTGGGGAATTCATAATAATATCAAAACTGTATTATTGACATTTCAGACGAAATTTTGAGAGAAAAACTACTATGTTTACATATTGTGAGGGAATCAATAATAATAAAAACACTACATTATCGACATTTTGAGTTTCATTGGAAAACTGCATGACCGACAACATTATAGAGGGAAACAAAACAGAAAAGACTTTTTTAAATAAATAAACTTAATATTTTAACAAATTTTTACATGATATTCAAATCGGTTCTGCTATATATTATGTACATTGGAAAAGCTACCTAATTAATGAGCAGCTTCTAAGTATTATAATAATTATACATTTTGTATAAATATAATTTATAATATGTCTACGAGAATCCGCGAATCTCACAGAATTCATTTAACGTATAAGCACAGTTAAAGTTCTAGGTTCGGGTCTACAAACAGAATATCTATGCAAATTTTAAGGCCAAAGTTTATGTAGGATCATAGTTAGATTTTCGAAAATCCTGAACAATGTCTGTAATTTTATTTTTTAGTAAAATGATCCGCAATTAATGTAGCACGTAACTTTGGCCTCAAACTTTTCATAGATATTCTGTTTGGAGGCCCAAGCCTAATAATGTATCCCGCTTATACGACAAATGAAAAACGTCAGCTACCCGATTTTTTGAATGTGGATCATTTCACGAGAGTAGGAGATTTCAGACATTGTTGAGGATTTTGGAAATTCTAACATTGATCCCACATAAACTTTGGCCTCAAACTTTGCAAAGGTATTTTGTTTGTAGGCCTTAGTAAAGTAGAATATGCCGCTTACACGAAAAATGACTAGTGCAGGCTACAGGAATTTTTGAATGCGGATCATTTCATGAGAAAAAGGAATTTCAGACATGGTTGAGAATTTTCGGAAATCTAATTCGGCCTCAAAATTTGCACAGATATTCTGATTGTAGGCCTAAGCTTAATAATATATTCCGCTTCTACAGCAAGTTAATTATTCGAGCTATACGAATTATTGAATGAAGATCATTCACGAAAGAAGGAGATATCAGACATTGTTGAAGATTTTCAAAAATCTAACATTGATCTCGCACATGCAATTTGGCCCCAAGCTTTGCACTGATATTATGTTTATACGCCCGATGTATATCATTTTATGAGAAAAAGAGATTTCAGACATGGTTCAGGAATTTCGGCGGAAATCTAATGCTCCAACATAAACTTTGGCGTCAAACTTTGCATATATATTCTGTTTGTAGACCCGAGCCTAGAATTTTAACTGCGCTTACACGTTAAATGATTTATGTGAGCTTCGCGGATTCTATTAGACATGTTATAAATTATATTTATACAAAATGTATAATTATCATAATACTTCGAAGCTGATCATTAATTAGGTAGCTTTATCCAATGTGCAATAATATGTAGCAGAACCGATTTGAATACGATATTAAAGTTTCTTCTCGATAAAGTAGTTTTTCTGATGAAATTTCTGCCGAACTAAAATTATGTCAAAATTGACATAAAATATGTCAAATATGGTGTATTATTTGTCTACTTACATGTAATAAATTGAGGTCTTGCTCAACAGAACAACCCGGTTATTATCGGAGTAAGTGTACGGAACCTACCTGAAATTCAATACAATAAAAATCTGTATATTCTAAGCTGCACGTGATATTGAAATTGTATGAGAATAGTTCACCGTCATATTTATTGCTGATGTACGACGGATAAACCTGGAAATTTTCAGAATATATATCTGGTGCAAACACGGCACTAATTAACAATTAAGCTTAAAATAAAAATTATAAACTTAAAATAAAACCGAAAAAAAAATCGTATTAAAAAATTTAAAAAAACAAACATACGCAAATAGTTGGTAAAGTTTCGGATAATCAATAACTTGATATCCAAACAGGCGTCCACACAGAAGCCATATGTACCATATAAATTAATCTGTCTCGTCTAATGTATCATTTAACATCTTATCCGTAGAGAAATAAAACATAATCATTTACGAGCAATGCTATATAAATAGATATATAAAAACGAACGAGAACAAGACTCATCATTTATCCAATATAATTTTTTTATATGGCCATTGTCTTTTTAATTCAATTGGTGACGAACACAAAAATATAAGATAAATCCAACAATTAAATCCAATTCCATTTGATATATTGTCCATTTTAATTTTTAAACAAATTTTCTAAAAAGCATTTTACTATATATATACACTGTATAACATAACATTTATACTCGTAAATGATACGAGTAGATGGATCTAGGATGATAAACACAAAAATATCCTTTTATCACATGTTTTTTCATATAATCTTATCTGTTGAAATGTCGTCCATTACTGATATCGTCTAATATTTTTCTAACACAGTTTCCATTCTCATCTCTCATCATTTAATACCATTTATATACGAGCGTATGCACATCCAGAATTTTACCGAAATATATTAACAAAAAAATTGCAAAAAGGAATATACGAGTACATAGTTTTGTCTATTCTAGAAAATTAAATATTTGGTTGCATGCGAAAAATGTTGCTGGGTGGTTGTCCTAAAATCTTTGCAATAAGTGAAAGTATTTTTAGTAATCATGAAATTTTCGAACTCAAAAGGTTTACAGAAAACGTGCTTTTCGTGATGGTCGGTGTCTGCTAATCTGCGTCCTCTCTACAGTCAAAATGGATTCACTGATTTCAATGAAACTTCATAGTTGAATTTTTTTCAAATTGGAAGTTTTCTGTCAAACATGGCGAAAATTGGATCACTGGAAGTGGAGCATTTTCATTTCTAATGTTTTTTTTAAATATTTTAAAAAGTAAAGCATTTGCAAAAAATTTGACTAAAAACGAAAGGATTCTAAATTAAATTAGCAACAAAACTGGTCCAAATCATTTTTTCAAAATTTATTTAAAAATTACGATTTATTATGAATTGCACTCTGTTATTTTACTAAAAATTGAGGTTCTGCCCAAAAAGGTTGACTGATCGAGATAAAGTTTCATACTTAAGATGAAGTTTTTCGTTTTTTTCGAACGTGTTAAAAAGTTAGCATTATTAGTCCATGACTATAAATATACCTACTTCTCTGCTCATATCCACTGGACCACCTGATATATTTAGAGCTACTTAGGGAGCACCGCGATGAGGTATGAATCTTGGACTTCGCGCACCTCGTATTTTCAACGCAATTGTGTTTATTTTGGTAAAATTTTATGACCTCACTTAACAATGCGGAAAACAAATAAATGGAATGAGTTTTGGCCCGGAACTTGACTATAAATTGTTTGTAAATGACTTGAATATTTTAGGAAATTAATTAGCTTTAGAAGTTCTATGTAAACTTCCCGACATACGTTAGACAAATTTTCGCACATCATTTACCCCCACCCATATGTTTAACAACGTATATACGACTATTCTTGCCGTGCTCTTATTTTTGTAAAGCAATAGAACTACATTAAAGTATAAAAAAGTTGCTAACAAAGTTTTGCAGTCAGCAGTACATTTTCTGATTTGTATAAATTGTTATTCAGCACAAAAAAAAATGTTGTAAAATCTCGGGAGTTGTATTCCTCAAATACATATTATACATTATACGAGCACATTTCTACGATATTATAGTTGAAATAGAATTTAAGTATGGGAAAAAAAACTTTTCACTAAGTTTTCTAATAATATATGTATACGTAATTTTTTGTGTTGTAGCTGTACGTCTACAATTGGAAACGTACAAGTTGGATGTGTATAAATGTTAACAAGGATGAAATTAAATTAACAATATTCATTTGTATATTTGAATGTAGGTTGCGGAATTGTTGAAATTTATACCGAATTCCAATGAAACATGAAATTCATAATATTGCTTCTATACACAAATACGTAGCCTATACGACTAAATAGTCTAAAGGAGGAATTGTTATGCTTTGATTATAACGAACATTTCTTTTTATGTATAGACGAACATTAAAATGTGAATCAAAATTCAAAAATTTTAAGAATCACATTAGCGAAATTAAGAAGTGAAATTTGGAAAATATGAAGACAGAGAAAGAAATAGGGCAATTGCTTATAAGTGAAGGAATATTTGTAAAATTTCTACATCATTCATAATAAGTTAAAAAATTGGCACGCTGTACTCAGACCAAGAAAAATTTTATATATAAAAGGCTAAAAAAATTGTAAATACGAAACATGTAAACAAAAAAATCACACAAATTTTTGTTGTTAGCAATTATCATCATCTGGATTTTTGGTGTAACCTGGTGTAAATTCTTAAGAATGCTGCCATTTAGGTCTGTTGTCAAACAAACACAATAACATCCGTTAGGCCAATAAACATATCCAATTTTAAGTAGCAAGTTTCTGTTTATATGGTACGCCTTCCAATTTATCAGCTGATTACAATCAACACTGTGTTAGCTTTTAAAAACCTTGAGTACATAATCTTAAATGTGACGAAATTGCTTCTTGGTCAACTACAAAAATCCTTTCAACTTAACTGAAAACATTCTTTAAACAATCAAAGCAAACGTAATGGGAGATTGTTTTAGCAGCGTATGATATATCGGAGAGAACTCGTGTTAACATATCCTTATAGTCAAGCTCAAATCCAGCATCATCAAATTAAAAATTATAGAAAACTGGAAAGTGCCTAAAACTATATTCTCTGATCAGATTGGAGTCGGAGCTGAAACCAACCATGAATAATTTATAACCAAGCAAATTATAGACCAATATCAATTTTTGCCTTAGTCTTAAAAGTATACGAAAGAATAGTAAATATTTTAGTTTGGGAGCACAATATGCCTGCATAAAAGTTTCTAGTACACAAGCCGCATGTCATGCCATGGTAAAGATCATGATATATTGCTCCCCAAACTTATGATACTAAATTTTGTGCCAATGCATTTGTTATGGTTCCGATCATATTCCAAAAACACTAGTGAAGTTAGACCTAAACTAATCCAAAAAATCAAAGTTTACCGTCAATGTCATTATGCTTTTCTTCGACCGTATCACAGTCACAGGCGATTCAGAGATACAATTTATTTGAAAATGTTTAAGCTTATAGTCAAAACTTCAACGAATCTGGTAGCATACGCCAAGTGCTCATGCGCAACATATCCAGATAATTTCTGATTGAGTTTTTCTAAACATCTCTCAGATTGTAGAAAAACGTCACCGAATCCGGCAGTTATTGTCATTTGCTCATTAATCGCGTGAGACGAGATTAAAACGACTTTCTATCTGTCTCTCTCTCTAGATTTCACTATTGTTCTTGGAATACTTTATTAATAATAATTAACACAGTAAAAAAAATTTATTGAATATTTCGCACATTTTCAGATACATTAAGTATCAAAATTACGTTACGTATTAATAATAAAGAACAATTTAAAATTAAAGACAATAAACCATAAATTTGCTAGCAAAATCGTGTAATGGTTTCCAAAATAAAATTCGTAATTTTAAACAACGTGAGTACATGAACGAGAAAAGTTTTGTACTTATAATCTTTAACTTACCTGTAATTTTACGTACTCTAATCTCTGAACTGTAATAAAAATATGTATGTTATAAACTCTGTGTTTTTATTAATGGAATCGCTCCCTTGCTTCGTCGTTTGATAGTAGTTTTTCAACAGTATGTTTTTTTTTTTTTAAAATAGGTACGCCGTCTGATAAATTTGTTTTAACAATTGAGTTGATGTGCGATTTTCGGAAGCTGAAGTTAGATAGTTATTATGATTGCAAAGATTTGTTGCCAACGTAACTGGCTCAGCGCAGATTAATTTTCCTTTACTATCGACGACTGCCAAACTACAGGGGAATATTGTTGAATCAGTCGCTGATTCTGTGCGAAATACTTTCTGCGGAATGTAAAAGGATTTACAGCGCATATCATTAACAAGACTGTGCATGAAACCAGAAAATAAAAGGCCAAGTGGCTTGCCTTGATTTAATAATCGAAGTATATCATCCGATATTTTCGGACTGAGAAATTCGTATTCTAATAGCGAACTCTTTTACGTTTTTGATGTAAATCAAATTTCCGTCAGTTAAAAACAATACAAAAAAAAATTTAATGTGTTTTTACCGTAGTGTGCATACGTGCGAAAATTTGATTTACATCCAAAAATTTTGATGTAGATCAAAATTTTTTGCCACTTAACTGGCATTCAGTGGGACGAGTGCCAGTTAAGTGTCAAAAAATAACTCTACCACTCAGCATTGATACTGTTGAGCTAAAAGAACTATCTGGTGATTCCAAATTTCTTGTTGGAATAATGTTGTCGCTTGTTGCTATCCATGCTATTATATTTTTCGAATTAGGATCTGTAACCCATAGTCAATTTCTCAAAGCAAACATATTTTATTAGGGTTTCAGAAGATGATGGTTGTGGTACCCAGTCTAAAGTTGATGGTGGTGGTATACCTGACGAAGTTGATAGTGGTGGCATTCATAGAGTTGTATTCTCAATGAATTGAAAAATTTCGTTTTTCTGACAATAATATTGCGCCACTTTCATGTCATCCATCTCAGTCCTATCTGACTCGAGCACCAGTTTTGAGCCTGAAATACCTGCATTATTTGCTGTCAAACCAGTAACAATATATGTATAACTAAAAATGAAATTGCCGTTTCAATTAAAATCTGCAAATGTCTGACACACATAAAAATTTTTTTACAATACAATCATGGTCCCATATTTTAAAGAATGGGCGTTACTGAGACGTCATGTTATAGTTAAGCAAATTTATATAGTTTCTCGATTTTACTATTAATCAGGGCTTCCATAATATGATCTTGGGTGTTTGTAACTATTTCGGATGAAACAATTTGTGAAATTCCTAAAAGATGGGTTATCAATTCTAAACAAGGAATCGTCAGGATTTTCAACCTTACCTATTATTGCTAGTGCTAATAAAATTAAAAAATAATAGTTCTGAAGCGCATGCCCAGTTTATTTTCTATTATAACATTTGACTTCAGGGAAATTCACATTATATTTTAAAGCTTTTTATAAGCGGTCTAAATTTAAATTAAGTTAATCATATATAAAATCTTTTTGATGTTCAAAAAATAATGAATAGCTAAACATATATCGAAAACAATCACACCCTCGTACAAATCATGAGCGATGCATGATGGAACACCAGGATTACTGACATGGAAATATTTTAAATAATTGAATCCCGTAACAGTAACTAGCAGCATTAGATGAAGGACTTCTAAGTTTACTTTTTGTGAGGAAATTTTCTCTAAATTCTTTTATCGTTAAATGGCAAAATCTACAAAAATATTCAGACGAACTGGAATTATCTAAAAATCTCCCAATATTGATGAGCACCTAAGTTATCTGCACAAATTGCAATAAGGGAACCCTTTAGATTTCCTATCTCCTGATTAAATATGATATCATTTGTTTCTAGTTTTTTAAGGTCACCTAATAATTTTTTTAAAATTTTGTTTAATCCGTAAGTTTTCACATGTGGTTCCGTGTAAAGCAATGCTGGCTGTATATTGTTTATTTAAGACCTGTTATGTACTGATTGTTATGTAAATTTCCGATCATAAAATAAATCGCTATAACTTTGTGTTTATAGATTTAGCGGATTTAGTTTATAGATTTAGCGAAACCTTGCGAGGAGACTTATTTGAATAATTTGAAAAATTTATTTTCTTCCATATAATAGAGATTGCGTTTTAATTTCCTTTCATACACCTAACACACATCAATCCCCTTTCACAATTCTATTTGATTTATTCTAATAAATTCATACACATTCTTATATACGTTCCCTCCCATTTGTAATAAATCAGTTAAACTACCGGCACTCAATAGAACATCGAACATTTGTCTGCTGTATTTTTAAAGGCAAAACATTTCAGAATCAAATGTTCGATGTCCTCCACAACCAAACAGCTTTCACATAATTCACACACAACCAAAATACGTTTCTTCAAACATTCTTTCCAGTTTAAATGATTTAATCTCACTCGTTCGGAGTTCGTATAATATTCTAGTATCTAGACCTAACTAACTCAAAGTACTTCTTACCTTTCACCTGACATTTTTCAAAAAACTCTTTCTCCCATTTTCTCCACAGATTTACCTGAAACATGCGAAGTACGTCTCTGGCATCCATTAATTCATATTAATTTACATCCCCAATCAAACAACCCCGTTTCGCAAGCATATCGGCTCTTTCATTACCTTTAATCTGTAGGTGTGAAGGTATCCATTGAAGGATGATCTCCCTGCCACTAGATTGAAGATACTCATACAACATTTCCACATACACATTGCCATGAGTTCCCCACCCTTACTAATTAATTTCAACCGGCTCCGGGAGTCAGAGAATAACACTATTCTCCTTCTCGCTTGTGTCATTTCCAACTTTATCCCTTCCAGAATCATTATCAATTCTGAATTCATTATATAGATGTTGTCATGCACTCTTCCTATTTTCTCTTTCCTCGTTGAAGGAATATAAATTCCCTCGCCTACTCGATCATCATTTACACTTGCATCTGTATACACTTCCACATGTGCAACATAATTCATTCGCATTTTGCAAAAATCACTCTTAACCGAACACTCATTCATCATTGCTTTTGTTGTGTCACCAAACCTCGACCGCACTTTTAGATTGCTCGGAGGGGCTTTCGACTTTACCGGAAGAATCTTGGAGGATCTGTTTTGTTATGTGATCTTGTTGTCTTTAAGTAAACCGTCCCTCTTTACAATCTCTCTTTCATTTCATTCACTAATTTGTTATCCTCTTAATTTAAGAGGAGAATCACCTAATCCATAGCATCAACTTTTTAAATCCCCCCATACTAGCATATAGCCTTTGGTAGCATATCAGTCACACCCGGATGAGCTCTCCATTTTGGTTTGCTCACCCTTTTAATCACATTCAATCTACTCTTACAATTACCGGCCAATTTTTCATAAGCACTGTGAAACTCATTTTCCTGTCAATCCAGATTCCCAAATACCTAGTCAATTTCACACACTCAATTCGCTCATTATTTACTCGCACATCAACCATAAGATTCGTTCTAAAAGCCATACTACACCATTTACACTAGTTTACCCTCAAATTCAATTCACTCAAACATTCGGTTACCTGATTCACACATTCTTGAACCCGACTCAAAGTCTTCTCCATGGTCCTCCCCTTGCCTATCAGGACAAAGTCATCTGCAAATTGCAAAATGACTTTGCCCGATGAGTTACACCTATGTATCGTGCTCGTGTACATTGAAGAGAGTCAGTTATATTTTACTGCCTTGTGGAAGGCCCATAGTCACCGCTCCATCCGATATATACCATCTACCACACAAAACTAACTTTCTCTCATTCATGAACTCATACACCCAAATTTTCCAAGGAATCCCTGGAACCACGTAATCATATGCCCTTTATATATCAAAAAATACCACCACCACATACTTATTTTCCTTTTGCACTTTCCACACAAACTTTTCTACACATTCATTAGCAGAGTGGTTGCGACGGAACCCAAATAGGGTTTCCGACAACAAATTTCCATCATTCACACATTTATCTATATATGACCTTTCATCATACCATTCACAATTTTAACAAATACATTCAACATATACATATTCCCCTGTAATTTGTTTCCAGATGTCTATCCCGATCCCTTTTAGAAATAGATACTATATTTTGCTTTCCTTCAATTTTTTCGGTAACTGAATAATCATCCATACTTGATTGAGAATTCGAAATAAGGCCGCTTTGGCTTCGAATTCTAATCTATCAATTATTTTATAACTTACTCTGTTAGTCCGGGGGTATTAGATTTGGATATTTCTAAAAGCCCTCGGAACTCATCTCATTCAAATTGCATTTGTAAAAAAGACACCTCCATTCTCTCTGTCATCTAACACTGCATTTATGCCTTGTGCTCTATAACCTCTTCACTCTATTAAATTTATCCCATACGTCCTTAGTTGTGGTTCTATGTGTCATTTTGGACACATAGTTATGCCGATTTTATCCTTGCGTAATTTATTCTGCATTCATGATACACCTATTGAACTCTCTCAATGCTATCCGTTCCCTTTTATACCAATACTGGATTTCATTGTGCCAACAACCATGCCCCTTGTATTCAACAATTGTGTTAGTGTTTTAATTATTGGTATATAATAACAGAAACAAGGTTTTTGATAGTTATTCACACCGAAACTAATTTTAATAGGTTCAATGTAACTTGCAGAGGTAAGTTTTTGATTACGTTTATATAAGTTGATAAGGAATTTGGAGAAATTAAATTATGCTGAGGAAGGATTGCAACTAAAACTTTATGTTTTAATTCATTTTGGGAAGCATGCTGACTAAAAACGCTTTCTATGGATTCACAAATAATTGTCTGAAGCAAATTTGAACAAACAGAGAAATTGTGCGCGATAAGGGATATTATTCTTATGGATATATTATGTTCACTCTTCAAATTAGTTAATAAATTATGAGTTCCAGATTTAATATCTATTCGTTGAATTAAATTGCCCTCACATTCACCAGATTCCTTCGAGCTAATATTATACGAACAATTATTATACGTGTTACACACTTCAGTGTTTTGTAATTGACAAGAGTTGAACTCTACATGAGGGATTTGTTTTTTAGTCGTAAGAATCTTATTTTAAGTGAATAGTTGATGTGGTTTCTGAACGTTTTTTCACTTTTGATTGATTTTATATAACCATTAATCGGACAAGAAACTATATAGAAGCTAGAGACACTCGCAAATGCTTTAGTAAATGTTGTAATAATTCATGCATTACAAATGATCGAAAAGAACAATCTTCATATGTCATTTTAGGTATGTTTCATTTTGGTTGGTTCGTTTGGTAGTTTTGTGATGGTTTCTATAATAATGGGATGAAAAACTACTAAACTTTGAATAAACTCGACTGTAACTAATAAATACACGTTTAAATATGGGATTTAGGTCATTTTTATGAGATCTAACATGCAGTAAATATTTTTCTTCATTTTCACCTGATATACCACAATTGATATAAGCGAACATTGTGGTTTTATTTACTTTATGTTTAATGATAGGGAACGGATAAAGAAATAAATGGTCAATTCCAGTTACAGTCTGAAGGATCTTAAATTTCATTTAAATTTAAATTCGAAAGACTGGCACACCCGGCACATGTTAAGTCTATAATTTCGATATTCTGAAATATACTATGTTTTACTCAAACCAAAAAACCTCGAGTATTAGTTTTAGCATCTCTAAAACATTAAGGCTCTCCATTATGTTCCTGAGTTGTTTATTAAACACGCCATAGCTTAGAAACTTAAGTAGACTCTACTTGTTCTGAATGCACACAATATCACCAATATCATCACAAAAATTATAATTCTCATTAATATTTTATAAACAAAATTCCATTATGTACTTACCTCCAGGATACAAATTTAATTTGTATGAAAATAAGTATAGGTTAGCTTTTAATAGTCAATGTGCTTGAATCGCAATTTTTTTTAACACAAGCAAGGGTAAACCTTATTCAAGTATGCTGAATTCAATGGTGCTAGGCCAATTTCAAAATTAGTCCCCATTTTGAGATATTGCTTTCGACATATTTTGGCTCTGAGTCAAAATATACCCTCATTTTCACGGTGATAGCTCTTGAACCATTAAGTTTTTGGTTATGTTTTTTTCGGCAAAGTTGTTGCGCAAGTTTGCCGAACATATCAAGACCAGAAAACCACATCTAAATTTTTTTGGTTTTCATTTCGACGAAAAACACCTTTTTATCATTTTTTATCCCTTTATTGAATTTAAATCGATTGAAATCGATGGAAAAAAAACATCGCATGAACAAATCATCATCAGAACCAAAATATGTCGAAAGTGATATCTCATAAATGGCGACTAACTTTATAATGGGACTAGCACCATTGAATTAAGCGTACCCGAATTTGGTTTACCTCCTGGGTGCCTAGCTTGTCACATTTTTCAACTAGCACAGTGTACTCGTTTATTAACTATAATAAATACTTTTTTAATTTTATCATTAATTTCATACGATGTCTGATCTAATGTTCAAAATTATAATATAAAATAAATAGATAATAATTAAGACTGTGTCCGAATTGTGTGATAAATATTTTTTAGCACAAATATTTGATACTAACGTGAAAAATTTTCTCTTACGATAACTTTTTTCAAGTTGCTGCCTGAGTTCTGTGATAATTTTTTTGTTAAAAGTTCCCCTCCCTCAGTTTTAATTTTAATTTGAAAATATTGAATTTATTCATTATAAGATTAAGATTACGTTATAAATTATTAAAAACACTTCAAATTTAATTTTAACTTTGTATTGAATTATTTAAAAATCGAAATACAATGATAATGTTGAATATTTAGACTAAAGTCCATTTCTTTTACATATTAAACAGCTTCTAATCATAATCAATGCCCTAAACAAGTACATTCGATAATTTCCATCCGATTAAATTATCACTTATCTGTCAAAAATTATTATACCCATAGACTATGATAATTTTTTGACAATGTTTGTACTAAAAAATATTTATCACTAAGGCAACCAAAAATATGCTCTTAAAAATAGGTTTTAGGGGTATATCCTCTATCCGCTCGCAAATTATTTAATTGCGATGTGAAATATGGTTACTAGATTTATGTTGCCATGCCAATTGACAAATTTTTTAAAATTTAAATTTGTTTTTCGATTGTAAAGTAGAAATACACGAAAAGACTGCACAGTAAAAAAAATGCATTGAATTTTACATGAAATTTCATGTGGGCAAAGTTGCCGAACCTTTTCACGTAAAATTACATGAAAATTGAAAAATAAATTTTTATTGAAAATTAAATGGTTTATACCGTAAATTTACTAGTAAAGTTATGTACTCCATTAAAAAACTTCAAACGAACTAAAAAAAAAGACGGATTAAGAGAAATAAAATTATCTTGAACCCATCCACCCACACCCACCCACACCCCCCACACCCACCCACTCCCACCCACACCCACCCACACCCAAAGCCACCCACCCACACCCAAAACCACCCACCCACACCTACCCACCCGCACCCACCCGCTCTCATCCACCCACACCCACTCACCTGCACCCACACCAATCCACAACCAACCCACCCACATCCACTCATTCACATCCACCAACTCACCCACACCCACACCACACCCACCCACACTCACACCCACCCACACTCACACTCACACTCACCCACACTCACACCCACCCACACCCACCCATACTCACCCACATCCACCCACACCCACCGACGCTAACCCACACCAACGACCACCCACCCACACTCCCATCGACACTCACCTACACCCACGCGCATTAAATATTATTTCTCTTAAATTTAAAGATGGAACTAAAATTGGTATACGTACATATATCTAAGTTTGTAATTATAAGATACATTTCATGTAATTTTAAATTCCTGTTGAAAAATACAGAAATTTTTAAAAGAAAGATAAAATACACGTAATAATCATAGTATTGTGCATTATTACAGTGAAAATTTAAATTTGTGAGACAAAGTTGGTAAAATCTATGTTGATAATTCAATTTATTTTTACTGTGTGCGACGCGTAACAGTCTTTTCGTGTATTTCTATTTTACAATCGCAAAACAAATTTAAATTTAAAAAAATGTGTCAATTGGCATAGCAACATAAATCTAGTAACCATATTTCGCATCGCAATTAAATAATTTGCGAGCGGATAGAGGATATACCCCTAAAACCTATTTTAAGAGCATATTTTGGTTACCCCATTTATCACACAATTCGGACACTGTCTAAGTACAAACATTTTTTTAAATTGTTTTTTAAATTAATCACACGATGTCTGAACCAGTCTCTTCAAAAACTGTAAACAAATTAACCTAATCGTGATAAAACACGAATATTTATACTGTTAAAGTTAACCGACTCGCTTCAGCCGATAATGCAGTTTCTGCTGTTATAACTAGAATGTGTCAGCCGAAAAATGACGATAATGCAGGTTCGGCTGTAATTATTAAAATATATAAGCCGAAGAAGATCAATAATGCAGATAAAACAATGTGTATCATTCGGCTGTAAAATCGGTAGTACAGATTCATATAAATAGCCGGGCGAAAATGTCGATAAAGAAGATACATAATTTTGGTGTTAAAAAATTATTTCTTTTAAAATCTAAAATGTTTATTTCGGATCATTAACGTATGTTATTAAAAATTAAACTTTTTTATTTAATGCATTAAAATTACAATAAAAAAACTGAGAAAACTTAATCGCACAAACCAAGCAAAACTTCAAAAATTTCAGTTCAATTTTCATGTGAAGAGTCTGGAAAAATTTGTATGAATAGATAACTTGAAAATTTTTAAAAATTGTCAGTTTAAAGTGTCATTTGTGGAAATAGATTCAAATGATAGGTGTTATTGATGCTCACAACTGGAAAACATTTCAGGTCACCTTCCTCGTTGAAAGTCTGGGAAAACTCGATTGAATTTATCGCACACACAAAATTTGAACATTTCTAAAAATATACCGTTTAAAGTGCCATGACACGCGATATATTCAATCAAGTTTTCCCGGACTTCTAACAAAGAAATTGACTTGAAATTTTTTCCAGGTATGAGCATCAAAAACAGCTTTCATTTGAATCTATTTCAAGCTATGACACTTTAAACGGTCAATTTATAGAAATTTTCAAATTTTGTGTGTGCGATATATTCTGAGTTTTCCCGGACTCTCCACATTGAAATTGACGTTTTTACATGATAATTATTAGATGACGAGCAATATAATACAGCAATTACAGAAATTTGGATTGGTTTATTAGTTTTAATTGTTTCGAATGACAATTTCTTTAAATTTTTTTAGTTGAATTTTCTGAAAAACAAAAAAATTTTAATATAAAAATAATTATATTCTGGCATAAAATTTGTACCTGTATTATCGACATTTTTCGGCTGGGATGTTACCGGCAAAAATCGGCTGCCATTTTCGTTTGGTTAGTGTAAAGCTGCATTACTGACATTTTTCGGTTGGAGTCGGTTAACTTTAATAGGGTCGTATACTTTCTTTTTGTGGCATTCTTCTCGTTAATTACGCTACTCAGCGAATTTTACATGAACTATTATGTTGGATGAATGTTATACTTGTAAATTTAAACGAAAATGGAAAATTGATTGAAATAGTAAGTAAATTTTCGAGCAATTCCTTGTAATTTAAAATTTCGGTAAAACTGCAACTGTTTTGCATTATTACAGTAAAACTTGAAATTTAAATTTCTATTGAAAATTTCATTTTTTTACTGTGTACTTTGTTGTGGGGATCTTGTTACGTCGCCCTGTTACGGCTGCTTAACTAGGTACGAATGATTGTATACAAAAATTACGTCAGCTGATCAAAATGTTTCGTCATGGAATTCCCTGTACCGTATTTTATTTGTAAACAATTGTTAGGTCAATGAACTCGAACAAGATTTTTATTGTTTTGTTGTTTTGAATTGGTTGGTATTATTTATGGTATGACTGTATAGGGTATTATATATATAGTGCATAGTTATATTTGATTTAGAGATAACCAATAGATAAACAAAGTCGTTTGGTATGTACCAACCTATGTAAAAGTATAGAATGACGTAGATCAGGTGATCTATGTAAATCGCTTCCTTCTTGCGTGGTATATGTGACAATATTAATAATGTTTTTTTTTGATACCGGTAATCATAATGGGTTAGTATTTTAGAGTAACAATATTTTTGTTTTGTACTAGTATGTAGGTTGTTGACGAGTATATAATTAATTAAAAGTACATACTATACATTAGCACATTTGCATTTTCTATTTTTTTTTTTCGTTTGCGATGAGCAGATTGTTTCTTTTGGTTAAATTTATTCATAGTGAGGTTTCCGTACAATTCAAGTCGGACAAAAAAAAAGTCAAATAAATAAAAATTTAAGATTTGGTTTATTACCAAATTATCAAAAGTGAAATCAAGTTTTTTTTGTGAAAAATAAATACGTGAATATTCCTTTTTTTTCCTTTGGTTTATCTTTAACCACAATAGTATTCATTAAAGTATGTATTTATAGAATAGACCCGTAGGTATAGTTACAGTTCGTTTTTTTTTATTATAGAGCAATAAAAAAAAAGGGGGGACTCGTGGTGTAGCGTCGAATTGGTTTGTTGAGCCGTACAGTCCTTGGCGGATAGGCGCTTTCAAAAATAGAAAGGAGGTAGGAACACCTAATACTGGAGTGAGTCGTGCGGAAAATCATTGAATGTTTGGTTCCAGCGGTGCCTCACTGTATTAATAGGAAAGCTACACTTACAAGTTCTGGGGATTATAAATTAGTATACAGTAAGATATAGCGGATCATCTTTTTTTTTTTTTTTTTTTTTAATTTCAATTATCAACTTTATTTATTTACAAATAATTAAATATATACATACATGTTCTAAATTTTTAATATTAAGTTGATAAGATAGGTGTCCCTTTGGTTCAAATTGAACTCGTTTCAGGGGCACCGATTCTATCAATACAAGAACTCTATTCTATGTGATTATTAAATATATGTTGTACTGCTATTTACAATTTCAATTTTGATGTCAGTTTACATAAGAAGCATCTCATAGCACCGTATAGTTTTGCTTGACGCGGCTCTGCACGACACATGTGGTCGATTCTTATTTTGTGATTCTCAGTGAAAATAGTTTTTTTGTACTCAAATAATTATTAAAAGAAAGTATATAAAAAAAAAAAATATTAAATTACCATTTACATTAAGAAATCAATTTAAAACCAAAAAAGTACTGTGCAATTTTAAAGGCATATTACTGGTGTTAGTTAATGCATGCATTGTGAATATATGTATATTGTTGAACGGGGCGATTTCTGCTCCAAAATAAGTATTGCTTTTTAGATTATACCGCACCCCATATACGAACCGAGGAGTACTCTGAGGAGCAGTTTTGGATTTGGTGAGTTTTATTTTATATTATATATACCTTTTTTATATATATATATATATATATACATATGCATACCGAATACACAAAATGATTCGTCTGATAGTTATTATTAATTTCTCAATCTGATTAATCTTTAATAAATAAAAACAAAATACATTTATATAAATTTAAATATTTAAGTTGGTATTATAAGATACCCTTTCAATTTTATAGTAATTAAATTAAGTTTCATGTTCTTGTGATGTGCAATTAAGTTTATTAAAATGGAATAATTCCGTTTCTTTAATTGGTGATTCTTATCGGGGTGGGGTTAGTGTGAACAACGGATTTTTCCTCCTTTTGTATATTAAACACGTGGAAAATTTGTGCGGTCTAAATAACGGCGACATGAACTCTTCCAGCCAATTGCAGCATACCCGAACAACACGTGTATGTCGTCGGAAATCCGTAACAGCCCCAGAAAGCTGGAGACTTAATTAGATTTACTGAATCCTACGACATAGCTCAGAGAAGTTACTTTACTTCGTAGTTCAAACGAATCCCATATTCGTTTTGCACAACTTTAATTCAACCAAAGATGGAACGACTCTCCTTTTAGATGTAGTTAAAATCCTACAGTCATTAGAGGTCAGAGTACAGTTTCCGCTTCCGAAATCCAGCACATGTCTAATGAGAGCTTTATAAAGTGAGACCTTGCACAACTACGCTAGATATTTAGATCGCATAACCTTGATTGGGTGTGGAAAACACGGTGTCCGGCAACAACTCGGATTTTTGTTTTTGCTTGCAAATCATTTGACGATGTTATTGCTGACCCGAGTTATTTAAATTTTACACTGTTTTCAGTTTATTAAAGCTTTTGTTCCAAACAAAGTCTTTATGCGGAGCGATCAAGTAATATCATCAATATATCCGATTAAGCAGATTTTGAAAGTAGTGTTGCTTAACTAAGAGAACATCAGCTATGTATGTTATCAACTTACAATTTATATCTTAAACGGCAGTACTTGTTGGGTGGTAGGTTTAAGTGAAATTTCTGGCTTTGGCAAACGGAGATATTTAGTCGAGCTTTCTTAGCACGTGTATATTCTACTGGAATGCTTTTTGTGATAAAAATCAACAATTTTTATTATCGAACCAATTTTATTGCGAGATCTCGGTGGCGTTCTTCCGGTTGTACATATTTTGAATCGCGATGAGTATTGCAGTATTGCATCAAAATGATTTTTGTACTTGTCTATTGAATGTTAAGGATAGTTTACACTTATATTTTAATATGCAAGCAAACGATTGCTGTCCATAACTGCACCTGTGTCAGATATCTGTTGGACATGCTGGTAACATGTCTCTTAGTGACCATAATGTGATCGATTTGCTTTTCTGTTCTTCCATCATTCAATCTCCACATTAGATTCTCCTATGTGGCAAAAACTTGTACTTGATACAACTAAGTTGTACATTATTGCTATAGGTCAGTGACGTGTAGCCGTTTTTATTATTAGTGAGGTACAAGCTGTTAGGACCGATGTGCGATCTACACTGCTACTACCTAGATTTGAACGCGTGTATCTTGTGCAATAACACCTTTCAAAAAATAATTGTTCTTCTAATTGAAATTATTAACTTTTTTGAGTTAAATAAAAGTTGTCTAACAGAAAAAATATACCGCTGTTTGAGACTGTAAATAAACTATATTTCATTCCAGGATCCAAATTAGCCGTTTCACGACTTCTTGTCGATTTGTTGAAGTTTGAGCGAGCAATACCCAATTTACTGAAATTTAATGTATTTTTTGTAAGTCAGCCAATTATTCATCAATACTGTTCAACAATCAAACTAAGTTATATTATTTAAAAATTTATATTGTGGTTTATAGGATTATCTATATAGCACACAAGCTTAAATTTATAAAATGTAAATCTAAACCAAAAACCAAACTATGTAATGTAGTCTACAAATATGTTTTTGTACAACAATATACCTAACCAATTCATGTCTAGAAAGCCAAACTCTATTTTGTACTGTACACGTTCATAAAAAAATTATCTACTCGGCAAGATATACTTTGCCTTACGGGTTGAAAGCTCAAAAAATAATTTTCCGTTTTTTTTCTGTCTTCTGTTTTCAAACACAAAAATGAAATGAGTTGAAAATAATGTAAAACTTATAGTTTTAATTTTAAATTTCAATTTTCACAATTTTTATAAGTATTCATTTCCCTCAGAATTCACTAACAAAAAAAAAATTATTTTAAAAATAAAATTTTAAATCTAAAGTCTAGAACCGTAACACAAAAGTTTGTTTTTATAAGCTTTCACTAGAAATTTTCTGCTGCTCTCATTATATATTCGGGAATGAAAAAAAAAATATCATCTCGTATATCGTAAAAATGCAATAACTTTTATCTTGATTTTTGTTTTTGTTAATTATACGAAAATATTTTTTGCATTTTCCAGGCAAGGTTCGTTTTTCACACAGCGTGTGAGTGTAATAAAATTAATATAAATTAATTAAAATAAATTTAAAATCCGTTTGGCGAGAAACTTTGTATTCGTATATAGAATTTGTGAGAGATTTGCTATGCATCTGGATTTATGTACGACGGCCTCGTGAATTTATTTCTTAGAATTTCTGAAAGAATATGAAGCATTTTAGAAGAAATTTTTTGTTACACGCAGACAATGGTTTATGGCACTCTTGACATGATGTGATAATTCCCAGCGCACAATTCTAAAAATAAACTGATACAATAATACGCCTAAATTCCTCTGAATGACTTTCTATTACATCATGATAAAAATAAGATTGGAATAGCAAAATATGTGCATACATTAAATTTTCTAATGCCACGCCTGAACTGTTTAAAATCAGACGAACCCACAAGCAGCGCACATACAACACATAAGCAGAACATATTTCAAATAAATTAAAAAAGAAAACAAATATGAATATGATTCCCAAATGCGTTACACTTTGATGGAAAATTTTTATTCTTATGTGGAAAATTTTACCATTTTATGTTGTGCTTTCTCAAAATCAAGAATTTTGTATACATTCGTATATATATATACACATATTTAGAGATATTTTTATTTGGGAAACTCGAAACGAATTTTCATTTTAATTTTTTATATATACATGTATTTTTTTTAACCACACATAAATAAAATTTATAACAAACAAAACATAAAATCCTTGTGTGTATGCCAAGCCGGAGTAAAATGATATTTTCGCTTTAAAAACATGGAAAATTGATATTCCTCAGACGAAAATCGTTTTTTTTACAATTTTTTTCGTATTTGTTTGCTTGTTTGGCGAAAAACTATAACAATTGAAATGAAATGAACGAGCAAAAATTTTCCTATTTTATACCATGTAACAAACACGTTTAACGATTATAATGAGGGGTGGTGGTGGGGTGCGAGAGGTTGCGGGTGGTTTGAATACATACATATATAGGTATATGCGAAAACACAAAATATCTAGATAAGCGGAAATTATCACGAATATGAGTGTTAATCATGAAATTATGTGATTTGTTTTCATTTCGTTTTCATATATTTGTATGTGTGTGTGAATTTTCCAATCACATTTATCGCTTTTAAACATTATTACAGTGGAAATAAACAGATTGGATGTTTTACATTCATAACAATTTGGCACACACAAAAAATATCCAACAACAAACAAAATTATAAGATTAAATTGAATTTCGCACCTTCGTGCCGTTTTTTCATTTAACGGATTCGAATTGTTATTATTAAATATGAACGAATCAATAAATAAAATATGTTGAAGCATCTATATAGAGAAATTAGATAAATATCTTTTTCTCGTGTTCGGGATTTTCCACTAACATAAAAATTTATTGAAGGTATGTTGCCCAAGGGGTGTGAGTATATATGACTCATAAATCTTACCACACGAACTATAGACTACCACAGTAGTGTATTAACCTGTCAGTAAAGGGTTTGTGATAGCACCATTAGTGTTAGCTACAGGCTTATAAACCTGATTATTCAAAATGAAAATCCAGTATTTCAGGATATTCCAATATTTTAGATACGTATTCTGTTGGTTCTCAGTTCTCACACCCAATGTGGAGTTAAAAGTTTTTTTCTTAACACATTGACGCACAATTTTTAAATGTGTGTGCTACTCAGGAACACATTTGATAACTTTTATAATTGTAATGATATTTCGTCGCGGGAAGGATTGTATTGTGAGAATTGAAAAATCTGTCGAGTTATTACTTCAAATATGAAAGATGTTTGCGCGGACGTGTTACAAAACGAAAAAGTGGTATGATTGCTATAGCAGTCATTTGCGCGAACGTGTCAACTTGCCACTAAAATACTTGGTGAGCTGTCAAAAAACAATACAACGAAAGGACATATGCATCAAAAGCTAAACCGATTTGTACCGATACATATCCGGCCGAAAATTTTGAGAGCAAGACGGATCGGAATGCTTTTTTTTGCATTCGATCTAAAAATTATTTGTAAAAACCGCCCATATTTTATTTTTTTTTGAACAAACCGGAAATTGCATTTCTGTAGCCAAAAATGCATTTAAAAAATGCAAGTTTTGAGACGGCACCTGATGCGCCCGAACCTGGACACGGACGTCATCCCCGAGAATTTTCCGGACAATATTGGCAAAAACAATCCGAAAATCATTGTAAGGACGTTTTTTGATCGATCTTCCGAACTTCTAGTGCACCGGAACCTGGGCCTGAACGTCGTCTCCGAGAGTTTTCCCCACACGATCGTAGAATACTAACCGAAAATCGACTCATAATTTTTCACATTCACTGATGTATCTCTGTTCTGTAAAATTCTGAATGCCTGGTTTGAATAGAGCGAGGAGAATTACGAGAATAATCTCCGACTAGATTACCGAACTTTGAAACGCTCGAAACGCTTTTGTGTAGAAAACAGTAGAAAACCGTTACCGAAATACACCAAAGTTCCATAGTGAGGAGAAACACGTGTCTATTTTCTTGATATTTTTTGAGCATTTATGTTGCCACGAGATATATTTATTACGAATAGTTATGTGAGTGATATTTTTCGTGCATATTAGTGAATGCTTCATAATATATATATACCGAACAAGCGATAGACGCTGTACGACATAGCATTGAGGACGACCAACGTCAATCGATTCGACGACGTTCTCAGCAATTAGAGATGTATCCATCCACTTTATGGAAGATTTTATCTTAGGATCTTGGTTTATGTGCTTACAAAATTTAACTTTTGCAGGAATTAAAGCCATCCGACCATCGCACACGCCGCCAATTTGGCCAACGGACAGAAGCACAAATTGATATTGATGTTGATTTTCCAAACGAAATATGGTTCAGTGATGAAGCTCACTTTTCGTTGAATGGGTACGTTAATAAAAATAATTGTCGGATTTAGAGTGAAGATAATCCACAATAATTTGCCGAAACACTCTATTACAGGCCCGCGCCTAAGTATATGGCTGCTTGTATACAAAAATTATATCGGCCGCCCCATGAGGAAAGTATTTACTTCCTGCATGTAATAATTGTAATCTAATTTTATTTGTGGACATATTATCATTATTTTTATTGCTTGAGTGAAATTTTACTTAATATATTCTGTTTACATGTGGTTATTTAAATAAATTTTACTAAATGAATATTAATATTCACTTTGCGCATGTAACTATCTGTTTTTCTAATCAGCAAATAATTATTAAGTTTATAAAGAATTATATTTCGTGAAAAATTGATCTATTTGAATTTAGATAATAAATAAATAGTTTTGTATTTTAATTTAAACTATAAAATATATATTACCGTAAGAATGAAAGTATTCACTTCCTGCATGTAATAATTATAATCTAATTTTGTTTGTGTAAAAATTACTAAAATTGCTTGACTGAAATTTAATTATATATATTTGGTTTTCTTATGGTTATTTTAATAAATTTTAATACAAATATATAAGGATTCACTTACTGCATGTAATAATTGTAATCTAATTTTATTTATGTAAATATTATTATTGCTTGAGGCAAAATTGGTTGTTGTGTGCGGTGTACACATGCACACACGCTAGACGCGGCCCTGCACTATTACATCTTTAGAGAAAATCAATGTTAGATGCGCTTTATGGGCCTTATATGCGCTTTATGAGCTTTATATGTCTTCAAAAACGAAGATGGGCGAAATATTACATTGAACGGTGAACGGTTTAGGTACATGATTTCTAATTTTTCTGTACCCCAATTGGCTAGCATAAATCTTGCGGATATGTGGTTCCAACAGTGCGGTGCCACATGACACACAGCGCGGGATACAATTAATTTACTCAAAGAAAAATTCGATAAAAAACTAATTTCACTCTCTATTTCTTTAAGGATATGTTAAGTTACTTGTCCACGTCGATAAACCAGAGAGGATTGAACACTCTAAAAACAACATTTGGCGATTTATTAGCAAGATACTACAATAAAATAAAAAGTTTAATCCAGTTTCGCACTGCAATAATTGTAGTAATTTCCCTTTTTGTCTTCTAAGCGAATATTTAGATGAAACCAGAAGTTTCTTTATACTAAAAGGAATTGTGAAAAAGGACGTAATGTAAAAAAATGGATATCGAGAACCTTTCGCAAAACAAATAGAGTTGTTAGTTCGAAAAAAGTTCGAAATTTTTGAGAGTTGGACGGATCGGAATCCGGCTTGTTGCATTCGCTTACAAAAATTATTTCTTAAAACCACCCCTATTTTTTGTTTTTAACAAACCGGAAATTGCATTGCTGCAACCAAAAATACATTCAAAAAATGCATTTTTTGAGACGGCCTTTTGAAGATTAGAGAACTTTGTAAATAAGAATCAGAACTAGCCCCACTCGGGTTCCGGGGGTTTTCGAGGTTGCTGATCACGATTATGATGTTCAAATTGACTCACAGCCGACTTGAAGCTCAGGAACGCCGATGAACCTCATCTCCGTTTGGCGTTTTTTGGGGCGCTAAATCCGAATCTCCCGTCGAAAACGATCCCCCAAACACCGGAACCTGGTCCCGAACGTCGTCTCCGATTGTTTTCGTCCCACGATCGAGAAAAGCGAACCGAAAATCGGTGTGGGTTTTTTGGGGCTCTGAATCTGAATTGCCTTTCGAAAACCACCCCCGAACACCTGGTGCACCGGAACCTGGCCCTGAACGGCATCTTCGTGGGACTCTCCCAAAAATCACGTGGGGAAAGAGAGAAACTCTGCGTCCGTAGGTTTTTTGGGTCGCTGAATCCAAATATGCCGTCGGTGAACACCCCCCGGTTACCTGGTGCGCCGGCACCTGGGCGCGAACGTCATCACCGAGAATTTTCCTAACATTATCGACAAAAACAACTCGAAAATCGTTGTTGGAGCGTTTTTTGAGCCACTGAATCCAAATTTCACGTCGAAAACGACCCCCTGAACACCTGGTGCATTGGCACCTTTATCTTGACATCGATGTCATTCCCATGAATGATTTTTTTATACTGCTTCAAATAGTCTTCTCGCCTGGTATGAGCATATCTTTCTCTTGCAAAAGCTTACGGAAATTATCAGTATTGAACTTCTTCTCTGGATTGTCGTCAATGTGATTGAATATTTCCTCCATAGACTGACGAGTTTTTTTAGAATAGGCCACTTTATATGACGGTGGCTTACCCCACTTAGTACAACAAGTTGTGGGGCATTTTATTACTTCAGCATCATCCAGGTTCAAGAGGTACAAATTTTTTTGTAAATACTCGACTATGTTTTGTCTTGCAGATTTGCTAGTACACTTTGAGCTTGGAGTTCACTTTTCCGAAAAGTTGAAGTTATCCTGATTCGCTACATGTTGAACATCATCAGAATTGTTGTCTTCTTCATCAGAATTGTTGTCTTCTCTTATTTTCTTGGATTTTGATTCTGGTGGATTTGTATGTCTAATATATGCGAGACGACTTTCGTGCACATGGATGGAACCACAACCCTCAATAATATTATGGAGATTATCGTGCAGTATTGTACGTGAAACCTTGACCATGTTTGCGATTTTTGTAGCCTTCATTGTTACGATCGAATTGTCTGAGGAATTATTTCCCAATTATCCACATATGTGCAAATAACGCACGTCTCCTATGGTTATCCATGATCCAGAAATCCAATTTTAAAAAATTTAGGGATTCAAAAAAATCGTAAAAAATAGAGAGAGAAAATTAATGACGTTAGAAAAAACCCACCAAAATTAATTGACTTTAGCACTAAAAAAAAATATTAAAAATTGAAAGCCACCAATATTCGTGTATATAAGGGGTGCTCGTCAGCTGACCCCACACGGAGAAAAAAACCCGTGCTAGCCGCTTGGAGCCACTCATTAGCTGCGTGGATCTCAGTGCCAGCTACGGGAGTGTGCGTACCACAGCTGCTTGGTGCTCAACGCGGCCGGTGCGGATTTTTTTTTCCGCGCAGGCGCAAGCAGTACTACGTACTTAATACTTGCGTCTAGGTGCTGTCGCACCCCTCAATCTACTGCATACAGATTATTGAATTTTATTATAATGTTCGAAAAATCTTACTAACGGATTTACTGGTTCTGTCGTCATTATTTGATAAAACACATTGGATATTGTCCCTTGATATATGTTTAATAGCATGATACAAAAATTTCTCTATCAGATAGGCTTAATAGCTTGTATTCAAAATGAACAACTAAATTGGTGAAACCAATTTATTATTTATTGTCTTATCTACTCAAACACATTAAAAAACTCGAAACAGACAATGAGGGGAATTAAATAAGAACTAAAATCAATCGAACGTGCCGTGCCGTTTTTTCCCAATTAGTATCGTTTTCAATTTTTAAGACAATGGATGCCAAAAAATTATTTTTTTGGGATTTATTTTATTTTGTTTGATCTGTTAACAATGTATATGCCGTTTATTTTGTTTTATAGATATATTTATAGAAGAGACAAAGAGATTTATAGAAGAGACAAATCAAGAGATTATGGAGGCCAGTCGATATCACCACTTTTTGCTATTATTCGGTCGATAATGTTTTAATAATTTTAACACTCTGTTACGACGTTAGATGCTCTATGATAAATTGTTATCAACCATTCTCAACGGCTATCAAATGCGAGCTAAAATTAATGTCATTCAAAACAAGTTGACCCAAACACAATCGCCCTGGAACATAAAAAGCACCGTGTATGTATGAAAAGAATCTCTAAAAATAGCAATCAATACTGAAAGAAGATTAGAACGAGCGTTGATGGTTCAGATTTATTGATAACACATCATAAAGAATGAGCTTATATCCATACCGCCCAGATTTTAATCTGGTCTAAAGAAAGAAAAAAACTATCACAATGAAAAACAATTTTAAAATTTACATTTAAACATAATTCAATAATTCATTAAATTTTAAATAATTATTTATAATTATAATACTGGTTTTACAATAATTTCAAACATCAGCCAAACTAGAATAATTAAATAAGTACATATATTCACAGCCTTGTCTGTGTGGATTATAATGAAATCTGTCATTAATAAATACACTTTTAATAATTGAAATAATAGAAATTCATATTAATGTTTAATTTATTTTGGTCCCACTCATCATTAACGATTAAGTGTTCGCATTCTAAAATATAACCGACTTCTGAAGAACAGTGATTTGACATGCATTGGCAATTCAATTTCTTCAGATACATTCAAATGTTTTTGTATGTAATTTTCTGCAATCAGTAAACGTTCTTCTCCATCATCATCGTTGTTTAAATTTTTAAAAATATTCTCAAGAGCCTCGATTTTAGACAAAAACATTTGGTTAGGTTTATATAATCCACCTTCACTCAAATGGTTTATCCAGCTAAAAGTTGTATCTTCATTGGAAGAAGCGATCAAGCCCATATTTGAAATATCATGACTATAACTCAACTTCTTAATCATAGCTCCCACCATATGTTCGATCCCGTCTGCGTCAAATTCAGTAAATTCATGATGTAACATTTCCTCATCCATATATTCCGGTACATCAATAGTCAGATTACGAAGACTGATCTGCGATATAATAGGTATATCTGGCATTTCATGTTGTTGTAATAAATCAATATGATCGTCGATTCCAGAGTAAACTATTTGTTTTATAGATGTGGTTTGGGTTGGAATATTATTAAAAGGTGCAAGAGATGTCAAAGTTATTGATCCATCTTCTATACAGCTTTGAGCAGACGAAAGTATATTTTGATTTCTTCCTAATAGGTAGGATCTTAATCGATATTTAAATTCAACCTGTTTTGGGTTATCTCGTAATCCTCCGGTTGCTCTAATGTGAGAAAAAAAATTTTCTAACACATCTTGATTCAGACGATACGTTAATAAACACTCTATGTCGCTATCACTATTCTGTTTTAAATATTCAAATAAACCTTTCAGAGATGCATTACTAATTAATATCCCTCTTTGGAAAGGTAATAAATTCTTCTTTCCGATCACTCTCATATTCCTTACAATATCAGAAAACCCATTCACAATAGCTACCTGGTTGTCTAAAGCTAGCCCAAAAGCTTGTTTATGCGCTCGAAGGTCGGTAATAGGCACTCTGACATTGAAGCAGTCAAACCAGTCGTTAACTATTTTCAGGAATTCTGAAACGGGGAACCAATTTCTACACTCTGTTAAGTACCCCAAAGACGCGCATCTTTCTATCGATTTCGAGACTGTATTTGAAAAAAGTTGGGCTGCCAACTTAACTTTCATCCGTGCAGGTCCTCGAACATCTAGATGAGTAGCTGAAATTTTATGAATTGGTTTTAGTTCCATATTTTCCGTTAATTTCACTAATTCACGAATTGGAACTTCGTTTATTGTCTCGCCATTGATAATATAACCATCGTCTAAAAAATGGTTTCGAATCAGTTTTAATAAATGTGGAACATCAGCAAATACAAATATCTTTCCAAAACTAGCCGGATTCGTAAAGAAGCTATTATTTTCTGAAATACTCATCTCGTTAAAAAGTTTTTGATTAGTAGGGCCTAAATCAGACACTACTGCACAGACACGAAATGATATAGCCTCTAAGGAGGATATTATAGCTAGCAAAATTTCTTTTGTCATTGGACAATCAAAATTATAATATATTGGCTGTTTCCAATCCTTAAACCACCCTCGTACCATCACAACTTGAACGAATCCAGCCGGCTCTAATGTTGTATCTAGTTTTCGATCGTATTCGTACGCCTCACAGATCTTCATTTCATCGAATGAAAGAACGCATATCTTATCTCTGACACTGAGATCAATTGATTTTAACAAAGTGAGTACACTTTGACATGTTCCAGTATTTACATCCAAATTACTACCCCATCTTTTGAGAGTAGATACAGATGGTAATGGATATCCTCGATTACGCAAAAGCCGATAGAGTCGAGGTCCAGCACAGTGAAGGGATATTGAAGATGATATGTCTGCCGTTGTGAAATGGATCTTTTTCTCAGGTGTTTTTAATTTTTTAATTTGCCCTGGTGTAAAAATGTTCTATAACTGATATTCCAAATTAAATTTGACTTCTTCGATGAGCTGTAGTTTATTTAAAAGTTTTTCATTTTCACGCTTCAGGTTAGCATTCTCGCGCTCGAGGTTATTTAGGAAATTTTCCGTCTGTGTCGCTGCACTAACACTTTCTGAGAGAGAATTGTCTCTTCATAATGAAAAATTTAATGGATAAATTGATTCTACATAAAAATGACAAACCGATGGCGCATAACCTTCGACAACTTTTGGGTAATTAATTAATTTAATGGTTGGTACTACACCGCGCTTTAAACGACGCTTTTGATTGGTTGTCTTATTGTTATAGTCAGTGTCGTTAAAGTGATCGGAGCATACTCTGGCAAAATCAATATTAAATGAATCCGTTCGACTAGTTGCTACAACCCATTGTTCGCGCACCGCGGGGTCATTTGGAAATTGATAGTAACTTTTATCGGGTGTATATGTAGACTTTAATTTGTTGTTGTGATTATTACAACCAAGTACAGCACAACACACCATAATGGCTAAAAAAATTGCACAGATAATTAAAAATTTCAAATACTCAATTTCGATTTATCAGATTGAATTTAGCCCAGCATCGCCATGAATGTATTTAATAACTCACTTCCATAATGATTTATTTATCAATACTTCGTTTTATCTATAAATAAAATAAATATTTTATAGAAATTTGCATGTAGTTCACATTTTGAAAATATTCTTCATTATCTACATACATAACGTACCGGTATAAATGGTTTTGATTTCAATAACGTACACAACACCTATAATCTTATTTTTCTGTAATATTTCTATGTAACCCGCAACTACAAATTATTAAAAATAAAATAAAAAATTTTAAAATATATATAATTTTAGAACAAAATTAAACATTGAATTTTTCAAAAAAATCAAAAAAAATTGTCGGCAACAAACTGATTTTCAGTAATATGTACGACAGCTAACTTTTTCGAATTTTTTTATTTCTTCAAGAATTGTTCAATTATAAAATAATTAAAGCAAATTATGAATATTAAATTATTAAGTAAAAAGAATTAAGTAATATGAAACTAAAAAAAAAATTTCCGAAAAATTCCAAAAACTAAATATTATTTAAATATTTGGCTTTATGTACAACTTACGTACGTCCGATCGATTCTACGAACAAATTGAAACTAAACAAAAATGAAAAAAGTGGTTTCACCAAAATATACATAGTAGCGACAACTCGTTTATATTGAGCCTATCTGATAGAGAAATTTTTGTATCATGAAAAATGCTATGAAAATATTTTTTCCCAATTCCCTATTCCCAGGGAAAGCCAGAATAGGGCCACAGGCCGCTACCCGATATTGAGTTAAATGTTTCTCATTGGATGTAACTCCGTGTAACCTGACACAACAATAATTTATTTTAGACCTGAATAAGATTGGTCTGCCCTTCACAAGGTCCATTGAGTAATATTTGACCTTATATTGGTGACGGTCTGATTTAATAAATAATTAAATGTAATAAAAGCGACCTTTAAAATTACATACTTGAAGCCTTTACCATTTGGAGCCACTTCAGTATAACCTGGCACAAAAGTAATTTGTTACCCACCTGCTGAATAAGGTTGATTTTTCCTTCACTATGCTTACGAAGTAACATTTGACCCAATAACTGGTGGCGGTCTGGCGTGTTATAAATTATTAAATGTGCCAAAACTAACATGTGTATTGCAATTTGAAACCTACATCTTCTGATGCCAATTCCGCCTGATATAACAAAAAAATATTTTACTACACACCTGGATAAGGTTGACTTACCCTCGGCAAGACTTCTAGTGCAATATTTGGTCTAAAATCTGTCTTGTGTAATAAATAATTTAAGATGGTCAAATTGACTTTCTTGTTTTAAATAATGTTTGGAGTAAAATTTACCTTTTTGCAAGTTATAGGGGTGGTTTTGAAATAAATAATTCAATGTAAATAATTTGTATTCAATTACGGTCGAAGAGGCGTTTATATGATGTCGATATTATAGTTATACTAACAGTTACAATTTTGGCGGTGCAGGTTTAATTGTAAGCGGAACTGGACGACTTGTTATCTAACTCACCCTAATATTCAACTAACAGTCCATATACCTTAGTTTGTGTATAGATTCCTAAGCATATCTCAGTTGATCTAACAATTCTTAATATATTTTTAGTTAAAATACAAAATTCTATAAATTGATCTCATCCCTAGAGAAGGAAGTCCTCAATATTTTTCTTACTAACGTGAGCCCTAACTAATAATTCATATTTCTCAGGTTGTATTTAGATCTCTATAGATATCTTTTGTGGCCCTAATAACTCTCCTTATATTTGTTATTATTTCTAAAAATAGGAGTCCCTGCCTTTAGAGCTTGGTATAATTCTTTTAATTTTTCTATTATCCCAACCATTTTACCCGAGTGTGGGTTATAATTGCTCTGGTTATCTCATTTAATTTCAACAATTCTTCCTTAGGTAGTTCAGCGTGTAGTGTTTGTTACAAATCTGCTTCGGATACAGATTTTCAAGTTATTTTTTAAAACTTTTATTAACCGCAATATTCTTATTAGTGAATATTGATTAATGAAATAGTAAATATGTTATTATTATTATTTTTCTCTCGTGTTATTTTATTATTATTCTCTCGTGTTATTTTAAAGATAATTGCCAAATATTTAAAATAAAAGTAATAAGTTAAGAATTACGTTAATTCCGCTTAATACATGTATCATTTTGATATGCACCAACACATATAATCATTTAGCATAGATTTAGTAAAAACTTCAGACTGCTATATAAACATGTGAAGTTTTTGCTAATCTGTTTACTAGTAAAACTTTGGCAGTTTCTTCACATGCATCCACATTCCCCGGAGCTAGCACCTTGTGATTTAAGATTTTTTCCAAAAGTAACTTAAAAAAAAGATTGAGGGGAAAAATCTTTAACAGTAACGCGGAGATAATTTATGCTTTTAATGCTGAACTTGATAAATTTAAAAAGCAAGATTTTGAAGACTATTTTGAGAAGAGGATCTATAGGCTTCAGAAATGCATTTAAATCAATGGCGGTTATTAATAGAGAAGATAAAAAAAGTCAAAGGTTAAGAAGAAATATAAAAAAAAAATTGTTTTTTTTTCTGTTCAACTAAACGAACTTTAATTAGTCCGCTCGTAATTAGGCTTAATGACAGATAGTAATTATAGTTAATAGAATGTAATTATCTTTAGTTGGAAAAATTCTTGAGCTGGAAAACAATCAAAGTGGAAAATTATTCGTTACCTTCTACATTCCAATAAATTGAGTGCCGTAATTTGTATAGAAAATACTCCTATACCACGCTAGGAAAACTTTCATCAAAATCCAATTGAATATTATAAATAGTAATCAATAAACATAAAAAATTACAATCTACTTAACACAAATCAAAAATAATCCTATATTTTGTTGTATATATATCGTCCGATATCCTTATTTGTATGTTGTACCCCAATTTTGTACTCAATCATAAAGAAAAAAAAAAGTCGAATTGAAAACAATGAAAGGTTATCCTTCTTTCCGGGGGAGCACATTTATATCCTATACACAATACACATCCGATATTACAATTGACTTCTTTCAAATTGGTTTTTTTTTTGTTGATGTGCAGTCTTTGTTTTTTTTACCATCTAGAATTCCCATCTACTAAATTATTATACCGACGATGAATATACACATACTACACATACCAGGCCATGTATGAGATGATTGTTTCTATATATTGTTCGGTAAAGGGATATACGAGCAAAAAAAAAATAATAATAATAATTTTAAAATAAATCATGCCAAAAAATATAAAGAATAGAATAAACACACATCCATATATATACACCAAACCGACGAGAGAAAATACTTTAAATTTCCATAGAGGATTTTCCCCATATTATACATGTACAAACAACACAATATATAGATGATGAATCGAGAAAATTTCCATAAGTTTGTTTTCATAATAACTTTTTTGGTTTGGTTCGGTTCGGTTTTTGTTCTAAATAAAAAAAATTAGTTCTCAAGTTTATTTATAATAATAATAATCATAAGCATAACTCGCATATTCTAAAACGATTGCTTACCAGAGCGATGAATGAACATTTTTCATCAAAGCAACTATGAACGGATTCCAAGTGCACTCCATTACCATAAATTTTATGAATATGAAATAAGGCAGCATACACCGATACAACGTGGACAGAAGATTATCTTAACCGCGCTGCTATGTACTGTGTTGCTACAAAACTAACCTATTCTGCGTATATGTAACAATATAGCTCAGATAAGTGTTGTATATATATGGCATATTAAAATCTTAAATCCCGCTTTTAGATATTTATCCATATACTAACATCCTTTCCCAACAACAATAACTGTAAACGACAAGAAAATAGAAATACGATTTAGCAAACAAAACAAAACAGAACAACATGGAGAGCGTACTGCGGATACATAAGCAACCAGCAACCACCAGCAGCAGTTACACACAGTTTTAATACTTCTGGTTCATTCATTTGTATGAAATCAACACAATATAAAACCGAACAGAATCGGAAAAGAAGAAAATATTTTTTCATGTTTTCCTCTTTCGTGTATTTCGGTTAAATGCTACTTTGACTGAATGAAATGATGAGGAAAATAAGAGTAGACAACAATTAAGAATGTACACCAAACCAACAAACGAAGAGATGAAAATCAAAACAGGTCATATACAATGAGATTTTCTCGACCACCAATGACAGCTGGATTAACAATTTTACTGTACGTATTTCTGGTTTAATGCGGCGCAACTACTGTACTATATATTGTGAAGAGTAAATTTTATGTTTGAATATAAATCATGGCGAAGTCAATGCATGGAAAGTTTTTAGGAAAATTTATGGTTTTCGGATGGCAAAATTAGTTTATCTGGATTTCATAAAAATGTTCGTTGACGATTATGACCGAGAAATTGGTTTCATGTGGTACAAGAGCTTTCACACTATTCACATCTACATTAGGAACTTTTGGGTCCGCCTTTATTGGTGTCTCAGAAAAAAAAAAACTGAAAACAATGAAATAATTCATATAATACTTTAGTCAGTACTAAAATAAAGTGCCCATCAACTCTCAAAACTCATAGTTTATTATGAAAACTGAGAAACCGCTTCCAATTTATTTAAGGGAGACATCTAATAATGAACTGGTTAATAACATCGCAACATTATCAGATTCTTAATTTTATATTGCCCCAATCAAAAGAGGTAATATAAACGAAACAAAGATTCAAACATTCGAAATCGATAGCTTCAGAGCCCTAGTTAAACATTTTGACAAAGTTGATAAAAAATATTACACATACCAGCTAAAAAGTCAAAAAGGGCAGACTGTTGTGCTACGAGGAATTGAAAGCTGCGAGATGTTAGCTGTAAAGGCAATAATGAACGCTAGTTGAGGATGAAGTAAGTAATGATTTATTTCATTTATTTATCTACAGTATTCATTACCATATAAACAATTTACATGCATATGTTACATCCCCCCCCATCCAATTTGATACTTGGTTTGACTATTTAACCTGATCTAGTTGTGATGACTCATTCTTAGTCGTATTGTTGTTTGGTGAACTGCGACTGTTCATTGACTCTGCTGTAAACTCAGGAATATAATTGTTATCAGCGTTTTCTAAAGTTATGTTCGGCGATTCGTTATGATTACTTCCCGTGGTATTACCAGGTTTCGGAATAATCTGCTGATTTGAACTATTTTCAGTAATCTGATATCCGTCGGGATATCACATTGTTACTTTGTTCTTTTGATATGATTTAAATACCTTGTTAAAGTTAGCCGAAAGTTGCCAGCCGAAAGATAATGCAGATAGTGTCTTGACTGATTCAACAGAAAGTTGAACTCTCTTTATACTCTCGCTCCTATCGATTTTTAAATTCCTATAAACTGAAATAATTTCTCCTTCACCCGAAGGATATAACCCGATCCTAAATTCATCCTAAATTTTAGTTTATGACTGATTTTTGCTGTATTCAAGACACTATCTGCATTATCTTTCGGCTGGAAACTTTCGGCTAACTTTAACAGTATGATTTAAATTGCGTCAAAAAGACCTTGTTAAAGTTAGCCGAAAGTTGCCAGCCGAAAATAAAAAAACCATAATGCAGATTGTGTCCTTGGTTTGATAACCTAAAATAAAAATTCAACAATGTTGATCAATATATTTCAGCCGAAAGTTCCGATACCAGCCGATATTAAAGAAAACTTATTTTTTCCTTCATTTTATTTACTTCTTTAAAATGATATTAAAAATAAAAGTTTTAGTTTATGATATGTTATGTCTACATTTGGTCCGGAAATTGTAAATTTTTTTTGAAGAGGATCAATTTGTGAATAAATTCATTAAATGGCTTATCGCTCTTGTTTAACCTTAATTCGCATTGATGTCACCATGACCATTTGATAGGCCCTAATGCCTGTTAACGACTTTCCAATTTTGAAGAAATTCTGATGGGGATACATTGGTGTAATTTGACAAGATTTCTATAGTTCAATTTCTGAAAAATTCATTGAATGGCCTGACGCTCTGATTTAATTTTAATTCGCATTCATGCCACTATGACCATTTGAAAAGCCCTAATGCCTGTTATCAACAGTCTTATTTTGAAGAAATTCTGATGGAGATACAGTAGTGTAATTTGAAAAAATTCCATGTTACTGAAAAATTCTTTGAATGGTCTGGCGCTCTAACCTAACCAAAATTCGCATTGATGTCATTATGGCCATTGGATAGGCCCTAATGCTTGTTTACAACAGTCTAGTTTTAAAGAAATTCTAATGGGGAAACAGGGGTGTAAATTGAACAAAAGTCCAAAGTTCAATTTCTGAAAAATTCATTGAATAGCCTGGCGCTGTTGTTTAACCTTAATTCACATTGATGCCACTATGACCATTTGATAGGCCCTAATGCCTGTTAACAACAGTCTACTTTTAAAGAAATTCTGATGGGGATACAGGGGTGTAATTTGAACAAATTTCCACAGTTCAATTTCTGCCAAATTCATTGATTGGCCCAGCGCTCTTCTTTAGCCTAAATTCGCATTGATGCCAATATGGCCATTTGATAGGCCCTAATGCCTGTTTACAACAGTCTTATTTTGAAGAAATTCTGATGGGGATACAGAGGTGTAATTTGACAAAACTCCCATAGTTCAATTTCTGGAAAATTCATTGAATAGCCTGGCGCTGTTGTTTAAAATTAATTCGCATTGATGCCACTATGACCATTTGATAGGCCCTAATGCCTGCTAACAACAGTCTAGTTTTGAAGAAATTCTGATGGGGAAACAGTGGTGTAATTTAAAAAAAAAAAAAATTCCGTAGTTCAGTTTCTGCAAAATTCATTGAATGGCCCAGCGCTCTTCTTTAGCCTTAATTCGCATTGAAGCCAATATGGCCATTTGATAGGCCCTAATGCCTGTTTACAACAATCTTATTTTGAAGAAATTCTGATGGAGATACAGGGGTGTAATTTGACAAGATTCCCATAGTTCAATTTCTGAAAAATTCATTGAATGGCCTGACGCTTTTATTTAATCTTAATTCGCATTAATGCCACCATAGCAATTTGATAGGCTCTAATGCCTGTTAACAACAACCCAATTTTAAGGAAATTCTGATGGGGATACAGGGTGTAATTCGAAGACAAGTAAAAGTTCAATTTCTGAAAAACTCATTGAATGGCCTGCGCTGTTGTTTAACCGTAACTCGCATTAATGCCACTCTGACCATTTGATAGGCCCTAATGCCTGTTAACAACATTCTAGTTTTGAAGAAATTCTGATGGGAAAACAGGGGTGTAAATTAAACAAAAGTCCATTGTTCAATTTCTGAAAAATTCATTGAAAAACCCAGTGTTCTTGTTTAACCTGAATTCGCATTGATGCCACTTTGAACATTTGATAGGCCCTAATGCATATTAACAACAGTCTAATTTGAAAGAATTTCTAATGGGGATACAGGGGTGTAATTTGAACAAAAAAAAAATTCCATGGTTCAATTTCTGAAAAATTCTTGAAATGGCCCAGCGCTCTGGTTAAACCTTAATTCGCATTGATGCCACTATGGCCATTTGATAGGCCCTAATGTCTGTTAACAACAACCTTTCTTCAAAATTAGACTGTGAAAGAAGAACTATGAAAATTTTGTCAAATTACGCCCATTTATTCCCATCAGAATTTCTTCAAAATTAGACTGTTGTTAACAGGCATTAGGGCCTGTCAAATAACCACAGTGGCATCAATGCGAATTTAAGTAAAACAAGAACGCCGGGCCATTCAATGATTTTTAAAAAAATTGACCAATGGACATTTTTTTTTAGATTACACCCCCGTATTCCCATCAGAATTTCTTAATTGGACTGTTGTTAACAGACATTAAAAGTCGGCTGATATCTTTCGGCTGAAAGAAATCAATCGACATTGTCCAAGTTGTTTACTTTCGGCTGGGATAGCGAAGACACTATCTGCATTTTTGATTTTTTTATCTTTCGGCTGGAATCTTTCGGCTAACTTTAATAGTACATATGTCTAAAAGCTCTACTATTTTCAGCAGCAACTATAAATGATCTAGAATTAGTTTTTCGCCCGCTATGACTCTCGCCATCCAATCACGATGATATTATTTAATACGAACTTTAACACCCACATTTAACGATTCCCCCCTTTCTCTTGTTTTGCAGTATAGAACTTCTGTTTTTGACTTATTTTTGTTAAATCATCCGTAACATCTGGTGCAACCGTTGGTTTCAAATGATGTTGCAAAACCGGTATTGTCGTTCTAGTTGAATGGCTTATCAATCTTCGATTAGGTGGTGCTAAGCTTGATGATGACGGCGTGTTTCGACAATTCAATAATGCTAAAAATAAATAGGAATTATCCTTCATGCATGTTTTAATCATATTCTTAGGAATTTGAACATACCGTTCCATCAACCCGCATTTCCTTGTGGATGATTTGGACTGGACGGTGTATGTTTAATTGATCATTGCATCACAAATTTCTTAAATTCCGCTCCAGTAAATTGTGGTCCATTATCCGATTCTAATTTTGCATGTATTCCATGCGTATAGCAAAACAGAATTTTAATTGTTTAATGACTTCATTTGACAAACTTCCATTCAGCTCTTTAAATTAAAAAAATCCGGAATAACTATCAACGATATTCAGATATTCCTTTCCATGGCAATGAAACAAATCTATTCCTACGACTTAAACATTTTTGTATTCCAAAATGTCCTCTGTGTACATTATGTACCATTTTTTGAATTTATTCCTTGGGTACCACCACTTTCATTTCTTTATATACTATTCCGTTGTAATATGAAACCTCTTCTCTAAAATTCTAGTACGGCCTCAGTAATTCACTAACTTCTGATTTACTTTCCGGCCAACCTGTCATTACCACTTTGACTAATTCTTGTAATTCTTTGTCGTTTCTCGTAGCTTCGACCATTTCCTTTTTAGCATCTACTAAGTAAATCAGCTAAGTATTGACTTCTGCCCTTTTTGTAAATAATAGTTTGAGCATATTGTTTAATATCAAACATGGTGGTGCTGACTGCAATAGTTTTTCGTAGATAATCTCCAGAGGTTTACGATCACTTTCTATTATCAGCTTCTTTCCATAGACGTATTCATGGAATTTCGTACATGCCCAATGTATCGCAGCTCCTTCCAATTTAATCGGTGGATAGTTCTTTTGTGCTTTGTTTAACGCTTTGGATGCATACACAGAAAAAAAAAACTTAGTAGTATTGATAAAATATTACTAATATTGATAAAAAATTGATCCCATAACTAAAATTGAGCATTTTGATAAACTTTTTTATCAACTGAAGGGGAATTTTAGAACGAATCTTAAAATATAAAAAATGTAAGCTATCGATACAAAATTTATGAAATCAAGACACTTAATTTTTAAATTTTCAGGTTCTTGTGTGATGTTGATAAAATTTTTGAACTATTTGATTAATTAATTTGTAATACTTACACATATAATTATAAATTTGTATAACATGTATAAATTTAGTTGTGGATAAAATATAACTTTCAATAATTATATACAGGCGAATATAAAGTACTAGTTTTAAAACTGAAACAAAATTTATCGAAAACAAACAATATTGTTTCAATTTTATAACGAACCAAACACATAATTTATCAATATGATATATATATATATATATATATATATATATATATATATATATATATATATATAAGTATATATATATATATATATATATATATATATATATATATATATACATATATATATATATATATATATACTTATATATATATATATATATATATATATATATATATATATATATATATATATATATATATATATATATATATATATATATATATATATATATATACTGTAAGATATATCTGTATTAATAAAATAAATAATAAAATAGACACCAAACAAACGAGCTTTTATATTTTAATATATTTATTAGATAAAATGTTCTGAGTAACGCTGCACAAAATAGCATATAAAAGTCCATGTTTAAACTTCACGGTAAATGTTATATTTATACGCAAAATAAATCTTCTTCGTACCATATGTAGGATTCAATTCCTGATATGCTTTGAATAATCGTCAAGAGGCATTCTTGGGAATCGTCAATCGAAAATTGTTTTACTGCTTGTTCACCAGATTCATCCTTGGAAAATTTTCTTCTTGTTGGAATTATTATATGTGGCAATAGGTAAAAGATCAAACAGGCTTTACTGTCTGTAATAAAAATAATAATATAATAAAATTAATATTTTACGAGTAATATTTATAATAAATGTACAAAATGGACACTTTAAATGAAAAATCTAAATTAATGATATCATCGTTGTTTAACTCGACATTATTTAAGAGATATTTAACTTTACATTGTAAACTAAGATCACAATGAGCACAAAACTATCGAGCTATTATTCTGTTGTGACGTTCAATTAAATCAAATGAATTTTGGTTCAAATAAATGTAAACGTCCACAATTGAAATCATACCTAACCAAATTATTTTTGTTTAACTTTCCAATCATGTCGTTTTCAAACATTTATAACAAAAAAAATGTAATACAAAATTTTAGATTCATGCAGATGGTTAAAGAATTTCGGGAGTACATGAACACATGTAACAAATGATCTAAAATTATAGCGCAGCTAAATGGTGGTTTTTAGCTCTTTATCCTTATTATACAATTTAATTTAATTGTAAACATACAATGGGAGGAATATTGGATTATACGAATAAAATCATGATATTTACGGTGATTTATTTTGTCCCAGTCTGCCTGCAGTTTTTTAAATAATTTTCGACATAAATCCTCATTAGGTCATTTTGAATGTTGTAAAATACTTCAGTCAAGGGTGTTGGATTTGGATTCATTTGTTTAAAATGTATCAATCTGAAATGAATAAAAAAATTTAAAACAAAATCACGTCGATTATAGAACTCGCCGGATTTACTGCGGCGGGAGTCCAAACTCCATATAAAAAAAATTAAAATCATTTATTTGAATCAAAGTTGCGTTGAAAAACAGGTTTATTTTCATATAATTCTGTTTTTACGATTCGCAAACCATTCGTAATGTTTTAGCTGCGGATTTCGAACGAATGTTTTTGTTTGATTTGCGTAAAAATAAAACCAGTTTTACATGCTACCTTGATCGAAATTCATGATTTAAATTTTTTTTTATATGGAGTTTGGACTCCCGCCGCAGTAAATCCGGCGAGTTCTATAATCGACGTGATTTAATCTCATAAACTTTAAAAATATATTTACCAATATGAATGAATCCTATAGCTTTTTCTTGTATTGTGTTGTATTGTGGCCATTTAATAAAACCGCCTTCTGTAGATGTCTTCATAAACTGTGTAATCTGTGCTGCACTCGTTCCTTGTTAGTGATTCTCAATGTCTAGCCAAGTACAAGGTTTGGCCAATTTAACGGATTTAGATGCTTTTAAAAACCCGCATCCGTATGGGTAGCAAAACATGTGTACGCATTTATCGGCAAATAAAGAACAATTTCTTTGATTAAGAGGTTCTTCATTATAAGTTTTGATTCATTTTTGTTTTCCATCAGTGGGCAAGAATCACAATCAGCTGCGCTTTAAATAATTGATTACGACTTTGTTAAATGATTTTTCGAAAGTCGTTTAAAATTATTTATTCTGTAGAACGATAAATTACATTGTGCTATTGTGCACTTATACGTACTAAAATGAGTTGGGCATTTGGAAAGATTTGCAATGGAGTATTATATCTTCCAGATTCTCACATTTTCTTGTGCAAATAAAGCAATCCATTTTAAGCTTAGTTATGGAAAGCAATTCTGTTACTGACAAATATTTCTGTAAAAATATATGTAAGAATTAGTTTTTAAATTCGATTCCAGCGATATTAATCGTAAAGTAAATAAACGAGGCAATAGATTTAATATTAGAGGCCAATTTTGGTTTCAGCAATATTTCTTTATGAATTTCCAGTAACGAAAATAATTGTTCATCATATGTAGTTGGCGCATTTTTCAGTAGTAATTAACCACTTAAGCGACGGCGTTTTTCGAGAGTGTGTCCATAAAATGTCAGGTTTTTTTTTTACATTTCTTTAGAAAATAATTACCAAGTAATCTGAATACAATGCTTTTTTCAATTTTTTCAAGTCACGAGCAAGACTCGGGCAAATCAAAAAAACAACCGAAAACGCCCCCGAGTCACGCTCGGGCAAATCATTCAAGTGGTTAAAGTAGAGTTGTTTGAAATAAAACTAAAAAAAAAAGATTTTCATAAAACCGATTCGGATTACAATTACTACTGACATAAAAGCCAACTATGGTGAACAAATATTTTCCGTTACTGGAAATTCACGAACAAATAATGCTGAAACCAAAATTGGCGTCTAATAAAGCTAAGCGGCTTTGCGAAAGCAAGACAGCTCATATATGTGTAATTCTTACAAGTAGTCCACGTAAACAACCACAAATTTATTATTGTTTATTATTTTATTATTATTTTTATTTATTTTATTATTGTTATTTATTATTTTATCATTTTTTCTATTGGTAAACAACCACAAATTTATTAAACATGGATACTATAACCTTACTATAATTTACACAATTTACACACCAACAAATATTCTTTTATATTTATTCAAACATTACCTTTTTAATAGTAACCATTATTAATAAGTACATTTCACATTTTAATCAGATCTTATCACTGTTATCACAATTTAGTTACAACTTAATAATACTTTAAATTTTTGAGACCGATTTATAGCGTCACTTGTTCCAGAATGAAGTAAAAATGTGATTTATGTAAAATAGCTAATTATCTTTGTATATTTGATAAATCGTGATTGTATATGATAAATTAACTTTTAAAAACCAAAATTGATAAAAATTTGTATCGAATCATAAAATTTGTACGTAAAATTGGAAACTAAATTTATCAAACAATCAAAAGTTTATATGCACTTGTAACATCTATAATCCTCTTTAATAAAATAAAGGATGAGTGTTTACATTATATAAACAGATTATAAATAATATACAAACATTATTAAGCATTTATATAATAGCAGAATTATGCAATAAATGACGCCGAGAACTGAAATTGTTTGATTTCCAAGTTATTTCTAACGCATCAATAACTTCGATGCTAACAATGTTAGTTTATGTACTCTGATGTATTTCATTTTCTCGTTACAGTTTCGATCTTTGATTAAAACAGAAATTTTTATTGATCTTTCCCAAAAAGAAAATATTATTTATGTTCCAGTGTGAATTATGATACTCGTTCATAATCGAGGGATTCAATATCCCCATTCCTATTTTTAATATTAGAGAGACATAGAATGCATCACGTATCTCAAGCTTAGTTAAACTATGCAACGGGTCTAAATATTTACAGATCAAAATTCTATTGTAAACTACATACAACATATAACAACGATGGAAACACATATAGCACCACCGTAAAATAAAAATATTTATTATTATTTAAAATTTAATATGAAAGTTTGTTACGTCTAGTAATTGTTTCTTCGAACAAGCTTTAGCCAACATTTCTTCGTCAATATATTGAAAATTTACCGCTGGCACATTAATTAATATTTTCTGTGCACAATTGCAACGATTCGCCACCTATAAACTTAGTTGGTCTTTGCAAAGATTTTCTGTATTGTGATAAGGTCTATAATTTCTACGAGGTATATTGGGTTGGCTTACGAACATATTTTTACGTGGAATATCAGCTTCGAAATGCAATGACATTGTCTTTTACATATTGAATGACAATATTCGTAGGTCTATCAGAATATTATTAACCGTACTTTTTATCCGTCCTTCTATCTCAATCACCGCATCAGAAAATGTTCGGTATTGTAAATTGGTAGGAGAATCAAAAACACCAGAAAAGCTCTAAAAAAAGCTTGGTTCAAGAACTTATTCGTGAAGCAAGGCCACAGGACGCCAAATATTGGTGCAATAAACCGAACTAATTACCCTCCTATAAAACCGTATGAATCAACTTAAAGTTTTTCTTGACATTAGAGAGCCATCGTTGGTTAATGATCAGAGATGCAGATGTTGAATCATTAAAGTAGTTAGGACTGCATTTCAATTCAGTATAATCACACTCGTCAAACGAGGTGCCGATATTAGTAATAAAGAAGCCTTTGCAATTAAAATAAAGATTTAGTATAAAGTATTCTGGTTATTACTATACTATTTTAAACTATATTAAGCAGTAAAGTATCATTACCCTTACTCTGATAGTTATCGTATGTCACAATTTGAAGTAAAAATATTTTTTCAAAGTAACTGGTATTAACTAAAATTAACATCGGCAGGAATATCATATCATTTTGAATTTTCACGACACGAAAAAATACTAAACAGTTGACATACACATTTGACTAAATTTGGATATTTGATGAAGTCCCATGGTTAAATAAAACCTTTTAACGCATTTAGCCACCTCATTTCAGATATTTTATATTCTAAACAATTAAAGCATAAAAAGTGAAAATGTTCAGGAATACTATACAGAGATTCCTACGAAATTTCGATTTTGAATAAAGAATTCATCTCAACTGAAATTGATTTTGTATTCCTTAAGTTGTTAGTACGCAAACAGATTAGAAATTTGGTGCTTTAGAACTTATCCTTACAACAATATATCATTTTATTATAGTTTGTTTAAATCTCAACATTTATAATAAATTTAAATAGCTGATAAATTAATATATCAAAAATAAAACCGATTTTCAAATTATATGAACACTTTTGATATATTTTATTCAAGCTACATCAAATGTAAAATTTTATAAATTAAATTTTGTTTTGATAACAAGTTTATCAAACCTATAACTCCTTTTATATTTTAACTTGTTTCCTACAGATTACTTTTCACGCGTATATATTTTTTATCAAATAAATAAACCAAATTTATAAAGAGGTGATAAATTAGAGTTTATCAATTAAACAAAATTTATTTTTTTCAGTGTACGCTATCGGCTGTCCCTTTTGAATCAATGCCGCACCAAAACTCTTCATGCTCGTGTCTATTTGAATGGTACCATCCTCAGATGTTTCGTAGAATTTTAATACTAGTGTTGTAGAAAATGCATCTTTTTAATTTAACAAACGCTTTCTCGTCATTCCTAGTCCAAATCCACTCGACATCCTTGATTAAAAGATTTCTTAACGGTTCCGTTGAATCTGATAAATTTGGTACATTTTTGGATAAGTATGTGGTCAATCCTAACAGTCTCTGCAATTCTTTGATATTTTCTGGTCTTTTTATTCTCTTAATCGCTGCTGTTTTATCTGGATCTGCCGATAATCAATGCTCACTCAACATATCACCTAAGAATTTAACTTTAAATCCCGCATCTTCTATTTTCAATATTACTTGATTTGTGATATATTCTAATTTTTCGATAGTTGACGCATATATGAAAATATCGTCAATAGAACACTCCACGTTTTTGATATCTCCTACTATCTGACTCATTATGTCTTGAAAAACTTCCAGTGCAGATGCTAACATGCTAGCTTTTGAATTTTTGATACAATTTCGTCCACTGTTTTTAACGGGTGATATCGCCGCAAAATATTTTTAGTAACATCCGTTGGATCTAGACATACTCGCAATTTACCTTCATTTCTTACTACTACCATGGGTGACACGACTGGCCTTACTTATAGAGTTTTCGTTAAAACACCTATTTTCACCATATTATCGATTTCCACCTTAACCTTTTCTTTAATTGCTAATATGGTATTCTACGAACCGGTGTTATTTCAAATTTAGGATTTTTAATCAAGTCTATATCGTACTCGTAATTTTTTACACATCCTAATCCGTCGAATATTTTTGAATTCATTTTGAGCTCCTGTACTCTTAGAACTATCTTTTCACTTTCGTAAGCATGCTTACCTAATATTGGTATCACCTTAGCGTTTACTACTTTAAATATTAAACGTGATTTATTGCTTCTGATTTGACAATCCACTTCGACAACACAGTGCACTGTGCATCCGTGTCCAATTTGGCTTTAATATTTTTTTTTTTTTTTTAAATAAAAAGAAAGTATTAATCATCCAATGGATTTAATGTCCTTTAAAGGTCAATTAATACTCTCCTTTTCATTCACGAACTCACCCACCCATTCACCTACTCACACATTTTACAGTATATCACCTGTACGTTGGAAGCTCCATGTCAACCTGCACACTGACATGGACGGTGGGTCGGCGCTGAATTCTGCACTCCAACAGAGGGTGTTAGTTGTGTTTATTAACATCACCGATCGTAATCGATGAAGAAAATTCGCTTTACATCCTGCCTCTGGTGGGATTCGAGCCCAGTACCTCCCGGTCCAAGTGCCGAAGCTTTAACCACTGCGACACTTGTACGGTGATTATTAAATATTAAACTTGTTGATCCTTATTTCCTCAACCCAATTATCAGCATCGTCTTTTACAGTTTTAATACGATTTATAACTAATGTTTTAACGTCGATTTCCGACTAACTATCATTATCGAATTCATGTACCCTTATTATTGGACACATTTTTGCAAAATGCCCTCGATAACTACAACCTTTACATTTAACTTTGTATGCTGGGCAGCTTCTTTTGCCGTGAGTTCTCCTACATCTTTTACAATCAAATTTCTCGTTTTTATTTGCAACTGCACTTTTATTATTTATTCCGCTATTTACAAACTAAAAAACTACAAAACCAAGTTTTTTGAACTCAATTTAATCGACTACTGCCGTTTGTTTATTGTGTGCTACCGCTAATTGAATTGAAGTCATCTCGTAAGTTTTACATATTAAATTTTAATTTTAAGAGCAAATTGTAATCGTGTGATCATATAGACCAGTGTTTCTTAAACTTTTTCTACTCGCGGCCCACCAAATAATTCATAATTTTTTTGTGGCCCCCATTTTTTAATAATAATTTATATTTGTTAAATTATCTATAATAAATTTATTTTTTCATTATTCCTTTATTCTTTTTTATATAAAAAAAAAGTCGCTGTTGTCCGCGACTTCGTTCGTGTGGTTTTCAATTGGATGCGATAATATATTTAGTACAAATCCGGGCATCCATTGCAACGCCACACAAAGAAAGAAAGTTTTTTTGTAATAATTCTGTTTATTGAAGTCCTTTTGGATACACAATATTTTTTTTTTGTTTTTCCGTCAGGTATGTACACAAATAAGTAAGACGGTTTTCCGACAAGTGAGCATGTTACATATATGCTGTCCATGTGAGAAGAATGGATTTTCCAAATTTAGGTAACATATTTGTAGCGATTGTGCCTGTTCTTTATTGATGGTTACAAATCCGAGTCACACCGGAAACTGCAAATGTTTTAATGCAATGGCATATCTGTTTGAATCATTGGGATTAGTGGATACAGCATTTCGTCTGGCTTACAATCTTCCACTTAAAATTTTAGCTTTGACGATATTGTTCATCATATTTTCACTAAAACAAAGTAGTGGTAGATAGATATATCAGAGAAGAATGATAGCCGCCAATTTTCAATGTTAAAACGGCTATGTCCCTGGCAATTCACGTGTATTCAAGAATTCAGTTAGATAATTGACAACTTTGTCTTGATTCACTCCATTATCGTTGGACTTGAACGTTGTCATTCAATGATGTAATTGATGGCATTGGCATCATTGTTTTTGGCTACTAACTTAACATATGCACTGAGTAAAACATGATTTTCGAAAATTCTGTGCGATGTTCAGGAAAATTTTGTGAATCAATTCGTCTGTGGTTGCCGTGAGTTTAGAGAAGTTTGTTAGCAATGTGAAACATTGTATGGATTCTTAAATTGCTATTTCACCATTTTCAATATCTAACAATGGTTTTGCGAAACGTAGTGGATGCATTATGTTGTTGTTGAATACGTATCGCCATACAATTGGTGATTTGGCAAATGCATTAAGTTCATCAGTGGCTGTTGAACGTGTTATAACTGGTAAAGTTTTTCAAAAATCATCCGATAATAAAATAAATGCGCCACCGAAGAGCTCATAATTTCCTTTCAAATGTTTGAGTGTTCCATGAAGCGCTTCCAATGCTTTTTTGTGCGCCGATGGCAGTTTCCGTGCTGAATGTGCTATTCGACCACTATTCAAAAAAGTAAATTCTAGATGACGCGATTGAGAGTGCAATATCTTTTCGTGATCGTATAGTTGCCAAAATAAACGAAATTATAAAAGTACTGCTTGTGACTCCGGGCGCATCTAGGAAATACAATCCGTCACTTTATGGCTTGTAATAACATGCATAATTCTAAAATAAGCTAAGCGTTGTTCTGAAACAAGGTTCTGTAGATTAGTTTGAACAAATGTATCCAATTCTTTGACATGAAAATATCTTTCTTGTTGCAAATCACAAATGGAAATGTCGTTTGCAAATCCACTTGGCCCAGTCATTCTGAATTGAATCAGTGCTTCGATAGTGATTGCCTCATTTTACTCAAACGTGTAAAATGATGCAATCACAATTGATTAGGAATCGTATTTGCTGTGGTTGAGAAGTGCCCCAGTATGCATTGTTTTCAAGATGATTTAATTCTCGTCAAGCTAATTCACGATAAGTGGCACATACTTGACCGTTAAGAGTTCCCAATTCTTGGTAAGGCGTCGGTTTACGTGCATTTATTACAGTGTGGGTGTGTAATACGACGTTTGAATATAAATTGGGATATATCAATTTACTGTTTTACCTTGTTTGTGACGTTGAAACATTTTCGCTGATGCATTCCATGTGTTTACTACACTTGGCACTTTAAAGTAAAAACGCGTCTTTGTAAACATATCAAGTGATTTGTCTTCTCTAACTACATCTTCGTAGTCATCAGCTGGCATTGTTCAAAGGCAGTTCTAACCAATCGAATTAATTTTTTGTGTTGATCGAATAAAAATTGTAAACTATACCAATTTCTAGTTTGAAATAGATTTGAACAAATTTGTAATTTTCGTTCGGCGGTGGTAGTAGTGATATATTTGCCGTTGCAAATTCCTTGAATGTTGGCATGTATTTCTTGCGCACGATGCTTGCTATTGACATTTAGAAACACTAATCGATAATGACATTTAGAAACACTAATTGCACTTGCTTATATTTACCAAGAAATGTTTCGATTGGCCTGTACTACCTGATACCAACGTTGATAATGGTTCGAGTAGTGAATGTAATTCTGGTAATTTCACATTTCCTACTGCGCAGCACATTCCATGAGTTTGAATTTTGTCAGGTTTCCCGTTGCTTGTCTGTAATAGACCGCGAGTTCATACGACGGATAAAAATCTCTTCCATTTTTCTTTCCCATCGTTTTAGCCTATTATATCACGTAAATTAGACAACAGACACAGTCTGCCAACACAAAAAAGTTGATAAAATTGAAAAAAATATCTGGAACTGAAAAATCCGAGATTTTTATCCGTCGTATGATCCGGCAGTAAAGTTTTGCTTATTGTTTGGCAAACATAATTGATTTGACAGCTACGGCAATGCTTTGGGCGACTTCGAGCCCATCAATACTTTAATTTGATTTAAAATCTAATAAAAAATTACTTTTTCAATAAAATAAGTTTTTCGTTATTTTGGAGGACTGCGGTTGGTGATTGAGCTGTCGCTCTCCATATTTCCAAAATCGACTAGGATATTGTTTTGATTTTTTGTATATAGCTAGTAAACAAAATTCAGATAAAGAAAAGCAGCAATTGTCTGTTTTAGTAAACAGAATAATAATTTTCTAAAATAAATCAAAATAAAATCTGTTTAACTTGAGTGCGGTACTGAATATAATTGCAACGATTACACACACACCATAGATTGTGTCTTGGTTATCACAATACTACTAATTTAAATGATGATGGGCTCTGTTTAATCGAGTCGGAATATCGCATTCTAATGTATCGGATTGCACTTAACGATTTTATATTAATATTGATAGTCAGAATGATTATAAATCGAACAACGCATTTCAGGCAATTCACGAACACCTGGATTCAGGGGGCCTACCCCTTCATAAATATTAGAAAACCTGCTCATTTTATTATAAATTCCCTATGAAAAAATTGGATCACGTTGGATAAATGTTGTGGAAACTTAGGAGGGTTCCTTGATTCAGCGGACGGGCCCCTCGGATTCGAACATGTCACTAATTTCATATAATTCCTTTCCTCATCCAGTACATACAACTTATACATGGTAAAAATTTCATGACGATAGGGCGAGTGGCTGAAACACCCTTTCGGAACAAACAGACACTTTTGGGAAAAAATTATTTTGGAGCACTTAGGCCCAGGGGCCCCTTTAAAAATATTTCGAAAACCTGCTCATTTTGATATAAAATACCTATGCTATTTTAGAATTCGATTGGATGAATGGCGTGGAGATTTATAAGCAGGGATGATCCATGGGATGGACGCCTTAAATTCAAGCATTCCACTAATTTTATATAAACCATTTTCTAAACTTATTCCTGTGGAAAAACTTATAACATACAACAGATCTATAACACAATCAATTAATTTGTATGCCGAAAATGACATCCATATCCGCATTGTAGACGCAATTAGTATGATTAGGTGTTAAAATCCACCATCTTGACTTGCGAAAAACAAAACTCAATTACGTAATTAGTACCCTGAAAATGATATCCATGTCAGCATTATTGACGTAAATAGTAAGTAGGTATATCAAAATTGACAGCCCCCTCCACCACACTTTGTGAAAAACAAAATGTGAGTACAGTAATCTGTATCTCCGAAATTGACACTTACATTAGCGTTGATAGTATAGGTAGACACCAAAAATTACCCCGCTTCCCATCTCGAATTCAGAAAAACAAAAGTCGGTAAAAATAATCAGTACCACAAAAACCCCGAAAAGGACACTCATATCGGTATTATCGGCGTAGAAACTAGTTAGGGACTAAAACAATACGGTCGCCCTCTCCTTTCATCACGACTTGCAAAAAACAAGCCAGTAACTTAATCAGTACCCGGGAAACCCCAAAAATGAGACTCATGTCAGATATTAGTATAGGTACTATAGACACCGCCCCAAGAAAATTTCTCCATCTCGGATCTTAGAACGAATGCCATATTCCTAATTAGCACTCGAAAATCGAAAACCACAAAAAGGACCTCATTGGAGAAAACCAGAATCACGGGCTGAATTTTTGTTGAAAAACAGGTTCTTGTCAAAAATCGTCGTTTCCGCTTAAAGTTTGAAAACCTCATTTGGACCTGTATCATTGCAAAATTAATTTAAAATCTTTTGTTCTTAGTAGTTTCTCTTGTAAATGATACACCTTTCAATATAATTGCAAAAAACGAAAAAGCTTCTATGAAAGCGCCACTTCCGGTGGACCGTTTCGACCAACGGCAAAAAACCGACAAATACAGAATCACTCCTCACGACCCATAGATAACATATGTACATTTTTATTGAAATCGGTACAGTAGCTCTTGAGTTAATCGATCGAAAATGATCATATGGAAGCTGCAACTTTCTGTGAACTATTTTCAACTCAAACACTTTTCATCACCCATAGAACATATACACAAATTATTATCATCGGCGCAGCAGTTCTTGAGTTTTAATGTTACAAACACACACATCAAGACCTAATAAATATAAAAAATTACTATGGTCAGAATGTGCATTGCGTTATGGTCAGAATGTGCATTGCGAAGTGACGGGAGCGCAGAGCCCGATTGATACCGGTCCTATATACTCTCGCTTCTATCGATTTTTAAATTCCTATAAACTGAAATTAAATTTGACTTTCACCCGCCTGATATAACCCGATCCTTAACTCCTGTTTTGTACCATATCGAGTTTTGTAATATCGCGTTTTGAAATATCGCGTTTTATACCAATATCGCATTTTGATAATTCGCGTTTTAAAATATCGCCTTTCAAATTGAACCCATTATTTCTATTTTAAATTTCATACTTCACAATTTGGTATTACGGTTTGCATTGCATTTATTTCTTTTGTATTAACAAAGTTGTATTTAGGAAGAAATAAGAAAGTAACAAAAAAAAGTAAGAAAACTTTATTTTTCTTATTTCACTTTTCAATACGATATTCAGTTAAAAATCAATTTTTTTTATTATATGCTGAAAGAAAATTTGCAAATTTTGGCGGCCCCCGGCAAACTTCTTACGGACCCCCTGGGGGCCGCGGCCTCCCTGTTAAGAATCACTGATATAGACCATCAAATGTCAACCCTTTATAAAGCTTATTTGCCATAATGTACTTGTGCACTAATATATTAGAGTTAAGCTGTAAGTCGTGTAAGGTTTATTGAAATAATTGAAAATTATTTTTAACTAAAACTGACTGAATTGAAAATAATTTGTAATATTTTTATTTAAATCTGAATAAATATTTTGATATACTATACAAATTTTGTATTATTTTGAGGCGTGCTTATTTATTTATCGTAATCGCGCCCATATTAATCTGAACTTCAAACTTCCATTAAAATTATCCAGTCAATATAAATGTATCTGTTCTCTAACATCGCATCTTGATTTATTTTGTTAGCTCTGGATTAGAGTATCTTCATCATTTTGTGTATATATCAAAGCAATAATTACGATCACTTAATTTTATGTGGCTTATTCAAAAAAAAAATGTTATTTCACATTTACCGAGTAAATTATACTATCAAAGTGCAAAATGTTAATTGCAATTTATAATTGACAGTAACGTGAATCAATTTAGGCAAAATAGTCTAAGTGAAACGATAAGGATTGTTTTTTTAATAGCCATGAACTTTGTGATGTCTGTTGAACATTTCGTTCCTCACTATGAACCCATAATAAAAAAAGCTCATCGTGTGCAACTGCTAATAGAATCGGAGGAAATAGATACCGAGGGATAATCCTGTGATCATTTGGAGACTCGTTTGTAGAAACACGGATTTCAAAGATAGTCTGAACAGCACAGGATTCAGAATTTGCCGAAGAGTGCTGTGCAATCAAATAAACAAAGGTGAGTGTTAATAACAGAGACCTGGCATCACTGCACACTTTTTTGAATCAAACGAAGCAATCATCCATTAGTTATGCTTCATAATTTCAGTTCACTCTACTAGTATTTTACTGAAGTCATCGAGACACATTACACGAAGTAGTAAACCCAATAGCATTAAGCCGAGAAACACCACATTCACCAGTGTTTATGGTGCCACTTTAATATTAGAACATCTTAACAACTGATGTCTTATCTACCTAGTTCTTGGCGAAAAATAATGTGCTGGATATAGTGGCCACACATAGTATAGATGTGATTAATTTATAAATAAGTTGGCATTGACTATAAGTCTATCAAACAGTGGTGCATCTTGCCTGCCCTAAAAATATATTAGCAACAAATTGAGCCATGTAATATATTAGTGACTAAACTTTATAATCACGAAGAAAATCAAATAAAAATCCGTTAATGCGACTGTGTGTGTGTTTGTGTTCCTAGAGCTAGACAAAAAAGTTATCTCGCATATTAGCAAAAATAATAAAAGCATCAAAGTGGTCTGAGTCATAAAAAAGGGTGGATAAACTTTTACTACAGGCAAGCAGCGCTACAACAGAAAAACGGGGCAGTTTATTTTTATTTCGTGTGGATCAATAAAAAGATATAAATACTCGTAAGTAATAAAATATAGATAACATAAAATAGATAAAAAATAAAAATTATAACATCGTCAACGGCACAAAGCCAAAATAATCTAATAAACCCAATTTCCTTACAGCTATAAATATTCTCTCATATTCCAAAATAAAGCATAAATTTCCACACACACACTGAAAACTACTTCTTGAAAGTACACACAACAAAAACAAATACAACAAAAAAACTTTTCCACTCAATAAAATGAAATAAATTGGAAAAGCTTGCATATACTATCTCTAAAGTACAACAACAATTGAAGTTTTCTTGTGTGTGCGGTGTGCCCATAGTACAAGAGGTATTGGAGTTTTAGTTTTTTATTTGTTTGCTGTATACACATTAAGTTTTATTTAAGAGCGGTAAAGTTAATTGAAGTGGTTTACGCGATTCGTTTAATTATTATGAAAAGCCTCACGTAGCTTGTGTAGTTACTTAATTTTGTTACGTGTTTAACTTTGGATTATTTACTGGCGACATAAATTATAGAATTTCGTGTGCGAGTTTACGGTATTTATTTAGCCCGCAGCCATTTTATACGAGTGAAAACCGAAATCATAAAATAAATTTATATATGTGGATTGGTTTAACTATTAGTCTATTCTATATACCTAACCCCATTCTAATTTATAGTTTTTGTTTGATTGTTGAACTAACTTTATTTGTATACTACTAGTTTTTTGTAATCAAGAGAAGTAAAAGTCAACAGAAAGCTTTTGATTTGTTTTCCTATATATATTGTATATACATAAAACTAAAAATGTATATGGAGAAATTTACCTACACGTGATATTATATGAATTTTGTGCGGTTGGCAGTTGTGGTGAAATTTCGAAATGGTTGAAGAAGGATTTTTTATGGAAATTTCTTAAAATATACAAACACGGATTCATTCATTATGGTGGCAGTTTGAAGATAGGTATTCCGAAATAGTCGAAGAAAAGCAAAATTTGAAGCACTTTTATACAAAAATAGATTGTTCGATACGATAGTGGCACGATACAAAAAGAAATTCATAACCGAATTGACGATTCAAAGTCAAAAACAAGACAATGGATGCTCTAGAATTAGTTGAATTCCTAGTTTTTGATGGTTTTCGAAAGTTGAACTTGCAACATTTGCTAATTGCGACATTTTGTAGTTGCAAGATTAATAGAAAAAACAATATTTGGTTAATGCCACATTTTGAAATGCAATAACACTGTGTTTGAATTGCAAACATTTTTTTCGTGACAAGCTGGGCACCCAGGGGGTAAACCTAATTCGAGTATGCTGAATTCAACGGTGCTAGTCCGATTTTAAAGTTAGTCCCCATTTTTAAGATATCGCATTCGACATGTTTTGGCCCTGAGTCAAAATATATCCTCATTTTCACGTTGATAGCTCTTGAACCATTAAGATTTTTGTTATACTTTCTTCAGCAAAGTTGTTGCGCAGGTCAACCAGACCAACAACTTTGCAGAACATATCAAGACCGAAAAACCACATCTAATTTTTTTTTTGCTTTTCATTTTGACGAAAAACAATGTTTTTATCATTTTTAATCATTTTGTTGAATTTAGAAAAAGTTATATCGATTCAGTTGATTTTATGGTGGTTTTTCCTAAAAAAAAAATTCCTAAAAAATTAACATTTTTCTTCTCTTTGACAAAACAATGGCGTGCCGTTGCGATAGTGAATAAAAATCCTGGATTTTTCCATCCCATCATTTTAACCAATTAATGGGTGGGGCAAAAGTCCCGCTACCATTTCGATTGCCTATAACTTTGTTCAACAAAAAAATAGGTAAGTTTAGTTTGCATAAAAAGTTTATTTGGTCTTTACATTTTCTTTTTGTTATGATTGGAAAATTATATCGGCTAAATGGTGACCGCAATTCGCTATGCAACTTTCGGCTCTTTTCGAGGCATTTTTCTAGATATCCTGCAACATCTCAGGCTGAATTTCTTCAATTTCGTGACGAATATTGTCCTTCAGATGTTGAATCATTTGGGGCTTATTTACATAAACTTTTGATTTTAAAAAACCCCATAAGAAAAAGTCTAGTGCTGTTAAATCCGGAGATCTGGCTGGCCATGCTAAATCGCCATTTCGCGAAATTAGTCTTCGTGGAAAAACGTCATTCAATAATTGAATTGTTGAATGGGCTGTGTGTGCTGTGGCCCCTTTTTGCTGAAACCACATGTCCTCGAGACCTTGCTATTCCATTTCAGGCACAAGAAAATTTCGGATCATGTCTTGGTACCGTTCAGCAGTAACAGTAACTTCAACACCTCGATCATTTTCAAAATAATAGGGACCAATAATGTTTCCAGCATGAATACCACACCATACAGTTGTTTTTAGTGGATGCAATGATGTTTCATGAATTAATTGAGGATTGTGTGTTCCCCAAAACCGACTGTTCTGTTTAATGACGTGGCCACTGAGAAGAAAATGGGCTTCATCGCTCATTATCAATTTAGACGAAAAATTTCCAATTTCATCAGACAGCCTTAGGATTGGATTAGTGTACTCAACTCGTTGATCATGATCTCTCGGTAGAAATTTATGAACTAATTGAATTTTGTTACGGGATCATTTTCTAATCAATTTTCAAAATTTGCCTTAAACTGCGTGCAGAAATGTGTAACTGGGAACCACGTCTCCGAATTACGAGATATCCGTTGTCTTCCAGAACGAGATCTGTCTGCTGTTGTACCGTACTGTCGAAAATTCGCATGTAAACGATAAATTGTGGTTTTGTGAGGCACTGAACGATTAGGATATTTTTACGAAATTTCCACTGAGTGGTAATAATGGAACAATTATTTTTAATAAATATTGTCACTATTTCTGCGGGTTCTTGTGGCGTAACTTTATCCATTATAAAATTTGGGCGTCTACGCAACACAATGGTTAAAGCGAAACTGAGCTAAACGTCACATAACTAAGATAGCGCGCAATCAAAATGGTAGCGGGACTTTTGCCCCACCCGTTACATCGCGTAAATTCTACACGTAAATTAAGAAACATCTGCATCAATATATCAACCATCAAATGTCACGCCATTCAATCACAGAATCATACGACAGATAAAAATCTGAAATTTTTCTATCCCAGATTATTTTTCAGTTTTTTCAACTTTTTTGTATGCAAAGTGGCGTGTCTGTTGTATAATTTACGTGATGTAATTGGTTAAAACGATGGGATGGAAAAATCCAGGATTTTTATCCACTATTGCAGCGCCACGCCATTGTTTTGTCAAAGAGAAGAAAAATGTTAATTTTTTAGGAATTTTTTTTTTAGGAAAAACCACCATAAAATCAACTGAATCGATTTAACTTTTTCTAAATTCAACAAAATGATTAAAAATGATAAAAACATTGTTTTTCGTCAAAATGAAAAGCAAAAAAAAAAATTAGATGTGGTTTTTCGGTCTTGATATGTTCTGCAAAGTTGTTGGTCTGGTTGACCTGCGCAACAACTTTGCTGAAGAAAGCATAACGAAAATCTTAATGGTTCAAGAACTATCAACGTGAAAATGAGGGTATATTTTCCTCAGAGCCAAAACATGTCGAATGCGATATCTCAAAAATGGGGACTAACTTTAAAATGGGACTAGCACCACTGAACTCAGCGTACTCGAAAAAGGTTTACCTCCTGGGTGCCCAGCTTGTCACAGTTTTCAACTAGCACAGTTTAATTGTAAAGGGTGACGGCTTCGACTGCAACTGGCACACGATCGATTGAGACATGGCCCAGTTCCATTCCTAATGACAATATTCCAGAACTTTATCAAAATTTTCAACGTAATCGGTTAAGACACGGCCATCCCTATCCGTATTTTTCCAGAACTGTATCAAAAACGCATTTTTTGAATGCCATTTAGTAACCTACATGTAAAATTTCAACTAAATCGGTTTAAAAAATGGCCTAGTTCCATAGCGATTGCCATATTTCAGAACTTTATCAAAGAATCATTTTAGAAATCCATTTCCATCGCAAGTATCGAATTTCAACAAAATCTGCTTTAAGAAATGGGAAATTTTCATTCCGATTAGCAATTTTCTGGAACTACATATATCATAAACTGATTTTTAAATTAAATGCTCGATTCAAAAAATCCCTTTTAGACATTGAGTGTAAAAATTACAAAAAAGTTATTTTTCCTGTCGGTATGATGAGGTTTTTCGGTCATTTCGGGTGATTTTAATTTTGATATTTCTCAAGAGTCTTTTTTTTCTCGTAGCTATTTGAATATCTCAAATAGCATTAACCTTTCGGTTTATAATACTGTAGAGCTCACTTACTCTTGCGCTACTGCAAGTGGTGGTTCATTTTCGCTCATTGATCACGTCGTTGCTTCTGCTGATAATTCCATTTGTTTTTTCAATCAATTGTCTCTTGGTATTGGTTCTCACCATGATCTTCTTGTTTTTTCTGTTAATTATTACTCTCGACCTAGACCTAAAAGTTTCAGCTTTAGGGATTTTTCTAAAATTGATGAATCTCACCTTTCATCAACTTGTGGCTCTATTTGTTGGGATAATATTTTTTCTCTCTCTACTTCTACTGACCAAATTGACTATTTTAATTCCTCTATTAACTATGTATTTTATAATTGCGTTCCTTTCACTACTATTTATTTTAGACCTAGATCCCCCCTTTGGATGACTCAAGAGATTTTGTGTGCTATTTCTGTTCGTTTTTCCAAATATCGTCTTTGGCAAATTAGCCCTAATTCTTTGTCTTATCTAGCTTATAAGGAATCTCGAAATAGAGTGGTAGGTTTAATTCGTATCGCTAAGCAAAATTTTTTCAAGGATAAGTTAGATCCCTCATTTCCCTCTAAGATATTTTGGCGCGAAGATTTTAACCTTTATCTAATTAACTCTAGTCACACTTATGATATTTCCATTATTGATTTAGTGTCCGTCGAACCCCTTAATTCTTTTTCGTTTACAAATATATCTACTGTTGATTTGCATTCTGCTATTTGGGAAGTTAAATCGCAATCCATTGGTCTAGATATGGTTAGTGTGAAATTAGTTAAGCGCATTTTTCCTTTTGTATCAAGGTATTTGTTACATATTTACAATTTTATTTTAACGACCTCTTCATATCCTGCTCAGTGGAAGATGAGTAAAATTATTCCTATTCCTAAAATTAGTAATCCTTCTGAGCTTTCCCATTTCCGCCCTATTAGCATTTTAAGTTCTCTATCCAAGGCATTTGAATTGGTAGTAAAAAACCAAATTCAATCTCATATTGATAGCTTTAATTTGCTTAGCCTTTTTCAATCAGGTTTTAGAAGGTTTCACGGTACTACCACTGCTTTATTTAATGTTTGTGATGATATTCGTCGTAGTATGAGTAAAAGAGAAATGACTTGCCTTACTCTGTTAGATTTTTCTAAAGCGTTTGATTCGATTAATCATCAAATTTTGTTTAATAAGCTTATTTCAAACTTTAATTTTGTCTCTCTCTGCTGCTAAATTAATTTTAGACTATATTTCGGGTCGCTTTCAGGCAGTCTTTTATGACAATTCTTTTTCTGACTTCTTACCTGTCTTTTCTGGCGTTCCTCAGGGGTCGGTTCTTGGCCCTTTACTATTCTCAATGTATTTTAATGACATTGCATGTTCCATTCGTCATTCTTCTTTTCATATATTTGCTGATGATGTCCAAATATATAGGAGTAGTCGCCTAGATAATGATTCCATTCACTCTAATATTTCTTTAATTAACGATTATTTGGAAAGAATTTATAGTTGGCCATTATATAACCGACTCGCTCTTAATGCTAGTAAATCCCAGTCTATTATAATCTATAAAAAATCTTTAAATACTTCCTCTTTTTCTAGAATTTTTCTCGGTGATTGTTTAATTCCATTCTCTAATACAGTTAGAAATTTAGGGTTAATTTTTAATAAAACTCTTACTTGGGGTGATCATTTAGTTAAGGTGAGTAAAACGGTTTTTGGAATGCTTAGTTGTTTGTATAAGGTTGTAGGGCTCGCCGATAGTAGTTTTAAAAAGCGTATGTTCCTCTCGTATTTTCTTCCACATTTTCTTTATGGTGACGTTGTTTTGTTTGGAATGCTTCAGGATAATATGAATGTTCTCCAAAGATGTTTCAATGCTTGTACTCGTTTCATTTTTAGTATTAGGAAATATGATCACATTTCTCCCTTCTTAAATTTGACACTTAGCTGTAGTTTGGTTAACTTCTATGAACTTCGTGTGTGTCTTTTTATTTTTAAGCTTCTCAGATCAAAGCAACCTCCCTATTTATTTAACAAGTTATTGTTCAGTAGGTCCCATTCTTCTAATTTACGTTTACTTCCCCCTATAACTCTGTGTAGGTCTTTAAATACATCCTTTTCTGTTAGGGGTATTTCTCTTTGGAACTCTATTCCACTAGAAATTAAGAGGTCAGCGTCGGCTTAATCTTTTAAAGCGGATTATTTAGCGTGGCGCGCTTGAATGATAATACATGTAGTACTATTTTTGTAATAATTTTTTTCATGTGTATTATTTTTGTATTAGTATGTAAGTATTCACTTCTTGCAGGGTTCTCTGTAACAAATGAGCTTGAGCTCAATACGGAGGGTACTATCATGGAGTGGATTTGTTTTTTGAAAAAATCGGAGGTTTTTATGCCTAATGGAAGTATTTATTTTTTTATTTTTTTTTTTGGTGGTTGTTGTTCTTCATTTATATTGCTTCCATATGTGCTTTTCCTTTACCAAAATTGTAATGCCAATGAACAAATAAATAAATAAATAAATAAATTTTGTCAAAAAATCCTTTGGGAGTCCCATTTTCCCAAATGTCAAATTTTAAAAATTCAAACCGGAATTTCCTAAAAATCGGGATTTTTTTATACAAAACCGAAAACCGGGAGGGACATCCACATTAACAATAGGTAAATCATTAAAATGAATCAATCATGTAATTTTAAGGAAATCGAACGAGGTTATGTTGATGGAATTGGTTAATTAGCCAATGATCTTGTTGGGGTTTTAGATAGTCGCTCTGCGGCCGACTATGATGAACAAATATGTTCAAAATAATATAGAGTACATTAACAAGTTCAAAATAATGTAGAGTACATGATGAGCCTAATATAAAAAAACAATAATTTGTGATATAACACTACTGCCATCTTTATATTGAGGTCGGAAACTTTTCCAACAACACCGTAATCTGCACCTGGATGAGTTTGCTACAACCTTGCCTTAATCAAATGATGCTACTGGTAAATTTATTTTCCCTACTGATACGTTTTCGACGATCGCCAGATTTTCAGTCTTGTTGTGTATACGCGTACTAGCACTTCAAATATTTATAAGACGTAGTAAGTTAGTGTTAAAGTTGAAAGTTTTTTATTTATTAATTAAACAGTATATTAATTAGATTGAGGTTTTACATAAATTATGTTTTTAATTTTAGTTAAGACTACTTTCCTTACAATAAAATTAATGAATATTGTCCAAAAGTTCTTTCTCGACTGACTGGCTTTGGTTTGTTATATTTTTATATCTGTTCAAGCAAGGAACTGTAGTTGTATCTCTATCAATTATTGAATCATCTGTTTACACAGTATATAATAAAATTATACATAAATATTTCTGTATATAATAAAGAATAATACCAATATACAATTACAAGAGTATATAAAATATTTATATAAGTTATTCTATGAATACAACAAAATAACATTTCAGCGCTGCACAAGCCATGTTAGCAATTGTGCAACACAACAGTCCTCCCCCAAAAGTTATAAATTATGAAGTAATTTATACAATACATTTATTTATAAATAAGGTAATTCAAAATTTTAAAATTAAATATAAAGATAAATAGAAAAATCAACTTAATAATTAAATATCAAATACACCAGAAGATATTCAATTCAAAAATAGAGAGTTTTTTTTTTTTTTTTTTTTATTTTTTTCCGGTAAATATGAATTTAGGTAGTAGAACAATGATAATGATAAACTAGGTTTAATTATTTAATTATCCGATAAAATGTTTTAATCTGTTGTTGTGTACTGTTTTGACTTGTCGATTTACTATAATTTGAGTGTTTTCAGGAGAAATGACTTTAATTACCTCGTATGGTCCAAACCATGGTGGGTCGAATTTTGTTTTTGACTTTAACTCGTTCGTTAACAAAACTTTATCACCTATATTAAACGTTTTGGATGAGCAAGATTTGTCGTAGGTTAGGTTAGGTTAGGTAAGTGTGGCTGCTATCGCACACTTAGGCCAATAATGGCCCATTGTGATACCACAGGATCCAATCTCCCCTTACTCCCGCTGAAACCAACCAGAGCTACTGATGTAGCGTAAAATATCTCGCACCCTACAGTCCGCGAGTTCAGAAAGGCTGTCCATGTTGTACACACCCAAGTACTTACGTCTTTTGTATGATAGTGCCGGACATGAGCATAGGAAGTGAACTAGCGTCTCTTCCTCCTCTTCGTCCATACAACTTCTACAAAAGTCATTCGTCTCTAGACCCAGCCTCCTCGCATGTTCCCCAAAAAGGCAGTGTCCTGTTAGTATCCCTACGACCAATCCTAAATCTCGTTTTCCCAGGGATACAAGTGCCTTGGAGCGCCGCAGGTCCAGTTTTGGCCAAACCTGTTTTGCTACCCTGCACGTGAGAGTGTTGGTCCACCTCTCATCTGTTAAGGCGATTGCCTTTTTACTGAGCGTCAATTTGAGCGCTGCTATAGGCCTCCCCAGACATGCCCTTTCCGGTTGCATCTGGAGAGTCGTACCGTACCTAGCTAGTTCGTCTGCCCTGCAGTTTCCCGTGACGTCCGAGTGACCAGGGACCCAGATCATCTGGATACTGAAATACTCGCTCATCTCATTAAGAGATGATCGGCAATCCAGCGCCACCCGTGACTTCAGAGAAACCGCCTCTAGCGACCTGAGTGCCGCTTGACTGTCCACATAAATCACGATATCCCTAACAGATACCACGTTATGCTTCAACCATGTCACGACTTCCCCAATCGCCACCACTTCAGCCTGGTACACGCTGCAGTAGTCAGGGAGACGAACAGAAATATTAACATTGAGCTTCTCACAGAAGACTCCAGCTCCTACTTTGCCGTCTAGCTTAGAGCCGTCCGTGAAAAATGTCAGTGCTTCGTTTTCCTGTATTGATCCATTCCTCCAGGATTCCCTAGAAGGACAGATGATCCGGAAACCTATATCGAAGCACAACGTTGGTTTAATATAATCTAGATTCACCAGTTCTTCCCTTAGTGATCTAACTATCGTCGAGTGTCCCACCTGAAGAGACTTCCACTGAGAGACAGCCGAGAGCCTTGTAGCCACATTGGCTGCCATCTGCTTACCAAAAAACTCGATTGGAATAAGGTGGAACATAACCTCTAAAGCGCGTGTAGGTGTTGTCCTAAGCGCCCCGCTTATAAGCATACAGGCCGTTCTTTGTACCTTCTCCAACATCCTTATGTAGGTTACCTTTTCCAGAGCTGGCCACCACACGCCCACCCCGTACATCAGCACAGGCCTTACCACTGCGGTATAGAGCCAGTGTACCAGCTCTGGTTTCAAACCCCATTTCTTCCCTATTGCGTTTCTACACGAGTAAATGGCTACATTAGCCTTATTCACCCTTTCTACAATGTTAGGCTTCCAGCTGAGGTTACTGTCCAAGATTATGCCCAAACATCTCGCTCTGTCAGCAAAAGCCAGTCTAATGCCGTTCACAGTAGGAGGGCTAACTACCGGAATTTTATATTTCTTAGTAAATAGTACCAGCTCTGTCTTGGACGGGTTGATCCTTAATTCGCATTTGCCGGCCCATTTCGCAACGGTCAGGAGTGCATTCTGCATAGCATCCCTAATCGTATCCAGATATTTGCCTGAGACAGCTATCGCTACATCATCTGCATACGCTACAACCCCCATCCCCTCTTTCTCCAGTTCCAACAGCAACCCATTCACCACTGCACTCCAAAGAAAGGGGGACATTACTCCTCCCTGCGGAGTTCCTCTAACAACCCGCCTTCTAATGGTGGACTCTCCCAGTTCCGAGATAATAATCCTGCTTATCAGCATCTGATTTATCAACCTAATTATAGGATAATCCACCTTCAAAAATGACAATCCTTCCATGATCGCCTCCGTTTTTACATTATTAAAGGCGCCCTCAATGTCGAGAAATGCTACCATACAGAACTCTTGCGAGTAAATTGACTTCTCAATCATGCGTACTAGATCGTGCAGAACTGTGTCCACCGACTTTCCCTTACAGTATGCATGCTGAGACATTGCCCAATTCCTCGGATCAACTTTTGTTCGAATAAATACGTCTATCAATCTTTCCAAGGTTTTCAACAGAAAGGATGATAGAGTTATAGGCCTCAGGTCCTTTGGATAAGCCTGTGAACTTTTTCCCGATTTCAGGATAAAAACCACTCTGACCTCCGTCCATTTCCTGGGAATATAGACCAATTGCAGACATCCCCTGAAGATAACCTCCAGCCAGAGGAGGATGACTGCAGAGTTCCTTTGGATCTCTGCTGGTATAATCCGATCCGGGCCCGCCGATTTATAAGGCTTAAAACCGTTCAGTGCCCACAGGATTCGTTTCCTGTCCACGATGCTATCCACATCTGTTGAACGTGTTCCTCGATGAGCTCCAGGCTCCATCGAGTCGTCAATGCTTCCCGGAAAATGGGTCTCAATGAGAAGCTCCAATGATTCCGCACTTGAAGCTGTCCATAACCCGTCCGGCCTAATTAAGTAACTAGGACTGGTTGGGTTAGTAGATAGAATTTTCCTTAGGCGAGAAGTCTCGGAGACCTCCTCCATTCTACAACAGAAGAGTCTCCAAGACCCCCTTTGTGCTCTCCTCAACTCTTTTTTGTATTTTCTCAGGTCTTCCTTAAAGGAATCCAAATCTCGATTTTCCCTGGTGTTCTTAGCCTTATTAAAGGCTGTCCTACACGCTCTCCGATAGATTTCCAACCCCGCCGTCCACCATGTCGGTTTCTGCCTGCCCCTAGGCTTTATTAGGGGGCACGCAGCATTAAATGAAAGATTGCATGCATTTGTGACAAAATCAACCATGCCATCTAATTCCTCTACTGTCGCCGGAAATCCAGGAACCTCCAGCGGCAATAGTTCCTTCAACACCTCCCCATATTTGTTCCAGTTTGTCCTTCTGGGATTCCTGAAGGCTTTCCGGGCAACAGGTTTGATGTTGAGGTTATATGTAATATATCGGTGATCCGAGAATGAGTGCTCTTTCGCCACTCTCCACCCACTGATCATATCAAAAATTGTTTCTGACGCACAGGTTACATCTAGAACCTCCTGTCGATTTCTAACAATGAATGTTGGCTCACACCCAATATTGCAAACTACAAGGTTAGTATTTAATAAGTAATCAAAAAATAACTCACCCCTCTCATTAATGTCTGTGCTTCCCCAGATTGTGTGATGCGCGTTTGCATCACATCCAAGTATCACACCTACCTTTTTCTGACCTGCTTCCCGGATCAGTTCCCCCAGGTTATCCGGTGGAACCTCCTTCTCGCGATCCATGTAGGCTGAGGCTAGTCATAGTTTTTCACAGCCTACCTCAGCGCTCACCGCCGTAACGTCCCCGCTACTAAATTGTGGAAGAAGAAAAATATTCAAATTATTTTTCGCTAAGATACACGATCTGATCTTTTCAGAGTTGCTTGAGTATAATAATTTATACCCTTTCATTCCAAGGCCACAGATCCTGTTATTATTAATCCAAGGTTCTTGGATTAACACCAAGTCCTCATCTGACTTAGTCAGTCTGAGCACGAGAGCTGCCGAGGCAGCCTTCGTGTGGTGCAGGTTTATTTGTACAATGCTAACCATTGTAATCTACCTTACTCACCACTTCATGCACTCCCTGCATCAGGATAGTATCATTTGGCTCGTTGGTTTGGTCGCAAACCCCCTCTCGTCGTGTGTTCGACGGGTTGCCCCCATCGGACTTCAGAGAGAGGAGGCTGCCTCCCATCACCAACTTCACTTCGTCCGAAATATCGGAACGGCTACTCTGGTCAGCCTCAGCCCGCTTGACCGTTTCCTGCCGGGTCCGTTCTACGTCGCCCCCAGGCTGGTCTTCCGCGCCCTTATCGGCCTCGTCTTTCCTATAAACTTTAAGAGTGATCGACCCGAAACCGAAGTTGATCACTCCCTTAGATCTAGCAAAGGAAACCAAGGATTCCTATTGATCAGCATGATTGCCAATCTAAAGCCCCCCTTGGCCTCCTCCTGCTTCACAATCCTCCATCCTTCCGTTGGAAGATCGGGATTACTGGCCCGGATAATCTCAATTATCTCCTCTGGCTTATCCGGCTCGGCTGGTAACCAGACGCGTGCTCGCGGCCTGCTCGGGATTTCCTCTCTGCTGACTGCTTCCAGCCTCGTGCCCGGCCACACCTCGCCTACCTCGGTCACTGCCCTTTTATAGAGATCGACCGATCTCTGGTCTGAGCACGCAGTTAGCTTAACGCGCCCTTGGTGCCATCCCGCATCTCTGCAAGACGGGGGGGATCCCGGATTTTCTCTAAGGATCCTCAAGAAAATGGAGTTTAGTGCATTATACACTACCCTCCACTTTTCCGACGTGATGCTCCCATCTTCCTGACCTTTGTCAATGACGGCTAGCACTAGCACGTGCTCCTTCAGGATTTCACTGAATAATTTCAGTTTCTGCTCCTTAGGAGCACCCGACGTCATGTCTGCTTGCACTTTGGCCCGCTTACTGCCTTCTGCTTCAAGCTCATCCTGGGACCTCTGTCTTTTAGACACAAGGACCCTCTCCGAGCTATCGCAGCCGACAGTTTTCTTAGCCCATGCTACAGATTCCTTCTGCGCAACTGTAAGCTGCCCTTCAGGGGTCGCAGCCAGTTTCTCCAGAACTCTAAATGCCGACCGTCTTTCTCTGTACCGTCGTTTTGATGGAGGGATCTCTCTCGATCCCCCACTGTTCTGTTTGGCAATTCTGCTTCCACCTGGCTTCGATGTCATGGTGTTGCTTACCCTTGCCTCAGTTGAGGGAGCCCCACCTTTCTGGTTAGAGTTACTCCCCTCTATAGTACTTTTCGGTTTTTGGTGGGTACCGGTCCCCTTATTTTTATTATTTTTTAAATCTTTCATTTATTCCCACGAGTATCGGAGAAATACGTCTACCTGCGCAGAGATCCGTATACGCAGGTAAGGCTAAATACAACTGGAGGTCGCCAGGTATCCAGAGGGCTCCGTTCACGACTGGGCTTTGTTAAATGGGCCCCCAGTCTAGTCGATCATCAGCACGGGTCGCATAACACCTTAATCCAGCCCATTGGCTCACCGAGTACCCCGCCTTCCACGCCCCCGCCCCCCCAACATCCACTCACTCATTCACCCATCTATATGGATATCCCAAACAAATGGGACCCATTTCATTCAGGGGATTACCGTTTATAGGGTTCCCTACTCACTACCTGGAGGCTCGAGAGCGCAGGGAGACGTGACGCTCAGTTCACCGTGGTTGTGGTCGATGGTTTTATGGCGCCATCAGTTCGCCTTTCCCTACTGGGTATCATAGGCACTCAGAATTTAATGAACAGAGGTTAACCACTCCCCCGTTCTCTGAGACTCTCCTTCCAGTAGAGCTGCGGTTGGGGACGGCTTATTTAATTCACCGCTAACCTACCTATCGAAAGGCCGTTCACAATCCACCACCTGTGACCCCCCCGATAGCTGCAGCTCGCCACGGGAAGATTTGTCGTAATAAGTTTTAGATTTTTCTTTACTTTTAATTATATTATTTCGTGCGACTTGCCAAGAATTTTGAAGTCGACTTTTCAGTTCTAGACAATAGTCTGAAACATTATACGTTGGCTCGGGATTTCTCTTTATTGAATTTGGAATTGTAGGTACACATCCGAATAATAATTCAAATGGCATATACTCGGTTACACAGTGGGGAGTTGAGTTGTATGTGAACATAGCATACGGTATCCATTGATCCCAGTTTAAAGGATCGTTTGAAGTATAATTTCTAAGATATTGAGCGAGATTCAAATGCGACTTTTCTAGCGCTCCATTAGATTGAGGATGGTAAGCGGATGTATTCAATTTTTTATGTTTAATAACCTGCATATATCTTTAAATAATTTACTCATAAAATTACTTCCCTGATCTGTTACTATTGATTTGGGTATTCCATATCTACACACAAAATTCTCTACAAAAGCTTTAGCAACTTCAAAAGATTCTTGCGATTTCAACGGCACGGCCAATGAATATTTAGTTAAGTCGTCGTGCATCGTAAGTATGAATTTATTATCCTCATATGAAGGGACAAGAGGACCTACGATATCAAGGAAAAGCTTTTCAAAAGGTTCGGTAGATGTAGTTGTTATTCGCATTGGTATTTTAGTACGTATTCAAGCTTTGTTCTTTTGGCATAAAGAGCATTTTTGAATGAATTTTCTCACAAGCGACATCATTTTCGGAAAATAGTAGTAACATTTTATTCGTCGCACTGTTCGTAAAACACCCTGATGTCCACCTAAAGGTGTACAATGGAATTCTTCGATAATTCGGTTTATGTCAGATTCGGATTCAAGATTTGTAACGATGTTTTGTGGAAATGCAGTAGGAGAAGAAGAACTAGTAGGTGTAGAAGAATTTAAAGGAATCGGTGAAATAGGATTTGCAGGAGTATGATTAATCGACAAATTATTATTTTGATTTTGAATTTTGGATTGTGCTCTAGTAATGGCTAGCACATCACTTGGAATATTAGAACAAGGATTAACCATTCGACTTAGAGCGTCTGCATTTTGATTTAATTTTCCTGGTTTGTATAAAATTTCGTAATTATATTCGTCTAAATCGATTCGCCATCTCAAGAGACGAGAGGAAGGTTTAGGGTTTTTTGAAAACCAAATCAATGGACGATGGTCAGTATTTATTACGAATTTTCTTCCATAAACATAGGGATGGAAACGTTCAACCGCCCATACAATTGCCAATAACTCCTTTTCAATAGCTGGGTAATTTCGTTCGGCAGAGTTTATAATGAACGACTAACGTAAGCTATTGGAAGATCTGTTTTCTAAGACTTTGGTTTTTGAGATATAATTCCACCAATTGCAAAATCACTTGCGTCGGTAGTTATGATAAATGTTTCTTTGAAATCCGGGTAAATCAAAATTGGTGGTGATGTAAGCTTTTGTTTTAATGTACGGAATGAGCTATCGCAGAATGCATCAAAAATAAATGGAACGTCCTTCCTTAACAACCGATTGAGAGGTTCAGCAAGTTTGGAGTATTCATTGATGAATCTACGGTAGTAGCCAGTGAGACCCAAGAACGACTTGATTTGAGTTGTATTACGCGGAATAGGAAAATTTAGGACAGCTTCTATTTTTGATGGATCGGGTTTAACGCCTTTATTCGTTACAATATGACCAAGATAAGTTACTTCGGTTCTAAGGAAATTACATTTACTCGGTTGTAGCTTAAGGTTGTAATTTTTAAAACATTCTAAAACGCTAATTAATTTCTTATTATGGTCCACTAAGTCGTATCCATATATCACAACGTCGTCGAGGTAAGTAAAACATTTAATTCCATTTAAGCCACTTAAGACTTGGTTCATTAACCGTTGAAATGTTGCAGGTGCGCCTTTAAGGCCATAAGGCATCCTGTTCCAACACAAGGTTCCCCATGGTGAATTAAATGCTGTTTTTGTTTTGTCATTTGGATGCACCGGAACTTGGTGATAACCACTCGCTAAATCTAATGTTGAAAAATAATTCGCATTGCCTAGTTGGTCTAAAATCTCTGTTATGTTTGGTAATGGGTTAACGTCATCTATGGTCATTTGGTTTAATTTTCTAAAATCGACTACTAACCTCCATTTCTTTTCAATGTCTTTAGATTTTTTTGGTACGATTAATAGGGGTGAATTATATGGACTTGAACAAGGTTCGATTATTTTATCTTTTAACATCTCGTCTAATTGTTTTTTCATTTCATCTTTGACGGCTTCTGGATGTCGATAATTCTTTGTGTGTACTGGTCGGGAGTTAGGAGTTAGAGGAATTTCATGATATATTGCATTTGTTGTTGTCAATTTGTCTCCAGGAAGATGAAAAATTTCATTGAATTCGAAGCAAATTTTTAAGATCGATTGCTTTTCTATTTCATTTAAATGTTTCGTATCAATTCCAGATTCTAGTAATTCCAATCGGTTCGAGACTTCAGTTGAATTGGAAATGTTTTTTAGATTAAAAACATCGTTATTGCATAGTGGTTCAAATGGAATAGATAAATTATCGATTTTTGTGATATTTTCATTCGTGTTTAAAATACTTAATGGAATGAATGAATGCTTAGGATTTACTATAACGTTTGCCATAAAAACGCCTGGAAATATTTCCTTTGACGGACAGAAATAGTCATTATCAAAATTTTAAGAGATTGGTAATTTTAAAATAGTTTCAACTCGTGCAGGAATTGTAATTGAAACTGAATTTATAAACTCTTGACCAGTTGGCATTGAACAAAATGGAATAGAAATGTAAGATTTTTTTTTTTGATAGAATCTTGATCGTCTTTTCCGCATAATCAATTTTACACTTATTGTTTTCGAAAAAATTTCTACCAATTATTCCGGCGCAAGGTATTGGAAAATCATTCGGAACGATTTGAAAATCTTGATTCGTTATCAGGAAATTTGATTATTGAATGGCTTAATGCTAAGGTTAAAATGCGATCGGAAGATATCCCTTTTATATAACAAGTTTTATTCAAAAAGCAAAGCACGTTATCATGAATGCATTCGCGTTTAACTATACAAATGTCTGATCCGGTATCAACTAAAAAATGATTTTTAACAGACTTAAGAATATCTATGGACAATTCGATAAATTTAGTATTAGAATCTTCATTATTAAATTCAGGTAGTTGGTAAAATATTTCATTAACTGTATTAAAACTAGTATTAGATGCTTTCTCACTACTATAATTTGTATTCAACGAAATAGAATCAACATTAGAAGCTACGGGATTTGAACTAGAACAGGTTTTTGGGTTAGATATAGTCGTATTCATTATTTGATTTGTATAATTTTTATTTAAATGCAGTTTTAAATTTGGGAAGCCCGGACCACTGCATTCGTTTGGTCGGGCTGATTGCAGTTTACCGAACTAGAAGACTTATTTTGGCCTGAACTTTCGAATTTAGAATTATTATTTTAATTAAAATTAGCAGATCTACGATTATTGAATTCGCGCTTTCTACACTCGTTTATAGTATGGCCAAAATGTTTGCAATAGTTACATTTATTAGTACGAATATTAATTGGTGATTCAAATGTCGAAGATCTTTGACTATTTCTATTTAAACTTTGGTTGTAATTTGGATTTTGAATTGGAATTGGAAATTTAATAGGTATAGAAGGAATAGAATTAGTATAATTATTAGTATTATTGTTCTGGTTAGGTTTAAATGAAAAACAAGATTTAGCAGTATGTCCTATGCGTTGGCATAGCTGACATTTTTCACGAGTAGTATTTCGGTGACTATACGAATTAGTATTAAAATCGAATTTGGAATATCCGTTTGAAGTATTTGTAGTAGAAGCTTCTTCTTCGACTGCCTTTGACACTGCATCTTTAAGTTTATTGAATCTGCAAGCTTTCACTAATAATCGAAATGGCTCTTTTAATCCGTTTTGAAACGTATTTAATGCCGTAATTGAATTTAGATTTTTAATGTGCTGTGCAGCCGCTTCTCCTTCCCTAGCAATGCAAGCATTATTAAGATCAGCCAGTAATTGTTCTACTTTAGTCGCGAATTCTCTAACTGATTCGTTTCGATGCTGTCGAAGCTGCACTAATTCGACCTGTAATTGTTCTACAGGGCGAGTATCAGAGAACTGTAACTCTAATTCCGCTTTTAATTCTTTCCACGATTCAAAATTTTTATACTTTATAATTTCAAATGGTTTCTCGCCTAGCTTTGATTTTAAAATATTCAGAAATAACAGTTGATCTTCTTTTAAAGTTAACGGACTGTACACTATTTCACAACACGTAATGAATTTATTCAATTTATTAGGAGATCCGTCGAACTCCGGTATGATTTTTAGCATTTGATCTATATTTAGCTTAGACATTTTTTGCTCTTGATTTAATTCAGGAAAAGATTTATTTAACGGTTCTGTTTCAAAGTTTATTACACTTTGTCTAAAATTATTAGGATGATTTATGTTAAAAAAATTCGAGTCGTCGGAAGAATTTAAATTTAGATTGGAAATTGGCGACAAGAACTCAACAACAGATTTTTCATTTTGATTTAGTAAATTTAAGTTAAATGAGTTATCATTATCCTTTGTGCTACTTACAGATGTAACTGATTCTGCACTGTCTGAACTGGAATTTTCGGAATCAAAACCTTCGGAATCCCATTTGATTGTCCTATTTTCCCTTTGCATATATGAATTGAAACACTTCCGCAGTTATTATTACATATGCATATGAAATCAAATTAAAGAATAAACAATTTAGTTTGAAAAAACTTAAATTAATTATAAAATTAATGAATTACCTTTTACAATAATTTTGGTTTATTTAGGATAAAATAAACTACTTTAAAATAATATTGATCTGCAACTGTTGATATTGATGCATATATAGTTGAAGGTTAGTAATCGTAGCCTTGATCAGATACGGTTACTAATGATAACGTTTGTGATGATACTGTTTTTTTTTTTTTTTTTTTGTTTATGAAATCCAAGCACACTCGTTTTGATGAATTTTGAACTTAATTGATGAATATATCCAGAATTGCTGCTTTATAGTTGACAATAGAATTGGTACTTGATATTGTATCCAGATCGAAAAGAATTATAGATGATTTATATCCGGAATATAAGTAGAGTTCTCGAACTAACACACGGTCATAATATTTCAGTTTTTTGACTGTACGCCGTAGTATACGTGTTTTATGCACTTTTTGTATGATATGTTATAATAATGTTAATTATCAGGCGATATTTCGCCTATCAGATAATTTAATTTTAACACTATTTTTGTACCGTCGATAATTTATATCGTATTTGATACCGGTATGATTCGTTTTCCGCTGCCACCAATGTTGTATATACGCGTACTAGCACTTCAAATATTTATAAGACGTAGTAAGTTAGTGTTAAAGTTGAAAGTTTTTTATTTATTAATTAAACAGTATATTAATTAGATTGAGGTTTTACATAAATTATGTTTTTAATTTTAGTTAAGACTACTTTCCTTACAATAAAATTAATAAATATTGTGCAAAAGTTCTTTCTCGACTGACTGGCTTTGTTTTGTTATATTTTTATATCTGTTCAAGCAAGGAACTGTAGTTGTATCTCTATCAATTATTGAATCATCTGTTTACACAGTATATAATAAAATTATACATAAACATTACTGTATATAATAAAGAATAATACCAATATACAATTACAAGAGTACATAAAATATTTATATAAGTTATTCTATGAATACAACAAAATAACATTTCAGCGCTGCACAAGCCATGTTAGCAATTGTGCAACACAACAGTCTCATTTTTTTTTGTTTATCCCTGCAATCTGTTATGTAGCCTGTTCAGGCTCTTCCTGTTCTTTCGCGGTATGCTTGTTTCCGTCCTTATATTTATGTTAGTCAGCCATATGGAGGTCGTACGGCTATAGGACTGACTTTAAGACCATCAGCACATTGCAAGCTCCATGCCAGCTTATACTGACTTGGAAGATAGTCGCCGAAAAAAATCATCTGTCATAGATGTGTTACATTTCCTTTCAGATCGTAATCTGTGATGAAATTTCACTTTTGCATCCAGCCCTTATTGAGATTCGAACCCGGTACCTCCCTATCGAAATGCCAAAGATTTAACAACTGTGCCATTTGGTCGGTTTTTTGTCTCATTCTAACACCTATTTCTTCGTTGCAACGAGGTTAGATAATAAAAATGTTGTCATTGCCAGAAGTTCTACTGCATTTGTTTTATCATTCGCCATCTAGCCGTTAGTGATACTCATTGCGATTTTCCAGAATTTACTCAGCTACCTCCGTGTAATTTCTTCTAATAAGGGAGAGCGCTGGTGTTAAACAATCAACATCTTCTACTTGAGCTTAATATTTCCTCTATCTTGATGAGCAGGTTGAAATTTATTTCAGGGTAATTATCGAATCGCAAACAACTCTACCGAGTCACATTTTTGCTTTCTTTACCGATGCTCCCCATACTCCACCCATGTGTGGAGTTTCTTTCAGGTGGAATGGACTCTTATAGAGTAAATAAAATACCATTTATTATACTTTTGTTTTCGATGTAAAGTATTTCTGCTTAGTGTACACAGTAAATGACTTTGTGCAGATTCCCAAAATTTAACTAAAAAGCTAATTAACCAAGTTTTCAGAATAAAACAGAATTTCCTTTCGGCCATAATTATCCCTAAAAGTTATTTTTATAAAGCTTTGAACGGGTATTATTTCGACCAACTTGAGGAAAATACCAATTAAATAAAAGATCATGAATTTTAAATGAGGTAAACTGTTTTTGTAATAAATGTTGTTGTGTCATTTCGCAGAATTGAGCATTTCATCATTATTTAATAATTGATACAATGTAGAGTAATTGATTACAAATTTGAAAAAGCCAAAAATAATATTTTACTAACAAGCTTTCTGTTACGGCACCGCAAAAAAAATATTTACCGATTTTATAACTTTTTCAGCATCACCATACGTATTTCTTCTTGTTTGTTCCAAATTTATAATTTTTAAGTTTTCGAGTATTTGCTGCAAAAATATTTTTCTGGAAGAAAATCTATATATAAAATTGATGTATTTCTAATTTTTATTTATTCTTCGTCGCTGTTTTCGGCGTAACGACGAACACCAACAAAATTTATTTGAAAAACTATAAAAAAACTTTCATCAATTTTCCGTTAGAAAAATATTTTCCAAACTATCGATTTTAAATTATATATTTTATTGTCAAACTATATGTACTGAAAAATGTATTTTGTGAGAAATTGGAAAAAGACAATAATAAAAATCCGTTTTGAATTGAGTACGAACAAAACAATATTTATCTGTATACAAATATACAAAGATGAACCAAAATACTGGAGGAGCGTGTCTACGCTAGACAAAGAAACTTTATGGGAAAACATGATGAAAATACTGTGGAAAATCGACGGGAAATGCATAAATCCGATTTGAATGCGACATAATTTAATTTCGTGTGCATTATGAACACCAACAAAGTGGTAACGATTTGTATATATTTTTTGATGGAAAATTCTATTAAGCAAATGAAAATTCTAATTTCAAGTTTTGAGTATGCTTATATTTGTAACAGAAATTAAATTGCCAATTTAGAAATAAAAGATTTTTTTTTTTTCAAAATTTAACTTTATCGTGTATAACAAAGAATGTTGTTGGGATTTCAAATATATTCTAGATTAGAAATCGCATTCATCTTGATCATACCGCTCAAATCAAGATATTTCTTGATTCTAAAAGATAATATGGTTAATAAGTCGAGTCAATTTGTGGTAAGAAGCAGCAAACTAATGCCATAAATATTTTTTAAAATAAAATAAAAATTCAGTGGATGTCTCGCACACAACTTATTCTACTTACATACATTTAAATTTCGAGCCTCCTTATTCAAAGACCCTTGTTGAAAGAACCCGTCCTTATTGAACGACTGGTGAATGTTATTTTCAGTACGCAGGTTAACTAGCGAAATTGTTATTTTACGTATTAGAATATAGATGTCTCTGTTTAAGTATGCACATTTTTCACTGCATTTTTATCTGCAGGTACGATTCTTGACATTTCATCATTTGTTGAATATGTTGATTTGGTGACTTCACATAAAAAATATTTTGACAAGAAGTTATAAAAAAATAATACTTTAACATGGAACTAATTTTTCATGGATTTTATTTATCTTTTAATTTTTGAGACTACTGAAAATGTAATTTCATTTCACGTCAGCCGCTTACCTTAAATAAAAGAACAGTCAAAGAACATAGGAGGAAATGAAAGTCAAAAGAACATACCAGATGAAAAAAATGAAAAAAGAAGCTCTAGCAGACTTATAAAGGTATAAAATGGCATTTCTAACCACCAGAATTATTTTATTTTGGCGGATTATGAGAAGCAGGCGTAAAGTCGGTCAAAACGCACCTGAAGAAGATTGTGCGAAATACCACACTAACCTTCGAAGAATTGACAATTGTTCTAAATCAAATAGTTTGGCTGTTGTAGAGAGGATGATCCGCTTGGTCACTAATCCAGTGTGCGCAGGGAGGTCTATATTAAATTCTAACATGTCCGTACAACCTTAAGACTATACGAGATTTCGCCAACAAACACAAAAGTCTTCAAACTTTAGTTAATCTCATGATATTTTTGGAAAAGCGATTCATCGCATTGGAATCAGTCTTTCGCGAAAAAACCATCAATTTCCACAAACGTTCAACCTCGATGGTAAACTTTAATCCAACAGGAGTACCTTTGTTAACAAATAATGTGACATATAAGATCTGCCAAAAAATCATCATATCCAGACTGCGTGAAATTCAAAAACATGAATATAAATGAAAAAAACCAATTGGAATCATTATTGGAGCTCTGCAGGAACTGTCTTAAAAGCAACCATTCAACAGTTGAATGCACTTTGAATCAATCATATAAACAACGGACGACATCATCAGCTTGTACATAACAACAAGGACAACAGTACAAGAACAACGAATGAAACTAGAACAGCAGACAACCGCACCACATCATTTACACACTTGTAAAGAATTAGAAGAGAAAGAGTACGTGCTCCTACAAACAGCACTATTCAAAATAGCAACTAACGATGGAGACGACCGGTATCTACGAACAATTATTGATCCCCGTCAGACGCAAGCTTCATTACTTCGAGTGTCATCAACAGATTGAAAATAACAAGAAGCAGAGAGCCAACATGAACATAACGGGAAACTGCGGAGACCAGAAAGAAACCATAAAAATCAGTCACACTGTTAATAATGCCACGACTCAACTCTGAATTTCAATTAATTATGAAACTACTTGTAGTAAATAAAATAACATATGATCACCTGCAGCAACCAATAGTCAGTCAAACATGGGATACTCTAAACTAATGAACTTACAACTAGCTGATCCAAACTACCACACACCAGCGCGAATTTTTATGCGAATATTATACTACCTGAAATTATGACACAAAATAATCAAAAACCATTAGCTCAAAGCTCTAAGCTATAGGATGGATAATTTTGGGAAAAACCACCAAAACAGCTTAGCCAAATGAAAACTTAACAATCACAACTGCGATTGCCACAGAGAAGTACTCTTTAGATGAAATTGAAAAAACTCTTAAAATTTTTTTGGAAATCGAAGGTTTACATCCGCCAAGGAAGCAAACACCCGAAGAAGAAAAGTGTGAAGAGATATTCCAAAGCAGGGTCAAAACGATCATCAAATAGCAGGTACATCGTAAAAATACTATTTAACACCATTGATGGCAAATTAGGCGACTTAAAAAAGATGGCAACAGCAAGATTTCTCCAATTAGAAAAACAACACTTAAAGAATGACGAATTAGCGGCTCAATACAAAACAGTTATGGACGAATACGAACAGCTTGGTCGTATGCAGAAAATCGCTAACGCTTCAAACAGCTGAACCCACATATACTATATGCCGCATCACGCCGTCTTCAAACCATCGCAAGCACTACAAGCAAATTAAAGAGTGGTGTTTGATGCGTCAGCAAAAACAACCAATGGCTAAATGACATCATGCATGTCGGTCCAAAATTACAACAAGACCTTTGGCATATCGTTATGAGATGGCAAAAGCACAAATACGCTAGAAACTGTGAGACGGCTTAAAATCATAAAATCATAAAATCTATCAATATCATGTGATACAAGAAAAATATAACTGTAATTAGTGTAGTGCCTGAGTGTCTGAAAACTTTTTTAATTATGCCGGTGAATGTAATAAACTTATTCATTTTGGATGTGCAGGGATAAAAAAATCTGTGTTTGATGCCATTTCGATAATTCTTAATTTTTCATGGCGATGTGGTGTATGTATCGATGTTTATGAAATTCTGAAGGAAACGAATGATCATATGACTAATTCTATCAATGCTATATTAGCGTCCTTGTCATTGCTAAATAAAACATCAGCCGCTATTAATAACAACGTGGAAAGTTTGTTAAAACCAACACCATGTCAACAGTCGTCTTCTGTAAAATAAAAAAAAAAATTAAAAAAAAACAACAACAGAAACTGATATGGAATCTGCTACACCAATACTTACAAGATCAAAGAGTAGTGTGAATAATTCCATGCCAACACATTGTCTATTTATTATCACAACGCTAGCGGAATTCGATCAAAATCGCGTGAAATGTACCTATCGGTGTTGGAAAATGAATATGATGTCATTTGCATCACGGAAACATGGCTGACAAGCTCGCACAATTCTGCAGAGTACTTCCCTTCAGACTACTATGTCTTCAGATGCGATCGTTATACGGATCTTGAATCGACAGCAGGAGGTGGCGGAGTTCTGCTAGCTATTATTGGCCTTGGGATATTATTGGCCTTGGGAGTAACAAGTTGGAGATTTTGGCTGTTAAACTTGCTTTCAACGGAAAGCTGCGGTGTTGATAGTTGCTGTTTACATACCATACGGAGCTGTCTTTATTTTTCTCAAGCCAACTGGCAGTTGCAGCTCCTGATTTTGATTCTGTTAATATTTTGGGAGATCTTAACCTACCGAGAATAAAATTGTTTACTGTTGAAGATGAACTTCTGCCATTCAATGGTGATCTAACTTCAGATCTGGTGATGGACTCAACCTGTTCACTCGGGCTAAGACAGATTAAAACATCGAGAACCAGTGCAGCAATATCCTCGATCTATAGTGTTCATTCCAGTAGAAGTACACGGCAAAATCATTGCTTGTAATGATCTCGGCGGTTCTTCAAGCATTTTTCAAATACCAATACATATCCAATTAATATTTGAAAATTGTGTTAATGTTAACGTAAATTTTAATTCTAGTGAGTCTTTCAACTTTAAAAAGGGAAATTATAATACCTTAAATGAGTTTCTGAACAATAATAATTAGGATCAACATATAACGGGTAGTTTAGACGCTTATATTGATCAGTTTTATAAAATAATGAACTTGGCAATTAAACAATTTATTCCCCGTTCACCTGTAGTCTCGCCGATGCGCGAGCCATGGTTTGTAATTCTAGCCATGTGTTTAATAATGTATCTACCGCGTTTGATTTTGATTTGTCCAGAAATGAATTTAAAAGAGTTCTAAAATTTTTTTTTTTTATTCAAAATTGATTTATATTAATAAACCTAATTTTAGATACCAGATGTAAATTAATACTGTTTGTTAAATAAAAAATAAATAAATTAATTAAACGTTATGTCAGCTTCTGGCATATAATATATTATTGAACGGATTTTCTGCTCACATTTTATATAGAGTGACGATCCAATGATCCAATTGTAAGTAAATTAAAAAAGTTTTTCTTCGGTAAGGATTTACGAGTATCTGAGCTTTCCAACGTCCATGTCGAGTAAAACTCTCACGTAATTTACGAAATGATGTTGTTTTTGAACGATTATTTTCGATAATAATAAATGGCATATTTTAGACTTTTAATATGCCAAAGAGTTTTTTGGAACAGATAACATAACGTACTTTAATTCATCGATTGAAAAAAGGATCAACAGATGGCATACCCTGTATTATACCAACCGACGCAATATTATAATTTTTGAAATCAATACATCTCGTTTGTAATATTTTAAGTTTAATTTTTGTGTAATTCATATTTTCTAATATTTTCATGAAAGTGACAGGACTAAAAAGTTTCACATATATGTCTCAAAAATTTCTCGATCGTATTGTGCATGCATATAATACGTTTCCTGCTCTGTGGAATGCCATAGCCCCGAAAAATTTTGGTTGCACCTCTTTTCTGTGTTTATGTTTTTGCATAAATAATAAAATTACGAGTGTTGTTATTCTATTCCAATTCTGCGTAATACATGAGTCGGACCACAGGAAAATTGTATTTATAGATAGATTGTCGTTAACCACACTCTCTTACGTTTAGCTCAAACTTATGTTTGAATAAACAAAGTCAGTTTATTACGTTTAAAGAACACAAATAAAATCAGCACTATAAATTGACCGAAAATTAAGTGATCTGGCGGTACATCTTCCCTCAATTCACAGAAAAAACCACCAAACCTTTCCTCTAACACCGATCATAAGCCAATTTGTTTCACAGGACCAATAAAAATAATGCCATTTAGCCTCAATTTTGTTTCAGTTTTCATAGAGACTTCAAAAATTAAGCAAGATATACACATGCAGAGTTATTTGTTCATGTTACCCTTGAACTAGTTATACCGTTCTTTAAAATCCTGGTTAGCTGCTACTTCTTAACTGGCTATAGGAATTTTTGAAGTGCTTGTGTTCTTAAAATTCCTAATTGGTCCAGTATTTTATTTAACGTCAGTAAAAATAATTAATTAGCAATTTCTGTCTCCAGGACTACTTCATTTACAAGAATCGGTCCCTAATAATGCATATTCGCTGCTGGATATGTGACTACTATTGAACTCACGGTAAAGATCAGCCCCCCAGTAAATTGTTTTTTTTTTGTCAAAAAAGTTGTTGTTGTCAAAATAAACAAGGCCGATAATAACACGGAATTTACGTAATGACGAGTAGGAACCTCTAAAATATTCCTTTTATTGGAATTAATCAATTCAAATTGTTGCGGGATTGTTATTGAATTTTATGTGAATAACAAGAAATTTTTTGTCGTGGTCCAAAAAGTTGTTGTTGTCAAAATAAACATGGCCGAAAATAACCCGGAATCTACCTTACGAGGAGTAGGAACCTCTAAAATATTTATTTTATTGGATTAAATCAATTCAAATTGTTGAGATTGTTATTGATTTTTATGTTTATTACGGCAGATTTTTTGTTGTTGTCAAAATAGTTGTTATTGTCGAAATAAACATGCCGATACTAGCACGGAATTTACCCAACGACGAGTAGGAACCTCGGAAATATTTCTTTTATTTGATTAAATTAATTCAAATTGTTAAAAAGATTGTTCTAAAAATTTACTTGTTGGATTAAATCAATTCAAATTTTTGGGATTGTTATTGAATTTTATGTAAATCACAGTAAATTGGTTTTTTTTTGATAAAAGTTGTTGTTGTAAAAATAAACATGGCCGATAATACCCAGGACTCTACCTTACGAGGAGTAGGAACCTCAAAAATATTTCTTTTGTTGGATTAAATTAATTCAAATTGTTGGGATTTTTATTGAATTTTATGTGAATCAAAGTTAATTTTTTGTTGTTGTCAAAATAGTTGTTGTTGTCAAAATAATCATGGCCGATATTAACACGGAATTTACCTAACGACGAGTGGAAAACTTTATAAAAATTTACCTGTTGGATTGAATAAATTCAATTGGTTGGGATTTTTATTGAATTGTATGTGATCCCAGTAAAATGTAATTTTTGTCAAAAAAGTTGTTGTTGTCAAAATAAACATGGCCGATAATAACACGGAATGTACTAAACGACGAGTAGGAACCTCCAAAATATTTCTTTTATTGGCTTAAATCAATTCAACTTGTTGAGATTGTTATTGATTTTTATGTTTACCACGGCAGATTTTTGTTGTTGTCAAAAAAAATGTTTTTGTCAAAATAAACATGGCCGATAATAACCCGTAATTTAACTTACGAGGAGTAGGAACCTCAAAATATGTCTTTTATTGCGGATTAAATTAATTCAAATTGTTATGATTGTTATTGAATTTTATGTGAATCACGGTAGATTTTTTTTGTTGTCAAAATAGTTGTTGTTGTCAAAATAAACATATCCGATTTTAGCACGGAATTTACCTAACGAGGAGTAGGAACCTCAAACATATTACTTTTATTGGATTAAATCAATTCAATTGGTTGGGATTGTTATTGAATCTTATGTGATCCCAGTAAAATAATATTTTTGTCAAAATAGTTGTTGTTGTCAAAATAAACATGGCCGATACTTACACGGAATTTACCTAATGACGAGTTGCAACCATTATAAAAAATTTACTTGTTAGATTAAATAAATTCAATTGGTTAGGATTATTATTGAATTTTATGTTATCCTAGTAAATTGGTATTTTTGTCAAAATAGTTGTTGTTGTCAAAATAAATATGGCCGATAATAATACGGAATTTATCTTACGAGGAGTAGGAAACTCTTAAATATTTTTTTTTATTTGAACTAATCAATTCAAATTGTTGGGATTGTTATAATTGTACGTAAATCACGGTAGATTTTTGTTGTTGTCAAAATAGTTGTTGTTGTTAAAATAAACATGACTGATACTTACACGGAATTTACCTAACGACGAGTGAAAACCTTTATAAAAATTGCTTGTTGGATTAAATAAATTCAATTGGTTGGGATTGTTATTGAATTTTATGTGATCCCAGTAAATTGTTTTTTTTTGCAAAATAGTTGTTGTTGTCAAAATAAACATGGCCGATATTTTTTTTTTTTTATGTGAAATTGAGTTGAGATTGGACCTTACATGACCTAGACCTTGCCGACAGCCCGTAAGCACTAATGCCATAACTAAGCCGCGAGTGAATGAACGCAAAATAAATATTACGCAGTACTGATGTAGGGATAAAATAAGAAAGTTTGCGCATATAGCCAACCAAAGGGGCTATTTTCTGGCAAATGTGATCAATTTGGCTTTCCCAATTTAATTTTGAATCAAATATCAAACCTAGATATTTGTAACTGTTAACTGTTTCAATATTTATGTTGGATATACTTAAATTAAGAGTGGTATTAACAGTTTTATGTGCCGATTTAAATAACATAAATTTTGTCTTCCTTAAATTTATGGATAGCATATTGCAATTGAAGTAATCATTTAGAACCAACAAATCAGCTTGTACCATTGCGGGAATATCCTCACATTTATTAACATTATAAAAAAGTGATGTGTCATCAGCAAATAATCGAATTTTACCATACAATTTCAATTTACAAATGTCATTTATAAAAATTAGGAACAGTGTTGGACCCAGAACACTACCTTGCGGTACTCCAGAAGTGATTGATTGAAGAGTGCTAGAATGTCCGTTAATGGAAACGTATTGCAATCGATTGACCAGATAACTCTTTAATAATTTAAATGGAGTTCCCCTAAACCCATATTGATACAGTTTCCCAAGTAGGATAGCATGGTCAATACAATCGAACGCCTTACGTAAATCAAGAAACAAAACACCCATATACGATGAAATATTTAATGCAAGGGTTATCATATCAACCGTTTCAATCAACGCTATTTCAGTACCAACACCACTATGAAAATCAAATTGATATCTATAAAAGAAATTATGTTCTTTCAAAAACTTGTTTATACGATTATTTAAAACTTTCTCCAGTAATTTATCGCAAACGGACAATATTGAAATTGGACGGTAGTTATGAACATCTAGCTTGTCACCACTTTTAAAGACAGGCGCACTACTTTAGCCACTTTCAAGCATTCAGGATAAATGCCACTGCATATCACTTTATTGAATAGATCTGAGAGAAGATACTTAAATTGATGAATATTTGTCTTAAGAACTGCAGCCGAAATATTATCTGGTCCAGATCCTTTACATGATTCAAGTTCATTGATTAGATTGACTATCTCAGTAGGAGTTGAAGGTTGAAAGAAGATGGAACTATATACTGTGAACCGTATTAAATTTCTTAAATTTTTTATCGCTATATTAAGTGAATTAGCCAATAAAGAACCACACTCAGCAACATATTGGTTAAATTTAGCAGCAACTTTATGAACATCATAAATCACAACATTATCATCACGGATTACTATGTCATTAGTAGTATTACTTTTGCGAAAACAACGAATTTACATTTTTCCAAAAATCTCTAAGATTAGATGTATACCATTAAACAATTTCTGGTAATACCTTTTTTTAGCCCAATACTTTTCCTTAGCTATTTTCTTACTAATATCACTAATTTTGTTTACAAGTATATTGGTGGTAGTTCCATTATTTAAATTACAACGACTCTTCTTTAAACTTTTCAAGAGATTATTTTTTTGCCGAAAAGCTTCCACTGGTCGTAATCAATCCACGGACAGTTGATAGATTTAAGTTTAGCATCTAAATATACAACTTTAGTATATTTGTTTAGTAGCTGCTTGTACTTGTCAATCGATTGTACAATTACTATATTTGGCTCAACATTGTAGATGTGAATTTCAGATAAGTATGCTGCAAATAATTCATTTATTTTGCTATAATTTATTATGTGCTTTTCAAGTTTTTTAACAAGAAACTTATCTCTGTACTTAAATTTCGAAAACACTATGTTATGATCGCTGATGTTCGCATAAATGGTTAGATTAGTAATAGATACTATATTAGTAAATGTGCTGGCTACGTGATCAACGATATTACCACTAGAACTGCGAGTTTCAATAGAATTTGATAACACTAAATCTAAATTACTTAATAAGTGTAAATAATTTTTCGTAATGTTGTTATTTTTATTTATTTGTATATTAATATCACCGACTAGTATCATATCGGATTTATGACTATTTCCACCTAGTAAAATATTAATCCTATCAAAAAATTGAGTGATGTCAGAACTCGGCGGTCGATATACAGCGCATATTTTGGTATTAAAATTGTTTAATCCTAATAGAATGAATTGAAAATCACACGAACTATCGTCAATGCATACACCAGAATACTTTATGTCGGATCTAATAAACATTGCTACACCGCCACCCAATCTATCATCCCTACAACTAAAAACACTCGAGTAATTGTTAATATTGAAAAACTGCTTGTCAATTGACTTTATCCATGAATGTCGCAAGATAAGACATCTAAAATTTCCAGAAAACTGTCGAATTACTTTAAATCATTCATACTACGAATGTTAAACTGAAAAATATTCAGGAGTTTCGCTTTAGAATTCCTCGTAGTCGATACTGTAGCTTGATTAACATAGTCGTCAATATTCAAAAAATACTCGTTAACTATATTCTTATTAGAAACATTTACTTTACCTCCATTCATCGCGGTGACTATAACAAAAGATAAATAATTCGAGACAACAAGTAGCTCGATCTACATACATTATTTATATTATAAGTAATAAATTTAATTTTCGGTCGCGCCTTGATAATTGAAGGCACAAACTCGCACACAATTGAATTTTTATACCTATTATTAATAGGTATAAAATTGATTATTAACTGAGTGGATTGCACAATTTTTGTTTTTTCTGATTTTCTAATATTGTCATTACGAACATCACTTACACAGGTGCCAACAAAGAGAAAGTACAATTCCATTAAACTTGACAACTCAAAGGTAAACAAATTAAACATGAAATTATTAATTTTGGTTACTATTAACATGATTCCAAAATAGAGAAAATAGTAATATTTTGGTGAAAAAAGACTAGAACTATAGTAATTATGTGAGCAGATAGAATTAAACTAGATATCAGACGGATATAAGCAAACAATTTATTAAGAAATAAACCATAGCAAATGAAACTAATGACAAAAAACTTAGCTTTAATGTAGTTGCTCGAAAATGTTGTTCTGTTGTAAAAATGTAGTACTGGATTATCCATGTATACGTTGAAGATAACTAATGTCGTTGAGTGAATCAATTCGGTATATCTTGGAATCAAATATTGTTATCCTGAACCCATAGGTAACGAAAATTATGTTTTAGTTTAAATTGGTTTACCTCTCCATACAATTTGGACTGTAGTGATGACAAGTGATGAGTAATAACGATCTTTTGGTTGGGATTACAATTCGCTGATGTTAGTTCAAGCTCAGACAAGCACAAATTTTTGTTATTTTTACGAAATGTATTGATGATAGCATCTTTTGATTGGTTGTTGGCCAGTCTAACAAGGACGCGTACATTGGAACTATCACTCGCACTGTTATATTTAATAGTTTTGATTGAAAGCACGTCTGTCATTTGCACCGGAACCTTAAGCAATTTTAATATGCACTCGACATGACGTTCGTTGGTCCCAGCATCATCAGGTAAGCCAAATATAACGAGGTCATTTCGTATGGTTTCACGGTTTTTTATGTCCAACAAAGCTTCAAATTTCTGCACTTTCTGCTCGTTTGCCATCAGTTTGGATTCCAAATTTTGTAGCTGAATTTTTAGCGACTTATTCTCTTTTGTCACAACATCAATTTTATTGCTCAGCTGTTCCATAAGTTGAGATGTGAAATGTTGAGAAGCTTCAATATTTATCAGACGACCTTTAAGCTCCATCAATAACCGTATAACGTCAGAGAGACTGGCAGTGGTTTGGTTATCGCTAGTAGCATATTAACACTGACTTTCCTTAACGACGAGTAGGAACCTCAAAAATGTTTCTTTTATTTGATTAAATGAATTCAAAACGTTTAGATTTCTCGAACTAGAAGGTGAGTTGCAGACGGATCGTTTAGTTAATGTAAAATATTCGAACGTTAGTAATAAATATTTAAAAAATTTACTTACTCCGTCATTGTGTGTAAATGAGTCGAGTATGAAAATTAAACTTGAAATGGATTTTGTTGGGTTAGCGAAACGCGTTACTTAACGCATTTTCTTTAACCGAACCAGGTAATTGTGACGTTGTGACCAATAATTCAAATCATGCTATCAGCAATCATATTATATTATAAAAAAGAATTGATTTCTTAGGGAAAGGGCTGCTCATTTTCGACTAATTCTGTAGAGAAAAGAACCCTTAAGCAAACTGAAATATTAAAAGCTTCATCGAAATACTTTTCAGCATATTTTAGAAACGGTCGAGGAAGAAATTATTGATAACAGCAGAATATAACTCAAACGTTACTAACATGTAGATTTAACATCCGATAATCATTGTCAAAAGCATGGTAAACTTTCCAGATTCCACACCCAAGACGAATCGAAAATATTGTGGTTAAAGAACCCGAGCGATATTAAAAAAAATCTAGAAAGTCCGAGTTCGGGTAAGCTGATGGAAAAGTTGGATATAGTCATTTGAGTTATTTTGAGATTTAGGGATTTTTTGATTCGACAACCAAACCTAAACCGACACCGCTAAATGATACATTACCTAGATTCATAAAATATACCATTCGAATTATTAGAGTGCACATAGTAACACAGCGTTTAATGTCAGTGACAGAAACTTAAATGCGACTGATTGTATCGCATAGACAACGAGGTAGCTTTGATCAATAAGGGCTGGAAAAAGCTTATTTCAACTCTCAAAACTAAAGATATCAAATGTAAGAGCAAACCGAACTTTTAACTAAAAGCTTGGTACTGATAGTATTTCGGCATAAACTTAATTAATATACGCATTCGCAATCACTTGCCAAATATTGGCGGAACTATTAACTGCCGTATACATTGTCTTCACAGTTCGACTAAGTGTGTTAGGCCAATCATTACCGTACTGACTCATGTCAAGCTCATGTCTGTCATGGATTTTATTACAGTTTGTTAAGGATCTTAGTTACAAGTAAAATAATAAAGGAGTAACATTCCTAGAAGTAAGAAAAATTTAGCACAAAAACAATACTCAAAATAAGTTTATTCATTAATACCTCGAACTTCGCAATAGCTATGTCAAATTAGAAATATAGGCTTAATATGAAAGCAAAAAAAATCTGGAAAAAAATTAATATTTCATGAAATCATTTCAAGCACCGAGCAAGAAGCACAAGTGGCTATAGATTTCTCGTTTGAATTGGAAGGTACCAAGATCGAATTTCGATATGACTAGGATGCAATATTGACTCTTCATCAACTGATTACGGTAATTTTGTGTACTGAAATGCACTCCAGCCAAATTTGAGATTTTCTTCTAAACATTTTAAATGAAAACCTGCTATAGATATATAAAACATCCAACAATCTAATTTATCTCTAGTGCCAAAACGGATAATTTGTGAAATAAATGGTTGATAAGAAAAAATTTTTGATTCGTCCAAATCCTCGAAAATTGTATGCAACATGATTTAATCGGATTATGAAAAATGTATGTTATCAGCGTTACTAAATCAAATTTTTGGGATCTGGCCCCGAAGTGAAATTGCAGAATATTTCTCAATAGCAACGGCATGTGAAAATAATGCTACTCGTCTAATGATTCACTTCTAAATAGACATTTCTAGAACTATTTGATTATGGGCGTCCAAACTGACCTTCGCTTTCATATAAAATATCGCAAGTAGAACGACTTTGCAAGATTGGCGAAAAATTTCGCGAACGTAAGTGTCGAACATTTCGATGGTATTCACAGGTCAGAAAAGACATTTCAAGAATTAATTGATTATGTCTTATATAAAAATACATTTAATTTCATTGTGTGCTTTTTATATTTTTGCTCATCCAAAATGTTTTTTTTAATTAAATATAAAAAATTCAACCCTGATATATTTTCTTTTGCTACATAATGACACTTTAGCCTAAATTGTATAAATACACTTTTAAAATCGTTAATATTACACTTTTGATAAATGATTAAAATTTCACACCGCTCAAAATTTTCTTATTAGTAAAAAAAAGAAAAATCCAATTTACAAATAGGCAACCGTCCGATTGTAATTTTTTCGGATCGGCGAAACTTTGCTGAAAAAACAGTTTTACGACTTTAAATTATTTCGACCAAAGTAAAAAGAAATTTTGTTAGTTCACGAGTATTATAAGAAGTGAAGGCTTCCCATTAAACTTATATTATTATATAAGAAACCTCCAACTCAGGAATCGATTTTGTCGTCAGAAAACAAGAAAATCACATTTTCTTAGAAAATCTTGTTTTCTCCGCATGGAAATCAAATTCTTATTATTTACGAACAATAATTTCTTATGTACCACGTAACAATAGTTATCCGATTTATTATTACGTTGTACGGCATATCATTCGTATATTGTATTCCATAATGGAACGTTTTATAAAAAAAAAATTCTAACAAACGAAAGAGCTTTTCTACTTTATTTACGTACGTATGTTTGTATAAAGCTACAACAGCACAAAGTAAGAGTACATTATCTAAATAATAGCCTAAATGTTGATAATTGAGTAGCACACCATTAAAAATATTGTTCATCATAAGATATGTAAGAGCTTTTTGTGTGTTTTGGTTTATTGTACTTTTGTGTTTTTTTTCTTGTCTCTGCTAGAAAAATCATTATTTATCAAATAAATGTTTAATTGAGAGTGGAATTATTTTTTCTAAGTAATTTTTTATAATCAAATTTATGGACCTAAACAAGTACGAGTATGAACATATTGTATTTTAAGCAGAACCAACCCGGAATAAATTAGGTCAAATCTAATCGTTTTCAAGTTTTGTGTTTAATTGCTGTGATTTAAGCATACAAAGTTTATTTATTCAGGGTGTGCGCCCGAACCTATTAAATATTAACTTTACTCGTACAAGTACATAAGAAAGTTATAAAATATTTATCCAAATTTCAATATATAGTTTATACCATCATACGTTACCGCATGTGCATTACCGAAAATAAAAGTTTTTACCCTTTAAGACTTCAATAAAGCAAAATGTTCAGATGGTAAAAATAAAAGAAGAAAATAAAAATTTTGAACCAAACTTAAATTAAATAGCAGACATCAACGTACATACATACATAAAAATTGAAAATCATTAAAGACATCTGTTAGATTAATATAAAAGTACTTTATTTCTATTTTGCTTCTTTCAATTTTATCTTAAAGCTTTCGCTCGATCGTATATTCATTCTTTCGCCTAAGCACATACACATGTATATACAGCAACATTGAAACAAATATTTTTTTTTGTTTAGAAAGTCAGACAAAAGTAAAATAACAATTTTTTAATTTGCTATATAAATTGGAAATTGATGATTTTCATTTTTCAAAATATAAAATAAACGAACTCAAAAGCATAAGGAAAAAAAATTATTCACTTTGTAGAAAAGCGAAATAAAAACTGAAAACTAAAACTTTTCGTGAACACGAAAAAAATAAAAACTTTGTTGTTACGTTACAAGTACGTTCTAGTTGATGGAGGAGAGTTATATAAAGTAAAAAAATGCAATTTCTTGAAAGTGCCTCACAAGAAAATGAAAATTGAAAATTTCTTTTCCTGTATCTGTCTATACCTATGAACGATAAACTATGTAACTAATTTGTTGTTTCTGTAAGTTTTGTGGAACATAATTTTCATTGTTCTTTTCCCTATACATATATATATATATATATAAATTGCGGACAAGACGTCCACAGCCACAGGAAAATTGAAAATCCGTAACGGAGATTAATCGAAATAGTATAAAGAATAAATATGCCAAAAACAATTGAGTTTATGTTTTTGTGCTGGCGGTGGCAATTGGAAATTTGTAAGTTTTATATATTTATTGTATCTATTGATATAAGAAACTAGAATCAACATAACAATGTGCGACGTATACGTAGACGGCAGTTATTAAGCCCAAAAATATTTTGCTCGATTGGGATGAAGCTTATTTTTAATTTCGACTCGCTAAAAAATGCTACCAGCGATGGATGAGGTAGATTAAGCAATGTTAATTACGCGGTTGTCGATACGTATTCTATTAGGTAGATTGCATTGTGATTTGCTACGTTCCAGACGTCGAAAATTTAGACAACGATTTACTCATTATTATTTTTTTATTTTACTTTAGCTGGTCTGATAATTAAATAAACTATCAAATAGATGTCAATCCTAAACCGCATAATTTTTTCGTCAGTATAATGACAGGCTCCTGACCTAAATTTCAGTTCAATTCTATTGACCATAATAAAGAAAGTTGAGCACTTTTGAAATATTTATAAATTACAAAACTAATTCGAAATTTTATAAGCATTTTTTAACTTTAATGTTTGAAATAAATTTAAAATCTCTAAAATTATGGAATAGAAGCTAGAGTTTAGAGAATTTTTTCCATAAATCTGTCAACTATATGACATTCAATTTCCAATAACGATATTTTAGAAATTTTGCTACTGGAAGTTTAAATATACTAAAGGTCGTTTTAAAAATGTACAAACTGAGATTGAAGAGTATGTTAAAGGATATTCGGTATTCTGGATAAATATTATGAGTTCCATAAAGTCAGCCTTATTTAACAAGTTCACACTAGACCGATGTAATGTTAAATTTTTCAGTAATTGAGGCTAGTATTCTCATATTTAATCTAAAGAAGAAATCAATCAACGCTATAGAAACACTAACAGACTTGAAACTAAATGCATTATTGCGACCCATAATTTGTCGTAAAAATGTTGTGATCGTTCGGTTCTCAAAAGAATTTTTCTACTTATTTATAAAGCCGTCATAGTGACTCTAAAGGTTTATGGTCAACGTCACGGGAAGATAAAGAACATCCACTGAAGCGGCTGTACCGGGCACCGAATTATATTCTCTTTATGGGTATAAAAGAACACGATTTTATAGCAATCTCCGTTAAGCACCACGTTTAAATGAGTACAAGTTCACCAAGATTATCAAAGTCTCATTCCTAATGTATTTGGTTCAGAATTACTAAGTTCATCATTACATTAAATAATGATTGATAAAACTATTTGGAAGTTCAGTGAACAACATATTTATAGTTAAATCCCATTTCATATTTGCGATTATATCAATGTATATTTTTTAGTTTGACCAAAGTCAATAGATGTCAGCAAACATGTATTTGGTTCGAATGTTTTACCATTTTTATAGAGATGACTGCACTGTGAATAATCTTACTAATAATTTTGAAACGAACATTTAATTATTATGTTACGCGACCAAATATAGAAAAAATTTGTATTTAATCTGAAATTTGAGTTCAAAAATTTAATATTTTATGCCCAATGCTTATATGATCGAATAAATTACAGACTAACCTATTTTTAAGTAAGTAAGTGCCAGTTATTTATAGGAACAATAAACATTTAATTAAAATATTTACATAAATAAAAATGTATCCCAATTATTACATGCAGGAAGTAAATTCTTCCAAAATAACTGTAAAATATGTATAACAATTTAATTTAAAATTCAAGATTAATTGATTTGATAATTAAAACTATCTGGTTCATTAATAAAATTTAAAATTGCGTACATTGCATGAAATATCAATATTTAGTTTGCTTATTAAATCAACAAATTATTACAAGCAAGAAGTGATTATTAATTAAAAATTATTTATTGAGCCAATTATAACTATAAAAGAGTTGGTAATTGTTTAGGGCTCGACATAAGGTTTATCGGCATTTTTAGGTAACATTTTTAAATTTAGTATAGGAAAAAGTAACTCTTTTGTTCTAAATTCCGAAGATTTTAAACCAAAAATTCGAAATTTCATTATACCCCCAAATTTTTTGTTAATTTCTTTAGACGTGATTTCGTTATTTACTAATGTAGATAGTCATATAGTTTCGGAAATTATCAAGAAAAATTGGAGAGACATTAAAAAGAACGCAAAATCAAAATTGACGAAAGTCCAATTTCTTGAAGGTTTAAGTATTGTTTTAGATATTTCGGAATTTTCTTTCGACAATAAAAATTATAAAAAAAATTTTGGTTCTCCAATGGGTTCTCCCATAAGCCCTATATTAGCAAATTTATTAATGGAAAATTTGGAATATTTAGCATTTAATTCTTTAGATTTTCAGCCATTATTTTACTATCGATATGTTGATGATATTATAACGGCTATTCCTGAAAACAAAATTGATATATTTTTGAACAGTTTTAACAAAATTTTTAATCGAATAAAATTTACTTTAGAAAAGGAAATTAACAACAAAATTCCATTTTAAGATTTATTTTTGATCCATGAGCCTGATGGCAAAATTTCTTTTGATTGGTATCACAAAGATAGTTGGTCTGGTAGATACTTAAATTTTCATTCTTGGCTTCCTACTTCCTATAAAATTAATACAGTAAACATTTTGATACAAAAAATTTTAAAACTTTCAGATCTCAAATTTCACAATAAAAATTTTAACATACTAAAAGAAACATTGTTAACTAACCACAAAAAAAAAAAAAAAAAAAAAAAAAAATCTCTTACACCACAACTTTCGAGCTGGAAACGAAATTAAAAACGCTTAAAAATTTGTAAGGCTTTTTATTTTTCCACCAAGCAGACTTGGACAAAAGTTTTCACTAATCATTATCCCGCCAAATTAATAAATCAGTGTATTTGGACACAAAAAAATTTTATTACAAGTTTTGAAATTCGGCCCATTAACAATGATAAAAATTATTTTTCAATTCGTTATGTTAAACATTTATTAAAAAAAATAAAACACTTGTTCAAAAATAATAATTTCAGAATTGACTGTAATTCTTCATCTTGTTTAAATGATTGTCTTTTTTCTAAACTTAAAGATCCTTTACCACTCAATAAGCAGTCAAATTTAATTTATGTAGTGAAATGTGACTGTAATGTTGTTTATACGGGTCAAACAAAACAATTTTTGGAAAAAATGATTTATCAACATAAAAATGGTGTAAATAAAGATGAAGAACAAGGTACTAGTGCACTTTCTACACATTTAAAGAATTCAGGTCACATAAGTAGCCTAAATAATGTTAATGTAGAAAAAGAACGAAATTTTAGGAAAAGATCAATTTTAGAGATGCTATATATTAAATCTAGCATTAATTCTATAAATATAAATAATGATTGCGCCTACATTGGCAATTGCTACAATTATTTTGTCTAATTTCGTTTTGTGTCTGCTTTATTTCTTTGCTAAATTTATTTCATTGTTTAATTTATATATTCAATTTTCATTTAATTTTTTAATAATTTTAAAATCAATTTCATATTTTATATACTTGTTTGTAAAATTTTCTTTAAAATTTACTTTGTATTTGGTATTTGAAAAAATTGTATTTACTGTATAGGCTTTTATATTTGTTTTAAAAAAAATTATATAAAAATTTTCATTAGCTTTGAAAATGATATCGATGAGACATCGAAAGCTCAGTCTTTAAATTGTTTTATTTTATTCAAAATAAAAACGAGCCCTAAACCATTACCAACTTTATTATAGTGATTATTAATGTTCCTTTCCGCAAATTTTTTTAAAATAATCACATTCAAGAAGAATAATTATAACAAAGTCTTACTTTATCATTTATTACAATATTTACACAAATAAAACAAGATTACAATTATTACATGCAGGAAGTGTACATTTTACTTGTCACAGTCAATATATGTATTACATAATAAATTAAGGTACAAAATGAATATATTTGATAAATAAATGTAAATAAATCTGACGATATACTAACTTTTAAATCCAGCACATTGGTTTTGATCTTAATATTTATTTTGCGTATTAAATAAATAAATTATTACAAGTAGGAAGTGAATATTAAATTATAAATGCCAAATTTAGTGAAAAAATCACATTTATGAAGAACATATATAAAATTATTTAATCAAATTATTTAATTAACATATTTACACAAAATAAAAGTAGATCACAATTATTACATGCAGGAAGTAAATGCTTCCAAAATAACCATAATATATGTATTACGATTTAATTTAAAATTCAAAATTAATTTATTTGATAGTTAAAATTATATGGTTAATTAATACAATTTAAAATTGCGTGCATTGTATGTATTTTCAATATTTAGTTTTCCTATTAAGTCGACAAATTATTACAAGCAAGAAGTGATTGTTAATGTTCTTTTACGCAAAATGTTTTAAAATAATCATATTCAAGAAGAATAAATGTAACCAAGTCTAACTTTAATACAATATTTACACAAATAAGGCAAGATTACAATTATTACATGCAGGAAGTAGATCTAGCATTTATTGCAGTCAATAAAAATTAAGGTACAAAATGTATATATTTGATAAATAAATGTTTATATAAATCTGACGATATACCTTCTCTCAAATCTCGCACATTGGATTTAATCTTAATATTTATTTTTCGTATTAGGGATATATCCTCTATCCGGTCGCAAATTAATTATTTGCGACCAGAAATATGGTAACTAGATTTAATTTTCCATGCCAATTGACTCATTTTTTTAAATTTAAATTTTTTTTTGCGATTGTTAAGTAGAAATACATAAAAATACTGCGACCTCTGAAAAGGCGTAGCAGTCTTTTCGTAGATTTCTACTCTACAATCGCAAAATAAATTTAAATTAAAAAAAATGTGTCAATTGGCATGGTAAATTAAATCTAGTAACCATATTTCTGGTCGCAAATAATTAATCTGCGACCGGATAGAGGATATACCCCTTAAACAAGTAAATTATTACAAGCAGGTAGTGAATATATATTTTCAAATATCAAATTTGTGTGAAAAAATCACATTTATGAAGAACGTATCGAAAATAATTTAATCTATTCATTTAATTGAAATATTTACACAAATAAAAGTAGAACACAAATGTTACATGCAAGAAGTTAATTCTTCCAAAATGACTATAATAAATGTATAACAATTTAATTTAAAAATCAAGATAAATTGATTTAATCGTTAAATCTATATGATTCATTAGTATAATAAAAAACTACGTACATAGCATGTAATCTTAATATTAATTTTCCTTATTAAATGAACAAATTATTACAAGCAAGAAGTAATTATTAATTTTCCTTCACGCAAAATTTTGTAAAATAATCACAATCAAAAAGAATAAATGAAGAAACGTCTTAATTTATCGTTTATTGCTATATTTACACAAATAAAACGAGATCACAGTTATTACATGCAAGAAGTAAATTCTTACAAAATAAATATTTTACATATATTACAATTTAATTCAAAATTAATTGATTTGATTGTTAAATCTATATAATCCGCTAATATAATTTAAAATTACAAACATTGCATGTAATCTCAATAATTAGTTTGCTTAAAAAGATAGGAAATGTTTACAAGCAAGAACTGACTAATAATGTTCCTTTTCACAAAATTTTGTAAAATAGTCCCATTCAAGAAGAAGAAAAGATAGAAAATCTTACTTTATCATTTATTACAATATTTACATAAATAAAGCAAGATTACAATTATTACATGCAGGAAGAAGATCTTTTGTTTGGCACAGTCAATAGGTATTACAATATAAATTGAGGTACAAAATGTATATATTGGATAATTCAATTTAAATAATTATGACGGTATACTTTCTTTAAAATCCTGCACATTGGTCTTAATCATAATATTTATTCTGCGTATTAAATAAATAAATTATTACAAGCAGGAAGTGAATAACAATTATAAATAGTCTGCCAAAATTTTGTGAAAAAATCACATTTATGAAGAACATATCTAAAATTATTTAAACAAATTTTCAATTAAAATATTTACACAAACAAAAAATAAATATCAATTATAACATGCAGCAAGTAAATTCTTCCAAAATAACTATTATTTAAGTATAACAATATAATTTAAGATTCAAAATTAATTGATTTGATAGTGAATCTATCTGATTCAATATTATAATTGAAAATGAAGTACATTGCATTTAATTTGCAAGAATACAATTATTACATGCAGGAACTAGATCTTTCATTTTTCACAAGTCAATATATAATACAATATAAATTATGGTACAAAATACATACAGTGCTGGGAAAAAAAATTGGGCAAACATATTTTATTGCAAATTGGAGTCTTATTTTGCTAAAATTACAAAACTTTTGAACGCGTTTCATTTTACATACATATATGACGTAATTTTTCGAAATAAGAAAACTACCTGCAATTTAGGGGAAAAACCCCGGAAAACGCCAAAATATTCAAAATACGGTGATTGGAGTTAAAGTAATGGAATAAACATTTACTCTTTAATTAATTTTTTGTTTTTTATTGATTTATAGAAGTTCTATCTTTATTATTAATATTTTGTTGGACCGCCTTTTGTTGTTGTTCAACCGGTACAACCCCGCAACTGATGTGCAAAAAAATTGCTTAAGCAATTATTGCATTTTACGCCTACCGTTCTTGGCCGACATTAGGGTGCAGATGTTTTATTGCCTGTAATTTTTTTTTGAGTATCAATAGTGCATATTTTGTAAGATTAAGTTATTTTGTAAGTGATCCTAGTCAAATAAAGAAAAAAGTGCAATTTTAATTAAAAATATGGGAAAAGTTAGTGAGTAGTGTAAAAGCAATATGTTAATTTGGGTGCGAGAAAATTTAGCCACGCGTGTAATAGCAGAAAAATTAAACATTCCTTAAAGTACTGTGGCGTGGAATATTAAAAAAATGCTAGATATGAGCAGTACACAAAGAAAGAAAGGCTCTGGAACGCCCAGAAAGACACCGCCAGTGAAAGATCCTTTCATAATATTACAATGTCGTCGAAACCGTTTTAAAACTTCATCGGACATAAGACGGGTAGTTGAGCGAGCAACGGGAAAACAAATTTCAGCCAGCTAGTGAGAAAAAGACTTGTAAAAGCTAGCTTGAGAGCACTTAAACCAGTCCAGAAGTCTGAGTTCACATCACTAGTGAAAAAAAAAACTTTTGCTATGGGCCCAAGTGTATCTTTCTTGAACTTCAGAGATGTGGAATGATGTTATTTTCCTCGATGAATCAAAATTCAAGCTGCACGTTGGAGATTAAAGAATTCTCGTAATAAGAAAACTTGGCGAGAGGCTTGATAACGAATGTCTTTTAAGACTTCCACCGAAAAATGAAGTAGTTATGGTCTGGGGATGCTTTTCTGACAATGAAACCGGTCGATTTTGCTTCCTTAGTTGCAGCATTACAGAAACTGTTCATCTGCAGGTCCTGCAAAATGAAACAATAAGCCAATTGTGTTCACAAGTTTTGTAATTTTAGCAAAATAAGACTCAAATTTGCAATAATATATGTTTGCCCAATTTTTTTTCCCAGCACTGTATATTTGAGAAATAAATCTTAAGATATGCATTTTAAAATCCTACAGATTGGTTTAATTCTTAATATTTATTTTGCGTATTCAACAAATAAATTATTACAAGCAGGAAGTGAATATTAATTTTCGTATAGCTATCAAAATTTTGTGAAAAAATCACATTTACGAAGAACAAATCTATAATTTTTATTTAATGCATTTAGTTAACATATTTACACAAATACAAACAGATAATTATATTACATGCAGGAAGTTAATTCTTCCAAAATAACTATAATATATGTATTAATATTAAATTTAAAATTCACAATAAAATGGTTTGATAGTTAAACTTATCTGGTGTATTAATATAAGTTAAAATTGCGTACATTGCATGTAATTTCAATATTTAGTTTACTTATTAAGTCAAAAAATTATTACAAGCAAGAAGTGACTATTAATGTTACTTGCCGTAAAATTTTGTAAAATAATCACAATAAAGAATAAATGTAACAAAGTCTGACTTTACCATTTAATAAAATATTTACACAAATAAAGCAAGATTACAATTATTACATGCAGGAAGTAGATCTTTCATTTGTCTTAATTAATAATGTATTACAATATAAATTAGGGTACAAAATGCATTTATTAAGCAATTATGATGATTTACTTATTTTAAAATTCTACACATTGGTTTTAATGTTAATATTTATTTTACGTATTAAACGAAAAAATTATTACATGCAGGAAGTGAATATTACTTTTCATATATCAGAATATTTTGAAAACATAACAATTATGAAGAATATATCTAAAATTACTTAATCAATTCATTTAATTTAAATATTTACACAAATAAAAATATGTTACTTTTATTACATGCAGGAAGTAAATTATTCAAAATAACTATAATATATGTATTACAATTTAATTTAAAATTCAAAATTAATTGATTTGATAGTTAAATCTATCTAGTTCATTAATATAATTTGTAATTGCGTGCATTGCATGTAGTTTCAATATTTAGTTTGCTTATTAAGTCAACAAATTATTACAAGCAAGCAGTGATTATTAATGTTCCTTTCCGCAAAATTTTTGTAAAATATTCACATTCAAGTAGAATAATTATAAATAAAAGTCTTACTTTATCATTTATTTTAATATTTACACAAATAAAGCAAGATTACAATTATTACATGCAGGAAGTAGATCTTTCATTTGTCACATCCAATATGTATAACAATCTAAATTAAGGTACAAAATGCACATATGTGATAAATAAATTTAAATAAAAATTGACGATATAATTATTGCACATTGGTTTTAATCTCTATAATTATTTTGTGTATTAAACAAATAAATTATTACAAGCAGGAAGTGAATATTACTTTTCATGTAACAAAAGTATCAAAGTTTTGTGAAAAAATCATATTTACGAAGAACATTTCTAAAATTATTTAATCAGTTCATTTAATTCAAATATTTATACAAATAAAAATAGATCACAGTTATTACATGCACGAAGTAAATTCTTCTAAAATAACTGTAATATATATATTACAATTTAGTTTAAAACTCAAAACTAATTGATTTGATGGTGAAATCTATATGATTGATTAATATTATTTAAAATTACGTACATTGCATGTAATCACAATATTTAGTTTTCCTATTAAGTCAACAAACTATACAAGAAAGAAGTGACCATTAATGTTCCTTTTCGCTGAACTTTGTAAAACAATCACATTCAAAAAGAATATATTTAAAAATGTCTTACTTTATCATTTATTAGAATATTTACACAAATAATATCAGATGGCAATTATTACATGCGGGAAGTAGATATTTCATCTTAGACATTTCTGTTAAACAATTTTGTTGCGGCAGCAAAGCCTTTTTGAACAATCATTAGTTCTTATAGATCAGCCTCTGTTAAAAATAGGAATATATCAAGGAAACTTCAAACTATGCAAAATATATCAAATAACTTATGCGAAATATATGAGAACGATGGGAACTATGTATTTGAACAAGGATTCATAATATTTATATACGCTACAACAAGAAACTGTATTACATAATATTTGTATTAAACATACAGCACAGTGTATCTACAAAGTAGCAACAACGTATATAACGGAAAAAATTGAGAAAGAATAACATACCATATTATTACCCACTAGGAAAACCTCATATGTCATTAACATTCATGTCATTTTTTTCAGTTTAGTTATTTTTTTTCAGAATATACGTAATTTTTTTATATATGGAAGTATGTTGTTGGAAAATTTTTTATATATAGTTTTCTGCACAAATAACAAAAAAAAACTTTGAGTCGAATTGGTGTAGAAGGGATTCGAGTCAAAAGAGGCGATTTGATGATTTTGGTGTGCTTGGCGTTGTTGCTGCTACAAACGGATACATTTGTCTCATTTTTCCAGATTTATTAAACTTAAGTAGATATGTTGCAATAAAGCAAAGGGGCATACATAAAAATTTTTATATTATCATCATAATATTTGGATGCTGCGAGTGATGTCGAAAACGATTTTTTATAAATTTTAATAACCCTTCGATACTTTGTGTTATTGAAGCAATTCTGCTAAATAATGTGTACTATTTGATGCAGGGCCCTTCATCGAAATTCAACGTACTCGTATAATGTAACGATAATATTATTGGTATGGAAATGGTTGGTATAATATGTTGGGTATGAAAATCCACGCACTCTCCACAAAATACACATCAAAAAATATAACGTACTCCATCTGGCCGTAATCTACATACATTTATTGTTTAAAATTTTATTTACATACATGTTGGTTATGCTCGAATGATGATACATTTTTTTGCTTTTTTGCTGGTATTATGTCGATGTATAATACTCGTTTCAATAGCTTTTCGAATTACATCCAATATTGGAAAAAAAAAATCTCGACATTTTTTTATGAATATTCAAATTTTATTTTATTTTTTATTATGCTTTTTGGTCTCTTCTGGTTACGATTGTTATAACTTAATAAAATTCGATTTGGCCAAAGGATAATAAAATAAAACCGAGCAAACTACCAATAAATATGTATATCATAATATGAATATGTTTGGTGTGTGTGTGAATGTGTATAAGAAATGAAAGTTCAAAGTTGTAAAGCAATTGAAAACCATAACCACATAAAAATCCGTATATGTGAAAAAAGAATAATTTTATGGTCGGTTGGTTGGTTGGCTAGAGTTGTTTGTTTGGTCTGTCGCATCAGGAAACAAGATGATGAAACTTATGTCTGGTATGAAAAAGATACATTGTTTGGTACTCCATATGTTGGTTTGAAATCGATAAAAATTGAAATATTGCTTTCCGTTCTTTATCCATATACGTATTTTGTGGAAGTTAAATGAAGACATCATTATACGATTTGGCCGGATATGTTTGAACTGAGATTGACTTTAAATAGGACATACATAAAATTAAGATGTATAGTGCGGAAATTTGAACGTTTAGGTTCTAATAAAAGGAACATAGAAATTATCGAATCGTAAATGTAGATGTCTAATTTTCTAGGTAAAGATTGTAGTATCTTCCCATATTTTCTAGATTAAACAAAATAAAATTAATAAAATAATGAATTGCTAATTATTCGGAAAAAACTTCCTCATTAAATTAAAATAGTTTTCAATCGTCAAACAAACATCCACAACTTTTTCAGAAATCTCAAATTGTTTATGAAGTTTCAATTGACAACTCTTTGAACTTTGTAATTTATATCTCAAGTAGGAAAATTTTGAGAAAAATAAACAAATGATTTCTGAATACAAAATACATTTTTTTGAATACAATGTAGGATTATAATATAAAATATTTTATGAGTATCGTCAATTTAAACTTGAAATGTGTCTAAAAGGCACTTGTCAGTAGGAATAAGGTTAACCCTATTCCTGTATTAGTGTAAAGCCATATCATATTTTTTAGTTGGAACCATGTAACAATTTGGTCCCAGTACGATGACATCATGAATTCACAACATTATTTTTTTTAGATCGTTTTCGATAGTACGGCCTTTATTTCAAATTGTAACTATTTCACGGTCCGCCTCAAAAGTAAGAGTAAATAAAAGCTTTAAAAATATTAAATTTTGAAAAATTAGGATCAAAAATTTAGTGAAGTATTTGACACAAAAAATGTTCTAAACCTATATAGTTGCAAATTTAATTTAGAAACTTTTTGTTCTTAGTCGCATTTCTCACAATTCATATACTTTTCAAGAAATTTGCGAAAAACAAAATAGCTCATATAAAATTTACCACCTCCCCAAATTAATGGTAGAAGCTTAAGTATGAATCTCGGCCAAAAATCACTTAAGTATCAAGTCTCGTCCTGATCAATCAAATAATCTGGGGGTCGATTTTTTTTATTTGCAAACAGATTTGTGAAAAATTTAGAACTCAACTTAGTTCATAGTCATTTTACTCATAAATAATATATTTCAAAATATTTCGCAAAAAACGAAAACGCGCCTATACGGAAGGTGCCATTTACAGTAGACCAAAAATCACTATAGGATCCCTCAACTTATGTTCAACCCGTCTAGGCTGTACAAAAAACTGGAAAGCTCATTAATTATTCACAGTTAAGAAAAAAAACGGTAAGTTTGCAGTTTCATCCCAACAAACCAATTCGTCTCACATTTTGATTAAAAATTTGTTTTATGTCAAATATTTCATTTCTGCTTAAGTTTTGGAAAAATCTGGGCCGATATTATATCAAAATTCATTCGGAATCTTTCAGTTCATAATCAATATTCTTTAAATGTTACATTTTACAAAATAATTGCAATAAACGAAAACGATCTTATGGTAGCTGTCACTTCCTATGAACTAGTTTCGATCAAACATCACTGAGCTCTCCCAATTTATGGAAGAAACTAAATAATAAAGTTTCAAGACAAGATGACACTTCCCATGTACCGATTTTGGCAAAAATAACTGGGTTCTCCAAATTTATGGGAGAAGCGAAAATATGAAGTTTGACGCCGATCAGTCGCAATCCGTCTGGATGTACAGAGGCCACACAATTTAAGCCTGTCATCACACATAAATGTATTCAAACACATAGAGATTTCTCAAAAACTACTTTTTTTACTTCGGCGATTTATCGAATATTTATCGACCATTTTAAAACGAAATTGTGCATCCAAACTTAATTTAAAAATTAAAAATTATTATTTCTGAATAAACTAGAAGACGGTGTCAAATAGAATTTGACTTGGTTCTAAATCACTAAAAGTTACGACGAGTATGGAACGTCAATGAAAATTAATTTCTTTAACATTTAAAACATTTAAAGCAGCTCTACATCCATGTTTATTCCAAAATGTTTGTTAACAAAATTTAGTTTAATACAGACAATATTTTATTATGCACAACTTATCTATTTCACAATTACTTTAATAAATTTAAATTTTTTATCTACTTTAACCCTTGGCTTTTATTTTACATCTAATGGTTTTTATGAAAATTTTCTTGCTAACCACCTTTGAATTCCTCTTCCAGACACATTGCCATCTGCAAACGATCAATAATCTTTTACGACTGACCTCTTTATTAGAGTAGGGGAATCATTGATTGTATGGTGATTATAAATCGTTTTGTGGATAACAATGTTGTGGATTACAATTTAGTTATTTGCTATATACGTCATTGACCTTTAATTTTATTTGAACGTAACTTATTTTGAAAGCCAAGGTAAGTGAGAAAACAAAAATTACAATTAATATTTAAATTTAAGCTTAAATTCTGCGAAATGAATCTACCAGAAAAATAGGAAAGCAAATCCAATTACTACCAAATATATTTATTAAATTGAATGTGTATTCACTAGTTAATCTTCATTTCTATCGTTTTAGGGTTCACAAACATATTACCCCGCGTTAAGAAAATATTTGGAAATTATTTTCTTAAGTTTACTATGATATTTTTTTTTTGTAATATGTATTGGATTTGCGGCCTTTACAAATTATTCCAGGTAGAATACGTAATTACAATGTAGTATTTTGAAATAATATTAATTTGACTACTGGACGTTTGATTGTGTTAACAGCCGTTTTAATAGTGGCCACGCGTACTATGCCATCATTACCCGGATGAGTTTGAATTATTCGTCCGAGTAACCACTGACTGGGTGGTAGATTGTCTTCTTTGATCAATATACGACATCATCAACTTTAATTGGACATTTGCCTTTCGTCCATTTACCTCGTTGCTGTAAGGTATGTAAATAGTCTCTGGACCATGCCTTCCAAAACGATTGCAGCCGCCGCTGAACATTTTGCCATCTGGACAGTTTATGCACTGGTACGTCTTCGTATATAGGTCCTGGTACGCAAGCAATGCCTCGCCGATTAAAAAATAACCAGGTGTAAGTATTTCTATGTTGGAGGGTTCATCAATAAGTCTGCATAATGGCCGGGAATTAAGCACACTTTCGGTCTGGGTGAGTAATGTGGTTATTTCTGCGAAATTGAGTTTGGCCTCTTTCGTTGCTCGCCTGAAATGATGTTTCACCGACTTTACGGCCGCTTCCCATAAACCACCGAAATGTGACGCGCTAGCCGGGTTGAATTTAAAGTTAATTCCTTTCTGTAATAGAAAATTTGTTATTATTGAATTGTTTTGCTGACATGTTATTTCTGCTTTTAATCCTTTCTGCTCGTTATTTGCTCCATTGAAATTGGATTCGTTGTCACACCAGATGTTGTTTGGAAGCTAGAAAAGCTAGAAAAGCTTCGGTGTTAAAACTGCTCACCATCTCGAGATGCACAGCCTTTACTGCAAGACAAACAAACACAGCAACGTAAGCTTTAGTTAGGAGGGCGTTTCTATTTTGCGTAGTTTTAATGTAGATAGGACCCAAGTAGTCAACGCCTGTGTTTAGGAAAGGCCTTATCTTATACACCTTTCCGTTGATAGGTCAGCCATTTTTAGTTGCCCTTGCGCACTACGATATCAAATGCAGGTGACACAAGATTTGGTGTGGCTTTTAATCAGATATCTTGCACCGATTATCCAAAATTTTTGCCGTAGAAGATTCATCATTAAGGTATTGCCTACATGTAGATTAGAAATATGAACTTCCCTTATGATTAGTTTGCTAGCTACATGGGTTTTTGGTAAAATGATGGGATGCTGGACAGTATAGCTTATTTTCGCATTTCGCAATCTCTCGCCTACTCGTAGGACACCTTGCTGATCGATAAATGGATCTAATGAGATTAAGCTACTATTGGAATCCAATGCTCTGTCCTTCCTCAATTGACTTATTTCCCGACTGAAGCTAGTGTTTTGGATTGCACGTACAATATAAATCTCGGCCGTTATATACTCTTGATATGCTAAGTATCCTTTATTCCTTTCTCCGTTTCTATATTTGGGTGGTAAAAACCGTAGAATATAGCACATTATTTTTTATTTATTTTGAACCACGACGAGTGTTTGGTCGATAATTGGTCCACAGGTCCGATAGTTGATGCTTCCATTAAAACGCATATTCCTTTACCACGCTCCTCAGTATCCACCGTTGCTGATGGGTTGGTAATTATATTGTTTGGCCACTCGGTTTCTTTCAGGTGTAGCCAACTAGGGCCCTGTAACCAAATTTGTCACATAGGAATTTGTGGTGGAGTTATCCCTCTGGAAATATAGTCTGCTGGATTTTGGTTAGATTTTACATGGTTCCATTGTTCCCTTGATATGTTGTCCAAAATAGCGCTGGTGCAATTAGCGATGAAAGTTTTCCATCTAGCTGGAATGTACGATAGCCAATGTAAAACTACCATTGAGTCTGTGTATGCGTAGATGTTTGCATTGCCAAGATGTAATATCGAGTTACAGTATTTAACTAACTCCACTAGCATTACCGCTCCACAGAGTTCCAATCTAAGTAGGATTATTTTCTTTAACGGTGCTACCTTACTTTTCGAACAGACTATGTGACTGGTTATGGTTCCATCTGCATGACTAGACCAAAGGTACACCACACAGCCATACGCGACCTCCGAGGCATTACAGAATGCATGCAATTGCATGGAAATTGGCCTTGCTGATTTTTGCAGATATCTAGGTATTTGGATTTGTTGGAGGTACGGTAGTTCGTAGTAAACGTTTCTCCATAAACGTACTATATTATCTGGCACTTTCTCGTCCCAATCTACCGTGGTTAGCCACAGTTTCTGGAGTAAAATTTTAAAATTAATTATGATTGGTGATAACCAGCCCAATGGATCGTAAAGCTTTCCGATAACATTTTCCGTTTTGTCCATATGATGTCCTTGGGTTGACTGATTATTTTTATTGTGAATATCTCAAGTTGAGGATGCCACATAATTCCTAGCGTTTTCGTGGTTTGGTCATCTTCAATAAGTTTGGGAATGTCTTCCGCAATTACCATTGCCAATGAGTTCAAAAATTCTTGGGAATTTGATTTCCACTTGCGAAGTCTAAAACCACAGCTACCTAGTATTTCTGCGATCTGATTTTCTAGTATAATTGCATCTTCTACTGTGTCACTTCCGGTTAGTAGATCATCCATATAAAAATTATTCTTAATGACTCTAGCTGCTTCTGGATATCTCGTCTCATATATTTTGGCTACCTCTTCTAATGTTCGGATGGCCAAAAACGGTGCGCATGCTGTTCCATAGGTAACGGTCATACACTTGTATGGACTTATTTCTTCTTGGGGACTTCTTCGCCATAAGATGCACTGGAAATTGGCATCTGACGGATCTACCAGTATATGTCGATACATTTTTTCTATATCTACATTTATCGCTATGGCATGTAATCTAAACTGAAATAATGTAGTTGTTAGATTCGGTTGTAGTTTTGGTCCCGTCAACAAGCAATCGTTTAATGAGACCGCTGTTGTGGTTTTGCACGAAGCATCAAACACTACTCGCAATTTGGTCGTAGTACTTTCTTTAACCACTGCGTGATGCGGCATGAAATACTTGTGGTTGTGTTCCCGCGGTAGATCCAGGTAACCCGGTGCATTTGTCCTAGCCTGATGTATTCCTCCATGAATTGACTATATTCTTGGCGATATTCGGTAGACCTGGCAAATCTTTTTTCAATACCCATTATTCTTGATTTAGCCGTTGCTAATGGTCTCCTAATTCTGCACGTGGACTTATGAATGGCAATTTTACGATAAATCTTCCATCTATCGATCTGGTTGTGGTGGTTTTAAATAGGATTTCACAGGGGTCGTTGTTTTTACTGCTTTTAGTATCCGTTGTAGGTTCCTCTACCTGCCAAAACTTCTTTAAAAGCTCCATTAAATTTTCGTTGCTATTGTTTGAGTCTACATTTGTGTTGCAATTTTGGACGCTAAGGAATTCTTGTCCATCCTGGCATATTTTATCCGCTATTAACCAACCAAACTTAGACGAATGTAGAACTGGGAGGTTATTTATTGACATTTTCTGTTCTCCTAACATCTCTAGGAAGAATTCTGCTCCTACTACTAAATCCACTGTACTAGGTATGTCTTGGAAAAGGTATCTTCAACGCTGGCAGAGGTGATGAGATTTTTTCAATTATGTGTGCTGTTAATTGTATAGAGTAATGTGGAAGTACTAGTGATTTTATTGTGATGACTGTTTTTCCTCTAGTTTTTCCTGCAGAGCACGATGCTAGGCCGTATATTGAAATATGCGAGTATTTTCGTGGTAAACCTAGGCGTTGCATACAAGCTTCAGATATAAACGATGACTGAGAACCTGAATCGAGTAGTGCTCTGGCTATCATTGGCTTCCCGTTGCTTGATTGAATGTATATCAAGGCTGTCGGCAAGATTGTCTTAAGAGGCGTCTGAAATTCATGCAAGGATGTTGTTTCTTGTGTAGGTAGTTTAGTTGTGCTTGGTGATGATGATGTTGATTGCAGAGTTGAATTTATGTTTGATTGATGCGAGGTTGAAGCTATTGAAGCAGCAGTAGATGGTGACTTGGTTTCCGTGGTTGTATAGCAAATTTCATTTGTTGTGTGTAGATTTGTTGACTGTTGGTGATTTGTTGCATGCCGAACTGTTGATTGTTACTCGTTATAAAGTAGAGAATGATGGCGTCTTTTACAAATCAAACATACAGAACGTGACTAGCATTGTGGTTGTAAATGTCCTACCCGCAAGCAATTCGCACAACTTTTCGAATTTTCTATGACCTTGTATCGGTTTTCCACATTCATACTCTTGAATACAGGACATTTGTACAGTAAATGTTCTTGGTTACAGACTACATAATTCCATTTATTAGCTTGAATGGTGTTAAAAGCTCGTACATGTTATTGAACTGTACCGGTTGGTTTTGTGCCTACTATACAAGACTCAAGAGCATGACATCTCGTTCCCAAAAATTTTAAAAAGTTATCAAATGTAGGAAACGCTTCGTTTACGGATTCTTTAGCCCACAATTGTCTCGTATCATTATCGACCTTATTTATTATCATATGAATTAACCAAGGGTCTCGCAATTCCGCCTTTATCGGCCAATGCTCGTAACCCTCGGATCACCTCATCCGATGTATCGCACTATTTCCGCAGTTCGCGATGATTAGCTTGATTGCAGGTTCTTTGATCCAAGAATAATTGTATTAAATTGGAGCATCTCTTCTTAGAAAACCATTCAAAATTTGTAGCTTGTGTACGGCACTTAAAGTTTTGTTTTCGTGTACCGTCATCACATACAAATCGTGAAACGATGGCCATAACTTGTACTCTCTAGCAAATGGTTAGATACTTACTTTTGGCAAGCGTACATTTTGCGGTTGATTAATTCCTTGGAGAAAACTTTGCTGTTGTCCAATAAACTTGCCTAAAGTAGCATTTAAGTCCTGCACTTCAACTTTAGTTTCAGTTGACCTTGAGTTTATCTCTGACCTTAGTCTCGCAAGAGTATTGAGCACCAAGTTATCTACATCTTCTGTTTTGGATTCATATTGATATTGCTCATATAGGCAAGTTATTCCAGCTCATAATCGTTGAAATTCTTATAAAGTCTCTCGCACTGTTCTTCGCGAATCTGTAGTGCTTCTAACGTTGTAGTGTTATCTATTTTCTCACAAAATGCTTTTACGGATTTCAACTGATTTACTGTACGATCTCTAGCGCGTATGTTTCTCTCCATTTCGAAATAGTAATTTACAGTTCAAAACTACGCTTTCACTTATTTTAATTGCACGTTTCACTGTCTTTTATTGTTTAATTACGTATCAATTAACTAATAACTTGATTACAATTTAATTTTAATTAAGTGTTTTCTTGTTTTAGGACAGATTAAAATGAAATTTAAGCCGATTTTAATTGAACGCAACAAAAAAATGCACAAAATAATATATGTAAAAATGGCTACTTATCGTAATTTCCAGAAGTATGCAAAAGGATGATTTCGGCACCATGTACTTATGTTTCTTCTACGCGCTTCAACCAAACAGCATCCCGGGTTTCGGCACCAAAAATGTTTATTCCAAAATGTTTGTTAACAAAATTTAATTTAATACAGACAATATTTTATTATGCACAACTTATATATTTCACAATTACTTTAATAAATTTAAATTTTTTATCTACTTTAACCCTTGGCTTTTATTTTACATCTAATGGTTTTTATGAAAATTTTCTTGCTAAAAAATTATCTTACTAACCACCTTTGAATTCCTCTTCCAGACACATTGCCATCTGCAAACGATCAATAATCTTTTACGACTGACCTCTTTATTAGAGTAGGGGAATCATTGATTGTATAGTGATTATAAATCGTTTTGTGGATAATAATGTTGTGGATTACAATTTAGTTATTTGCTATATATGTCATTGACCTTTAATTTTATTTGAACGTAACTTATTTTGAAAGCCAAGGTAAGTGAGAAAATAAAAATTACATTTAATATTTAAATTTAAGCTTAAATTCTGCGAAATGAATCTACCAGGAAAATAGGTAAGCAAATCCAATTATCATCAAATATTTTTATTAAATTGAATGTATAGGCACTAGTTAGTCTTCATTTCCATCGTTTTAGGGTTCACAAACATCCATTTTCACAACATCAAGTTAAGCGAGACCCGCTTCAACGTGAGGACAAAACCTCTCCCATATTTTTGCATTATACCAAAATGGTATGTTTGCTGTGTCAGTGGCACCACAAGCGACCTCAACTGATCAAATACAATATTCCAATACCTCGGACAATTTCAATGATGAAAATAATTAAATATGTTAAAACTAATAAAAAACTGAATTACAGACAAGAAAATTTTATTTTAATTTCAAATAATTATTCCCAAATTTGAGAAATGGCTTTCCGATTTAAAAGTATTTCCGATTTTCCGGCATTTCGTGACGTAGTAGCATCAAAAGGCATGATGAGAAAATTGCCAAGCCACCAAATAACTAATCAAAAGTTATTTTCTTAAATATATAAATTTATTTAAGGTTTTTATAATCACCTCACAAGTTTCGATAACAATTTTCAATAAATTAATAAATGTGTTTTCATCCATCCCCAAAAAGTTCCTGTAGTCTTCTGGTTCTGTTTCTTTTAATTTTCTTATAAGTGGTTGATCGGATAACTTATCACCTAACTGTTCTTTTTGCCAAATAATATTTTTCATAGGAGTGTGATTCTGTTCACTTTCTTCCACTTGTTGCAGTAATGGAAAAATTCCGTTTTCATCCATTTTAATTTTGGATTATTTCTTTATTTGTGCCTTTTGTGAAAAATATCACACAACGTAACAGTGTTTATGACATCTGTCATAGAGTCGCGTTTGTGCAATCAGATAGAACGTGCGTGGTAAAAAGCCAACTTAGTTTTACAACTCAGTTGTACAACTGAGTCGTACACTGCGTATGGGATGCAATTTGGTTTCAGTCATAAAAATGAATCTTTCGAATGGTCAGTTCTGAATGAAAATTTTATAACATTTTTTAGTGATTTGTTTATTATATCTATAGCAGATTCCATTTTCAATATTTCGATATATAATTTACTCTAGTATTCGCTTGAGGTTAGGAAAATTCACCATTAACACCACATTTTTCATTTTAGACTGATAATATGTCGTCAAAGTCCGGAACAACTTTCTAATATTTCTATCCCTTTCAGAGATTCCAATGTCGCTTTTTTATGATTTTGTACCACTGAATTTTTTGAAATACGATCCTAATAAATACGAATCAACCTTTACCATTATGAACTTTGTGCCACTAATGAAGTTGTTGCTGCAATGTTTCAAAAAAAAAATTCTCACTTACCAAAATCAGACGTCATCTTTTATTAATAATGTTGCAACTGCAACCGGCGAAGGACTTTATTTTACAATTGACATTTACCATTTGAGAAAATATTTCATAAATTTTCCAAAAAATGTGAATTTTCTACAATGATAAAGTTACCTGTTCGCTTGTTGTGTTTACACCGCGTAGTTAGTTAATATTCTTTACGTGTAGACAATATAACTAGATAATTCAAAAAATTACGTAATGTAGACAATAAGTTGACAATGTTGATTATAATCGCTTTAAGCAATTAGCAATACTTTCAGAGTTTATTTGCTAAATAGAACTATTTTAAGATGTAGATCTTCATTCTCATATTTGCAAAATTAGAACCAAAGTTGTATAAAATGTGTCATTAAGCTCGCAAAACAAAATAATCGGGAACGTTTATATTTCAATATGTTTAAGATGTTTTAATACCGAAAAAATCAACGACGGACGGTTTACATCATGTTTAAGTTTCACAAAAACTCCTGCACCAAGCAATAAACTCTTGAAGGACCCAAAGGTTCTCAGAGAAGTAAATACATAATGATCATACTAGTCCATCGGTTTATTGGGGGTACAAATTGAAAATGCGGGATTTTTTTCTATTTTTGAACGTTTATTCTGAAAAAATGGTAACAAATGAATTATTCAAAATATTGTCCATCGCTAGCCACAACTTTTTCCCATCTTTCTGGCAATTTACGGATACCGTCGCGAAAAAATTCGGTCGGCTTGGCTGCTATCCAGTCATCGACCCATTTTTGGGCTTCTTCGTAAGAATGGAAGCGCTGGTCAGCTAGGTCATGTGTCATCGATCGGAAAAGGTGGTAATCGGAAGGAGCAATATCTGGGCTATACGGCGGGTGGGGTAAGACTTCCCATTTCAGCGTTTGTAGGTATGTTTTGACCGGCGCTGCAACATGTGGCCGAGTGTTGTCATGTTGCAAAATTACTTTGTCGTGTCTTTGCTCGTATTGTGGCCGTTTTTCTTTGAGTGCGCGGCTCAAACGCATCAATTGAGTTCGGTATAGTGCTCCTGTGATGGTTTCGTTCGATTTCAATAGCTCATAATACACCACACCCAGCTGGTCCCACCAAATACAGAGCATGAGCTTGGCGCCGTGAATATTTGGTTTGGACGTCGATGATGATGCATGGCCGGGGTAACCATATGATTTTTTGCGCTTCGGGTTATCGTAATGGATCCACTTTTCATCACCAGTGACAATGCGATGCAAAAACCCTTCCGTTTTTGCCGTTCGAGCAGCAGTTCGCATGCAAAAAAACGGCGCTCGACGTCTCTCGGCTTCAGCTCATACGGCACCCAATGTCCTTGCTTTTGGATCATTCCGAGGGCTTTTATACGATGGGAAATGGCTTGTTGTGTCACTCCCAATGAATCTGCGAGCTCTTGTTGAGTTTGACACGAGTCTTCATTGAGTATTGCCTCCAATTCAGCATTCTCAAACTTTTTCACTTGGCCCGGCCGCTCTTTGTCTTCAACGTCAAAATCACCACTTCTAAACCGCACAAACCATCTCTCGCACGTTGAAACCGATGGAACATGACTCGGATAAGCCTCGGAGACCAATCGATGTGCTTCAGCAGCACTTTTCTTCAAATTAAAGAAGTAAATTAAAACTTCCCGCAAATGCTGTTTTGTTGGCACGAAACTCGACATATTGAGAACTCAAAAAACTATGAATTTGACACTGCGACAAATTGACACATACTGAAAATTAAAGCTATAAGACGTAGCTTTGACATGAACATAGTCACAGTACTGCCTGATGCGTATAGCGTTAGTAACGCCATCTGTTATCAATCCCGCATTTTCAATTTGTACCCCCAATATAATCCTAATAAATGCAAAAAAAAATTTAGAAAGCTAAATGGGTGTTTCTGACAATAAAAAGCAGAGTGAAAAAAGGAACAGGAAAAACAACCTTCGATTGATTTTTTAATTTGCCGCTCAACAAAAATATCACATGAATCACAGCTAACATATAAATCTAATTTTTGTGCTAGTAAACCACATCTTAGTATAGATACATCTAAGGCACTTTTCGAAACGGATACTTATTTCAAACTTACCCAGCAAACGAAGAAATACTTCCAGAACTAGTGCAAAAGTAGTGAAAAAAGTACTTCTTTTCTTGTGAAAAAAGATAGGACGTCGGGAAAAAATTCATCAGTTTTATAAAAAAAAATTATAGTGGTTTCGCTTTTACTCTTATTACCTAAGAAATCATGCTGCCTCTTTTACACTATTCGCCTATTCCATACATAAAAAGTACTTTAAAACTATTTCTTAAGGCACTACTTTAAAAGTAGTTTTTTATAGTTGTTTAAAAGTACTAATGCGTACGCATTTTTAGAGTATGTTTAAAAACTAGGTTTATTGTTTCATTAAATAAAAAAAAACAAATTTATTAAATCTATTATATTTTAATTTTAATTATTTTGTCCTAATTATTATCATTAAATTCAAGGTACTATAGTGGATTTAGATAGGTAATCCATTTTATATAAAATATATTTTATATTAACAACAATTCATTCTAACTATTTTTTATTTTTAAAAAATCGGTTGTGTGCATGTTGAATGCATACCCTTATTTCTTTTTCAAAATTTTGTTTGCCCAGTACGCCGCCGCAGCCATCTAAGGAAATAAATAGAAATTTATTGTTAGCTAATTATAATTTAATTTAATTATTGATTTTTATAACCGAATAGAACAGTGCTAAAAAGCTTTAACGACCTTTTCCCGGCCTTTCCCTTTAAATTGAATTAATGGTAAAGGTCATCTGATGCTATATAAACGAAACACACTTTCCAATGAAGATGAGCCCTTTAATTTTCTAAGAAACGTAACCTAATAAAAACAGTAAGCTTGTTATTTTACATACTTATTGTTAACATGATTATAACAACATAAACTAACTAATTTTGTGGCATATTTATCATCTCCTAACCGAAGTTCCACCTCACTTAATTCTGGTATGGTTTTAATAGGGAAGATGGTCTCAAATTCAATTGAATTTTGCTCGTCTTCAACAATCGCTTTTTCCACTGATTTGCTAATTTTTTTAACATACACGAGAGTCTCCATAAGCATTTTGTTTTGAGCGTTTCGATAAATCTGGTTTTCCTTTTCGTATTTATCAAATTTATCGTTTAATAAATAAATTTGATTTGAAATGTCTCTCAACTTGCACGATACATTTTCTGAAATATTTAAAGTAAACTAATTGTCAGTGTTTTTTCTTGTATTTATATTTTATTAAACTAACAATATAATATTTACCTGTTAAATTTTCGTTTTCTATAGTTTCTTGGGGAATTCCATTTCCATGTGTAGTTTCAGTTAAGTTGTCAGTATTTGTGGAACTTGATGAAATCGATGTCTGTGTTAAAAACGGACTTATTTCTAATCCAATAAGCTTATCTGTAGCAAATGGATTATCTCTTTCAGTGTCTAATTTTTTTGTGCTATAGTACTTAAATCTTTTTCTTGGTGGAAATAGTATTTCGCTATGTTCAACACTGTCTGCACTGGAAATTGAATCTTCATTAATTTTTTGTGGGCTTTCTGTCGACGTAATGAATCCTAGTGAAATATTTTGGCTATTCAGTGTGTTTTGGTAGTTGTCGATGACTGGAGATAAAGGAATATCTGTTAAAATAAAAGTAAATCTATTAAATAATCTATTAAGTGTTAAAACGTTTTAAATATTTTATGTACTGTTTGTATTTTTACTGACCATTTTTACTTAATTGCTGGCTCAGGTTATCTGGAAATATAATATTCACATTGATTATTAATACAAAAATTTGATAAACGAATGGTGCAAAATTGGTATTAGAATATATCCCGCATCTACTGGTACACAAAAATATTTATATAATATTTCTTTCACATAAAAGGTTTGTAGGTCTGGTTGAATACTGCGGCCTAGTACTACTCCAAGAATTGATGAATTAACCGGTTCATTAAAATAGTTACAGTTTTTTCTCCTGCAAGCGAGCCAAATCCAATAACCCTAATTATTTTTCTATTGGTTATCAGACAATAAGAATCATTTCCAATTTCATTCGAAATATGAAATTTATTAAATTTTGTTAGCTTGGAACTTGTGTTAGACCCTTTGATTTCTTCTATTCGTCTGTATAGTTGTTGTAGTATTTTATTTGGTTTTCTAATAATTCGTTTCAAAAACTGCATGAAGTTTTCAAATTTGTAGGCGGAAAACGAATCATGGCTAAGGCTGCATTGGCATTTTCTCTGCAACTTTTGGGATCCGATAATAATCTCACAGCACAATGCAATAATAAAAAATGTTGATATATTTTATCATTGACTGTACCTTTCAAAACTATAATGCCGGTATAAAGTAGAAACTGTCTAAATTCGGTGGCTTTCCATAACTTCGACCAAATTCAGATGGCGTAAGCGCAGAACACATTTTTCATCTTGTGTTGATTGCATCAATATTTATTTTAACACCTGCAATTTTATTTTTGGAAATAAGCCCCAAAGTCTTTTTTACAACACCCAAATCAATTATATGCATGGGATCAATTGGAAATTGGGATACCATACCAATATCAATTGATTCTAAAATATTTTCATTAAGCAAAAAATTTCTATGATGGTAATGCTGGTCTCTTCTAACGCTGTAAGATACATCTGTTCGTTCATCTCTAATTTCAGTTTCAAAAACTATTCTACTCTTAGCATTAGGAAGATATGCTTTGGCAACATTTGGGGTAGCTATTTTTGCCTGTGTGGTATTGGGTAGTAGTAATAAATGCCCTAGCTGGGCTGTCACAAACAAATAGTCTTATGTTGAATTTCTTAACTGTTCCCGACTGCGCAATTTTGATACCATTTTGAATGAGAAATTCCGTTTCCTGTACGAAAGACTTTAAAAAGTCATTAACTGAGCGAGGTTTTTCGAAGCCTGAATAGCATCCAATTAGAAATGGCGATTCATTCGGAAATTCAGAAAAACTTCCAATTATTGGCCACAATACACGTCGGGAACTTTTGAACACTTGTAGCCCATCAATACCAACGTCAATTCAAAATTAGATCTTTCTTCAGTAGGAAGTTAAATTTATTGGATTTTACATGATTCTGTATTCCAAATTGAAAATACTCTCCTGGCGCAATGCCAATAACATTAATAACATTAGTTTTAGTATTGAGCAGTTGTGATGCTGTTAATGGTAAGTTTCTTATACCAGAATCATTTCGAACTTTTAGTAAATCGTCTAAATGATTATGTGGAATTTTGTTTCTTATAGCCCACGATTTTAGGTTCACTAACATTAGGGTCAGAAATGCTGTTGCAACAACCATTTTAATCATTCTATGATTGTCAGATTCTGAATGAGAGCAGTCGCTGGTATTATCAGATAATGGATTTCTAGGCACATCATCAACTTGACCAGAAGAAAAAGAATTCACTGTATCGTTGTTTGAATAGTTCGAGTTTACCAAAGATCCCGATTTGGCAGGTCGGGCGAACGAATCCAAATTTTGATACCTTAACATTTCATTTTCGTATATTTGCTTTTGAATAGCTAAGCGATTCAAGAACGTTTTCTTCGACATTTGGTATAGTTTGAATTATTCGGAGTCAACTTTCAACACCACTTTGTGAAATCAAAGTTTCTTGTAAGCAATTCAAACTTACTCGATTGAAAAAAACGGTTCGTTTTCACATTTTAACAGAACACGATTACCACGATTGCCTATACCAAATTACTTGTATATATTCCACGTCATCAATTTCATTGTCTCAATGATTAACACTGTCGACAATTGTAATATTTTCCACGACCACTATCGCCGCCACTTACATATTGCTCTCGTTGTTTCCATATTCTCGTTTCACACATATGGAATGCAATTCTAAAATTTACTTCGTATTGGAGGAATAGTGGATCCGGTATCGATCCTTGTTAAGAATAATGTTTACCCAGTGAAATTAGTCAGGCACTCAGGCAAATTCACACCTCCATTTCACTGCTCGTGCATCATCTTTTGTTAGTGGTGCAATTTTATATTTTTGACAAAGCACTTGCCTCGGATCTTTGTAGTTACTTGAATTCTCTGTGGTTTTCAGCATTCCCGGCCGCTGTTTCTCTCAAAACCGTTTGAACGATGCGTTTGTCGGGGTGCCTCGAAAAATTAGCATTTCTTCGTTGTCTATCTGTTTAAAATTTTTATGTTGCCTCATTCTGCACATGATTGTTGCAATTCTCTATCGCTCCACTGGCTTGGTCCCTGTTACCTAAACTCCTCTCGTATTGACGACTATATTTTCGTAATATGTAGTATCCTCTGTTCCAGTTTTAAGCAATTTTGGTGTATTTGTTTTGGTGACTGAAGTCCTATGGTTGCCTCATATTCTTTAGCCTACTTCAATACTTCATTTATTGCTAGTGTTGGGTCTAAAATGAAGTTTTGATCGTCCTAGACAACACAGATGCAAACTCTGTTATTCCATTTAACACATCTGTAAGTGCATAACCGTAAGCTTCTATAGATGTTGCAAGCTCTCCTCAAGTAGTTGTTGCTTCGCAACTATATTTTGCATAATTCTCTGACATGTGACTGACTACCCGCATATCCTCCTTGTCATTTCAGTTGAGGATACAGTTACATTACATTTGCAGTACATTTGCAGCTTTCCCTCGAACAACCGGAATAAGTGAGTTGATCTGCTTCGTTGTGTCCAAAAAATTGTACTGTGCTGCCTCCTGGAAAAGTTGAAGTTGAGTTTCTGGTTGAACTTGACAAACTGCTGATCTTGCCCCGCTTGAAGTTTTGTTAATTGAGCATTTTGCTGCTCAGATTTGGCGTCTTGTTGATTTAGTTCCGCGTCTTACTGCGGTCTAATTTGATACTTTAGTGATAAAATTTGACGTTTTGGACTGCTTGTATTCCTGTATTGGCAATAACAGCGCCTTCATCTATTTTATCGTATCGCCTACATCCTAGAATAGTCCGTGTTGTACAGATATAGGCAGCTATATCAATATGATCATTTTTATTTGATTCATGGTGCCGATTCCCTCATTTTTTATTTTTTATTTACAATAATAGACTTTCTGCTAATCATTTGGGGTAACTGACGTCATCGCTGATGGTCCTTGTTCGTTTTAGCATCCTCTCATCTCATCCTCATTTTTATTGACTTTGGTGTAAACTTCGAGGCTTTTGAGCTTATCCCTTAATAGCTAAGATGTTTTTTAATTTACAATCACCGCTGTTTTCTACAAAATCTCACTTTCAGATTATTCCATTTATTTTATCTGTCGATGTATATGTGTTGCATTTGTAGGTCGCTTTCACACTAAATACATGAATTCGAAATCATTTACGATAGCAATTCTTTGTTTTGATTATTAACGAAATGGTTTCCATATTCCCCTCCACCATGTCATCCTATAACTTAATTCCCATTTAAGAAAAATGTTCCAATATAAATATGTTTAGTGTCTCGTTTTGGACTATAATCTTCGACATTTGGGTTGATAACACTTGGTAGTGTAAGCGTTAACCACCCAACCACCAAGTATTACGCAACTGTAGAGTAGAAATCGTAAAATTTTCTTCACCACCGATCTATCCGAATCATTATTTCTGGAATCGAGCTTTTGAAAAAATTTAGAAGTGTTTCCAGATCAGTTTCAAATTAATCGTGGACGTATTTAATGAGAAAAAGAATCAATGGGAAGCATACCCCAAGATGTTCGTTAATGAAAATGCTGTACCAGGAAACGGAAAAGTTAAATTGTGCTTGAACCCCCGAAAAATAAAGGAACACCGCAAAGGATTCTTATCCCTTAATCATCATCAAGGATTTATTAAGCCGATTATTAAGCCGTCTAGCTATGTACATATTTATTATTGATCTAAAACCTGGGGCGGAATCATGAAATACGACCGGAAAATTTAAACGGATTTAAAAATATTTTCAAACTTATTAGATTAAAACTATTCAAATTTACCATGATGGATGCAGACTGATGTTTAAATGCAACTTCTATAATATTTGAAGAGCAATGGCTAATCTCCAACAAAATTTTCAAAATTCATTTTTTACCGGTACAACATTTCCGTTTAAAACTGCTCGATTATGAAATAGTTGTCGAATTAAATTTTTATGTTAAACTTTCATCTATTTGAGTTTTCATACAAAATATTTACGCCAACTTTGACCATTTTTCGAATTTTTTTGTGTTTGTCCATTGAAATATTTTCTAACAATTCATTTTTTCGGTCGAATTTTATGATCTTGCCCCTTTTTCCATCAAAATAATTAAATATTTCCGGAAATTTTACAATTTTGAAATACAAAACACTTCAATGCCATCGTATAAAATGAAGTGGCGACGAACCTGGTACGAGAAATTTGAAATTCGAAAAGAATTTCGGAAATCTTGTAGGAGATTAACCATTGCTCTTAAAATATTATAGAAGTTGTATTTATACATCAGTCTGCATCCATCATAGTAAATTTGAATACTTTTAATCTAATAAGTTTGAAAATATTTTTAAATCCGTTAAAATTTTTCCGGTCGTATTTCATGATTCCGCCCCTGATTTTTGGCAGATCAATATTGCTGTAATATGGCAATATGTGTCCAACCTGTATGTATCCAATCGTCTTCCTTACCAGTGTACGATTATGGTTTTCGGGTTGTGCAGCGCTTCACGTGCCAACAGTTGAGCTGCGTAATTTCTTTATTTTATCCACTGCAGAGTCTTCGTTTATTGTTTGCGACTGAGACTCATGAAAAATATCAAATTTCCAGCAAAAACCAAGATAATGCAACTGGACTGCGGAGTCCTTATTTGTAACAAATTATTGTTTTTTCTGATGAAATTATTCGACTAAAAAATATCAGTCTTAGTTTTACAGGTAAATAATTTTTTGATTTGCACCTTATATTTTATTAATTTTTAATTTTAATTTCTCAGTTTGGGTTCGTTTCAATTTAATATGTATCAAACAATAAAAAGTGCACAGTAAAATGAAAAATTAATTTTCCTTTTCGAATTCCCAATCTACTCGTGTATCTACAATTAAATACAGAAGAGAATCCATACAATGCAAAGTAGTGTTTTTGTAATGTTAGTTTTATGTTAACAAGAGCTTTAAATTTAATATTCAAAGACAAAGTTATTTCGTAAAATTTGCAAAAAATTAATTCAATTGAAATTCTGTTTTATTATTTTTAACTGCTTTACACTGTTGAATTTTCTTGTAAATTTTAAAGTATGAATATATCGGTAACATCGCTATAATATATAGTTTTAGTGACTCTTCGAACTTCTGTGTGTATTATATATGAATTTATAGCTATTTAGAGGTAGTACAAGGTGTTTCCTATTCTAATTTGGTATGCTTATAGTTTTAAAGTGCGATCACTTGTAACAAGAAAATTCCTCTTTACGATTTGACAGAATGTCATATATTCCGTCACATTTTACAAACCAGAATATAAATATTTCTGTCTGTGTCTCGTATATCGCATATAAATATGTGAAATATATTTGACATTTGCAAAGTTTTGTTTGCACATGAAATTAAACGATTCTTTTTATTTATACACAAAACTTTTACTACATATATGATGACATATACTATATTACATATATGTATTCAGTTATGTATGCAAGTAATGCCTTTTTATGAAACATGTTGTCAACATTCAACAGCAACAATAATGAATACCAAAATTCCATATAGCACACTGTAATCGCTCATAAATTTTTTAGTCCATCCTTTATTTTTCTATATATTGCTTGAGGACTTTTTATTCTCCTTCGTTGGAAAATTTCAGCAACATTTTTTTTTTCAGCTATGCAATTTTTTTGGTCGTCTTCTATCGTCTAGTATATGTGCACGTAAAGTAAACATACATAAATAGAAATGAAAATGGGGAAAATGAAATTTAAGTTTTTGGATTCTATTTGAAATAAATATAAAAGTAAAAAAAGCAAAACGATAAATGGAAAAAGTTTTTCTAAAAAGCATTAAAATATATTTTGGATGATAATTATGTACGTGAACATTAATCTGCAATACATTCTAAGTTAGCAACTTTGTAACAGAATTGTGATGGTCAACAAACAGTCAAATATATTTTGTTAAACTTTATATTTATTTGAAACGTATACAGTTTCAGATTATTCAAACATGTTCATTTTCCCAAATTAAACCTGAAGCTCAGTCTATAGATTTCGAGTAGGAATTCTCTACATGGACTGCCTGGAAAAAATGGGTGGTATTTCATTTTCTCCTCAAAAAATGCTTAAAACTGTTTCTCCCTGAAATCATTATTACGCTTAATTCGGAATTGTCAATACATGCTGGTATGCCGAAAATAGCGTAGCAAAAAGATTATACCGTAGAAAATGTAGACAATTCGTAAATAATGTAGACAATAGAACATCTGCAATGACAAATCTGAGCTATATTGCAAATTCCTCAAATAGGATGTTGGTCGTTGAGCAAAACGCAAATAGTAATAAAGCAGAAATGGCAACCCATGGGCCGACCCATCTTCCATACCAGTATAGGCTGGAATGGAGCTTGCAAAGTACAGATGGTCTTAAATCGATCATATAGTCCTCGATTTGGCTGAGTAGCCGCAAAGTAATGACGTAAAAACATAATCACGAAAGAGCAGGATGAGCCTTAAGCCCCAAATCAGAATGCATTGTAAAAAAATAAAAATAAAACAGACATTAGTTCGCAAGTCATAAGTCATAATTCATATAGCAGCATTCAATTTGCCACAAGTTTTTCACCAATTTGAGAAAGAACTATAATTTTAAAATTTGAAACAAATTCTTCTCGGTCCATTAGCAAATAGAACTAAAATGTTTTGGCAATAGTTTGACTAATTTGTATGTAACTTTTTAGAAAATATTATTGGGGAATAGCCAACAACTATGGCATGAGTTTTTTTTTAGCAAAATTGACAAGAAGCATATAGCACATTAAAAAAATCAGTCGTAGCTTGTTGTCCGGTTGCCACTTCCGAGACAACTGTTTAACAGAGCCTTACTTACCCTACCATGGAGGGCGCTATAAACAAAAAACATTTTTAAGTGTGTATCTCTGTGATCGGTTTCGACCCGGTCATTCTACTAACTCGTAATTAGCATTGCAAAAAGGTTTGCTAATTAAAAATGTGTGTTCACCAAATCGAACTTTGTTTTAAAATATGTCTTAAGTCGGGTTGTAATTCCTAACTTAGCTTCGTAGTGAGTTGTTATTATCTTACCACTGGTGAGGGATAATAACTGTCTGAAGTTGAAGTGTATGTAACTACTTAACTTTTATTAATTTTGCTTTGGTTTATATACAATTTTTATAATATTGATAACAGCAACAAAATATAATTGCTTACATTATAGTTTACTTAATCTATATATAAAAATGGATGATTGTATATATGTATATTTATATATGTTACCGTTTCACTCCAACACCGTTCAACCGATCGCCATGAAATTTTTACCATGTACAAGTTGCATATCCAGAACCAACCTTACGATATTTTGGAAGGGGCTTGACCCCGGGGTCAAGGGGCTGTGGTACAAATTTTTCCGAAAATTATAATTTTCTTGAAATTTTTCCACGAAAATGAGTTTATGGGGCTGGTTATATGAAATTACTGACATGTTCGAGTCCGAGGGGCCCAGCCATGGATCAAAAATTAATTTTTACATGTATTGATACAAATATTTGATTATTCCAAAATGACTTCTCAGTCGCTCAACCGATCGCCATGAAATGTTTACCATGCAAATGTGGCATGTTCAGGACCAATCTTACGATATTGTAAAAGGGGCTGGACCCCGGAGTCTAGGGGCCATGGTACAATTTTTTCAAAAATTTAAATTTTTTTACGATAATGAGTTTTGGAAAAGGGTTATATGAAATAAGAGACATGTTCGAATTCGGGGGGTCCGCCTCTGGATCAAAAATTCATTTTTACATGTAAAAATACAATTATTTGATTGTTCTGAAATAACGCCTTAGCCGCTTTACCGATCACCATGAAATTTTTACCATGTACATGTTGCATGTTCAGAACCAAGCCCACGATACTTTTGAAGGGGCTGGACCCCGGGGTCTAGGGGCTGTGGTACAATTTTTTTTTCAAATTTCAATTTTTTTAAGATTTTTTGACGGGAATGACTTTAGGAAAGAGGTTATATGAAATTAGTGACATGCTCCAACCCGGAAGTCTACCCTGGATCAAGAATTCATTTTTACATGTATAAATACAATTATTTAAATGTTCCGAAATAGTGCCTTAGCCGCAAATTTAGACACCAAAAAGGATATTTAGCTTGCGATTGTTATACACAAATCATACCTCTACTATAATTGATTTAATTATTCAAATTAATTTTATTAATTTAAATTTAAGACAATCTTTCATCATTTTAACTGAAGACAAATTTCTGAACACTTATATTATCCATACTAATAATCCATTTTTACTGATTTGACATGCACTGTTTAGTGATATCCTATTTATCATATCCTGTTTTGAAATGTACCATAGTCAGCGAGTTCTAATTTCCACATAACCTCAGAAATAGTTAACATTATATTTTAATCCACTATTGCAACCGGCGGCTTTTAATGAAAATAGTAGTTTCATACTAAACGCCAATAGTTTATTACTTTATTTAGTTTATTACTTAAATAATCAATGATTGTTTCATAAAATCAATTCTAGGAAAGGTACTAAAAAATATTGTACGTATAAACTAATTTACTTTGAAAAGCACTAGTGTTTTATATTTGAAAATAACATCTTCTACAAGAAACATCCTTGTATTCAAATTATTGTACGTGTAAAATTGCCTTAGTTTGAAAAAACTTCTTTTGTTTTTCGAAATGTCATTTTCAACCACAGTTCGCGGTAAAACGTATCGAAGTGGACGTAGTTTTAATCGTTTTGAATAAATTAATATTAATTTGTGTTTCGGATGCTGTTGTTCTCGGTTAGTTAGCTATATTGCAATAAAATAATTGTTGGTGATTATTTTCCAGGTATTAAATATTATTTCAAGTGAATATACATTCTTATTAGATTTAAGTTTTCAGTTTATAATCGTGTTAATCAACGATTACTTTTTGATTGTAGATAACATTTGATTTTGCTTTAAAAAAATTCCGTAAAGACATTTCCAAACACAGTTCGCGGTGAAACGTATCGAAAGGAACATTAAAATCATTTTGATAAATTAATACTAATTTCTGTTTTGAATGCCCGTCATTCCTGATTAATTAGCTACAAGTTTCAGTTTTGCTTAAAAATGCCGTAAAAAAAAAGCTCATTTGGGCAGGTAACTGCAAAGTCGAAGAAGATTAGAGCCGCAAGGGTGGCTGAATCAAGCAAACAGTATGAAACACGACTGGCAAACGTTCGAAGCAGTTCATCTTCTTCTAGAGCTAATGAAACAACTAAACAGCGCGAAACACGAGTAAACAGCGCAAACGTTCAAAGCGAAGTCGATCGAAAGTTTTAGAGGTGATTTAAAGTTAGCAGCATTCAATTACGAGAAATACAATGATTACAATGTTTCAACTGGGCAAATAGAAAACATTTCTTTGTATTGTCATGCTTTAAAGTTTCACAATGAATCACCTGGAATGTGTTGTTCAAATGGAAAAGTGAATTTGCCTCCTCTGAATGATCCACCTGAACCTCTTCTAGTTTACGTCTCCGGAACTACTGAGCTATCCAGACATTTTCTACAAAACATTCAAAAATAGAACTCATGCTTATATACCTCCCGTGCAAAGCCGGGTAACTCAGCTAGTAATAATATAAAGCTCGATTGTACTACCTAATTTCATTATTTTATATCGTGTCTTCGTGATGGTAAAGCTTTTCATTTAATAGAAGCCCTTCCGGTAACAAGCCAAAATTACAATGTGGCATGGCAAACTGTGTTTGATCATTTTAATAATGAAGTATCGATACAGAAACTACATATGAAGAGTATTTACGATATTAAAAGGCCAGTCGAAGGGTCTGCACAGTCATTAAAATTGTTTATTGACACTGTGCTTAAACACATAAATGCATTAAGAAACATGGGTGTAGCAATTGATCAATGGATTTTATTCCTTATTTAGCACATATCTGAAAAGTTGGATTTTGCTTCACATACTCAAGTCATTAAAAGTACACAAGAAAATACTATTTTGCAACTCGATAAATTCATCGAGATTTAAAAAAACGAGCTCGAATAATTGAATGTGTGAAACAAATTAGTAATGTAGTCAATACGACCGCTAATATTTATGATACGCGAAAGAAACATTTCGTTAATTCGAAAACAAATCGTAGCTTTGTATCCAATGAAATAGTGTGCACATTTTGTGGAGGCAATCATATGCTAACAAATTGCACAAAATTTAGCGATTCCAATGTGGGTGCTGAAAGGCGCTTCTATTTTGTTAAAAAACATCAACTTTGTACTAATTGTTTACCTGAGAAACATCGTGTGTTTGAGTGTAAAAGTAATCCGTGTGCTTTATGTGCTTTAAAACATAACATATTATTACATTTCGGTAAAAGAAATACTTCTTACGAGTATACAAATTCGCCGAATTATACTTCGAGCGAACGTTTTAAATCATTATCTTCAAACACTCTTGGAATTCAAAGGGTAAATCCATCTAGTTTTAATATAAATTTGTAGTTCGTATATTGAACTTTATAGTTGCTGATTCAACACATAAGACTTATTGACACACCGTCAAGAATGATACAAGTAATATATTTGACGTATATGCGATGTAAGTGAATTAACCTCTTCGTATACTTATTTATGTTGATGACATATTTGTGTCGCTAATGTTGTGTGCTTGAACAATATGAATTTGCTCGGTTGCCAATTGGAAACTAGAACCAACCAGCAAATTTTAAATGCATCTGCCAGAACTGGATTAGATTCTATCTGTTCTGTTTGCGCTCTGATAACAATTCGTTTATTGTCAAAGTCGACATATTCAGGACTTAATGCTGATTTGTACTGACCAAATATTTCGGACGCTGGTTATAAATCAGTTTCGATGTACCTTAGTTTTTTAACAGAGTCAATCCGTTTTCGAAAATAATTTGATTCCATCCCCGATTATGCATTACAAAAAATCGACTTATTGTCTAAATTTTCTACATTATCAACCACAATATTGTAATGGTATACATACATTGTCTAAATGTGTAGAATTTTAATTAACTAGAAGTGTAGACAATATAGTACAACGCTGCCTGAAATATAGCATAACACTGTGTGGTGGATGCAGGGATGCAATTTTTATTCACATGTACTAACTTTATATTAATTAATGAATTCATATTTTAATGACCTTAAAAATAGTGGCCACATATTTCTCAATTTAAATAAAACTATATCGAATCAGTTTGTCTTAAACATTGCAGATGGCCAACCTGTTTAAATATTGAAGTTGGCCAACCTGTTTTAATGATAAAGTTCGAAAATTTTTATACGCAGGCCCTTCGTTGATGTTAATAAGTTATGTGGAAAGTAACCACTTCAAATTTTGAAAGCTTTTCCAATGACTGGTTATATATATATACAGATCCCAATTCCTGCTAATACGGATTTCTTACTGAATCTGAGAGACAGCAATAACTTTTCTTAATTTTATTTCGTTACAGATGATGGGTACATAAGCATCAGCATCAATTAGTATGGCGATTTGGCCTGGAATGTATAATACGTAACGAATGTTAACATGAGTATCTATGGTATTGTCAAGTAGTATATTTCGTGATGACAGGTACGTTTGTCGTTTACTATAACATTTTAATTTCACAATAATTTCATAGATAAAATTGGTTTGGCGCTTTACTATTTAAGTTACGAAACTAAAATATTTGTTTACACAAAGGATTTCGGGGCAATTTGCGCATATCTCACAAGTTTAAATTCCGAGAACGTTTCTTTCAGTTTTGGTTAGGCCTGTGAAGAAAAAGTTGTTGTTGAATTGGAACATGGGGGCGAAGGTGAAACAAAATTTATTGTTAATTTTTTCAATTGTCCGGAAATTAATATTTCTCCAATGGCTTTTTTCAAGTAAATTTTTTGTTCAGCTTTGTTTTAGTTGCAGAAATTCGGAACGTACTTCCGATATATTTTGTAAGTAATTTTTTAAGTTTCTAGCGTTGCATTGGGCACAACTTCGTGGTATTGTAACAATAATACCATGCGCTCCGTTTTAGATGTTTGTTTTTGTAATCTATATCACCTACATGTTTTTGCAATATGCTACAACAATCGTTAAACTTTTATATAAAGTTGAAAAAGTTGTGCCAGTTTTCAGTGTCTAAAACGTTGATTGTTTCCTATCTCCACTGACTTTTCCCTTTCGATCAATACTAAACTTAATTTCAAAAGCTTTAAAAATGTTCGTATTACAATTATACACTAAAAGTGTTAACAGACTCGAATCTATGACAGATGACAAAACCTCTATGTATGTGATTTTTATTACAAAAAGCATTGAAACAAAAACTATAATATTGTAGAAACTTTCCGTACCATATAACTTGCAAAACAAAATTCTGGGGACGATCGATTTCAATTTGGGGACGATCGCAACGCAGAACCCTAAAATCTAAATAAAACATAATACAGAAATGAATTCTCTTGATTATTGTTATTCTCTCTTTTTATTCTCGTTATTTTACGCTACTACAATTGTAGATAAGAGATTGAGAAAATAAAATCATGCTTAAAAAATCATCGTACACGAAATAAAAACGATCGATCTTTTTACTTTTCTATGGCCCATGTCGGTAATATTTGGTAAGGGATACCGATCCTCGATTGTTTTTTCGTTAAGTTTGCGATAGTCTATCACTAATCGCCACTTCGTTTTTCCACTGGCGTCAGCCTTTTTGGGTACGATCCAAATAGGTGATGACCATGGTGAGAAGCTGGGACGTATAATGCCGTCCTGTAACATTTTGCTTATTTGTTTCTGTACCTCCTCTTTATGAATGTGAGGGTATCTATAACTTTTCGAAAAGACAGGTTTCTCGTTCTTAAGATTTATCTCATGTTTAACAGCGTTTGTGAAGGACAATTGCAGCTCGGTTCTAAGAAATAATTCTTCGTACCGATGACATAGCTTTAGGATTGCTGCCTTTTCCTCACTGTTAAGGTGTTGTGTTCTAATTAAATCAGAAATTGTTTCGTTCGGGGTGGTATTATCGCATTCCTGGATGTTATAATGGTTGAGTTCGGCATGGTAATTCTTTTTAAACAACGTGGCTTTGATTGGTTGTTCAATCACGAAGGTCTGTGGTTTGTTGCCGTAGTTAATAATTTCGAAAACTGCGTACCAATTTGTACAATGATAAATTCCTCCCGGGATAATTAATTTATCATTGATGGTTGTTGAGGTGACGTATATATCGCCATTTTCCACATCTACCGGAAGCTCGGCAGTGAGTTTGCTTTTAGGTAGTATGGTATAGACTCTTGAGGCATAATTAGGTTTAAATATAACGGTAATATCGCATCTGTTGGAGAATTGGCGGACCACTGGGATAAAAATTCCGTGTAGGACTTCCGTTCAGGAATTTTGGGGTTGTTGTCTGCGGAACAGGTAATACGCTAACATTATTACTTTTTTTCAAATAGGACATATTCTGTTCCTTGAGGCAATTTGTAAATGCCTCAGTGAGCGAGGTAGGCTGCATAGCCCGAATCATGGATCCCATTGGCTCCCTTAGACCGGCCAAGAATGTGTTGAGACACATTTCTTGATATTGGTCTCGTTTAGCCCTAATTACGATAGCACTGCTTTCGTTTAATTTGACATGGTTGATTATAGTACTATGTATGTCTATAATTCTAGCAAAGTATTTTTCTAGGCGATCACTGCCTTGTGAGGTGCTATATAAATTCCTCACCAGGTTCGCTTCATTACGCTTGTCCGCGTAATGAGTGATAAGATTATCTTTTATTGCCTTCCATTCCAGAGGTGTTCCGTACATCGTGAGGACTTCGTTAGCCTCACCCGTAATTTTATTGCGAATTGCTCTGAGGTAGATTTTAGAGCATGGATGTCCATCTATCGCGTTACATAGGGACAGGATTTCTTCGACATTCTCTATGAACTCATAGAGCGTATGTCTACTACCTTCGTACCGCGGAAGGTCTTTCACAGCATTGGGGATTCTAAGACTTTTGAATAAGTCAGTAACACAATTTTCAGAATCTGAATTTTCTAATTGACTCATTTTTTGAGTGTTTTTATGATTGATCGTTTCAGTAGTTATTTTAAAGATTGTATTAAAGTTTTCCGTTAGGTTTTTTATTTCTAACGATAAATTTTGATTTTTAAAAATCCTATAACCGGGATTTTCACTCATAGACTCTAAGTCGATAAGTTTTATATATAATTTAATTTTTTAAAAATTAGTTTGTTTAAAATCATAATTATGATTAAAAAATATTTTTTTTTTATTGAAACTATTTTCTGGGAATTCTATATTCCTTAGAATTCCCTTGAGTTGTTAAGCAAGGTAAGGAGATGGATGGGATTGAATGAACAAATTAAAAAATCGTTTACCAAGATACAATGAGTATTGTTGTGGTGACTGCGGCGTTCATCTCAGCAAATTCGACGGTTTGTTTATTTATTTTTTATTTATATATTTTTTTTAGCACTTTTCTGGTACATACGCCAGGACGTCTTAGTATGGTGGTTACGTTTATTATGTTCTATTTACTTACCGTTGGTCGGGGTAAATAGATATCAGGAAAAAAATATATATTATTTTATGTTTATTATTTCACTTAATTTTCCGTTATTTCACTTAGTACCGATTAGCTGTCGGCACGAGCACTTTTTCACTCCGAAAATAACTTTTAACACGTATGGTTTTGAATGTTTAAAAACATCCTCTATCAACTGCGCCAATTATGTTTTAGAAGAAAACTTTATTATAAAAAAAAACAATTTTCACTTGTTTAATTTTTATATCTTCTTTATTAATTAATATTTTATTTATTGAACTTTATTTAACAGAACAACTTATATTTTAGATGTGATCTCTTACACGCTAACTTAACAACTAACTACAATAATTACTTAATCTAACAGATTGACATCCGATCCTACAATATGCATAAATGCATAAATATGCATTTATGCGAATCTTGCACTTTTTGTTGCGCGTCTGTAACATGCGCGCGATGTAACACTCCGCGTGTGTTTGAAAAGTAGATCCCATCATACGCGTTGTTGTTGTTGTATAACAATGTTATGTTGTTGTATTGTCATGTGTAGAGGATCGTAACTAAGGGACCGATCCTTTCAAACAACTAAAATATTTTCAAACAACAAAATATTATATTAAATATAAAGCTTAAAGCTCTCCTCAAAAAGTTTTAAAATAATATTAAAATAAAAATTATTCTCAATAACTGTAATAATTGAAAACCCTACGAAATTTTTTAACAAAAGTATCGATTACAAATAATATTCATTAAATTTATTATTTTATATTTATTAAATTATATTTTTTACTCTCGTTTTAATTTTTAATTATGAATAAATCCCATTTTAACATAATTATTAAATTGCAATTAAAAAAATTGTAATAAATACAAAATTGTTATATAAATGATATTAAAAATCAATAAAAATAAATTATGAATAAAAAAAATTTAATTAAATAGCAATTTTTTATTTTAATACAATTTTGTTGTTTGTAATTTATCAATTAAACTCAATCAACACTACAACAAAATAAAATTAAAACTTATGTATAAAAACGACAAAATATAATTAATAAACGACCCGATGATTAAATAGGCTTCGAGGAATTATTAATAATTTTTAATATTAATATTTTTTTTTTTTATTAATTATATTACCTAATTAAATATGAATTACCTTATTATATAAATCTTTTTTGTAAAAACATTATGATGATATGTTCAAATTAATTATGGTAAATGTTATTTATACTTTGAATACGAATATATTAATGATGATGATGATGGATATCAAATATTGAAATGGTTTCAATTATAATTGAACAAATAAAAAAAAAATTATTGGTAATTAATAAAACGTTTCACACAAAAAGACAGTTCGTAATTGCTTTGAAGTGGAACTGAACATGACCGATATATTTAGTACTTCATAGAAAATAAAAGTAGATCATTAATTTTTTTGCGGATGTCGAGAATTTGCATGTGAACCATAACTAACATATAAGACGGTTGATTAATTTGAATTAATTTTCGGGCGTTCCAAGTCGCTACATAAACTTGAGATTTATCCGTTGACAATGCTCTATATGTTTCCACTATATAATTATATTGTTCAGCAATATATGTACATGTTCTTAAACAGGCAATTCAATTACCTGTTTTGGCTCTGGATGCCATGATCAATAGTAAACATATATGTTTGTCATTCTCCACTGCCTCAATTCGTATTGGAAAAGGAGACTGTAGTCGAGTTTATGCTTAAAGAAATACACTTGGAAACAGCTAAGCGCCGTCAAGAATGATACAAATAGTAGTCAGTTTCCCCTGCCAACTCAGACTAGCTTCTTCGGAGATGGAGTTAAGCATCACCCTAATACTACACCAGCACTTGTAGCACAATCCTTTGTATTAGTTTTTTTTACAATAACGAATTTGTTAAACAGGTAAAATTTCTACAGGTCACATTACGCACCAATTCAAGCGAGGGCTGGCATTTTACAAAGGTACACCACACTTTACGTATTTCAAATAATATTTAGTGTATCGTACTGAGGGTGGCACTGGATATGGTTTCAAATTAATTACAACATATTGCCATAGTTCAAACTCCAAATAATTTAAAACAGTAGACAAAAAATATGAATTAAATAATTTTAAAACTTTCAGTTCGTGTAGTTTCCGTATTTGTGGGGCAAAATTAGTATTTTTTTTTTTTAGTTTCGTGTAATTCCTCCTCAGATTTTTCGCCACAGTAAGTCTACTGACCTCCTGGTCGCGATAAGTCCAGTAGTTTGGTTCTTTGCAGTCTTCTTCTTGGTGCGAAAGTCAGCATACAGCGAATGTTCAGATTTGCATGCTGGTGCACACGTTGTAAGTTCTTTGTTGCATGTTGCTTAATTTCATCCGCGACAAGCTCGACCTTTAGATCTCGATGTTGTCGTTTTGAATGTACGATGGTGTATTATAAAATACATCGCGGCATTTCATTTTGAACTGTTTGTACGATTTTGATGTTTGTCTTCTTGGCACAATCCCACAGTTGGCTACCATATGTCCATACAGGTTTCAGGATATCTTTGTACAGCCGCAGTTTGTTATGGATCGATATTTAAGATTATCTCTCTAAGAACCAATGTATTTTTCTAAATTTTATGTTTAGTTCTTTTCTCTTCTTTATTATGTGTTCCTTTCATCTAAGTTTAGCATCTAAAGTTATGCCGAGATATCTAGCAGTGTTTGCATGAGGTACTTCTATCGAGTTTATCATTATTGGTATATGATTAACTTTTAGATTTGTAAAGTTCACTTGTATTGATTTTGCTTCATTTAATTTGATAAGCCATTTCTTTGTCCAATTATACATATCTGGTTAGTAGCCTTCTGTAATTTACTAGTGAAGACATTGATGTTCTTTGCTGTTGCAAGTATTGCCGTACATCGGCAAAAGTCGCCATTGTTTGTTATGTAGTTTGTACATTTTTAGTATATAGGAGATAAAGGATTGGCCCAATAACACTCCCTTGCGATACTCTTGCTGTTATTATTTTTATTTGGGAGTATTCATTCTCATACTTTACTCGGCAGTGCCTCTCTGATATGTATGATTTTAAAATTTGAAAAAATTGCTTCGGAAGATCTCGATGAAGATTGAATTCTAACCCCTGATGCAATACTTTGTTGAATGCATGCGCTACATCAAACAATATAGTTGAGCATATTTGTTTGCTTTCTAGTGATTTCTCGATTACATCTGTAATTCGATGTACTTGTTCTATAGCACAATGTTTTTCCCTAAATCCAACATGATGTGAGGGGATAATATACCATTCTTCGATAATTATAGGTTTAAGTCTTTTAAGAAGATTCTTTTCAAATAGTTTCGATAATGTTGATAGTAGAGTAATTGGCCTATATGAAGCTTTATTATTCGGAGGTTTGTTCAGCTTAAGTATTATAATTACTTCGGCAACTTTCCATTGCCTTGGTACATATCTTAGTCGAAATGCTGCATAAATGATATGCACTTGTTTCCTCAACGCTTTATATGGTAACACTTTTATTATCTGACCCGTTATATAAGATCATATACTGAAGCTTTATACGCATTCAGATTATTCTTGATTTTCCATTTTAGTTCTTTCAAAGTTACAGGTGTACATAATTTTTATTTCATCCTGTTTATTTATCGGGGGATATTTTCCTCTTCCCTTTGTTTGGGGTAGGGCTGGAATGTTTCTTCAAGGTGATTTGCAAACAAATCTGCTTTTTGTTTAGCATTTCGAGCCGAAGTTTTTTTATTTTTAAATAGAGGAACCTGATGTTTGGGTCTTTTAAGATTCTTAGTTGCTTTCCACAATGAATAATCAGTATGTTTTTTGCCCAGTTAGAGTGCTGAAGTATTTGTTAACTGACTGATTTTTAATGTCTTTTATTAGGTATTTTAATTTGTTACACAAATGGTTAAATACTTTCTTATTTTCCGGGTTTCGATGTTTTTGCCAATTCTTCTGTGCTTTTCTTTTATTATTTTTAAGAAGTTCTCTCACTTCCTCTGGATAGCTATTATTGCACTTCATTTTCTTACTATTATAAAGAGTGCTTTTCCACGCAGCACTATGGATATTATGGTTGAGTTTACCTAGTTCGTCTTCTATTTAAGCTGGTCCCTGTATTGAGTTCTGCAGACTAATTCTTGTGGTTACCTGTGTTTGGAAGAGATTTCAACTGGTTTTGAAGCTCGTTAATTTTGGAATGCTCTCTTTCATAATAATTGTTTGGCTAAGTATCATAATAACTGGTGAATGATCTGATGATAGAATTTCACTGTCCTCTATATGGATATAATTATCTGAAATCCCTCTTTTAATATAAAAGTCTATATAATCTGGAGTGTTACTGATATCCGTAGTCCAATAGGTTGGTGTACCGCCTGAGTGAAATTCGCATATTAGTTGTTTGTCTGCTGCTAACAGTTCTTTTCTTTTACCCGTCATTAACCGTGATCCCTAATAAGTATTGTCCCTTCTAATTAAAAAGACACTTCCTAGTGTTTTGAGAAGATTAGTATAATCTACTTGTTTGAGATTGTATATATTGGAGGGCAGTACATTACTGAGATACCACACGTTTTAATATTATTTAATTGTATCTTGATTGTTGTGACTTGCATGGAAAGCTTCTCGACTTTAAGTTCTTCGTTATGTTTTATATAATCTTTTATGAGGATAGCTGATCCACATCTAGCTTTGTTCTCTGGATGTAATGCATGGTATCAGTTATATCCTTTTACTTTACAGAATTTCCTGCAAAATAAGTCTTTTGTTGAGGTTCTCTAGATTTATCGGTATATGTCCTGTAAAACGAGATCCACTTTTAACAGTTTCTGCTCTGATTGCCGGACTATTTGTGCATAAGTAACGATTTTTTTTACTCGCTCTCTTTGTATGTTAAAATTAGGAGTTGACGATTTAGGCTGTGTGGTTTTTTATAGATTGTACATTTCTTGGTGTATCAAGTTTGCGTGATTTATTTCTCATTTTTTGTAGTCCTACTGCTACTTCACATCCTCTGTAGTTGGCTGGATGCTGGCCATATTGTATTTCGGGGAACTATGCAGTCGTTTTCAGCGTGTTTTCCTGCACATTTAACATATCTTGCTTCACGATGCCAGTACTTTTGTGTATGATTATAAACTTGGCAGTTTTAACATTTAGGTATTAATCAAGTGACCTTTCTCGGTGTTTCTATTTTAACTCTGAGTTTAAGGATAGCCTTAATATTATAAATATTTTCGATTTTTTCTTCGTTGTTGAATGTTAGCATGAATGTTGAAATTTTATCATGATTTCAACATTTCCCTCCCTGGTTTTTCGTGTCACTTTTCTCATGTTGACTGCATCTATTATTTTCAGGCCTTTTTTGAGGGTCCTCAATAATTTCATCTTTTGAACAAGTTGGATGGAAACTTCTTGACATTACTTTAATTGGTTGATCATTTTTATCCTCGTAGGTATATCACTGGTGACCTTGGCAATTTAATTTGTTAGCTAGAGCTTTATACTCTTTAGACTCTGTTGTGTTTAATTTCCAAATTTTACTACTGAGAGATATTACCTTGTAAGCATTTCGTACTACTTCTTTCATCAGTTTCTGAATAGTACCGTAACTTTCTATTCCTAGAATATTGATCGGGAGTGGAACCTATTTCTTCTTTTATGGCTCATGCAAAAATAGTCACTATTTCATCATAAAATAAAATATAATTTAAATTTTCTTTTTGTCCGTCATTTGCAGTTTTTTTTCGAAACAGTTCCCTGAAAATTAAATGGTCGCTTATGAGAGGAATTTAATTATTAGCAATATTAAAACAATTCTATATCGTTCAAGGTTGTAAAGGGAAAATATTGTTGATCAAAATTCACACGTAAGTTTTTTGTCAATCCGGAGGGTTAATTATTTATCATCTTTATTTTAAGAAAAGTGTATGACCTTTTATAAAAAGTGAAAAAAATAATAAATTATAAAAAATGTCATTCATTACAAAATTGGATTTTATGCAGCCTACATACCTGCAGATTCGATTGCAGCAAAATTCTGCACTTTGGGTACGTCATTTTGCTTGTCAAATTTTTCATTTGTAATTTTTGCTTGGACGGTGATAACCATATCGGAATGAAGATAAAAAGCTAAAAGTGATTGTGGCGAATATTCTTACAAGTAATTTTACTATAAATAACTCTGAATTCTTTAATTCTTTATTTAATTAAATTATAAATATTTAACCTTAGACCGAAATCAATCAAATTTATAGCAAAAGAATTGGAACTGCTGAAGGACCAGTTCGAGTATGTAGTAGCAAAAGTAATACATAATCGAAATTTCATTAAAATATTTTTGTTTAATTGCAGCAAGCCGGTGGCAAAATGGGAATCTCTCAAGCTTAGATAAATTCCGTGTAGTTAGATAAATTCCGTGTTAGTATCGCCCATGTTTATTTTGACAACAACAACTATTTTGACAACAACAACAAATTTATCGTGATTCACATAAAATTCAATAACAATCCCAACAATTTGAATTCATTTCATCTGACAAGTAAACTTTTATAAAGCTTTCCACTCGTAGTTATGTAAATTCCGTGTTAGTATCGGCCATGTTTATTTTGACAACAACAACTTTTTTGACAAAATAACAATTTACTGTGATTCATATACAATTCAATAACAATCCCAACAATTTGAATTCATTAATTCCAATAAAAGAAATATTTCTGAGGTTCCTACTCCTCGTAAGGTAAATTCCGGGTTATTATTGGCCATGTTTATTTTGTCAACAACAACTATTTTGACAAAAACCAATTAACTGTGATTCACATAAAATTCAATAACAATCCCAACTAATTGAATTGATTTAAACCAACAAGTAAATTTTTTATAAAAGTTTTCACTCGTCGTTAGGTAAATTTCGTGTTTGGATCGTTCCTACTCTTCGCACGGTAAATCCGAGTAATTATCGGCTATTATTTTGACAACAACAACTATTTTGACAACAACAACAAAATGTATCGTGATTCTCATAAAATTCAATAACAATCCCAACAATTTGAATTGATAAATTCCAATAAAAGAAATATGTTTGATGTTCCTACTCCTCGTAAGGTAAATTCCGTGTTAGTATCGCCCATGTTTATTTTGACAACAACAACTATTTTGACAACAAGCGTTCGTTTATTTTCGACGACCCTTCGGCATTGATCATCGAACCAATCGTTGCGGGGCCTCGGAGGTCTTCTTCCGATAGTATTTTGCGCCGCGGTTGTTATGGCTGACTGTATAGCGTGCCACTGCTCCTGGATGTTAGGAGGAGCTTCTTCATTGTTATGGTGCCGGTCTAAATAATTAGTGACAGCTGATTGGTAAATATGCAGTGACACTTGGTCTTTTAGAGCATCGATATTCTATCGAACGGTCTTTTGTGCTTGTCTGTTAAACGTAGATGATAGTTTGCACTTATACTTAAATATGACAAGCATGTGATCGCTGTCTATGTCTGCACCTCTGTAAGATCTAACGTCAGATATGCTGGTGGAGTGTCTCTTGGACACCATGACGTGATCGATTTGGTTCTCCGTTCTTCCATCATTCGATCTCCACGTTACTTTGTGGATTCTCTTATGTGGGAAAAACGAACTTGATACAACTAAGTTGTTCGTTATTGCCAGGTCGGTGACGCGTTGGCCGTTGTTGTTACTAGTTAGGTGCAGGCTGTTGGGACCGATGTGCGATGTATTTTCTGCACTCCTACCGATTTTTGCATTAAAGTCGCCCACGATGATTTTAATGTCGTGGTGTGGTATGTTAATTATGACTTCCTCGAGCTCGACAAAGAAGAGATCTTTGATATCATCTGATTTATCTTCGGTGGGTGCATGCACATTAACGATCGTGATGTTAAATTTCTTAGTGCGAAGTCTGACCGTGCATATCCGCATGTTGATAGGGCGGAAATCGATGATATGGTGCTTCTCGCGCCGATGGATGAGGAAGCCAACTCCAAATTCTCCTCCGTTCTGATGGCCGCTGTAGTGAAGAGTGTAACCATTGGTGGTGTCATGGATCCCACTCCCAGACCATCTAAGCTCTTGAAGTGCAAGTACGTCTAAAGTGTATATTTTTGCTTGGTTCAAAAGGTTCTGGAGATCTCCAGGTCTTAAGAGGCTAAGCACGTTCCATGTTCTCATTTTTAAAGCGTTGTCCGTGTACAATTTCCGAGGTCGAGTTTGTGATGAATCCGATATGGTAATCCGAAGCCTTTGTTTAGGGTTCATAACTTAAATGTTTTTATGAGGGAAGCTTGTTGGCCTGCCGCTCAACCCGCCTATTACGTGTGTGGGTCACGTACTGGTGAGAATCTTAAGGCATCCAGTCCTACCTTGAAACACATTTATATAGCGAGCCGCTTGATACAAGACAGACGCCCGCTTCAACCGCTCCTTACCTGGAGAACAGACGCTGGTTTGGTATTGGTTATGAGGCGCCGTGTTAGTATCGGCCATGTGTATTTTGACAACAACAACTTTTTTGACAACAACATAAAATTTATCGTTCATTCATTATGAGTCAACTTGTATAGCATGCTTGTTTTGCATCAAATGTGGTACGTTGTCTAGAGTATCATATAAGTTAATTTAAATTAAATTGAAGGTTCATCTTAACGAAAAATTTGTCAGCTACAAAAATATATGCAAAACTCACGAGCTAGCCGTAGTTGTTTACAAGTATCGTGGAAATTAATTTCCATAAATTTTTGTAGTGTAAGATGTGCAAAAAACAGTTATGTACTTGAAATACATAAAATACTTTTACTTATGAATGAACCCTCTTCATCTACAAATACACAATCTTAAATCAACAAAACAAACGAGCAGCTAATCTAACACTTAACAATATATTAGCACAGCAATAAATTATACAGTAGATACAGTTACACAAATTTATTATATTGTTAACGCATTGTGGTAAACAGCCGCTTCAAATGAAAACGAAAGAAGAAAACATGTAAGACATAAATATGAAGACGGTTTATCGTAACAATCGTAGAACATATTTCTTTCGCATCACAAAGCAGGAGAAAACTTTTGATTTTGATTTTATTGCTTTTTATCACACACGTTGCGTCTTACACATATGCACTTTACAAGTTTTAAATTCATCTGCCATCTTCAAAACTACTTTTGGTTTTTATTTTATATAAATGATTTACACAATATAATTTACATATGCCAAGTGTATTCACTTTCTGCAAAGTACTTAATATTCTGTAATCGCATGTTTAACGATACCGGATTTTGAAGACGGATGAGCGACCTTCACTTTATTTAGATTGTTTTAGTGTGACACAAGGCACAAATCGCAAATATGTAATCGTAATATAATATATAGTGAAAACGTGGTTCCTTTTAAAAGATTAAAAATTGCCATACAAAGTTTAATCGCATCCTTAATTAATTTGACCTAGCTAATGCGTTAATTGAGCTAGCGACCAAAAACTATTCAATGTGAAACTCTAATCCATAACTACAAACTCTATCACAAACATAATAATTAGTTAGTCTGGTTCTATTTTCAATTTTATTTGTTATCTTTCAAAAAATCGAAAAAAGTCTGACTGTGTTTTAACTGCTGTACTAGAAACATGTTCCAGATTCGTATGAGTGAGCCGAGTTCACACCTTAAGTGTTCCTGTTCCACTCTCATTTTAATTCTTATTTTTAGAGCATCAAAATTGATGGAAATAATTGTTCCCATTATATTTTGTAATTATTTCCGAAGGATTCATCACCAAATTATTAAAGTCATCGCTAAATTTAATTTTTTTTTTATTAATATCAACATTCCGCAGCAGCTAAGTGTAATGGTAAATAAATACCAGTCTTCTGCTTCATTAAAGTGCTTACTCTCACTACAAAAATAAAGTTGTTACTCTGCAAGTCAATCCGAGCTTTATGCAGACGACTTCTGTCATCTTACTATCGGAAGAATAAATGTTTAAGAACGAACTATCGCTGCCCTCTTTGGTCGCCCCATCTGCATCAACTTTCTCTGATTCAAATTCATCCAACAAAATTACAGAATTCTTTAGTCAAAATAAATAAGATTTTTCTTTGTCTGCTATTTTATCTTGGCTAATTGCAAGAGATGATATACCACCTTAAACGATCTCAGGGTATTGCTTATGGCCAAAGGATTCACGTGCAATCAAATACGAAAATCACCCAACACCATAAAAAATTGTAATGTATCATGCTATAAAAATTCAACAGGAAATAATATCCAGGTTATTTAACAAGAAAATGAATAAAATTAGATTTAGATTAACTTTAGAGAGTAGACTTCTATGAAAAACCGTCTAATAAAAAAATATGGAATTTAGGCTTGGTCCATATTCACAGTAGTGCTCCCACCGATAAGCGTATTGAGCTAATTGAAAATAAATGAAACGATTTCTCGTTGTCGCTTTAAAAGGACATTGTAAGTATAACCAATAATGAAGCATCATCAGCAGGTAATGAAAAAACTTGGGAGGCTTATTGAGCTGAACATCAGCTTTGCCTTGCTCATGGCATTCAGCTAGCAGTGCTTGGCTTTATATGAATAGAAATTCTAAATTGGGTGTCGAATTATCCGAAACAGCTGATACTTTTGACGAAGTAAATTGCCCAGAAACTGTAAATTCCGAAAACGAATGCGAGGATGATGTAAATTCCGTTGCAGACAACTTTGAAATTTCACATCTCATCATAATTTAGATTCAGAATTATCCGACCAATTTGAACATAATCCTATTATACATCTCATGATGGAAAAAATTTGTAAAGTAGTAAACACTTTTAGGGCTTACTCCAACAAGAAATACCACGTTGCAGAGGTATGTAAAAACCATTAGAAGGAATTGGATTTAACCTTAGATTCTAAAAAACGATGGAGTGGCCGAACGGGAAATGCTCAAATTGGTTTAAAAATTAAAGTCTAGTCTTAAATGATTGGATATTAGTGGTGGAGATTATTAATGTGCTTGAGCCAATAAATCTAACGGTAGAGGTTTTGTGCCGAAAAGATGCAAATCTTTTTACTGCAAACGCTGCTATTACCTTCGTGTTATCAAGATTGCAGAATATAAATAGTATTCTTTCAAATGAAATGATATTGAACGTAGAAGTACTAATTAATGGAATAGGAACGGAGCCATCACCTGTTCTTCAGTATTTACATACTGGTTCCTGCGATGCCAATAACGCAAGTTCCAAATTAAATAAAAAAACGCTTATATCTGTGATGCACAAATTATTGACAAGATTAACAGATTCAGGAAAAAACATACAACCCCAGGGGCCCAATTTTGGTCGAAAAACTGGAATAAATTTTATGAGTTTTACCTTTGTTTCACATACGTACTAGAAGTAAGTTCCCCCCCCCCCCCCCGGGGAGGGTGGGGGAAGTAAAGCCTAATTCCATGTTCAACACAAAAATTTCTGTATTCACGACTCACGAATTGTCTTCCATTATCAGCCGTTATTGTTTTTGGAAGGCCCAATAAAGAGAATAGTTTTTCAAGATGTCCAATCGTTTCTTTAGCAATGCACCTCTCTGAGATTATTACTTCTTTAAATCGGTTGTAATAGTTAATGACCACTAAGAAATAATATCCTGAAGGACCGCAAAAATCAATAGCAATTTCACTCCAAGATGTTGTTGGGAATTCTCGCATTTTCATGGGCTCGGGAATAAGATCAGTCGTAACTATACTGCATCCCATGACCATTTTTTATGTAATCCTCTATATCGTCATATTTTTTGGCCACCTACTGCCCCATAAATCGTTTCCTGTTTCACTTCGTGCCCAATTTTGAGCAAATGCTCTCTTATAACTGAAGGAGCAACAATTTTTGTTCCTCGGAGTAATATGCTTTCGTCGATATGGTTGAAAACGTAATTCTTTTTCCCATATTTTCTTATCAGATGATTTTTCGAATCACCGCGTCAGAGATTTTTGTCAATTTCGGATATTAACAACGCTTTGGACTGTACTTCAATAATTGTATTAATGAAACATTCCGTTTGTTCGTCAAAAAGTTTTTTTTATTTTATCGAGGATACCGGCAAGCGTGAAATTAGAATCTGCTATGTTGCACTTCCCAGGTTTGCATAAGACTCGGAAGTCATGGGCTTGCAATCGTCTTTTCACTCTTGCACAAAGTGTATGCTTCGGGTTAAAAATAAACTCTAACGATTTAAGGTCCGTAATTAAATCGAATCTTCTCCACCACAAGTACCCATGGAAGTGCTCCACGGCCTTTTACTGTTATGTGATATTTTCGTTCACGATCACTGCGATGTCGGTAAGCAGAATTCTTGGACCGTCACGACCATTTTGACACAGATCCACTCCTAATCCCACTAAGCTGGAGTCGGCTACCTCTTGAACCTCATCTTCCAGAACATAGAACCCCAGCACCAAATCAATTGTGAGTGCTTCTTTTAGACTTTTATTGTAATTCCGCTCGCTCAATTTTGTTTGATTTGATAATTTCACGAAGTGGGAAAATTTTTGTTGCAACGTCGGGTATAAATCTAGAGACATACACTTAATCAAACCCAAAAAGCTTCTAACTTTCACTACAGTTTCCGGTTGTCTAAATTGTCGCACAGCTTCAATTTCAGAATTGGTATAGGCTTGACTCCATTTGCAGATATATCGTGACCTATACAAATTCTATTTCATTAGTTTTTGTTTTGCAATTACTTTCATTTAACATCATATTCGGGCAGACGGTTTTTCAAAATTTGAAGTCGATTTTCGTGCTCGCCTTCGGTTGCTTCATATATCATAATGTCGTCCATATAAATAAAAACTCCATTGCTTTTGAAACAAGTGAAATAATAACTATTTTCCGCTTTCATTTATTGGAGAAATTTCAAAGTTTTATCTCCTATTATATTTTTGTTGGATCCTAAATCTATGAAAACATCAATCGACACTCCCCTAGATCAACAAGAAATATCGTTATCATTATATCATTTCCATCGTCAATCAATCGAATTTTCTCAGTCTTAGTGTCAAATCGTGAGCGCTTAGCATATCAAATGACGCTGGTGTGATCATCGGTTTTACACTTGCGAGTGCGGCACTTTTTCTCGTAATGCCCGAAATATTCACACTAACGACATTTTTGCTTTCGAACAACATCAACAAAATCACGAGATCTCCGTCCGCAACGAAAACACTCAATAACTGAGTTCGTTCTTATTCCTACTATTTCCCGTCGATATTATTTCTCAACCAACTTTTGTATATTTTCGGTGTTGGGTTGGAAAACCCCCTTTTTAACTGTAACTGCTTCTAAGGCCCTCGTCAGTTTTCAAAATGGGAATTCGCAATTTTCCATTTTTAGTCTTTGACGTTATTTGATCTCGAATATACTCTTCGACGTCATTCTTAGATTTGCACTTTTAGCTTGTTGTCTCAAGTGGAGAACAAATTGTTCGATGGTTTCATCAGTATTTTGTGAAATACGATTTTATATACGTCGGTATCTTCGAATTTTTTGGCTTTAGTACCTGGCAAATTATAGAATAAATCTTGAAGTTCAAAATCGCCAAAATGTAGCAATGTAGCTGGTTTAATTTGGTCATCTATACTGACGATGCGGGCTTCGATGCTCTAATCCCGTACTCCCCATCCATCCGAAAAATTTCGATTTCTCTTAAAGCTGCCATTGCAATGAATTATTCTCTGAAATACAGACACATTATTGTTAAAAAAAATTCTTTCTATCATTTTCCTTCCTCGTTCAATATGCGTTCATAAAAATCATTCTTAAACCATGTAAATTTATTATTTTATATAAACAGGACGGGAAAAATTCGGAACCAAACTCTGTGAGCATTTTTGTTGTCTTTTAATACCTCCATACCCACTGCCAGTGTATGTGTAATGTTGATGGAGATTTAACCAGATGCAATTATTGAAGTGTGGAAATTTATGGATGGAAGTTAAAGATGGATGCTACAGATGATATGGTGAAAGAATGCTGATGTTTAACAAAAGCTGATGACGAGCTGAATTATAAGTAGACAGTTTTGAATAAAAAACCTTAAGCACTGCTTGAACACTATACTATTTTATTAATTAAGCAAAAGAGTTTATTATTTATAATTTTAATATTACTAACAACTTGTTTGTTCGCCATCTTTGAATTGAATGCATATACGAAATTTTACAAAACATGTTTTACATATTATACGTTAAGCTATAACTGTCATGTTTGAACTTATAATTAATGTAGATTGTAGCCAACTTTAATATAAAAATGTACTAATAATAATAACATTAAATAAAGTACTACTACGATATACTATGTAAATAATTATAGATTATAAAACGCACCCATCGTGCTACTACTCTAGTACTACAATATGATATGATGAAAATAATGACAGTTAAGTTGACAAAATGTGTTTACAAGGTGAATTTTACAGGAATGGCAAAAGATAAGTATAAATTATTGTTCTAAAATAATTGTTTGACAATATAAATTATTAATTAGTTTCTTAATTTCAGATGAATATTATTTGGATTAATTTAAGAAAGTGGTAAGTATGTGAAATAATGTTCTGTGTTATTAATGGTTTATTTAATTTTAGGTTGTTGATGTGCTGATAAACCGGCTAAACCATTCAATTCTATAGTTGCAGATTTATTTAATAAATTATGTTAAAGTGAAGTATGTATGTTGTTTAAATTCTCCAAACACCCAGAAACAAACCACCCACACAAACCATCATCCACCAAATCCCTAATTCCCACACCAAACCCAAAACACCTCATCCCACACCCTCCACCTCCCATACCACCACTGCTACCAGCCCCATTACCACACCTTCACACAGATATATTTTTATTCCACATTCATAGGCTCTTCGGAAACCAAAACAGAATAGAAAATATAAAAAAAATCTATAAATTTTAAGGAGGGGAAGGGGTGGAGGGGGTTTAATAAACCCCTAGATATATTCGAACACGATAAATACATAAATTCATATTTATTCATATCCATACGTGTACATGTCAGTATTAGCAACGCCTTCTAGATACATAATTTCCTTATTCTCTCAAACCTTAGTACCATAACAATTTTCCCGTTCAATTTAGAGAACAAAATGTATCCTTAATTTGGTAATAAAGATTCAAATGTTTTCTCACGCATCTTTTTATAGTTAATTACTTTTGTGAGATAATTGACCAATTTCAAAATAAAAGCGTCAAAATTATGTTTCATTTGTCAATTTGCTTTCCATAGCCTCCCGTACGTCCTACGTCCTTTCTTAACTTATTTTTATTCAATGTGGTTATTTTAGTACCGTAAGGCATTAACCTCTCAATTTAGGTTCAAAAAAATTTTCCATGATTTATTTGCAAATCTACATTATGGTTACCCTTGAGCAATGGTGATGTGCAAGCATGAGTGATAAAAGATTACTGCTAAACGAAAAGGTACGCCTATACTATGAATTAATTATTAAGATTAACAGTCTATTAAGGCAGGCCGTAATAAAAAAATTGTACAACTTTTGATTCTTCTTTTGTTTATTCTATTTATGCTCAGTAAAAGTTACCATGAGAATCAATACGCATCTAACAGTATTTAGCATTATTTCAAAATGAAGACACAGTAACACGCATACGGTACGCAATCGGAGCAAAGAATAAACGCCTACACGAATTCAATGATTCCAAAAAATAACCAAAATGAGAATTATAAAATTTCAGCATGGGAGCCTAGAACTACCTTAAAAGCATGAGATGAATCAAATTAAAATTTAAAATGAGATAATCAATAAATTGAATGGAACGCATTCGACAAGTCAAACAAACAAAAAGTGCTAAATGGTATGAAGTCAAATGAAACGTTTAAACTTGACTGTAACATAAAATAATTTAACCTTCGCTTAAAAATCAATCTTTCTTTATAAATTCGTCGTCTAACTTTTTCTCATCTTCAAGAGGACATACTCGTACAAGATTAAAAATATAATAATAAACGAAAACTGTTTTGTTGTGAAATACTCTTTGCTCATTTCAAATTCATGAATTAAAATTTACTTCTTTAATTTCGAGACGATGCTGACGTTGCTTGGTACGTGGTATGGCGAAGGAGTCGAGCTTGAAGTATTTCTGAAGGATAAATATACATAGGTACCTTGTAAACATAAAAACAGACAAAAATATTATTCCATTTTCTTTTGTACTCTAATAATTTTTGTGTCTTTTACATTGTTAGTCCGTTGTACATTTTCCATTCAATATTTATTTTTTTCGAGATAAGAAGATTTTCTATATTTTTATTGTTATATCCTGATGTTTTTAAGTTTTAATATTATTATTTGTTATTTTTTTTTTGTCTATTTTTAATTTTTATCCCTATAGCTACGTTATGTTTTTTATGTTGTACGAATTGACCATGAGCGTGCTTAATTGTAAGACAACATTGTTATTTCTTATAATGATCAATCGTTTGGAAAATATTTTGTTAAGGGATCAATTACTGTGGAGCTTATTGGAAAAGGTATTCGTTTTCCTGGAAACGAATAAGCAATTGAGAAGAAAGATTTCAAATTGACTTAATACCAACCAATATTTATGATATGAGTGCTAGAGTATCTATACTATATAATATTCAAATTTATGAAGAGAGAGGGAAATTGGTGCAAAACTAGATATTTAGATAGAATTTATAGTAAAAAGTCCAGCTGAACCATAAACTCGCTGACGAATCATTTTTAAACATCATCGAACACCAGCAAACCGTAAATTTTTCTTTTCACATTGATGCTTGAGTTAGTAGAAGTATAGTAGCAAATCGGCGGAGGACACTTCTAATGGATAGCTGCCTCCGGTTTAACGAGCTTAAAACGAGCGCTAAATTCACGATTTTTTAGTACTCAATCACTTAATAAACTCTAAATTTATAAATTTTAAATCTTAATTTATAAATTTTGTATCTCTTCACAGAGCATGCATGATTAAAAGTTTTCAATAAATTCCACAAACTATGTTCATACTTACAATAAACACGTCCCTTAAGCTAGCAGAACCCATACAGCAGAACATTACTAGAAAGTATAGATAATTAAAGGCTAATTAAATGCCGCATTAAATGATTTTGGGCTCCATCCCTTCCAACTAAAACTCGGGTTCTGCTAGCTTTAGAAAAAATTAGTAAAAGTTAATTTTAGGCTAATTAAATGCCCTATTTAAATTTTTTTATTCTGCTTGATCTAGAAAATGCAGGCTTTATAATTTTAAAATAACAGAATCCAAATCAAAAATCGGACCAAAAACGAAATTAGAAAGCAAAACAAAATCAATTGAAATACAAACAATTCTAGGCTCATTATGTCCTAATGAATCAAATGCCTCATTAAAATATTTGAAACTCCACCCGTTTTTCACCAAGCTTCAGGCCATTTAATCTCAAGTCAACAGAACCCAGATCTATTGACAAACAAACAAATAATTTTAGGCTTATTATGGCAAAATCAAATGCCCCATTAAAAATGTTGGGCTCCACCCGTTTTTGATCAGACTTCAGGTCATTTAATCTAAAGCTAGCAGAACCCAAATCGAAAATCGGGCAAAAATGGGTCATTCGATTAGGCCATAATGAGCCTAAAATTATTTGTTTGTAAATTGATCTTGTTTTGCGTTCTAATTCCGATTTTGGGTCCGATTTTCGATTTGGGTTCTGCTAGCTTTAGATTAAATGACCTGAAGTCTGGTCAAAAACGGGTGGAGCCCAACATTTTTAATTATGCCTTTGATTATGCCATAATAAGCTTAAAATTATTTGTTTGTTTGTCAATAGATCTGGGTTCTGCCAGCTTTAGATTAAATGACCTGAAGCTTGGTGAAAAACTGGTGGAGCCTCAAATTTTTTAATTGGGCATTTGATTCATTAGGCCATAATGAGCTTAAAATTGTTTATATGTCAATTGATTTTGTTTTGCTTTCTAATTTCGTTTTTGGTCCGATTTTCGATTTGGGTTCTGCTACACTGAGAGAAATCGAAATCTAATATTATGAATAGTGTATTCTTAAATGCACAAATTTAAAATTTTTAAAATTTCAAGAACATATGGTGAGGATTTATGAATTAAATGCATGAATATAACCCAAGCAGTAAATTTTCTTCACAATTAAGGCTTTATAAATTGAAAATAATAATCTTAATTTGAAATACTCGTAAAATGCTCAAATTCACCGATTTGTTCTAGGTTCGGATTTACTACTCTTGAATTAAGAATTGTATGCATCAAATAATATTTCCACGTGTTTTATGAAGTTGTGCCTAATTTATGATCAAGTCAAACAGAAATTTAGTGTACGAAATTGAGAAAATGGAATTCTTGAAACATTATTTTTAATTTAAGATTAATTTTTAATGCTTTTAATCTCAAATCCGAGCAAATATACTTAACAGATCGCGGTATGATGATTTAAAGTTTTATAAATATATATTAAACATTTAATTGTGTATGTGATACATGATTTGAGTTTAATAATTATGATTTTAGAATTACACAAACACTTATAACGTTTTATAACTAGGAGGCAATTCAGAAAACTGATAACAAAATCGGGGGATGCAGTTTGATACAGCAGCTATATACCTATCACCTACATACGAAAAATTTCGCCGTATTGACTCCGTATTATCTTAAGCAATTATATGGGATTGGGGATGTTAGATGGAAATGGCATTCTTAACCGGTTTTTGGAAGAATCTCTGGAATGGCCACCTGGGACGGAACGGGTTAATTTTATAACCGATTATGATGGGATTGGGTATGTTGGATGGAAATGGGATCCTTAAAATGATTTTTGAAATAAGTTCTGGAATATGACCACCTGGGATGGAACCCTATATTTTCGTTACCGATTAACGTTAGCCAGAATTCTAGATGTATCGCTTAGGTTATTTTATGCCAGAAACATTGTACGTATGACACTTGGTACAGACACTCTCTTTTTTAATTCCCTTTTCTGTTTCCAATAGTTTTACTTAATTCGGGAATCCCTTATTTTAATTTCCTTTTTTGTTTGCAATAAATTTACTTAAATCGGCGAATCCATTTTGTTCAGGGTTTAAAAATTCACTCGTTAAATTGTATTGTTCACTCTTTACTGATCGACCAACATTATTTGTAAGACTAACTAGTAAGAATAATAAAAAGTAACAAAAAATAAAGTGGGTGTCGGTACCACGTGTACAGACATATGACGTGAATACGTACAATATTTCTGAAAGGAAATAGCCTATTCGATATATCGAGCTTTCTGGCGAACGTTAATCGGTTCAAAAAAAACAGAGTACCGCCCCAGGTGGCCATATTCCACAACTTCTTCCAAAAATCATTTACGAATCCCATTTCCATCAAACTTACACAACCTCATTATAATCGGTTAAGAAAATGCCGAATTCCGCCTCAATTGGTCATATTTCAGAGCGTCTTCCCAAAATCGTTTAAAAATCCCATTTCCATCTAACATACACAATCCCATCATAATTGCTTAAGATAATACGGAGTCAATACAAACAGCGAAATTTTTCGGATGTACATATTCACGTCAAAAAATCGATCCCCGATTTAAGTAAAATTATTGCATGGACAAAAATTAACAATTATGTGAGTTAGCGGCTCTGCAATTTTAATTATACATACGTAAATTGAATTAAACCCAATCTTCTTTCTATCTCGAAATTCTTTCTATCTTGATTTTTTTTTCGGTCCCTTGGAACTTTGAGGCAGACAGAATTGACTGTAAATATATTACATAAAATTACATTTCATAGTATAACCGAGGACGAAATATATTCAGAACTTTTAGTCACATGAATTTATATTTATGTCTTACGACCTTTGTTTATGTACAATGTACATAATTGTCTTGAGATGTGTTCTTAATCTTGTTGGACCGTTGAAACAGTTTAGTAGGGATATATGTACATATAATATATAATATGTACAATTATAATTATTAGAATTCTGTTTAAATTATAAATTAAATTTAATTTTTAATTTTTTATTATAAATAAAATACAATAATTATATTTTCATATAATATTAATTCATATAGTTACAATAAAATAAAGAATTTAATTCATAATCCATGCTTAATAAGCTTAACAACACAACTAACGGTAAATTTTAACATTTGTATTGATTCTCAATTTGTGGATTATATTCTCAATCCTAGTATACATTGTCACAAATTAGATCTATAAATTAAATGTATAATGCTTTATTTTAGATTATAAATCTCAATATCAGAATAAATTCAAGATTTGTTTATATTTTTATTTCTACTTCTCCATTTAAGATTACAATGTTTGATTTCATGTTTTATAATATCACGATTTGAAGAATACTTTTCTAGGTAGTTGTACAATAATACTTAAAAAGGAAGCTATCCCAAATTGTATTTTATTTCAATCGTTTTCCTCAGTTCGTGTTGAAACTTTATACGTTAACGTTGTGTGCTATAAAATATATATACAAGTGAAACTTTATACGTTCGTTGTGTGTTATAAAATATTATATAAAAGTGAAACTTTATACGTGGCTGTTATAAAATATTCACAAAAGGAGTTTATTCACAAAATACAAAAATTGCTTGAGCCACTTGCGAAATAAGGGAATATTTACCAGTCGTAAACGCCGCAAGAGTACAAAAACTTCAGGTAAAATGCTACTTTCTTAAGAAAGACTAATATATTTTTTAAATCAATTTACATTGTCTTTTCAGACAAAACAACTAGCACTGTGGATACCACTTTTCCGGTTAACCACGAATCTGATAAAAGACGGCTTAGTTGTTTTCATGAACTTTGGGATGCTGTCGAATTTAAATGGCAATCAACTTTTCCATGCAGAAAAATTGAATTAAATAATTTAGCTTCTTCCACAAATAAAATAACAACATTCTTGAACGAGTGGAGCATTTATAAACCGCCTAATGGGTGCTGATTAGTAAGTTCTAAATGTATCTAGTATCACCAAAAATGGCACTAACAAAATATTATTTTTCTATTTCAGGTTGATATTGATTTTGAATCTGCATATCCAGAAAAAAGTACGTTACTACTAACTAAATGGGAACCATTTGTAAATATAATTGAAAATTTGCTAATGAAGCACATAAAAGATGTGAAGATTAACACTAGAACTACTTACCGGTCAAAATGGCCGGTTGCATCATTTATTTATAACATTTCCTCTTTAATAAAAATCATGACATTTTCGTAAAATATTAAATAAGACAAAGAGTAAATGTTATAAATAAATGATGCAACCGGTCATTTTGACTGGTTCGTAGTTTTAGTGTTAAAAATATTGATAAATAAACAGAATTGACTGGAAATATATATTTTATATATAAATCATAAATTATTGTAAACCATATTTTTCATTAAATAATAAATAAAAATTTATTTTATAAAATTAATAACGAATTTTATTTACTTAATTGGAAAATTGAGTATTCAGAAAATATTAGTTTATTCTTAAAACAAGAACTAGTTCATTGCCTTATAAAATGAAATTGTGAATTTTAGTCTCATTTTAATATAAATTTCCTTCTAAAATGGAACTTTATCCGCTCAAAGTTTATGAATTTAAATGTTTAAATGTGAATTAAAATCTCAAAAATCGGAATTGTAATCTCAAATTAATATAGTAATTCTTATATTGCTGCTTGGTTAAGCTTAATTCCAACGCTATTAGTTTTATTATAATCATAATATTCTCGTTTCTACCTCAAGTGCATTCCTATCAGCACAAATTTTGTGAACTATTGGCTTAGAATGCAGTTTGATCCTCTCGAATCACTAAATGTATTCTTATATTGCAATTTGACAATACTTAATTCAGGCAAAACAGGTTATAATTATGATCCCTATATTCTCAATCCTAACAAAAACGTAAAAAAGGTTCACAAATAATAATTATATAATTCTTAATTTTAGAAGATTTTATTCGTAAAATATGCAATACAATCATAAATTTAGATTAACTAAAATAAATAATAACAATTTTTAACTTATATATTTACATTATTAAGAATAATAAACTTGTATAAAGAATTGTATATATTGCAAACTATGCTTTTTCTTCACAATTTCGTCGTTTTCTGAAATGGTAAATCATCAATGAAATTTTCAACCCTAAACTGTATTTAAGAATAACTCCGCTTAGCGCACATTTGATCCGGTTTTATTCACGAATTCATACATTTATTGCTTAATATCAGCCATCTTTTCTCTCAGTGTAGCTTTAAAATGTTAAAGCCTTTTGTATTTACTAGATCGAGTAGAATAAAAAAATTTAAATAGGGCATTTAATTAGCCTAAAATTAATCTTTAATTTTCCCATGGTTTTTAAATCATTTTTTGATATGGGTTCTATTAACTTTTTCTAAAGCTAGCAGAACCCGCGTTTTAGTTGAAAGGATGGAACCCATGTATGGGTTCTGCTAGCTTAAGGGACGTCAATAAACTTTGATTTCACTATTGTCGTTTCATGTTACTTCACAAAAAAAATTAGATATCAATTTAGTTATAAATTTTCACTCTTTTTATCAATGGCAATTATCAAATATCGAACTTGACTGACCGACCGGCTAATCTTGCCAGCATTTTTTTCCTTCTTTGTTGTTATGGTTATGGTTTACAGGCAACCATTTTCATATTCTGCCATAATTAACTGTTCGATAAATTAAGAAAAAGAATTATCATAAAACCGGGTCACCATTTCAAATCGTTTGTGGTTAAATTAAAAAACAAAATTCGAATCTGGGGTCGTATTCTTGAAATCGCTAGAGATTTGTCCAATCGGAATACAATTTGCTTTGAGATTGTCTATATTATTCAAATTTTTCGCCGGCTTCTTTAATCATTTTTTCAAATTAAAATTGTTTGCAAGTTTTATTATATCTGTCTAAATGGAATAATTTCGAACCGATTTACCCAGTCAGAATTTTTCAACTAGTAGGGGGAAAAATTGTGTTTCTTAATTTAAAAAAATATATTTAAAAAAAACGTTTTAAAATACCACGCTTATATTTAAAGGCTCTAAAAAGTAAATAATAACAGGCCTTGAAAAGTAGAAAATAAAATTTTCTTATACAGTTAAAATGGAATTTATCCATTTTTTATATGGCGCTGATATTTTGTCACTATTTTATATTGTATTGATTTTTTTTATAAATAACTTTGTTTTAAAAAACTTATATTTTGCTAATTTTACATTAATTTATTTACACTTTTTAAAAAGATTTTGTACATGTAACATATATAACGTATAATCAAATAAAAGTTAATTACAAAAAATATTTCTTAAAGTGACAATTTTTTTTATATATTTTTTATTTTTTCTAGGAAACCTGGTTTCGGGTGTTCACCCTTCTTCAGTCCTTTTGTATTATACAACTAATTTAAATCAAACTCTTTCGACATTTATATACCCGATTTGGTCATTGCATATTGATGTTTCCTCCACCGTATAAAATTAATTCATATATCTTGTTCGTCTTTGTATTGAGTTTGTCATTTAGTAGGAGTTGGTTGTTTCTGTGTCTGTATATCTCGAGTTCTTCGAGTCGGTCCATTATCTTTCCTTTACTACATTTGTGCAAAACTTGCAAATTATTATTGATGTCTGTGTATGTGTGGTTTTCGTTAACTAAATGTTGAGCAAATTTGGATTTAATATTCGACCTGTTTTTTTGACTTGCATTATCTACTTCTTTTACGTGTTCTTCAAATCGTGTACCGAATGTTCTTCCAGTTTGTCCGATATAGAATTTTTGGCAGTCATTACATATTAATTTGTATATGCCGCTGTCAATATTATTATGGTGTTGTGTTTTTAGTTTTTGCGATAATTTGTTATTTGTTTTATATGCTATTTTATATTTGTATTTATTTAAGATTTTCTGCATTATGTGACTGGAGTGATGGTTGTATTCTATTGTGATAAATTTGCTTCCGATTTTTTCATCTGAATTGTAAAAAGTGCTTAACTGTTGTGAACGTATTTTATGTTTAATTCTGTTGTTTAGTTTGTAAATAGTTTCTGCGTTGTATCCGTTTTGCGATGCTATGTGATAAATTGTGTCGAGTTCATTATTGTAATCTGTGTTGTCCATTGGTATCTTGTTCAGGCGATATAACATATGATTATATGCCGAGATTTTGTGTTGCGGTGGATGATGTGACATTTGATGTATGGTTTGATCGGTTTGTGTTTCTTTCCTGAATATTTTGAATTTGTGTTTTTGGTTGGTGTTTGTTATTGTTAAGTCTAGAAAATTTATAGACTTTTCCTTTTCTATTTCCAATGTGAATTTTATGTTTTTGTTTATGTTATTTATGTATGTATGTAACCTGTCCAGTTGTCTACTTGTTCCTTTAAATAATATTAGTATGTCGTCAACATATCTGTACCAATATAAAATATTATTTTTATATTGATTAATGTTGTTGATGACGTACTTTTTCTCGAAATGGTTTAAATAAATGTTTGCCAATGTTCCGGATAACGGGCTTCCCATCGGTAATCCTTCCTTTTGAATGTAGTATGACTGATTGTGTTTAAAATAATTCATCTTTGTTATAGTTTTTAACATATCCATAGCTTCCTTAACTTTTCTGACATCTACATGATTTTCCAATAATAGTGTTTCTGTTATTTTTATGGTTTCATCAACAGGTATATTTGTATACATATTTGTGATGTCGAACGAAGCCAGCTTTGCACCATATGGTATAGTGATGGAACTGATTTTGTTGACGATTTCCAAATTGTTTTTCACTGAAGCTATATCTTCTGATCGTAAATTTTGATTTAACCATTTATTCAGAAATTTTGCGATGTTATATGCTGGAGAGGTGGTAAAGTTGACTAACGGTCTAATAGGAATGTTTACTTTATGAAGTTTAGGTAATCCAGTAATCATGGGTGCTGACGGCTTAACGATCTTCTTGTAATACATTTGACGTTTTGTTAGAATGTTACCACATTTGTTGATTGCGTTATTAACTATCCGGTGATATGCATTCGTGGGATCATGACTGATGCTACTTATGCCATTATTAGAAATATAGTCATTGATTTTTACGTTATAGTGTGAGGTGTATATGATGACGGAGGTGTTGCCTTTATCAGCCTTGGTTATTAATGCATCGTTGTCGGATAATTTTTTCTTTATACTTGATACGACGTTTTGGTGTACGAGTACATCTTGATTTTGACTTGAGCGGATGACATTTTTTGACGTTATTTCATTGATTACCAGTGTTCTGATTTCATCTTGATGAGTTTTATCTGTTCTGAGGATGGCATTTTCTATTTCCAGCAGATGTTGATTGAAATTTCTCTTATTATTCTTCGGTTTTACATTATGTCTGAGACCTTTCTCTAATAGTGCTATTTCACGGTTATTGAAATTGATGTTGGTTAAATTTTGAATCCGAGAGAAAAACTCATGATTACTATCGCTGTTCGGTCTTAAAGGTGTTTTCTCAGCGTCCCGTTGTTTTTGTTTCAGTTTTCTCAATTTTTCCGCCATTGAGTGTCTTTTCTTTATCAGGATTTTTGTTGTTGTTTCCTCTTCCTGGTTTAGAATGTTTGTGTATTCGATGTTATTGAATATTTTCGACAACTCTAATTGCGCGTTGTAGGTTTTTGCTGTTAAGGCGTCAATTTTGGTGTATAACTCCTTTATAATTTTTGATATCCAAATTTGCTCGCATTTTTTCTTTGCGAATTGTGCCGCTGGGGATTTGCTGTTTACAGTAACCTTAATGTAATTAGGTACGATTTTTAATTTTCTGCATGTTTTATTAAACTTCAGGTTCATTTTGTTTCGACGTAATTTTTATTTTAAATTGTTGTAATTATGTACAGCTTTGAGTGATGACTCTTGATATATACAGTTAAAATGGAATTTATCCATTTTTTATATGGCGCTGATATTTTTTTATATGGCGCTGAAAATTTTCTTCCTTACTCTTATCAACCATTTTTACATTAATACTGTAATGCTCCAGCAAAAAATCTATTCTTAGGATACATCAGAATATACTGTTCCATTAGTGTTACTAAAAGACTTTACTTCATGTTGAACCAAATAAAACACATTAAATGTGTATATGCAGATATGGCGTGGACTAGGAGGATGCACAGCTGTATCCGCAAACGTAGAAATTTATCCTGCAATTGTCTTGCTACTATCAAGCACGATTGAAAAGAACAACAAAGTTTCAATAAATCTTTATAAAATTTAATTTATTATAAATAATAGTTATTTCTGACTATACTAGTCATGTTTCTCCATGTTTCCTCATTGATCGCCAAAAAGTAAGAGTGTGTGTTAAAATTTAAAGCTTGTTGCTTCCCATAAATCGACAAAGTGTGGAGCGTATGGTGTATTGAACTGGAAAGATATATTTTTCTGCAAAAGAAAATCAGAAATTAAATAATTGCTAGTTTGATTATTAATTTGTGATTTAAGCTGCTTCAGTTCGCTGGTGTCACCAATGGGCTGTTGCACCCGTTGCAAAATTTTGAATTCGCTGCACTTTAGTAATTTTGCTTTATATTTCGTGTCTTGACAAATTAATCAATTTTTATTTAATTTTCACTCTCTTACTTTTTGGCGATCAACACGGAGAAACATGACTAGTAGTCAGAAATAATTATTATTTATAATAAATTAAATTTTATAAAGATTTATTGAAACTTTGCTGTTCTTTTCAATCGCGCTTGATAGTAGCAAGACAATTGCCGGATAAATTTCTACGTTTGCGGATACAGCTGTGCATCCTCCTAGTCCACGCCATATCTGCATATACATTTTTTGGTGCCGAAACCCGGGACTATCGACATTATATTCAGTTAAGTAGAATTTATCTATTATATAGACTATAAATTATATGGATCTATGAATATAAACCTCGATTAAGAGCAATAAAACGATAGTGGACAGTTTTCGACTGAGAATATTAAGACCAGTTATATAGTGCTAGTGTACGAATTTAGAACAAGTGTTTCAGTGTAATTTCTGTAAAACAATATAATGTGTGAACGATTATTACCGTTACGGGATCGAGCGCGTGGTCAAATAATTCTTATTTTACTGTTTGGAGAAAAACTAACCGACGCTACCCCAGTCGAGGATATCAAAGGTAGGCTCGAAATTCTAGAACAAACATACCAAACGTTCGATGAGATTGAGTTACAATTATTCGAAGATCAAGCGTATGAATCAATAACGGACGCAGTTGATGAAATTTATTACAAGGCTCGTGCAATACTTCGTAAGGCATGCGGTTACAATCACGGTCAAACTAACGGCAGCCAAGACCTCAATACTACACTAGAACAGTTTATTGGTCAACAGAAAACATTTTACGAAGGAGTCAGTATGTCGCAACAAGTGCGTATGCCAAAGATAGATACTGAAACGAAGCAATTATGGGCAACCGAATTCGTTAAGAAAGACTTTTCTTCATTTGATGATATGCTGCACTTCCTGAACAAAAGATGTGATGCGTTGGAAATTTGTGAAGCTGCTAATAAAAGAGTTCCAGCCAAACCATCTCTCAACACTTTTATATCCACCGACACCCGCACCACAATTGAGTGCCACGCCTGTCAACAAAAACACCCACTATTTAAATGTCCGATGTTTAAAAATAAAACTGTGGAAGCTAGGATAAAACTAAGAACGGAGATGAATTTATGCCGGAATTGTTTAAAACAAGGTCATGTGAGTGCTAACTGTTTTTCAAAATCATCATGTCTTACTTGCAGTAACCGACATCATACTTTACTCCACGCGAGTCACCTAGAAGCACAATCAAGTTCGAGCCAAACGTATACCACATTTAAAGAATCCTCAGCCGAAGACATTACCAAATCAAATAGCGCATCAACACCGATTCAGCCGACTACTAATACGAACGTTCTTCATTCATGCCTTTCCTCGCCAACCACGGTACTACCTACAGCCGTTACTTACGCGGAGACACGTACCGGAGAACTCCAGCCATTCCGAGCGTTATTGGATTCCGGCTCACAATCATGTTTCGTGACCGAATCCTGCGCTACACGCCTAAACCTAATGCGAAGTCAACTTTCCACAATAATTTACGGATTAGGATCAACTACAGCTGGAAAGTCAACAAAGAAGATCAATATGACAAGCAATTCCCGTATAGACAAGCACTATACGATACACAGTACAGCTCATATTATAAGCAATATAACCAACTCATTACCAACAACGCACAGCAGTTACAACAAACATTTGCTGACAGGCTTTAAATTAGCAGATTCACACTTTTTTAACCCTAATAAAATTGATATTCTTTTAGGAGCAGATATATTCTTACAAAATCTCACTTCAGAACATCATTTGATCAATGGGTTGCCAACACTTCAAGCATCGAAATTAGGCTGGTTAATCACAGGCATATGGGGTAAACAGTCAACCAGTCAGTCAAACTTCCATTCGATAAACGGACCATATATACAAAAGGATGACAATGGTATTCATCGGTTGCTCCATAAATTTCGGGAGGTTGATGAAATAGAGGAGCCGATGAGTCAGTATGGGTCTGACCACCCTTGTGACGTATATTATTATCAGGCACCTAACAGAAATCCAGATAGTCGCTTTGTCGTTAAATTACCCTTTAAGAGATCACGTCTAATATTAGGAATTACAAATGAAGCATCACATCAAAGGCTCCCCGCAATGCAGAGAAAAGGTTTGAAGACGCCGGCTCTTCCCAAAATCCAAATTCCCAAATGTTTTCCAATACAGAGAAACAAAAACGATTTTCAGATACACGCATCTTGTAACGCGTCTAAATCTACGTATGGTTGTGTGAATTATCTACGATCGCTGAACGATATTGGGGAAATTACTGTCAACATTGGGTATAGAAAAACTTACGATGACGTCAACGTATACAAATGGATAGACTCAACGATCCTCCTTCAATGGCTGTCCGATGTCTCTAGAAGATGGAAGAATGTTATTGGGAATGAAACTCCATTCATCCTGCCTGCTACGCCGCGAAGTAAATGGCGACATGTGGCATCCAAAGGAAACCCCGCTGATATCGTTTCGAGAGAAGCAAAACCACCAGATTTACCAAATTCGCATCTATGGTGGAATGAACCAAATTGGCTGTGTTAACCAGAAGACAACTGGCCAAAACCAAACTCAACTGCAGTATCTAATGACGAGATGGTGTTAGAGGAACGGGCCAAATATATTAACGTCATGACCGATACAATTCGTGAAGATGATGTTGCTTCGAATCGTCTAACAAAATGTTCATCTCGATTCACAATATGTAAAGTACTGGTGTACGTATTACGATTTGAACGAGCTAACCAAAATTTGAAGAAATCTCCAGTTACTCCAATAGAGCAGAATGCTGCTGGAAGTGTAATTATTCGCAATATCCAGATAACTGTATCCCACACCGAACTGTCTCTTCGCAATAAGATCCGTACGATACAATCTGAAAATCCCGTGTCATCATTGGATCATTTTATAGATGCAGTCGGATTTTTACGAATTGGAGGGCGTTTAAAAAACTCATCTATAAGTTACTCGGTCAGCCTTCCGATCATCTTACCTAAAATTCATAAAATTTGTAAATCGATAATGCGTGACATCCATACAAACAACATGCACGTATTCAAATCCATAACATTGAGAATATTACGGACAAAATATTGTATAACAGGCGCAAGAACAGTAATTAAAAAATCCATAAAATTGTGCACAGTGCCTACTCGAGTTCTTTTCAACAAAATACAACAAAAAAGGTGCAACAGCCCATTGGTGACACCAGCGAACTGAAGGAGCTTAAATCACAAATTTATTAATCAAATTAGTAATTATTTAATTTCTGATTTTCTTTTGCAGAAAAATATATCTTTCCAGTTCAATACATCACACGAAACACACTTTGTCGATTTATGGGAAGCAACAAAGAAACCATTTAAGTTCCAAATGACCACCCTAATTGTTCAAATTGAGGGCCTACTAAATTCGACACCGATATGTAAATTACATTATGATCCAAAGGAGCTGGAAATGTTACCATCGGCACATCTCCTGGTCGATGAATCATTAGCCACTATTCCAGAGCCAACTCTAGATGATGTGCCATTAAGCAAACTCTTAACATGGCAAACCATACCACAGCAAACATTTAACAGGGGTTTTATAAAAGATGGCATCGCGACTAGCTTTCATCATTACGGCATAGATATAAAAATGGAAATCAGCAAATCATAAATTCGGAGTCGATTACGTTGTTATTACACTGGAGGACAATTCATATCCTAGCCAATGAATATTGGGCAGCATCAAAAATGTTCATCCTGGCACTGATGGTGTCACAATAGTGGTAACCTTAACAACAGTGAAAGCAGAATTAAAACATCCGTACACAAACGAGTAGCATTACCTGTTAAGGAATAAAATCCCTTAAGGCGTGGGAGTATGTTGAACCAAATAATACACCATTTGTTGAGAAATACATTTTACCTTTATTAATAACTTTAACTTTATTAATATCGCTATCGATCATTCAATAACTACGGATGGCCATCGAAAATAGTAAACAATATAAATCAGCTGATATTCCAGTTATCATTATTCACGTATCAGCTGACAGTCCAGTTTCATCATATACCTAAAATAAAGAAATCATATTGGATTAACAACAAATACTTACCATTCTACCTGGAACTCTGGCTGCTTAACATCATTTCTTAACCTAAAATTAGAATTAGAATTATGTAATTTTGTAATTTTGTAAAAAAAAGTGACTTTGACTTTCGCGTCAGCGAGTCGCTTGTTTTTTTTCCTCATTATATATTTTTTAATAGTTTTTATTTCAATAATCAAAATAGAAAAAACAAATATTTTGTACTGGCCTTTCAGCAGCTCTATTCGAAGTCCTTCCTGTAAATCGGAATCTTAAATCGGAAATTGTATGTTTTTGATGCTGGAGTGGCTGCCTCCCCCCCCCCCCCCCCCCCAGTGAAACGTTAAAGTACCACAACCATGGATTGTAGGACATATTTTGAAGTAGCTTCCTGAAACACACTACACCAATATCTCTGTTTACTTGAAAAAATGTTGTTGCTGAGTGAATTTGAAGAAAGGTAAATTGCGCTTGGCCTGGTAGCTTTTGGCATAAATTCGATGTATTTATTGCTGCTTGCCTTGTTATCATACAATGGCTATATGCATGTCGATCGTGCATGATTCTGGTGCAATTCAGAGCAACACAAACTTTTGAAGATGATAGTGAATGGAGCACATGAGTTACATCCATTTTATAAATGACCTTACAAATCCCACATAAAACTTTTGGAGGAAACTGCTCAAAATGGGGTGTGCGGTTTTGAAAAATTGTATACTGTATAAAAATAAATAAATAAATAGATAAATAAATAAATAAATAAAATAATTATTATTATTTATCAATTAATTTTAATACTTATCTTTGTTTTATATCCATTTAAACATTACGTAAACTTTCTGACATTTCTTGTCGCAATGTCAATCAAAACAAAAATGTCAATCAATTTGTACTAGATTAATAATTGAGAATGAGTGCGATTTATGTAAATTAGTACTAAATCAACAATGGCGCAAAATTTTGAATTCGCTGCACTTTAGTAATTTTGCTTTATATTTCGTGTTTTGACAAATTAATCAATTTTTATTTAATTTTCACTCTCTTACATTTTGGCGATCAACGAGGAAACATTGAAGAAGATTACTAGTAGTCAGCAATCAATATTAATTATAATAAAAGTAAATTTATAACTATGTCTTAAGTCTTTGTTGATATTTTCAATCGCGCTGGAGAATAGGAAGACAATTGCCGGATAAATTTCTACGTTTGCGGATAAAGCTGTGCAACCTCCTAGTCCAAGCCATATCTGCATATACACTTCATGTGTCTAGTAGTCTTAAATTACTAATGCCCTAAAGGAGCGCCGCACGCTTATATTTTTAGTCATATTAATTTTAAATTTCTACTTGTTATAAATATACCTTGATAGGAGTAAGGAAGAAAAATTGTATTTCATACTTTTCAAAGCCTTTTATTATCTACTTTTTAGAGCCTTTAAATATAAGCGTGGTTTTTTAAAACGTTTTTTTTTAATATATTTTATTTTCTGCTTTTTAGTCATCGAAATTTGCAATCAATTTTTCTACCATGTTAACATTTGTCAAGAAGTTGCAAAAAGATAGATGGTATATCTATCTTTGGACCTTATCTTTTAGAGTGCGATCCGAGAGCACTATGTCATATGATGGTTTTTTATTATAGCCAACTTTTATAAGTCTTTGTCATATGTGTTTTTTTTGTCAGTTATTCGCGTCAAGGCTTTGAAAAAACAAAGGTGGTATTTAAAAAGTTTTTAAAGTATACCTTGATAGTAGTAACTAAGTTTTTTTTTAATGTCCAAAAATGTTAGAATGTTGTATTGTCATCGGAGTTAAGCCTGGATGCAAAATTTCAGCTCAATTGGACTATCGCAAGTGGTTGAAAAATTTATTACAAAATTTGACGATTCAAAAAGACACACAGAGTGAGCTAATATAAGCGTGGTAAGAAGAAAAGAAATTTGTAAAATTATTAAATTAGCCGGCGTAAAAATTCGAATAATATATACTATCATTTCATGTTGAACCGAAATGTTGACTGTCTGAAACCTTAACAAAAAGTGTAACATGTAAACGACAACCCAACCCAAATTGCAACTGAAATGATGACCGAGTCAGTCAGGCTAACTTAGGTTAGTTGAGTCGGTTTTGTTTTTAAGTGTAACATGTAAACCAAAACTGGACTGAAATGACATAAATAAATTTGTTTAAAACATTACAAAATTATGATATATAGAAAAGGGCGAATTTGCAATATTTTAAAACATCCTAAAATGAGTGCTTTAAAAAAGAGAAATATTTGGACTGCTGAAGAAGTGAACATATTATTACAAATAATAATTGAAAAGAAGATTACCAAACTGTTAGACGGATGAGGTTTAAAAATAGAATAGTATTTAAAAAAGTAGAAACAGAAATGATAGCTCGTGGGTTTAATGGAAGAAACTAAAAGGAGAGTATAAAAAATGTAAGAAAAATAATAATACGAGTGGTTCTGAAAGAAGGGAAATGGAACACTTTGAAAAACTGGACGAAATTCTTGGAATGCGGCCGGCTACGTTGTTCGAAGGAATCGATACTGATGGTATGTGCGGTTAATTATTATTCATTAATTAATTTCAATAGGTTTATATCCTTATAATAAATTTATTTATTTAGAAAACGACTTACCAATCAGCAATTGTAATGAAAGTGTTTTGAATGAGGAGGAAATTGACCTTAATGTCAACAATCTACCTCCTGGACCATCTACCCCAACAGGTAATTTATTTCAAAAATAGTTTAAAAAATAATTATTTAATTTCATAATTAGTCATTAGACCCCAAAGAGAAGGAGAACACTCCAGGCCATTCAAAAAATATGAAAAATTTCGTTAAACTGCAAAAAGAGTTACAGCACAACTGATTTGAGAAAGAAAAAGCACTACAAGTGGTAGACCATAAATTTCAAGCAGACCAGGACGAAAAAAAATTCTTGATGAGAGAGCTAAAACTATCAAATGATCAAATGCAGAATTATTTGCATTTTTTACAAATTTAAAAGAAAAGAAATATCCTCCATATGAAGAAGTGGAATATTTATTAGAAGTTTCCTCCAATAGCGAATAACAAATATGAGAAAGTTAAATACATATACCAAAATAATTATATGAACTGATTAATTTTAAAAATATTTTATTTTATTATTTTGTATATAATTTTTTGAAATACATTATTGTTATGAATTAACGTTTGCGCTTTATATTTATTATGCCGCTTTTCACTCTAGTGTCCTGTGATTGTGTCTTGTTAATTTTTTTAACAACAGCTTTTTATGGTTGGGGTTGTTGGCCCAGCGACCCAAACCGGTTAGTGGCCTCATACGACAAGTCTTAGAAACTGTTAGGTAGTATTCTTGAAGTTCATGCTCGTGCGATTACAATTACGAGACACGACGGTACCCACCCAACCACAGTGGTCAGTATATAGGATTATATTATTATTTTAATTGTTAAAATGTTAAAATTGGATATTTAGTCATGTAATTGCAGAGTAAATCTCGAACATTTCTCTCACCCGACTGTTGTGTTAAATTTTCCCGACCCACTGGTTGAGGATAATTGGTTTCCACACTTCGAAGTTTGTCCAACCAAGTAGGCCGAAATGCGCATTTTTGTTGCTCTACAATATTGTACAAAATACAGCAGACAGCAACAACATCAGGAACAAATTTATAATTTGTCTCAATCTTTTTGGAGATCATACGCCATCTTGCTTTTAGTCGTCCAAATGCATTATCCACAACAATTATTGCTTTATTGGAATACACATTAAATGATTGTTACTCTGGGGAGTCACTAGCTGGATAATTTTTTTATTAACCAATAAGTTAAAGGGTATGCTGGATCTCCTACCAGACACAAAGGAAAATCCGAACAATCAACAGAAACTTCTTCCAGAAACACAGAAGTGAAAATCAATTGCTCTTTGTAACAGTATCAACAAAATTACTTTTGGCATGGTATTTTGAACATTATTATGAAAAGCTGAATGTTTTAAAACACTTGCATCGTGTGATGGTCCCGGATGTTTACAAGTAATGCTTCGAAACCTACAATTTTTTATAGATTTTTATATTTATAATTTTGGATTACATTATGAGAAATATTTACATATAAATTTGAGTGAACTATCCCTTGCAAAATAAACTCCGAATATCCAACGTTTGGTGCTTTAATTGGAATATTGTAACCATCGATTGCCCCTATGATATTTGGCAAATTTAAAATGTTCTCAAAGGATTTTGCCAATTGCTTTGCTTCATCTCCCTTGGGAAATTTTATAAACTTTGGCAGAAGTATTTTTTTTACAGCTGCAACGAACTTTATTAAACATTTTCTAGCTATTACCGTATGGACGCGAAACTGATTTGCAACGACTCTATACTGTGCACACGACGCTAATTTGTACAACCAAATAGCTACTATTTTGCTGGCTGGAAGTGGCTCATGTATTGCCCTTGGTTCTAGCTCCGTGTTTAATTCGGAACATATATAGTTGAACGTTTGTTTTGTGGTATGGACATTTTCTAGATAATCTTCGTCTTGAAATGTATTTCCAACTATTCTGTTCCACCAGTCCCTGCTTCTTGGCTTCATCCAAAGAGATTTTTTCCTCTTTAAACTATTTTTTTTAAAAAGTTACGTAACATTAGTTGCGGCGTTGATTAAAAAAGTTTTTTCGAAAATTCCTTAAACATATGTCAAGTATGTCAAAGTATGTCACTTTTGCGTTTGCAAAACTATAATTTTATTTAAATTTGTGTTGATAAAAATATAATATCGATACAACCTTTTGACTCATTTTTATTAAATCTTTATAAGTTTTAGCTACTTGATAAAAAAAATTTGAAGTGACAATTAAATATCATCCCGCGTTCACGAATTAATGATACATGGTAACTTGAACTCTAAGCATCGTTCAGTCATAATTTCAGTTCGCAACTCAGTCGGTCATGGTTCAGTTCAACATGTAATGACAGTTATAGAGAATTTCAAGGCATTTGGGGACATTTCCACCGATTTCAAGAATACGGCCCCCGAGTTTCAGTATTATTACATTAAACTCGATCCTAATATGTTTGGGATACTAGTGATGTTATTTTTTTAAGTTACCGAGCAATCGCGAGATAAAATATTTGAATTTGCAAGGTTAATAAAAGCAAGGTTGTAACAGTAAAGCAAAGTAAGACAAATCCATATTAAAGTTAACTTTAACTCGTAAGGTATTAAGAAAAGCGGACGGTCCTAAATGAGATTGTTGTTCTATATTCAGAGATTCTATCATTGAAAACTGTTTGCTCAATCATATAAGGTAGGCTTTTTCAGCAAGTATTATTATTAACAGAAGAATCAATTGATGATGAACATACTGATACCCGTAGTTGGCGCAATTAAAAATTCTACAAACAAAATAATAATAAAAAAGCTCTATTGAAGTGACTTGTAATAAGGGGTGTTTTTTAAGCCCGATCGAACTTGAAATTGTAAAAAATAACTCAAAAAATTAAATTGTAATCAAAAACTATGTTTATTCGAAAGATCAATACATGGGATTAATATTTGAAAATGATATTGGACCGCGGCTGTTCTTGACGAGAAGCATTCTGGACGTTCACGTAGCCAAATAATTGAGATGTGTCAAATCGCACGAGGCTTAGTGACAGGTCCATTTCTCGAAATCAACTTATTGTCCAATTTTGATTTTAATAAGACGCTGGTTGCGGTCGCCGTATGGCACGTAGCGCCGCCCTGTTGAAACCACACATGGTGCGCCTGATTTTCAAAGTAAATTTGCGTAATTTCGTAGCGCTGTTCAAGCGTGAGTCTATTCATGATGATCTGCCAGAGTATATTTTTCATAAAAATTTAATTTTTTGTTTTATTTTTTACGATAGAATTTCAAGTTCTATCAGGCTTAAAAAAACACCCTTTAGAAATAACCATCCATCCAAGAGATAACTGCTTTATGCGGTGTGTTTATTCCGGAAAATTGCTTATTTGATTTGAAGATCATTCTGACGATATTTAAATGTAGATATTATGCCAGAACTGCTATTTCAGATTTAGAAATTACAATTATAACATTCTTGATGCCCGATACAAAGGAAATTAAAATTTAAAGGACGATCAACGATTCATCGAGAATAATAACGATCACAATTTCTAATTATAGATAACATTATTTATTCTACCATTATTACTGCAACCAAATTCTATTGATTCATTAAATTAGTTCATTTAATTTTTTCTCCACTTAGTCATGTCTTCTGCATGGAATGTTCCTAAGTACTTCCCGGATTCGTCTTTTAAGTGATTTATATTACCAGTTTTCTCGATTATGATTGCTTTAGTAAATTTCGGGAAGAATTTGCCGCATACATTCTTCGAAGCGTCACCCAATGGATGTTGTTTCGCGAATACGAGTTCTGAAATTGAAGTGTTTAGAATATTTATGAAAGGATATTCCCCGATTTTTCATAACCTTGGTATGTATTGTCTACAGTTTATCCGGTATAGGCAGATGAGTAGTATTTTCTCCAAGCGAATTCAAAATATGTCGAAGAAGCTCCATTCATTATCATGTCGGATATAAGAACCTTTATGTCACCAATATTCTGGTCCCAAGTTTTATTTACCGACTTCACATATGAGCGGATAGCTGCCACAACTGAGCGATTTACACGCTCAGATGAATTTATCTGTTTGAGCATAAGCAGCTAATTTAATATGAAAAATATAAAATTCCTTTAACAACTCTTGGAATGCTTTGGAAATGAATTGTGGCTCATTATCTGAGAATTAAGTAGCACAAACTTGCTTAACTCATCAACTCGTTTTGATCCACGATAAGGGCTCATAAAATCGACATAAACGTTATACCATAGTCTCTTCGTAAACTTCTTGTGTCCAAGTGGTGGCTTGGTTAGATAATTGACGCTTTGGCAGTTTTATTCGTGCGAGCGTTTTTAAAATTCCTCCGTGTGAAGCTAAGGAGGAATCATGCAATTCTCGAGCTACCGAACTGATCATGCTGAAAGCTATCTATAAATTCCATATAGATGTATCGGCCAATTTTGGATCGATTTTGATCCCAAGTCTAATGAAAATATGCTCATCTTTTATGTTAAATGCTGCATACTGAGGCTGATTCAATTTTTTTACGTAAATTGTACCTTATTATTTGTTCAGGCTATACTCAGCAACTATTCAACCGATTTTAATCAAATATCCACCATTGTATTTAGTGTTAGCCTGTGGTGATTTAAGTAATTCAGAATTTCAGTATGGTTCCAATTCAACCAACCAAAAATATCAAATTTTCCATGGTGCGACGGCATTGAATCCGGACGGTCTGACAAAACTTATTAAACTCTTTTTTATTATTTTAAGTTCAACAATGAGATAGATTATTTTGTACCTAATGTTTCTCCCGGAAATTACTCTTATGGACTCCCGCCATTTTGTCACACATTTTTCAGGTCTGAAAGAGATTTCCAATGGAGATTTTACGATTATAAATAAAAATAATTAAAATTATATCGATATTAAGAAGATTTTGAAGCGGATTATTATTGTCATGAGGTGCAAAATTTATTTGAAACAATTTCCCAAGTGCAGAATTGTTTAAGAGATCGCCTGGTACCAATCCGTCAGGAAAAATTACTAAAAAAATGTTTTAAAATTTAATTAATTAGTTAATTTTAAACGTTTATTCTATCTCACCGTTCAAAGAAAACTAATCCAACATTGTCGTTGACCGACGAAGGATTATCCTCTACATCAGTGATTCTTAACAAGGGGGCCGCGGCCCCCTGGAGGTCCACAAGAAGTTTGCAAGGAGGCCGCAGAAGTATGTCAAATTCCCTTCAGAATATAATAAAAAGAAAATTGATGTATAACCGAATATCGTATTGAAAAGTAAAATAAGGAAGATAAGATTTTCTTATTTAGTTATATTACTAGATGTGCAACTAAATTTCCGGGTTTTTTTGAAAAATGGAAATGGTAAATTTCAACAGAAATATAAAAAACGGTTTATTCAAAGTATTGTCGTTCGCTATTTACACATTTTTGCCATCTTTAACAAGTCGTTGTCGTAGTTTTATCTTAGTCTAACTACCATTTTATTGATTTCGAGATATTCCGTTTTAAAGATTAACGCCAGCCATGTACAGTAAAATTTTCAAATATAAGACCAGTTCTAACTACACTTAATAATAGATCACGATTTAACTTAAATTGTAAGCTTACAAGTTTTACTGACGAAAACTGTTTTTCCGGGAAAATTAGAAAAATTTGAAGGCATTTAGAAAAATATTTTGTTCTATGTCCGCTTTGTAGTTTTTTTTTCTGGAGATAAACCAAATGATGGAGATATACACCAAAAAAAAACTGCGTTTAATAGAGATTTGAAATTTAAAGGAAATATAGGAGATACACCAACTTTCTACGAATTACACACGTGAGGAGATAACATATATTAATGATCTAATTATAGAAAGGAGATGGTTATTGCTTATGGGAAGTATTTGAAAATAACAGATCAAATTTAGTTAAAACTGTTACGTTTTCTACAGTTTACACACGTAAAATTTAGACAAATGATACCAAAGCAACATTTAAAACATATTTTGTTCCCATTTATGCTATTTATATTGCATAGAAAAATAAAATAAAATGGGAATTATTAAGGTAGATTTAATTTAATTATTCAAAATACAAATATTACCACAACACTTAATTTCAAATTCAGTCTATTTTAGTCAGTATATTTATTTATAACAAAAAATAATTAAATGGATTAATTAATTCTAATATATTTCATAAAATTGTTTATTAATTTCTGGAATGTATATGTATCATCATTGAATGTTGATCTCTGTGTTTTCTCGTGGCATTTTGAATTTAAACTGGCAAACATTTATCTTGGCCAATTTAATGAAGAAATTTTCTTGGCACTCTTTCGAACATAGGATTTAAATAATTCACAGCTTTCCATATTCAACTAGGCATTTCTAAATTGTTTACGATATTTTATTACATTTCGGTTGGATTGCTGGTATATATATAGGGTACGATGCAAATCGAGGAAAATCATTTCAATTGATGTGACATTGTAATTTTTGAATTCGTTTTTCTTTAATTGAATGATGTGTAACATCAACATTAGGATAATCCTTAGTATTTAATAAACTGAGAAGTGAAATTGGATTATAGATTTCATTATTCCATAGTGCCTTTCTATAGCATTAATTTCTGTAATCTACCTACGCCACTAAAATTGAAGGAATTAGAAAACCGTGGGAGTAAGAACAAAATCGAATGATTATATTACTTATAAAATCCAATGTAAGTTTGTTCAGTTGCATACGAAATATTTTTATTGTGGTGTGGATTATGGATATACAACTAAATCAAATGATTATAAATAATTGTGTTAAGCAGTTAAACAAAAATGCAAATTATGTAACAATAAAACTATTGTAGATATAACAGTTACAATTAAAGGACGCTCTTTCTTTCATGCCGTGAAAGCAAAATTTCGCAAGTGGCTCTTCGATTTTTTGTGATACCAATAACGCTTGCAGACCACCAATAACGCTTGCAGCTCGTTGTCTGCAAATGTTTTTGGTCCTTCACAGGCTTCAACTGCATTTTTTTTGAGTTGAAGCCGAAAACCAAGCTTCCCGCAAATGCTGTTTGTTTGGTACAAAACTCGGCATTTTCGTTCCTAGAAAATTTTTTGTCGTTGTGATACGTGCTGGTATTACCACTGATCATCGTTAACAATTGTTCACGGTATGCACAAAACGCAATTTCTGACATAAATGACAACTAGATGTGTCGCTAGCACCATGTATGTGTGAAACCCAAATTGTGAATTGTGAAGTTTGAAAATTACAATAGATAATGAACTAATAGTTATTTTTTATATTTATTATATTATATAAAAATAATAAAGGATTAATAAAAAAACTACCAGCTCTGTAAATATGAAACCGGAATTTAATTAAGCGACATGTGAAAGTGTTTCCCAATTAAGTAGTTTGAACGTTTCCACGCCGGTTTTGATTTGTGAGATGGTGCATTACCACGAAGCAAAATCAGCTCAAAATAAATCACACTCTTCTGATGACACTAAATACAGATCACTTTCGAATGTCTTCCATCCAAAGCGATTTGGCCTTGCAGTCGATGTCGATGGTTGTCCTTGATCAACCCAATGATTTTTACGCTTTGAATTCTCAAAATAGATCCATTTTTCATCGCCAGTCGCAATTCGATGGAGAAATGACATTCATTTTCCTGTTGCCTCTCATTCAGTTTATGCGGAATCCATTTTCCCAGCTTTTGGATCTTAACCCATGGCTTATAAACGTATGGAGACGGCTTCTCGTGACATATTCAATTGATCCGCGAGTTGTCCAACTATGCTTGCAATGAACTGTCTTCAAACTTCTTTGGTGGTATTCCACCTTCTTCGTTTCACGCGACAAAGTCATTACTTTTGAATTTATTAAACCACTCATAGCATTGTGGTTTATTTACCAAGAGCATACTCACCGTAAGCTTTGACAACGCGCAAAGCTCAACATTTTTAACACGTCAAAACATGAGTTATTGTTTGAAAGTTGTATATTTATGAATCGGGTGTTGTTGACAGATGTCAAAAGAAAACATTGGCGCCAATGACGTGGTTTGTCAAAAGGTACATTGACAGGTAGCGCCATTTATTGGTAAATGTCGGTTTCACATTTACACAACTGGTATTATAGATAACTTAACAAATATAAATTATTTTTAAAAAAAGGGGCCCACAAAAAAATTATAAATTATTTGGTGGGCCGCGAGTAAACAAAGGTTAAGAATCACTGCTCTACATTACAGATTTTGATAGATTCTAGTGATTTTAGACCAAAACTAATTTCTACATATTTGTTTAGCATGCCATAGATAATACGCATGTGCATCTTCATGACGATTGGAGCATACTTAGAAAATAAAGAACTTTTTCTGCGAGGTATGGGAAAATATACTGTTCTAAAGTACTTTTTGGCTTTGGAGCATCACTTAACGGAAATACAATATATCAGTTCCTATAGTTAAAAAATCATGAAAAGACTTACTGTTCTAAGACTTACTGTTCTACAATTAAGACCGGAGATAGTGTGTAATGACTAATATTATTTCTAAAAATAGTATAAAGCAGTTCTTTTGGAATTAAAAGAATTGTTAAAAACAGACGTTAACATGTGCAGTGTTGAACTACCTACACGAGCGTGAGAGGCAATAGTCGAACAAGTTATTTAAGAAAGGTTCTTACCAGCACTTAATATAACATTTACATCACACTTTGTTAAATAGTCTGTTGTAGTGCTGTTCAATTTAAAAAACCTGCGATTTTGTTTTAATCAAATTGAGCATTTCTATAGTACCGACCGAGTTTCATACTATTTGTTTGGGAAAGGTATTTGTTCCGTCTAATTTATTCGTTTTCCAAAACTACACTCGGAACTGATTTTGGCATCCCTTATTTAACATACAAACAGAGATTTAGCAAAATCGTTACGAAATAGCTTAGGTTAATAATTTAAATTGACAATTTTCCAGAGGCATGTTCATATTGATAAAGATTTCCATTTTCTTCATGTAATCGGCGTTCGATTGAGAAATGATTAGTTCTATTGGGACACAAGGCTCGAATTTGGGAACCCCAAATTTTTTCGAATTGATATAATGGGAATGTCTTGAAGTCATTTAAGAGTATCAATTTGTGCTTAGTAAGTTTTCTTCTATAACTCGAATGCCGTTTGCTGCCGCCTACCAACTTTTAAGTTGTTAGAATCGGTTAGTGGATTATCTTTCATAGTCGGCACTATTTAATATTCTTAGAAAATTTACTTGGTGATTTAAATCAAAACAGGAACTATTAATTTGCTTTCGCCGTGAAAATTTAATTACTCGACACATTTAGATTTGTGCTATTATAGTTTAAGTCAGTTGCCCAATATGACGCAATAAAGCGATATTTCAAAAAACCACGTCATAAGGATAGACATTTTTTTATATTTGGAAAATTGTCATTTTATATAATATCAAGACTTAAAATTGTCTTCCAAACCAATGATTTTCTTGTTTATAAGAAAATGTTCAAACCTCAATTAACACACAGAAATTATGATAAAATTATTATTTCCGTTTGAAATTTCGATACAAAAATACCAACCACTACAAATAATTTCATCGGAGCTATTTTTTATGGTCACAATATAATATCTATAGATGGTGTTGTATTTTAAAAGGAACCCCCTTAAACTCCATATTTTTGTGGTGCTCTTCTCCTATATAAAACAAAGATTTTCGCAATAACGATAAAAATATGACAAGTGGTTTTTAGATTGCTTTCGGGGTATCATCAACTATGTATTTATTATATATATAGATGGGTGGGAGTGGACTATTTATTATATCTGTACGGGGTGTAATCATGATATGAACAATTTTTTATTTACCAATTGATTTTTTTTGTTGTATTTGGAAATTGGAATTTTCTAAGATATTTATTGTTTATGGGGTGCGGAAAATGGTTTTTTAACATTTTGGGTTGATTTTGTTTTTGTACAAATATGTGCAGAGCGAAATTCTTAATAATAATAAAAGTGATAGATAGCGGCCTCGAAAATTTTTTGTTTTTTCATTTGTATGATACACGGCCGTTGACAGGACCGTTATTTAAGTAATATTACTATGAACAAAACGCGGAAGAATTTTAAAATGAGATGAACAGTTTTGTTAGTTAACTCTTTAAAAGGTTTGAACAGGAGGACCAATGATACTTTCTGGATCAATAAAATTCCAGCTGAAAGTACTCAGAGTGTTTTAGTTCTCTCTGTGTACATCTAGATAACAACTAGATAGCCACGTCCACGTCGCTGGGGAGAGCACTGCTTAGGCAAAAACAAAGTACTACCAGGCACCAAATGCTAGTGGTATAACTTGACCAAAAACAGCAATGAGTACAACAAATGTGGAATAGTGTACAGCATCAGAATTTTTACCAAATTCACACCTTTAGGAAGATGATTCTAGGGCGAGCCAATAATTGTTTAACCCATTTAGGCAAAGTTTCAAATTATCAAGAACATCAACATATTCAACTGGAAATATCTTGCAATTAAGAGAAATTAAGAGAAATAAAGGAATTTACAACCAAATTGTAAGAAGAATTTACAATTTTAAAGAAAGAGAATGAAAAACGCGAAAAAGCAGTTCAAACACGTGCAGCACTTGGGCCGGCACATAGCCTTGTAATCGATGATTACAGTAATTCATGCTATACGGATGGAAAATAATAAGAAAGAGAAATACATTGGATGTTGAACCGGAATAAAATACCAAGTAAGGAAAGGAAAGCTAGTGATAATATTGGTTGTTATTATTATATATTTTTTTATTGACTCAACTCGAGAGTTGAGTCTTTTCTTTTTATTTATCATTTCAAATAATGTTACAAAACTATAAACTAATAATCTTAGATGTTGTGCGTAGCGATTTTAAAAATACAATTCCATATTTTATTTCGTTTTTCTCTACTTTATAATTTTTACTTCGTAATGGAAATTGGTGTCGTTTGCTTGGTTTTTTTCCCATCGTTTGATGCAAATGCAGCAGTTTTGTTGTTATATTGAAATCCGATTAAAATGTATCTTCGCTATGTAGATTATCACGTTTCTCGCCATGTGTCTTACTGTTTGATGATTCAGTGCTTCGTGTACGTTGATCGACTGTTTCACGTTGATCGTGAGATTCCGTGTTATATAACACCTCCCCTTTAAGACGGATGTCCGAATTTTTGCGGAATTCTGGCAGACGAGTACAAGTAGGAGATATTAATTTTCTGAATCTAAAGATAAGAATACAAATTATTATTATTATAATAATGGTTAATGTTAATGACGTCTGGCTAGCAATATTGTGGAAATGCATCTAATAATGTTTATCATGTAGCTCCTCGATGTTTTCAACTGTCCAATTATGTATGTTATGTAGGTTAATTTCTGGCAAAACATTTTGTATGTGCACGTCGTTCCATGGTAATTGTTTGAAGATGCTAGTGAATGATTTCGTTGCTTCTACTTGTAGAATTTGGTCATTGACTTGGATAAAACAGGATGTTATCGTGATGATCGATGGTTGATTGATTTTGTTCGTGTTCCTCGTACAGTTTGAAGTAAATTCCAGTGTTTTCTCTCCCGGTGATATGAAAAAGTTTGTTTCGTCTATGTTTACTATAGTGACATCTGATTGGACCTTGGTGTAGTTGCAAATGGCTTCTTGTAGACTAATAATTGCTGGGGCGCAAGTATTAGTTATTTGCAAGAGTTTGTCTTCTTGGCAATAGTATGTGCCATATATAACTTGGCATGTGTCTAGTGATTGATATTTATACTGATGGGAATTTAAGATTATATATTTAGGAGGTGTAGGGAATATTAGTTTGTTATTAACTGGAATGGGGATTACTTTGTAGAGTTGGAATGTTGTGATTTGAAATTTAGAAATGTTTATTAGGAATATTAACTGTTTATTCCTGTTGGTTAAACCTTTTATTTCTAATAAGTTCAAAATTGCTGTTTCGAGTGGGATTGAGATGTTATCATCGTTCAACATGTTTTTGATGTACTGCATTTCGTCATCATTTAATAAGTGTCGGGATACAATTCTATTTTTTGAAAAAGTTATATTGTCTAGTAAATCTTCTAAATGTTGTTTTAAATTTTCGATAGTATGCTCTAGTCTGTATAGTGGTTTTATTACGTCTAAACTATTTAATAATGTCTGGTATTTTCTCGTTACTATACTCATTTTTGGCTCTAATTCATTATGGTTTCCAGTTTAATTCCAAATACTATCTATATTTGATTTAATGAGAACTGCATTTTTCTCATACTCTGTTATGTTTACTATATGAATTAACTTCGAGTAACTACTTATTATTCTGGCTTTCCCTAGTTTTAATGGGAGCAAACCCTTGTGGTTGCTTAGGTCATGAATTTCTAATTGTTGACTGGTACTCCATTCTGCGAATCTACAAAAATATTGCTTTATTACATATACATTTATTTACTAGTTTTCAATTAAATTTTTCAATTCAATTTCAATTCAATTTCAATTCAATTTCAATTCAATTTCAATTCAATTTCAATTCAATTTCAATTCAATTTCAATTCAATTTCAATTCAATTTCAATTCAATTTCAATTCAATTTCAATTCAATTTCAATTCAATTTCAATTCAATTTCAATTCAATTTCAATTCAATTTCAATTCAATTTCAATTCAATTTCAATTCAATTTCAATTCAATTTCAATTCAATTTCAATTCAATTTCAATTCAATTTCAATTCAATTTCAATTCAATTTCAATTCAATTTCAATTCAATTTCAATTCAATTTCAATTCAATTTCAATTCAATTTCAATTCAATTTCAATTCAATTTCAATTCAATTTCAATTCAATTTCAATTCAATTTCAATTCAATTTCAATTCAATTTCAATTCAATTTCAATTCAATTTCAATTCAATTTCAATTCAATTTCAATTCAATTTCAATTCAATTTCAATTCAATTTCAATTCAATTTCAATTCAATTTCAATTCAATTTCAATTCAATTTCAATTCAATTTCAATTCAATTTCAATTCAATTTCAATTCAATTTCAATTCAATTTCAATTCAATTTCAATTCAATTTCAATTCAATTTCAATTCAATTTCAATTCAATTTCAATTCAATTTCAATTCAATTTCAATTCAATTTCAATTCAATTTCAATTCAATTTCAATTCAATTTCAATTCAATTTCAATTCAATTTCAATTCAATTTCAATTCAATTTCAATTCAATTTCAATTCAATTTCAATTCAATTTCAATTCAATTTCAATTCAATTTCAATTCAATTTCAATTCAATTTCAATTCAATTTCAATTCAATTTCAATTCAATTTCATTTCAGTTTCAATTCAATTTCAATTCAATTTCAATTCAATTTCAATTCAATTTCAATTCAATTTCAATTCAGTTTCAATTCAATTTCAATTCGATTCAATTTCAATAACTTGAATTATTAAAATTGCGATTTATTTTACAATACATATTGCTGAAGTTTATAAATTAATAATTTCAGAGATAGTTTACTCCTAATTTAATTATTTCAAGTGTTTCATTTATTTCAAGTGTCTAATTTATTTTAATTATATCAATTATTAATTTTAATTATTTCACTAGTGAATGTAAGATCTTGATTTTCTTTTTGGAAAATGTGATCATATTTTCTACATAAAGATTTTATGGCTTTTATTTTTTCTGGGTTTAAATGGCTTGTCCTAATTAGATGGTCTATTGTTTGTTCACTTGAAGTAGTATGGCAAAAATTAACGTTATATGTATCTACATGCTGTTGTAGAGGTTACCCTTCTAAAGGGTGTTCCACAAGAAAAATTTTGAATTTAGGTGAATAATTAGCTACTTCGGCCGAAATAAAGTGATTTTTACTATTGTAAATCACTTCGGAGATTATTAGACCATTAGGTAAAGAGAAGGGTTTACGATAGATATTTCCTTGTTTCATGGTTACGGGAATTTCGAAGAGCTTTTTGCTTCTTGGGGGAACTATGTACTGTTTAGATACGAGGTTGAATTTATAATTGATAGGAATTTTTGTAGTAGGGGTTATGAACAAAGATTTAGTTAAGCTTACGTCGGCGTTTATTTTATTCATCACGTCTATCCCAATTAAACCGTTGAAGTATAGCTATGAAATTTGAATACCAAGAATTGTAGCGGCTCAAAATCCTTTTTCACTTCGTGGCACTCCTCGTAGCAAAACTATTTATCCACCGCGCCGCCATAGCTATATTTAGAAATAGCTATATTCAGCAAAACGAGCAATGCCTCGTAATTAAGCGGCGCGGTGCATAAATAGTTTTGCTACGAGGAGTGCCACGAAGTGAAAAAGGATTTTGAGCCGCTACAGAATCTTAGAGGTTCTTGATTTTTGAACTCTTCGATTACTACATCTACTTCCCTGTCTAACTCGGTACTATTGAATAGAGTGGATATTTTGACGGGTTTTATTTCGATGGTTTTATTTAGAGGAATTATTTCAGGGTCTATAAAAGACCTATTAGCTCCAGTGTCTATTAAAAATTTGAGATTTTTACCGTTTATTATTAGATTTAGATAGGGTAATTAAGTACCTTTGGTATCTGAATTGTTACTATGGATACCTATGTATCCGGCATCTCCAATGGATCCGTAGGAAAATCCTCTTTTTCGATATCTATCTCAACTATCGGTTGAGCATCTATAGGATCATGATTTTTGTACAATTCTGCGTTTTAAGCCTCTGAGTTCAATTGAGTTTCATCATATTGTTCGGCATTAAATAATTCTTTAACCTGCACTTTCGGTGGACCATATTGTTGGAAGCGGTAAGGTTGTGGTTGTCTCATTTGGAAAATGTTGTGAGGTTGTCTAGATTTGATTGTACTAGTTTCCATGGGTTCAGGTTTACTCATAATTGGTTTTGGCTGTTGTGAAGTAAATTGCCTATGGTTGTAGTAAGGGTTAGGACCTTTCCTTATTGGTATGTTCATTTGATTAAAATTTGGCTTAGGGTATGAAATGATAGGTGGATTGGTGTAAAACCGTTGAGGTATTACGTTATTACTTCGCATTGGTATCTGTGGTCTTAGAGTGTTTTGTATTGAAGGTTTTTGTCATAATCCTGTGAGAGACTGTTCTCGAATACATATAGTTCTCACATCAGTAAGACTTTCTGGTCGCATTGAACGAACATGCGATCCCATGGATTCTCTTAATTTGCACGTGAAAATGTTCAAGGCCATTTTATCATGCCAAATACATTTTTGTACAGCGGTTGTGGGTTCGTTAACTTTCGCCCAATTTTTTAGACTATTCACTATGTCACTTAATTTAGCAAAAAATATTCCTACTTTATCACTACCTTGATAAACATTATGCAGTTCTTGAATTAAAACACTTTCGTCCCTTTTGTCCGCAAAGTGTGCAGGTCTTTCTTTATGGAATCCCAATTATTGGGAGTGTTATATAATTCAAAAGCGTCGCTAGCTTCTACTATTATTCGGTCTCTAACGCTGCGCGTCACTATTTAAGCGTATACAGACTCGGCTGGTTCAGCTCTTACGAGAATATGTTCAACATGTTGAAGGAAACTATATAAACCGGATGTACTATCGTTATATGTAGGTACACCTCTAATAATTTTGGTAATTTGACTTGTTTCGTCTAGATGTTCTTGCGCCATTTTTGACAGGTCTTTCCGACTAATTTTGTATAAAAGGTTTATTCAACTTTTTGTTAGTATTTATAAAAAATTTGAAATTTAGTACTAGAGATCACTTTAAGGAAGGGGAATATCAGTATAATCAAAATCACTTACCAAGCTGTTACTATTAAGATGAAGAAGCGATAAACCATCGTCTCTTGTTATTTTACTTCCGAAATTGTCTCTTTACTTTTTGTTTAGCACTGTTTAGGTATCTACCCCTAGTGGTATTATTATATTTTGGTGTATTAAGGCGAGAAAAAGGTGATCTTGGGTAGAGCCAGTTTCTCTTCTCGAAAAAAAAATTGTTATTACAGATTTATATTAAATTTTCTTTCAGTAAAGTTTGTGCGTTTTTAATTTTCTTTTTACACTTTTCCGCTTAACTATTCGATATTTACTCGTATAGAAAATAGGCGTAGCACTAACACTCAATTTACCTTTGAGGCAGTTTTACAGTTCTTATCGATTATCCGTCGATTGTTCACTTGAAAACTCACTACTTTTTCGTGTTAAATTTATTTAATTTAATTATTATTACTTCGCACTTTGTCTAATTATTGGTTTAAGATTCACACAATTTTATTAACCAGAAAATTTTTATTTTTTTTTTATTTTTATTTTTATTTTTGGGGGTGCGGGTGAGATATTAATATACCAATTTACCGCATCCTACCAACTGCGCCAGTGATAATATTGGTTGTTATTATTATATATTTTTGTATTGACTCAACTCGAGAGTTGAGTCTTTTCTTTTTATTTATCATTTCAAATAATGTTACAAAAATATAAACTAATAATCTTAGGTGTTGTGCGTAGCGATTTTAAAAATACAATTCCATATTTTATTTCGTTTTTCTCTACTTTATACATATTACTTCATAATGGAAATTGGTGTCATTTGCTTGGTTTTTTTCCCATCGTTTGATGCAAATGCAGCAGTTTTGTTGTTATGTTGAAATCCGATTAAAATGTATCTTCGCTATGTAGATTATCACGTTTCTCGCCATGTGTCTTACTGTTTGATGATTCAGTGCCTCGTGTTATTGATCGACTGTTTCACGTTGATCGTGAGATTCCGTGTTATATAACAAGCTCAACACTCACCATAAACGGCAGAAACTTTGCCATTAACGTGTTACGACTGTATGGTCGCAACGACGATTTTTGTGTTATTATATTTACCCCGGTTGTTGTCTTCGTTTCGCCCATCTTCTCTTATGTTTTTATTCACCTCTATGTTTGTCTGTTAAATTGTGCGCTGAACGCACCCGCGACTTTTGTTTTGTTCCCCTTCGTTTGGTGGCGCAGAGGTGAAGAGAAGACGGGAAAGAGAGAGAACAATGTGTATCGAGTGTGGTGTGTAAAGCAAAACATTCCATGAGAATGTTTTTCTTATATGCGTCTCTTTTGCATCCATTGAATTGATGCAAAGGAGAAACAGAGAAGAAGAGATATTCTTCTGGAATGTTTTGCGCGTCGTTTGTGCAGCGTAGGAATTTTTTTTTTTGCTAACATTCATTCGAGTTGTGATTTTGGTCAAGTTTTGTTTGGATAAGAAAAAAAGTCGAGTGGTGAATTTTATAAATTCGAGTTGTAATTTTGATCGAGTTTTGTTTGTTGATTAGTGAATAATCAGTTTTCGATTTTTTTAATTTAATTCAATTTGATGTAATTAAATTTTTTTTATCTAAAAATTCGAGTTTTGGTTTTTCAACAAAATTCAATACGAGTTTTTTATAAATAAAGTCGAGTCTGGAGTTTTTTTTTGTGGAAAAGCGAATTTGGTTTATAAGAAAAGTTGCGCTTTAATTTGTGGATATTCAATTTTTTTTTTTTTTTTTTGCGCTGGAAAATAAATAAAATAAAGTTTGTAAAATTTTCAAGTTTTTGTGAAAAAAAAAAATAAATAAAATTAAAAGTTGAGAATTATCTTTGACTTGGAGTTTATTTTGTCGGGGGCAAGTTATAAAACCAAATTGTATAATTGAGTCCGATGAGAAGTGCGAATTACTTGGATGTTCAGTAAAATATTAGACGTTTTGGATTTCAACGGTGTGTTGCTGTGATCAAGATACTTCAATAGTTAGTGGTTGGCGGTGATTTTTTTGTTTGGGTGTGGTTCGCACAGTTAGTATTGGATAATATATCGGCAAGTGAACGCCGCAACGAGTTTTAATAGGCGTCTGTGCTCATGACTGGCCTAAACTTTGATGGTGAAATTTTTATTGGCATATTTTGTTAACGCGACATATTTTATTGATCAGCGTGAAGACGTCACAGTCAAAGTTATCAATTTAAAATCAGCGAGAAACCGGTCACGCAGCCAACATTTAACGGTGAATTGATTTGGCGGATATACGCCTAACGAGTTTCGGGTGGCCAGTTGAGGCCATTCGTTTTATATTGGTATCGGGGAGAGGCCCCGCAACGACACGGGTGGCCAGCCGGCCATTTGTGTGTTTTGGTTATCGGTGGTCTGCCGCAACGTTCGGGTAGCCAACCGGCTATTCGATTTATTTTATATCGGCGGCCAGTTGAGGCCAGCTCACGTTTATATTGGTATCGGGGAAAGGCCTCGCAACAGGTTGAGGCCAGTATATTTTACCGGCGGTTGGGCCGCACCGGTGGAGCACGCGGTAAACGGCACCAAGGCCGCAACGGTCCGGGCGGGGCAAGGCCACCTGCGGCATGACGGCCGCGCAAGGCCGCAACAGAATTTTTTTTTTTGAAAATTTTTAATTAAGGTACGATTTTGTTTTTTAATATATTTTTTTTATTGCTTTTTTATTTTTACATTTCTTTATATATATTTTTCTCTTAAATTTTCTTATTAAATTTAAATATTTATATTTTTGTAATCGGGCGCCGCACAGCGGGTGCGCGCTCGATGCGCATTGCTGTTCTCTCTCTCGCTCTCTCTCTCGTTCCCTCCTTTTCTTTTGTTGGGAAGTTGTTTTCTTTGTGTTTCCTTTTAAAAAAAAAAAAATTTAATCATAAAATGAATTATTAAATTTGTTTCGGTTGTGTATGATGGGAGCGGAGACTCCCTCTGTGTCGGTGTAGTGTTGATTGCGGTCCCTTGGTGCCCGCATCCAATTTCGTAACCAGGGCTCGACCTTGTTTGAGTTCGAATGGATGCGCGCACCAGAGCACCTCTCTCTCTCTCTTATGATTATTTTGTTGATCGTTCCTCAGGTTCCGGCCGACGAATTTCGGCGGAACTCCGGGTTTATTATTATTATTTGCGTTTTATTTTTATTTAAATTATCTGTATTAATCACGGTGTAAGCCAGGAGCCATGCATGCCTCAAACCCCACGACCCTTCGCACTTCTCCCTGAGAACGTAGCCGGCAAAACATCACCGTGGAGGCCTCTGCATGCGCTTAGTGAATATCTGCAGGTTGGCAGTAGCCAGCCGGTAACAAACGGTTTCTAGAAACCAGAAAATCATCTCTGGCTACAAAACATAATTCCCAGGAGCAACAATTGTTTACCTTCGAGAATACGAAAGATCAACTAATCAAAATTATGGCTAGAGGTTTCACCCAACCTGCTCGAAAGTGGAAATTGTTGAGGATCTCAAACCTATTGGTTTTCAAATAAAAAATTCAGTCATTAAGAAAGAAAGAAAAAATCGAAACTGACCAAGGATGACCTGCTTGGAGGAATCAACAAAAGAGAACTTAGTGGAAGTGGAATAGTGGATAATCACTTTTAATAACAAACAAAAGTGGAAAATTTACAGCAGAAGGTTTTAATCATACGCAGAAATATTGCAAAGAGACTATAAATGCTTGAAATTTTCCCAATAATATCACACTCAAGCATGCTCGGTTAGAAAAGAAATACTGTAAAATGTGTTAATTGCACGAAACCACATCCTTCTAACTGTAGGGGATGTGAAATAGTTAAGGAGCAACAATATTAGAAAAATTAATCAAACTTTCATCAAAAAGGGACCAAACCAAATGCAAGTAATTCTAGAAAACCAAAACTATACTCGCAAATGGTAATGACAAAACCAGTTATTTTGAAGTACACTGCCGGAGATACAACAGCACTCCAAAAGATACTAAGAAGTTTTCTTAAATACTGAAAAAATAGATCGTATCGGAAACGCATTTTACTTCAACTTAGTAGCTTAAAAGGTATGGTGACAGCTGCTCCTACTACTTTCATCTGCCAGAAATGATTAGATGACTGATTTAGAGATCTTAAAATTGAAGAGGTATAATAAGCATTCACCTATTTAATTTAAGATAAGATGTAATTTAATTAATAAAAACGCTTGTTATTCCACATTATCTAAATCACTTCAATCAAGCTTCATAACCAGAGATGATTTTAATGCAAAAATACCTACTATTTGGATTTAGAGTAACCTCTAGAAGAGGAAGAGAGCTGTTTTCAGCAGGACAACTTCGCAGTTGCGAGTTTCATTCTGGAGATCAACCAACATATTGGCCTAAGAATAGAAACAAAATACCAAATATCATAGGCTCATTTTTAACCAAAGGTGTAGTCGAAAACTACGCATACACCTAGAAAGGGGATTATGTCGGATCACACGCCAGTTGTTACGATAATCAGTGCAACGATTGTCAAGAAAACTAGTCCACTAATGACTAGTCCACTAGTTAACTAATAAAAAGAACCTGTTGGGAGAAATTCCAGACACTATGTGCTAATTAAAAATCGGACACAGCTAGAAGGAGAACTAGAAAAACAGCATACAGGAAGCAGCATCCTCAATTTCAAACGAAATTCGTCGAAATGCCGTTGGAGTTATGTGAAGCGCGGTAGGCGCGTACCAGAATTATGCTTATTAATTTCAATTTTTCGCTTTAAAAATTATGTTAGATGTATTCGAAAGCTAAGTACATATGTTCTAAAAGAAATTTGGCTGTTGGCTACAACAATTACATCCCTCCTTTTTACTAACAAAAAATTAACCTCGGTACAGCCCAGACGATCGAGATGAAACTTCATACTTAGGCGTTTTCCATAACTTCGAAATACGTCTACCGGAAGTGGTAGCGTCCATAGCAGCTTTTTAGTTATTTCGACTATGCGCTTATTGATTCTAAATTAAGTTTGCAATAACATCGGTGCAGATCGGTTTTCAAAAATGTGAACAGATATGCCGATTTATGACAAAAATATGTTCTTCAATTTAAATTCAACATCTGTACAGCCCAGATGGATATGCAGATCGAGATGAGACTTCATACTTATTCTTTCCCATAAATTAAGAGGCCTTTGTGCCTTTTAGCCGAAATAGGTTTACCAGAAATGGCGGCTTCCAGCGGAGCTTTTTTATTTTTTTTTTTTTTTCGAAATACGAGTTTTTATAAAAAAAATATTTCCCAAAATTCGGCATTGATTTACTATTCTAAAAAAAATCATATACATAAAACTTTTTTCCTTAATTGGGAAGTTCAATTATTGCAATGATGCTAAAAAGTTTAGTGTTTATTAAAAACGATAAAGATTTAAATAAATTTAAAGATTAATTTTTCAATCATCAGGAACCTTATTGGTTTTAGGAAATTGCAAGACGCAGCTTTACCAAAAGTATGGTTAGTTAAAATTTAAGCTTTCGAAATCAAGAGTGGTGAATTCGATATTAATGTATACATTCGTGGTAAAAGAAAATCGAGTGTTAGTCACCATATATTCCCTCCTCCATTTTTTTTATAAATCATTAATCAGTGCTGTATAGTCTCTCAACAGTATGAGGTATATAAATCGATAATAAAACCTATTGTTTAAAGTATTCTGATCCAATTTTTTGTTTCCATTTCTGTACTGTCAATATGATTTGGCTTAACCAAGGATTATATCAATAAAACCAGATCTTCGTGATTTCCAACGGAATAGCTGACACATGGTGAACAAAACACAAATCGCAGTTTGCTATGAAGTAAGGGGGATCAAAACTGACAAAACAATGGATTTGGCAGTTATCGTTCCCTTTGTAGACGTAGAAACCAACGCTATCTACATACGTTCCATGAAAATCGCCATAAGTCAGTCCTCTTTTAAAATCAATAATCAAGGACTTTTTTTGAATGAATTCCAGATTTTGCTTTCCCCGATTATGACTTACAACATTTCAATTTCTTTTGAGATTTTGAAAATAGTCTTTTGAATTTCGGGATTTCAGTATAATCCACGGCCGTAACCAGAACTGAATTTGTTTATTTTATATGAGAACACAAATTTTATGTTTATTTATTTAGATTTTAGATAGTTTAGATTATAAAGGGTGGGCCATCTGATGGTCGTTTTTCTAATCGATGAATTTTGGTACTTAATGTTATCTGTTCTAAAAAATTCTTTGACATATGAAAAGCCAAAAATACGCCATTTATCATCAAGGAGTCGCTAACAACATAACAACACATTTTGGTTGTCCAAATTTATTATGAAAATAATCGTAAATTACGAGTTTTGGTCGACATGGCAAATGAACCAGACATCGTTCACAAGACCTAAATATTTCACGAACCACATTACGACGCATCTTGCATGTTGATTTTCATTTTCATCCATACAAAATTCAAGTAACTCAAAAATCATTTTTAGCGAAGTCAAGAATCCTCATTTTATTTGCGAAGCATAGGTTAATCATCCTCCAGGAAACGCTTTTTTGTGTCTTTTGTGGGCTGGTGGCATCATTGGGCCGTTTTTATTTAAAAACGAACAAAATAATGCCCTTACCGTAAATGAGAAACGATATCACAGCATGTTAACTGGTGGCTCAAATTGAATGTGTTGCGGTCAACCACCTTTGATTTGAACAAGACGGAGCGACATGCCACGCAAGTCATACTACACTCCATCTATTGTCAACAAAATTTGCTGATCGTATAATTTCAAGAAATTGTGAAGTTTCTCGGCCACCAAGAAGCCCGGATTGAACATCACTTGATTATTTTTTGTCAGGTTTTTTTAAAAGGTAAGGTGTATGCTTAAAATCCGCACACACTATTCAACAACTTAAAGCAACATTGGAGCGGAAATTAAAGTCATTGATCCGCTTTTATTGGAAAATGTCATCGAAAATTTTGACGTTCTGATGCAGACCTGTAGACGAGGGTATATGAACGATATTGTTTTTTATACATACATGACATAGAACCACCTTTCATTATCAATAAAAAAAAATTTGACTTTATCCTAAAATATGTGTTTTAATACAAATGAAAAAAGGACTAACAGAAGGTTTACCCTGTCCAAATAATAAGATTAATTCTTACGTACGAAGTTCGGAGGATGAAATATAGATGTAAAATATGAAAGAATCGATTTCGTAGGCTTGAAAGTAATTCGCTAGTACTACAAATAAATGGTATGATTCTATAAAGGAAGTCCCTAAAGTAGCTGACACGAATGGTAAGGGTCTGAACTATGTTTTCATGCGCTAATTCCGCTTTCTCAAAAAAATTTTCCATCATCTGCATTGAGTGATGGTTTTAAAAAAAAGCACTGTTAGCATCTCCGAACATTTACATTTATCTCTCTCCTGATTTGAGAACGAACTAAAAACCATGAAGGACATCTTTAACTAGTTGATGAATTGCGTGATAACTATAACTAACCTTCAGAAACAGAAGCTCCTCCAAATGCCATCTCTCTTCAACATAAACTTCTATCAACGAATATGTACTCATCGTCAATCAACAGCCGTCTTACACCTACAACGAAGCACTTCCTATCTCTCACACTTATTCAATCAACAATCTTACACCTCCAACACAAATGACTCCTATATCCGATAATTACTCCGTTAACTCTGAAAATATCAGTAAAACTAGACTCCCCTGCTGACTCAGAGTAGCTCCCAAGCATAAAATTATATTCATTTCCAAGCTCAGTATCTGGACGACTTACGCAGATATTTTTGCGCACATTAACTCCATTTTGAATGTGCCTGATATTAGTGTTGGCTCGAACCAAGTTGATTTCTTAATGTCCATTAGTTGATTTACTAATGTCCCCACCATCATTGCCCGAATCAACGTACCTGCAAGAAATTGTCGATCTCCTAATAATAATTATACTCAATGCAAATCAAAAAAAAACGAATTATTAGTCCCTTTATTTCCAGAATGTAAGGGAACTACGAGCAAAAACCCGCGAAGTATTTTTGCAAACTTAAGCCTTTTTCTATGACATTTTTGCTCTCAGTGAAACAAATTTAACTAATGACTTTAACAGTAAAGAATACTTTACGTCAGATTATAATGTTCTCCGCAAAGACGGCGCGGTTTCTGATGGTGTACTGAATGGTAGAGGCGTTCTTATTGCAGTGCATGTTAAGTTTGATTGCTCAGTAGTGATAATTCCAAATGCCGACAATATTGAGCTGATTTGTGTTAAAATCAACACGGGTTATACGAATCTACAAATTTACATGCTGTGTCACTATATACGCCCTAACAGTCATGCGGACTCCTACCTACTTCTCATAGATGCTGTGAGATTTCGATTACTAATAATTTTTCTAATCTCGGTTTGTTGCAAATCAGAAACGTCGAGAACAATCTTAACTGGCAACTTGACTTAGTTGAGTGTTAGACACTAATCTGGTTCTCAGTACAATTGACTTGTATCATCCGCGTCTGTTAATTTCATTTTCCAGCGAACTATGTAGAGTTAACATTAATTACGAAACTTTACGCAGTTTTAATTTCCGTAAGGCCGATTTTAAGAAGCTTGATGAATTAGCTAACGTCGATTTTAACTTCATTCTAGATAATAATCACAACCTGGAAGCCCAAACTCTCATTTTTTATGCCTTATCAAAGCGCTTTTGACCAGTCATTAACTACAAGAAGAAATCAGATGAATATCCTTCTATAATAAAGTTCGACGATCATTGTTCTGGTGACCCTAAAACTATTGCTGATTTTTGCAAACTTTTTTAATAGCGCCCACTCCACTAACGATATCGAGCCTGATGTGGTCTACTTCAGTTACATGAATAACAGCGCTCTAGCATCTCCGGTCTATTTTTATAATTCCATCCCATTAGAAGGGATGTAAATTAGACCTCTTAAACTATAGGCAAGTTGCGAAACTGTCCTGTATCCCCAAGTTATTCGAGAGTATTGTTTAAGATTCCCTTTACTTACAAGTAAAACATTATTTACAATAAATCAGCATGGCTTCCGTAGAGGACGATCTACTACAACCAATCTAACTGAATTTTCATCTGATACTTTGAAAGCTATGGAAGTTGGAAAGGAAGTTGATGTTATTATACCACGGATTTTAGCAAGGCGTTTAACCGAGTTTCCCATAAGATAATTTAGTTTAAACTCAGGACTCTTGGTTTCGGACCTTAATTCTTACGATGGGTGGACGGAACGAAGTTATCAGGTGATCTTTAAGTCATCCATATCTGCTCCTTTTATATAGCTATACTTCTGGGGTACCGCAAGATAGTCATCTTGGGCCAAATTTTTTTCATTTTATGAATCGACGATGTCGATTTCATGATCAAAAACTCGTCAATTTCCATTTATCCAGACGGTATGAAAACTGACAGACAAATTTCAAGTTCCGTCGATGTTAACATGTGAATGTGAGGAAATGCCAATGCATAACATACTCAAGAAAATGTGCAAATTCCATTAGTCGAGAGTATACCATAAACAGCGCTGTTGTTGTAAAATTTCTAACCACACGGAACTAAGGGATAATTTGTGACCGCGAACTTAACTTCAGAGATCACATCGATTTTATTGTCAACAAAGCAAACTCTTCGCTTGGATTTGTGAAACGCTGGTCTTTTGAACCGTTATGTAACGAAGGCTCGCTATATGACATTTGTTCGGCGCCTGCTTGAGTATGCTATTCAGGTTTGATCCCCATACCATGAAGTGCACATACGAAGAATTGAATTGCTCGGTGGGGATAACCTTGGGTGGACGTTTACAATTTGCCTCCTTATCTCGACCGCTGGGACTTATTAAGTTAAAACCACTAAGTCAGTAACGATCTGTTACAGATAACATTTTCATTCATCAACTTTTATCTGGCGGGGTAGATTCTTCAGCTCTACTCGAAAAGGTAAATTTTAATGGTAATGTTTGTGGTTTGAGAACGATACCAGCTTATAGAATTGCTCCTAACAGAGTGACCTACAGCAAGAACAAGCATATTATAAGAATGCTGCGCGAGGCTAATAAATATTTCGAACTTTTTGACTACCACATTAGAAAATTAGCCATTAAGAAATTATTATTTGCTACCAATCGATCGATAAAGCAATTCTGGTTTTATTTTTAGAATATATGCTTTTTTTGCCTCTTCTCTCTACCTTTCTCGACTTCGAGTATTTATAATTTTTGGCATTTGTTTTCTGCTCTCTCCATTTACGTTTCGTTTAATATTAATTTTGTTTAACTTTGTTTTTTTATTTCTCTTTTTTCTGCTTGCTCTATAGCAGACCAGCGTTCGATCTCTCTTTTTTTGCGACGGTGTATCATTCTCCTAAATTAAGCACATATAGAGTCAGCCTTTTCATTTTCCTAATTATAGCTCCTAAATACCTTTTTTTTTTGTTTTTCAATTGTGTCGATTCAATGTGAATCTTCTATTTTTCGTTTCTTCTATGTTGCTATTTTTACGAGGAAAACTTGATGCATTAAAGCAAGCAAGCTATAAATTTAAATAAAAATTTGGAAATAAATATCGGTTCAAAACTGATTGTTGTTATTTTTCAACTGTGTGTGTATAGAGCCAAAAATTCAATTAAATTAACAAAAGTTTTATTTTGTAAATTTGTCTGACGATTATTTTCATACATTCATATGCATCAGATATTCAGACAAATAATTCACAGACCAAACGGAACATCGGTTAAAGCTTTGGCAAAAGGATTTTTATTTATCTGAATACGATCGGTGAAGAAAATGAATACAACTATGACTCCTGTTGGAGTGCAGAATTCATGGGCCGACCCATTTTCCGTGTCAGTACTGTAATAGGCTGAAATTTTCCTTCAATTGACAGGATGTCGAATACTTTAGTGTGTTACTTTATGGTTAGTATTAGAAACTAAATCGATTTTACTCTGATTCGGTTTTAGATTAAAGGAAATAGAAAAAAGTTAAAGCAACCAAAAGTAATTTTTGCATGGCCAATATTTTTGAGTTTTAAAGTTTTACCATTACAACATTTATTTGTTTATAAGGTTTTACGTTTATTTTATTTGCGAAGTGGGCACCGATTATTGAGATCAAATGTGCGATACAACATTAGGAACAATGATCAGTTCTTATTTGTTGTTCCACATTTTTTTAGTGAACATTTTAGAAAATATTTACTGGTAACTGCTCCTTCCTTATTTAACCAACTTCCACTTAGCATACGGCAACAAATAAATTCAAAATCATTTCTCCAATTACTTAAAGTTTGGCTTTTTGAGCACCCTAATATCGATTTTCTATTTAGAGTTTTAGTCTGATGCAGTTTAATTTTAGTTTCAATAGTTTATCTTTTTTATATTTTTATTTTTTATATTTTTATTTTTTATATTTTTATTTTTATTTTTTATATTTTTATTTTTTATATTTTTATTTTTTATATTTTTATTGTTAAAATTTTTATTTGTAATATTCATAACTTTTTTTCATAATTTTTCTTGTTAAAGGGTAGATCAATACTGCCGTTAAATCGGTGATGATTACCCTACTCATTTATTTTCTTTTTGTATATTATTATTATTATATGTAACAAAAAATCGTATTGAAAAAAAATGATAAGCGTGCTTTAAATACAAAAAAAAAAAAAATGTCTTATAACCACATGGTCTGCATAAAATTTCAATTTAATAATAAGAAAAATATTGTACCCGCCTTAAAAAAAATTTCACACAACAGAATTGAATGTCATGTTGCAAGTGTCATTTTAAAAAGTGCACAAATCTTATTCTCAAGTATCGCGTTAAACCAGTAATCACCAATACAATTTCCATTTCTATATGACTATATACAAAAAGTGAATCATTCAGCTGATCATTTGCATATATAACCAACCATATTGTGTGTGATGTGAAACACAATACTTTATTCAAATTCATTACGTTACTGCAACAAAGAGAAATTCAAACCACTTGTAATTTTAAATATTTTTTAGCAGTTTCATATTCACGTGCTTCTTTCGAGTACCGAAAGTTATTTATGACTTGTCTAATCGTCTAAGCATATTCTTCGACGGGTTTATTAATCTCATCCAGAAGATTAAACGTATGTGTAGATGTATTTAGTAAATCGCACACCATTATATCACGTACGCATAGACTAATTTAAAATATAATAATTAATATTTTTGACAGATTAAAAAACAAAAGAAAATCGCTTTTTAACGATTATTTTATATTATATTACGCGAACTTGCTAAGCCGTATAAGCGCCTTAACAGTACCAATATAATAAGAATAATGAATGATGATAATGAGCATGAACGATAATAAATTTACAAAGATTATTATTTATATACATATGAATAATCTAATCTAATTATTTTGATTGTTATTTTATTTGTATATTTGGTGAAATTATAATATTGTTAATTCTGTTATTTATTTGAGTAACAACAACAACAACAGCACTATCGAGAGATATTTATCATAAAAAAAGCTCAGCATTATAAATAATAAAAGTTGAGTGCTTTTATTGTTATATAGTTGAATAAATTAACATTTTTGTGTGTGTGTGTGTCTGTAAGCTTCCTAATTTTATTAAATTTGAGGGGCTTTGTTGTTGTTGACGTCGCTTTTTGTGTGTGGTTTGATTTCTTATTTTTTCAGTTTTTATTCGCGCGTTGATCTTCTTCTGTGTCTACACACCAAGCTAGAAGATTATTTATTTTTATTTATATTTATATACAAGATAATTAAAAATAATAACTTAAAATTAAGAAGGATTGCAGACAGCAATGCAGCGAGCATAAAACATAGTTCAATTGTTTATGCAATTTAAGATGAAATTAAACAAATTTATGTTTTTATTTGACGCGACTTTAAGATGGGAGAATAGATTCATTTTTTAGGGTGTTTTTTATAATGAAGCACTTTTTGCAAAGTATGGTACTAAAGTATATAAAAAAAGATAAAAATACACAGATTTACACTTAAGGTAACTTTTGTAATGTACCAAGATTGAATGGTGGGAGAAAGACCAAACTGCTAGAAAATAATTCTTATTCTAAATAAATGTGCTTTGGAGTTTTTTATTTAAATGGTATTTCCTGTCTTGCCCACGTATAAATAAAAAAAACGTTGTAAACAACTTTTTTTGCTTTAGTTATATTTATTTATTACAACTGATTTAAAACTCATCCAGTAATTTATTTTTAATTATTTATATACTATAGTTTGGAGGGTTGTAGCCCTTTGGCTAAGTAGCACCTTTTACATTTTTATTATATTTGTAGTCGATACAGATTGGATTCTTCCTTCGCAGCTGCCTGATTGGTACGTGGCAATTGTTTTCTCGTGTTATTGCTTATTTCTTCACTGAAGTAATTCATCTTCAGATCTCTGTGGATGTTGTCATTTCTTAAACGCATCACCGCGCATTAACATTTCTACGTATATTTCTACTTTGCTTTGGAATGACTGGATTATAGTTTTTTTTTTTGTTTTCTTTGCACAGAAAGAGACCAGAGTCCACACAGGTTTTAGGATTTGCAATTAATTATGTAGAGTCAGCTGGGGATTTCTTCCAAGGAGACAATCCAGCTTTCTGTATTTAATGTGTAACACTTCTGTTTTCTTTTGCAGAAAGAATTTGCTGAGTATTGAGCACTACTTGAACTATACATTAATATGTTTTTGCGGTATTAATGAATACACTAATGTGCCTCGAATTTTCATCATTTTCCTATTCACTTAATCTTCCAATTGTTTTAATACGTGAAACAGTATTAGCTTCTACCTCGTAGAAGCAGATCTGCTTCACAGAATTGCTGTTACCCTCTGGTACCCCATGCGAAAAATGGTGTGGGTTTTGGAGTACCCAGGTAACAGCCTAGAGTACCGCATATATTATAAAAAGAAGATGAGACGGCATGAATTATGCCGTCAAACAGGGGGTTAACAAAAAAAATTAGGGGATTGGGGAATGACCGGATTTGTGAGATTCACGCCTCATGTTACCGGTATGCCCACCGTGGTTGTATAAATGGTAAACTTAGGGTAACACATCTACCCTATTTTACCCATAAAAAAAATGAAGTATTTATTTTGGGCTTAAGGCCCTATGGTTAGTACTTTTATAATTTGGTAAAGTGTTACCAGCAGAAGGAAACCAGCGTGCTAACGCACATGCGAGATTTCTGCTTCTAATGAAGCAGCTGGTGGACCCTTTACCAAATGGGTCCGATTAATTAATAGGTTGTATTTTTTATTTATTAAGCATACTTACCGACAAGTTTCGCTCCTCTTTTTCCTTTTTCTTTTTTTTATAAGACAGCGAAGTAAAAGAAAACAATAATTTATTTTTACTATTACTTTTAAAAATTTATTTGATTAATAAAAAAAATAAAGGCAAACTAAACTAAACAAAATTTGCAACACTTAATTATCACGGCTTGAGCTCTGTGAATAATCAAGTTGCTTTCCAAAACTGAATCCCCGAACCAAAAATGTTGCGCAGTATTTATACAAAATTCAACTGACTGCGAGAGAAGGGAGGGGGAAAATTTAGTACTGAAAATATACTTCTCTCTCAACCAGTTAATCTAATTTAGCCGAAATCAGCAAAATTTCTGTACAAACACCACACATCAAAACAACGTGACATAAATCAAATGTCCGTACACTTGTGGGAATTATATTATATGTGCCACGAAAATTGCAACGTTTTAAAATTTCCACATAGGTCTCTTATACCTTTATGTAAAACGTTTGCTTTTTTCGTATGCACAACACAAAACATATATATACATTACCTAATTACAAGTCTAGTATTTATGTTTACTCATTTGTATTTATAATAACTACATTATAAAAACCTTGAGCGACACAAAATTGCAACTAGATAACGTAAATAAGAGATAATTTTATGTTTGTTGTATTGCATCTTATACCATCTTCATGTATATGGATGCAACAACAAACATAAAGAAGAGTAGATAATTCCAGCATGACTTAGTGGTTAATGAATTTTTGTGAAGATGGTATCTTCAAGGTCATGGTGAAATTACTCTGATAAACGTAAAGATTATTGGGAATGGATTGATAACGGAATAGAATAAAATTCCGTTACATACGTTATTATATGTTGCACCACCGCTTCCAACAAGCATCTGCTTTCGATATCGAGCATCTGCAACCAATATTATGAGAAATTTTGTTAATGTGATTAAAATTATATCGAGCTACTATAGCTGAACCGGCAACGTTGTTCTGCCACATAAATTATTTCTAGTGAATATTTTGGTTGTTAAATAAAAAATAACAAATGTATTGTATAGATGTGTGAGGATTGGATCTATTACAGAATGAGGAATAGAGCGCTGAATATGATGACAACCGATAAAAACAAAAAAAAGACCACCAATTAATTTTCCCTTATCAATGTATTTCATTAACGTAACGGACATATTCATGGTTTTATATCTTAAAAGTTAAATTTAAAGAGAAAAAAAGTAATATATCTTTTATCCTAAAGTATAGGAGCATGAAATAAATAAATAAAATCTATAATAATTTCGAAAAGTGTACGATATTTTTTGTCAGTCCGTCTTTAGCCAACACAAATAAACTCGATGGTGTGCCCACGCGATAACATGCCACGAATATAATTGTTCGTGTGAAAAGATGGTGTGCACAAATCCAAACTGCAAACAGATATCGTTTGGCCTGGTGGAATGGGTGGGTTTGGAATGGTGGCTTCGTTAATGTTTTTCATCAATTTTTTAATGACACGCGATTGGCCATTGCACAGCCGTGGTCGGTTCAAATTCTGAAGTAAAATAACCGTAGAGCCAACTTTGGGTCGTACAAGGTGTGGTGGCATGCCTTGAAAGTCCAGTAAGTTTAAAAACTCTATTCGATAGTTATAGCTTCTTTGGCATCCCAAACTGTATCGATCAATTTGTATCATACCAAGTCGCCTGGCAATGACTGCTGTATCTTGAAGTTTAAACCGTCGACGTCCACATTTTTTTCTGCCAAAATGGCTGTTTTTGCCAGCCACGTAAGATTTATGTATTGTGTGTGTACATTGGGAAATATGCGGTCAAAGAGAGCATTTTGCGAATCAACGATTGTGCAAAAATTTTATGCATCCAGTATTTTCATAGACAGCAACTACTAACAATTTCTTCGAGAATTTGTCAGCGGATGGATCTTGTGGCATTTGGACGCGCATGTTTATTTTTAGCTGAACTTTTTCAACATTACGCCACATTGGCGATGATTTCAAGTAAGCGTTGATCTCATCAGCGTACGTTGAACCTGTAATGAACGTAAGTGTTTGTCTGAAATCACCTGAAAGGAGTAACAGAGTGCCACCGAATAGTTTGTCGCTGTTTTTTATGTCTTTGAGTGTTCTGCTCAGCGGCTTACGAGAATGTTTGTGTGCCATAGTGGATTCACCCAATATACATAAAAATTTTGCATTGTTTCTGCACTGTGGCCATGAACGATGATTTTTTAATGTTATGCACACCGCATCTGGATTATTTTGAATATTCAGTCGCAGCTTAAATGCTGAATGAGCTGGTGTGCGTCCATCCAATAAAGTTGCCTCAATGTCAGATGATGCAACAGAAAATGCGATACCATTAATCGATCATATTTCGGCGTGAATTAGCGAATTGAGATATGTTTTTCTAGTTTCATCTGGTGCATCCAAGAATCCACCTTGTCCCGCCAAAACCGCTAGCATAATGCGGTCGTAAATGATTCATTTCGGTGTCCATTAAATCAGATGCGCTTCGATGTTGTAAATTGGCTCTGATAACGCAAAGACCCTCGATAGCAATCAATGCATAGTACATAGCGTCGCTGTATACGAATTCGATTCAATGTAGCGTAAGTCATTGCATTTTTGTGCTTATCCCACTACGATGTCTCCTCGCCCCGAGAAACATGTAGTCAACATTATAGTGAATAGTAAACGAATTTGTGTTGCTGTACTGCCCAATGCTGTTTCAGCAAGCATATCGTCCCAGTAATTGTCGTCTTCGAGCAAGCCGAGTGCAATGTATGTAAAGCTGGCACGAAAAACCAGCCCGAAAACACCTTTTCAATTTTGGTGTGTTTCTTTGCTAAATTAAATGCTATCCCGAAAAATTTATTGAAAATTCAAGAAAAACGAAAATTTCATCCCGAAATATTTTTGAAGTTGTATTAAATAAATAATTATTAATATCGGTGAAAAGGAATAAATATCACGGTTTTATTTGCTCTATTAAGACTACACATTAACGTAAAGTATGTGACAACAAACCACCTTACCTGGTAAACTATGTGACAAAAAAATTTTAATGTATGCTGTTATCAAACAAAATAAGTTTTTATTATTATTAAACTACAGAAGACACAAAACATGTAATCATCATTTGCACACACGGTGTCGAGATTGCCCAAAAATATTCAAAAATTTAAAAATACTTAGGAATAAACAAATCAAGCAATTTGTCCTTATGATTTGATATGAAAAATCGGTTAAATTAATTATTTGTGGAAATCCTAGAGATTACCCCATCAGGAAATTACGTTAAAAAATTAGGTCCATCTATCACCTTAACCATATCAAAAGCTCAACTTGGAATCATGACTAAAAGATCCTGATCTTAAGCAACTTGTCCTTATGATTTCGATTTTCTTCATGTGTGATATGAAAAATCGGTTAAATTAATTATTTGTGGAAATCCTAGAGATTACCCCATCAAGAAATTACGTTTAAAAATTAGGTCCATCTATCACCTAAACCGTTACAAAAGCTCAACTTAGAATCATTACTATAAGATCCTGATCTTAAGCAACTTGTCCTTATGATTTCGATTTTCTTCATGTTTGATATGAAAAATCGGTTAAATTAATTATTTGTGGAAATCCTAGAGATTACCCCATCGGGAAATTTTATTTAAAAATTAGGTCCATCTATCACCTAAACCATATCAAAAGCTCAACTTGGAATCATGACTATAAGATCCTGATCTTAAGCAATTTGTTTTTATGGTTTCGATGTTCTTCATGTTGTCACAACTAATCATATGGAATATCTAGTAATTGTTTTATTAGTTAAGTAGTCCACTCTTGTGTGATGAGACCTATCAGTTTATTCCAGCTCTGTCAGTCCTTTGATTTAAGCGGCTCAAGGAACCACTCATTCGAAAGGTTTTGTTCTTTTTAGGCGCTTTGGTCCATTGGTGCGATCCAGTAGGTTCCGGAATATTGTATGCTCCGGTTATTGGAAGAAACTCCGAACTGACAATGCACAACAAACTGCTGTTATATAAACAAATCCTAAAACCTATCTGGACGTATGGTATTCAGCTTTAGGGGTGCGCAAGGAAAACTACAGTGAAGATCATTCAAACATTTCAAAATAAAGTACTACGTAGCATTGTGAATGCTCCTTGGTACATTAGAAACGACAATCTACATCGAGACTTAAACATGAAAAACATCAGTGATGAAATACAAAAATTTGCAAGAGGTCATGTACTGCGACTGCAGCAGCATGACAACGAGGAGCTACGGAATCTACTGGATCGCACTAATGAACCAAAACGCCTAAAAAGAACAAAACCTTTCGAATTAGTGGTTCCTTGAGCCGCTTAAATCAAAGGACTGACAAAGCTGGGATAAACTGATAAGTCTCATCACACAAGAGTGGACTACTTAACTTATAAACTTATAAAACAATTACTAGATAATCCTTATGATTAGTTGTAATATTATACAGAACTAAAGATTTCTTAAAAAAAAAAAAAAAATATCAAACATGAAGAACATCGAAACCATAAGGACAAATTGCTTAAGATTAGGATCTTATAGTCACGATTCCATGTAGAGCTTTTGATATGGTTTAGGTGATAGTTGGACCTAATTTTTAAACGTAATTTCCCGATTGGGTAATCTCTAGGATTTACACAAATAATTAATTTAACCGATTTTTCATATCAAACATAAAGAAAATCGAAACCATAAGGACAAATTGCTTAAGATCAGGATCTTATTGTCATGATTTCAAGTTGAGCTTTTGATATGGTTTAGGTGATAAATGGGCCTAATTTTTAAACGTAATTTCCCGATGGGGTAATCTCTAGGATTTCCACAAATAATTAATTTAACCGATTTTTCATATCAAACATGAAGAAAATCGAAACCATAAGGACAAATTGCTTAAGATCAGGATCTTATTGTCATGATTTCAAGTTGAGCTTTTGATATGGTTTAGGTGATAAATGGACCTAATTTTTAAACGTAATTTCCCGATGGGGTAATCTCTAGGATTTCCACAAATAAATAATTTAACCGATTTTTCATATATAACATGAAGAACATCGAAACCATAAGGACAAATTGCTTAAGATCAGGATCTTATAGTCACGATTCCATGTAGAGCTTTTGATATGGTTTAGGTGATAGATGGACCTAATTTTTAAACGTAATTTCCCGATGGGGTAATCTCTAGGATTTCCACAAATAATTAATTTAACCGATTTTTCATATCAAACATGAAGAACATCGAAACCATAAAAACAAATTGCTTAAGATCAGGATATTATAGTCATGATTCCAAGTTGAGCTTTTGTTACGGTTTAGGTGATACATGGACGTTATTTTTAAACGTAATTTCGCGATGGAGTAATCTCTAGGATTTCCACAAATAATTAATTTAACCGATTTTTCATATCAAACATGAAGAAAATCGCAACCATAAGGACAAATTGCTTAAGATCAGGATCTTATAGTCACGATTCCATGTAGAGCTTTTGATATGGTTAAGGTGATAGATGGACCTAATTTTAAAACGTAATTTTCCGATGGGGTAATCTCTAGGATTTCCACAAATAATTAATTTAACCGATTTTTCATATCAAACATGAAGAAAATCGAAACCATAAGGACAAATTGCTTAAGATCAGGATCTTATAGTCACGATTTCATGTAGAGCTTTTGATATGGTTTAGGTGATACATGGACTTAATTTTTAAACGTAATTTCCCGATGGGGTAATCTCTAGGATTTCCACAAATAATTAGTTTAACCGATTTTTCATATCAAATCATAAGGACAAATTGCTTGATTTGTTTATTCCTAAGTATTTTTAAATTTTTGAATATTTTTGGGCAATCTCGAGACCGTGTTTGCATATGATGATTACATGTTTTGTGTCTTCTGCAGTTAAATAATAATAAAAACTTATTTTGTTTGATAACAGCACACATTAAAATTTTTTTGTCACATAGTTTACCAGGTAAGGTGGTTTTTTGTCACATACTTTACTTTAATGTGTAGTCTTAATAGAGCAAATAAAACCGTGATATTTATTCCTTTTCACCGATATTAATAATTATTTATTTAATACAACTTCAAAAATATTTCGGGTTGAAATTTTCGTTTTTCTTGCATTTTCAATAAATTTTACGGGATAGCATTTAATTTAGCAAAGAAACACACCAAAATTGAAAAGGTGTTTTCGGGCTGGTTTTTAGTGCCAGCTTCACATACATCCGAGTGCAAGGCATGTATCTGTATATGTTGGATTCTGTTGTTCATTTTTTTACGTATATCTTGAAATGACAATGGGCCGGTGACATTAACCAACCACAGTTGCAGATAGAAGCACTCAATCTGCCTTGGGGTGACTGTATACTTGGCACAAAGAGTTCGATTTGAATAAGTCGGTGCACGCCGCAATTGGTGTACCTTCCTTGCGGGCATCCATTTTTTTGTTTGCTTTCATTGTAAAATAGCGTGGTACTTTGGAATAAAACAGTGTTCCTGCAAAGTCACCAAAAGTATCCGCACGATTAACCAATTAGGAAAATTTGGTAAGTATATAGTTTTTGGTAGATTTATGGCAAACTCAATTGCATCTCGTTGGTGAAAAATACGCACTGGCCGTTTTCAATATCACTTTGTGTATCACTTCAACACTTTGGAATAAAGTTAAACGTAATCAATAAACACAGTCGTATACGTACTGGCGCACAAAAGTCATAGCATCCTGTATACATTCTTGCATATGACGTGGACTGCCTACGTACGATGATGGTAGAATGATACAGTTACCAATTACGGCGATGTCGGTGTCGCTCATGATAGTGTCTCGCAAATGAATGTATTCTTCCGCATGCAGCTTCTGTTGATTGTATCGTATGAGTTGCAGTCGTTCGCTCTCTACCTTCGCGTACATGTTGATCATGAATTGTTGACACACGATATCGCCGAATGACGTTGTTCTGACCGAGTCGAATCATCATACGCTATACGCATAAAAATAAATCGAGCTCACTTTCTTGTTTGTTTCAGCTCCTGTAACAACATATCTTCATAAATATTAATTCAAAATGAGTAATGATGTTCATAATGAATAAATAACCTGTGGCGGGATATTGGAGAGCGTCGGTTGAACGGTGTTTGTCGGCGATAAACTTCAGATTATTGTTTCTTCTACGAATGGACTTCAGGGACAGGTTTGAATCTGGATCCGTGCCGATGAGCAAGCCGTTCAGTGGTTCTGGTGGTGTCTCAATTTCTGATAGTTGCACTTTTCCAGGCTGACTCATGTTTGAATTTGAGAGCATGACAATGGAGACATTTTTGCCCATAGCACCAATCAAGACTTTTGGATGAACAGGAAAGAATATTCAAGATCTGACAGCTGACTGGTACTCAAATGCAAGACAAAGAAACGAAGCGGATGTAAATGATCAATTTGTTCGGCGTGTGTTAACTACGAACCGGCGTGCTTGTCTTCCTGTGGAAAAACGGTATACCGATAATGGAATTTTTCTTTTAGTATTTTATCCACCTTTTTACAATAATAAACACGTAGGTATATATTTCTTATAAATTAAAATAAATCGTTCAAAATTTTGCACGCGCTGCGTTGTGATACATAACAAATGGAGAATGAAATGTCAAAATGACGCAACGCTTCTTTTGAATGACTTGCATGCATATCAATGTGGATCAAAGTTCGATGAGGAGCACGTAGCGCCAACTGTCAACCAACAACATAAATAATTTCGTTCTGTTTGAAATGCGAACGACAGTTAAATTATTTGGATATTGTTCATACAAAAATAATAAAATCGCGATTAAAAAATGGGAGGGTGGAGGTAGGAAGAAAAAATTTTCTGGATATAGGGACACCCTAATCACCTAGCGGTATGAAATATACTTTATGATTTATTCTCCTACCTACCAAATATATCTCGGAAGAGTGCGACCACAACCACCGTGACACGAGATTTTTATATATTATAAATATTAGTATACTTTTCGCTGACCATGTTTATCCGTTGCCTAATGATCCTAAAGCCATAACCAAACATTTTGCTAACTTTTTTAGTACAGCTTTACAAACAGCGATTTTAACCCCGATGAAGCTTACTTCATATACTTGAATAACTATGCATTCAAACAACCTTAGCTTCCATTCAACTTGATTAAGAATCCGTGGTACAAAAGATTTCCAAACTTAAACATGATTTTTGAACAATTGCAGTGATATTCTTGGTTAGGCAATGACGGTGCTTTTCCAAAAGTCGCGTTCGCTTGGAAACTAGACATCTATTAGGAAAATGTCTTTTATAGTTTCAATTCATAAGAACGACTGTAAATCAGACATCTGTAATTAGAAACCGTTTGTAAAATTATCTTGTATTCCTAAGCTGTTTGAAAGTATTGTGTATGATTTACTGTACTTTTATTGTAAACCGTTGTTTTCCGACAATCAGCATAGTTTTCTGCAAGCACGGTCCATGACCACCAGCCTTACTGAATTCATTTCACAAAATATTAAATATGATCGAGCCAGGGAATCAGGTTGATATTATCCTCATCGATTTTAGTAAGGCTGCCAGTTGACAGGATTTCTCAAGAAGTTATTGTGTTTAAGCTTATAAAATTTCATCCATATGATATATACGCCGATGACAAAAAGATTTGCAAACGGATTTCAAACAAAGCACAGAACAACCTTGAGTTACACGTGGGTAAATGTCAAACAACTACATGTACCTTCGGAAACGTGCATAGTCCACTTCTCGTGGCTATTATATTAACAACGGTGCCGTTATCAGAGCCAATTCTGTTTATGGTTTTGATGCGACTTGAGTTTTAGACATCACAACGACCGTATATCAATGAAGCAAACTCTGCGCTCGGTTACACCAACCGTTGGTCGAAAGATTTCGACAATCCTTATATTACGGAGGCTCTTTCTTTAAATTTCGTTCGACGCTGCTCGAGTATGATAGCCAGGTGTGGTCGCCTTATCATGAGGTTCACATAAAGTGGATTTAAGTAGTTTAACGTAGGTTTCCTCGCTTTGCATTATGCGAGCTAGTGGTTATGTTAATGCACCATGAAAATTTAATTTTCATACAAAAAAGAAGGGTCAAAAAAAAAATGTTGATGCACATTTTTAGAAGTAAAATAATTTCAGTTCTGGTTGGTCTAGCCAAACTAAAATTTCTGTGGAACTAATAACCACGACAATCTTATTTTCATAACATCGGGGAACAAATATTTAAACGTTTGTGTCAATTTGTGGAGGTAAAATATTGTGAGAGATTTCGAGAAAACCTTAAAATCCTGGGGAGCTAGTCTAAAAAAATAAAAATCAATTTCCGCGCGTAAGATTCGCAAAAACTCGAGAACGTTTTGTTCGCTTCAATACGGGTGGTTCATGGAAAAATAAAATTTGGAAAACCCCATAGGAAAAACCGGAAAATAGAAAAATTCGGCAAATCGAAGCAAATTCGGAATACCACAAAGGAAAAACAAAAAATAAAAAAAAAATAAAAATCGAAATTTGTGTTTTGTATGGGAATTCTGTATGGCAAATTTAGTATGGGAAGGCACTTAACACCACCAATGAGAAATGTTTTCGATAATGAGCGTTCATTTATGGTTACTACGGGTTATTTTCAATAGATGGCGTTGGTGGCGGACCTCTCATTTAACAGCTGCGCCATGCAATTTATACTTCTGATTTGATTATTCACACCGTGTGATTGTGCTCAAACATTTCTGCGAATATTTGTGAAATCTAATATATTTAAAAATATTTTTTCGTAATAAAATGTAATGGAACTTGAGAAAACATTTAGTTTAACTTCTAATTTAATTACATTTTGCGAACAATCATTTTGATCACCTATTCTATGAAAGTAAATTTACTTGACTGAGGCGCTGGACAGAAAGTTGAAACGTCTTCGTTGCAATCAAAACGGTTTTGTCGAATCTGTTGTTCGATAATTAGGGGAGACTTTTTCTGTTATTCCGCACGTTCAACTGCAGTTGACGAACTAAACACCTGCTTACAAATCAAATTTGTGGTGGTATGTGAAGGCTCTCAACTAAATGAAAACTCAACTAAAAAGAAGGTAAAGAAAAAATACCGTCCACCACTCAAGCGGTTGTTGCGTGGCTATATGCTTCAGAGAGTGGGATGGGATTTAAAGTATGTGTAGGCCAGGTTTAACCGCTATAAATTAAATAATGCTAATTACCTCATTCCGAACACTCACACTAATTCATACTCAGTTAAGTTTTAAATTTATCTCATTTCAATTTTCAAATGAGCTTTTTCCATGCTAGTGAAGTTTATCCAAACTAATCCAAAGAATACAACAACAACAAATTTATTGTAATAGTATTGGTGTAAGTAAACATTCAGGCGAATTTATAGTGTGTAATTTAGACGAGACATGATTTTTAATGTGCCTTAGGTACATTCTAAAGTCATTCTAAGTGTCTCCTAGCCATTTAGCATAAACTTCAGTGACATTGGTACACTGTCTAAACCCAAACGAGTGTCCCTAGTAAATTATTTGATTTTCTAATGGGTCTGACAGGGTGTCCCATGAGATTTAAAAATGTGATTTTTTAATGTGCCTTAGGTACATTCCAAAGTCTTTCAAAGTGTTTTCTAACCATTTAGCATGAACTTCAGTGACATTGGTACACTGTCTTAACCCAAATGAGAGTCCCTAGTAAATAGTTTGATTTTCTAATGGGTCTGACAGGGTGTCCCATGAGATTTAAAAATGTGATTTTTTAATGTGCCTTAGGTACATTCCAAAGTCATTCTAAGTGTTTTCTAACCATTTAGCATGAACTTCAGTGACATTGGTACACTGTCTTAACCCAAATGAGAGTCCCTTGTAAATAGTTTGATTTTCTAATGGGTCTGACAGGGTGTCCCATGAGATTTAAAAATGTGATTTTTTATTGTGCCTTAGGTACATTCCAAAGTCATTCTAAGTGTTTTCTAACCATTTAGCATGAACTTCAGTGACATTGGTATACTGTTTTAACCCAAACGAGTTTTCCTATTAAATTACTTGATTTTCTAATGAGTCTGACAGGGTGTCCCATGAGATTTAAAAATGTGATTTTTTAATGTGCCTTAGGTACATTCCAAAGTCATTCTAAGTGTTTTCTAACCATTTAGCATGAACTTCAGTGACATTGGTATACTGTTTTAACCCAAACGAGTGTCCCTAGTAAATAACTTGATTTTCTAATGAGTCTGACAGGGTGTCCCATGAGATTTAAAAATGTGATTTTTTAATGTGCCTTAGGTACATTCCAAAGTCATTCTAAGTGTTTTCTAACCATTTAGCATGAACTTCAGTGACTCTGGTACACTGTCTAAACCCAATCGAGTGTCCCTAGTAAATTATTTGATTTTCTAATGGGTCTGACAGGGTGTCCCATGAGATTTAAAACTGTCATTTTTTAATGTGCCTTAGGTACATTCCAAAGTGATTCTAAGTGTTTTCTAACCATTTGTAATTGCTCACTCTTCTGGTTGATAATGTCAATAAATCTTCCCAGTTTTAACTTTCGTTCTTTTATTAAGTTGTTCTTAATTATGTTAAAAAAATTTCAACGTTTGCGTTCGACACTCTGCCCTCGGGTTTAAAACGATGAAGAAATATAGCTCCCCATAACGGCAAATATGTCATATATCGGCGAGTGCAGAATATGACGAAATCTTTGACAAAAAATTCGTTTTTTTCCTTATTTACATCATCGTCATTTTTAATTTTAATTAACGTTTCATTTAAAATTCCACCATAACGTTGATAATAAGGAGATTCGCCAAAATCGTGGTTTGTTGCATCAAAATCGATGTCCTCTTTTTCATTTTCCAATTCTTTTTCAATAAAAAATTCGGAAAAATGTGGCTTTCCTTCTACCAGTTTAAGGTACTTATCATATCCTTGGATAAACACATCCGTTTTGTATTTTGAGCAGCATACAGCACAGAATACCTCAAATAAAACATCTATTTCATCTGTGTTTTTAACATCTGTGTTTTTAAAACACTAAGAATGACTTTGGGATTTACCTAAGGCACATTAAAAAATCACATTTTTAAATCTCATGGGACACCCTATCAGACCCATTAGAAAATCAAATAATTTACTAGAGACACTGGTTTCGATTTAGACAGTGTACCAATGTCACTGAAGTTCATGCTAAATGGTTAGAAAATACTAAGCATGACTTTGGAATGTACCTAAGGCACATTAAAAAATCACATTTTTAAATCTCATGGGACGTCCCTAGGACCCATGGGACACCCTGTCAGACCCATTATAAAATCAAATAATTTACTAAGAACACTCGTTTGGGTTTAGACAGTGTACTAATGTCACTGAAGTTCATGCTAAATGGTTAGAAAACACTTAGAATCTCTTTGGAATGTACCTAAGGCACGTAAAAAAATCACATTTTTAAATCTCATGGGACACACTGTCAGACCCATTAGAAAATCAAATAATTTACTAAGAACACTCGTTTGGGTTTAGACAGTGTACCAATGTCACTAAAGTTCATGCTAAATGGTTAGAAAACACTTAGAATCTCTTTGGAATGTACCTAAGGCACATAAAAAAATTATATTTTTAAATCTCATGGGACACCCTGTCAGACCCATTAGAAAATCAAATAATTTACTAGATACACTCGATTGGGTTAAAACAGTGTACCAATGTCACTTAAGTTCATGCTAAATGGTTAGAAAATACTTAGAATGACTTTGGAATGTACCTAAGGCACATTAAAAAATCACATTTTTAAATCTCATGGGACGTCCCTGGGACCCATGGGACACACTGTCAGACCCATTAGAAAATCAGATAATTTACTAAGAACACTCGTTTGGGTTTAGACAGTGTACCAATGTCACTAAAGTTCATGCTAAATGGTTAGAAAACACTTAGAATCTCTTTGGAATGTACCTAAGGCACATAAAAAAATTATATTTTTAAATCTCATGGGACACCCTGTCAGACCCATTAGAAAATCAAATAATTTATTAGATACACTCGTTTGGGTTTAGACAGTGTACCAATGTCACCGAAATTCATGCTAAATGGTTAGAAAACACTTAGAATGACTTTGGAATGTACCTAAGGCACATTAAAAAATCACATTTTTAAATCTCATGGGACACCCTGTCATACTCATTAGAAAATCAAATAATTTACTAGGGACACTCGTTTGGGTTAAGACAGTGTACCAATGTCACTTAAGTTCATGCTAAGTGGTTAGAAAACACTTAGAATGACTTTAGAATGTACCTAAGACATATTAAAAAATCACATCTCGTCTAAATTACACAATATAAATTCGCCTGAATGTTTACTTACACCAATACTATTACAATAAATTTGTTGTTGTTGTATTTTTTGGATTAGTTTGGATAAACTTCAATAGCATCTTTTTCCTAGCCACAATTTAACTCATATTTACCATAATTGGTTGTAATGCAACTAACTTTTCTTTATTTATAGTTTTTTTTCACATAAAAAAAAATTAAGACACAGAATTTTCATCAAACAAAAAAAAATTGTCTGTCTTTTTGTAAATTGTCAAAAATTATTCTCACTATATCACACAATTCAAAACTATTTATTCCAACACACCACTTTGTGTGAATCTTTGTTTTACCTTTTATTTTTGTTTGTCATTTATAAAATAAATTATTAAGGTTTATTAAAAGAAGATTAGCGTATGGTTTACTTAATTTTATATAACACTCAATGTTCTTGTATTTTCACCATTTTTAATGTTCTTGTATTTTTCACCATTTACATTTCAAAATGAAACCATGCCTTAGAAAATCCCAAAAATTGTTCATCCTGCAAAAAAAAACTCCAACAAAAAAATCGCGCCAAGAAAACTTGTCTCAATTTTGCTAAGTCACTTTCCATTCTTTGTGGTATTTTTTTTTTTTTTTCAAATTGATCGAACTGGCAATCAATCGATATTATTAATTTTCATGATCTTTTTCAACCATTTCGACTTATAGTACTCAATATTATGATCAAATTGCCCATAGTTGACCGAATTGTAAGGCAGAGCTGAAAGGATGAAATAGTCAACTATCCTACGGAACGATTAAATTATCTGGAATTGCCCGTACCACTTCACAATTTGCAATTGAAAGTAGGCTCAGTCATCATAATGTTGTGTAACATCACTCAACCTCGACTGTATAGTGGAACGAGACTGAAAGTGAAAAAGCGTATGAATAACATCATGGGGATATTTTGATTCCGCGCATTCTAATGATTTAAGCAGATTTTCCATTTGAGTTCAAACGGTTGCGTCCCCGTGCGTCTGGCATTCGCAATGACCACTAACAAATCACAAAACCAGCCGTTGGATTGCGGGATTAACTTAGGATTTCCTTGGTGTTTTGCGCTTCGGCAACTGTATGTCATGAGTTTTCGTGTCGACAAGCCATCATCCTTGTTGGTCTACGTACCGTTTAACAAAACGAATAACGTAGTTTACCACTAAGCTATGTATTGTGTCGGTAACTGCACCAGAGAAAGTTCCAAACTTCAAAATGAAACTATGCTGATTAATCCCATTTTGTGCTAATAAGTGTTGACGGGAAAAAATTAGTGCTTGCGGGACAAAATTAGTTCTAGTACAGAGAGATATGTTGCAGTAGTGAAATATACAAGCAGTTAGGGCTTGGCTATATGCTAACGAATCCTGATAATCTCATTGTAAAATATGTAAACGTTGGTGTGTAATTTTTGGAAGTAAAATATTCTTATGCGAGATTTGTTGAGCGAAATTTCAAATTTTGTGGAGCACATCAACGTTTACTTATTTTATCTTCATGATTGAAAATGAGATTCTCAGAATTCGATAGCATAACCAAGACCTACCGTACCGAACATGCAGAAAAATTCCGCAGCGAATTTTAAGTATCGCACACCATCGTTTACATATCTTATCCTCATGATATGAAAATGCGGCGTTTTCAGATTTGTATTAACTTATTTACAACAAAATTAAATATGTGTATTACATTTTAGTTTCACGTTAATCTAACATTTTTATAAGATTTACACTTTATTAGAATTGACTACCCTTTAGCCATGAAACGTACCAAACATTTCGGTCTGATTTCTCCGAATTAAAACCTGATTAAATGCCAATTTTACTAAACTGAATTTACGGAACTTAATTACTTAAACCGATTCGTTTACGAATTTTACACCTTTCCAGCTTATTGATAGATTTGAAGCCAACTTACACTCTAAAAATATGGTTATTTTTCATGAGAACTAAAAAATTATAAATATCTAGCACTGAGATGAGAATCTAAAGTCACTCGAAATAAAATAGTAAACCACTTGCATTATAATCACATACTTAAAAATACTTTCCCTGTTATTAACTTCCGTTTCACAATTTATACGAAAGCAAGAACAAAATTTTATAAAACGAAATCTCTGTAGCAAAAGATAAACAGATGCAAATCAATTATTTTGTGTATCCATCTATTTTGTGAATGACAAAAAGCAAAATCAAAGACTCACTTATCTAGCTATTTAACGATTTTAGACAACAAAAAAAACTCAAATCTAACGGTGCATTGCGCGATCGTTCTAATAACATCAAATACTAATTCAAAACTGAAGAAGAATTTCACCTTGAGTTAGAAAACATCACAAAAATTTGATTTACCAAATATTCACTCAAAAAATTAAAATACTCAACAAATGAATTTTTAATGAGTGTTTTGTTTTTTATTTGTTTATATAATAATTTAGTAAATAATTTATTATAAAATACTTAAGTATACTAATTATTTTTAATTATAGAGCAATAGTTTATATAAATAAATTAATATATTAAAGAGATTTACTAAATCGATTTGTATAGGTACCGATAAAGTGACTTTAAATATTTTATTAGCTGCGCGCGCACATTACATCTCATTTATTTTACAAATGATGATGATGACGCTCTGCATAATCGTACCCTTGGGAAAGATCTTCACCGTGACCATCATCGTCGTACGGTTGGTTTGGATGAAATTCTGTATGTTGCTGTTCCGCCTGTTCGTTTTGTGTTTGATGATTGTTTTGTTGTTGATGATGGGAAATTTGATAATCATAAATTAGTTGTTCGTGTGCGTTTTGTAGTTGTTGTTGCTGCTGCTGATGCTGTTGTTGTTGCTGCCTATGCTGTTGTTGTTGCTGGTGCTGTTGTTGTTGATGCTGCTGCTGCAATTGTTGCTGTTGCTGCTGCTGATAGTGTTGTTGTTGTTGTTGCTGCTGCTGGTGCTGCTGCTCCTGATGCTGCTGCTGCTCTTGTTGTTGTTGTTGTTGTTGTTGTTGCTCTTGTCCATGGTCATCTTTGTGATCGTATTGAGCAACCGGAACTCTGTATGGAACATGTTTTTCTACTAGAACGGGAACATATCGTTCGATTGTAACGGGGTATGGTCGATCGTATGGCACGTTAACGGGATACGGTACTTTTTTCTCGACGGGGTACGGTACTTCTTTAATTACTGGGTATGGCTGCGGTACCGGAACTTTGATGTGCACTGGAACTGGTTTATCAACGTGCACTGGAACTGGACGATCTACATGCACATGCACAGGATATGGAACTTGTTTCTCAACTTTTACTGGAACCCGTTTCTCAACCTCTACTGGTACCGGTTTTGGAACATGAACTGGTACTGGACGATCAACGTTTACTTTAACTGGATATTTAACAATTTTTTCGACTGGATATGGTTTTGGTACATGGATTGGTACTTTAAACGGTACATGAATTTGTTTCTCAACGGGGTACGGTGCAGGAACTGGAACTTTAACAGGCACTGGCACATGTTTTGTGATTGGAAACGGTTGATCTATATAAACTTTGTAGGGAACCTTTCGTTCATATGGCACATGCACAGCGATTGGAATCTTCTTGTATACAGGATATGGGTCTGCAATATAAGACGGCACTTTCACAATTTCGCGAACTGGATAATGCACTGTTTTGTAAATTGGATATGGCTTTGGCACATGCACTTTAACTGGATATGGTACTTTTTTCTCTACAGCAATTGGAATTTTTTTCTCGACCGCATACGGTACAGGAATATTTCTCACGATCGTTAATGTTTTTTCCACTTTCGATAATTCGGCAATGATTTTAGGATCAACTTCTTTCCAATCAATTTGTTGATGATTGTTGATACTATGGTGCCCGTACTGCCCATCATGATGATGTAATCCACGCTTATCTTGTTTCGCATCGTCCGTATCCGATTTTTCTTTATTTTTATCTTCCACATTATCTAACGTTTCTTTAGCCTCATTATCCTCGTTTCCATGAACAGCACTACTGTGTATCGTTAGGACTATCAGCAGGTATATTATACCCTATGGAAAGAAAAGCAAAAGTAAACAAAAGGTCACATGTACAACACCGTTTCTCTCAAAACTAAACACAATTTTCTAATATCGCGTTTAAAACTGCACACACGCGCGTAATCACTAATTAGTTATTATGATCGGTTATAGTGAAAACAATAACAAAGAGTAAAAACATAAAATTAGAAAATTTTCAATGTCACTCCGTTAATCAAACCAAATGCATAATTAATTAATTTAGATAAAACGATATTTGATAAATTTATATCACACACTCAAAAAAAAACTTTCAAAATTTTAAATTCCAAAAATTTTCACTCAATTTTTTTTATTTTTTTTGTAAATCACTTGTGATTTTTAATAATTGATTTGTGTATCGCAACAAAGCACTTAATCATTTTAATTTATTTTAATAAAATTCATTTTCACTTCAACAACTCTTCTTACCAATAATTTCATTTTTATTTATTTTTAAAGAATTCTTCATACACAACATCCAATTCGGTATAAGTTTGAAAAATAACTGAAGCTGAATGAAAAAATTTGTTGATGATTATATAGATTTGAATATAACTTTCCCCACACACTGTACAACGAACGAAATGTTACAACAACAATAAAATATTCTTTTAAAATTTAACCGAAGATTTCTTATTTTCGTCTTAATTAAGTTTTTTTTTGTATCGTCCCCCTACCTTGCTAAACTAACTATCAACAATTTATTTTGTTTTGATTTTGATTATTTTGATTTTCTTGTGTGCGCGATCAAAGTTGATCGTAATATTGGCTTTATTTTAAATCGACCGATCGTTATCAAACCGGTGGAGTTAATATAGTTTGAAGGCCTTAAAAATGTTTACCGAACGATATCTGATCATAGTAAGCAGAAAGATTGTTCAGATAGGCCGCAAATACCTTGCCAGTCTCATGTTAAACTTAATTTAAACGGAAAACTTTGTCTAAAGTTTTTCCGATTATATAAATAACTAGCTGGCCCGGCAAACTTTGTTTTGCTCAAAATAGATTTTTTGATTGAAAATCTCGAGGATTCTTGATTCCACCAGAAATTTGTTTTTTTGATCGACAATTATTGATAGTTAACACCAGCAATATAATTTCAATTATAGATTGAATACAATTATAGATTTATAAGGAAAGCTGACCCGACGGACTTCGTTCAGTCCAATATTTGGCGAAAATAGAATAAAATCAAATAATAATTTCATTGAATTCTATTCGTTTTATTGAAATCTAAAAAAAAAAATAGAATTATGATTGTTTTCAATTTAGGGCTGCATGATACACTACATTTCCCAACTCGGGAACACACTATATATATATGGCCGTGTGAAAAGCATGACATTTCCAGATTTATGCCGCACCTTTTCAGCAACTGCTCTTGTGACTTATTTATGGTCATCGCAAATGCAAGTTTCACTGAGAACTGAACGCGTTTGAACTGGAACGGCAAATCACTTGAAGCTAGGGGAATTTGCGGAATAAGGCATTATTCTCCCTTGAACGACCCTTTCAAAATCCTTGCCAGTAACACATTGTTCATTAGCTTCGTCACAATCAGTTGGGTTCCATTGCACAGTTTTGGGGCATGAAGATTTCGTAACATAATGATGACAGATCCAACTTTAAGACGCAAATTATAAGGCGACAGTTTAGGAATTCTACTGGATAGGTGACGACTTCATCTTCGTCCAATTCAAGTCATTGACATCAATATTTTTCGCTGCTAAAATTGAGGGTACGCTCTACCAATTCTAGTTACGATAATTTTGACCAATGTTCGGATATAAATTTGTGATGAGTTCGTCTTTCGTTGAAGTAAATTGGCAGATTTATGATGGAATCGTTATTAAACCACTTCAAGTGATATACAGGAATTTCTCCAGTTCCGATTCTCAGCAGTTCTTTGGAGAAAACTTCTGCGGTTCTATCTTGTTGCAAGAACACTCGCATATTCATACTCAATAGAATAGTTTTCATTGGAGTGCTTCTAATGGTCGTTTGTGAGCCATCGTGCACTCATCCCATATGATCAATTTACAACTTATTAAAATTTTTGCCATGGCTCATTGCTTTGACATGTTGCAAACAGGATTCTTGTTGATTTACAGGTTTAACGGAAGCTTCAGTGCTGAATGTGCCGTTCTTCCACGTCCCAACAGTGTTGCAGCAATTCCGGTATATCAGAAACGTTTTCGCTGTTCCGCCGGCCTCATCAAGGAACAATAGTCCACCCTTTCCATCATCGACAGCTTTCATAAGTTGATCATACGCACTCTTTTGCTATTCATTCAACAGTGGAACATTTGTTTATACTTGTTATTGCAAAGTTATCGTGTCGTAAACACGCTCGCGTTCCAATTCACGATTCACTACATCTCTAGTTTGACGGCCGGCGCTGGCATATGAATTTCAGACAAAAGTTTGCCACACAAAATCAAACACAAATCTTCAATCAGCACTAACGCTTCATTGTAGATGTCGTCGTTCATTTGCAATTCAAAATTGCCTGTCTCGACTCGAAAACGATGCAAAATGTCTTCTGCGATGTCATCTTTGTACGTATCCCATAATTGAAGTGGGTCAACCTTCAATGACATGTCGAAAGGATCATAGCGAAAAGTGTACGAACCTGATTGGCGGGCGAAGAAGCTATTGCATCGCCTAGCGTAGAAGCAATCGTCATTCTTTGGATGTATAGTGTAAATTCGTCCCAATGCATCACTTGAAAATACACCTGGATATCCATCTACTGGTTTGCCTTGCTTTCTACGTAACCATTTCTTCGACGATGCATTGCACGTGTAATATCGAGACATATCCGAGTAAAATGCTCGCGCAAACGGATTACTGGCGCAAGTTGAAAAGACACTCGATAATGTTGTTGCTGGTGATCTTTTCACTCGCAGTGCCTCGTTTTTTGCGTTGAAATACAATCTTTGGACATTCTCAAAATGAACTGCCAGATGCTCAAGAGTCGGATGATGTTCATGAATCGCACACGAAAATATTCTCGAGGGTACTTTGTTGCAGTTGACATATCGCTGACCCCCATATCGCTTCCTTTGGTGACGTATTTGCAAACAAACTTAATCGATTTCATACAACTACAACACTCAACATTGATATGTGTTTTATATGCCTTACACAATATTGGCGAATATGGCACGATCTATGTGTTGTCAACCACAATATCCACCCCTGTTAAGTAAGTGATGAATGTTCTGCCATTGTCATCTGGTGTGCAACGCTAATTGGACTGCCAATGTATGTTGATGGCAAAATTGTTAGTCGACCAACATCTGTAATATCTCGCAAGTGAATATATTCTTCAGATCGCAACTTAGCCTGATTGACTCGAATGTAATTGAGTCGTTCTGTCTAAACCTTAACGTATACATATCAACTGCATATTGTTAAAACAATCGGCGATATCTCAGTAACTGGTTGTCAATATTTTGGCGAACCATCATTCGATATGCGTAGAAGTTCATTCAACTGACCTTTTTATTTGTCTCTACCCCTAAAAATTTACAATTTATAAAGTGAAAACCAAAAGTGTTTTTCTTTTGTACAAACCATTGGGCGGACTTGTCATGTTGTATCTCAAATGTTATCCGTCTTCATCACGGCAAAACATAAGCAGATATTGCAATGCATCATACGATCGATGTATCTCAATTATTCGCTGTGGTGCGCTTCCAGTTCGGCGATTGATGATTATATCACGCGATTTCAAATTTTCACCAACAACAATTGATATTTCACTATAACTGTAGGTGCATTGTATTGTCGTTGATGAGTTCCTGCTGGTCGTTTGTCCGCTTTTCCATCGAAGTCGTAAACATTTTGATGAGCTCATTGTGTTCGTGTAACATTTGATGCAGTTTCTGGACTATTTCTCTTTTCGTTGTATTAAAGATAGCACAACGCCGATTTACTTTATCATGTGAATCTCCAAGAAAATATATCTGCAGATATTTGTGTTCTCGATCTGGATGCGGCAACAGCGATCGACCAATATGAAAAATTTGCCAATGAATATGTATTTGGAAGAAAATTTTGTAATTTTTATCTTTTGTTAGCAATATTAGTGTTAGTTTATCGTCATATCGTATGGGTTAGAGTATTTTGTGATATTAGTGTTTGTGTATTAGAATTCATTGCTAATGTTGGTGAAATTACCTTTAATGTTGGATTATTATTTCGTTCATTTACAAGTTCATCACCAAACGACGTCATTCGAAAACAATCGTTGTACATCTTGATGTGTTACCAGAAATTGTTCGAATTAAGAGATTCACCGAAAAGCAGCGTGCGCAATGGCTCTAGTGGTGGAAGCAACTCTGGCAATTTCACCGTGCTGCTCGGGGAACACAATCCAGGCGGTTCTTTCACAAGTTTAACTGCATCTGATCGAATTGAACTAATGCGTGCGCACTGTATTCTATGTTTGGGTCATATCGAAAGGCTGCATGTTCAATGTTAAGCGGAATTTGTTGTTGACGTTGTCGATCAATAGTCGCACGTTGTGATCTGGCTTCCTCACTTTGCCGAGCATGAACATATTTTCTTCTCAATGGTGAGCAACAGCTCCTTGTACACTTCATTGATCTCTTCTGAATATCGCGCACGATTTTCAATCATTCTGATTCGAGCTGATTCCCTTTCAAAAGCACGTTCCTCTTCCGTTCAAAGTGCGTCTTATGGCACGTGCCATAAACTTCTACAATTTTCAAAAACTAATAGATTGGCTGCTGAATTTCGAGCTTTTTATCAGTAAGAACTAATTTCGAGACTGCAAAACCATATAGATAGGAGCATGTACGTTAGAGCGTCGATTGTTATCCTAAACTGAAGAATAAAAGTTCAGCATTCTAAAGAGCAGTTAAAATGTGAAGCACAAAAATTTCGCGAACTGTACTACAGGCGCACATAGTTTTCCAAGACAACAAGAATTAGGGCGATAAAATAATTAAAAATAAATAATTATTAATTATTAACACACAATATAGATTTGTAGCCCCGTTCAGATCCCTAAACATCATATACATTGTCCGGAAAATCGGTGATTGCGATTTTTTAAAATATTTTAAAATACTTGTAAGATATAATACGAAATCGTGTTATGCATGAGATATATAATAGTAAAGAGTGTAGAAGTGGTTGTTTTTGAAAATATTTTTAGAACAATTTATAGGAGGTTAGGAATCTATGGGGTTATAAATCTGTATAGGCCTATGAAACTCGGGGTAAATTAAAAATATATTTTTTTTATTTAAATAATCATTTGAGCTTTTTGGTCTGTGTGTGAAGTTTTTCAATTCATTTTAAACATCTTAATCAGATTATGGCAGAGTCATGTGGCAAATGTCAGTTTTATTTCAGTTTCTCTTCACCTGATCATAAATCTGAAATAGAAGCCTGTTATACCTACTGGCCAATAATATATCAATCGATCGAGCTGATGTCGATTTCAAAATCCATCGTGTTTTGTTTACCTACAAAAATTTTCTTTTCACGTATCATACCTTGAGCCAAATTTTTATATCCAGAAACCTGAAAACAAAGTATGAAGAAGTCTCGAATGAAAATTGAAATTGAAAGCTTTAGTGTTACACCATTTACTTAAATGTGCTTTATTCCGGTAGCTTTTGAAAGATTCTATGTGACATGCGAGCCTTTACATTGTTTGCATTTCTCGGTCGGGACACTGAAACGTAAAGCTGCCGGTATGAGAAAACTGCCATCTCGAGATTAATGCCAACGCTGTCAAACGTCTAATGTGTTTCATCATCAAACGAGTTCCATTGCACAATCTCGTATTTAAGCCAAGAATGCGCAGCATCATTACGATAATGCCAGGCTTCAACAGCAAAACATGTGACAGGATATCGTATTTCACATCGTTCATCATTTGGATCTTGACCTATAATCATGTCGCCGCTCACCTAATTGAAGAATCCAATCGTTGTGTTGGTCCTGGCCTTTGCTGCGATCGTTTGTCGTGCTTGATTCAACTTTCGAGGAAACAAAGCGAATTCCTCTTGGCGCTACAGGAAGCGTTTGTAGAAAGTCCTCACTGACAACAAATACATTTCCACCAGTAGAATTCGTTGATGTTCATCACTTCACGCAATACTCAATCAATGCCCCGTATAATCAGTGAAGAGTTTCAGAGACCTTCTACTCTTTAACACTTCAAGCGTGTTGATGATACTGAGAATTGGCATATGCATTTTAAATCCACTGTGAAGTATTCAGTCACTTTTAAGCAGCGCAAAGGAACCGCAGTTTATCCTGAATCTCACACAAATGCCAGCAACATAATGTAGCGGAATGTTATTCCTGAACCACCGTCGACACAGAAGCAAAAATTAATAGTTGTTGAGTCATCTACTGTCCTAATGTATTCTCCAAATGCATCAATACATGCTTGTCTTTCAGCATCGCTGATGCTTTACATGTATCGTTTACCACCTCATTGAATTTTCATTTGGCGTCAAAACTGTATATGCATTACAATGATTAAGCATAGCATAAATTTCAATATTTTAAACGTTCTAAAGGGGTACGGGGTACATTCTGGAAAAAACCCTAATTCATTCTCGCTGACTAGCTTTCATATACAGGGTTATCCAATTCGAGGTTGATAAAGTAAACTTAAAAAAAAACACACAAAATATTCGGAATGTATTGTAATTTTTATTTCATTTTACAGATTGATCCTTGCCATTTTTAGTTAAACAAGATATCATTCAAATGTCCTCTACGGGACTTCTTACAGGCCTTGATTCTTTTGAGGTAATTTTCAATGACTTTTCGACACATTTCGGGCGGTATCTCCGCCATTACCTTACGAATATTAGTTTTCAATTCGTCAAGAGTTTGAGGATTGTTTGCGTAAACACGATCTTTTGCGTAGCCCCACAAAAAGAAATCCAAAGGCGTTAAATCACAGGATCTTGGAGGCCAATTGACATCAGCCAATCGCGAAATCAAACGTCCAGGAAATTTCTCTTGCAAAAGATCTCGATTTGCTCGTGTTACGTGACTGGTTGCTCCATCCTGCTGGAACCACATATCGTCAAGATCATAATCTTCGATTTTCGTAAAAAAATAATCGGTTAACATGCGGCCATAGCGCTCAGAATTGACGGTAACGGTTCGTCCATGGTTGTTCTCAAAAAAATACGGCCCAATCACACCACCAGACCACAATGCGCACCAAACAGTGACTTTTTCCGGGTGTAATGGCTTCTCTACAATCAATTGTGGATTTTCTGAGCCCCAAATTCTACAGTTTTGCTTATTAACGTATCCAAAGTGTATCCAAGCGAAAAATGAGCTTCATCACTGAAGAAAATTTTGTTCGAAAAATCAGCATCAGCAGATTTAATAATTTTAACGCGTTGGTCGATTGTTAAATGCTCCATATTCTTAAATGGCAGAATGTCAACTAAATAAATGACAGCGTACTTGACGTTTATCTTTGACAGATGTCGGTATACAGATTTCTACTTTGTCAACCTCGAATTGGATAACCCTGTACTTTTCATATACTATATATGCGAAGTAGTGTGAAATTCCAGTGTAGAGATACTGCTGTGCGTGGTCACTGTTTGTGTTCAAACAGCGGATGCTGCAAATTAAACCCCCTCTTCACGTTCCGGTTTGGAAAACAATTCTTTGTCGGTTTGGCAGATCAACGGGAAGTCGCATCACACGGAAAGAAATATTCTTCTAAATTCCAGAACTTCGAGTTCAAAATTTGAGAAAATAAAATATTTAGAACTGAGAGATTAGTATGATCAGTAAATTCTCATTTCTTATTTTGAAAAATTGATTTGAGATTGATTTAGTTAAATTAAGTAAATATTTTTTCCCATAATCATAGAATTTAATTCTAAAAGTTAGAAAATAATATTAGATTAGAAACACGATTTCAAATATTATTTTGTCCCCTATATTCATGCATTAAGAACTTTATATGCTAGTACTTCTCAGTATAGTAACTCAATTCACAATTATCTTTCTGTTTATAGACGCGATATTGAGTAATCCATTTTTATGATATTATTCTCTGAACACGAAAACGTTTGTCATATTTGAGAACTGTTAATCTTGATTTATAAAAACGTAATAAGTTCATGAATTTCAGAAGTCTATTTAAACCTTTTGTTCTTAATCTGAAATTATCAATTCTTAAAATGGTAATGTAAACAATTTAACTTTTGGCCTTTTTAGTTTGTGCGCATGATTCGTTTTATCCCGTTACTATTGCAATATTGCGCTTGCGTGACAACGTTTTTTCTAGAAATGTATATTTTTAGTTCCTCTTTGATTTTTGTTGATAAAACATTAAATGTGCGAAAAGTGTTTTCTAATTATATAATGCTTCCAAATTTAAGGTTATAAAATAAATATTTATTGAAGTGCGCAAGTGAATTATACGCCCTTAAGTATTCAATTAGTTTAATTAATTCAATCAACAAACTAAACGAGTGTATATAATTGTGTGAATTATTGAAATTAAATTTGTGTACGAAATTACGATT